>OZ059826.1:56361044-57630275 GCA_964057195.1 Orthosia cruda | reverse complement strand
TCAAAACATAATTATTAATTACAAGACATTTTAAAATCTCATTAATTTTAAGGTAGGTAGACCTTGATATAATTTGTATTTAATATAATATACCAACTTGAAATATGACAGCCACTAATTAAAAGTGCTGATAATTGGGTCTGTCACCCTATTAGTGTAATCACTTATATCCTGTATCATTCAGGCAGTTTCATCAACGCCTACAAATGTTAACAAGCCGAAACCTCATTCTATCAGCACTAAACAATACAAGACAAGCTCTAGTAAAGCTAGCATTATTCGGAAGTCCAAACGAGCCGGAACCATCTCTCACTAAAATAACAAGCTCGGTAGGAAATGCGCCATTACTTGGCAGGATACCAAAAAATACTACTTGATAATTAAGTTGATATATAATGTGCACTTTAATTAACTGGTGATGCTGAATAGATGTGTCAGAAGGCTCATATATGTATTGTCTCATTTTTATTTAGACATCACTGACATCGGTGAAGGAAAGATGTTAAGGAAACCTGAATTTATAATAAGTTTGATAAGATAAGATATATTTATTTGCCCAAACATGTGTATACATACAACAAATCATTACACTTGCATGCAGGATGACAAAAAAAAACAGAAAGGTTCAGCCATGTTTGCCATACTATGGCATGCAATATGATGAAAAAAAAATGATAATAATTAATTACTCCAATGAATTTCAAAATAAAATAATTCAAAATGTCAACAATAAAAAAAACAAATAGTGATATAGTAACAATGTCAAAATATCAAGCAGATGTCAAATCTATGTAACAATAATTTGATACATGAGAAAAGGAAAAAATAATAATAATAACAAGACCAATTTTAAGATTTATTGTGAAGGATGGCACGGTTGACATCTTTCGGTCATGTCATCGCCCGGGTGAATCGATCCGCCACATTATCTCTGGTTGTTCTCGTCTAGCTAAAGACGTGTACTTGCATAGGCACAACCTTTTAGCCAAGATAATCCATCAGCAACTTGCTCTGAAATATACTCTTGTGGCATCGGAGGTACCGTACTACAGGTATGTGTCCGACCCAGTTCTCTAAAATTGCAACATCACAATTTACTGGGATCGGTCCATCATCACTAACAGGACTATTGTAGCCAATAAGCCTGATATTGTGGTGGTGGAGCGAATCGAGAGGCGTGCAATGATTGCTTACATTACCGTCCCGCATGACTGAAACCTCGCGAATGCCTAGAAAGATAAGCAAATCATGTATCTTGACTTGGCTCGCGAGATTGTTGACATATGGGATGTGGACACAGCGATCATTGTACCGATAGTCGTGCCACGAGCCTCGACCAACACCTTGAAGGCTCTCGTTAGGCGGCTGGGTCAAGAGCCTGATCCAGAAAGCAGTACTGCTGAACACGGCTCGCATTGTTAGGAGGTTTCTTTCTCTGGAGCCCTGACCGTCGGTAGCTTGGACCCTGTTCCCGATACCGGTGGGCCTCTATTTCCTATATTTTTTAATGTTTTTTTGTATGTCTTATAAAATATTTAAAAATTTTGAAAGCGTCAGCTCGCCTTGAGTAAGGTGGTTAATTTTCGTACCTTCTCTTTATTGGAAAAGGCATTTGCCATGCAGAAGGACTGGTATAAGCAGGTGCCCTGATAAAAAAGATAAACTGTCGTAAAGGCTAGCAAGAATTATAAATGTGCAGTAGGTATATGTAGTCACGTAATCATTCACACAGAGATGAATGAATTAACAAAATGTTTGCCTCACCTTTGATCACTAATAAAGAATTTTAAAGAAAATATTTAACAAAATGAATTAACCGACTTCCGAAGAAAGTTATTTTTCGCTATGTATTATTTTGTTTTGGACGTCTCGGTTAATTTTTTCTTATAAAGTTTTTTTGTTTCGAAGAATAGCCAAACTTAAGTGGCAGTGGGCAGAGCACTTTGCTCCCAGAACGGATGGCCGATGGGGCTGAATAGTTCTGGAGTGTGGACCGCGAACCGGAAGGCGTTGCGTTGGAAGGCCTGCCACTAGGTGGACCGATGACTTGGTTGCGGGGATCCGCTGGATGCGAGACACGGAGGGTGAGGACGCCATGACGCCTGTCAAGTCACTCCTCAAAGAAGGGCCTTATCGCCGCAATTGTGGCGTGCCCAGCGCTGGGTTGTGACAGTCGTTCGCTCCATGTCACCATGAGATCCTGCCTTGAGAGCTCTGTCCACCGAGCCATGATTTTTCGCCTCCTCGCGCCTCTCCCATATCTACGCGATGACTTTTGCTTCCATATCCCACGGCGGCAACCCAGCAAGGAGGCTCGCCACCTCACCGGAGACCGTGCGGTATCCTCAGACCAGCCAGATGGTCATGACCCTTTGGGACGCGTTCAAGCAGCGGGCTGGTCGCCACCTTAGGGAACGTGCCCATACCAGTGCCCGTAAAGGGCCATGGACCGCACGACCCCCGCGTAGAGCCTCCGGCCCCTAAATTGGGCAGAAGCCGCTTCAGAGCAGTCCCGGCCCACAGTCTGGGAGCAAAACTTCGGAAATGTCTATTGCCAGCACCTAAACTTCCTACATATTTAAGTAATGAACTGAATCTTCTGTATTTTTCTATAATACCATTGTTATGTACTTCTGTCAGTAGTTAAAGGCTACTTTTCTTGTGTGCTGCAGTTTTATGTTACAATTTGACTTTGATATATATTCCATGTTAACTTAGTATGAGAAGTGCGCTGGCTGGAGTATTAACTGTGAATCATAGAGTGTGCTGCGATTTTCTGTAGGTGTCGTAAGAGGTGAATAAGGAATTGTATGGAACGGTCTTAATATATGTTTATGGGTAATTTGTGGGTTTCCTTGTGGTTTCCGTACAAAAAATTGTTTTACCCGTGAGTATAGTAAATTAAAACTTGGTAAATACGTAAAAATAGTGGGCTTGCAATTTTCTTTGTCGTATCGAATATCTACCACGAGTGGTGATCAAATCAACTGTATCTTACGACATTTTATTTGGAGAGCTACGGTTAATAGTGGACAGTTATGGGCTGATTTGTGTGTTAAGGAAAAACTTACGAACAAAGATTCAAAAAAGATTTGCTTTTATAGACTTCAGTAAGGTATTCTTAGTTATACTCAAATCAATGACTCTGTTTGCATATTCTGCTAAGATAGATCACTTCTTCTCGTACAATCTGCCGGGTCGTGCAATCCTTTTAAATCCTATTTTTAGCTTCGAGGTCCCGATCTTTAATTTTAAAGATTTTCGCTTCGTTGGCAGATTGTAAGTCCTTGAGCCGTTTACAGCTCGATCATTTCCTCTTTGCCATTAGGCGCGGCAGACTGGGCACATCCATCAAACCATGTATTTACGCGTCTCTCATAATTTTATCTTAAGAGTGTACAGTATGTTTTAGTCCTATGTGGGATATATGTTCTTCTTAGATTTTCGTCACACCGTTTTTCGAGACATTATACGAATTTTCTACGATTTTTGGAATAAATCTCAGTTTATTCTTGTGGGCAGTGGTGGCTTATTTGTGTAGTCAATTAAACGGACCTTGGTTTTTATAATATTATAAGTGATGAGATAGCAAAAATGGTAAACTTTCATATAAAAATTCATCCCTCATGAATTAAAAAAAAAACTTTCCATGCTAACCTTCGGTACATTAGGAAACTTGAAGCAAAATTTAATGCTTGCTTGGTTAGAACCAATTGGTTTATTAGGCTTAGCGTTGTCTAGCAGAAACTGATTAATTTGATGTATTGTATTTTAACTAGACTGTTAATGTAAATTTTGTATGCCTCAACGGCGGGACATAGCATATTTACCTGTAACTAATACAACATATTAGGAACCTATAATCCACAATTAGTTATTAGAATTTAAAGAATTTAACATTATCATTTAGTAAAGGATAAACAAATTCCTATTCTGAAGACATATCCCATTTATTATGTAGATCGCTTTGTTAACCCGGACCGAGGACTTGCACTTGTACCAACAGTGTCAAAACATCAATACCAACTAATTTCTCTATACAAATTGCCCGAGCAATTTTCGAGGAACGCAGAAAGTTTTCTGATAGATAATCGAGTTAATGAAGTTCCACATAATGGGTATTGCAATCAAAACCGGAGGCTGTGCCAACTAATGACTTGCAGAATTGAGACAGCATAAACAAGTGGTCGAAATTATAATTATTGCTTGTTAAAAGTACGTTAGACTAATGATTTAGGGTATTAAAGACCTGCTGTAGTTTATGTTAGCCTGGTACCTCAGCATGAAGAAGAGATGTTCGTTATGGAATTACATGGTTTGTAAAGGGTAGTTAGTAATTAGCTTTTTTGTAGTGATTAATTTTATCCGCGTTGAACAATTTTAGTAGTGGCAAATCTTATAGGTTTGCGTCAGCGAAATGCTAATGCGACAACGTCACCGATATGCTAATGTGACGCGTGACAGTTTTCTCAAGTTTTAAGTTTTGACTATTTTTTATTAATAATATGTTTGTTTTATTACTGAAGTTATTAATTCATGTTTTAATATTATGTACCTAAGTTTTCTTTTTATTTGCATTTGCACCAGAAGTCCCGAATAAATAGACATAGAAAAACATGTAAGTAATAAAATATAGCTAAAAATTTAGGACCAACTTTTATACACCCGGATGAAAATAAAAATGTGTATTGACACACGTGGGGACTCCACATGATGTATTAGATAGGCCATTGCCGAAAATCGACCAATTAAGTTAAGTCAACAATGAAATAGGTCACAAGAGCCACAATCTGATGAAATAATAATAATATTCTTAATGTTTGAATGGCATTAATCATGACCAAGGACTCATAACTTAATTATTTGCAAAAAAAAAGTCAATTAACCTAATTTCGTAAGTAATTGATATACAAATGATGAAAGCTAAATAATTAAGTACTAGGACAAAAGTAGTGGTTGAAACAATGTACCCTTCTCTTATCGAAATATAGTAATCGACAGGATATAGCAGCAAAGGATGAGGATCGGAAAATTCTAAAATTAGTACCGATAGTAACGGATGGAAGATTCAAATTATCATGTTTCATCATTTGTTTTGAATTAAGTCAATCAAGAAAATATATATCACGCCTGTATTTGACAAAGACTTAGGCAGAATTTTAGAACAACATGACATAAAATCACAAAACTCCAAAAGCTAAACGTTTCGCAGCAATTAATCCAATAACGACCCTAATTGATGAACAAACACTGCTAGCTAACTAACAAATGACTGAGGCTAAACAAGTGATCTAAACAATGTGTATCACTAATCGGCACAGTTAATCGCCCAGTATTAGGGGGTTAGACTCGACTGGTGTCTATCGGCACAATACCACAAAATAGGTAGGTCAGAAGGCTGGTTCAATACAATCGATCAATCTTTTATTTATTTATTTAATTAAGGATCACCAACGAGTGCCACAATACAATATCATCTAACACAAATCATAAAAAAACACATACAAAATATAATTTTCCTGCAATGCACACCCAATTATAGGCAACCACAGCTTGCACATTGCTGAGTATACACAGCTCTAGTTAACATATTTAGAATATAAAGATAAATAATGAGAAATAATTGTCATGCGATATACGATACCCCATTATTATGCGATATATGTAGGAATAATTATTTTGAAAGTTAAGTCAGTAAGCTTCTGAACGAACCATAGAGGGAATGAGATAGATGTGTGTGAGAGAGAGGGAAGAGGAAAGATGGCGGAATGTTAGAAAGTTGGTTGCGTGTATTATGTATAATATTAAGAAGATAAAAATATAACGAGTTTACGAAGATTTCTGCGCTTTATTTCGATTCACGATCCTACATCCTCGTCCGGGATAGACCGAAATAAGCGCAAGAAGACGTACCTAAGAAGAAAAGACGAACGCCGGCGCGTGGCGTTACCGGCGTGCAATCAACGCATTCCATTCGAAGAAGTTTTTTTTTAAAAGAACGATTGGCCGGCTTGTAGCGTCATTACGGTGTGCAACGAATATTTCAGTGCAAGATTTTATGAAGATTACAATCTTGGATTGATTTTACGATGGATAAAGACGACCAAAGAATGCAACCATCGTACAACATGGCGGGCGTGGAGCCCATTTCTAAATTCAATGGCGAAGACATGACTTACTCATCTTCGAGATGGGCACAAGATATCGAAGACAATGCGGAGATCTTTGGGTGGACCCCGCATCAGAAACTAATCATGGCACGGAGGTCGCTGTCAGGCACAGCCGAACTATGGTTAAAAACGGAAAAAACTTTCCGTACGTATGAGGATTTGAAAGCAGCCCTACAGAAAGAATGCCCCGAGCTTGTCAACAGCAAGCAAATGCACGAAGTGATGGCTGCTCGAAAGAAGCGCAATAGCGAAAGCTATTATCAGTATATGTTGTCTATGAAGGAGCTTGGTAAAAGGGCTAAATTTCCAGACTATGTCTCCATCCAGTACATAGTTGATGGAATAACGGATAATGAACAAAATAAAATGTGTCTGTACGGGATAACTACATACCCTGCCCTAAAAGAAAAGCTAACACAGTACGAGGTTATGAAACAGAAAATAAAACAGCGAGGTGAGCGAGGAAATCAAAGCAATAAGCCGCGTGAGCGTGAGTCTGTGAAAACATCGAGTAATAAAGTGAGTCAAGCAAATGATAAGCCAATTCAGCGCTGTTTCAAGTGTGGTGAAAGGGGTCATATAGCAACTGCGTGTGAAAAAGGCGTAAAGTGTTTCAAGTGCAATGGTTTCGGGCATCTACTCAATGTACCGCCACAATAACGAACGAGGCAAGCGGCAACATGAGGTCACCGCGCACATCAATGTTTGTGAGCTACCAGCCACCAGGTGGCGCAGCCGTGGTAAATGAAATAAATGAAGCTAACGACGAATGTCCGGAACGAAAAGAACGAATGGCTAACGTCACATCGTCACTCGTTCAATGTAACTGTCAGTGTCAAAATCCAACCCTTGACGTTTTAAGTGTAAACAAAAACAGTGCGGTGTTAAATAAATCAATAAAAATTGCGAAAGTCGGTGCCATATCAGTGAAATGCTTAATAGATACCGGGAGTGATATAAACATAATGTCGAACGATTTGTTTTCAAGGTTAGATGTAAGGTGTGAACCGGCAAGGTTATGTTTAACAGGGTTAGGATCAAGTCAGGTGTTTTCAATTGGTAAGTTTACTTATAACATTATTCTTGATGAGCACTCTTATAATGTATCGTTCTATGTGGTGCCAAAAGGCGTAATTCCCTATCCTATTATTTTGGGTCAAACTTTTTTGGTTAATACCATAATAATGATCAACAAGGGTATCATTCAAATAAAGCCTCATTACTATGATAGTTCATACTTACAGTGTTTAGTTTCTAGTGTTGATAATGAGATATCACCTCAAGTTCAGAAGATTATTGATAGTTATAAACCATTAAAAATTAAAGAAGCTCCTATTAAATTAAAGATAGTATTAAAAGATGATGTTTCTATAGTCCAACGTCCGCGTAGGTTTGCTCTGAAAGAAGAAGATGAAGTTAATAAAAAGATTGAAGAGTGGTTGGCTCAAGGCATCATACGTCCCAGCTACTCGGAATATGCTAGCCCCCTTGTTTTGGTGAGAAAGAAGGATGGAGGTATGCGGATTTGTGTCGACTACAGGAAGCTAAACCAAAAAATGATTAAAGTTGAATACCCCCTACCTGTGATCGAGGATCACATAGACAAATTGTGTAAAGCTCGTGTGTTCAGTACATTAGATCTGAAAAATGGATTTTTCCATTTGCCAATCGAAGAGGAGTCTATAAAGTATACAGCTTTTGTTACCAGTAAGCCTGAAGGCCAATATGAGTTCCTCCGGGCACCGTTCGGACTCTCAATATGTCCCAAATATTTTACCAGATATATCAACATAATATTTACCAACTTCATAAGAAATGGGATTCATCGAAGATTTAATTATTTTAGCAGAGGATGAGTTTCAAGCAAGGGTAAGACTGGAAGAAGTGTTGAAAGTAGCGTCTGAATATGGGTTACATATAAATTGGAAAAAATCACAGCTACTACAACAATCAGTTGAGTACCTGGGTCATGTGGTTTCAAATGGTACAGTCAAGCCTTCAAAGGACAAGACTGAAGCGGTCTTCAAGTTTCCAGAGCCAAGAAATCTTAAGGAAGTTCAAAGTTTTATTGGATTAACTTCTTATTTCAGAAAATTTATTAAGAACTATGCAGGAATAGCTCGACCCTTGAGTGATTTGTTAAAGACTAAAGAATTTCATTTTGGAGAAAATCAGAAGAATGCTTTTGAGAAACTTAAACAGATGTTATGTTGTGACGCAGTTTTAAGAATATTTGACTTACAGTTAGAAACTAAGCTTCATACAGATGCCTCCAAGTTTGGTTATGCAGCGATTTTGATGCAGAAGGACTCCATGGATGGTAGCATGCATCCAGTATATTACATGAGTAAAAAAACAACTGATGCCCAACAGAAGTGCAGCAGCTATGAGTTAGAAGCGCTGGCTGTGGTAGAAGATGTGAAAAAATTTCGGAAATACCTTACAGGTATACCATTTAAAATAGTGACAGATTGTGAAGCCTTCCAGAAGACTTTAACCAAGAAAGAAGTATCAGCAAAAGTTGCTCGATGGATTATGTACCTACAAAATTTTAACTACAGCATTGTGCATCGTAAAGGTGAACAGATGCAGCATGTAGATTCACTAAGCCGGAATGTGTGTGTCATCTATACTGAATTACACTATCGTATAAAGAAAGCTCAAGATGAAGATTAAACTCTAAAGGCAATAAAAGAAATTCTAAAAGAGAAAGATTATGAAGACTATATTCTAGAAAATGATGTAATATACAAAGGTGTTGAGAAAAAGTTAGTAATACCAGACATTATGGATATTGAGATAATTAAAAAAGCTCATGGAATAGGTCACTTTGGGTAAAAGAAAATCAAAGAAATTGTAGAAAAAGATTATCACATTAAAAAGTTGGATAGTAAAATTGAGAAAGTGATCTCTACTTCCATGCATCTTAGCCACCAGGAAATCAGGAAAGAAAGAAGGGCTGCTAAATCCTATTGACAAAGGAGATCTTCCATTGGACACTTTGCATTGTGATCATTTAGGGCCATTGGATGCCACCAAAAAGATGTGCAACTATATTTTAGCAGTGATTGATGCCTACACAAAATTTGTATGGATCTACCCAGTGAAAACCTTTGACTTCTAAAGAAACTGTAGATAAGCTTAAACTGCATCAGAAAGATTATGGCAACCCCCGCCGTATAATAACAGACAGGGGAACAGCTTTCACTGGAAAAGAATTTAAAGATTATTGTGCTGAAGAAGAAATTAAACATATAACAGTGGCTACGGGCATTCCACGAGGAAACGGACAAGTGGAACGTATGAATCAGATCATTATTGCAGTTCTCACCAAGATGTGTATTGAAGAACCTACTCAGTGGTACAAACACGTCAGTGAGCTACAGCGGGTCATCAACAGTTCTTACCAACGTTCTATCAATACTTCACCATTCGAATTGTAGACTGGAGTTGAGCTGAAACAGAAAAAAATAATTAAAGATAGTGGAATTATTAGAAGAAGAAAATAGAAATGGATTTATAGAAAAGAGAGATGAAGTAAGGAGAGAAGCAAAAGCTCAGATTCTGAAAATACAAGAAGAAAACAGGAAATCATTTAATAAAGGAAGAAAGGAGGGACAGATCTATGAAGAAGGAGACTTAGTCGCTATACAGCGAAAACAGTTTGGTTGTAATTTAAAATTGAAAGCAAAGTTTTTTGGACCATATAGGATTAGTAAAATATTAGGGAAAGATAGGTATGAGGTAGAGAAAATAGATAACAGTAATGAAGGTTCTAAGAAAACTACTACTGGGGTAGATTACATGAAAAGATGGCTGTAGTTAAATGATACACTTAACTTATCCTAAACAACATAATTGTTTTTAATTTTATAATACAAGAAAAGTATGTACTTACCTTACCCCTGAAGACAGCTGACTTACCATTCTACTCTCTGAATAAATTGTGTTAAGTTAAAAGATGTAGTGAAATAGGTGTAATACTTATGCTATAATATTGTCATTTGTTTTGCTGGATGTAAGATGAATAGACTCAATACATTTTGTAGTCATCAAATTTATTTTGTTTCTATAGCAGTCTAGCAAGTTGTATATAACTCTACTGTTACAAAGGGTAATGCTTATTATCCTTTGTAACAGTAGAGTTGGTTTTTTTTATCAGAAATCTGAAAATATGTACCTTTGTAAGTAGTACTAAGTTTCTTTTATAAGTAAAACTGTGTATCATCGGTGTGAAAGGTTGTATGCCTGAAGAGTTGTTTATGGTGTTTATTTAAAAATTAATGTAATTTTAAGAAAACAATATACCAGTTCTTACTTTTAGTTTTAACTTTGTTTAATGTTCAGTGACAAGGCTAATCCTTGTAATTTATAGTTGGGTTCAGTTTAAGACCAACGTAATTGAAATTTAAAAAAATACACTTTGTTTACCTATAGGCAGTCTGTGGGCAGACTGAGAGCAGAATGGCCGAGTTGTAGGAATAATTATTTTGTAAGTTAAGTCAGTAAGCTTCTGAACGAACCATAGAGGGAATGAGATAGATGTGTGTGAGAGAGGTGGAAGAGGAAAGATGGCGGAATGTTAGAAAGTTGGTTGCGTGTATTTTGTATAATATTAAGAAGTTAAAAATATAACGAGTTTACGAAGATTTCTGCGCTTTATTTCGATTCACGATCCTACATATATATATATATATATATAACAATACAATAAATTAAGTACTAACTAGAATTTCAATAATAATAATAATTACTGTCAATTTATTGTTATTGAATAAAATGCCAACATTAAGAATTAGGCAACTTAAACTTGTCAAAATCTAAAATCAGACCAATTAAATATGTCAACCCTTAAACAATACTCAAATTAATCATGTCAACATATAAAACTATTGAATTTAAATTATTATTTATAAACTTAGAATGAGTCAAATTGAACCTGTCAAAATTATTTAACTAGTGAAATTGAACATGTCAACACTTATAACTAGTCGAATCAAATATGTCAACACTTAAAACTAGCCAAATTAAATGAAACTAAATTAACCAAATTAAATTAAAGCAAACATGTCAACATCCAAAACCAATCGCATTATACATGACAACATTAAAAAACGGCCAAGTGTGTGTCAAACTCGTGCATCGAGGGTTCCGTACCTACCTAGTATACAAACAAAGATACAGATACAGATGGACATAATTGCCTCTAAGCATTCAAAGCGTTATTTTCGCGGTTTCTGGAAGAGCGCTAATAAACTGAGCATTCGGCCAGGCCTGCCTGTTAGTGTGAATGGTTTGAGTGAGATGAAGGATATTGCAAATCTTTTTAGAAATCGGTTTGTTTTAAAGTCATCGCTAGGGAGCTCTTGTGAGATGCTGGATGCTGAGCCCCGTCGTGGCAAGGTGGACACACTTTTCAGTGCCAAATATGTGGTCAGGGTCATCAGGTCTACGTTTAGAGGTAAGTCCCCTGGAAATGATGGGCTCAGTAGCTCGAGCGTTTGCAATACGCCGGTCCTCACTTACCGAGGGTTTTGGCACTGCTGTACAATTGATGTATTGGTCATTCATACTTGCCTAATGAGGGCGGTCGTGGTTCCCATTGTTAAAAGTAAAACAGGTGATCTTTCGGATAGGGGAAACTATAGACCTATTTCTCTAGCAACCATAGTCGCTAAGGTGCAGCTGCTTTATACACAGCTAAACGAACATCTTGTGCTGCACGACAAACAGTTCGGGTTTCGGCCAGGACTTTCTACAGAGAGTGCAGTTCTGTGTCTCAAGCAGGCCGTCAGGTACTACACAAAAAGAGGATCACCTGTTTTCACTTGCTTCCTCGATCGGTTTAGGGCTTTTGATCTGGTTTCCTAAGATATATTATGGAAAAAAATTGTACCTATAAGCTTGCCTATCGAGCTTATAAGTATCTTCAGGCATTAGTATGGAAGCCAGATCAACAGAGTTCGGTGGGCGGGTTTGCTGTCGGAGTCTTATCAATTGGAGTGTGGAGTGAGACAGGGAGGATTGACCTCCCCTGCACTCTTCAATTTGTATATGAATGTCCTGATTGAGGCACTTGGCAGTCAAAATTCCGGTTGTCATATTCATATATCAGTGTCAATAGTAAGCTTTAAAGGACAATGCTGACATTGAAAGGGAACGGAGGGCTCTTTCCGAGCATGCGAATATGATAGCTCGCAGGTTTGCACATTGTACCAACTGCAGAAATAAAGGTGACGCTCTTTAGAGCATTCTGTACCACCTTCTACACTTGCAGCCTGTGGGATAAGTATTCACGGGCGTCGTATGGAGCCCTTCGTGTCCAGTATAATAACGCGTTCAGAAAACTGATCGGGTTGCCTTGGCGTTATAGTGCGTCAGGGATGTTTGAGGCGGCGTGTTTGTTTTTACGCGATAATGCGCAAGCGCGCAAAATCAATGGTGCACCGAGTTACGGACAGCCCTAACAGGGTTCTGAAAATGATTGCTGACAGAGTGGACTGTTCGTATATATACGTAGTTTACTGCTTTCAGTTCCATATATTACCGTCTCGTTTTGATTACTAATACTTAGTTTTAATGCACATTGTTACTAACCCTTTAAGAGTTTTCCCTCGAAATAAGGATTTATAATTTGAATTTTACCGCCATAATAAAACTGGTTATTGGTGGCTAAGTTTTAAAGTTATAGGCAAATCTAGATTTTCGTGAAAACTTGAAAGTACCATAATTTACCTTAATTTTCAAATCTTTTCGAATTTTCCCTTTATTTGTGCTGTAAAACCTTACTTTTTGCCAAATTTCGTGATTCTAGGTCAACGGGAACTACCATATAGGTTTTCGACCCAAAACCTATAGGTTACTTCCGGTTGACCTTAAATTCTCAATTTTGGTTAAAAGCAAGGTCTTACAGCACAAGTAAAGGGAAAATTCCGAAAAAAAAATATAAATATCTTTTTATAGTGGTGACTCAGGACCTTGGTTTTTATACACCTAATAGGGACTATAAACTTCAGTATCTGTTATAAATTTCAATTTGCTAGGTCCACCCGTTACTGAGAAAATCGGTGGTGACACACGGACAGACAGACAGACGGACAAGAAAGTGGTCTTATAAGGGTTCCTTTTTTTACCATTTGAGGTACGGAACCCTAAATACAAAAATTATAATGTTGTGATAAAAATAAAACAAAAAAAAAAGGTTGACTGGTAGAGAATGCCTTGTGGCATTAAGTCCGCCTATGTACCACTATTGTACATGAAGTTTAAATAAATAAATAAAAAAAAACAGAAATTATGCATAAAATAAAATGTCAAAAAACAAAAACAACATTTTTTTTTTCACATAGGCCTACATGAGCATTTATAAAACGTCGACAAAAGGTGCACGGTTTGGGTTGGTCGTTTCCTATGGAGATGAACCGGCAAGAAACTCCATGGTTACTCTTTTAAAAAATGGTTTGGTTTTACAATATTTCCATGTTACAGCATTAGTACTAGGGCATGAATATCGATATATCGGTAGCTCTGAACGTCGTTATATCGGAATCTCGCAATCTCGGAACGAAATTACCAATATTTCAACTCCGATACTGAGTGATCCAATATCGGAATCTCGGAATCATAAGAATACCTTATTGTAGCTCCTTGTGAAGCTTTGAGCGAGAAAGCGCGGTTAAGCTTGTTGACTACGGTGATAAGCAGTGGTCGGTTAATCTGTTTACTAATCGGGCGCATAATTACTTAAACATGACTACATGAAAAAATAATATGTGCCTTGATGAATTCCGGATTTACAGTCCCGATATAACTAAAATTTTATCTTTAAGAGTAAAAGTAAATACGCAGTTTCATAGAACCCATTGTAACAATTACATTTTCATTAATTAAGTTCAGCAGTGGACGTCTTTCGGCTGAAATGACGATGACGATGAATGCTAAAATATTTTACATACTTTTGAGAGGGTTATTTCAGCACGCATAAAGTTTATTTTAAATTTATAATGTGTTACTTGCTGGGAAACCTCAATAAATTAAAGCTTAATATTTTTAAACAACAAACTAGTCTATCCAATCACTAATCTGTTGGATAAATCAACTTCCGCTACTTGACTACATTGTCTCTCATCATCATCACCATTTCAGCCAAAAGACGTTCATTGCTGTACATATCGCACGCTTAATAATAAACCGAAATATGTCAAAAATTAAGGATTCCCACTTTTGTTAATAAAACGAACTAACTCCGATTGAAGAATCTATAGGTACGATCCCGCCATGCGAAACAAACCAAAATGGTCGATTATTAGTTCACTTCCCTCTTTTCTACAAAAGCGCGCGACAGTGCATTTCATGCAATAAAGAATCATTTAGTGATGCGGCGACCGTGATGTGAGATAGATGTCATTGTTTTGTGACAACGGAGGAGTAAGGTGAAATAATTCTGTTTATTTTCAAATGCAGGTGGGACTATTTGCAACGTAACTATCGCGTTTGCGTTAAGATTTCTATTCTCACCCTTATATTCTTAGCATTATGTCTCCCCCAGGATGCAGCGCTGCATTGTCCGATGCTTATACTGGATTTATAAATCATTTTTTTTTTTACTTCTTTCAGATTGATCAATAAACATTTATTTTCTGTTTTTTGAGCATGATCCTTTTTCAGAAAGACATTACTTATATTCATCCTTGAAAACAAATGTACAGTTTAGTTAAATAAGCGCCCGGTTACCCAGTCACTGGTGATTAGAAAGAAAGACACAATAGCAAATTCCAATATGTCGTGACAAAAATGTGTTTTTTTATTGTACTCAATCCAACCTATTACCGAAATAGTGCAATTAACAAAAAAAATATTCGATGTTTAACGAAAGTGTGCAATTGCGATATTTATTTCGGAAATCCGATATTGAGATCTAATATCGGAGATCAATATTGGAATTGAAAATCTTCCGATATTACATGCCCTAATTAGTACTATGGGGGGACAACGTAGGCCCGACAATAAGTCGTAAGAAATTTAAAAAAAAGATTATAAAATATATAAAAAGGTTAACAAATGTTGACTAACATCTAGAAGGCCTACAATGTTCACACATTCACAAAATAATCGGTAAAAGAATCTATACAACGATAAAAAAAAAAAAATATAACATGACTAATTTTAACATGTGGCACAAATGTTGTTATCAGTGCTGTAACTATTCTTAGCAAAGGGCTATAAAGATGATTGCGAACTATTGTAAAAAGTCCAATTCAAGGAAAAAAAAACAAAAATGAAAGATAATATGAGATTGAGAATAGTTAGAGACATCCACATATTTGTGCCGTTTATGAGTTACCAGAGAAGCCGCATGCGCATAAGGAGCTAAAGCCAACATTTTTATCTTCAACGTAGTCCTTGATTTTATAATATGCTTTTTTAATAAGGACACGTTTGATGTGATTTTTGAACTTTCCATCGGTCAGTTCTATAACTGACTTTGACAACTTGTTATAAAAGTGTATACTGTTTATAAGAAAAGACTTGCTAGTTTTAGTTAATCTGAATTTGGGTATTACAATTTCGTGCTTACTGCGTGTATTTAAATTATGGAAGTCGCTTCTAGTTTTGAAAAGCCCTCGATTTTTGCGGACATACAAAATACATTCTAAAATATAAAATGAACGTAGAGTCAGTACATCGATCTATTAAAATTTATCTCTGATGGACTCGCGAGGACCCATTTTATAGATCGCGCGGATTGCCCTCTTTTTAACCGACTTCAAAAAAAGGAGGAGGTTCTCAATTCGTCGGAATCTTTTTTTTTATGTATGTTCCCCGATTACTCAAAGACGCCTAGACCGATTTTTAAAAATCTTCTTTTGTTTTGAAGGGTATACTTCCTAGTTGGTCCCATAGTCATCAGGTCAGGATCTGATGATGGGATCCTTGAGCAATCGAGGGAACTCCTCAAATATTATAGGCATTTATATAGTGATTTTGGTATTTTCACCAACAATGCAATCACTTGCACTCAGAAAGTATAATTTGGTGAAGTGGAACTGATGAAGAAGACCACAGATGGCCACTGAAACTCCTTAATGCTAAGTATGTCACGGGTATAAAATCTCTCGAATAGTTAACCGACAATGATTAAGCGAATACTTATAAATGAATGGTACTGATGAAAATGGTATCATTGAACTGTTCTGATGATGAAGCCGGAAGGTAGGCACTGGAACTCTGAAATAAAACAATGTATCCTAGTCGTGCTTGGGCTTATTGGAATTTTCATGAGATGTACTTTGGCCACAAATGATTATCATGTTAATTGGAGATACCTACCAAAACTAAAAAGAGAAAAATAAAAAACTTTTTAACAAAAAATCAAACCGACTTCCAGAACAAAAAACTACAAACCAAAAAATAACTTTCTTTTCCGAAGTCGGTGTCGAAAAACTGAAAAAAAATGGGTACAAAAGACACCGACTACAAAAGGATTTCGTGGTACCCAGTGCCTGGATTGTGCCGGGCAGATAGGGAGTCGTTCAAATAAATAAATGAAATAAATAATATTTGAGGATTTCCCTCGATTTCCTTGGGATCCCTTCATCAGATTCTGTCTTGATGATAATGGGACCACCTTGGCAGTATACGCTTTCAAACACAATAAGAATTTTCTAAATCTGTTCGCAAATGGCGGAGTAATCGCGTAACAAATATACAAAAAAAAACATACTGTCGCATTGGGCACCTCCTCCTTTTTGAAGTCGGTTGTTAAACTTCTAGTATTCAGTAGCATCCAAGTGGAAACCGACCTCAGCATAGGTAAGAATTATTCGGACAACCTTCGCGCAAAACGAACTTAGGTGACAACTCTCCTCTTGCAAGGGCTACCAAATTGTACAACGTTATAGGCCGCAAAGATGACGTCGATATAAATCACAACACTCTTAACTCTTTTAAAATGAAATTGTATAAGCACTTTGAAGCGGACCTTTGATTTGTCATTCTAAATCATAATTAATGTATAACTTCTTGCAACATTCACTTCTTGTATTTTATTTTATATTTGATTCACATTTTAAAAGTGACTCTAAATTCTTATGATTGAGTTTGGGGCGACGTCCTCCGGGTCTCTAGTCAAGATGGGCTTGCCCCAAGGTTCAATTCTCAGCCCTTTCCTCTTTCTTGCTTAAATAAATGATCTCCCCTTTATGATGGCCAAATTATCGGATATAATTCTATTTGCTGAGCTATTTTTTTTAAATCGATAGGAAAGATACGGATGTCTTACATGTCTACAAAAGTCTAATTATTCTCTCAAAATGGTTCGCAGCTAACAATCTCTTACTGAATGCGACAAAAATAAAATGTCTTATGTTCTCTTTACCAAACGGACCACAACGTGACCTAAACTTAAATCTTGACGGCAAAAATCTTGAAGTTATAACGATAACTGTATTCTTAGGGATTACTATCGATTCAAAATTGCAGTGGGGCGGCATTTCTAGAACTTCTTCAGCTTAAGTGTAATTTGGATGATGGGGCAAAATTTAAAGTAAGGACATGAACATCACTACATAGTATAAAACAAATTCGCTGCCCGCTGTCTGTCTGTCCCTATGTTTGCTAAGATCTTTAAAACTACGCAACGGATTTTAATGCGGTTTTATTTAACAGATAAAGTAATTCAAGAGGAAGGTTTATATGCATAATACATGCATAATATACTAGAGAAACACATTAATTTTAGAGGGTTCTAATATAATGTCGTAAATAAACACATTTCTTTGCGCTTTCGTTGCAAACGCTGGCTGAACCCTACGAGATAGATCAAAATAATGTATTACTGTATTGTACAACTTAAAAAGTTCTACAAAAAAATACGTTGGTGTATGTCTATCTCTTAGGGATGACCCACAATAACCATTTTTTATCCTTTACTTTTTACAAGAAATAATGGCTTATTTACGAAGCGATTTTAAGCCATACAGCATTAATCCTTATAGAATTAAGTACCTTAAATACATTGTGCATTTAATATGAATCAATATGGCCCTTTATAGCATGCAATTCAAGTATTTACAAGTATTTTCGAACTTATTACAGATACATTTCGCCCGTAGCGTGGAAAAACAAGATTGTGAAAAGTCAGCCAATTAATTCAGAGAAATACGTATGCACTGGTGGCACCGAGAGTCCGGCTCCCTGTTTATGTGACATAGGTACTTCGAAACGACAGGGAGCCGTGCCTCCTCCCGAGCCAGCGCTTGAGCACTGGTCGGACCGCCTCGATGGTGACGAGGTCGACCATTCCGCCACCAAGACCTCGTGGAGCTGAGACCGACGCAACAATACAGTGACGTGAAATGGTCACCCAGGACCAAAGACAAGTAAATTGGTATCAGTCAGAAATAATTTCAGACTGATACATCTGCCCGTTTTTTACAGTCGAACCATTATAGGTTTGACATCATTTTTCTTATGTTTTTTTTTTCACACCAGCACTTTTTGTGTTTCATTTCGCAGATAAAAAAACCTGTGTTAATTATGTCTATCCATCACAGCACCATACTGTGTTCAATATTTATCACGTTAGTTATCGAATGGGCTTCCCTTACAGGAATGCCTTTATACAACGTAGAGTGGCTACGGAAAAAGAGGGGTCTCTTTTGGGTTAAAGAAGGGTCTCTTTTCGGTTAAAAAGAGAAACTGAGAATGTTGCTGTGTATCAGTGTGTCCGTGTATCTGTCGTGCATTGATAACTTTGCACATAATCTTCGTAAAGGATGGACAACTAAAAGTACACTCACAAATACTTAAAGTACCTATAATTAAAACTTGTCGCCTTAAATCTTGGAAATCAATTAAAAATGACTACTCCAAAGAGAACCTTGAAAAATTCAAATCTTGCATACAAAAGTTATCCTTCAAAGAAGTATATGAAAGCAATGATGTTAATGTAGCCTATAAAAGTTTTAATAACCTTTTCTCATTGTTTTATAATATTTGCTTTGCAGATAAAATAATTACGATAAGCACTAATAAACAGGTCAAATTGATATCGCGTGGCATTAAAACCTGTAGTAAAAACCAACGACGTTTGTTATGGGCTTACAGACTACACGCCACAAATAAAAATAAAAGTAACTTTAAAAGTTACAATAAACGGTACAAAAAATTATTAAATTAACGCAAAAGCGCAAAATGATTACTTCATTAGAAATTCACAAAACAAATCTAAAGCAACTTGGCAAATAGTTAATAGATCAAAAAATTATCTACCTAAAGAACAAATAATGACAATAAAAACAAAAATTTGACATATACAAATCCGAATGACATAGTAAATGCATTGACTGATTATTTTATTGACGACATAGAAAGCTATATAATTAATGACATTCAATTAAATCATAAGCCAAGTAATTTGACAGCGCAATCAATATTTATGCAGCCTGTTCTAAACTCAGATATTATTTCAGCCACAAAAACGCTTAAAAATACAAGTACTGTAGGGTTTGACGGTATATCCACAAAAGTAATTAAATTTGTTATTAAGATCATAGCGCCTGTGCTAGCACACCTTATTAACTTAAGTATTACCGAAGGCATGTATCCAGAAGACTTGAAAAAAGTTATAATAAAGCCGCTTCACAAAAAGGAAGACAAAATAGATATAACAAATTACCGACCAATAGCCAAAATATCCGTATTTTCGAATTATTTTGAAAAATCATTTATAACTCATTACACCAATATTTTACCAAATTTAACATTTTATGCAAAGAACAAAATGGTTTCGGAATAATATTTTGAAAATAAGACACTGAACATGGCTATATTTGATTTTTTAAATAATGTTATGTCTGCAGTTGACGAAAAGACTCCCATCTGCGCTATTTACACAGACATGACCAAAGCCTTTGACTATGTGGATCACAAAATTCTATTATATAAATTACACAGTTATGGCATCAGAGGTAAAATTTTAAGATTACTGGAATCATATCTATGCAACAGATTGCAATGTTCTGAAATCACAAGAGTGTGCTCAGAGACAAAAGTAGAACGAACATATCTGTCAAAATTCAGGACTATAAAATATGGAGTGCCACAAGGAGGCGTGCTTGGGCCACCACTATTTCACATTTATATTAATGATTTACCACGAATGACACAACAACAAATGATTTTGTTTGCAGATGATAGCACTGCCATAGTAAAATGCAAAAATTTAAATACCTATCAATTTGAAATTAACAATACACTTACTGACATAATTAATTGGCTTAATATGAAGAATTTATTAATTAACCTAAAGAAAACTAAAGTAATGCATTTTCACCAAAAAACAAATACACCGAAAATATGTGTTAACTATGACGATAACGAAATAGAAGAGTTAAAAGTAACTGTGTTTTTAGGTATCCATATTAACAACCATCTTAATTGGAAAGCACATATACAACAATTATGTAAAAAAAAAAAAAAACTGCCTATGCGCTTGTTACGTATGCCTAGGAATCTGCTGACATTGCGGACAATATACATACATAGACCTTGATGACAGTGCAGTTACCGCAAGTCAACGCACGTAGCTAGACTTTCGCTGACACAGAAACGTACGGAGCATAAACATAGGAAGTTGCTGACTGTGCAATTACCTTGGAACCGATCCAGCCATGACGTCAAGGAATCGATCAATGCCGAACTAATATTTAAGAGCATCTCTCGTAAGAAAGAACCATTCCATATTCCTACATCGTGTAGGATGGATTCTCGTAGGCTAGTTAGTTTTAGTTAGTCTATTTAATTATTGTAACCATTCCATGTCCTAACATCGGCTTGGAATGGACATTCGTAGGTTAACTAGTTGTAGTTAGTAGTTGTAACCATTCCATGATCCAACCTCGACTTGGAATGGACACTTCTATTATAATTAATTATAATTAACTTTAATAATTAAAGGTTTAGAATCATTTCGGGTTTCTTTCCACTCTCCCGGCTGTGGTAAACGTAATTGGCGCAGTCGGTAGGGTATCCGCGGGAGACGTCGGGACACATCACACATCGATAATCACGTCTCGTGTCACCCGGGTGGCTATCAAGCACCGTTCCGGATATCCTGAACATACGGACCTGCTGCAGACCGAGAGAAGAATCTGGAAATCGATTCGCAGAGAGGAACCGGAAATGAAATAGCTGTAAGTACATTTGAATTATTCTCGTGTTGCTCCCTCCTAAATCCTAACCTTCAGGGTTTACCATCCCAGGAACTCGAGTGCGCGGGGACCTGCATCACGTCAGGCCCACCGACGAACTATAGATATTAGTAGAAATATATTTTTAGATAAGCTAGAGTTAGGCAACTTGGTTAGTTTAGATATAGATCAGCACGGCCAAATACCATTACTAAGGCACTTCGCCTTGGCCTTGCTTTTCATAGTAACTCTAACGTGTTTGCGCGGTTTATTAAAATCCTTGATTCATCATCCAAGTGTTGCACGCGAAAGCGAATTTTCTAACTTGTGACCATTAAACAGAATTCTTAATAAGATTTCTGGAACCACTTTGTGTACCAGTAACTCTAATGGGGTACCAGAGAGTTGGTTGGGCAGTCGAACCACCCTGATTTTCAGACCAGCACCATAATTTCAAGGAGCCGGTATCTAATTGACAGCTCCCGTAGGTCCAAATCCTTCGTTTTTAAATTTTCATTTTATTTCTGCTCCCAAGAATAGTTACGACCTATAAAGATTATCATCATCAGCTTCTTTTAATGTTCCCTCTGTGATAGGCAATGGACCGTAATTCATCACACGAGCCCAGCGTGGGTTGGTAAAGATTATCCGTAGTACCTAAAAACACGCATAGGCCCTTATCCTATCCTTCCCAGTCCTAGCAACCAACGAGTTGACATTCACTTACATAGAGGCTGAATGCCCGAAGTCAAACTGGTGCGAGAAGGAAGTTACCCACCAGATCCGCACCAAATCTGATTGCATCCAGAAGTCGATCACCAATCAAGTTCTGCGGGACTCCTGCCATCCCACTACAGTTATCCTGATGAAGAAAACTATGAAGAAACTCGATGACCAACACCATGTCCTGTAATTCCCTCAGCAAACGAAAGTACAAATTACCTGTCACCAACAAGACAACACACCGCTCCAAGGAAGTTATTTCGTTACAACTCCCGATGGATGTCGACTGAAATCTGAAGAGTTCACCATAGCAGATGCCGACGACGAAATCAAAGGCCAACCTCGCAAAATCATGAGGATACCCTTCGATTCTGGGCAACGAGCTACGTCAACTACTCACATCAATTTGTACTCCGTGGATCTTAAGGGACTAGTGCAAATGGGCAACGCGCAAAAGAACACCTGTCATACCACAAGAACCAGCAGCCTCCTACCATAATCCTGGAAAAAAAAACTCAGATCCCGAGAAGACTCCGGCAACTTTTTTCACTCAATGTGCTAAAATAGTTGCCGTTCTAAGGGTGGAGGTGTTACGTATGCCTAGGAATCTGCTGACATTGCGGACAATATACATACATAGACCTTGATGACAGTGCAGTTACCGCAAGTCAACGCACGTAGCTAGACTTTCGCTGACACAGAAACGTACGGAGCATAAACATAGGAAGTTGCTGACTGTGCAATTACCTTGGAACCGATCCAGCCATGACGTCAAGGAATCGATCAATGCCGAACTAATATTTAAGAGCATCTCTCGTAAGAAAGAACCATTCCATATTCCTACATCGTGTAGGATGGATTCTCGTAGGCTAGTTAGTTTTAGTTAGTCTATTTAATTATTGTAACCATTCCATGTCCTAACATCGGCTTGGAATGGACATTCGTAGGTTAACTAGTTGTAGTTAGTAGTTGTAACCATTCCATGATCCAACCTCGACTTGGAATGGACACTTCTATTATAATTAATTATAATTAACTTTAATAATTAAAGGTTTAGAATCATTTCGGGTTTCTTTCCACTCTCCCGGCTGTGGTAAACGTAATTCGCTCTTCCAATTATCGAAAAACGTAAACAGAGATGCGTTACTGGTTGCCTATCACAGTCTAGTAGCTTCGATTTTACGATTCGGAATAATATTTTATGGCAATTCTTCAGACAAATTACTAATATTTAGGGCACAAAAAAGATGTATAAGAGCCATGTGTGGTCTGAAAACAGATGATAGTTGTGCACCTTACTTTAAATCCTTAAAAATACTTACATTGCCGGCGTTATACATATTAGAAATTAGTATTTTCGTCAAAACAAACCCAAATCTTTTTGAAAAAATATCTACTGTACGAGATGTTCCAATTCGTAGTCAATACAAAACTGCCTTGTGTAATCGCAATTGTAAAACTGCTTTAATAACAAAGAGTGTTCTGGATATGGCCCCACGTATTTACAATAAAATTCCAGATGCCATAAAAAATTTAGATTTAGTACACTTCAAGAAAAAAAAAATTATTACTTGTTGATAAATGTTATTATACTGTTGACGAAAACTTAGATGCTAAATGAATTTAACATGAAACCACTATATTGTTATTATATTCATTTTTTCTTTTTCAATAAGTAACTACTGTAAGTGTGACTTAAATAATTGACACTAAACGTAACTATTTTTTATTAAATTGACATATTTTATTGAATTTAACTAATTTGTACTAAATCAAATTTGAACAACATATTTGTACGCCTCCTGGCATAACATAGAGCTCTATTTCATGTAAGCTAAGATCTGTATTTATAAATACCTATGTTAACAAATAAATGATTGATTGACTGATTGTCTGTGGCATTATAGGTCTGCAACGGATGAACCAATTTTGATTTAGTTTTTTTTTGTTTGTGATTTTGTCGAAAGTGTTGTAGCTATGTTTGAATAAAAGCGGTTCAGCTGTTTAAAAGTTTTACTACCACATTTTACTCTTTGAACCTGGTTTTTTTCCCGCAAGATTAGTCGACATCGAGTCATTATTACGTGTTTCGATAGATTGTCGATTGAAGCGTGTCTACTACTAGGTATATTATATGTTATTTAAAAAGGATAACATAAAATTAAACTTTGTAATTTAAATTTTATGTATCCTGCGAATATAACTATGAAAATCTATATATTTGTGAATCAAGCATATCTCAACATCTTAACGGATTTGGATGTTGACCTTACCCTGACAGATATATCCCGGTAGTGCATTGTCACGGAATAATTCTCAACTTTTACGCGGAAGAAACCACTGTTAAAAGTTACTTTCAACATAAAAGTAAACATACTGTTAAACAAAATTCTTTCCATATACTTCCAACATCTACAAAACTGCCCAGCTTACAGCAACATCTACTCTAAACTAGTTACCCTTCTTTACAACGAAGGAAGCTCAAACTTTTATAACCAACAATTTTTCTTCATAACTGCGTCTGACAGAGTGTCAGCGAGCTAAATGAGCTCCCATTGCGGCAACCTCATTAGACCTTGGCATAATGTACTCAATAGAACCCGTAAGCTGCGGCCCAAATGCATAAGCCGTGTCGGGAGTCCCGCTTGCCTTTATGTGATATCAGGATAAAATGTTTTAAGTAACTTGCCATGTAGGTATTCGGCATAAACATTTTGACGTTGTAAAATGTAGATGTGGTTCTTGAAGTGAGAAAACTGGGGGAGTGGTGTGTGTAAGTGGTTTTGTTAAGATTATGGCTTTTGTTCTTGACTGTCGTGTAGGTGGTAGAGATTAGAATATGAAATGGATAATCATAAAACTTGGATATTAATAATTTCGAGTAGATGAGAGTGAATGGGGTTTTTCTAGGCAAGCGTGAATGAGTTGAAGTCAACTATTATGGGACCGTGCGGCTTATCTTTTAAAGTCATGCGGTACACATCGCGAATATCAGAGTCCCGCACAGGTGTATTAATAATTGCACCAATATGTTGGGTTAATTCAAGTAAAGTGTGCTTTGTCTCCGAATCAGTTTTAGGTATATTACGCAACTCAATTGAAGAAGCTCGCGATTTTCTCTCATGTTGTTCTAATTGCGCCTCTAGGATTTTTAAGTGGTTTTTATTGTTATTGTTTTCCTGTCGAAGTTTCTTCATGTCCAACAAAATACCATCATACTTCGTGGAGAGAAGATCCATAAAAGCCTTTATCTCATCATTCTGCTTAACAATGGCGTCCATGATCAATTTAATAGCATCAAATTTGGCGTCTTGTTTACTTTGCCAGTCATCGAGGATGCACATTATGTCAGACATCGTGATATTAATTTTAGTACAGTCTGGTGAATCGGCCTGTTTCCGTTTAAGTCTTTTATTTTGGTTTAAATCAGACTGTTCAGATTTCTCCTGGGTATGTAAAGCCGAGGTCGACCCGCGATTTACTGGGGTAGACTTTTGGCTACCACTCTTTAAAGGTGATTTTGAGACGGACATTTTGGATCTCGCCAGAGATAGGTATAAAAGGTGAGTGTGCGAAAAAAAATATAATAAACAATAATCACCTCAAAAATTAAGTTTGGACCATCAGTTGCCCGCTATACGCTTCGCTTGTGCGCTTGCGGCACAACGCGCGCACACGAGCCAACGATGACGCAGCGTGTTACTCGATTCGACGGACAGCGAAAGCGCGCGTGCAGCGTAGCTAAGCCGGACGTTCCGTCTCTGCTCTTGTTGTCCTTTTTCCGCAGCGGCTCCGCGTTTGGCGCTCTGAGTTATGCGCGCCTGATACTTCACTGTAATTATTATTTGTAATTTTTCGGCAAAATAGAGATATTAAAATAAAATTTGCACGGGGTACAGGTCTATACGCTTTCGCGGTCCAGGGGGAAGGGGATGATAATGATCTGTAAGTATACAATGTAAACAATATTTAATTTATTAACACTGTTAAAAGACTAACTAAGCAACGATACCTACTTTTAGGTACATATTACACCCACGCCTATCATTAATATCCAAGTTTTATGATTATCCATTTCATATTCTAATCTCTACCACCTACACGACAGTCAAGAACAAAAGCCATAATCTTAACAATAGTATATTATGCAACTAGTGAATAAAAGACGGATTTAATGCGAGGGCCGTAGATGAATCACAAGTAAGTGAAGGATTCTAACGACTGAATCACGACCGTAGGGAGTGATTCATGATGATTGAATCACGAGCATAGCGAGTGATTCAAGTGTTAGAATCATGAGCGACGCGAGTGATTCATGGCCCTCGATATAAATCCGTTTTATTCAAGAGTTGCATACTATATTTTATACCATGACTACGACAAAAAGCAAGATTGAAGCGGCACAAGGAATAATAATAAATAAATGGGTTTATTACCTTCAAAATTTACAAAAAAAATGTGAAACCTTGACCCCTGAGCTAGGTAACAGCACTTGTGTTTCAATCTCTATCTCTAACTCCATATCTAACTCTATCTCTAACTCTATACGTAACTCTATCTCTAACTCTATCTCTATCTCTAACTCTATCTCTAACTCTATCTTTAACTCTATCTCTAACTCTATCTCTAACTCTATCTCTAACTCTATCTCTAACTCTATCTCTAACTCTATCTCTAATTCTATCTCTAACTCTATCTCTATCTCTATCTCAATCTCTAACTCTACCTCTATCTATAACTCTATCTCTACCTCTATCTCTAACTCTATCTCGAACTCTATATCTAAATCTATCTCTATCTCTAACTCCAACTCCATCTCTATCTCTATATGTAACTCTAACTCTATATCTTACTCTATATCTATCTCTATCTCTTTCCCTATCTCTAACTCTATCTCTATATTATGAATATTTTATGCGTAAGAAGGTTGTACAGCATTGAGATGGAGTTTGAATATTATATTGGTGTGTTCAAAATTCAAACACCAAAACAGTGATTAAAAGTGCTTTTTATTCACTGTTTTCAGTGAATAAAATAATCTTTTTAGAGGGGGAATGGTATAAAACCACTTACACACACGACTCCCCCATTTTTCTCACTTCAAGAACCACATCTACATTTTACAACGTCAAAATGTTTATGCCGAAAACCTACATGGCAAGTTACTTAAAACATTTTATCCTGATATCACATAAAGGCAAGCGGGACTCCCGACACGGCTTATGCATTTGGCCCGCAGCTTACGGGTTCTGTTGAGTACGTTATGCCAAGGTCTAATGAGGTTGGCGCAATGGGAGCTCATTTAGCTCGCTGACACTCTGTCAGACGCAGTTATGAAGAAAAATTGTTAATTATAAAAGTTTGAGCTTCCTTCGTTGTAAAGAAGGATAACTAGTTTAGAGTAGATGTTGCTGTAAGCTGGGCAGTGTTGTAGATGTTGGCGGTGAAGTATATGGAAAGAATTTTGTTTAACAGTATGTTTACTTTTATGTTGAAAGTAACTTTTACCAGTGGTTTCTTCCGCGTAAAAGTTGAGAATTATGCACTACCGGGATATGTCTGTCAGGGTAAGGTCAACATCCAAATCCGTTAAGATGTTGAGACATGCTTGATTCACAAATATATAGATTTTCATAGTTATATTCGCAAGATACATAAAATTTAAATAACAAAGTTTAATTTTATGTTATCCTTTTTAAATAACATATAATATACCTAGTAGACACGCTTCAATCGACAATCTATTGAAACACGTAATAATGACTCGATATCTTGCGGAAAAAAAACCAGGTTCAAAGAGTAAAATGTGGTAGTAAAACTTTTAAACAGCTGAACCGATTTTATTTAAACATAGCTACAACACTTTCGACAAAATCACAAACAAAAAAAACTAAATCAAAATCGGTTCATCCGATGCAGACCTATGATGCCACAGACAATCAATCAATCAATCATTTATTTGTTAACATAGGTGTTCATAAATACAGATCTTAGCTTACATGAAATAGAGCGCTATGTTATGCCAGGAGGCGTACAAATATGGTGTTCAAATTTGATTTAGTACAAATTAGTTAAATTCAATAAAATATGTCAATTTAATAAAAAATTGTTACGTTTAGTGTCAATTATTTAAATCACACTTACAGTAGTTACTTATTGAAAAAGAAAAATGAATATAATAACAATATAGTAGTTTCATGTTAAATTAATTTATCATCTAAGTATTCGTCAACAGTATAATAACATTTATCAACAAGTAATTTTTTTTTTCTTGAAATGTACTAAATCTAAATTTTTTATGGCATTTGGAATTTTATTGTAAATACGTGGGGCCATACCCAGAACACTCTTTGTTATTAAAGCAGTTTTACATTTGCGATTACACAAGGCATTTTTGTTTTGACTACGAATTGGAACATCTCGTACAGTAGATATTTTTTCAAAAAGGTTTGGATTTGTTTTGACGAAAATACTAATTTCTAATATGTATAACGCCGGCAATGTAAGTATTTTTAAGGATTTAAAGTAAGGTGCAAAGCTATCATCTGTTTTCAGACCAAACATGGCTCTTATACATCTTTTTTGTTCCCTAAATATTAGTAATTTGTCTGAAATTCCCCAAAATATTATTCCGAATCGTAAAATCGAAGCTACTGCAGACATAACATTATTTAAAAAATCAAATATAGCCATGTTCAGTGTCTTATTTTCAAAATATTATTCCGAAACCATTTTGTTCTTTGCATAAAATGTTAAATTTGGTAAAATATTGGTGTAATGAGTTATAAATGATTTTTTCAAAATAATTTGAAAATACGGATATTTTGGCTATTGGTCGGTAATTTTTTATATCTATTTTGTCTTCCTTTTTGTGAAGCGGCTTTATTATAACTTTTTTCAAGTCTTCTGGATACATGCCTTCGGTAATACTTAAGTTAATAAGGTGTGCTAGCACATGCGCTATAA
Source organism: Orthosia cruda (assembly GCA_964057195.1). Classification (NCBI taxonomy): domain Eukaryota; kingdom Metazoa; phylum Arthropoda; class Insecta; order Lepidoptera; family Noctuidae; genus Orthosia; species Orthosia cruda. The sequence continues at coordinate 57,601,225 of OZ059826.1, read as the reverse complement.
TCTCAATAACAAATTTAATTACTTTTGTGGATATACCGTCAAACCCTACAGTACTTGTATTTTTTAGCGTTTTTGTGGCTGAAATAATATCTGAGTTTAGAACAGGCTGCATAAATATTGATTGAGCTGTCAAATTACTTGGCTTATGATTTAATTGAATGTCATTAATTATATAGCTTTCTATGTCGTCAATAAACTAATCATTTAATGCATTTACTATGTCATTCGGATTTGTATATGTCAAATTTTTGTTTTTATTGTCATTATTTGTTCTTCAGGTAGATAATTTTTTGATCTATTAACTATTTGCCAAGTTGCTTTAGATTTGTTTTGTGAATTTCTAATGAAGTAATCATTTTGCGCTTTTTGCGTTAATTTAAAAACAAAAATGTACCGTTTATTGTAACTTTTAAAGTTACTTTCATTTTTATTTGTGGCGTGTAGTCTGTAAGCCCATAACAAACGTCTTTGGTTTTTACTACAGGTTTTAATGCCACGCGATATCAATTAGACCCGTTTATTAGTGCTTATCGTAATTATTTTATCTGGAAAGCAAAGATTATAAAACAATGAGAAAAGGTTATTAAAACTTTTATAGGCTACATTAACATCATTGCTTTCATATACTTCTTTGAAGGATAACTTTTGTATGCAAGATTTGAATTTTTCAAGGTTCTCTTTGGAGTTGTCATTTTTAATTGATTTCCAAGATTTAAGGCGACAAGTTTTAATTATAGGTACTTTAAGTATTTGTGATGTGTGATCTGACAACATAAGATCAATAATTTTAGTTGTCCATCCTTTACGAAGATTATGTGCAAAGTTATCAATGCACGACAGATACACGGACACACTGATACACAGCAACATTCTCAGCTTCTCTTTTTAACCCAAAAGAGACCCCTCTTATTCCGTCGGTGGTTAAAAAGAGAAGCTTTCAGTCAAAAGATCATCTTATTCAGAATCAACACGAAGGCATAAGTTCTTAGTTCGTTCTTTAAAGCAAACTTAGCAATCAACCGGATCGTTACCGAGCAGAGTCAACTCCCAATAAAAAGTACTGAAATCCAAGCGTTAACGCCTCATTACCATTTTAATAAATGCCTCGTTGGCCTCGCGTTTATAAGCGTGACTGTAGAGTGTGGGGGTTCTGGGTTCGGTCCCCATTGCCATTATCAAAAACATCATTTTGAATTTGTAGTAGTCATAACTATTATTTAAGGCTTCCGCAAACAACGATGCGACAAGCAAGTTTCTATAAAATATTCCCGTAGAACAGTTTTGAATTAATTTGAAGTGATGGTCGCACTGTCTGCAAAAGCCTTTAAACAATGGCTTTTTACGTAAAATAGTTCGTCAGCCTTAAAAACTATGTAAGAAATACGTAAATTAATTATGCACGAACACGTTTAGGTTTCTAAGAAACCGCGTTGTTCGTAAAGTTATACTTTTAACCAAGATCACTAACCAACTAAAAGGAACCCAAACTTGAAACTATCTATTTGGCATCGTTTGTCCAGAATTCGTTCGAGACGGCAAGGCCTAGGAAATTCTAATCTGTTAGGCATTTTCTTTGTAGTGTTCAGTATTGGCTTGTATAGCCACTCTACGTTGTATAAAGGCATTCCTGTAAGGGAAGCCCACACGATAACTAATGTGATAAATATTTAACACAGTATGGTGCTGTGTTGGATAGACATAATTAACACAGGTTTTTTTATCTGCGAAATGAAACACAAAAAGTGCTGGTGTGAAAAAAAAAACATAAGAAAAATGATGTCAAACCTATAATGGTTGGACTGTAAAAAACGGGCAGATGTATCAGTCTGAAATTATTTCTGACTGATACCAATTTACTTGTCTTTGGTCCTGGGTGACCATTTCACGTCACTGTATTGTTGCGTCGGTCTCAGCTCCACGAGGTCTTGGTGGCGGAATGGTCGACCTCGTCACCATCGAGGCGGTCCGACCAGTGCTCAAGCGCTGGCTCGGGAGGAGGCACGGCTCCCTGTCGTTTCGAAGTACCTATGTCACATAAACAGGGAGCCGGACTCTCGGTGCCACCAGTGCATACGTATTTCTCTGAATTAATTAGCTGAATTTTCACAATTTTGTTTTTCCACGCTACGGACGAAATGTATCTGTAATAAGTTCGAAAATATATACTTGAATTGCATGCTGTAAAGGGCCATATTGATTCATATTAAATGCACAATGTATTTAAGGTACTAAATTCGATAAGGATAAATGCTGTATTGCTTAAAATCGCTTCGTAAATAAGCCATTATTTCTTGTAAAAAGTAAAGGATAAAAAATGGTTATTGTGGGTTATCCCTAAGAGATAGACATAGACCAACGGATTTTTAAGTAGAACTTTTTAAGTTGTACAATACAGTAGTACATTATTTTGATCTATCTCGTAGGGTTCAGCCAGCGTTTGCAACGTAAGCGCAAAGAAATGTGTTTATTTTCGACATTACATTAGAAACCTCTAAAATTAATGTGTTTCTCTAGTATATTATGCATGTATTATGCATATAAACCTCCCTCTTGAATTACTTTATCTATTAAACAAAACCGCATTAAAATCCGTTGCGTAGTTTTAAAGATCTTAGCAAACATAGGGAAAGACAGACAGCGGGCAGCGACTTTGTTTTATACTATGTAGTGATGATCATGTCCTTACTTTAAATTTTGCCCCATCATCCAAATTACACTTAAGCTGAAGAAGTTCTAGAAATGCCAAAACCTTCTCTATTTGAGTGGAATTTATATGATAGTTTTGACACGTCAGGGTACGGGGTCAGTGGGTACAGAAGGCTTCTGCACCTACTTACTCTATGTCATCAATCCCAAACACTCTAGGGATGTAATTAGGAAGTTCTTTCGCAACGACAAGTCAATAAACAAGAGAGTAGGACTAATAAAAGGTGTAATGATTGACAAAAGGTTTTTCCCTCCTTTATCTCAGCATCGAGGCTTTCATCTGGAGTGCCGTGAAGTTAAAAATGAATAAATAGCTGCCTCTTTATTGGGAGGACCGTACTTAAAATGCTGGTCAACAAGAACTTTTTGGGCTGGTTCGGGAGTTTTGTTTAAAAGATGTATAAGGAGCCTAAAATAAAATTACTGATTAGAAAACTTGCTAAAAATATTTACTCACGTCTGTGACTAGATTTTTCCATTAATGAGAGAGCAAAACTTAACAATAAATTGCTTATAGATTGCTTATTTGCTGAATATTATATAATTGCTTTATAATTAAGTTGCGAGATTTGACCCTATTACACTTACATACACACATTGCAAGTTATATAAAAGCTTGTAAAATACGACTCCGTAGCTAAACGTCCTATTCGCAAAACAACCTATGAGTAGACCGTCATATTCTCAAAATTGCCTAGTAGCAAATCGTCCTATTAGCAGAATGTTCTACTGTCAAGGTACAGTACTGAAAAATTACAATAGATTTTTCGTCAAGCTACTTTGTGTAGAGTCTCTGGTCTGTATAAGTTCAAAGTGTATTTTTAGTAGTAGAAAAAAACTTCAGCAAATAAATCAAATCAGTCATCCACAGACCCCAAACCCCAATCTGCTTATTGCTTTATTCGCACTAAACTCTTATTATTCACCATTCACACTACTTACTCTTCTATTGTTTTTTTTTAGGGACAACCCCACCGCACTATTCCTGCAACTCATGAAAGCCAGAATCAACAGTGGCGACCACCAGAAAAGCGCCGAGGCAATGAAGCTCGACTAAGTTCCGGGGAATGAATTTAACTGTCTTGGATCCCGCAACGAAATTAATCATAAAAGAATAAAGGAGTAGGAAAAAAAAACCTATTCCCTACCTAAACCTATATCCTCCTATTGTTAACTCCAACTACAGTCCATAAAACATTGTATATCGATTCTAAATTACTGAGTAATTTGAGTGGTTATTGTGTCAACAGCCAAATAACCCGGCACACATTTTGCGTAGCAAGAACTTAGCAACGTCTGGTTGTGATCTTTCTCGATCATTTGCCAGTATAGGTAATCAACATCATTGTTGGCCTTGTTCCAATAGCTGCCGAGCTTAGATCTTCTCCCTTATGAGAGTGAATGGGTTGGAATTGATAAAGGCAGTTAACTTATTGTGTTTCATAGTTTTTCTATTTGGAAATCTTGGTGAGCTAGTTATTTATTCTTTTAACTAAGCATTAAGATTTTTTTTTGTTATTAGCCTATACTGCACTACTGCTGGGCAAATTGCTCCCGTATGTCCTTCGAGAAATTCTTTGCCCACGCCACTCCGTACCAGCCTTCTCGGTACGCGACCACCGTCGTCTAACCGCCTCCTTCTGGGCCGTCCATCTTCAATCACCCATTGTTTCGCGCAGCGGTCACAGTGCATGCGGCTTGCGACCCAAGCTAAATTGTCGAAGCAAAATTGTATGTCCAGCGCAACTTAAGCAGTCTACTACCTAGCTGATCATATCATTAGAGTAATAAGTCTGCAAAAGGCACTCTTAAAAGCCCTTATTTCAAACCACATCCTCATAATGAAAGTGAATTAACTCAAAAAATGCAGTTTGTGTGAAATGAGCAAAACTCTTAAAAAAGGAAAGTGGAGTACTAAAGTGACTGATGTATATAAAAGCTGTCCCTTTCTTACTCATAATTCGGAGTATTTTCAGTACCACCACAGGATTTTAGAATAGGCTTTTATCTAAACTCACAACGTAATGTTCCACATATGAATTCAAAAAATATTGTATAAACACGTACTGTTTTTTCGTGGATAGGTATCACTAAAAAAAAACATAATTACAGTACAACATTTTCCTTCGATTTTTAAACAACTGCTACATAAAGTAACTTTTTAATTTTATAGCACGCTTTTACTTTTTAATTTATTGGCACGAATGGGCTATCATTAACTTAATGTAGAAAATAGTGTCATTGTCTATGGATGCGCGCGCTGCGCAGTCATTCGCAATGAGAATCTAAATTTCCCGCCATACCACATATATTTTCCTTTTACATTTTTTTTTATTTCAAATGTATGAGTGAAGATAAAATAGTGTATGCAACGGCATATAGTTTTAATAACAACGGTATTAAAACACTCGTGTGATAAACCCACACTCGTGTTTTAATAACCCCATTGCATAAACTACTATTTAAAGTAATTATCATCATCATTTCATCCGAAAGACGTCCACTGCTGGACATAGGCCTCCCCCAAGCGTCGCCACATTGACCGGTCCCGTGCGTCCCGTATCCAGCGGATCCCCGCAAACATTACCAATTTAAGGTCAGTTTAAATCAAAATCAGAAATTACAGAAAGTTTGAGGTAGGTTCATTTCATTATTAGGTGCGTTAATGTAGCAACAATTTTATGTTTAAACTCTTGATATCAAACCAAACGGTTTTACAACTTTTCAATTTCCACAAACCAGGATTTCCTCTCAGCAGACAACGAATATGTGTTTAATATTCTCTTAAACAACACAAAGGCTTAATTCTGAGCTGAATGTTTCTATCCCCTCTCTAAATACGGGCATTAGTGTGTTCCGCTGAATATATTACGCGTGCAGCGCTGCAGCAAGATAAAGCGCAATGAACGCTATTCAAGCGCATTACTTGATGGCGCTTCAGAGAATGCCTGGGTTGTTCGAATTTTGTATTGTGAGGCAATTATTGTTTTGTGTTTTTGATTATTGTTTTAGTAGGGTCATTGTTTAGTTAGGAGGGTATTGCTGATATGTGATATTAGGTATTGATAGGTACTTAACTGTCTGCTGCTGAGAGGGGTTACCATAAAAGAAAATACACTAACCGTCTATGTGGTGGTTGCAGAGGACTGGCATGTTGTCTGCTCGGCTACATGTGGGTCGAGCGTCATTCCTCGCGTGCAACAAGTGTCTGAAGTTACCGGCCTAAGGCAAAGGGCCACCTGGTGGTCAGACGCGGGGTTCGTGAGTAACCCTCAAGCAAGTGAGCTCCTGTGAGCGAGCTGCATCTCCGGCACTTTCCTGGATAGAGGGTAGAGGACTACCCGTTGGATTAGTCTTCCGGCAACCCAGCTGTAGGCATTGGGTAGATACGTTGATTCGTATTCGAGAGGTGAGCGTGCTTGACAGCTCCGGGACCATTCTGGAGAAATGGTAGCCAGCTTCTCTGGCGTCCCTAGCGGGGATTGAATCCGCTAGCACCAACAAGGTGCGCTGCTGCCGGTGCTTCCGCTGGTGCTAGCGTGCTGGGGTGCGTGTTGTGAGCGGCTTTACAGCTCCGGTACCATTCTGGATAAATGGTAGTGAGTAATCACGATGCGACTCACATTTTCTCTTGAGTACCAGGGGCGAGTACTCTGGAGGCGTGACCTACCGCAGATGGTCCCAGACGCCTCGTAAGGGGTTGCCTGGTATAGTGTGCCGTCTTATATACCGAAAGGTGGGAGAAGGTGGCCACTATAGAAAATCTCAGTAGTTTTTAAAGGGGAGTGACCTTATGTTCTTCTAAAAAGTCGATTTCGTAGTACTCGCAACTGACGTGCATCTATGATCAGATGATGATAAGCGAAGCAAAAGGAGTATGTAACGATCGTAGCCTGCAGATAGGATCTGCAATTTTTTTCTACCTCTATAGAAAAAAGGCATGAGTTTATACAAACAAGTCTTTTCCCGCGGCTTCGCTCTCGTGGACCACCCCACTGAATTTGTATTTTTTAGCTTTTGATAAATGAAATTATTTTTTCAAATCTAATTAGAGATTACAGAGATTTACATTGCATACAAACATACGATTTAACCTCTTTATAATATAAGTATAGATTAAGCTATGACTGCTAGTTCAACTTAATCAAATGAATAATGAACTAATTCCATACCTCAACCCCAAACGATACTGTACCCACATTACGCCAGTTTATCAAATTGTAATTAAAAGATAAGAATCAAGCAAAGGCGGCAAACGACCACTTCAACAGCTTAAGTACTGATACTTAGTATACATTATACACAGAAACCCTGGTGTTACCAGTCAGGTTATATATTACGTCAAATTTTTACGTCAATACTTCAATACAATAGCAAGTGTCAGCAACACAGGGGATAAAAGGTAGGTATGTACTCTAATTGCCAAACATGTGGCAATCTTCTTCTTCGTCGTCTCGATGATTCCTCAATTATATACCTATGTTTTGACCAGAGTTCAGCCACGGCAAAAGGCTTTTCATTTGCCTTACAAAGGTCCTTCAGGGTGCAGGTGTTGTTGCACAGAGAGCACTAGAGGAGGTGAGGCATTGTTTGGGACGTAGCTCCGCAATCGTACCGCGGGTAAGTTATATCCGCAAATAACTAAGTTGTGCCTGCTGCGACCCAGTTGGCTTCGGAGTCGGTTTAAACATTTCCAGGCGGGCCATGCAAGTTGGTGGCTGGCAGAGAGCTTTTCTGCAGGCTCAACATAGTCAGTCGGAGGAGGATGTTTGAAGAGCCACAGTCTCTTCTTTGCCTCACTAGAACTGCTATCATTAATTGGTTTGTTTAACCTCAGTAAGCTTTCCCGACTCTTCAATCTGCTCCTTGGCTTGTCCACATTGTATAAAGAGTGTCGTCTATCTGTCTAATGCTGTACATATTATGTGGTGTACAATAAAGTATATAATAAATAAATAAATAATAAGTTATTTTGTTATAAAATTTAACACAGTACCCCATGAAAGATGTGTGTACTTTAGCTAATCTATAAGATGGTTCATCTAACTTATCTTTATTTCTAGTGACTTTACTAAAGCGATTGATATTTTTCTTTACATACGTAATATTTTCATAAATGAATTGGCATGAAACTATCATAATATTAATATTTTTAAATAGCTCCCTAAAAGATTCTCGGTGACATAACTTATATATGGCTCTGACAGCTCGCTTTTGCAATATAAATATTGATTCAATGTCAGCCGCCCGATAGTCTCTCTACCTCCCTGGTACAATGAGCTGGCGAGGCTAAATACTTTCCGAATGAATGATTTTAATAGTACGTGTTTTCACGTGCAAAATTTAATTTGCGAACTTTGTGATAAGGGTTTCCATGTGGCTAGCCTCAAGTTGGGATCAAAAAGATATCTGACCTCTGATTGGTTGACACGTTTCTAATAAGAGTAGTGGCCATTTCATTGGGTTCTACATGGCTTGTTAGCCGACTTTCCAAAAAGAGGACATTCTATGTTCTACTTTATGTTTGTATTTTTTTGTGTAATTTCACCGATTCTCCTTATTTTGTCTATAAGAGTATGCTCCCAATTTGGTCCCATTTTAATTTGATGAAGAACTACGGAGATATACAACAGAACTCTTTAATAAATGACGGCAAATCTCTCGGAATTGCTGCAATCGCATGTCTGTATATTGTTAATACCATTTCATAACATCGCGCCAGTACGCTCTAAAGGGGTACGCAGATGTGTACAAGTTCACTTTGGTACACTCTCATTTTACCGGTTATGTTCATGTTTCAGGATATTCGGGTTCCTGGTATTTTATTTTACCTTACTAAGAATTTGCCTATTAGGTACAACTAAAAAGTGAAAAATCAATAACCTTTTTTACAATGTCTATGTTTTTGGTAGGTGCCAATTTTATTTCGTTATGGACACCGACTTCCAAAAAGAAAGTTATTTTTCACTTTGTAGTGTTTTTATTTGGTAGTCGGTAGTATTTCTTTGTAAAAAAGTTATTACTAGCGTCTTATTAATTTGCTACGTTTATATGCGACCAGGTACTAGTAATCCATTTTTCAGAAATTAATGTAATTTTAGACCAGAGGCTCTGGATAAAATGTATGAGGTTGGTCAAAATAACAAAATGTAAATAACTAATCACGTAAAATTATGATGGCACTTAGCAATCCTATATATTTATTATCGCTATTGCGACGCTTTCGTCGATAACGTCACTTGTCTAGGGCTTCAAGTGTAATTTCGGTAGCGCTCACAGACATACATCTAACTAGATAAGCAAGTCCCTCCATCTGTATGAAAACCAAGCGTGCCATTTTTTCACACACAATTTAAAAACAAATTTACTTAACAATAAAAGAAAACAAGTCCAATGCCTCGGCCGATTTTTTCTATACAGTCTTAATAGCTCAATATGGCATAAAAAGGCATTTTTCTAGATTTAGGTGTCTTTCCGGTGGCGATAATGCTAATAGACCGATAGCGCTAGGCTTTGAGGTTTCAAAAATATTAAAGTTGTTGGTGTTTCGCATATAGTTTCCGGACCATTTCCCCAACCTAATACAAAAGTTTGTGTCATCCTAGGTATTTGCATAGGTAGAAATTTAGATATATGAATTTTCGACCAGTATTGGACGAAAAGAAAATTAGAGATGAACATTTTACTTTCATGATATTAACAAAGTAGTAACTAATGTACATAGGCATTTTGTGTCATCTCTGTCCACGAGAATACTAAGACTTGACCAGTACCTAACACGTCGCCTAACTAGCTCGAAAATAATATTACAATAGATTAAATAGGTGTTATGCGTTTTAGAGTACTGATATCTGTTGTTTAAAAGATTTTGTGTCAAATTCATCCACGACTTTTATAGATATTTTATTTTTTTATTACAACACCCTATAAAGTCCACAAAAGAAAATGCAAGTCATTAGAGTTTACGTGTGTTTGGTTATTATGAAGTAACAAAACACTATTCATAATTTGTGTCCTTTTTATCCACGAAATCTTATTATTTAAAAAAAAAATACTAGACTTCTTCGAACGAAGTGCGAGCGCAGAGAAAAGCGCGGGCGCGGGCGGCGGGTGCCTGACAGCCAGATGCGCGGCGCGTTTAGTTGTTTACATTCGGTCTTTGCAAGTTGCAACAAACAAGTGCGTGCGTTATTTATGATGTATTTGATTGATTAAGGCCCACTTGCACGAAAATCTTAACTCAGAATTAGTTGGTAACACGAGGTTATTTGACAAGTTTGTATAACAAACTGTCAATTTAATCTAGTGTGAGCAACTAACTCTGAGTTAAGTTTTTTGCGCAAGTGGGTCTTAAAAGTTTGTTATGACACTGTGAAAGACTAAAATGGAGGTTGAATATAATAAATGTGTTATATCGAAACCCAATATAAATAAAATAGTAACTCAATATGGCATGATTTTCAATCAACACAGATATTTAACTTTTTTAAAGCTAAGTTTATTATTTATTTGTAGCTGAAGGCATAAGTTGTTCTGCACATTTTAGGTATCATGTTGTTTTATTTTACTGACCTTTCAGTTTTGATAAAACCACTGCAAGTATTATTTTTGAAATGTTACAATGTACATATTTTAAGCATTTTGAATAAGAAAAGCAAGGGGTCATGAAAACATTTGAAAAGTTTTTTTTCTGTTTTGTGTATGATTACGAATTATCCCGTTAATAAACATCTGTGATAAATTTTATTGTAAGCAACCATTACAATGAGTGTCAATGTTACATTCGGATAAAAAGGCATGTTAAGTACTATGGAAGAGCTAATAAAACTCGCTTTTTAATAATTATTGTAATTCAATTAATATTCACAACGCTTTGGGTTCTGGTGGACACAGATCTGGATAAAATTATCAGTGCCTGTGTCTACCATTCGCACAGCGGACATCAGGAGGCAAGCAGACTCACAGATTACCACAGTGAAGCGGCTGATGCAGTACAGCCGCGGTACCCATCCGTCCAACTAGTGATATGGGGGGACTTTAATGCTGACCACCAGGAGTGGCTCTTCCCATACCAGTGCAGTGATCATGCTGGAGGGGAGATGTATAAGCTTTCCTTAGCGCTTATCAGCCAGCTGCTTCAGGGGGCAACGGCAACGGGGGATGTTGATTCGCATACGGCCAATTGCTTGGACCTTCTGCTGACAACAGATCTAGACCTATACTCTGTGTCGATAACTTCACCTTGGATAGTTCCGAGCTCCAACCGCTGTCTTTTAAAGACTTTGTCCGTCTACTGTCCACCCAAGAGGCACCCGGCGGGTTTGTCAGTACAAGTCAGGAGATAAGGATGTGATGCGATCTTTCTTTATATGCTAAACTTGGCTGCCTACTTGATTTTCTTCGGCTGACCCCTCATCATGCGCGGACACCGTGACGGATGTGTTGCGTCAGAGATTGGAGTACTACATTCCGTTCCCTGACTTACCAATGTCTAGCAAAGGCCGGCCACGGTTTGGCACCGATTGTGATCACGCAGACGCGCTTGATCATGAGGTGCACCTGGCATGGGTCGACGCTCGAACGCGCAATGCCAGTCACGTATGTCAGAAAAGAAGGCCTTCAACAGCACTGCCAAGTCCTGCAAGAAGGTGTTGCAAAATGCTCGGTTCGACCACATTGGCCAAATAGGGACATAACTTGCTTCTTACCCAGCAGGTAGTAAAGCGTTTTGTTCCCTGGGTAAGTGGTTGAGTCAAACTTCTGCCATCCCTCACTACCATCACTGCTGAAACCCGGCAGGTCGCTGGCCCGCTTCACTGAGGAGAAGGCGAACTTATTTAGCAAATGCAGACGCGGAATCTTTGCGTCTGCATTCTGGTGATGCGCAGCCCCTTCTTTCTCCTGGCGGATGTGATACATATGTCGGACATTCGCATCCATCAAAAGGACGTTCGTAGGTTGCTGGGCAACCTCAACTTGAACAAAGCTAGTGACCCCGACGGGATACTAGCACTTGTCCTTAAAACTTGTGGGCCCGAACTTTCTCTGATCTTGGTACGTCTATTTCACCTTTTCGTATGAAACTGAAAAAGTGCCGAATGCTTGGTAGTAAGCTAACGTACAGCCCGTGACCAAGAAGGACAGTCGAGCTGACCCGGCCAATTACAGACCCATCTCTATGTGTGCTTAATATTAAGCTCCTGGCTAACCAAGAAGCTTATAACATCCTAAGTGATTGCCAATCGTTTTACAGGAGATCTTCTTGCGTATGCCATTCGCATATGGAGTAAGGCCATCGAGAGGCACGAGGAGGCGCTTGCCGTCTACCTCGACAACTCGAAAGCTTTCGATAGGGTCGGACACGATAGCCTTGTTAGTAAGCTTCCTTCATTCGGTCTGCCTGGTGATGGTATGTGTGATTGGATTGCAGATTTCTTGAGGGATCGGTCCTTTCGAATGGTTATCGAAGGCTGCTCGTCGTACCAATTGGATAATAATGCCGGTGTCCCTGAAGGGTTGCTACTCTCAGCAACATTATTTTTGCTACACATAAATGATCTGCCGTCTGCATCCGATCTGCTATCCTTGTCCGTGCTATGGTGGAGCGTTTGAGCTTATCCTTGAAGGCAGTATGCAAATGGGGCGATGCCAATTTGTCAGGTTGTATACTGCTAAAACCCAGGCGTGTCTTTTCTCTATTAAAATGAGCCAATTCCACTTGGCTCCTTCCTTCCGAGGTGTAAACGTGCCGATAATGGACCACTTTGAGCTTCTTGGTGTTACGTTTGACACGAGCCTCAATTTTGGTCCATACATTGACGAAAAGGCTCAGCTGGCTGCTAAAAAGTGGGGGAGTCGATTCTTCACGCCAAAATAATTGCTCAAGTTGTATCAAGCTCAAGTTCGATGATTTAGGAGTACTGTTCTCATTTTTGGGACGGATCTGCCAAATACCAGCTTGATGCAGTTAAGTTGATCAAAAAACGGGCCAAGAAGCTCATCGGCAATGAGGCACTGGTCAAGTCAAAGCTCAAGAGCCTTGAACATCGTTGCCGAGTTGCTAGCTTATCGGTTTTTTATCAGTTGCATTTCGGGGATTCAAAAATCACGTTTGTTGTATGTGGGGGCCCCCCAAATATTTATTTTATTCAATTTTTAGTATTTGTTCTTATAGCGGCAACAGAAATACATCATATGTGATAATTTTAACTGATTAGATAGTACGGTTCACGATATTCAGCCGGCTGACAGACAGACAGACAGACGGACCGCGAAGTCTTATTAATAGGGTTCCGTTTATACCCTTTAGGTACGGAATCTTAAAAACTAAGACATATAACATCCATCAACCCGCACTGGGCCCGCGTGGTGGATTACGGCCCATTCCCTCTCACAGAGAGGAGGCCTACACGCACAATGGACCAAATGGGAGTCTAAGTTCGGAAAAGGGGGTCCATCTATCGGATCTATCCTAACCTATCCTAATGCTAACCACGCCTATCGTTTGCAATTACTTCTTTACATATTTTTGTTATATTCTCCTTAACTACCTGTAATATTTAATGAGTCTAAAAAATATTTTATTAAATACCTACTCTTAGTTTTTCTCCTAGACCATTTATGCTGATACCTTTTCTCGATGTTAACACTGCATCTTTCTTTTAAATAATAACATTTAAAAAAAGTGTTTAGATTTAAGAAGAAAAACATTGTAACTTAAAATTACAATAGGATTAAAATATAAATTGTACATTGTACGTATGTCAATTTAAAATGACTTTAACACATATAAACACTTGTTACCAAAACTGCTGTGTATTGGAACTTCATCTACAAGTATACTTCAGTAGAAACATTGTTCATTTTTATTTACAATAGAATAGAATATACTTTACTGTACACCATAAAATTTACACAACTCTTTTATAAGAAAAATTAAAAACACTTGCGAAATTATACCATTTCGCAAATATAGTTCTTATAGTCATAGAAATACGGTTACAAGGCAGAAATAAAGGTCTGTTCTTGCTGATTTCATATGACAAAAAGTTATACCAATATGTGATTAAAGTTACAATGTTATTCATATTGGGGGTTGATATGTGGTCTCATACTGGACGTTAATACAGTGATTGTTAAAGAAAGGGGATTATTAAAATTCATAGAATAGAGCATTGTAAGAGATGACGGAAAAAGGACCGTGCTGAAATAAAATCACTATCACCACACAACAAAAATAATATTTTATTACGTCGTGTATATTTTGTTTTGCTGACTGTACACTACCTAGTACCTACCTACCCGAACCGGTGCGCGGGATATCGAGAAGTATAACGAAAAAGCGGTAGGTTTAGGTAGGTATCGGCATACCTACCTACCTACCGCTTTCAGGTTCAAATTCGAAGCGAATCGAAGCGTCCATCTAAAATAATACTGACCACATTGACCGTCTTCTAAGCATTAACTATTAGCATTCGTAGGTTATTGAGATTGCAGACACACGCTTTGTACAAAATTCGCAAGTCATTATTTTTATCTCTATAGGTTACACATTTGTTCATTACGTAGCGGAGATAAGAGTCAATTAATACTCAATATGATAGGTATGTTATTTATTTATGAATCCTTCGCATCTAAGAAAAATCGTACCGAACGAACGTGTGTGCGTAGGTATTGAGTTAGGTACGAATGGCCGCGTCGGCCCGCTCGATCGCAACTATTGTTTTTGTGTTTTATTCATTTATATAATACTTAACGTGCATGAAAATGACACAAATTTACAATGTCGATATTTTTCATGTATTTATGTTATTGAATATGTGAACTCTAATGATTGTAATATTTTTTTGAAGCTTTTGTAGCTTGCGAAAGCAAAATAATTAAAAATCTTGAAATTGCATGGTCTAATTTGGCACAAATTTATTGAATAAGCAAATGAAAGTGATCTGAGAAAGGAAATAGTTATTTCATTAATTGTAATTTTTCTTTTGCACTATTTTTACATAATGACCCTATGTCAGTTTGCAATGGACGAATATGACACAAATTGGGTTTGCACACTCCGCAGACTATCCTAGATATGACACCATAATTATTTTAAACTTTAAATTAATTTTGCCAGTTTTGATTTGAATTAAAATAATCAACCACAAATCAACGAAATTACTGAAAATGCAAGTAACAGATGTGACACAAAACGCAATCATAAGCTTCATAGGCACGATTGTATCCACAGGCAAGAAATAAGCAACTTTAGAATTTTTTAAACTTATGACATCAAAATAGCCTAGCGCTATCGGTCTATAAACGAAAAGCTCAAAGTACGATCATTGATCATTTTTTTACTCCGTTTTTTGACACGCTAAGTACATACAATCGCGTCATCTAGTTAGATTTATATCAGTGGTAGCGCTAGTCAACCTCATCAATTTCAGACTTTTTACAGCCACTATCACTTTATTAATATCTAAATCTGTTTTCTTTCTCCAAATTACTTTGCCCTGCAATCAGTTCATTATAGACTAATTAATTCTACTGTTCTTAATCAAGACTTATCCGTTTGTAGGATCAGCAGAATAGTCGATCAATTACACGTAGAGTTCAAATAGTAATTGAACCCACTTAACCTAGTCGAGCTCACTTAACCTAGTTATAGGACTTAAGGATTGCGATATTAGATTTCTAGATAATGATAGAGATTGAACAGATAATAGCCTGTACTCTGGTCATTTGTGTAGATTGATATCTCACACAATATACAAAATCTTAAGCCTTTTTGCTCATGGCGGTATGCAGCAACTTATATACATACTACCAATAATATTCTAGTAAAGAATACTATAATATCATCGCATACTTCGTACAAATAAAAGTCTAGCAAAAGGAATACGTATTACATACTATATGTATGTAGTATATATGTATTGATAAGATGGTGTGAACGAAATCACACCATTATAATCAGTTTTTGGAATGGAGTTCCTTAACACACGTTATAGTTCTCATTTGTTTGCGGGCTGAGGAGCTAGACCGGTTAATATAAATAATAATATTTACTTGATAAATTGTGCGAGGCACAGCGTGCTGCACGCAGAATAGTACAAGCGCCGACACGCTTAAAAGGGAGACGCCATAGGCGAGAGCCGGAAGCGCACGAAAAAAACCGAAGACGTACAAGCGCACGCTGACTAGACATATACAGTACCTACGCTAGCAGCCACTATTGTGTGATTACACTGAGCATCAGCTGTGTTGTTGTTATTTCAGTTTCGTCATATTTTACGAAACTGAAAGACGGTAAATTTAATTAATCGAAGTTTGTTCCAACCGGGTGTCCTTAAGCCACTTCTCTTTTTTTAGGGTTCCGTAGCCAAATGGCAAAAAACGGAACCCTTATGGATTCGTCCTGTCTGTCTGTCTGTGTAAAACTGCTGGGTACTCGATATTATAATTTAATCGCAAATCTACGACATTAGAAATGATTTTAATTCAAACTTTGCTTCCGTGCGCGTAATATCAACTTTCAACAGCTATATTTAAGGACCTAACTCGCCAGTGGTGCCAAATTTACCAGAAAGAAAAATGACTGATATTGTTCTCTCGGCTCTTCCTTCTCATTTGTCAGATCCAGACTGGATTTTAACGGTACTTAGTCTAACCTAGATCCCAGCCTGGCGGTTTACCGTTATCGTAAGTATTCTTCAGGCAATCAATATTGCCGGAGCGGGTCTTCTGGGAAAAATAAACAAGAGCGTCACGTTTTATGACGTTTGCAGATTTTATCACGGTCTTTGTCATCCCTTCTACCCCAGAGACACATACCCCAGACCTAGTTCACAAGAAAACCTACAAAAATATTTTCTCAAAGTGAAAAGCTAAAGAAATCTTTATTCGTAATTGAATTGGAGATTGAGATGAATAAGACTGAGAATTCTTTTCATTAAGTAATCAAAAAATCTTGAGGATTTAAATATAATGGCCCTTTTTGTGTTGGACTTTTGAGCCTTACGGTCTATTATAATATTGTATGGAATTAAGTCTTTAATCAGAATACACGAAGGGTCTTATTAGTGTACAAAGGTATGTATAATGTTTACATAAATAAGTAATGTAGGTTCCTACATGTATTCACAAAGGTACAATCTGTTCGATTGAATGTGATTTATGGTGTAGTTTGATATTCATATACCTATTGTATTGAATTTCTGTAAATAGTTGTTTACCGGTTTTAATATAAGTAGCTAACAATGATATAGTTATTTCTTTTCACCATGGCACTTAAGAAAGAAGTGAGTTTATGTATATTTTTCATACATAAACTCACGCTATTTTCCCATGGGGTAGGGAGAAACTACAGAAAGCCACCAGCTGCGATCCTTACAAATACCGAATGTTTCATTAATTTTCCTTCATACCTCTAGACATAGAGTAATACACGCATGCTGGTTGTGAGTACTACGCACCTGGTCTTTCTAAAGAACCACCATTCCACCGTTAATATCCGTAATAGTCCTTCTAAGGCGTTTCTTCCCTTATTTTTTTTAATTTTCTAAATAATGTCTCTGTCACCTCTGACCTAGACTAGAGTCAAGAGCAAACCCATCTAAAATAAAAATAAACCGGCCAAGTGCGAGTCAAACTCGTGCGCCGAGGGTTCCGTACCTACCCATTATACAGACAAAGATACAGATAAAGATGGACATAATTGCGTCTAAGCATTGCAAAGCGTGATTTTCTCGGTTTCTGGAAGAAAACTAATAAATTGAGCATTCAGAAAGGTCTGCCTGTTAGTGCTGACAGGCAGGCCAGTCTGTGGTGTGAGTGATGTGAAGGATATTGCAAACCTTTTTAGAAATCGGTTTGTTTTAAAGTCATCGCTAGGGAGCTCTTGTGTGATGCAGGATGCTTAGCACCGTTGTGGCAAGGTGGGCACACGTTTCAGTGCCAAATATGTGGCCAGGGTCATCAGGTCTACGTCTAGAGGTAAGTCCCCTGGACATGATGGGCTCAGTAGCTCGAGCGTTTGCAATACGCCGGTCCTCACTTACCGAGGGTTTTGGCACTGCTGTACAATTGATGTATTGGTTATTCATACTTGCCTAATGAGGACGATCGTGGTTCCCATTGTTAAAAGTAAAACAGGCGATCTTTCGGATAAGGGAAACTATATTCCTATTTCTCTAGCAACCATAGTCGCTAAGGTGCGTGATGGTCTGCTTAATACACAGCTAAACGAACATCTTGTGTTGCACGACAATCAGTTCGGTTTCGGCCAAGACTTTCTACTTCTACAGAGAGTGCAGTTCTGTGTCTCAAGCAGGCCGTCAGGTACTACACAAAAAGAGGAACACCTGTTTTGCTTGCTTCCTCGATCTGTCTAGGGCTTTTGATCTGGTTTCCTAAGATTTATTATGGAGGAAACTTGAACCTATAAGCTTGCCTATCGAGCTTATAACTATCTTCAGGCATTGGTATGGAAGCCAGATCAACAGAGTTCGATGGGCGAGTGTGCTGTCGGAGCCTTATCAATTGGAGTGTGGAGTGAGACAGGGGGATTGACCTCCCCTGCCCTCTTCAATTTGTATATGAATGCCCTGATTGAGGCGCTTAGCAGTCAACATTTCGGTTGTCATATTGACGGTGTCTGTGTCAATAATAAGCTTTAAAGGAGGCCTCTTTCCGAACGTGGGAATATGATAGCTCGCAGGGTTGCACTGCAGAAATAAAGGTGACGCTCTTTAGAGTATTCTGTACCACCTTCTACACTTGCAGCCTGTGGGATAAGTATTCACGGGCGTCGTATGGAGCCCTTCGTATCCAGTATAAACTCATGGGGTTGCCTTGGCGTTGTAGTGCGTCAGAGATGATTGTGGCGGCGCATTTGTTTTTACACGATAATACGCAAGCGCGCAACATCAATGGTGGTCCGAGTTATGGACAGTCCTAACAGGGTACAGAAAATGATTGCTGACAGAGTGGACTGTTCGTATATATAACTAGTTCACTGCTTCCAGTTACATATGTCACC
The DNA here is from genome assembly GCA_964057195.1 of Orthosia cruda. Lineage (NCBI taxonomy): Eukaryota > Metazoa > Arthropoda > Insecta > Lepidoptera > Noctuidae > Orthosia > Orthosia cruda. The sequence continues at coordinate 57,582,492 of OZ059826.1, read as the reverse complement.
GTATCGTGTTGTTTACTAATACTTAGTTTTAATGTACATTGTTACAAACCCTTTGAGAGTCTTCGCTCGAAATAAAGATTTAGAATTTGAATTTACCGCCATAATAAAATTTGTTATTGGTGGCTAAGTTTTAAAGATGTAGGCAAATCTAGATTTTCGCGAAAACTTGAAAGTACCATAATTAACCTTAATTTTCAACTTTTTTTGAATTTTTCTTTATTTGTGCTATAAGACCTTAGTTTTTGCCAAATTTAGTGATTCTAGGTCAACGGGAACTAACATACAGGTTTTCGTCCCAAAACCTATAGGTTACTTCCGGTTGACCTAGAATTGTCAATTTTGGTTAAAAGCAAGGTAAGGCACAAGTAAAGGGAAATATCTGAAAAATAAAAAAGTTGAAAAAAAATTTTGGTACTTACAAGATTTCGCAATAAAAATAATTTGCTTACATCTTTTTATCATGGTGACTCAGGACCTTGGTTTTTATACACCTAATAGGGATTATAGACTTCATTATCTGGTATAAATTTCAACTTGCTAGGTCCACCCGTTCCTGAGAAAATCGGTGGTGACACACGGACAGACGGACAAGAAAGTGATCTTATAAGGGTTTCTTTTTTACCTTTTGAGGTACGGAACCCTAAAAATAAAAAATAAACATTCATTTGAGTCAAACACACGAGCCGTATAGGTAAAATTGTTATTATATAAGAATATGAGTAATTATTATTGCGAAATCCTACAGGGTCTAACAACACTACTGAAAATGTTTTAGATTAAAATAAGATTTATTGCCGAAATTTTATGTCTGTGATCCCTGGCGAGTTAACAGGTGTTAAGCCATTATTATTATTAATTCTTCTGAGAGGTATCTCGTTATTTTAATATGGAACTTTGAATCCCTTGATATTTACTTTTGAAATCCTAATTTGGTTTAAGTCTGGATCAATTAAATTATATTTAGCAACACATGGTGTCGAAGCTTAATAAATTGGGTAACTTTACTATAGTTGTTAAATAGTTTCCTTATCAAAGAGATCTGATTAAGCTGAGGTATTTAGGTAATACCTTTTAGAAATAAGTGAATCATATAGTAATTTAAGGAATCTGAAAATTCTTTCCTTCCACGATCCGTTAGCAGATAGATTGAAAGTGCCTATTTGATTATAATCGACAGGCAATAGTTGGAAGGTCTGATAATCCGAAAACGTTATACCTTATTATCTTTCATACATTTACTGCTATAATAAACATATGTCGCGAACATATAACAATTATGTTTTTTTTTTTGACAAATTATGTCGCATAGTCAGTTATATTAATAGTGCCGTGGGTTCGCTCGTTCGATTATTGACCACATACATCGTGTTCCAACAGACGAGATCGATGCCATGAGCAGGCTCACCTAGTGATTTTATTTTTGTTTTTATTATTTATAAGCTCGCGTTTGACCACTATCTCACTTGATGGTAAGCGATGCTGTGGTCGACGATGGGACAAGCTTGCCTGGAAGTAACTTATTCTACTCTTGACTTAAAGACTTCCAGGTTGTAGCTATCAGGAAACACAGACCCCGGAATTCCACTCCTTAGCTGTACGCACAATTAAAGTATTCCCAAAACGCTTTGTGCGTACGGGTACCTCCGTCCACCATATACCGATGACCCATCACCGCCGCTCGTATTGAAGTCCGATGATGGAACGGGCTAGGCGGAATGAAATTGAAATAAAAGACTTTTGACAGGCCATTGTTATGGACTTGTTGTCACAAAAAATAACAAATCTACATGAGACATTGATTATAATCTAACTTCAAATTAACCTATGAAATTATCGTTTTTATGAAATAAGTTAACTTTTTTTTTCTATTAGTCAAAGTAATCACCCATGCAATCGATGCATCTTTGCCCCTTCTTGAAGTTATCAGCTGGACGGGAGGCAACAAATTCTTCAAAGGCATTGTGTACTGCCTCTCGGGTATTTAATTTTTTGTCCGCCAAGAAGTTATCCACATCTGGCAAAAGTTGAAGTCTATAGGCGCAAAGTCTGGTGAGTATGGAGGATGTCGTAGAGCTTCCAACCCTAGCCCTTGTAACTTAGAGAACATCTGCTGTGCAGTATGAGGTCGCGCAGGAGCAGTGGAGACGAGCGATTAAACAAAGCCGGTTGGAGACTTACGAGCTCCTCGCATTACTATGTAGTTTTTTAGTCAAAACAATATAATCTTCATTGTGTTCAGTTCTTCACAGTACACATCTGCAGTATGCTCATCCCGTTTGGTAAGAAGTTGTATTGAATCATAAAAGTCCTTAACCACCAAACAGTGACCATCCCTTTTCTAGGGGTTAGTTTTCGTTTCGGGCATTGTTTAGGTGCTGAACCAGGCTCCAACCAACTTGCTGAGCGCTTGCGATTGTTAAACTGAATCTATTTTTCGTCGCAGGTAACAATGCGCATCAAAATTCCTTCGTTTGTGTGCCTGTTGAGCAGTGCAAGGCACGTCTCGACGCGTACTTCGCGCTGGCGATCATTAATTTTATGGGGCACCCGTTTGTCAAGCTCTTGCCAATTTGACGCAAATGGACCAATATTGTTTTGATGCTAACAACGAAAGCTGCTGCTAATTCAGCCGTAGATTGAGTATCATTAGCTTCCATAATCGCCTTTAATTCGTCATTGTCGACCAAAGTTTTCGGACGACCAAGGGGTTCATTTTTCAGGTCGAATTTTTCAGAACGAAGGCGGGCAAACCAGTAACAGGTGGAGCGTTCGTTTCATAGTGTTTGCTCCGTAAACTTTGTTGATTTGCGTGCCGCTTGTGCCGCGTTGCTGCCACGACGATACTCATATTCCATAATTACTCTAATTTTTAACGTGTCCATGATGGCGAAAGTTTTGTATGCGATGAAACATAACGCTAATCTCTCTCAAAAAATAAATATAATGTAAAAATCAAACATAATGCTAGACTCATTTTCAAAAAACTGGCGAAGTGCGAGTCGGACTCGCGCACGAAGGTTTTCGTACCATTATCGCAAAAAAACAGATAAAACACGTTTATTGTATGGAAGCCCACTTAAATTTTTATTTTATTCTGGTTTTAATATTTGTTGTTATAGCGGCTAAAAAATACATCATCTGTGAAAATTTTAACTCTCGTCTCATTTATTTATTTATTTATTCAGGACCTCCAACGAAAGATGTAAACAAAAAATACAAAAAATCATCAATATGATGTAATGACAAGTGCACTCCCTCAATTATAGGAGGCCACAGCATGCATTTTGGATTATCGACTAAATATAAACTAAAATATAAACTCTTATTGTAAATTTTAAAACATATAAAAAGAAAAATGAAATCAAAACATGACATACTTATGAAAATAAAAAAGCTCTCCTTATATATAATTAACCTGGGCTTTACCAACATTATCGCAAACTAGACGGCAAAAAAATCTTCAAAAGTAGCAAAATTTATATATACTTTTTACAAACACTTTAAAGGTTAAATAATATTAAAATAAAAACATAATGACATAATGGTAAACTGAACTCAAGAAAATTTACTTACAGAGGGCAAAGTACTTTTAAAATAAACTATAAAATTAAATTTAAATCTGAAACATAAAACTATATAATAACTTAAAAATAAAAACTCACAGAACCTCAACTAATGACTTTTTAAATTTAGGCAATGGCTCACAAATGTCAATGTCACAAGTTTTCGACAAAGTATTGTAATGCCTGCAGAGTCTGTTTAAAGCGGCATAGTGACCGACATTGGTTTTTGAGTAAGGTATTTCCAATAGATTGAAAACTAACGGTTCAAACGGTTCATCCACATCACGTGTTCAAAGAATACATGATGTGGATGCCTGATTTTTTTCAAATAAAACTTGTATCCAGACTTTCATTTCAATTCAGTTTGAAAGAAAAGTTATTGAATGGTAAATATCATAATAGCATATTGATATTTACAATTCCAATTTCACGTTTCGTGTGAGCGGAATATCAGTCTAAGATATATTTATAGTATCGCCATTTTTTTGGTGGAGTTATTTTTATAGAAGGTATGTATTATAAATAGTTATTATTTACAATAACTAGCTGCCGCCCGTGGCTCCGCGCGCCTGGTATTAGTAATTCTCCTAATATCTTTAAAAATAAGTTCAAAAACTAAAACCTGACGACTGGAAAAGCACGCACACATTCATAGAAATTATGTATGAAATACAATAAATTATTTATCAAAAGTAAGTTGCTTATTTAATAACCGATACATATCGAAAAGTGTGTACAAACAATTGGCTACAGGCAACAGTAGGCTAAATTTAATATATATCGGATATTATCTCGCAAACGATATGCTTGACAAAAATATTATATACCTTCATTTCAAAATCCCTGTTCAATGATGCCACACATGATGGGGTGGGGCGAATAAAAAAACAATGTTCTTGATTTCGACTCCCTAGAGGGCGCCATATTAAATTTAATGTGACGTCTTATAGCCTATAACCATCAAACAAACAAGACGCTTCTAACGACACAACATTTGTCAAATTATGATAAGTACGTAATTTCGAAGTTATGATGGAGCAGATGAACATATACATACAAACATACCGGTCAAAAATATAACCCTCCATTTTGCTTCGCCATAGTCGGGTAATAAATTAAAGTCGCTAAATAGGGCGGGCTATTCTGGTATATAAGCTATATTTCTGCAAAGTTTGATCAAAATCCGTTCAGGTGTTTTTGCGTAAAAGAGCAACAAACATCAATCCATCCATCCTCACAAATTTTGACGTTTATAATAGTAGTAGGATAAATAATGTACTTACGCACAAACATACAATTTTAATTACGCAAAAGTGCGTACAAAAAGGGATAAGGGAAGGGGTTCATTGGGCATCAAAAAATTGGTCCTCATCGTTGTGAATGGAAAAAGATCTCGAGACGTAAGTATTTGTGTACGAATGTGGAAGACCAAAGAAATAGTGGATAAATTATGTTGAAAAATATAATATTGGCAAGAAAGAAGGTGACTCAATCTTACTAATATTATAAATATGAAAGTGTGGATAAATAAATAAATAAATCGTTTATTTGGATCAAATACTTTTACACATTTAATTATACCCACCAAACTGTGTAACAGTTTGTCGGCGGGATGGATGTGTGTATGTGTGGATGTGTAGATGTATATTATCCAATCACGCCAGAAAAGCTGAACGGATCTGGATGAAATTTGGCACAGAGATAGATTATAGTCTGGAATAGCACATATAATACTTTTTATCCTGGAAATATGTTCCCTCGGGATAATTTTCGACATACACCCAGGCGAAGCCGATGGCAGCAGCTAGCGGTCACTAGTTCTAATGACAGCATATAGAGATTTAGCATGAAGAAGACAATATGTTGGACACCAAAAACCCCAAATAAATTCCGATTTATTTTGGGTTTTTGGTGTCTAATCCCGATAAGGAAGGAGAATGTTGTATTTTTACTTGGGTCAAATAAAACCTTTCAAGTCATAATTACAACCGCGAATTGTATATAAAAGCCCATTCCGCCTACCTATATGTAAATGCAGCTACAATTCTTAGAAATATGACCACAATAAAAACCAAAAACTGGTACAAATATATAAATTCTGTGAGGAAAAACTATCGATATTGGCATGCCAGATTCCGGCTGCACACAACTGACACTGGTACAAATTGTGGTGCCATGAAATTGAATAAGTATTTGGCATCGAATTGCGCTGGAATCTGAACGTCTTTTATTAATTTTTTTATTGGCCGCCTATTCTTTTTTCTTTTGGGGAAAGTTTATATCAAGCGGTCTGTTTGTTTAGGCGAATTGTGAAGATATCTAGGTGGACTGGAAGATTTGAGTTAGATGTTTTAGTGTGACGTCATCTTTTGCTCTGTTGTTTTCGTGAATATGTCATGTGTGTGTTTTGAGCGACAGTATTGTTACATCATGTGTTGCAAGGTGACATTTTTCTTTAGAGGTTGTCATAGCAGAAAGATTTTTAGTTGTCATGGCTATCAGGAGGGTATCAATATAATAATATTATTTTGTCGTTCTACTTTAATGCTAAAGGCTGCATGTTTAGACTAGCTTCTGCCCGCGGCATCGCCTGCGTTAAATTAGTACTTACCCTAATCTTACTTTTATATGTAATAATATTATAAATGCGAAAGTTTGGATGCATGGATGTGTGTTTGTGACTCAATCACGGCAGAACGGATATGGTTTAAATTTGGCACAGAGGTAGATAATAGTACATAGGCTTCTTTTTATCCCAGTATAATGTTGCCTTGATGACAAATACTTTTTACACGGGCGAAGCCGCTGGCAGAAGCTAGTATCTTCATAAATTATAGCATAATAATATGTTTAATTTAGATGCATAAGTGATAATATACCGTAAAGTTTCATGAATCCATTCAGTATTTTTTGCATGAAAGAGTAAGAAAAATCCATCCACAAATTGTCAAATTATTAACAATATTGGTTAGATTATTTTAGATGATTAAATATTTGTCATTAATCACTCCTCAATAGCTGTACAGATTTGGATGTCTAGGTAACAAATAGATAGTTGAGCGATGATAATTAATCAAATGATCATTATTTTAAAAGTCCCTTTTCAGAACACAGGTAGCAAGACTATGGCCTTGGGCCTATTTCATAATGCTTTTTTACCCAACTGCCGAAGGAGGGTAATGTGTTTATCAGTCTATGTATGTATGTAAGTATGTATGTATGTATGTTTGTTCCTATGTGGCGTTCTAGAGACCAAACACGTTGGCCGATTTTGATGATTCATACGTCAATCGATTTGTCTTAACTCTGCGAGTGTCACTGACTACATCAAAATTGAAAAAAAGAAAAATGGCGGATCTTGGGCGTTATATTGTGGAGGACAATTTTTTTTATTCTTCCTGATCCATCGTGTGGGGTATCAAAATAAAGGGTTTTAAGAGGTGATTATATAACACTTAAATGATTAAATGTACCTCAATATCAAAAAAAATAACTAAAAGGTTATAAATAATAAAAAATAATTAAAAAATCAAAAAACGCGACTGCTTAAAAAGCGAACTAAAAAGCCGTAAACAAGAAGAAAATCATGCTGTGCAGTCGGAGGATAAATCTGGGTTTGGTCAGCCAGTTCACAAATACGTATCTGTATGATTGTATTTATCAGGGAACAAAGACTTCGGAAGGAAATTCCACTCCTTAGCTGTGCCCACAATGAAAGTATTAGCAAAACGTTTTGTGCGTATGGGTGGGATGTCTACCATGTAACGATAGCGCATGGCCTTACGGCTTGTAGTCCGATGATGGATAGGGCTAGGCCAACAGTGACATGCAGTGTCATCCTATGCTAACAGTATGACAATCTAACCGTGAGGTATTAGTACTTCTCCCAATATCCTTATAAATTATAGCCAGTATTATTCTGAGGTATAAGCTATATTTCTGCAGTTTCATCAAAATCCGTTCAGTAGTTTTTGCGTGAAAGAGTAACAAACATCCATCCATCCACACAAACTTTCACGTTTCCAATAGTAGTAGGATACATACCACATATCACCGCGCTTGTATTTCCCAAAGGGTTAGACAGAGGTTCTACCTCTTATAGCACAACTTTTTATGACATTATATTATTATGCATAACAACGAATAGCATAAACTACATTTCGCAGAAAATCGTTTGGCATACACTCATATAACATTCATTCAAAACTCATCATTGTAAGTCAGAATCTTTTGGCATAAATTTCATATCGATAATCAGTAAAAGGCAGAACCATCATAAGGCAGAAAGTTGACAGTCAGAATCGTATTTTGGCATACCATTCATACCTATATTAATTGAAATACTCATCTATCACATTACAGAAAATACAATGTTAAAATTATTTTGATTTTTTTATGTACGGTAGGTACTAATATAATTGATTAATAAAATTGATTGAACACAATATTTTTTTGGTTTTTATTTCGCTGTATGATGCATGCAAACATGCAAACAAGCTTACACCGTGCATGCAGCAAGTATGCAACATGCAAGCAACCATGCAACATGCAAGGAAGCATGCAAGTATGCAAGTGAGCATGCAGCATGTAGCAAGCATGCAACATGCAAGCAAGCATGCAAGTGAGCATGCAGCATGCATGGCTTCTGTCACGGCTCCGGCGCTGCGGGGCTCCGGCGGTCCCACGCGAGCTTATCGTCGCAGATGGTTTTAACGCTCATTACCGGCTTGCTCAGCCGCGGCGGTGAGCGTTATTAAACCACCTGCTCCTCAGCTCATAGGCCGCCTCGCAACTCCGTGCCTACGCGGGCTTAAATTACACTCTAGGGGTAGGGCAGACAAGACTACTTGGAGTCGGTTTTGCAGCGATTCGTTTCTGTCACTAACTTTTGTAACACAACTTATTGACTTTTTAAGACATTTTTTTAATTTAAGGTTAAAAATGCTATTTTATAGAAATGCCTAATAAAATTATTCCAAATGAATTTCTGACATCTTCATAACAAGCGAAATTATGCCAAATAAAAGTCTGCCAACTTAAAATGAATAGAATGTTTGCTTTGCCGAAACACTTTGCCAAATTACAAGTCGGGTCATCAACATCGTTTCAGCCGAAAGACGTTCACTGCTGAACATAGGTCTCCCCCAAGTATCAAAACATCGCCACGTCACATGTATCTCTCATCCTGTGGATTCCTACCACCTTAACGAGGTCATTGGTCCACCTAGTAAGAAGCCTTCCAACATCTTCTGGTACGTTATCGCCACTCCAGAAATGTTCGGCCCCATCGGCCATCCGTTCAGCAGGGGGACCAAAGTTACCGACATACTCGTAGACTGCAGAACTGCCAAACATAAGTGGCAGTGAGCAGGGCACATTGCTCGTAGAATAGCTATTGTTAGAAAAATATTTTCCAATATAAAAATACCAGTTTGCAACAGTGACATTTAATAAAAAATATCAAATGTTTTTGACGGGTAAACCCGTTCATAGCTATTCGAACATGTCGCTACAAACTATTAAAGGATTATGTTAGGTGTTCGGGTTACCATCCATCTGTATATTGATTACCTAGTTAAGTGACCTATTTTTCCGGCTATATTAGGGAAACGGATATAATTTGCTTAGAGAGAGTTAAGGTCTGTCCACACATATCAGGGCCGTGCCCCGTCAGGGGCTCAAAAAATATTGTTGTGTACATTTTATATGAACTCGTTCACACAAGTCCGTGCACGGGCCGTGACAAATCTTCAATGATTGGGCCCGGCCCTGTCACGTCCCGGGCACGGCCCTGATATGTGTGGATATAGACCTTTAACGGTACCGATATGATCAACGTAATAAGTCATTTAAATCAGATCCTAAGTTTTATGAACGACAAGCTTTTTCAAGTTATTCGCTCCTGTAGCCTTTCCCACAGAAACTGACATTTTACTGGTTAAAAAGCCTTTGTAACTAGTAAAAAGCTACCATTTTCGAATAAAAAATCGTAATTGAATGAATACTTTCAGAGGTAAACTTTGATAACTACAAACAGACAGTTACCCCCTTCTCTGCTAACATTATAAAACAAAGTCCCCCGCCGCGTATGTATGTCGGTCTGTCTGTTCGTGATAAACTCAAAAACTACTGAACGGATGTTCATGCGGTTGTCACCAATAAACAGAGTGATTCATGAGGAAGGTTTAAAAGTATTATTTGTTAAGGTTTTGTGTAAATAGGTTGAACAATGACGATAATTGTTGAAAATGTTGGATAAAGTCAAGCCGACTGGGAACTTTCACCAAAAACGCTGCCTAATCCCTTTTTTAACCAACTTCCCAAAAGAACCTCCTCCAGGTTCTATGTTCGACATTATGTTTGTTTTTTTTTTTTGTGTATGTTCACCGATATCTCCGTCAATTGTTTACCGATTCCAAAAAGTCTTTTTTTTTTTGAAAAAGTATGTTTCGAAATTGGTCCCATTTTAATTTGGTGAAGATCTGATGAAGAACTTTGGAGATATAAAACAGAACTCTTCAATAAATAACGGCAAATCTCTCGGGATTGCTGCAATCGCATGTCTGTTTATTGTTTATACCATTTCATAACATAAAATTACGCCAGTACGCTCTTAAGGGGTAAGCAGATCTCTCATTTCACCGGTTATGTTCAAGTTTCACGAAATCTCTTCTGGCGTTATACGAGTAGTTACCTTACTAACTTGCCTATTAAGTAGGTACAACTAAAAAGTGAATAATAAAAAAAACTTTTTTGTAAAAAAATACTACCGACTTCCAATTATAAAACTACGAAGTGAAAAATAACTTTATTTTTTGAAGTCGGTGTCTCCCGTAGGTACTAATTTACTATTACAACTACAATACACAATTGTTTTTTTTTTTTTTTGTTCGGTCCTTTTTTACGGGAAGTTGGACTTATTAATGTGTATTGAATTTACCGGGAATTTCGCGGTTAGGTGGTTTATTAAGGCTCGAGTTAATGGATGGTGGAGCGACGACCTGGTCAAGGCTGCGGGAGTCCGGTGGATGCAAGACGCACAGGACCGATGAGTGTGGTGTCGCTTGGAGTGAATGAAATGAACAATTGTTTTATTTTAACTAGCTGTGCTGTGTTAGCTTCTTTTGCGTAAATATAACCTTTTACAAACATAAACTTACTTAGTTGTTATTTATTAGCCTTTTGTTGATATGAAAAAGAAAATGCTAAAACTTATTTCTGTATTGAAAAAAAACGAGTTTCTACGTATAATATGTCCAATGGTAAATTACTGAATTACGTAGACTTACAATTATAAAATAAGTTCGCAATACAACAATAATAAAACCATAAACAAACCACCCATACAACCTTCAGATGACGACACACCTAACACGAGTCACAATAAATAGTAAAGTGCAAACTTTATATAATGTCATAAATTAACTTAAACCCCACATAACGAACGAATACGTTCTTTTAACTGAAACACGCAATGGTTTCCGTGACATGCATCACAAATCGGTAAAGAATACACAGAGCTGAGAAACGACTCGGTGGGCACTGCTGGTATCAAAACTTGCCATACCTAGTGTCACCGTTTACTCATAGAAATTGACGACCGTGATAATAGGAAATCTTACGCAAAGCTTTGCGAGCAGCAGCCTCATTGCGTAAGTGAATTCGGCAAGGCAAAGGGTTTGACCGCCAGATATCGCCAAAAAGAAAAAGAAAAAGTAAACAAAACAAGTTAAAAAAACGCAGGCGAATTTCTGGATTTTTCAATAGTTTCATTCGTGCGAATGTAAGTATAAGTTAAAAATACCAAAAGATTAAAAAAATGCACATGAGTATTTCAAACAGAGGATAATCTCAAAAACAGACCTTGTCAGGAGTAGATAGGTTACTTCTAGACAAGCGTGCTTTACCGTCGACCACAACATCGCTAACCATCAGGTAAGATAGTGGTGAAATGGGAGCCTATCTTTAATAAAAAATCTAAGCATAGCCGGGACGGAACCTGTATGAGTTCAAACGTTGCTAAGAAGAGAATTCAATGTTTTAGATTTTCAGTCACTATTGACGAAAATATTTTATCAAATCTCATTTCACAAATTTACCCACTTTCATTTGCAAACTACCTTGAACTAGCTCAAGAATTTTCATGAAAAATTTTTCGATCGTCGAAAACGAATGAAACGCGATCGGCCGCAGAGCAATACAATACAATTTCAATAAAAGCATTCTAAACACAGAACCAATTTCCAAATACATTTCGTACAAACAGAAAGCAGTTTTCGTTTTTATTCAATCGAAATAAACTAATGTTTTCAACACGTGACTCCATTCAGTGGAATTTCTTTTGAAGAAAATGAAATATAGAAAATTTCTGTACCAGGAGTGTAGGATACACTAGGAGTTCGAAACACGATCATTCGCGAGCGCGCCGTCGTTCAATACAGTGTCAGGGAGATATTTCAAAATGTTCCAACATTCAGACGCGTGGGATATTTAATTTGATGTATGCTGCGGTAGTTTTCAGGAAATATTGTAGTGAGAGAATGCGTTATGGGCGAAACAGTTACAAATGATAAAGTTGAGTGCTGTTTGGCGTAGTTTCTATGGGATCATGAATTTACATAAGCGTAATTCAAATTAACGTACTTAACTAGAAGTTCTTTTTGTTGTCTCTGACTCTCAGTAGACTTTTTTTAGATTATGTTCAAAGTAAAAGATTCTGATAAACCCAAAATATAATATTCAAACATTTTTTTTGCTGCACGAACTCTTTTCATCAAGAAAATGAAAATATGAATAATTCATTTTGCAGTAACCGAAATTTTAATTAGTTACTTTGTATAACTAAAACTATATTAATTTAAGTTCTTGCAAGCCAATGTGTATGGATGAATAACTTTTCTGCTAACATGAATTTCAATAAAAAATATCCATTCAAATTCAAATTGCGGTTTTATATAGTGATATGTTTTAAACTGTTGTTTGGAATGACTTTATTTAGGAAAGCTATTATAAATAGGTCTGATTTTAAATTATAATTTCACATGTAGGTACAGTATAACTATATTCATAAAGTTGCCCTAGTCGACGGCACGAACTATTTTGTGCGCGGGATTAAAATGCATGCTATCTCCTCTGACAACACGTGCGAAAGAGATAATTGCTGTTATGAGCAGTAAGAAGCTAGTTCGCGTAATACACAATTTTGCAAATTTGTAGCGAAATGGATGATGATTTAGGACGAAAACAAGCGCGCGAAATTTTATAAACAGGCCTTTGGAAATACGGCTATCATAACGAAGCTACCAAATTTATCTGTTCAAAATACATTTATTTGCATTATTGAACTACTAATCTACATCTGTATTGTAACTGTTTTGAAATTTTCCTCCTTCTTACTGTATTTATTTGCGCCCAAACATGCGTTAAAACTAGTGTTGAAATTTGGAACTTTCGACGCTCATACCTTTCAATTTTTTTTTAATACTTTTTGTTTCCATACAGGGCTAGATAATGATGAGACCAATTGATATCATTTTTATTTTGAAAGTACACCGTCAAACAGTTGAGAAATCACCAGACTACGTTTGTATAGAAGAATAATCGACTAGGGAAACCTTAATGTCCCTCGGCAATCATCGCATTTCCGAATATACAAAAAGCGATGTAGAATCTAATGAAACACCCAGTAATCCTAATAGGAATGTATCAATCAATCGGAGGTCAGACGTCTTTAATTTAACCCGACTTGAGGCTAGCCACATGAAAACCCTTATCACAAAGTTCATCAAAATTTTGAACGTGAAAACAAGTACTATTAAAATCATTAATTCGGAAAGTATTAAGCCTCGCCAGCTCATTGTACCAGGGAGTCAGAGAGACTAGGAGATCAATTAATCTCCGGTTATTATACCGTATTGGGATTAAATGGTCGATAAATGGTGATGGGTTTATCCTTTACTCATGACTGAATACTCCAATTGGGTAGTTTGTCTTACATTTAGTTAGTGATGTTTCAATCCCACGAAATCGAGATAGGAAGTGGTTCTGGCCGAGGTAAATTGACGTTATCTCAAATCAAGATTCAAACAGTGTAAGCAATTTACTTTAGCTACAGGCAAAATAGATGTACAAATCCATCCGCCGTGCTATTTCTGTGCCTTAGAATTAGATGACTTGTTTTGGGTTCGATTTCCGGGGCGGAAAAGTGTTATTTGACTTTTCACCTGGCTTTTTTCAGTAGCCGTCCGAATTCTAGATTTTTCTCCGGTTGTCGGTAATTGGCTCGTCCCCAAGGGTGAGTGTACTAGGTACCTCTCTGTCTAACCCTTCGAGAAATACAAGATGATGCTTATGTTTTGTGTGATATTTAGAATCAGATGGGACAGATCTGTCTCAGTGAGAGGAACTATAATTTTGGCCTCTTCAAACTTCTTTTAAAACAACTTCAAAAACCATACCAACAACTCCCGATGGCTTCTGAAGTCCTGTTCATTTTGGACATAATATTAACATAAATCTGCATAGTTTTAATATAGTGTTCCATTGTAAATAGCCAGAAAAGTAGTGGAATTAGATTAGCAAAATTTATCTTATGCGCGTCAATATTTTGATTCCATTTATTGGGTAGGAATGGTTCAGGCTTCGACTAAGTACGGTTCAACCTTTTCCAATAGGTTTTTGGTTATTTCATAAGGTCAATGGTTTAACAATTTTGTTGAGTTTAAGAAACCGAGAACTGAAAACGGTTAGATTGAAATTAAACTAAAGTAGTTACTAATTCCTTTACACTTTATCTAAGCACACCTATTAGTTAACTGTTATCACATTGAATAACTTTAATTTATATGAATTTTTCATCATTATGGTGGAAAATATTGATATTAAATTCCACCTAGCACTTTTCATCGGGCTTTACGATGTACGGCGATGCGCCGACGGTACATGGTGGAGATCCCAGCCATACGCATTATTTTCACTGTGCGTACACATTGTGCAGACAGCTACTACCGCGGAGGCATTAAGTCAAAAGTGTATCTAATCTATTATAAAGGAATATATATTTATTAAGGAATATATATATTCCTTCGTCCTTCGAGTCGGATATGAACCAGCGACCTATGGTTCAATGTTAGCTCGTGGATCAAATGAGTAGACTGTATTTTTAGGCGAAATGGTTTAATGCCGTTATAATTACAAATATAAACTGTCCTGGACAAACAAATTATATTTTAGGAAGAGAGAGGTTTTGACTGTCGCGGTGGAGTCCGTGGTAGCGAGTGTCCTCGACCCGCGCCGTGCTGCGTTGATGTCGCGCCGCTCACCCACACATCGATGCTGCGTAGGCTGCGCGCGAGTGTGCCAAGTGCAGACGGCGCGCGCTGGCCGCTAGTGTAGGGTTCAAATTCCAACATATTAATATTAATTATTAATTAATGTTTGTGACATATATATACAATAATAATACCTTTAAACGAGCAATTCTTGTATATATAATCTAAATCTCGGAAACGGCTCCAAAGATTTTCATGAAATTAAGTATGCAGAGGGTTTCGGGGTGTTAAATCGACCTAGCTAGGTTTAATTTTTAGACAACGTCGTTTTCTCTATTTTCACGCGAGCAGAGCTCGGTCACCCAGGTACTAAGTTTTTATTAGGGAAGCGTGCTTCACCGTCAACCACATCATTGCTTATCATCATGTGAGATACTGGTCAAACGCGAGCCCAGGAACAATACAATTTAAAAAAAATATCCCGGCACAAAAAATACGAAAATCTTGAAGTAGTCAAACAAAGGAAAAAATTATCTTATACGGCTACGTTATTTCTTTGTCAGGTCTAGCGTTATGGCATTGGCATGCATGAATGGATAAAGTGTTTGAGTTTGTTCCATGTTTGTTTGTCTGGTCCATTGAACTAATTTTTCGTCGGTGCTCCGTAGACCAATTGAAATTTGTCCAATTGGTCTATGGGGAAAATTACATGTTTCCATCGTCCAATTACCAACTGGGCTACGGAGAATTGAGAAATGTTCCGCTGCCCAGTTTAATAGTATAGTAAAGCCTTGTCCATATCATGTAGCAAAATACGTTTTTTTTTAAACACAACTGACTTCCAAATAAAAACACTACAAACTGAAAAATAACTTCAATTTCGGAAATCGGTATTCCTGGGTTTTCGTTTCTTCGGGTTTTGACACCGTTTGCCGAAATTGAAGTTATGTTTTCTCTTTGTAGTATTGTTGGAAGACGGTTGTATTTTTTTTTAAACTTTCTTACATATATTGATCTATGGTTTAAAATATCAAATTACAGAAGTAAGCATTGCACGTACGACAGTGAAAATATGCAGATGGGACAAATTGTCTGAAATATTCTGTAACAAAATGGATAACCCTTAAATGCTCAAAAAACGGCTTAGTCTGGAAAAAAATTATATATTTATTAAATCCTAAAAAAATCGTCAATTCGTCACTGGGAGGCAAACGAGTAAATCCTAAAATGTATGCATTGTCATTACATGGACACCATAATGGCACGTAAGTTTTCTGTGAAGTGGCCATTTCAAACAGTTTACATACATACTTTCCTATCTTTTCATTGAAGAGTCTATTTTAATTAATTATAATTAGCTAACATTATATTATATTGTATTTATTTATTTATAATATTTTTGAATTCAGTTTGATGTGAACCAAAATATATATCAAATACTTATTTGAACCCAAAGAAGAGAAAACAGGTGTGAACTCAGGGTTATAATGTTATAATGAAACATAGTTTTGGTTTACGTCCAGTGTTCTGCATAGCCCAGTTGGTAATTGGACGATGGAAACATTTAATTTTCCCTATAGACCAATTGGTCAAATTTCAATTGGTCTACGGAGCACCGACGTAATTTTTTAACAAGGTAGTAACTAAAACTATTTAACACACATAATTGTCTACTCAACTAACACAATTTTCACACATAATGGCCTTAACAACAAGGCTACTTAACCATCCAAAATAAAGCTAATCACAAATCATTGGCCTGTGACTTCCAGGAGCCCATACACTTGAAGCAATAATGTGTAGGTTTATAATAAATCAACTCAACTAACATAATTTTCATGCATAATGAGCCTAAGCAACAAGGATAACAAACCATCCAAAATAATCCTAATCACAAATCACAACTAATAATTAATAATAATTAATTTTTATAATTAATATTTACTATCAATAGCATTTGTTTGGCCATTTCTCGATAATTAGCTCTGCATAACATACAGAATTCACCGACCAATCCAATTTAATATCATGTTATCCGTATTTTCTCGACTCACTAGTCTAATAGATACAATAATGGAGTTATAATGGTATGTAACGGAGGTTATATAAGGTTAGGATGCATTTCTATGGTATCATCGACTATGGGTTTAAGTTCAAGGCCACATCACAAGGCAGCAGCATATTTTTATATAAAGTATAGACTAACTGGATGCCGGCGATTACTGAATTATGCTTATCGCAAAGCAAAATTCAGCAATCGCGGCGAATCGAGACGTCCAACAGCCTCGTAATCGCAGCTTATTTTTTAGCATTAATAAAGGAGTCTGCAAATTGGCCCATCCTTATTTATATGGAACTAGTGGTACTAGTGGTGGTAGTCACTCACAAAATGCCATAAAAATTATCAACCTTTTTAATGTTCCCACTGCTGGACACAGACCTCCTCTCATAGAGAGGAAGTCAGCTATAATCCACCACGTGAAATCAGCGCGGGTTGCTGGATGTCACATGTCTTCTCCTCACTATGTGAACCCAATGGGTAGATTTTTGCGCACATTATTATTATAATATTATAAGACCTACCGTAAATTACCAAAAATAACACGAATAAATAATTTGAATTTGATGTTTTCCTTCATCGTTTTGAGATTTGAGAACCGTTTGGAAAAATCCTATGGGAAGTTTAAATTTTGCCGGATTTTCAATTCTCCGGGCAATTTTTCAAATTTTTCCCTCTGATAAAGCCATCCGCGGACTATATAATTATAAACATATTCTTCCTTTCGAAATAAGTTGTTTGTGAAATAAATAGTACAAGAAACGTTGGTTGTAAAATTAGTCAATAGTGTTTTGGTGAAACATTAGTGAACCGTTTCCGAACGCATTCAATCCGAATCTCTTCAAAGTTTCAGTGAACAGGCTACTTCTGGATAAGCTCGCTCCATCGTTGACCTAGACTAGAGTCAAGAGCAAACCCATCTCAAATACAAAAATAAAATATACTATCAGTTTTACACCGTTACATTTAGAAATAAATTAACCTATTTGCTTGATCTACCTGAATGAAAGGGCCAAAAGGCGCAATTTCCCGACCATTTTATTATCAAACGAGTGTTCTATTTCTTTCACGAATGTTCTCGGGCCGGTGACTCGGTCCTCGGTTATTTTCTGTAATCCGTTGTTCTCCAATTACTGTGGGTAATTATACAATTTTGTATTAAACTCAATTGTTTGCATGAAGTTATATGGAATAGCCTGTATTGTGATGGAGTTTCGCCTATGGCGAAAGGATATTTTTAAACATTATTTTTGCGGCAATCCGTTGGCTGCGAATCGCGTAGGTGCGGTTGATGCTGCGACACTTGGAGGAGTCATATGTTCAGCATTGGGTGTCTTTCAGCACAGCGGTGATTTGAAGGAAACATTAATTTATAGAAATGTCTTCTAAAAAACTTTTTAACAAAAAAACAAACCGACTTCCAAAAAAAAAACACTGCAAATTGAAAAATTACTTTCTGTTTCGAAGTCGGTGTTTTTGGTACCTATTGTTTTACGTGTTTCGATTTCGAAAAAGAAAGTTATTTTTTACTTTGCCGTGTTTTTAGGGTTCCGTACCTCAAAAGGTAAAAAAGGAACCCTTATAAGATCACTTTCTTGTCCGTCTGTCCGTCTGTCTGTCTGTCCGTGTGTCACCATCCATTTTCTCAGGAACGGGTACACCTAGCAAATTTAAATTTATACCAGATACTGAATTCTATAGTCCCTATTAGCTGTATAATAATCAAGGTCCCGAGTCAATGCGATACAAATATATAAGCAAATTTCGATTTTCGCGAATCGCGAAAACTTGTAAGTACCAAAATTTACCTTAATTTTAATTTTTTTTAGTTTTTCGGAATTTTCCCTTTACTTGTGCTGTAAGACCTTGCTTTTAACCAAAATTGACAATTCTAGGTCAACCGGAAGAACCCTATAGGTTTTGGGTCGAAAACCTATATGGTTGTTCCCGTTGACCTAGAATCACGAAATTTAGCAAAAAGTAAGGTCTTACAGCGCAAACAAAGAAACATTCTAAAAAAATAAAAAAAATAGAAATTTAAGATAAATTATGGTACTTTCAAGTTTTCGCGAAAATCTACATTTGCCCATATCTTTAAAACTTAGCCACCAATAAAAATTATATCTATTTTATTGTGGCGGTATAAAACAAATTCAAAAATTTTATTTCGAGCTAATACTCATATAGGGTCAGTAACAATCTGCATTAAAACTAAGTATCAGTAAACAACACGATACGGTGACACATGTAACTGACAGCAGTGAACTATATACGGACAGTCAGACTCTATCAAAAATCATTTTCAGAACCCTGTTAGGGCTGTCCATAACTTGGGGCCCCAAGGACTGATGTTGCGCGCTTGCGCATTATCGCGTAAAAACAATCCACACGTGCCGCCGCAAACATTCCTGACGCACTACAACGACAAGGCAACCCCATCAGTTTTCTGAACGCGTTATTATACTGGACACGAAGGGCTCCATACGACGCCCGCGAATACTTCGCCCACAGGCTGCAAATGTAGATGGAAATAGGTATATAGTTTCCCCTATCCGAAAGATCACCTGTTTTACTTTTAACAATGGGAACCACAAACGTACTTATGTCAGAGTGCAAGTATGAATGACCAATACATCAATTGTACAGCAGTGCCAAAACCCTCGGTAAGTAAGGACCGGCGTATTGCAAACAATGAGCTACTTAGCCCGTCATGTCCAGGGGCCTTACTTCTAGACGTAGGCCTGATGACCCTGGCCACATCTTTGGCACTGAAACGTGTGCCTACCTTGCCACAACGGGGCTAAGCAACCAGCATCTCACAATACCTCCCTAGCGGTGACTTTAAAACAAACTGATTTCTAAAAAGGTTCGCAATATCCTTCGCATCACTCACACCATTCACACTAACAGGCAGGCCTGGCCTACTGCTCAATTTATTAGCGCTCTTCCAGAAACCGCGAAAATCACGCTTTGAATGCTTAAAGGAAATTATATGCATTTTTATCTGTATCTTTGTTTGTATATAGGGTAGGTTAGGAACCCTCAGCGCACGAGTAATTCGACTTTGCTTTTAACCAAAATTGACAATTCTAGATCAACCGGAAGTACCCTATAGGCTTTGGGTCGAAAACCTATAAGTTAGTTGCCGTTGACCTAAAATCACGAAATTTGGCAAAAAGTAAGGTCTTTCAGCACAAATAAAGAAAAAATTCCAAAAAATAAAAATGTTGAAAATTAAGGTAAATTATGGTACTTTCAATTTTTCGCGAAAATCTAGATTTGCCTATATCTTTAAAACTAAGCCAATATATCTTAGGAAACCAGATCAAAAGCCCTAAACCGATCGAGGAAGCAAGCGTGGAAGCAGGTATTTCTCATTTTGTGTAGTACCTGACGGCCTGCTTGAGCCACAGAACTGCACTCTTTGTAGAAGTAGAAAGTCCTGGTCGAAACCCAAACTGATTGTTGTGCAACACAAGATGTTCGTTTAGCTGTGTATCAAACAGACCATCATGCACCTTAGCGACTATGGTTGCTAGAGAAATAGGTCTATAGTTACCCATATCCGAAAGATCACCTGTTTTACTTTTAACAATAGGAACAACGATCGTCCTCATGAGGCAAGTATGAATGACCAATACATCAATTGAACAGCAGTGCCAAAACCCTCGGTAAGTGAGGACCGGCGTATTGCAAACGATGAGCTACTGAGCCCGTCATGTCCAGGGGACTTACCTCTAGACGTAGGCCTGATGACCGTGGCCACATATTTGGCACTGAAACGTGTGCCCACCTTGCCACAACGGGGCTTAGCATCCAGCATCTCACAAGAGCTACCTACCTTTAAAATAAACCGATTTCTAAATAGGTTTGCAATATCCTTCACATCACCATCTACCATTCACACTAACAGGCAGGCCTGGCCGGATGCTCAATTTATTAGCGCTCTTCCAGAAACCGCAAAAATCACGCTTTGAATGCTTAGAGGCAATTATGTCTATCTTTATCTGTATCTTTGTCTATAAAATGGGTAGGTACAGAACCCTCAGCGCACGAGTTTGACTCGCACTAGGCCGGTTTTTTTTTTGGGTGTCGTTTTTTTTTTTTAAGTTTTTTATTTATCTCTTTTTGTTTTGATAGGTACCTCCAATTGCCATAATAATCATATATAGCCAAAATACATCTCATGACGATTCCAATTAGCCCAAACACGACTAGGATACATCGTTTTATTTCGGAGTTCCAGTGCTTACCTGCCGGCTTCATCATCAGATCAGTTCGATGGTACCATTTTCATCAGTACTATTTATTTATAAGTATTTGCTTCGAGATATCTAATACCCGTGACATACTTAGCATTAAGGAGTTCCATTGGCCACTTGTGGTCTTTTTCACCAGTTCCACTTCACCAAATGATACTTTCTGAGTGCAAATTTGTTGTTGATGAAAATACCAAAAACGCTATGTATGTATGCCTATAATATTTGAGGAGTTCCCTCGATTTCTCCAAGATCCCACTATCAGATCCTAACTTAATGACTATGGGACCAACTAGAAAGTATACCCTTTCAAACAAAAGAAGAATGTTCCAAATCGGTAGTTCTCCTTTGAGGTATCGAGGAAAATAAATAAAAAGAAAAAAAAGATTCTGACGAATTGAGAACCTCTTCCTTTTTTTGAAGTCGTTTAAAAATCATCATCGTTAGGAATGAGGAATGCTAATAATAAGAAAGTTTTCAGCTTGATGGTTGGATGGAATTGAAGAAGAAAACATGTGGCACCGACCCCAACATGGGACAAGGGCAGGAAGATGATGATCATCATGGGAGACCTACGGGAGATTGAAATTTAATTCTAATGGGTAAGCTATTTGAATTGTTTGCAAGGAATTACGCAATATACTATTACCGCTAATTCTGGAGAACTTCACGAGTTTACTTGCCAACAAGCCCATCGCAACCACTAGCTCTACAAGGTAATTTTTGTGTCCAAGCATAAACCCACCCTTTGCATACTTCATTACAAGGCTGATCATGATTCCCTGAAACAGTAATTAATATTTATAGAAGATACCATCTTACAGGAACTCTCCAGCAAATCTTAGAAACCAGACAGATTTCCGAAGTCAGAAGTTATCACAGTTAAGATAAATGCTGAACTGTGTATTCTGATTTGTATTAAATTCGCGTGAGTGGGAAGATTCCTCCGTATGTGTAGGATTGTAATGTACAGTTAGACGAGAGATTGGTGTACAGGTAATTTGTAACTGTTTTTAACAATGTTGTGTATTTGCAAAATGGGCCAGTGTTTTACATCACTTTAATAAAGGCCTATGAGACCGTACGTTATTCTCCAAGTTCTTTACAATCAATGCTATGATTGAAGAATAACCTAATCTTGTGATGATTGATGTTTGCCTCTATGAAGCTATCATTCTATCAGCCATTCGTAGTGCATGATTGTGAAATTGTCAACTGTGGCTCAATGGGTCGTCTTAGGGGCGAAATTCTGTTTAATGTACGCCTAACACTCAGTTTCTGAATCAGTAAATTAACGTGGCAAATTATCAAATGTTTTATATTGAATGATTCAACAGCCAGTTGCATCACTTGAATATTTAATTTGTGACACATTTCCAGAAACCCGAGGTTAGTGTTTTAAGTGTAGAAAAACATTAAATATACATAGCAGACTGGCTTTAATATTTTGCCTTAACACCAAACACTTTATTCAACTGTACCTCCTTCAAACAATCCTTACAAGACGAATATCCACATCAAGACAAGTTTGGGATGAAGAGGAAGTGGCCGGGATATGACAGTTTATGTTCACTTATAACTTTGTATTGTGTGTTATTACGCCAGTTTAAAGTAGCTGGTTTGTAATCTATCTACAAGTTTAGGCGTATGAATTATGTACAAGTGGCTTCACACGTATTATTTTGATTAGTATTACTTACTGGTTAGTCGAACTAAGTAGTTATGTGTTCAAGAAAAGAGGAGTATGTAGGTAAGGATCGTAGCATGGGAAGAAGGTGTAACTATACTATGTGTTTATCCCGATTGGACTGTTTTGGTTACCTATGTGCTATTTGAAGAATCTTTGGTTACAAATCGTTACATTGAGTAACAATAAGAGCGTTTACTAGTAAAACACCTTCACAGCCTAAAAAAAAGTTCGAAGTGTTCGAAATGCTCAATTCTGAAAATATCAACTAATTTTCCCTCTCAGTATAAAAACTTTTATAAATTAATAGCTGTCCCGATAGACGTTGTCTTATACAATTTTATTACAATTACAATTTTATTTGAAATAAGCAGATCAGGGCAAAGGGAAGGGAAGGTGATAGTTTCAGGCGTTAATTGTTTTTCCCGAAAAAAATAATTTGTGCTATTACGACAATTTAAAAAGAAATGCAGCCGATGCAGTCATTGTCAAAAAATACGGTTCATTACGTATAGTTTATTTTTTACATAAACAGATAGATATAATTTACACCCAGAACACAATGCCACACGGTTGTAAAAAAAATTAGCCTTCTACAATAACCCTTCCGAAAAACACATACTACCTCGTGTCTCCCCAAATCATCCGCTAACTGCAACATGATTGCCTAATGGCGTGTCTACGATCTCTAACCTGTCCCTTCGTATTCATGTTATCCTGGTACTGCCCACCTTTACGCGGGATAATTAAAATATATTCTGGCCTTGTTTGTTCGCAAGGATCAGCATTATTTTTGGTTAAATTATAATGTAGGTTTAGTCTGTTTAGTGGAGTTAGCAGAGCCACGGTTATGTAGGTAAAAAACTAGGCAAGGTTGCTTCATTGTCATTAGGTTCGCTAGCTTACGGCAAGCTTATGCCTTAACTTAAGATTTTTCTAGATGAAAATAACTCTATCTTTCTAGTTGACAAGATAGCACGAAAAACCGAACAAGTTTACAAAATCATCTTTGCTCGGGAGAGCAAATAATATTAAGACTTTTAAATAAATAAATCAGAGCCCAAAATGTGTGTCATTCTAATAAGTATGATCTTTGCTCTCAGGCGATTATTTAAAAAAACAGGCCAAGTACGAGTCGGACTCGCGCACGAAGGGTTCTGTACCTTTGTACCTTTACCTGTCATATTCATATTGTTTTTTTTTCTGTTTTTACTGCTGTATAGTTTTAAGTTTTCTTTGTGTTTATCTTTTTTATATTGTGTGTTTTAGTGGCTTGTGACAAATAAATGTATTTTCTTTCTTTTTCTTTTCTTTATCGCAAAAAAACGGCAACAAAATCACGTTTGTTGTATGGGAGCACCACTTAAATATTTATTTTATTCTGTTTTTCGTATTTGTTGTTATAGCGGCAACAGAAAGACATCATCAGCAAAGCGAGTGACGTGGGTCAGAAGAAGAGAGCCTTTAACAGGGCTGCCAAGTCCCGCAAGTTGGTGTTGCGAAGGGCTCGGTTCGACCACATTAGCCGAATAGGGACCAAACTTGCTTCTTACCCCGCAGGTAGAAAATCCTTTTGGTCCCTGGCTAAGTCTGTTGAATAGAACTTCTGCCGTCCCTCATTACCACCACTGCTGAAACCTGATGGGTCACTGGCCCATTCCACTGAAGAGAAGGCAAATTTGTTTGCCTCCCTTTTTGCGGAATCTTCGCGTCTGAATCCTGGTGTTTCGTGGGCCCCACCTTCTCCTGTTGGATGCGAGACGAGTATGTCGGACATTCGCATCCATCAAAAGGACGTCCGAAGGGTGCTGCGTAACCTCGACGGAATACCAGCTATAGTTCTTAGAACCTGTGCGCCTGAACTGTCTCCGATCTTGGTACGCCTATTCCGCCTTTCATATGAGACTGGAAAAGTGCCGAATGCTTGGTAGCAAGCCAACGTACAGCTCGAGCTGACCCGGCTAACTACAGACCCATCTCTGTAACGTCCACTAAACACTAAGCTTCTGGCTTACCTAGAAACTAACGATATCCTTAGCGACCGCCAATACGGCTTCCATCGAAATCGGTATACTGGGAATCTTCTAGCGTATGCCATTCACATATGGAGTGAGGCCATCGAGAGGCACGGGGAAGCGCTTGCCGTCTCCCTCGACATCTCGAAGGCTTTCGATAGGGTCTGGCACGAAAGCCTTATTGTTAAGCTTCCTTTATTCGGTCTGCACGGTGGTCTGTGTGATTGGATTGCCAATTGGACCAATTGGATATTAATGTCGGAGTCCCTCAGGGGTCGATAGTCTCAGCAACATTGTTCTTGTTGCACATTAACGATCTGCTAAAATCCGTCACCTTTGGGTATGCAGACGACAGCACTGTTGCTGAGAGTTACTTGTCCAACGCACGTGCTGCCGGGCCACAAATCCAGTCTCTCCGCGAAGCCATGGTGGAGCGTTTGAACTTGTCCTTGCCAGCAGTCTCCAAATAGGGTGATGCCAATCTGGTCAAGTTTAATGCTGCTAAAACCCAGGCGTGTCTTTTTTCCGCTAAAAAGAGCCAATTTCACCCGGCTCCAACTTTCCGTGATGTAATCGTACCAATAACGGACCATCTTGAGCTTCTTGGCGTTACGTTGGCATCGACTCTCAATTTTGGGCCATACATTGAGGCAAAGGCATAGCTATCTGCCAAAAAATTCGGGATCCTAGCGAAGGTGAGAAAGTACTTCACGCCGGAACAGCTGCTCAACTTGTATCAAGCGCAAGTTCGATCGTGCATGGAGTACTGTTCTCATCTCTGGGACGGATCCGCCAAATACCAGCTTGATGCACAAGAGTCGATCAAAAAGCGGACCAAGAGACTCATCGGCAATGAGGCACTGGTCAGATCAAAGCCTTGAACATCGTCGCCGAGTTGCCAGCTTGTCGGTATTTTATCGGTTACATTTCGGGGAGTGTGCGATGGAATTGCATGTTTTAATTCCGCCCAGCCCGTTCCATCATCGGACAACCAGACGCACGGCGATGCGTCATCGGTACATGGTGGACATCCCACACATACGCACAAAACGTTTTGGGGACACTTTTATTATGCGTACAGCTAAGGGGTGGAATTCCCTGCCGGAGTCTGTGTTTCTCGATAGCTAAAATCTAGGGGACTTTAAGTCAAGAGTGAATGGGTTTTTTTTCTAGGCAAGCGTGCATCACCGTCGACCACATCATCGCTTTCCATCAGGTGAGATAGTGGTCAAGCGCGAGCCTATTAATAATAAAAAAAAAAACATCTGTGAAAATTTCAACTATCTAGACTATCACGGTTAATGAGATACAGCCTGGTGACAGACGCACAGACAGACAGAGTGATCGTGGAGTCTTAGTAATAGGGTCCCGTTTTTACCCTTTGGGTACGGAACCCTAAAAAGCCCTTTTTCAGAAATAAATCTGAGCTCTATATATTACGTGTGAGTATCGGAGTTTTGATACACTACTACGATAATACTCGTACAAGCAATTCATACCATTGCAGAACACACTAGAAAATTGTCCACAGAATTTGACATATAAATCACAAATATCACATATCGATTCGAATCCGACCTAGACCTACGTCTGAAGCAGGCACTAAACTTTATTCCTACACTCCTAGTACTTCACGACACAGTTCTATTTGTAGGATTGCGTGAAAATGTTCCCTTCGATTGCTTTTGTTTTTATTGTTATTAGCCGACGATACACGGGTCGGGTTAGGTTTTATCTCAAGAGTTCTGCCAAATTTTTATAGTGCCGAATCTTTGGGATATTCTAAGCAAATAGATGAGATATCATGTTGACCGATAGATCATGAAAATAAGTAAAAAATACTCGTTGAAGACAGAGACATGTGTTACAAGCTTCTCAAATTTTACGAAAAGCCTATTTAAATTCAGTTGATGGAGCGCCTTATAATAAAAGGCGATTATTGCTACTTTACTAGAAACAAATTTTGATAAATTATATATATATTAGCAAAATTAGTCGACATTTTTTTACCCCAATGTTATTCTTTTGCGAGTACGGTAAGTACGTATATAAGCAATCGTTTTAAGAGACTCATGTTAGTTAATACATCATTAATATAGATTTTGTGATTGTCTAGTTCTTCTTCGATTCTGATTTCCTGGTAGTTTGAGAGTCTTTACCACACATGATTCCAGCCCCGTTTTTTTTTTAATTTTGTTTTCTTGAATTTCCTGGTCAGTTGTTGCAAATCTAACTGATGTCTCAGACGGTCTTGTAGTAAATAAAAATGACCACACAAACTTTCATGCGCTATTCCACCTCTTTAGGGGATGAGTTTCGAAAAATCCTTTCTTAAATGACACATCTATACTTCTTTAATATTATAAAGAGGAAAGATTTGTATTTTTTTTTTTTTTTAATTTATTTATTTTAGGTCGCTTTTCAACATCTAAGGTCATTAGCGACCACAGTAAACATTATATTATAATAGGTTACATTAGTTTATAATTAGAATAGGTTACATTAGTTTATACATATTTATCAATTTCAAAAACGTTAAGGTTTGTGTATAACCATCCTTATTTAGACAATCTTTTAGACTAGAAGGTACATTGCAAATTTGTCTTTCTTGACTGTAAGCCGTGCATTCAACTAGAAGGTGTATAACTGTTAAGTCCACTCCACATTTGCATTTGTTTTTATTAGCTTTAGTTATAAGATGAATGTGAGTTAAGTTTGTGTGTCCTATACGTAATCTGGTAATTACCACTTGATCCCTTCTGAATCTGAATGAAATAGATTTGTCAAAAATTGAATTTCTTATGCCAATTAATTTAGTTGTATTTTCTATTTTCCAGTAATGATCCCAAAGAATTTTGACTTTATGTTTGAAGTATTTTTTTATTTCGGTTGGAGTAGATTTTATTGTTTTGCAAATCTCATTTTCATTGGTCGAATTTTTAGCTTCAGTATCCGCTCTTTCGTTGCCAACTATACCTTGATGACTTGGAATCCATATAATTTGAAATTTGTAATTATTATTAAGAAGATTTATCATTTTTTGTTTAATATCAACAATAAGCGGATTTGTATTGATTAAATTTTGTAATGCTGTTAGACATGATTTCGAGTCGGTATAAATAATATATTTTTTGAATTAGATTTAGTATGTATTATTTCTAAAGCTTTAAGTATAGCTATTGCTTCGCAACTAAAAATTGAATTAAAATTCCAAAGTCTATATCGATAACAATTATCATCAGACACTACTGCGGCTCCTGATCTTCCATCCATAACTGATCCATCGGTAAAGAAAGTTTTATAATCCTGATATCTGTTATTAATTTCATTATACAATTTTTTGTATATACATTGAGTTGTATTATACCTTAAATTTTTGGCTAGTTCTAAGTTAATTGGGAATTCAATGGTTTCCCATGGACCGCAGGTAAGTAATTTTTTTGTAAAAACCGGGGGGATCTTAAGTTTTAATTCTTTCAAATATTTTGCTGCTCTAATTCGTAAAGGTTGCGGTAAATTAGGTCGAAATTCATATTCTACATCTGTAGAAGTTGATTTACTATAGTAATTATAAGTTGGATTTTCAGGACAGGATAGTATATTTATAGCGTACACAATTACAAGTTCCTTTCTTCTAAATTCTAATGGCATTTCTCCAGCTTCAGCTAAAATGCTTTTAATAGGGCTTGTTTTAAACGCACCAATACTAAGACGAAGAGCAGTATTTTGAATGCTTTCTAAGGAATTTAAGACACGACTTTTGGCAGAATCATATATAACAGAGCCGTAATCTAGCTTTTGCCTAATTAAAGCACGATATGTATTAATCAGGCATTTTCTATCAGAACCCCAAGTTGTTGATGATAGTACCTTAATTATATTTAACCTTTTATGGCATTCAGATTTTAGTTTATTTACGTGTGTATTCCAAGTCATTTTTTTATCAAAAGTTAATCCTAAAATTCTTAAATTATTTACTTCTTTTAGACTATGTTCATTTAAGGTTAATTGTATGTTTCTAGTTTTACTATTATTATTAGACAATATTATGAATTGGGTTTTAGTTTTAGAAAATTTGAATCCTGATTTCGCGGACCAATCTTGAAGATTATTTAGAGTGTTTTGTATTAATTTTAACGTAGGATTCAGTGTCCTGCCACTACAAGTTAAGGTCAGGTCATCAGCAAACAAAAATCCTGTAACTGGTTTTTCCATAGAATACAAAACATCATTTATAGCTATTAAAAACAAAATTACACTAAGCACCGCTCCTTGAGGTGGCCCATTTTCTATGGGAACAGAGTTAGATAAAGTATTATTTATTCTTACTTTAATTGATCTTCCTGACATGAAATTTCTGATGAATGCTAGGACATTCCCTTTGATATTAATATCTTGTAACAATTTTAGAACCCTGTGTTTCCAAACCATTTCATAAGCTTTTTCTATATCCATAGCTACAATTACTGTATAATTATCATTTGCAAAACTGTCAAGAACTTCACTTTCAATGTTCATTAAATTATCTATTGTTGATGGAAATTGACGAAATCCATATTGAAAAGGAGAAAATCATTTATTTGTTTCTAAATACCATCGAATTCTTTTACTTATTATTTTTTCAAGAATTTTACAAAGATTACATGTTAAGGATATGGGTCTGTAACTAGAGTCTAGACTTGGTATTTTTTCAGGTTTTAATATGGGAATAACTAAGGCTTCTTTCCAGTTATCTGGAAATACCTGCTTTTGCCATATAAAGTTGTATAATTTAAGTAAGTAATGTAGTC
Source organism: Orthosia cruda (assembly GCA_964057195.1). Lineage (NCBI taxonomy): Eukaryota > Metazoa > Arthropoda > Insecta > Lepidoptera > Noctuidae > Orthosia > Orthosia cruda. The sequence continues at coordinate 57,552,849 of OZ059826.1, read as the reverse complement.
CACTGCTGGGCAAATTTTTAATTATAATATTAGATATATTGTCAGGTCCTGGACTAGAATTTCCTATCTGAGACAACACCGATAGCAATTCATGCATAGATATTTCCTTATTAATTGGGTTAGAATTATCAAACGTATCGAAATTACATTCAATTTCCTGACTATTTTTGTATTGTACAAAATCATTATCATAATTATTCGAGCTAGAATTGGTTGCAAAGGTTTTAGCTAATAAGTAGGAAGTTTCAATTGGGTCAGATGTAAAAGTACCGTCAGATTTTTCGAGAACAATATTGTTGAATCTATTGATGCGGTGGTTAAGTTTTTGTATCTTTTTCCACATGTCCTCAATAAGGGTTTTATTGTTAATAGATGATACCCAATTTTCCCAATACTTTTTTCTTCTTTATTTGAGAAGCCTTCTATAGAATGCTCTTTTTTTCTTATATTCAATTTTATATATCGAATTAGGGTCATGTCTAGCAAATTTATTAAACAGTTTTAAGGCTTTTTTGGTTTCTCTTATTGCGGTTTGACATTCATCATTCCACCATGGCAAATTGTTTTTCCTGAACGAACCAGATGTTTTTGCTATTGACTTGTTAGCGGCTTCAATAATTACTTCGGTGAACTTTTCAACAATATCATTGACATGATAATCAAAGGTAGAACTTAAAGGTGATAATACAGGAATAGTTTTATCGATCTCTTCTCTAAATATTAGCCAATCAGCTTTATCAAATATCCATTTTTTAGGTAATTGAATATTGTTTTGTATATCTTGCGTAATAAGAGATTTAATTGTTATTGGAAAATGGTCACTGTCATACAAATCATCTAAAGCATTCCATTCAAAATATGACGTAATATTTTGTGAAGCCAAAGTAAGATCAATATTGCTCGTACGACCAGTATTACTGTCAAAATGTGTAGGTTGGCCGTTGTTTAATAATAGTATATCCTGGTGTTCATCAAGCCATTCAGCTATTATTCGACCTCTCGTATCACATTTTCAGAACCCCAATAAAAATGATGGCTGTTGAAATCACCCAAAACTATGCAAGGGGTCGGAAGCTGACTAATTAAGTGATTGAATTCGTTTATGTTAAGTGGAGTACTATTAGGTAGATAAACATTGCATATGGTCATAGCGAAAGGAAATTTAATTTTTATGGCTATTACTTCTAAAGATGTGTTTATTTGTATTTCCTCAGGAAAGGTATGTGGTTTGATAAACATAGCTACTCCACCACTGGCCCTGTTACTCTGCAACCGATTTTTATAAAAACTTTCGTACCCATTCATAGAAGCACAATAACTAGAAGTGAAATTAGTTTCTTGTAAACAAATGCAGGTTGGACTTAATCGACTGACTAATAGTTTTATATTTTCTAATATTTTAAAGTAACCGTTAACATCCCACTGTATAATGTCCATATTATTGATAAATAACAAGGAATATATATATATATATATATATTATTTATTTGTTACTAACTTAAAGTTAAGACAAAGATAAATGTATGTAGTTAAATAGTATCCTTTTGTTCAGTAACAATGGAGGTAGTCAACATTTCATGTAATTTTCTTGATAGGCGCGAACATCTGTTTTTTAAACTCTTATTCATTTTACAATGTAAATTGTTACACATTTTAATTAGGTCTTTTACATTTTCTGTATAGGAATATACTAATTCTTTTATATTTTGTTTACCACGTGAATTATCTAATAGGCTTATAAATTGATCCAAGCTGGAAATGATTTATCACTGTTTAATTCTATCATACTGTCTTCAATATCTTTCCAAACTTCTTTTTCATTTCTTCTTTGCCTTAGTTTTGACTTCCACATCTTCAATTGAAACATTGCTGCCTGTTTCATCTGTCTCAAATTCTATTATATCAGAATCATCATCTTTTGTATACCCAATAGGTTGAGTTACATCAATTTTTGACGCATCACTGACAGTTGGAGAATGAATTCGTTTTTTTCCTTTAGGGGTAATTTCAGGTTGTGTGAATTCTTGTATCATTTGAGAATTAAATACGGGGTCTGGTATATAGTCATGATTTTTATCAGATATTATATTTATTTCTTCTGCTGTTTGTTTATCTTTTTCTTGAGGGGAAGTCTTTGGTATGTTTTGCGGACAATTTTTGGCTAAGTGGCCCATTGTATTGCAAGAAAAACATTTTAGGGCATCAGTAGATACATAAATCCAGTAATTTGTACCTTCAAAGCTGAACTGTATTGATTCTGGAAGACGTGAGTCATCTTCTGGGCTAATATATAATTGTCTTCTAAAACTTAATACGTGAGAGAATCCAGGATCAGTCACACCAATTTTCATAAATGTTATAGGCGACATTATTTTTATATTTAATTCTTCGAATTTTTGTTCAATGACATAATTTGGTATTACGGGACAAACATTTGACAATACTATTCTTTTGTTTCTCGTAATTAAAGGTTTTATATCAAGAACATTTTGATGAATATTAATCTTTTTCTTTTCTTCAATAAGGTTGTCAGCTGTTTTTTTTGAATCTAGGTATATACATATACGTGCATTCGATATACGAGATATAAATCGAATAGATGACGTCGGTATAATAGACGATAGGGCACAAGGTACTCCCTGAGTGTTATTCCATCGATCGAGTCCAGTATAATTGCTTGATCTTTCTTGGGAAAACATGTTGTTGACGTCACATTGGCATAACTTGAAGTATTGGGTGTTGGATGCAACTGTGTAGGTATTTGCGACATTGGAGGTATTTGAGACATTGAGGGTATTTGATACGTTGGGGTGAAAAACATTTTAATATAAAGGGCCCCCTGTTACCAGGAGTAACCCCGTTTTCGTTATTCCAATATTCGTCGCGTAATTACTTATCGCTTAAAAAATAAACACTAACGGGTCAAGCGGAGTGAGACACGCGCGTCCGCTGTGACTACCCGCGCGGAACTGATTTGTATTTTTGTTTGTAACGAATACACTTGAAAACCACTGGACTGGTTTCAAAAAATCTTTCACCGTTGGGAAGCAACATTATCCCCGGGTAACATAGGCTACTTATTATGCCTGTATTCCCACGGGAACGGGAACTACGCGAGTAAAACCGCACGGCATCCGCTAGTACAGTATAAAATCTATGTCCTTTCAAAATTTCAAACTTTTGTCATTATTGGTTTAGGCTGGGCGTTGATAAGTCGGAACATTGCCTTTTAAAAATTAAAAAATATAAATATATAGATGAGTGCATTATCAGTATTATGACTTTAAGACTGCCAAGCGCATGTAAGACCACATTAAGCATAATATTGACATATTCAGGCCTCGAACAGACCGAGACATTGAGGCCAGACTTTGGTTGACACCAAGTTCTGTGTTAAGCAACAGTGGACCTGACATCATCATCAAGCAGTCTGCCTAGCCTTTTCCCAACCATGTAACACAACACAACATCCCTTGCCAATAATAATGTGAGGTCATCATCATTCAACCGAAAGAGTACTAGATCGGATTATACACAATCTGAAAATAGACTAACTAAAAAAAATACGAAAAGAACCAAGGGGCTGGTTCTTTTCTAAAAATCTTCATTATCACTCACTAAACCGATGATCCAGTCATATTAATTCCAAACGTGTACGCACCTTGATTGTATTAAACTAATTGCGACTCTATTTACCTCGTTAGTGTTAATTATCGTGTGTTATTTATTTAACTGTTGTTAATTTGAGATATTAACACTGATAGTAATTGGATATTTACAGTGGGAGTCAATATAATTTGGTTTTAATTTTATTGATTTAATTTTTTGACTCAAAATCAATTAATTTAATTTTGATTTTACATTTATTTGATCTGCACCAATATTCTTTTATTGCTGTAAGAAATTTTAATACTAACTTTATATATAAATACAAAACAAATGTACCAGTATATACAATTGTTGGTTGTCTAGTCATCATCATCATCATATCAGTCGAAAGACGTCCACTGCTGGACATAGGCCTCCCCCAAGCGTCACCACTTTGACCGGTCCCGTGCGTCTCGCAACCAACGTATCCCTGCAACCTTCACCAGGTCGTCGGTCCACCTGGTGGGAGGCCTTCCAACGCAACGTCTTCCGGTTCGCGGTCGCCACTCCAGAACCTTTCTGCCCCATTGGCCATCCGTTCTGCGAGCAATGTGCCCTGCCCACTGCCACTTAAGTTTGGCAATTCTCCGGGCTATGTCGGTAACCCTGGTTCTCTTGCGGATCTCTACATTTCTGATTCGATCACGTAAGGAAACTCCGAGCATAGCCCTCTCCATTGCCCTTTGGGTGACTGTAAGCTTTCTGATGAGGCCCACGAAGTGGTAAGCGACCACGTCTCAGAGCCATAAGTCATCACTGGCAACACACACTGGTCATAGACTTTCGTCTTGAGACACTGTGGTAAGTTAGACGAGAAGATACCGCGCAACTTCCCGAACGCTGCCCAGCCGAGTTGGATTCGACGGTTGACCTCTTTCTCGAAGTTGGCCCTACCCAACTGGATCGTTTATCCCAGGTAGACATAGTCGCCCACAACTTCGAGTGTATAGTCTCCGACCTTAATAGAAGTGGGTGTAACATGGGCATTCATCATCACTTTGGTTTTGTCCATGTTCATTCTAAGACCCACTCTTTCGGAAGCTCTACTGAGGTCATCGAGCATTATATTGAGGTCCACCATGGTCTCAGCCATAACCACTATATCGTCGGCAAACCAAAGGTGAGTGATGTACTCGCCATTGACGTTGATGCCTAGCCCTCTCCAGTCCAGAACCTTGAAGACGTCCTCCAGTGAAGCGGTGAACAGCTTCGGAGATATGACGTCTCCCTGTCTCACACCTCGCTGCAAATGTACGGGTTCCGAGGTCTGATCCTGAAGTCGAACTGACATGGTGGCGTTTTTGTATAAACACTTCAACACCTCGATGTACCGGTAGTCAATTTGGCACCGTTGGAGAGACTGCAGTACAGCCCAAGTCTCGATCGAATCGAAGGCTTTCTCGTAGTCCACAAACGCTAAACAGAGAGGCAGGTTGTACTCTTCGGTTTTCTGTATAACCTGCCGCAGCGTATGTATGTGGTCTACGGTGCTGAAGCCTTTACGGAATCCGGCTTGTTCGGGAGGCTGGTAATCGTCAAACCTGCGCGCGAGACGATTCATGATGACTCTTAAAAACAGCTTGTAGACATGGCTAAGAAGTGAGATGGGCCTATAGTTCTTCAGTAAGGCATTGTCACCCTTCTTGAAGAAGAGTACCACCACACCCCTGCACCATGCCTATGGCGTCCTCCCCTCGAGTATGACGGAATCAAACAGCTTCTGAAGGGCCTTAAGGACCGGTTTCCCACCCGCCTTCAGGAGTTCGGCCGTGATTCCGTCATCACCCGGCGCCTTGTTGTTCTTAAGCTGTTTGAGAGCCATCCTAATCTCATACAGGCTGACGTCCGGAATGTCTTCGGTATAGTGTCGGGTCAATCTAGCTCTAGGGTCATTGGCTAGATTTGCGACGGGTTTACTGGTTGACGTGTACAACTGCCCATAGAATCTCTCGATTTCCCTCAGAAGCTCCGGTTTGGTGGATACGACCCTGCCATCATCGGTCTTCAGTTTCGTGAGCTGGCTCTGCCCAATAGACAGATCTCTTGCAAAGACCTTGGAGCCCTTATTCCGCTCAATCGCGTCTTTAATACTTTCGGTATTAAAGCGGCGGAGATCGCTTTTCAAGGACTTTGAGATCCGTCTATTTAGCTGCCGGTATTTCAACGCATCGTCTGAAGACTGCAGAATCATATCACGCCTCTCCTTCATGAGCTTGAGAGTAGGACCAGAGAGCTTTCTGTTCCTATCTGTACGGCGGGTCTTGAAAAACTTAGACCCGACCGTATGGACAGCTTCCACGAACCCATCGCTGTATTCGTCCACGGAGCTCCCTAGGCACTCGAAACGATTCTGGAGTTCGAGTTGAAAGGTTTCGGGGTTTTGGACCTGGATTTGTGCTGGGCGGAGCGTGGACTTCATCAGTCGAGACCTTTCAAGCTTGACATTAATGTTCAATGTGCCTCTTACCAAGCGGTGATCGCTCCCGGTTTTCACCGAGTTGATCACGGAGACATCATTGAACATTTGCTTCTTGGTTGACATGATAAAGTCGATCTCGTTTTTAGTTGCACCATCGGGGCTTTGCCAGGTCCACTTCCCGTGCTCACGCTTTCTGAAGAAGGAGTTCATCATGTAGAGGCCCTCCTTCTCCATAAAACTGGCCAGTAGGTGACCCCGGTGGTTCCGACGTCCAACTTCAAATTGCCCCACTTGCAGCTCATCCTCGTCTCGTTTGCCCAGTTTCGCGTTGAAGTCCCCCATGACAACGGTGAAGTAAGTTTTGAAACCATGCATGGCTCTGGAGATATCCTCATACATGGTCTCTACCTAATCGTCGGGGTGTGCCGAGGTTGGGGCGTAGACCTGTATGACCTTCAGCGAATATCTTGAGGATATTCTGAGTATAAGGTACGCCACCCTGGTCGACACACTCTCGATCTTCACCACGTTGTTCACAAAGGACTTGTGGATGATAAAGCCGATACCACCCTGGGACTGCCGGTTCTTTACGTCCGTCACCATACGGTACAATAATAATACGGTTGTCTAGTAATAATAAATAAATAAATATAGACGTAGTTTTCATATACTTATTCACACGCCTGTGTGAATAACCTCTCTCAAACCAAGTTTTAGAAATACACATCACCCACGCATTTCAGGCACGAATACTAGCATCACTACACACCAGACACATATACGCACTCGCAACCGTAACCCAAGCACATAACCACTTTTTTTTTTTTTCCTCTCTTTTATCGTATTCAAAGTGTTTAAATTATGTTGCTTAATTTTTTATTTGCCTCCTACCTAATAATCAAAACATGTTATTCCTATATCCCCATTACGTTTAATTTGTATATTATTGTGATTTTTTTATTTATTTGAATTGTTATCTCATTGTAATTTAATGTGTAATGTGATGGAGTTAAAATACCTGAATAATTGAATTTAATTATCAATCCAAAACAAATTAAGAGAATTAATTAGTATTATTTATATTGCAATAGCAACTGAAACCTCTGGGGGGAGGGCCTGGAGATCCGTAACACAGGGCCTCCCTAGTATGGACTCCAGTCTCTCACAAAGGAGATTCTTGCAAATGTGTTAATATAGTTTTAAGTACATAAATTTTAAGGCAACCTTTGTGGACAGAAAATAATGTTTGACAGTGCGGTAAAGCTCACGATGAATTTTGTCCGCTGATAACGTCATACCTAGCCTCACGACCTCTCTCTATCTCCTTCCGTTTGATAAAAACTTCTAAGCCGCATTCATTTACGAGGCTTCCAAACGTGGAATTCATTTGATGTCCATCTCACTGGTGCTATATCATGGCGTTTCACCATCCGCTCTACTTGTACTACGCCCCTGAAAATCATGATGACAAACTGAATTTTTGACACATTGAGGATATAAAGGGGTAAGATAATGTGGTAATTTCCAAATAATTCATATTAGATGGTGGATGATAAATATGGAAGGTAGTTCAGTTCCAGTATCTATGACTCAAAAAAGTTTAGTATAATAATTATGACAAAATACCGCTATGCCGTTTTTCCAAACTATATCTAGATAGACGAATGTTATGTCTCCTCCTTCGTTACAAGAAAACATAAAAAATACGGACCCGGAAATGGATACGTTGAAAATATTAATAATTCTTATAGATCCGTAAGAATAAAACAAATACTTCATTACTTCGTTTCATCGCTCAAAAAAGATTGGGTATACTTTGCTGCAATCCATGTAATTTTAGCTCTTGTTAATATTAAAGGAGGTTTTCATTATTTCAGAAGTCAGAAGCTTTTGAAATGGGTTTTTCCGTGTTCAGATGTCAAGGTCAACGAAATTTAAATTAAAGCTGTACGATAAAGTATTATTACCACCAGGGAGCCCCGAAAAAAAATAAGGACCGATGTTTGAGGGGGAAAATCTACAAGTCCGTGATTAGACCAGTCATACTGTATGGAACAGAATTGGCCTGGATATGATATCTGGTGAAGTCTTAAAGGGGAGCAGGGATGTCCTGACAGCTCCGATATTATACATTTGCAACTTATCACTTTCGACTGGAGTTTTCCCTAGAGTCTACAAGAAATCGCGAATACACCCGATTTATAAAACTGGAGACAGAGGCTGTGTCAATAATTATAGGCCAATTCTTTTATCTCCCAACTCTTTAAAAAAAAATTGAACGCCTTATTAATAAGAAACTAGTTAAATATATGGTAAATAAAAATCTTCTTTCTCAATCACAATTTGGTTTTAGGGCAAACCGATCCACAGCTGATGCGCTATTAGAGCTGTCAAATTACGTAGTTCATAATTTTGATAATAAAAAGAAAACAATTGGGATATTTTTGGATTTAGCAATGGCATGTGACACAGTCTCTGTCCCGTTTTTTATAGAAAAGCTAGAAAACCTTGGTGTCAGAGACCTCCAGTTGAAACTTCTTTAGGACTACCTGACGGACAGAACGCAATGTGTGCAAATTGGCAATATCATCAGTGAGGAGGTCCCCGTGACTTTTGGTGTTCCTCAGGGGAGTATTCTGGGGCCTACACTCTTCCTTGTGTACATTAACGACCTTTGCAGATGACACGGCCCTGCATTTTTTTGGTGACTCTTGGGACGAGGTTTTCACATGTGCCCAGGAAGGAACGAATATGGTGACTAGCTGGTTATGCAGGAACCTTCTAAAGCTAAATGTTGTGAAGACTAATTACATAACCTTTGCCATAAAAACTAGTGACAGGCCTGATCCTTTGCATCGTATTATCTCACATTCATGCTCTAATCCCAATAATACAAACTGTCCTTGTCCCAATCTTACAAACACAGCATTGACAAAGTATCTGGGTGTAATGATAGTCAGCAACCTTAATCTCCACCATCACATTGACCTCCTAGCTGGGAGAGTGCGTAAACTGATGATGATCTTTAAGGCCTTAAGACATGTTGATCCAAAAATAATTCTCAAGTCGGTTTATTTCGCCCTCTGCCAGTCTCTACTTATTTATTGTATTACCTCATGGGGAGGTGCCTGTAAGATAATTTTTGAAGATTGAAAGAGCGCAAAGAGCACTTCTTAAGGTTAGCCTGTGCTTGCCATTTTATTACCCAACTGTTGACCTCTATAAGAGATGGGAGGTGTTAACGGTTCGACAGCTTTTCATTTTGTATACGGTTCTGAAAAAGCATTCACTTTTAAAATATGAACCAGATAAATTTAGAAATAAGCGACGCAAGGATTTGGTTTGCACTACAGCGTCATTTAGAACTAAACTTGCGCATCGATTCTTTTGCTACTAAGGCTCCAATTTGTATAATAATGTGGATATGTCAACATGAATTACATTGGTTTAAATTAAATTGAATTACATTAGATTGGAGTATAATGGTTAAATTGTATTAAAGTAAATTGGTTTAGATTGAATTGAATTAAATTAAATGCAAGCACACCCATACATGCTTCAAACTTCCACGCACACACATGCTACACACTTCTACGCATACACATAACTACAACTAACACAAAGCAAATAAACTTCGTGACACACACTTAGGCGTTTTTTTTATTCCATTTGTTTTTTTCTGCATGATAATGTTTAATAAGTTTTGTTAAGTCAATTTCCGCTTGGGGCAGGATTTGGTTGGTTCGCCAGGGTTTAGCCATTGCGATGAACATTTCCGATTATTGTACAGGATCCACTTTTCATCACAGGTAATGACTCGATTTAAAATCCCTTCATTATTGTGCCGGTTGAGTAATGTAAAGCAGCAGTCGACGCACGATTTTCGGTTTGCTGCACTCAATTCATAAGGTACCCACCTTTCAAGCTTTTTCAACTTCCCAATTTACTTCAAGTGGATTAAAACAGTTTTATCACTAACACCGCAGCCTGCAGCTAACTCGGACGTGGTTTGCGATGGATCCGCTTACACAATAGCCTTCAATTCTTCATTATCAATTTTGGTGTCCGGCCGTCCACGGGGCTTGTTCCACAGGTCGAAATTTCCAGATTGAAAACGTTGGAACCAAAAACGCACTGTGTTTTCTTTTGCTACACCGTTGCCATACACATCATTAATCCTTCGAGCCGTTTCTGCAGAACTGGTGCCACGATGGAACTCGTACTCGTAAATAACGCGATATTTCAAGTTTTCCATTTTGTAAACAGACTGGCGCAAAGAAAAACCAAAAGAAGAAAAAACTAATGAATTATGGTATTTCAAACACAAAAGCATGAGTAAACAGCTGTATAAATTTAATATTGGAATTCCAAACCAAAGAGGAGATATTTGAGATCAAAGTGGCCAGTACGACAAAACGCCAATTTCATAGGCAAGGACCTAATAGTTCGATTTTTTTTGGGAATATGAAATCAAATTATTTATGTGACTAATTTTATTGAATACACATGTTTTGGCACTCATTTAATCGGGTGGAATATGCTTCCTGGTTTAATTGAAACATGTTTACTTATTTGTTTTGATACTACAATGTAACATGTAAATTACACATACAAAATAGTGGTGGCGGTCAGCTTACAAATTACCATGCAGCACTACCGGACAACCTCTTTCATGTTCTTCGCTCCTGGTACAAATGGATGTGTGACTACCTGGTGGCTACTAATAAAACTTAAACATAACATAGAGTAAGATTTATGAAGTGCTCGGAATAGTATATTTCATTACGAATGCGGAAAGCCTGTCATTGCAAAGAGTTCCTACTAATGTCTACCTGAGCCGAGGCGCAGCCGAAGGTGAGGATTGACAGTCGGAACAAGTTGCAATGACGGTTCCGCACGTGTACCGAACAACAATTTTTAATACAGTTGCGAAAAAATGAAGCAATTTAATAAAATAATAAAAACACAATAAACTCAACTAACTAATCATTTATTTCTCATAAAAGTTATAATTCACATAATTATACATTGAAATTGGTACAGTTTTTATACTAACTGGGGAAGTTTTAGGTTGCATATTTACTGTTTGAGACAAACTATTATTAGTTTTGTATGATTGTTCATGTATATTTGTCAAAGATGTTATACAATGGCGTTTGCTAGTTGATGAAATTAGATCTAATGAATTAGCATTATCAACGAAGGTATGGTCGAACGTTCTTTTCAGTATTGTCATGTGAAGGAGACGAACTGGACTTTAAATTAATGGATTGTGTGATTTTTTGCCCAGTTTCTAGTTTGTTGTTTAATGAACCAGCAATATAGCCTTCTGCAACTTTGTCTGACTTCCAACCTCCTAGTCGCTTTAAGGACGTCAAATTGGCTCCTGAATCTACCAATAATGTAGCAGAGGTCCTCCTGAAGCTGTGCCCAGTATAATACTCAGCATTTGGCAGACCAAGAAACGTAGCTATTTCTTTTGGCATATTACCAAATTTGTTTATCCCGATTGCTAGAGCTGTACAATTCCCTTTTTGATAATTCATATATTTTTGCATTATTCTAAGAAAATCTCCTTCAACAACAAAGCTTCTCGGTATCTTATTTTTTGTATTCGGAATCTTGATAAGTAGCATTTTTCCATGGGCGTTTTCTTTTAAAGTAATATTGGCTAACTCCTCTCTGCGGCAAGCTCCAACAACGCCAAAAATCAGCGCAACCTACAAAACATGGATTTGGTTAATATTTTTTTAAATAATATATTGACTGTATTTTGCGATTTCGTAAACTGAATACTAAAAAAAAATATAAGTATTTATTATTACGTTACCTTTGTGGCTAAATAACGATCATCGGGAGCTTCGTTCAAAAACCTTTCCATATCATTCGATGTTAATATTTTCGACTTTTTAGTTGTAAAACCGTCTGATTGTCGTTTTAAGAAAGCATTTAGTTTTGGGTATTCACTTATATCCACGTTCTTCCTTATTTTCAGCATACTTTTTATATCTCGACCATAACGTAGAATGTTTAAATTTTGCTGAGAGATCGGAGAAGTATGCCAACATAACATTTTCTGAAAAACTATTTGCTTTTTTCCCTTCTCTCCACGCAATAAATTCGTCGTATGTAGATATGTAGCGACTTTTTGACTTTTCCGTTAAAATGTTCTCCGAAGCATTTTTTCCAATTATACTGAGTTCCGGTGGTGTTAATTCAAATAAGATATCGTCGACATTACTCATTTTGTGCAACAAACAACTAAACTCGCAAAGAACATTTTTGGAAAATGGCGCCAACCGTAAAATAATATAAGCACAGATTTTTTTTTGTTTTCTTCACCCATTATGGGTAGGCAAAGGGAACTATGCCCATACAGCCAAGTCTTCAGTAGATTTTTTTATTGATATGAAATGAAAATGAAATTTAATGAGATGAAATGAAATGAAACCTAACCTAACTCATTGAATCAAATCATTAAATCTGATATTGAAACAAATTAGTAGCTTATTTTTAGAAATATTTGCATGAATCATAAAAACTTCTATGATTTTTTTTTGTGAAAACTTCGTGGTTGGTTTTTTCTTTTTAATAGACATTATTTTGACAGTTGGGATCTGGTTTTGGTCAGCCAGCTCATGAATATGTATCCTCCGACTGCACAGCATGATTTTCTTATTGTTTACATCTTTTTAGTTCCTTTCTTAAGCCGTCGGGTCAATTGATTTTTTTAATTAACTTTTTTTTATAACCCAATAGTTTTTTTTTTTCGAATTAAGAATCTGACACATTTATGCATTCAAAAAGGTTTTCAATTAATACACGTTTTTAACTCCAAATATTAATGTTATAAATCATAGTCAATTCCTAAGTTAACGGGACTATCCTACAACCAAAAATCCGATGTTTATCCACTAAACTGAGCCTTCTCTCTCTCTCGCACAGAAGAAAAGACTATGTCCCAGCAGTGGGGAATATATATGGTAAAAGAGGCCACTAAAACAAGTTTCTAATGAAATAACACTTTGCTTAATCCACCTTGTAACCACTAGCTAGACCAACGAGGCAGTTAATAAATAAAATTCAAAAGCGCCAATCCACCAACCTAGATGCAAATGCACATAGTTTTATTACAAATTAGTCGGGCCACGCAGCGAACTACCTTGATGTCATGCTAGCCTGGTACTTTAATTGCAGGTTTTTGCCTAATGAGCTGGTCGTAATTGGGTCAATGTGTTTATAATATTAATTAGTTATGCATGTGTGTCATGGTTCGGTTGAGTTAAATTAATTATATGTTAGAATTTATTATGGGGAATGAGTAGTGTATTATTGGGCATTCTATTCCACCTATCGCTTCCTACGGCTCACTTTGTTCGCCTTCGTCGCTTTCGGTGGAATAGAACGCCCAATAATACGAAAAGTTTATCGATGGCTTACCTCAAATTCAATCCTCGGTTTATTTAATTATACTCACCAGCTTAAATCAACTATAAAGCTTTATACGTTAACATAATCAGGTATATATCGGAATGAACCAGTAACCTAAAATTCAGGACAGATTGTCTCATTTCTCTCCACATACTTAAGGATGGTGCAATGCCGCTTAGGATAACACACATACCCGTTTCGTGACCAGATTGGCTCAAGGAAATCTGAACTTTAGGATACTGCATACATTAAACTAAATTTAGGACAGATTGTCTCATGTCTCTCCACAAAAGTAAAATAGCGCACACCCTTAGGTCCACACACATTTTTTCTGTGACCAGTTTGGTTCGAGGACATCTAAATTTAAATTTAACACATTACAGACGATACAACCTTTTACATCAACACGCAACAATCAAGTGGTAAGCGTGGTCATACGGATTACAGATAGTCGATCCTTGCCATGCATGCATACAGCTAAGGCACGGATACACTTGTCAACGGCAACCGGATTAGAAACGTATCTCACATTATTCATTCTAGCGTAAAGACTGTGTGTAAATCCGTTGCTGTAGACTCCGTTGACGGTATCCGTACCCGGTTGCTACGTAGATGTAAATGCTACGTAGCTTTATATATAAGTGTGCTTTGTTAGTTCGAATCAGCAAAGTTCAATATCAATGTAATGCACACTTTCCACGTGTACACAAATTGCATTCCATGCATTTATATTGTATAGTAACATGACTATCATGTTGTAAACACTAAATTTGTTTTATAAAGAACTTCCTAAATATTATTTTCGTATTTAATTCTAAAAGTTTGTAATCGGTTCTAGTTTTAACGTGTTTCATTCTTCTAGGTACTAAGATTATACATTTTTTTATATGATATATTTTGTATCAAATACGCTATCTGTCACTTGTCATCGAGTGCGATCTAAACTGTTATAAGTAAGATCACCTTGAAAAAAGAGAACACTGTGTACATTAAGATTATTTGGGATAATAGGAGGACTCGAGTTATTATTGATAAATTGGGCAACTATGAAACCATAACTCAGACACGTGCATTCGATTCCCACACGTCACAGTGCATTGGATTCTTTAATTGCGGGTTTAGGTGATTATTTAATAGTACGAATGAAAATGTTATTAGTTTGTCGAATGTCGAAATATCGAGTTTAACTGCAACTTAACATTATCGAACACATGGATTGGTTTGTATGTATTACAAAATAGTATGTTTTTCTCAAAATAGTTATGATTAATTATTAACTACTTCTGCTTAACTGTTTTTAGTAAACAACTATGTTCACAAATTTACTTTCAACGTCGAGAGAATTCAAAAAATCTATAATATGCACCTACCTACAAGAATTAATTTGACTGTTGTTAGTTTCACCTCTCACATTAACTTAATTGTGAAGTAAAAAAAATCTCAACAAACATACATCAATTATTAAATTAATTATACATATTAATTTAGTTATGAATCACAGGGTAATGAATCGGGTTCACTTTGTCGGCTTTATTTTTCAGTCCTTATGAACAAATTGCAATTTTGCAGAATTGGTATACAAACAATACGGTTCAATATGACGTAAACATCATATTTGTTTTTTACAACTGTAAGACAAGTACTTAGAGTTTAATATTGAAATAACCTATTTTCTTGCTGAATTAGTATTTTTTTGTGTATATAAACGAATTAATTTTAATAAATAAATTAAATTCGCTCCAGAATCTTCAAAGTGACAAGTAGTACTAGCGCTGCTTTAAAATCGACTTTCTAACATGTAAGTAAGTAATTCATAATTTTAAATATGTACCTAGTCATAATGCTCAGCTACGGACCTGGTTTTTGCCTGCCGGCTGTTATGAACTTATGATTATCATGTTTTATCTTTCCATTGCGACTACTATTCAGCTACGGACCTGGTTTTTGCCTGCCGGCTGATGTTACTGTTATCATGCCCTACCTATCCATCGTGACTGCTACCTAGCCTGCCAGCTGATGTATTGATAGTCTTAATTAAGTCACAGTTGTTAGTTACAAAATTAATTTTATGTGTTCCATTTCAGGTCGGACTCCGATTCAGAATTCCATACACCAACCGCAGCTGTAGCCGAGGTTGCGAAGGTGCAACCAAAGAAGAAGGTGGCGAAGCGCAAAGCTTCCGAGAGCACCACGCCATCAGAATCGAAATCAAGGTAATTTTGTGTTATTGCTTGTTGTGTATGTTATATGAATTAAAAGTTATACACAGATATACGTTAAATTATAACTGTAACGCAGAAAGCGCTGAAATCAATTTCCGATTATATTCCTTGCAGGAATGTTTACAGTTAGTTCATGAGGTATTGTTATTGAAATTATTATAACAAGATATCATGCTTTTTGTCCTAGTAGATTCTATCCCCATACACAGATGATGCCCTCAATTCTCCATAAAAATAAATGTAATTTTGTGTTGTGAAATGTAATAAAATGTTAAATTGTTTACAGTAAAAGACGCAGCTCGGGCTCGGACCTCTTTGGCTTCGAGGACTACATTCCCTCGTTGACCTCAGTTGGAGACTTCGGTTCAACCCTCATCAGCCGTGTCGCTAACGGGAAAGTGCGGCGAACGGTGGACTTAACCGGGGACTTCTATGTGGAGGTAAAAGTCTACAACAAGGCCGATGTTGCCTCCACCCCTAAAGAGGATCGGTGGAAGAAAGCCTCGGTGGCTCTAAAAGTGCAGCTTAACCGCAACACGCCGCAGTGGGATGGTCTACAAGTTTTTATGAGACGGACTCATGAATTATTTGACAATTCTGAGCCCGTCTTTTATAGTGATAGTATAAATAGAAAATAAATATTAAAGTTTTGGGGCACCAGGTCTATATTCTATTTAGCAGACGTCTATCATAATCGCAATAATAATAATATATAGCAACAACTAATAGTAAGTCTAAAACTATTTTAAGCTAAAATGCCTTTCTGTACTGTTTGTAATACCTCTGTTGAGCGCAGTCACTGGACAGGTCACCTACGTAGTACTAATCATAAAAACAAAAGTATTTTGCCTTTTTGCGAAGGTGTTGAAATAATACATTCTGCATTTCGTAATCGTATAACTTCTTATAGAATTGTCGATCCGTCTGAGAATTGTTCGCTAGAACCATTTCTCAATAATATTTGCGACAAAATTAAAACGCTTGACATGTCTCTTAAAGAACACACTTGTCTAAAAGTTAATTTTGAATATTTTGCTTTGTTTTTAATGATTAAAAATGATTCTCAGGAGATTAAATCATTTGCCACAAAAAACTTTACTCTGCATCAGAATTATGAATTTGATTCATTATTGTCTCAAGTCAAAAACACTTTAACAAAAAAGATAGAAGAAATTCAGGATCGAGATAGTGGATGGACGTTCTTGAGCAGTTCTCATTTGGAAGTCAATGTTAACAAATATCAACCTTTGCGCGGTTCAGGCTTTATCGAATTGCCTTCTTCAATAAAATCGAAAAAAGCATGCATTAATATCCACAATAATGATGAGTATTGTTTTTTTTGGTCTGTTGTTGCTGCTTTATATCCAGCCAAAACTCATCCCGATAGAGTATCTTCGTACCCGGATTTTCGTAACGTGTTAAATGTTAAGAACATATCATTTCCAATGAATTTCACAGATATTGCGCGGTTCGAAGTAAATAACCCCGAAATTAGCATTTACATTTATGGTTTAAAAAATAATACCATCATAGGACCGCTTTACAAACCAAAAGCCTTGAACGGAAAGGTGATTCATTTACTTTATTTAGAAAGAGATGATTTCTCACATTACTGTCTCATTAAAGACTTGCCGCGACTTGTTAAGAATCAATTAACAAAATTTCATAGTAAACTGTACTTTTGTGACGTTTGTTTAATGTTTTTTAATTCATGCGACAATCTTAGTTCGCATAGTTGTGGAGGTGTCGCCACTGAACTACCTCCAAAAGGTTCGTTCATACAATTTGAAAATTATATTAGAAAGCAAATTGTACCATTTGTCATATACGCAGATTTTGAAACAATGCTAGAGCGGTATGAATCTTGTGATCTTGACCCCTCTAAGGCAGGTACTGTTACACGACAGCGACACGTGCCTGTAGCTTTCGCTTATCATATTACGTGTAATCTAGATAAAAGCCATAATCGTTTCGTTTCTTATCGCGGTTCGGATTGTGTATTAAATTTTGTGAAGTCTATTTATAAAGATGCACAACAAATTCATGATATGTTAAAAAATAATGTTCCTATGATTTACTCAAATGGTAATGCTCGCGACTTTGAAAACGCGATAAAATGTCATATTTGTGAACACTTCTTGTTCGGCGATAGGGTTCGCGATCATTGTCACTTGACTGGTAAATATCGTGATGCAGCTCATAGTTATTGTAATATGCAATACAAACAACCAACATTTTTGCCAGTATTTTTTCATAATTTGTCCGGATATGAATGTCACCTTTTCATAAAAGAATTAGGCGAAGCGCCTGGATCTATAAAAGTGATACCTAAAACAAAAGAAAACTATATTTCATTCACGAAGTATATTCCGATTTCCGATAGTGAAAGTATACAGATACGGTTTGTAGATTCTTTCAAGTTTTTAGGAACAAGCTTAGAAAAGTTGGTTAGTTCAATGAAAAAACAAGAGTTTAAACAATTACAATCTTATTTTTCTAATAAAAAACAATTTAATCTACTCACCCGTAAAGGAGTGTATCCATATGACTATATGTCTCAATGGGAACGTTATGAAGATACGTGTTTACCCTCTAAAAAATATTTTTTTAACTCCTTATCTAATGAAACAATTACCGACGAAGATTATGAACACGCTCGGTCTGTTTGGTCAGTATTTAATATTCAAATCATGGGTATGTACACAGATTTATATCTCAAAACAGATGTTCTGTTGTTAACAGATGTTTTTGAAAATTTTCGAAAAACTTGTAAGTTACATTACAATCTCGATCCCGCGTTCTATCTTACAGCACCAAGCCTATCTTTTGATGCAATGCTTTTAAAAACAGGAGTTAAATTAGAATTAATTAGTGATGTTGAAATTTTTAGAATGATACAAAAAGGTATTCGAGGTGGTGTTTGTATGTGTTCCAAAAGACATGTCAAAGCCAATCATAAATATTTAGATACTTACGATCCAACTCGTCCAAATTCATTTATCATTTATTTAGATTGTAACAATTTATATGGTTATAGCATGTGTCAATCCCTACCCTATTCCGATTTTAGATTTATGAATAGACATGAAATTGATTTTTTACAATTGAACTTAGCAGATATCAGTGATACCGCGGAAAACGGATACATTCTTGAAGTCGATTTAATATATCCAACGAATTTGCACATGGAACACAATGACTTTCCTTTTTGTCCAGAAAAATGCCTACCACCTGGTGGTAAGAATAAAAAGTTAATACCAAACTTGTACGATAAATATCACTATGTTATTCATTACGTACATTTAAAAAAAATGTTTACAGTACGGTTTAGTATTGAGAAGGATCCATCGCGCTATTATATTTAAGCAAAGTTGTTATTTAAAACAATATATTGATATTAACACTCAGTTACGTCAAAAAGCAGAGTCAACGTTTGAACAAGACTTTTTCAAATTATTGAACAATAGTATTTTGGGAAAGACCTTGGAAAATAATGAAAATCGAATAGAAGTAAAATTAGTTAACAAATGGTGTGATTCAAACAATAAAACGAAAAAGACCACTTGTGCTGAGAAATTGATAGCTAGTCCATATTTTCATAGCGCTTCTGTTTTTTCTGATGATCTAGTGGCAATCCAAATGAAACCTGTGCGTATAATACTTAATAAACCAATATACATAGGTTTCGCAGTATTAGAATTATCTAAGACATATGTACGACTTTCATTACTCTATCATAAAACCTTTTTATGGTAACCGAATTGAATTGTGCTATACTGACACAGATAGTCTTGTGTATGATGTACAGAGTGATGACGTTTATAAAGACCTCAAGCTCCATTTTCTAAAATATTTTGATACCAGCAATTATGACTGTAACAATGACTATAACTTACCAATTATTAATAAGAAGGTTCCAGGACTGTTCAAAGATGAAATGGGTGGCAACATTATCAAAGAATTCGTAGGACTGCGCTCAAAACTTTATTGTATTAAAATGTTAAATAAAACAATTAAAAAGGCAAAAGGTACAAAAAATTTTTTATCAAAAATTTTAATATCTTAGATTATAAAAATATTTTGTACAATTGCAATGTTATTCGCAAAAAAAATGTATTGTTTATGTCAATAAAACATGAAATATTCACACATGACGTAAATAAAATAGCACTTTTAAGCAATGACGATAAACGATTGCTATCGTTTGATAAAGTTTCTACTTTAGCCTGGGGTAACGCAACTATATTTATGTAATGCATTACCACAATTGAAACGTAATTACATTAGATACATTTTAACATGTTTCTTATTGATTGTAAATGGTAAATAAAACTTGTGAAGTTTAAATGCAGAGTTTGATAATATTACGCAAGTACTAGACAGACACCTATTAATTTTAAAGTACATTCACATTACATGTGTCTGGACCTCGCTTAATAAGCATGTAAAAATATATATTCCATTGGTGTCCCAAATATTTGTTGCAAACTTACATTTAATTAGTAAATAGTTTAAGTAATATCAATATTATAAATTAAGATAATTATCGAAGGTCAGAATAGGTAGAGTATGTTTATTATTCTGGAATTTCAGAAAGAGACATCATACAGTCTAGAAGTTTAGGAAAATATTCTCTGCCAATTCAGACCTGATAATTACTTACAGGTTACTATGGTTACTATAATTTTCTTTTATTTGTATTAATTAAATACATACTTAAATAAATCGTATTTTACTATCATAATTATATTTGTTTAATTTCCATTCCTGATGACAATGCGCATCGCGCTGCCTGGTATGAAATATAACACTAATCAGGTGCTCGCTCACGTCGCTTCATGCTGCACACGACATACTTGTTCGTACTTGTTGAAACATGAAATTGATTAAATACCATAGGTACTTGTATTATTTAAAACATTAGTTTCATGTCCATTCCTGATTGGTGACAAAGAAACAGGTTCCAACTTGATAAAACATGTAAGGTCCATTTTTGATGACAAAGCACTCATAGCTCGAAGTTTGCACGCGCGGTGTAGAATTTGACGTTGACCAGGTGCGCCTGCACGAGCTTGAACATGTTGAAACATGAAATTGAATCACAGCGTAAGGCTTTATGGAGTCTAATTACATATTAACCGCGTTCCACAGTAATATTATTGTGTAGAACATACATCAGTAAGCAGTCTGCCGGAGCGGTCATATCTCGTCAAATAAAAACGAAACGAATTGTAAGTATTGTACAAGTACCAATCTACGTATAACTTTATTTCATCATTTTGTTTTATGAAATTATAATTAATTATTATTTCGATTGTTTCAGATCATTGATAATGGATGATTCACCAGATGTTATCGACTTCTCACAATACGCTCAAGGTTTTCCGACTCCCAGTTTAAGCTGGCATATACCAGATTTCCCAGAACAACAAATACCTGTCAACAAGGAGCCTAGAGCAAGACAAAACTGCGGACCTGTCAACAAGAAGCCTAGAACAAGACGAGAGGGACTAAAGCAGAAATCATCTCTGTCTACATGCCAATCATTCGTCATAAACAATGAGAAGAAAAAAGGTTTAAGACTTATCCAGGTACAAGTGTTGGATATCAGTGAACAACCAGAACCTGCAAGTGACAATCAGGACGTGGTAGTGTTAAGTGCGCAGTATGTAGTAACTGAATCGGTGGACCATGTTATGGAGGAGACGCAATCGTTAATTAATAAAATATCAAAAAAACTTGGTGGGGACAGTTGTTATTATTAACTGGTGTCATTATTCTGTAAGTACCTACTTTATAAGTTAATGTGTAAGATTTTTTGTAATAAACAATAATAAATTATGTAAGTAATATTGTAGTTATTAAGGTATATTTATTTGTTTTCTTATTCTTTAGTCTTTAAGCATCTTAGGTTTTTAAGTTGTATAACTTTTGAATGTATAAATTATTAAAATATCAAATAATGTAGTTAAGTTTTATTTTAATTAACTTTTTACATTTTATCCTGTACATAGTCTAAAAATATTATAATGTAGTTAATATTAATTTCTTTATTTAATCTAGTTAGGATAATATTCATACATCACAAGTTTGTAATTAGGTAGGTACGAATAGTAAACATTAAATAAACTATGCAGGACGGTTATCATTAGTTTGTAATAATTGGAAATAATGTAAATAAATCTATATTGTTTATAATTTAAACTGTGTTTTATTTTGTATACTCGAACTCTAAATTAGCTCTAGTGTAATGATACAATAATAGGTTATTCGTAGTTAGTTTTTTATTAGATTAATTAATTTAACATCATGGTATATGTATTTGAAATTTTATAATAAAATTTATAAGAAATATCATTTTGCTATAGCTAATTTATAACTAGTTATGTGGGTTACCTTGATTATTAAATAAAACACTGTAAGGTAGATAAATATTTTTTATTAACTCTTCAACACAATTCTATTTAAAATAAATTAAATACAGACATATTATTATCAACATACCATTTTTTAATACACACTGCATTATTTAATGCACAATTAGCTTTATGGTTCACACAATTAAAATCAGTTTTATTTTTACAAAACTTTTTTTTTAATGTCGCGAAATTAGGACACCCTTTCTCGCCTATGTCAATCACTTCACAGTTTACGCATAAATCTTTAATCCACTTAATCTTTTCCAAACCCTTTGTTATAATTCTTTTATTTTTTAAATATGGTAAGATAACGTGTTGAAACTCTCTGTAGTCTATGAAGCCCTCACGCCAGAAAATTCCTCGATTTTTTTCTAACCATCGTACTTGTTTCTTTTCTTCTTTTGTTAAGTAATAAAAGGAACACGGTGGTTTAACCAAGAACGTTTGAGTATGATTCTGACTTACGATGGCCACTTCTTTCACAATGAAATTATTAAATAAATCTTTAAATCCTTGGAGTTCGACAATGATGATGTCTGCGTTCATGATATCTTCTTCACAATGTTGCTTAATGGTTTGTATTCAACAATACAATCGTTGAGTATGAGACAGTATGCTGAAGTTTGATCTGGTATTTCCGAATCACTCTCAATTTCTACCCGCACATCCACAACAGGTCCAGTCTTTAGATTATCAGCTTGTCTAAAGCAATCGATTACAAACAGCGGTGCTAAATCTCTAAATTGTTTCTCGCTTAGTATGGGCTCCGAGCGACGTCCATAATACGACTGTTGAAATCTGGTGTATTGCTCGTATAATAAAGCGATTCTGTTATTAGCAAAATTCACATTTAAGTTTTCATATGGAAAATAGGTTGAATTGAGATACACTCTAACGTCTCGAATATGGCAGTGATCGAATTGAGACATGTCAGAATGTGCATTGTTTTTTCTCTTTGTCTGTAGACCAATAATAATATATCTTGGTTTTTCTATTTGAGATGAAGTTTTGATAGACCAGGTATGTTTTGTAGTTTTAGGCAAAGCTGGATATTCGTACAGATCCCAATTTCTGTATATCATTTGAAGTGGGCGATCTTTTTCTAATACTTTTAACAAACCAATTTTTTCTTCGTCCGATACTTTAACATGCGGTACGCGCCATATGATTTTGTTGATCTGAACATCATCTACTACTTCGCCAGTATTAAGTTTTACAGCGTTCAAATTAGTGTTACTTCGTAACAATATCAGTTCATGTCTACTATTTATTACAACTTTTTTAAAATCTTCTGCGAAACCGAGGATATTCCGAAGTGGTATAGAGGCAGAAAATCTTCCTCCATCGATATTTTTTATGCCATCAATATTCCACCCCCAGGCATTAGACATTTTTGATTCACTTTCGTTCATCGAAATGAGTGATTTTATAGTTGTTGTTATACCTGCATTTTTTATTTTATCAATCTCCACTCCATTTAGCTCATACCTAATGTCTTGGAACAAGTAGAGTAGAGCATTGTTCGTGAAATTGACACTAGTAGCTTTGTCCTTCGTATCTTTTTTGCTAACGATAATAGTTCCTTCCAAATATAGGTGCTAGCTGATGGTAATATGTATAAGTCCTGTTGGTTGATAGGTATGCGAATTTCATCGTTCCTGTTGAAACTTGTTACATAGGGCTTGTAGGAATGAAATTCGATTCCTTCTATAGTGTTATCGTAAGTCGGAGCGGATAAAACGTCTAAGATGTTCATTTTAACAATCCGATCGCTCTAAGGAATGCTTTATTGTCTTTAGTTAATTTTATTTTCTTCTTAGAGATAGGTCTTATTTGATAGGTAGCTCGAGCAGAACTGATATTTTTTACATGTTGAGACACATTTTTATTGTAGTCAATCATTTTTTTCTTCTAAGATGCAGATATACCTGCACTTCTTCACCGCGTAAATTGATTAATCGTTTTTTTATATCTAACAGTCTAATATGTATGCAGCTTATGTTGTTTTGATTGATTGGAAAGTATATTGCGTTCTTCGGGATTTCTATGATCCTGTATCCAGGTGGCACATTAAGGGCAAATTCGTGAATAATATGACTTGGTTCACCGTTTACATATGAACCGCTTACAATATCACATTCAATCCTGACAACGGTCGTAGGTAGAATGTTGACTGGAGACTGTGACACATGCCATTTATTTGCTTTCAAGATTTGTTTGTTAAATCCTAATAGTTTTCCAAAAGAGTCTTCTTTGATAAAATTAATGTCTTTTGTACAGAATATTGTAGTTTTTAAAGTATTATTATTGCACCGTAGTTTGATTGCTGCATCTTTTATTTCAGATTTTAAATAATCGCCGATATCTTGCAATTCATAAGTGCCATCCGGTATTTCAATAACTTCATTAAAGCCATAATAGAACTTATTATTACTTTTATCGATGTTTGGAATAGAATTAAATGTTGAAAAGTGTAATAAAGCACACTCATACTCTCCATCTAGTTGCAATGTATTAGGATAGTTTGTAGTTAACACTGACGAGTCTCCAGTTATCGACAAAGTGAGTGACATCTTGCAAATGATTGAAATGAAAGAAAAGCATATATTTTATAATACATTTTTATTCCAAAAAGTCCATAAATAATTTAGACATGAATGACCACAATTGACTGCGTTAAATTTTTGATATCTTGTATAATTATAAAACACATTACAGTTTTTTAAATATTGCATCAATTCCATTGGAGGTTTTAAATTTCCATAGCTATCAAAGTATTCGCAGTGATTGTATACTTTAGCATAAGCTACCCAATGCGTTTCTTCGTTCTTAGAATCATCTAAATTAACGATACCACATTCAATGCGTTTCGGTTTCCGAGGTAGTCGATCCTTCATGTAGACCCCACTAAAATATGGGATGTCTCTTGAATACTTTCGAATGTCTACATTAGTTAGAGGGCGATTGGGTAGCATATTTTTCAGTTTTTTGAAGATGTTATAAACAATCCTTTACCGCTTTTATACGGCTTAATGTATAAACCCTTACCCAACACTAAAGCCTCCATAGCTTTATTATGTCGTTCTGTTTCTTGCAATTTTTTTTTGCTCGCTTTGTAATCTTTGACGGTTTTTGCAATGCCAGCTGCACCACCAGCTAAGGTTCCTAAAGCCGATAAACCAGTGAAAATTGGAATTAAAGGTAGAACTCCTCCAGTCTTTGGTATGGGTATTACTCGGGGTACTCGAATTCGATGATGAATGTTTGGAAATAACTTTTTTGCGGCTAAGTAAGCTGCTTTTATTAAAGTCTTATTATCTTTGCGTTTGAGTTTCTTAATTTTTGATTTTATTTTTGAAACTAAGCTTTTAAATGTTTTAATGCCAGATCCAGACTTTAGTTTCGTTATCATAACTTTGCTCACTAGCCAAGAGCTTAGCTTTTCACCTTTCCCTGCATCTTTGGATTCAAGTCTTTGTTTAGCCATGTTAAGTAGTTGTAAATCGGCTTTGTGACGATTTGATAAGTCTGTATGGTTTGTATACGCAATGTCGTGTTGCATGCAAGCTTCGTCTAGCTTATTTACACCTGGGTCACCTCGCGCTAAGCGTTTGCGAAGTTTGGTTCCTGGTCCGCAATAATTGTATCCTGGCAAATGAACTTCGAATGGTAGATTATTAATTATCCTGTTAACTAGTCCACCTCCTTGCATTACTCAAATTATAATGATAGGATTTCAAATGAAAAATGGTTATATAATATATTAGTTCATTATTGCAGTTTTTTCAATCCAACTGTTTTCTGCACTATTTAGACCTAACCATTTGACATACAATTTATTTCCTTTCTTTTTCAAAACCTTGATAGATCTACATAATCCTTGTTCACAGCCAGATTATTTCTTTTAACGTGTTAGCATTCAATCGATCTACATAATCCTTGTTCACAGCATCGTCTGCTTCTACTGGATTTCTAATTCCTCTTAGTTTTGATGTTTTTAAATCAAAGTCTCCGTTTTCTGATTTTAATAATGCATTTTCATTAAACTCAAATAATTCTGATAAACGCATTATTTTGTGAATGAAGTGCCCGAATTTGTCTACGTTCATGTTTAAGGTGTATTGTATCGAGAGGTTGATAGTAAAATAAACACATTTTAAAATATTTATTTATTTATAACTTTACATTCACGCAATTCTTCAATGATAGAAATAATTTCATTATCTAATCCTATGTTGCCAGCATCTCTAGATGCAATTAACAATTTCAACCTGTCCACTAATTCATTAGGGTTATCCCAGTACACTAAATCTACGTTTTTTCGCCACTTTTTTAGTAACGGTAGACCCTTTCCCTGAACTGTATTCTTTAGTTGAAAAAGAGGTTTAATAACTTGCAAATATTTTTGTCCTTTATTACTTTTTATTGGCTTACTTGGCTCATAGTCTCGACGATGTGCATTTGTGTCAAGTAACATCAACTTATAATTTTGCATATCACTATCTGTAACCAAGCTTAAGTCCACATCTTTCTTAAGCAACAACTGTTTTAAACCAGGTGTATTTCGGTATTTACGTTCAGCCACGGTGATGTATTGATCGTTGATCGTTATGCAAGCAGAACCTAACATCAATTGCCCGCGGTCTTTTCTTACTCCAAATGGAATATCTGCCAACGCCTCTGAAGATACTGACCAGGATGACGTATCACAAGCTAGATTACTTTCAACTACTGATTCATAAGAAGAGTCACTGTTGATATCGGATTCATATTTGTCTTCATCATCATTATTTTCATTTCTTTCTGAGCTACCAGTTCCTTCTTTCTGCAAAGTTTCGTTAGTAAACGGAACATCAGCAAAATCATCACTGACACGCAGGAGAGGAGTTTTCTTAGCAGCATTAGCAATTAAGTTAAGTGGTTCTGTTACAGGTTTGAAAACAGATTCCAGTGCTTGTTTATTGTTAATCTCGGTATCTCTCATTTTTCGTACTTTTATCTTTACAGCTTCTGCCGCATCAACAATTTGTTGTTTTAATGATTTTTCCATATTGGTAAATAGGTCGTAATTGATTTAGCGTCGTAAGGTGAATAATATTGTTAGAAAGGTAATAGCCTTATATACTATATGTATTCGTGTTCTTAGTCAAAGACTACAAACGTGTCAAATTTACTTCTATAACATCCTTTGTTTTTTGAACAATCTTTATTAATTACAACATAATTGAAAGGTATACTCCATATTTTTGAACACATTTCACGAAATTCAATCCATGTCATGTCAGTGTTGACGTGTTCTTCATAAACATGTTTCATATTTCTTTCATCTTGTTTAAAAAGCACGATTAGGTTTGCGTTGTCTCTTACTAACTGTTTAGGGATTTTACTATACGT
This sequence comes from Orthosia cruda, assembly GCA_964057195.1. Lineage (NCBI taxonomy): Eukaryota > Metazoa > Arthropoda > Insecta > Lepidoptera > Noctuidae > Orthosia > Orthosia cruda. The sequence continues at coordinate 57,525,316 of OZ059826.1, read as the reverse complement.
CTGATTTAGATAAAAACAATAGATGAACTTGTGTCTCCCCATAGCAAAATAATCACGTATATTACTTTGGTTTTCACAAGCAACATCGTCAAATACAATTACAGAATTCGGTTTTGCGGTCTGAACACTTAGTACTTGTTCATTTTCATGATATTTCTGAAATGAAATGTCTGGTACTCGTTGCAAGACTTTTTCTAAAAAAAGATACTTAGGTTGTTGCAAGGTTTTCGAATAAACATAAACATTTTGAAATCTTAAACCATTCTCGTGTATAAGAAGACCAATTATTAAATTAGTTTTTCCACAATTTGACGGGCCGCAAATAATGCATCGTACTGATTTAGGTAATAATTCTCCATGGCGAAAACCAGTCTCCTGAGAATGAACACAAAGATTGTTTACTTGTAATGATTGTGGTTGTTTTACAAATTTCATGGCAACTGGTTAAACGGTTATATTAATAATGAGTCAATTATTTTATTACACTGACATTTATAACTCATTGTCGCTAACTCGAACAAATGTACGAACAACATCACCATGGCTATCCTTCATTATAAGATAGTGAACGTTTTCTAAATGAGATTTCACCAAATCTTGCATCTGTCGCTGAAAGAAATCTTCTGTGTGGTTTGTATAGTTGTCCTGGTGTTTTGATGAATCGTTATCTGTATTTTTCTGATCATTTTGCAAAGCTCGAATAAATATAATCTTGTCGCTTGAATTCTTGATTATAAGTTTACAAATGTCTTTTAAATCAGATTTCACTGAGGCATGCATTGTAGTTAACTTAGTTATTTGTATTATGTTTCGTGATACAAAATCAACCTTCTCACTACAATAGTAAAAATCGAATGTAGCGCTAAATTACTGCAAACAATTTTTGATACGTTCTCCACCCACAAACTTTATAGATAAATTTATGTTATTGGAACATTCTAGAAAACTTTTTGTTTCAATCGTAACCAAACGAGTTTTAAAAAGTGGAGCAGCGTCCAAACCACAAACGTTGTGGAATAGGCGTCGAACCAGTATTTTACTGCATTACTGCCCTATGTAAGATTTCATTTATATTATTGGGAATTCTATTCCACCGAAAGCGACGAAGGCGAACAAAGTGAGCCGTAGGAAGCGATAGGTGGAATAGAATGCCCAATAATACACTACTGGAATGGTGTTTGTAGCAACATTTTATGTTGGAAAATGTCACATACACATGAGGGTAATGATTTTTTTTTTACTTTCTCACACAAAGAAGGTAGTATCAACATTTTTAATGATTCACCCTCATCTCACTTTATTGGAGTCAGCGCGTCCTCTTTATCTTCTTTTGGGTATTTTAGGTAGGTAGGCTTCGCTATTGGTCGTTATCTCAACACCCCTACATAAACATATCAATACATATAATAAATCTGTAGAAAAGTCGTTTTTGTACATCTAAAATATTTCTAAAAAAAAATAGCCAGGGAGTTAAAGGAGAACCAACAGAACCCATTTCCAGCATTATTGGAATTTTTGGTCTGTTTATCTGTTTATTTGTGCACGCATCACGTAAAATGTACGAAACCAATGTAGATAACTTTTATACATAATATGCGTATACATATTGTGCGTAACTTGAAGTATTACTTAGTTTTTGTTTCATCGCAATCGGTTCACTCTATCAAAAGTTAGATGAATGTAAAGTGTTCAAGAAGTAAAATATCGCAACATACGCAATTCAGATGCTCGGACTGTTGATCTCCATATTCGATAGATGGCGTTGTGCATTTCGCTTCATTTTCTGAAAGGCAGTGTTAAGATTTACCGCCCACCGCAACCCCGTGCGGGGACGCTGTGAACCAGGGGGGTCGAATCAACGATTTACCTTCAAGGGCTATTTCAAGTGTGGCTAGAGTAAAAATTATAATTCGGGAGCGGGATACGAGTCTAAAAAAATCTATCTACAAACTACTGTGAAAACGTGCAATCCGAAAAATATTGGTACCAACCAAAGACACCGATTTCCAAAACGAAAGTAATTTTTCATCTGTAGTGTTTTTATTTGGAAAATCAAAAAAAGAAAATGGTATTTTAAAAAAAAACGTTATTATTTATGTTTTCGTCTCGGTGTGGTGTTCTGGAGTGCTACTAGATGGCGCGCGGCAAATCTTTCCTTAATTTTTAGGGTTCCGTACCTCAAAAGGTAAAAAAGGAACCCTTATAAGATCACTTTCTTGTCCGTCTGTTCTTGATTTTCTCGGGAACGGATAGACGTAGCAAGTTAAAATTTATACCAGATACTGAGGTCTATAGTTTCTATTAGGTGTATAAAAATCAAGGTCCTGAGTCAACACGATAAAAAGATATAAGCAAATTTAGATTTTCGCGAAAACTTGTAAGTACCAAAATTTACCTTAATTTTCAACTATTTTTATTTTTCGGAATTTTCCTTTTACTTGTGCTGTAAGACCTTGCTTTTAACCAAATTTAACAATTCTAGGTCAACCGGAAGTACCCTATAGGTTTTGGGTCGAAAACCTATATGGTAGTTCCCATCGACCTAGCATGACGAAATTTGGCAAAAAGTAAGGTCTTACAGCGCAAAGGAAAAATTCCAAAAAATTAAAAAAGTTAAATTTTAAGATAAATTATGGTACTTTCAAATTTTCGCGAAAATCTAGATTTGACTGCTTAGCGCCACAATCTGGGCATTCATATACAAATTGAAGAGGGCAGGGGAGGTCATGCCCTCTCTGTCGAAAGTCCTGGCCGAAACCCGAACTGATTGTCGTGCAGCACAAGATTTTCCTTTAGCTGTGTATCAAGCAGACCATCAAGCACCTTAGCGACTATGGTTGCTAGAAAAATAGATCTTTAGTTTCCCCTATCCGAAAGAGCAGGTGATCTTCCGGATAAGATTTACCTTTAACAATGGGAACCACAATCGTCCTCATTAGATCAGAGGGCAAGTATGAATGACCAATACATCAATTGTACAGCAGTGCCAAAAACCTCGGAAAGTGAGGACCGGCGTATTGCAAAACATGAGCTACTGAGCCCGTCATGTCCAGGGGACTTACCTATAGACGTAGGCCTGATGACCCTGGCCACATCTTTGGTACTGAAACGTGTGCCCACCTTGCCACAGCGGGGCTTAGCATCCAGCATCTCACAAGAGGTCCCTAGCGGTGACTTTAAAACAAACTGTTTTCCAAAAAGGTTCGCAATATCACTCACACCATTCAAACTAACAGGTAGGCCTGTCGGCCAGGCCTACCCGTTAGTGTGAATAGCGAAACGTTAATGAATTCGCGGTTTGAATGCTTAAAGGCCAAATGTCCATCTTTGTCTGTATCTTTGCCTGTATAATGGGTAGGTACAGAACCCTCGGCGCACGAGTTCGACTCGCACTTGGCCGGTTTTATTTAAATAAGTTGGTAGGTCTAGGTAAGTAGGGTAGGTACAGGTAGGTAGTTAAGTAGGGTAGGTACAGGTTGGTAGGTAAGTAGGGTAGGTACAGGTAGGTAGGTAAGTAGGTTGCTGGTTGCTGGTTGCTGGTAGGCTGGTTTCTTAATGGATTAAAAGATCGAAATGTAATATCGCTTGTCAATTCATATCCAATGAGCCCAAACACGAAATTACTATCTTGTCTAGTTGAGGAGTTGCTATGGCCATCTTCCAGCTCCATCAAGAGACCAGCTCCAGAGTACCATTTTAATGTTTTCATAGTTACATAAGTACGTCAAGTTTCAGCCTAATCGGATGCCAGGAAGCATGTAATATGAAACTTGTAAATAAATAAAAAATATCACCTTTGGCGCAATCCGTCCCTGGTATTGTTGGTCTTCCCCAACCCTTTTGGCAATAAGGGTAGATCAATCAATAACATGCTGATTCTTTTCTCATGGTATTTTCATTCTATAAGTAGTGTACGTAACTTATAGCTGACACAATAAATAATTTTCTTGTGAGTCACAATCACTAGTTACTGGGAACCACAATCGTCCTCATTAGATCAGAAGGCAAGTATGAATGACCAATACATCAATTGTACCTCGGCAAGTGAGGACCGGCGTATTGCAAAACATGAGCTACTGAGCCCGTCATGTCCAGGGGACCTATAGACCTATAGACGTAGGCCTGATGACCCTGGCCACATCTTTGGTACTGAAACGTGTGCCCACCTTGCCACAACGGGGCTTATCATCCAGCATCTCACAAGAGGTCCCTAGCGGTGACTTTAAAACAAACTGTTTTCCAAAAAGGTTCGCAATATCCTTCGCATCACTCACACCATTCAAACTAACAGGTACTGTGAGCTTTTTATTAAAGTTTTTTGTAAGAATTGTGATAAGACTCCTAGCTTGTTATAGCTTGTTGGATAGCTAATAAAACAAAGCTATTATTTAGCATATCTGCAGCACAACTGCAATACATTTTTTTAAAAAATTTGCTAAAAAAAAAAAAATGTTTTTATAAATTTATTTCTTTTTTACACTTTCAGTCCTCTACTATGACTCCTATGGTTCAGATATTTAGACTTTTTGCATTAAGAATAATAAACGAACTTCTCTAGTACTCAAAAATCGGAATTAGAAAAAAAATAAGGCCATAGAAGACAAAAAAAATGCCAATTCTTAAGAAATTGGCATATTTTTCCTATTAGTTAAGTCCAATATATCAAAAACCGTTAGGTTTAGGCTGGGGTGTTTCGTAGTCAAATTAGTCAGAAATGATGGGAACTAAAACTTCTTAATGGATCTAGGTCGACTTAACCAGTAACCCTGTATATAAATGCAACAATCTTTCTCTAATATTGTGAGACGGTCCAAATTGCATACAAAGTGACTGTAACATTGTTAGTTATGTGCACATCAAATAGTGCACATAGACTGTTAAATACAGGTCTTCGGGTCCCAAGCCAGGAGATAATCAGAATCCTTCAATCCTCACGACTCTGTGCCCCGTTCAGTGTGAGTTTCACATTAGTTTAATGATTGTACCTGATTCTCTGTGCCGGGTGCCGGACGACCAATATCGACTCCATCACCTATTTAATATTAGTTTTAGCGCTGTCGTGATGGACGCGTGGCTAAGCGTCGTCCGGTATAAAGGAATTTGCAATGAGTATGTTTTTCTACTGCATCAGGGTGTGCCTCCGTGTTTTATTGTAAGTGATCACGTTTACTTATGTTAATAAATGCTAGCGTGTTCATAATTAACCCAATTTTGCATCTGTCAATGTGCTTGCTATGTTTGCAAGTTGTTGCTTGTAAACCGCTGCGATGTGCTGAGCTTTCACCTACAATGTTTCCCACACCGTTCCTTGGCTTAAAGAGGGAAAGAGGCTAGTGCATCGCATGCGGCTTGCTGCTAATTGCACTGCATCTAACATGTGCACCCTATGGTGCTTCCAGGGTCCACCGTGTAGGATGTAGCGGCCTGCGCAGCCTACCCTGCGCAGCCCTAGCCGCCACATTCCTTGCAGCCTACTCGTGCCACCAGGGATGCATTTCACTGTGTAGGATGTAGCGGCCTGCGCAGCTTACCCTGCGCAGCCCTAGCCGCTAAAGTCCCTGCGGCCTACCGTCGCGCGTCCACACGTCTACCACGTGCTGTCCAGGGGGCTGATTCTTGCCCTTACTACTGCTGTGCCGGTGTGCTGCCTATGCATGCGACTCGGGTCTGCCCTGCCTACCTGCGGCTTACCACCACGCGCTACGCGAGGACGTAGCCTCCTGCGCAGCCTACCCTGCGCAGTCCTAGCCGCTACAGTCCCTGCGTCCTACCACGGCCTACCGTCGCGCGTCCCCACGTCTGCCATGTGCCAGGGACGCACTTCACCGTACGGCTGAGGACTGACCCTTTGACCTCGCTTGCTGCTGTGCCTGCACGCTACCTACGCACGCCTGCCAGGTCTTGGCCTGCCTACCTGCGGCCTACGGCCACGCGAGCCGGTGCCTGCGCAGCCTACCCTGTGAAACCCTAGCCGCTACAGATCCTGTGGCCTACCACTGAGCCTGTGCTGGCAGGTCCCCGCAACTACCACGTGATGTCAAGGGATGGTACCCTTTTATTTAACTAAGTGATGATTATCGGTGCAGAACTAATGTGACCACGTACCCGCGACCTAGCTGAGCTAAGTTTAGATACCTAAATATATGTATTAACTTGTCCAGCTGTTTTCTTTGTATCTACCTACTTACCTACAAGTTAGCGGCCTGCGCCGGCTACCCAGCGCAGCTCCTAGCAGTTACAGTGGCGCCCAACTCTTAATTTATCTATCTGTCACAAAGTTCTGAACCGATACCTAGCACGCTTGCTCTTTGTACAACGTAGCGGTGTAGAATAAGTTGTTGTGTTATTATCAGTCGCTACTAATTGTTTATTTTTTGTAATAATGGAAACTCATCCGATTAATTTTAGACACTTAATTAACTAATTCACTAAATGTGAGTGCTATCTTGACCAAATTAGCACCTATCTACCCTAAACTTCCCTACCCTGCCCTAAATATTTACCTACCGTACCCTACCGTACATACCTACCTACCAGTAGGGTACTATCTACCAACCTACCCTACTCAACCTAAATTACCCTACCCTACCTATCTACCCACCAACCCTGCCAACCCACCTACCCTGCCCCACATATCTACTTACCCTACATTCTCCACCCTACCCACCTACCTACCCTACCCTATCCTAGCTACCCTACCTATTTTTTTTTAATGCAAAATGTAGCCTATGTCCTTCCTCAGGATGCCATCTATCATTGCCAAATTTCATTGAATACCGTTCAGTGGTTTAGGAATGAAAAGGTACAGACAGACAGGGTTACTTTCGGATTTATAATAATAGTATGGATTTTGTTGGTTACTATGTCATTTTGTAGACACTACAGTCTGGCTTCTAAACTAGATAGATCAAAGTATAGTAAGTTCTAGCGGATTTTATATAAGTAAAATCCTCTCTCTGCAGCCGGGGTACTGTAGCGTTGTGAGGATCACAACTGAAAATAATCGAATGATACTAAATATCAAAATTAGTAAGTTAACACGGTTAATAGCCACATCCCTAAAAACAGGGAACAGCTCTAATTTTCCGGAACGCCATCGCTGCTGTCATTTGGATTCCGCTGGCTACGCTGAAATAACCATCCTTCAATCCTCACGACTCTGTGCCCCGTTCAGGGTGAGTTTCACATTAGTTTAATGATTGTACCTGATTATCTGTGCCGGACGACCAATATCGACTCCATCACCTATTTAATATTAGTTTTAGCGCTGTCATGTTGGACGCGTGGCTAAGCGTCGTCCGGTACAAAGGAATTTGCAATGAGTATGTTTTTCTACTGCATTGGGGTGTGCCTCCGTGTTTTATTGTAAGTGATCACGTTTAATTATGTTAATAAATGCTAGCGTGTTCATACTTAACCTAATTTTGCATCTGTCAATGTGCTTGCTATGTTTGCAAGTTCTTACCTAAACATATGTATTAACTTTTCCAGCTGTTTTCTTTGTATCTAACTACTTACCTACAAGTTAGCGGCCTGCGCCGGCTACCCAGCGCAGCTCCTAGCCGTTACACCGTGCCGGGAGATTGGGGATAGGAGAATATATATAATATTAGGACAATAAGGGATACACTGACGACTGTCTGGACCGAAGGCTCCGGCGTCCACCAGACAGAACACGTTTCCCGCAAAAGCACTTCGTTGTGCGTAAAATATATTCAAAACTGACTTCGCGGGCGCCCCACAAACCAATCGCGAACGGCGGGCGCAATTAACAATTACAATGGGCGAAACACACCTCGATTAGATATGTTTCTACAAGAACCCGAATTCACCGTGAGCTCACTACAAATTTTCTCTCTCGACTCTTGTCAAGTGTCAGCTGTCAATCAAAAGACCGTCAAACTCAAAATGACAGCGAGCTGGCACAGTGTTGCAACAATATATTAAAAATCGGGACGAAACATACACTAAGGTTAAGGTTTTAGCTAAATGTTGTACAATGGTAGCTGAATCGTCTCGAAATGCCATATGAGTTTAGCTGCATACCTCATTAAATTTCAGGGCCCTGTTTAATATAACTGATAATTCGACATTTTTGCCAAAAACGACATTTCTACCACATTTTCCCAACATGTGATGTTAAATAAAGCAAATAATAAAAATGGAATATTGTCGGATTGAGATAGATATATATTTTCGTTCGTTACTTTTAGGATTTATTATATATACTAGAAATTTTCATTTCATTTTTTGGAATTTCCAAAAACACAAAAGAGTATGTAGATAAATATTTTAGATGGCTTGTTTGTAATCGATATGATAGATTTCTAGCAATAAGATAAAAAATTAAATATTGATCTCAAGTTTCTTTAAGTAGGTGTAGTCATAAATATATTATACCAAAGGCGTTTCAGATCTGTAAATATCTGGACACCAAGCCAAATATTTGTGGCTTGTCTGGTAGGTGAGATAACCTTCAAACGTGGGTGTTAATCTGAAGTGCTTGCAATTTCTATGACATGTAATTCAAGAGAGAACATTGTTAATTGTATGTATTTATTCATAGAGAGTTTCTGTCTGTAGATCACTAGTAGGTATATGTAAAGAAGTACAGTCATGTAGAGTTCTGAAGATACGTTTCGTTTTTTTTTTAGGGTTCCGTACCTCAATAGGTAAAAAAAAGAACCTTTATAAGATCACTTTCTTGTCCGTCTGTCTGTCTGTCCGTGTGCCACCACCGATTTTCTCAGGAACGGGTGGATCTAGCAAATTGAAATTTACACCAGATACCGAGTCTATAGTGCTTATTAGGTGTATAAAAATCAAGGTCCTGAGTCACCACGATAAAAAGATATAAGAAAATTTATTTTTTCGCGAAAACTTGTAAGTACCAAAATTTACCTTAATTTTCAACTTTTTTTATTTTTCGGTATTATCCCTTTACTTGTGCTATAAGACCTTGCTTTTTACCAAAATTGACAATTCTATGTCAACCGGAAGTAACCTATAGGTTTTGGGTCGAAAACCTATATGGTAGTTCCCGTTGTCCTATATCTTTAAAACTTAGCCACCAATAACCAATTTTATTATGGCGGTAGAATTCAAATTCTAAATCTTTATTTCGAGCGAATACTCTTAAAGGGTTAGTAACAATGAACATTAAAACTAAGTATTAGTAAACAACACGATACGGTGACATATGTAACTGAAAGCAGTGAACTACGTATATATACGAATAGTCCACTCTGTCAGCAATCATTTTCAGAACCCTGTTAGGACTGTCCATAACTCGGACCACCACTGATGTTGCGCGCTTGAGCATTATCGCGTAAAAACAAACGCGCCGCCGCAAACATCCCTGACGCACTACAACGCCAAGGCAACCCCATCAGTTTTCTGAACGCGTTATTATACTGGCAGTACAATGTGCAAACCTGCGAGCTATCATCATATTCGCACGCTCGGATAGAGCCCTCCGTTCCCTTTCAATGTCAGCGTTAAAGGACAATTTAAAGCTTATTATTGACACAGACACCATCAATATGACAACCGAAATGTTGACTGCGAAGCACCTCGATCAGGGCATTCATATACAAATTGAAGAGGGCAGGGGAGGTCAGTCCACTGTGTCACTCCAATTGATAATTGTGCTCCGACAGCACACCCGCCCACCAAACTCTTTTTATCTGGCTTCCATACCAATGTCTGAAGATACTTATAAGCTCGATAGAAAACAAACAAGCAACCTTATAGATTCAAATTTCCTCCATAATATATCTTAGGAAACCAGATCAAAAGCCCTAAATCGATCGAGGAAGCAAGAGAAAACAGGTGTTCCTCTTTTTGTGTAGTACCTGACGGCCTGCTTGTGACACAGAACTGCACTCTCTGTAGAAGTAGAAAGTCCTGGCCAAAACCCGAATTGATTGTCGTGCAGCACAAGATGTTCGTTTAGCTGTGTATCAAGCAGAACATCATGCACCTTAGCGAATATGTTTGCTAGAGAAATAGGTCTATAGTTTCTCCTATCTCATTAGTTCAGAGGGCAAGTATAAATGACCAAAACATCAATTGTACAGCAGTGCCAAAAACCTCGGAAAGTGAGGACCGCGGTATTGACCCTGGCCACATATTTGGCACTGAAACGTGTGCCCACCTTGCCACAACGGGCCTCAGCATCCAACATCTCACAAGAGCTCCCTAGCGATGACTTTAAAACAAACCAATTTATTAAATGGTTTGCAATATCCTTCACATCACTCACACCACAGACAGGCCTGCCTGTCGGCACTAACAGGCAAGCCTGGCCGAATGCTCAATGTATTAGTGTTCTTCCAGAAACCGCATTGCAAATCTGTATATTTGTCTGTATAATGGGTAGGTACGGAACCCTCGGCGCACGAGTTTGACTCGCACTTGGCCGGTTTTTTGCCTTAGGATTAACTTCGTTTGGCATATTTATACGAGTATTTCAACTGTGCCTTTTTGCTTTCAATCTTAATAATTTCACCTAGAAAAGTGGTTGTTTTTTCTCATATATCAATTTTAGATTTAAAAATAATAATATAAGATTGCTTACTCAACATAATTATTTTTAATACAACGTTTGATTTGTAGTTTTTAATGATCTCAGGGACCATATTTATTTCTTTTGTTTTGATAACATTAAGACCATTATTTTTTAGGTGGCTGGGTATTAGACATTTTATTAACCGACTTCCCAAAAAGGAGGAGGTTCTATGTTCGACTTCAAGTTTGTTTTTTTTTTTTTTTTGTGTATGTTCACCTATATCTTCGTCAATTGTGGACCGATTTTGAAAATTCTTTTTTTGTTTGAAAAGGTATGTTCCGAAATTGGTCCCATTTTAATTTTGTGAAGATCTGATGAAGAACTTTGGAGATATAAAACAGAACTCTTCAATAAATAACGGCAAATCTCTTGGGATTGATGCAATCGCATGTCTGTTTGCAAAAAGTTTTTTTTTACATAGATAATAAAAAAACTTTTTGCAAAAAAATACTACCGACTTCCAAATACAAAACTACAAAGTGAAAAATAACTTAATTTTTTTAAGTCGGTGTCTTTCGTAGGTACCATTTTATTGCGTTATGGACACCGACTTAAAAAAATTAAGTTATTTTTCACTTTGTAGTTTTGTATTTGGAAGTCGGTAGTATTTTTTTGCAAAAAGTTTTTTTATTTTTCACTTTTTAGTTGTACGTACCTAATAGGCAAGTTAGTAAGGGAACTATTTCGCCAGAATAGATTTCATGAAACTTGAACATAACCGGTGAAATGAGAGGTCTGCTTACCCCTTAAGAGCGAACTGGCGTGATGTTATGTTATGAAATGTTATAAACAACAAACAGACATGCGATTGCAGCAATCCCGAGAGATTTGCCGTTATTTATTGAAGAGTTCTGTTGTATATCTCCGAAGTTCTTCATCAGATCTTCACCAAATTAAAATGGGACCAATTTCGTAACATACATTTTCAAACAAAAAACAATTTTCAAAATCGGTCCATAATTGACGGAGTAATCGGTGAACAAACACAAAAAAAAAAAAAAAAAACAAACTTGAAGTCGAACATAGAACCTCCTCCTTTTTGGGAAGTCGGTTAAAAATATTATTAAACACAGTGTAAAAATACTTATTTAACTATTTAGACCATTGAAAAAATCTTTATAGGTTACAATAAAGGCTGTCTTGTTACAGAAAAACTGTGCTATAAATTATACCAGCTAACACAGAAATATATCGACCTTTATAGTTTCTCGAAAAACATGCGAAACGATCTAATAAATACAATTGGCCACAACTTATCCCACAGCTAAATTGAGTGAAATCACGACCCAAACTTAGCTATAAATAATTATTATATCGCTCACTAATACATACGAGAGTATACAGAGGACTGGGGTAACGACGCGTGCAGTGTTTTAATTCAATCAATATTACCGGGGTCACCTTGCGGAATTATTGAGGTTTGACCCGGGCAGCAATCTCAATATATTGGTCTGTGTTATTGACAATATTATTTTATTTTGTTATGAATTTTGCTCATAAATATTTTTTTCCCTTATTTATGATATGATTGTGGTAAGAAGTTAAAACTAACAAAGAAGTTTTTTTTTAATAGGCTCGTGTTTTACCACTATCTCACCTGATGGTAAGCGATGATGTGGTCGAAGATGGGGCACGCTTACTTAAAGACTCCCAGGTTGTAGCTATCAGGAAATACAGATTCCGACAGGGAATTCCACTCCTTAGCTGTACGCACAATAAAAGTATTCCCAAAACGCTTTGTGCGTATGGGTGGGATGCCCACCATATACCGATGACGCATCGCCGTTTGTCTTGTAGTCCGAGTGGTGTTATAGACCCTTCTGATACCCAATGTGAGTTTGGTGCCGGAGTACAGAATATAATACACATGCTAGAGTGCCCCAAGTGCCCATACGCCTGCACTGTAGAGAACCTTATGAACGCTACTGACGATGCAATAAAGTGCGGGTCACCAACTGGGCTCAAAGTATACCCACTCGGCAATAAGAAGACTTTGACAAGTTAGCAACAGGTTCCAAACGAAACACTTCCATTCTCATGGTGACCGAGACATTACACAGAGTTTATATTTTTAAGTATCCTATTAGCGGTACGTGGGAATTTATAAAAAAAATACTAAACTAATAAAAATTAAATTTAGTATCAAGCGTCTCTTGTACGTTATCTGGATAGTTAATATAGATATTGCTTTAACTGTAAGGACACGGCATGTGGTTATGTAATCTCCACTAACAATGACGCCCCGTCATTATATTAATTTGCAGGTACATAGCTGGTGAATCTAACATAATAATACTGAGATGATTTGCTATCGATTAACTTACCATGCCAACATAATTGGGGACAAACCAATTAAGAAGCAGAGTAATGACGCTGACTATAAAGCTTCATGTGTGACGCAGTATTTTAGGATCAGTTTTTTAATTGAGAATTTGTATTTAAGAACCACGGGAGACGAGACGCACGAGACCGGTCAATGTGATGAAATTTAAGCGAGGTATATGTTCAGCAATGACGTCTTTCGGCTGAAATTATGATTGCTGTTTGTTGATAATGATGATTTAAGAATCAAAGCCGAGGCTTGACAGATTTTTGGGCTAAAGTAGAGTTTAACAAATATTCAGTTTTTTAATTTAGATTATGGGATACTATTATGATATTTGAGGGAAGAAATCAGGCTATCATAACTACAATGCTTTTTTTAATGTATAACATAACGCATTGTATTCCCTATGTAGAAGTGTGTGCAATTACAGTAGGTACTGGGTGTATTTCGCGAGTAGTGCTTAAGTTAAGGACACAAATTTCCGTTTTGGCACAAAGTTTGATCATTTCTGTTAAAATTGGGGAAAGAGCCGATCGGTGTGGCGTCATGCGACACTTTGGGGAGACCTATGTATTTATACATATGTATAGCAGTTGACGTATTTTGGATTAAATTATGTTTTTGTACATAGAATATAATTCGAAAAAAAATTGACAGTGTGTTAAAGGATAACCAAGAGAACCCATTGCCAGCATTTTTGTCTGTTTGTCTGTTTAGTTATGCTCGCATCAATTGAAAATTAAGAAACCAATGTAAAAAAAAAACAAAGTAGATAACTTTTATACATAAAATTGTGCGTAACTTGAAATATTACTTTGTTTTTGCTTCATCGCAATCGGTTCACTCTAAGATATATGAATTTAAAGTATTCAAGAAGTAAAATAACACAACACACATGACTCAGATACTCGGAAAGTTGAGCTCCATATTCGATAGATGGCGTTGTGCATTTGACGTCTTTTTTGAATGGCGGTGTTTAGATTCTCCGTGGAAGTAGAAAAAAAATTGCTAGGTAAATAGGGTAGCGTAGGCCGTTGTTGCGAGCGTTGCCGCGGGCACAGCTAGGTAATAAATCTCTTAAAGCCTTAACTGTCCCGGAAATCAAAATCATAGGCGACATACTTACGACCACTTGACCATCGAGGCATTCTTTAAATTCATGTATTTGCATTGTGCATCACCCCACACTTTCAGGCTGCGGTCCTCACATGTTATCGGCCTATTTCGAGCTATTTTATCTCAAACCAGCTATATTAATGCCAAATCGCGGTTTCTATCCGAGGCAGTGGTTTGGCGCAGTTTTAACTGTGCGTGTTGACTGCTTGTGATTTAGATGCTCCATTCCAATGCAGCAGATTTTGTTTGTGCCAAAATTTATTTAGTGTGTGTTGTTTAACGCCAATATTTTGGGAGTGTTATTTTCCATTCTGTGAAATGAAGATTGTAATGCAATGTGTTTTATTAACTTTAACTTTATTGGGCCTAGAAAAAGTGACAGTGACAATTACTGTCAACTAATAGTGTTGCACGAAAAGTCTACATGATATTTCGTTAGCTTACAAACATTATCGTTGATAGAATTGTGTGGGCATTTGAGTAAAAGTTTTCTTATTTGCAATTAAGGTTGCTTTGGGCTCAAGACAAAGATACAGTCTGCCAGTGATAACGATTGTTGAAATATTAAAATGTTTAAAATTGACCACGTGGCATATTGATAGCACATGATATTATATTATATGTATCTTTATTGCTAGTAAAATCATTTTGTCTAGAGGCTTCTAAATATAACGAAGAACTGTAGAATTATCGGTTGTTATAAAGTCATAATAATAATATTTTCTATATATTTCTAAAATAACATTTACACCGCATCTTCCTTACCCCAAATGTTTGCACGTTTCTTTGAAAACAATCTTACCACGGAACATACGAAGCATTTCCTGAATTATTACAAGAAGTTAGGTACCTGTAAAAGTGGCATAAAGTTGATAACGCAGAGTAACGGAGGGAAGTTTCTTCCATTGCCAATGAGAGCACGCTAGCTGATAACAAGTTCTTTTTAAGGGTAGGTTGTGTTCGATGGCTGAACTTATTATGGCAATGTGTAAATATAATCTTACTTATCACGGTGTGTTTCTGGTCTTTAGATAATCGATAAGGAGCACCTGCTTTTACCCTATCGCGAATTACGGGGTATGAATAACATCTAAAAAAAATAGAAATAGAAGTGATTGCCACACGTTTCGTATTTTTTAGTGTAAGCATAATATATATCATTACACCTGTGTTCCCGGGGGGTTAAGCAGAGTTGGACCTATAATAGGTAATACACCTACATTTTTGTATTTAAGTTGCAGTTGTTTATTTATTGAGTTTTTACAATATCGGGACCCTAGGGTCTAGGCTTTTCAACACTGACAACTTTCCATATTGTAATTATTATATATTAATATGTTTGTATTTATATCTTCTATATATTTAGTAAAGGTATATGTGTTATTTATATGTAATTATTAAGTTATATAGTTGTCAGTCTATTTTAAGTTTCCTTATTTCCTTCTACACACTGTGTCTTCGCTTATCATCCAACTTTCCTGCCACAGGCCTGCTGTATGAAATTTATATTGAAATAAGCAGTACCCTTGTGCTCATCTATCTGTATTTTGTTAAGTGTTTTGTGTGTACATAAGTTACTTTATAAATTTGGACATTGCAAACTTAAGTCTAAGCTCCTCATCACTTACAAATAAAAAACCGGCCAAGTGCGAGTTGGACTCGCGCACGAAGGGTTTCGTAACCAGGGTAGGCCAACTATGTATGTATGTATGGAGATACCATTTTTTATTTTTCCTTTATTTGTGCTGTAAGACATTACTTTTTGTTAAATTTCGTGATTCTAGGTCAGCGGAAACTACCATATAGGTTTTCGACCCAAAACCTATAGGTTGCTTCCGGTTGACCTAGAATTGTCAATTTTGTTAAAAAGCAAGATCTTACAGCACAAGTAAAGGGATAGTTCCGAAAAATAAGAAAAGTTGAAAATTAAGGTAAATTATGGTACTTTTAAGTTTTCGCGAAAAACTAAATTTGCTTATATCTTTTTATCGTGGTGACTCAGGATCTTCGTTTTTATACACCTAGTAGGGACTATAGACCTCAGTATCTGGTATAAATTTGAACTTGCTGGGTATACCCGTTCTTGAGAAAATCAGTGGTGACACACGGACAGACAGACAGACGGACAAGAAAGTGATCTTATAAGGGTTCCTTTTTTTACGGAACCCTAAATACATTTGGAAGCACTAACAGACCGCACGTGTTTGGTTCCCCAACGAGGTAATTTTCATTTCAACCGCTGTTCACATTGTTAAATGCTTTCTCTGTACTATTTCTTTATGATTTACTGTTTCTGTGAACTATTCAGGTTTTATGCGAACCTGGTATGTGAAGGCGTGTGGCTGCTTGGCGTCTCGTGGATGGAATTCCTGGGCAGAAAATAGGTACACAGGAATAACTGTATGTAGTAAGTAATGAATAACTGTAACTGTCCTAGTATTTTATCTAACTACTAGGAATTTTATACAGAGGTAGATTGTTTGGATTTTTAGTTCAACCACACATTGTTGAATGCTTCCTCAATACTATTTCTTTATGCTTCACTGTTTCTGTGAACTCCATGGGTTTTATATGAGCCTGGTATGTGAGGGCGTGTGGCGAGGCTATTAGCTGTTCCCCTACCCTGTCTACCCTGGCTGCCCTGGCTGCCCTGGCTACCCTGCCTACCCTGGCTACCCTGCCTACCCTGGCTACCCTGCCCCTACCCTGCCTACCCTGCCTACCCTGCCTACCCTGCGTACCCAGTCTACCCTGGCTACCATGGCTACCCTGGCTACCCTGGTTACTCTAGCTAACCTGGCTACCCTGCATACCCTGGCAACCTTGGCTACCCTGGCTACCCTGCCTACCCTGCCACCCTGCATACCCTGGCTGCCCTGGCTACCCTGCCTACCCTGCCTACCCTGCCTACCCTGCCCACCCTACCTACTATTTTTTATCTATTATCAATAGTTTTCTCAGCGGACGCTAAATAATGTATTTCACAGTCAACATTGTGCTACCTTGGGTTACATTATTGCAATTTTCATAAGGATCTCTATTTTTTTGAAATTATATTATAGCCTATGACACTCAGGAATAATGTAGCTTTCTACTGGTGAAATAATTTTCAAAATCGGTTCAGTAGATCCAGAGATTACCTTTTACAACATCACAAACTTTACCTCTTTATAATATTAGTATAGATTACAAACGTAACCAATGCGTGAGAATTGAATTTGATATGAGTTTCTCTTAACTTCTGATGGTGTCCTAGTAAATCATCTAAGCTACTGGGAAGTTTTTAAAGAGGTAATTTTATTTGTGTGACGTAATATCTGAAGGTTGAAGGTTGTTTCATGTTACCGACAGGTGACGGGTGACAATCTGTCAATATTTAAGGCATGTTCGGCAATATAATTTGGAGAAATGGGGGATTATTGATCCATCAAACAGCCAGTGCAGTACTCCTATTCAGATTTTGTCAAATTTGCTGGTGTGGCCCAAGTGTCCGTTTACCTGCGCCCTAGATGACCTGAACGATGGGTCACCACTGGCTTGGCCCTCTACTGGGACTAAACAGTATAATTAAAATGTATGGTAACACGAAAAAAGAAGAGCATTTTCTGTATTATGAAACAGCATCTGTAGTGGAAATGTAACAGTTAGGTACGTAATTTTTAGGGTTCCGTTCCTCAAAAGAAAAAACAGGAACCCTTATAGGATTAGTTAGTGTGGTTTGAAACGCCTGGAGGAATCAAGTTTAAATTAATATTATATATTCAAGACTGCAATCTCTTGGAGCTGTGAAAAAAACAAATTTCTAAATATATAGCCGTTTATATCACATGTTTGAGGAATCGTAAGGGAATCAAAACCCAAAGGGTACTTTCCGTTGACTTAGAATCATGAAATTTGGCAAGAAAAGGAACAATCTGAAAGCTGTAAATATATGCCTACATTATAAAAAAAACATTATTAGCTTCTTTGTTAAACTGACCGCGACCTATATTGCTGTATGAGGACAACCAGTTTTCCAATAGCAAAGTTAATGTTGTCCTTTCGTTAAAACAATGTTCGGTTCTTTCGTGGTTTATGAATGTCAGTAACGTTACCTAATTATTTTGGTGGATACGGAAGTACGGACTGTTATACAAATAAATAATAAATCGTTTATTTTGGATCAAACACTTTTACACATTCAATTATACCCACCAAACTGCGTAACAGTTTGTCGGCGGGATAGGTGGGATATGGATACGGAACCCTCGGTGCGCGAGCCCGGCTAACACTTAGCCGGTTTTTTAACGAATATGTCGCATTGTCAGTAAATCTTTATCCGATGACGAATATTCTGATTCATTTTCTTCACTGATATATTCTATTTATATTCTATACTAATGAAACAGGTGATAGAATAGCTTTGTTTGTGTGTGACAGACAGGCAGTCTGAAACATAAAACACAGTTATGCCAAAGTTTTTTTTTTTCTCTTCTGTCGGTAGTCCCCATGACTGGCACTTTTAACCGACTTTCCAAAAAGAAGGAGGTTTTATGTTCGACTTTATGTTTATTTTTTATTTTTCTGTATGTTCACTGATTTCTCCGTCAAGTGTGCACGATTTAGATTTTTTTTTGTTTCATTGAGTATGTTCCCAAATTGGTCCCATTTTAATTTGGTGAAGAAAAACATTGGTACCTACCAAAGACACCGCCTTCCAAAAAGAAAGTTATTTTTCACTTTGTAGTGTTTTTATTTGGAAGTCGTAGTATTTTTTTGTAAAAAAGTTTTTTTAATCATGGTTTTATCGGATCTGTTCGCACGTCTACACTTTACATCTATCAATATGACGTCACATGCACGCATGCTCACACAAACCATCGCCTTGATCCCGCCATGGTGACGCTTTGCAACGCGCGCACGTTTTTATGCAAGATACTATTCTACTAGAGCCTCGATCGTAATTCCTTACTTATCGCTTATAAATGGTTTTCCACCCCAACTGCTCGACAATGTCTAATGATATATCAAGCAATCTCAACGTAAAGTAAACCAATACCTCCCAAGGGAGTAAAGTGATTTGAATTTGGAACTTTAGGATAAATAGGTTGCCACCATAAGCAGAACTAAAAAGAAAAAAAGGCATGATTTCAAAGAATGTGAAACAAAAAACTTGGTGCTGTGATTTTTTGAATACTGAAATAAACTCCACCACAACTTCCAAAAATGTACCATGCAAAAATGTTACTCTATCCTTCCATAACTGGACTTATATGTCCAACATTAACTTTTGATTTATATTAATTACAAAATATATACTTTTACTGTCTCGCAGAAGGTGCGAAAATTTAAGCTTCTCTGGGATAAAGCCTGTCTTCGTCTTGGGCAACCTGGACCCCTCGCATCACTCAGGACTCTATATAACTCCCTCGCTCGCTACGCTCAAGGTACAATATGCCGCCCGTAACATTGCTGCACACTGCTATATCCCCTTGGTGCATTATCTACTATTGAACACTTATTTTAATTTAGAATTAGTTTAAATTAGTAGAACCTGTCAATTGTCTAGACAGAGGCATTAAATAAATAATGCAAAATCTGTTATAGAAAGAGATGAATCATATTTTAGCGCAAATGGGTTAATTATTTAAAAGAGTTAAAAAGGAGATTCAAAGCTGCTTTGAAAACTGAAAAAAGGACACTGAAGGAAACTGAAAACTTATACTAGGATTAATAAATAGCAAAAAAAAAAAAAAAATTTGCTAAACATAACAATATATTATTTACCAATTATTCGCTCTTGAAATAAATATGAACGATCTTGTTAAATCGTGCCTTCAAACATAAATTCATCTCACCTAAAACAAACGAAATATTTGATCGAGTTAACGTTGTCTTGAATTCATAAGGGTTAAGATTGGCTCGTCTAGCCAAATATTGACGGGTCTTATCTAGTGTTTTGTCAACCGATCGCCGTCGGTCGGGGTCCCTGTGTCCCCGGGATCATAATTCACGGTCATCTTGAGTAGTTGTCTTGTTGTAAAGATACAATCAACTTGCGAAGACGTAGACATTTAACTAACTCAATTAATGTATTTGTCTTTAATATCAAATCAACACAAATATGTACTAATTAACTAAAACTCATGGTAGCTGATTGATTGAATAAAATAACAACAATCAATCATGTCAGTTCACTAAAGTTTGTACTGTGAACTGATATGATTACTACTAAAAACAATCCATTCCATAAAATCACCTATAATGACGGTTACGCACTACATCCGATCCGTGTCCGTGCAATTTCAGTTCCAGTGTAGCTGAAGTACTTCTTGTAACACAACATTGAAAATGCCTAAACATGGATTACCTAAAAGAAAAAGACTTTATAAAGAAATCTCACCATCTCTATAAATATTACCCACCATTTTAACAAATCACTAAAATTATAATCGGCGAAAACCTCTTCCATGTAACTTTATTAAGTTTCAGCAACGAAACTCGTCCGTGGGCTCGTTTTTGTCTGAAACAAATACGTACGAAAATAAAACTTTATCTACGTTTACTGTAAGGTGCACTTTCTGTTACAACTGTACCCTCGGCTGTCGGTATTCTGTACCTACAGTGTACCAGGTCGCTTTCTCAGTTAAAACTTTATCCGTTTAATGTTGTTATAGCTTTTTTTTTATTATATATAGGCTCACGCTTGACAACTATCTCACCTGATGGTAAGCGATGATGTGGTCGACGGTGTAACACGCTTGCTTAGTAGTAACCTATTCACTCTTGACTTAAAGACCCCGAGGTTGTAGCTATCTGAAAACACAGATTCCAGCAGGGAATTCCACTCCTTAGCTGTACGCATAATGAAAGTATTTCCAAAACGTTTACTGCACATGGGTGGGATGTCTACAATGTACGCCGTACGTCTTGTAGTCCGATGATGAAATGGGCTAGACGGAATCAGGTCATGCAATTCCATCGCACACTCCCGAAATGTATCCGATAAAAAAACCGACAAGCTGGCAACTTGACGACGATGTTCAAGGCTTTGATTCGACCAGTGCCTCAACGCCTCAGCTGTCTTTATGAATTTAGGAACGTAGCATATGACTTTGTTTTGTACCTATAAAGAATATCTTAAGGTTTTATATAACTAACAGAAAAGTAAGCATATTAATCATTTACTTGAACTATATTTGCTTACAATTGCGGACCGACAACCTGGTGAGGACCATGGGAACTCTACTCGAAGCGAAAATTACAGCATAGCTCGATGTAGTAACGCTTGGAGTTGGCTTTTGACATCTTTCGGCTGAATTTATGATATATATGAAAGTGTATAGATCTGGGTGAATATTAATCTTAGTATAGCATTAGTATTAAATAAAAGTTGTACAAAAGTAAGTCAGACTAGATAATATAAAAAGCTGCAGATCCTCATTACAAAATTGACGACGTTATAAAAAGTTTCATATTCTGTAAGCTAAATCCAGCTGCCATTAACCATCGGCTAAACGGGTTAAAGAGCATACCATTTTACGAGACTAACCCAGGTATCAAATAGTGCATAAATTATGTTATTATGTTCTGCTATATAAAATTATCATACAATGTACCAAGTATTGGAAAAGTTTACACAAGCAGAACAAATCGAATTACACAATAGCAGTCCTACTATTTATAGAGGTAGAAGTACTGATATAACGCGGGAGGAGCCGCGGTCCGCGACTTACAAGTCGTAGGTCGTGGATGAACCCAGGCAGGCACTTTACTTTGTGAAAATTATTTCATCACCACTGCTCTCGGCATGATTTAGAACCAAACATTCGAAGACATGTGACATCTAATAACCATCAGCAGCGGGCCCGCGTGGTAGGTTACAGCCCATTAACTCTCACAGAGAGGAGGCTTGCACGCACAACGGTTCGAATGGGAGTCTTAGTGCAGAAAAGCGGGTCCATCTATTCTATCCTATTCTCAGCTACACTAAGTGCCATAGGCTTACATTCTGTCCCAAAAACGTGTTCTGTGGTGTATGCCACTAGAGCGAAGCCCCGGGAAAAAATCTAGTTTATCAAATAAAGCTAATTAATAACTGCTGTCGCCACTTTCACAGCGCTCATATATTCCTGGTAAATAAAAAGAAAAAAGGTATTTTAGTAAAAAAAGAAAAAAAAATTTTTTTTACAAAAATACACACTTCCTGTTGGTACACGATATCGGAGTGAAGCGAGAAAAAAAAGTCGATTAATATGGCGGAGTAGACCTTGTACTAGTGTTCAAAATAAACGGGGTATAGCTTTCAAGGTTTATATTCAAACTAGCACTCTGCCCGCGACTTCGTTCGCGTGATTTCGTTTATGCTATAAATGATATTCTTATATGCAGTTAGTGAAGGAAACCAAAAATTTGCTATTATTAAAACAAAAAAAAATGGGTATCGTAGATATACAGGGTTAATTGGATTGGGCCGATTCATTATTTGACTTAAAGAATAATAAATTTTAGGTTACCGCCACAAAGTAAAATCCTCCCCTAAAAACTTATCAACCTCTTTTTGCCCCGTTGGGGGTCTTCTTCTTCTTCCTAGCACTATCCCATTTTTTCGAGTCGAGTTTTGAAAAACCTAAATATGCTATTCACTCTTTTCTTCTCTTTTTTATTTATCGTTTATGTTAGTCAGATAGCGCAGTGAGATTCCTCAAAAAAAACTTTAAAACCCCTAACCCCATCTGGGAGAAAGTTTTAAAAATGTTTTATGTAAATTTTGAGTATCAACCTTATCCCCGAGGAATTTGATTTTACATACAAACAAATTTTTACCCTTTTCAGCTCCTTAAAGGTTGAATGGCCGCAAAATTGCGCCTTAGTGCTCCCCTAGAACCCCACGTCGTCAGAAACGAAACCCTGTCCAGTAAGATTCTTAGCTTGAGTTAGTTTCGAAAAACTTACAATGACAACCTTTATTGAATCCTTAGATTGGTATTTGCGCCAAGTTTTTTTTTTTTTAAGGGCCTACATACGCTTTAGTGCCGTAAAACGGTAACTTTCTAAAGCATACTCCTCAGTAACAGCTAGGTTAAAAGGTTTGAAAAAAATATATATTTATCATTGATTCATGTACATAATTTGGAACACAAGGTTTTTTCGTGTAACTAATAGTTTTGCTTTAAAAAAATTATTAACAACACGATATTTTTTCGCTCCTCAAAACTACTTGGATGTTAAAAAATATTTTTATACAGGAAAATTGATGGCTGGAATTACTTCATACCTAACATAGCATATGTAAATCAAATAATATTTTGCAAACAAAACTGTTCAAAAGGAGGTTCAATTTTGATATTTTGGCATCGAGCGGGCGCACGGCCAGTACTGCGTTACATTGGGGCGTATATATCACCTTAAGAAATAAGATTCAACAAAAAATCTTTAACACCCCCTTAACCGTATTTTGGGAGTAGATAAGTAAAACTTATAATGACAACCTTTATTGTTTATTTAGGTTGGTATTTATGTCAAGTTTCATGTTTATTTACCCAAGAAATCAGATTCTTCCATACAAACTTCAACACCCCCTAAATCATCATTTGGGCATAGTTTCGAAAAATTAATAAAGACAACCTTTATTGTTTACTTAGGATGGTATTTATGTCAACTTTCAAATGTATTAACCCAATAAATAAGATTCTTCAAAAACACTGTAATACCCCCTAAATCGTCTTTTGAGGGTAGTTGCAAAAAACTAATAACGAAACCTTTATTGTTTATTGAGGTTGGTGTTTATGTCAAGTTTCATGCTTATTAACCGAAGATATAAGATTCTGCAAAACAATTAACATCCCCTAAATCATCTTTTGGGGGTAGTTTCGAAAAACTAAAAATGAAAGCCTTTATTGTTTATGTCAAGTTTCATGTTTATTAACTGAAGTAATAAGATTCAAAAAAAAAATTAACACCCCTTAATCGAATAATGACAACCTTTATTGTTTATTTAGGTTGGTATTTATGTCAAGTTTCATGTTCATTTACCCAAAAAATCAGATTCTTCCATACAAACTTCAACACCCCCTAAATCGACTTTGGGGGTTGTTTCAACCTCTATTGTTTATTGAGGTTGGTGTTTATGTCAAGTTTCTTGCTAATTAACCGAAGACATAAGATTCTGCAAGAAAAATAACATCCCCTAAATCATCTTTTGGGGGTAGTTTCAAATAATAAGTTAGTATTTGTAGCAAACTTCAAGTTTATTGACCCAAGAAATCAGATTTTCCATACAAACTTCAATACCCCCTAAATCGAAATTAGGGGTTGTTTCAAAAGACTAATAATGATAACCTTTATTGTTTATTGAGGTTAGTATTTATGTCAAGTTTCTTGTTTATTAACCCAAGATATAAGATTCTTCAAAAAAAATAACATCCCCTAAATCATGCTTTGGGGGTAGTATCGAAAACTAACAATGAAATTCTTTATTGTTTATTTAGTTTGGTATTTATGTCAAGTTTCATGTTTATTGACCCAAGAAATCAGATTTTTTCATACAAACTTCAACACCCCCTAAATCATTATTTGGGGGTAGTTTCGAAATACTAATAATGTCAATCTTTATCATTTACAAATAATAATATTTTAACTAAGTTTCAAGAATTTTGGCCGAAGGAATTAGATTTTTCATACAAACTTTCAACCCCATTTTTACCCCCTTGGGGGTGGAATTTCCAAAAATCCTTTCTTAGTGCACACTAACGTCACTTGAGGAACCTTTCTGCCAAATTTCATGCATCTAGGCGTAGCAGTTTTGGCTGTGCGTTGATTGATCAGTCAGTCAGTCACCTTTCGCTTTTATATATATAGATAATGAACCATTATGCATACATATTGGCAAAGACTACAACATTGATTTGGTACTTAACAGGTTCACTGCCCATATAGCAGACAAAATAGTTAAACAATCACGTGAGTCATATATGATTCATTGGACAGGGAAGAGGTTAAGGTATATCAAATAAATTCAGTTCGCTTCTTAGGCAGTAGGGTTTTTTTTAATTAAGTTTTTTATTTATAACTTTTTAATAATTTTTTTTTCGAATTTGGTACATTTAAACTTATAAGTGTTTTAAATTTTTGAAACTACCTCCTAAAACCCTTTATTTTGATACCCCACACGATGGGATAGGAAGATAAAAATGGGCCTCTACTACAATCTGCCATTTTCATATTTTACCATTTTAATGTAGCCAGTGACACACGCAAGGTAATGTCGAATCGATTGACGTAAGAATCATCAAAATCAGCCAACACGTTTGGTCTCTAGAACGCCACATAGGAACAAACATACATACACACATAGACTGAAAACCACATTATCTTCCTTCGGCAGACGGATAAAAATATGCAGTATCGCGATCATTGACATTTAAAATTTTCACATAGACAGTACCATTATCGCAAAAAACGGCAAAAA
Source organism: Orthosia cruda (assembly GCA_964057195.1). Lineage (NCBI taxonomy): Eukaryota > Metazoa > Arthropoda > Insecta > Lepidoptera > Noctuidae > Orthosia > Orthosia cruda. Next base: position 57,499,855 of record OZ059826.1, on the reverse strand, counting down.
AACATGTTTGTTGGATGGGAGCCCCACTTAAATATTTATTTTATTCTGTTTTCAGTATTTGTTGTTATAGCGGCTACAGAAATTATACATCATCTGTGAAAATTTCAACTGTCTAGCCATCACGGTTCATAAGATACAGCCTGGTGACAGACAGAAAGACCGCGGCGTCTTAGTAATAGGGTCCCGTTTTTGCCATTTGGGTACGTTATGTTATGAAATGGTGTAAACAATAAACAGACATGCGATTGCAGCTATCCCGATTGATTTGCCGTCATTTATTGAAGAGTTCTGATGCATTTCTCCGAAGTTCTTTACCAGATCTTGATTAAATGGGACCTCATGACAAGCACCAGCGTTCAAATAAAAAAAAGAAATAATATGAGTAAACGAATGTGTGATAATTAATTGTACATAGTTAATAATAATGTTTTTTTGAATAATAATTGTGACATAAGTATACATTATTTGTAAAATCAGTATTATATGTAAACCAGTATTTTAATTTTAGTTATTGTATTTTTTGTTATTCACTTTATGAACATACTCTGTACAATTATAAATATCAGCTTATAAAAAATAAAATATAAAAATATAAAATGTAGTAGCCCTCCGGTATCGTGACAGGGTCCAAGCTACCGGTGGTCAGGGCTCTTGAGAGAGGAACCTCCTAACGATACGTGCTGTATCCAGGAGTACCGCTTTCTGGATCAAGTCCTTGATCCAACTGCCCAACGAAAGCCTCCTCAGGTGTTTGTCGAGGCTCGTGGCTATTATGCCATTGGCCGTCAAGACTATCGGCACAATGACTGCTGTATTCACATTGTACATGTCAACAACCTCGCGAGCCAGATCAAGATACTTAGTTTTCTTATCTCTCTCAGCATTCACGAGGTTCTCGTCATGTGGCACCGCTATATCAACAATCATTGCACGACGCTCTATGTCAGACTTATTGGTCACAATAGTCCTGTCACTGATGACAGGTTTTTGTTATTTTTGACAATTTTTATAATCTAACAATTGGAAGTATTGGAATGCATTAACGTTATTTTGGTATTTTCTGCTTTTTAATTAAATGCATGAAAAGCGCTTTGAAACTAAATAACTTCTTTTCTGCCCTTAATTATCATGTATTATCCTCTTTCGTTTTGATGCAAAAATTATAAATATCTTACCAACCATGGTCTTTTTGCATCAAATTCGTGATAAATTAATAAAGTGAAATTGCGTTTGTCATTTGTTAGTATTAATATTTGATCTTCTGAAGTTCAGTCCGAAATAAACTAATTATGTATTACTAAAGTATACCAGGCTTCTCTTGACCTTTTTCCCTATTATTTACTTCCCATAAAGCTTTAGTTTAGGAGACGCTTTAACCTATACCTAACCCTGTGCCATTAAAGCAATAAATCGCAAACAGGCCCCAGATATCACACATTCACGGTCTATCTACAAGATAATTAACTGCTGGATTAATTACTGTTTTACTGTCTAGACCCTGTTTGTAAGAACACGAGCAAATTGACCCAAATCTAACAATACATTATTAAGTACTTGGCTCTTCTAACTGTTGAAATAGTTACGTATAATTATGTATTAAATTGAGAAACTAAAATAATTGTATTACACAAAGTAGTGGTGTTGTTTCACATGTATTTTTTTAATGTTATTAAGTTTCCTTATAAATACGAGTCTCAAGTGCCTGCGCATGATGTTGTAGCTTCATTTCCCTGATCGGGACACGTTTCTGTGTCCAATCGCAGTTTCTTTGTAGTAGCTTGGAGTTTGGATTTGTGCACGATTGATGGCAATACTAGGGTTACCGACATAGGCCGAAGAATTGCCAAACTTAAGTGGCAGTGGGCAGGGCACATTGTTCGCAGAACAGATGGCCGATGTGGCAGAATAGTTCTGGAGTGGCGACCGCGAACCGGAGGACTTTGCGTTGGAAGGCCTCCCACCAGGTGGGCCAATGACCTGGTGAAGGTAGCGGGGATCCGCACGGGACCAGTCAATATGGTGGCGCTTGTGGGAGGCCTCTGTCCAGCAGTGGGCGTCTTTCGGTTGATATGATGATGATGGCAATAGGATCTTCTCCTGTTACACGTGACATCACTGTCACAATGTTCCTATAATAGGTCTCTACACTTCTGCTTTGATATTTGGGGAATAAAGGCGTAGTGGTATTTTATCTCACCTTCTTTGTAATGATAAGCGATAATCACTGCATAATCATCTGCAATCATCCTCATCATCATTTCAGTCAAAAGACGACCAATGCTGAACACTAGCCTCCCTCAAGTGTCACCACATCGATCATGTGCGTCTCGCATCCAATGGATTCCCGTAGCCTTAACTAGGTCATCGGTCCACCTAAAGGAACACCTTCCAACACAATATCATTTATCTGCAATACCATAGGCAAAATTAAGTTTATATTTTACACAATACGGTACTCTAACTACCAAGTATATTTCTTCAGTTGACTTTATCTGTACCGCAAACGTCCTAATTACAGTGACGCAGTTGACTTGCTCTTGGCTTGATCAAACCCATCGGGACTGAATATCGACATTGGCAAAATGTCAACTAGGCCTGTTAACGCCCAGACCTCACGCACATCCCTATTATAACGGGCGGCGCATGGACAACTCTACTCGACGCGCACCGCCTCGCCGCCTCACTCTGCAACGGAGCGCGCCCAAGACTAGTCGCATAAATAAATTAATAAACTAATTATTGTTATTCTGCTAGCCATAGCCACCAATAGTCAAAACTGTAAAATTAGTAAATCTATTATAACCATTATTGTCAAGAAAACCGAGTTTTACTACATGAACAAACAATATGGCGACCGTGACAGGACACTAAATTCTATGCGGGAAGCATAGAATAAGAATTGTACCCACGAAGGAACCAGAAACCAAGCGAAGTAAAACCACTGGAAGGGAATCCAAGGCCTGGCAGCACGCTGACGTCTTCATATAAGGTGTGCCCGTTCCTTTCCTATTAATACTTATATCCTTCAATACCTACCTAAAATTCCATTTTTCCCGGTATTTCTTTTGTTTGTGCGATCATTGAGTGTGTGTTATTATTTACCTAAGGCATGATTACGGGTGTCTAGCTTTCTGTTGTGGGGTCATTTAAGTAACTACAGCAAGTCGCTAAAGTCGCCTCGTAAAGGCTACCGCTACCAACTAAGGCACGGTAACGGCTTCGACTGCTTACCTATAAAAAGCTCATAACAAGCGCTGTTTATTTCTATCTGTTTTTGTTGCATACTTTTTACTTAAGAACTTCGAATTAGCTTTGTTTTGCAAGCAAATAAAACCGCATTTTGTAAACAATTCCAGCTCGAACGACATCACACGTATACCTACCTACATAGCGAGCGCATCGTAATACGAGGCCAGCGACGCCTATACTGGACGAAGTGGGCGTTACCTATTATACCTATACCTACCTACCAAGTGAACTGACGCCGATCTGCAGCTGGTTCATGTACTATGGGCATCAGGTTTGCTGGGAGATCAGGTATTTATTAACAATATTATTAATTTCTATTCTTTGGTGGGCAAAAGCCATTTTAAATACTTCCATTCTACATCATGTCTGACACGGAGTTAAAAGACTTAAGACGTCAAAGGGGATCAATAAAGGGAAGACTAACCAGTTTCAAAAATTATCTAATTGAACTTCAAAATGAAGATTCAATTTTTAAACATAAATTTTTTGAATTAAAACTTAGACTTAACAAAATTGAATCGTTATTCAGCGACTACGACATTATTCAGAATAAAATAGAAATTGGAGATTCCTCGGAGGAAGGGGACTGTGATAGGGATTCCACCGAAAACGTGTTTTATAGTCAAATTAGTTTAGCGCAAGAGTTAATAGAAAAACACGCACCTAATTTTCAAGAGACTATTGAAAGCATAAATTCACAAGATTATAAGAACCCATCAATTCAGAGTTGTGATAACAATTTCAGTAATGTAAGACTGCCTATAATAAAGCTTCCCGTGTTTGAGGGAAATTACAACAAGTGGCTGGAATTCCATGACACATTTAATTCATTAATCCACAATAATACAAGCTTAAATGAGATCAATAAATTCCAATATTTGAAAGTGTCGTTAGCAGGTCAAGCGGCCTCGGTTATAGAATCTTTAGAAATTTCATCCAATAATTATGCGGTTGCATGGAAATTGATATGTGATCGTTACAATAATACACGGCAATTAGTACACAATCATTTAGTATCACTCGTGAATGTACCTACTATGAAGAATTCTGAAACGTCACTCAGAGCTCTTATTGATCACATATCGAAGCACATGCGAGCCTTAACTAGTTTAAATGAGAAAACTGAAAATTGGGATACATTGATTATTTTCCTATTTGGCCAGAAATTAGATGTAATATCGTCAACAAAATGGGAGGAATATAGGAATAGTCTACCAGAAAAACCCACCCTAGATAAGTTTTATGAGTTCCTAAGAAGTAGGGCAGATATTTTAGAAATGGTCAGTGCAGGCCATGGTGACAAACAGACTCAAAATGATAAACCATTGAAGTCTATTGAAAAACCATCTCGGTCTAATGAAAAGCCACATAAAATGTTTGTTGCTGCTGCATATAACCAAGACCAACACAAAACTAAGTCTCGCTCATGTTTGATTTGTGGTGGGGAACATTTAATCTATTATTGTGAAAAATTCAATAGCATGTCAATTGATGATAGAAATTTAGAAGTGTCTAAACATAAAATTTGTTCTAATTGTCTGCGTAGTGGACATTTTTCTTATAAATGTACTTCTACTCCATGTAGATTTTGCAAAAGAAAGCATAATTCATTGCTACACAAAGGTAACTTGTCTACATCCAATAAGGTAGAGAGCAAAGCAAGTTCTAATAATACTAATAGCGTATGTAATCCAATCGCACTATCAACCTGTTCAGAAAACCAGGTATTACTATCAACGGCAATTGTTACATTAAATAACAATAAGCAAAGCCAAGAGATCCGATGCCTATTGGACTGTGGTAGCCAGTCATCATTTATATCGGAATCTCTAAGATCTAAGTTATGCATTGAAAGCCAAGCTATTAATTCTGTATCTGTAACTGGCATCAATAACATGACATGTGCAGCTCTAGAATGCTGTAGTATAACTATTAAATCTCGTACTAATTCCTATTGTAAGGAAATAAAAGCATTTGTAATTCCACAGATAACTAGCAGCTTACCTAGTTCTAGGGTTGATGTATCAACCTTAAACATACCAAAAAATATCACACTCGCAGATCCTAGTTTCTATAAACCATCGCAAATAGATCTGTTGTTGGGAGCTGATGTTTTTTGGGATGTAATTTGTCCTACTAATCAGATCAAATTGGGAGATGCTAACAAACCTGTATTACAAAATTCCCAGTTTGGTTGGTTAGTGGTGGGGCCTGTTATGTGTCCTGACTATGTATCAAGTAAGGAAATTCGCTGTAATTTCAGTCAAGCTATACGAAACCAGCTGAAGCAGTTTTGGGAGCTGGAAGAGCTGCCAGATACACCAAAGCTCACGTTGGAGGAGCGTGCCTGCGAGGAACACTACGTGCATCACACACGCCGCCTGAAAGACGGTAGATTTTGTGTCACGTTGCCTTTGCGGGATAACCCAGAACTATTAGGTAATTCTGATGCAAGAGCAAAGCATTGTTTTCATTCACTAGAAAAAAGATTTAAAAGGCAACCTGACATAAAGGAACAGTATGTAAACTTCATTAAGGAGTATGCTAGTCTTGGTCATTTATCTGTAATAGAGCGACCTGACATGGTAAACCTATTGCCACATCATCCTGTTCTCAGAGAACAGAGTGAGACGACAAAATGTCGTGTAGTATTTAATGCTTCATCTAAAACCGAATCAGGTCTCTCTTTAAATGACTTGCTTATGGTAGGGCCCAATGTTCAAGACGATATTTTCTCAATATTGATAAGATTTCGTGAGCATACGTACATAGTTACAGGAGATATTGAAAAAATGTATAGGCAAATTTTAGTTGAAGAATATCAGAGGCACTTGCAAGTAATTCTGTGGCGCGAGAACGAAGAGGAGTCGATGAAGTATTTACAACTCAACACTGTAACGTACGGTACCTCATCGGCCCCCTTCCTTAGTACACGATGTTTAATACAGCTGAGTCAGGAGTGTGATGACCCATTGATAAGAGAAATAATGTCACATGATTTTTATGTCGATGACCTTATTACTGGATGTAGTGATGAGTCCACACTTGCAGATATCTATCAACGGATTGTCACAAAACTGGAATCAGCTTGCTTTAATCTCAGAAAAGTCAAAAGTAATTCAAGTAATTTTCTAACCTCTATTTCAAGTACAAGTAACTCTGAGCAAGAAAACTTCAAAATTATTTCATCACCAAGCCATGCCCTCGGAATAGAATGGAACCCTAACACCGATAAAATTTTAATGGTATCTTCTAAATTATATGATTGTAACAATGATACTCCATTTTCTAAACGTTCCATTCTATCCTTAACTTCTAGCCTATTTGATCCTTTGGGTTTGCTCAGCTGTTGTACAATTGTATGCAAAATTATTTTACAAATGCTATGGTCTCAGAACCTAGGTTGGGATGATGAGATACCTATTGATGTTAATAAATTATGGAGAAAATTTATTGATAATGTGCATAACTTACAAACAATCAATATACCTCGTAATGTGTTTTGTGCTAATCCTGTAACAATAGAGTTACATTCATTTTCGGATGCCAGTATGAAGGCATATTCTGGGTGTGTATATGTGCGGTCAACTGACGCTCTAGGCAACTGCACAGTTCGTCTTTTGTCCGCAAGAGCCAAGGTGGCGCCACTGAAGACTACAACCATACCCAGGTTAGAACTTTGTGGTGCACTTCTCGTTGCACGCTTATCTAACAAAATTTGTAAATCACTACGTTGTAAAATAGACAAGAAAACATTTTGGTCTGATTCTAAAATCGTACTGGGTTGGTTGTGCACGTCTTCGCATAAACTACAAACTTTTGTCGCTAACCGCGTAGTAGCTGTTAATGAAATGTGTAATGACAGTAAGTGGCTGTATGTTCCAACCTCACAGAACCCAGCTGATATAGCCTCTCGGGGTGTTTTTCCAAACGAAGTGTCATCATTGTCACTGTGGTGGCAGGGACCTACTTTCATACATGACGGCGAGGAACATTGGCCAAGTCAAAGCACTAACGCAACATATACAACACTACCTGAAGTCCGGGTAAACACTATTAGGGTCAGCCAAACACAAACTTCTAATTTTGTAATAGTTGCCAAAAAATATTCTAGTTTCCGTAAGTTAAGAAACATTGTTGCATATATATTTCGTTTCTATAATAATATTAAGAATGTTAAGAATCAAAGTAAGCAAATGTTAACTGTGGAAGAATTAGCATGGGCAGAAAATAGGTTAATTTTCATGGCTCAACAAGAAAGCTTCCCAAATTTTAAAAGGCAATGTAAACTAGCTCCACTTTTAAGTTTAAGTCCATTCATTGATGATGATGGATTAATGAGGGTTGGGGGCAGGTTAGAAAACTCACCATTTGAACATGAGAAGAAGCACCCTGCTATCATTGATTCCAATCATCACTTAGCAAATATATTGTTCAACTATTATCACAAAAAACACATGCATGCAGGTCCACAACTTCTCCTCTCACTCGTTCGCGAAAGATACTGGCCCATAAGGGGCAGGGCCCTAGCTCGAAAAACTTTTAGAAAATGTATTCTGTGCACTCGCATGAGAGGAGTAGTTGCCAAACAAATCATGGGCAATTTGCCATCCCCTAGATTAACGCCAGGTTTTCCATTTGAAGTCACTGGAACCGATTTTGCTGGGCCGTTTTTAGTTAGCGATAGAAAAGGCCGCGGTTCTAAGCTAGTTAAATGTTATTTTTGTGTTTTTGTATGTTTTAAGACTAAAGCTGTACACCTAGAAGTAGTAAGTGGTCTCAGCACAGAGGCTTTTATTCTGGCTTTACGGCGTTTTATCAGTAGAAGGGGTAAACCCCTTGAAATATGGTGCGACAATGGGACAAACTTTGTCGGCGCCAGTCGCGAATTAGGAAAATTTATCCAATCCAATTCTAACTCCATGTCAGAGCCTTTTGTAGAGGAAGGTATAAAATTCAAATTTCTACCTGCATACTCCCCAAACTTTGGTGGGCTGCATGAGGCAGCTGTTAAGTCTGCTAAGTATCACTTGAAAAGGGCCGTGGGAGATTCCCATTTCACGTTCGAAGAGCTCACTACTCTGATCGCTCAAATTGAAGCAATACTGAACTCACGGCCCCTTTCCCCTCTATCTTCCAACCCTCACGATCTGTTCCCTCTTACCCCAGGGCACTTCCTTATTGGAAGGACAATGACATCGCTGCCAGCGCCAGATCATCAGGAAGCCAGAGTCAGCAGCTTGCACAGATACGCCAGAATCGAACAAGCCAGACAGCACTTCTGGCGTCGGTGGAGCCACGAGTATGTCTGCGAGCTACAGCAGCGCACGAAATGGCAGAAGCGCCACCCGGATTTGTCACCTGGTCAGCTGGTGCTTATTAAGCAAGAGACTTCCCCTCCATTAAATTGGCCTCTGGGACGGATTGAGGCTGTTTTCCCTGGGTCGGATGGCGCATGCCGAGTGGCCGATATTCGAACGAGTAACGGAATCGTTCGCAGAGCAGTCAACCGCATCTGCCCCTTATTAGATGAAGAATAACTATTGAAACTGGAGTTTTCAAGGCGCGGGAGGATGTTAACGCCCAGACCTCACGCACATCCCTATTATAACGGGCGGCGCATGGACAACTCTACTCGACGCGCACCGCCTCGCCGCCTCACTCTGCAACGGAGCGCGCCCAAGACTAGTCGCATAAATAAATTAATAAACTAATTATTGTTATTCTGCTAGCCATAGCCACCAATAGTCAAAACTGTAAAATTAGTAAATCTATTATAACCATTATTGTCAAGAAAACCGAGTTTTACTACATGAACAAACAAGGCCTTTGCAAAGATTCACTCGATCGTGAACTTTACTTTTGAAGAAAACGACTTGGGGTGTAGATCTGTAGTGATTATTTATTCAGTCTCATCATTTTGTAAGGTATTTTACTGTGTTAGAGTTGACCTATTAATGCAACCTTCGGGAATGCCCCGATTAAGATTTACGTCACTCTGGGTTCTTTTTATAAAAACTGACAGGCGGCAGATGATAGGAAACAAATATCACATTTGTAAATCCCAAATTTCCTACAGTCTATATTTTGTCAATTGGAAATATACTGTTAAGTTAATAATGATTTGTACAGAAGTTTAGACAGGATTTTGGTAGTATTGGTATTTACATAAAAACAAAATTCCACTTTAAATCGTTCGCCCCTTCAAAGACCGCATGCATTTATTTGATCTCAAGAAGAAAAGTCATTACAAAGAAATCCAGACTTAAAATACTAAGTAAGTTAATAAGGCTTTAAATATTTCAGTATCAGAAGTCCGCTCGATGCTAAATAAATTAGTGACGACCGAATGATTTTAACTTCTCGCTTCTTACGCATATGAGAAAACTTTCCTTCATTCTCTCTTCAGTTTCTGAAGTTCGTGTTTTAATATGCCAATTTTAAAGCTATTTTACTAAAGTCGTGGTTTGTGAGTTTAATAGACTTTCTGACTTTCTTTCTTTTTTTTTTCTTTCTTTTTTCATGTGACAATGTGACTTTTCGTTCAAATATGTAAAGCTAAGTATGCTGGATGCGAGAGTGCCGGACCAGTTGATATAGTAGCAGTAGAAGTATTTTGGATGAAAAGACGATGATGATGATTCATGTTAATGTTAATAGTAGATTATGCACCAAGGGGATAAATCAGTGTCACGGGCGGCATATTGAACCCCGAGCGTAACGAGGGACTCTAGAGTTACGTATTGTCCTGATCGAAGCGCGAAATTCAAGCTACAATAAAAAGCCAGCCTCCATAAATTAAGTATTTATTTTGTAATTAATATAAATCAAAAGTTAATATTGATGTTGGACACTTTAGTCCAGTTATGAAACGTTAGGGTAGCATTTTTGTCCGGTACATTTATGGAAGTTGTGGTGAATTTTATTTCAATATAAAAAAGTGTAAACACTTGATTCTTTGAAATCGCACTTTTTTCTTATTGAGTTCTGCCTCAGAGCAATGACTAAAGCATAGAGGGAGCGTGAAATTTCAGTGTAGTCATACTCTTTTTACTGATGACACATTCAGTGTGATTAACAAGGACGGGTATATAGTTATAAGGGTTGCTTATGGCAATGCTGTCCACATTTTTTGTCTCGGTAGTGATGTGTGGTATTTTGCAGAGGTATCGATATAAATTTATTTTTGACATTGAATTTACTTATTGGAATGAATGTATTGTCATGTCATAAATTCCATGGATTATAAAAACAAAGAGCACATTGTTTGTTTAAAAAATGTGGTGGGCAAAAACTCATGGATCAATTGAAACAGGGCGATAGTAAGGGTTATGAGGAGTTTTTTTTTTTGTTTCTTTATGACCCTGCGAATAGCCCCAAATATCAACCTGTTTCGTTTGATCCACGATGTTTCGTCCATCCTGTATAAATCACTATGCCGTTGTGGAATAAGGATACACTAACAGATAAAGATACACAAACATTTTATATTATTACCTATTGGGTTGCGAGATCCAAGACATGTGAGTCGTTACTTCATTGATTCGGCGCTTTTTTGTGGGTACTGACTCTGGGTTTTAGACGTTGCAGTGGTTGGGAATAGTGCGGCGGGCTGGTCCCAAAAAAAACCTGACTGCTACTGAATTCTAAAAACAAATTCAATTCGCCAACGACAAGTGGACAGTACAGTCTGTGTGTAGTTTGTGACGTCGGGTTACCAACACGTGTGTGCTAAATACAAACAACAACAGTTTTTAAATTTGAATTCGGAATACGAGAATATGTTGCTATGCTATTCAGTTTTTGTATTGCATGTAAACTAAAATAAAAGTTTATTTATATCTTTCATTCCGCAATCAAATCCATCAATAGCGTAAAGCACGTAATAAACACTGCTGAAGAGAGATCTTTCGATTAAGTTACGCAATCAGGGTGCTGACATGACTGCTAAATAAAATAATTATTCAGAGTGACTTTACATTCATTGACAACCTTTCAGTAGGTGAAAATTCTCATGAATGACCATTGGTCACAAAGAATTGTAATAAGGCCAGGATGATGACTACTGGTACTGAGAGAGAGTACCAAAATAAGAACGGTTGAGTAATATTACTGCGTAATTGGTTTATAATTCTACCAATTTGAGACGTTGAACACGCCACAGAAGCATATTAACTAGAATAATGAATCAGCCAATCAAGGAATAAGCCATATTATTATGTTATTTATCTACCAATTATGTTGCCAATGAAAAAATCGCAACATTCAAAGAGATATCTACGAGATTTAACAGAAAAGTGGCGTCATATTTTAAAAACTGCGTCCGCCGAAAGTTGTCGTCTTCTGATCAAAATTGTATGGGATATATATTTTTTTTGAGAATTGGCTCGTGTCTTGGAGAAAGCTGTTCATTTATATTAGTCAGAAGCTGTTTTTAATTAATTAGACTCTATATTTTCGTTATACCATATATAGCTATATCTCAATATACCTACAATATATAAGTCTAGACAATATTCCTCTGTTCAAAGATTCAATAGGCTACCAACATATGATTGACGCGGAGGCTGTGAGGTATCCGAACCGTCATATCACAGATATCCGGCTGAGATTACATTCTTGCGGGGAAATCTCGCCAAATGTATTAGAAAATTGCTACAAGGGTACGCGATTTTTTGTATGATTTTATATTTGGGAAGCAAGAAAACCTTAGAAAATTTAATATCACTGGAATTATTGGAAATAGGCCACAGGTCAAAATCTTTTTTATTACAATTATCTAATTAATATATTAAAATTAAAAATGCCTAATATTTTTATTAAGGTCAAGCTAGGTATTTTTATAACTTCATATGAACAGTTCTAAGGTTGGTGCCTCGGAGTATTGATGATGGTGATGCCATTTAGCCACAGCAACCGCATTGTTTGGCTCCACATTTGGGTTGTGAACTCAGATTTGCTGCTCTGTTATGTGCCAAACTCAAACTCAAAATAATTTATTATTATTAAACCACTTTATTATTTACTAAGAATATTTTTTTACAATTATTTTTAATGTATCAACATACCAACACAAACCAGCACGGGCTTAGCAGCGGTATGTCAGACGCGGCAACTCGGTGCCACAACATACTTTTATATGAACATTAGGTAAACAAAGCTCGTCATTTGAAAACACTTTCTAGATCGCATTGCAATCTAGAAAGTATCTTTTCAGCACTCTTGAACAGTTCTTTGGATATAATGTATTACAGATTTCCAGAGGTAAATCATTCATATAACATGGTATTATGCAAGCCCATGTCCGTGCTCCATAAACATTATTAAATTTAGGTACGATAAATGTGGGTACGAGTAAGTATGTTAAACTACGCAACGATTTTAGCCTTTCGTATTTACAAATATTATTTAAATTATGGTTATTATTATTATAACATGTAAACGTACCTAGTCAAAGACATTTAGAATTTGACAGTGCATAAACAAACCCTTGTCATTATCTTGGAATTCATGTTTAATTCTTTAGGTAAATCTTAAAAGATACTTTTGATTTGTTAAGCAAAAGATGAAGCCAGTTGCACATTCGCAAGTGTCAGAAGAGCACTAAGGAGAAGAGCGTGTAAGAAACCTCACGGACACTCATTTCCACCAGTAAAATTTAATTACAAATGTGATTGTGACTTGCCTCACCGCGAAGTAATATTTACGAGTATTATGTGGTCTTTAAAGTTGCGATTAATGTTTTTTCTCCTGATTTAAAAAACATAAAGCTATGTTTGTAGGCAGGTGGCGCCATTTCCAAAATTTACTTTGAGTTAATCAATCGGATCGTATGAGTTTCGAAACAATTAAAAATATCAACATGAACGAGTCGTCCGTTAAAATATTTCGGGCGAAAATTATTTTCGCTATATTTTCGATGTTAACTTTTTCTGGCTGACAAAATAAACTTCATATATTCTGTACCTATTAATTTAAAGTTAAAGTCAAAAGTAGAAGTCAAAATTATTTACTAGGCCACTAAGCGCCACTTTTGAACGTCAACAATTAAAATTTACAAATAATAACCATTGATTCTACCGTCCATTCGGAAAAGTAGCTTGCTATGGAGAGGAACGGACAAGAACATGATACTTAAAAAAAGTGTTTTGATATATTTACATACATAATAGCACTACTTAATATATTATAAATATATACAATAGATAAATTCATTTATTTGATAAATAGGAACATGGTTCTCACATACTTAGAAATATTGCAAACATCTAACAATTTATACTTCATATAGGGACCTATACTACAAGTAGCTTTACATAGGCTTTCGCAGTCAGTCAACCCTTTGGTTATTTAATTGGGCACTTTTTATATGTGTTCTTTTTTATGATATGATACTTTGTGTATGAATGTTTCGATGACCAATAAGTTGTTTCCCAATTTGTTATACCTACATGTACAACATACACTTGTATATTTTGTGAAGATTTATAAATTCCTTGTATATTTACGCATTGACATGGCATAATATTATGATAGGTGGTCCCGACTGTAATTTATTAGTAGTCGTTACATTATCTTTGACAGTCGTTCCGAGAATCTTACCAAGAGCCAGCGGGTACTTATCGTGTATCCAGTTACTGGGTTTAAAATAATGGCCTATCTGCATCTAGTTAGACCGACATAGTAGGCAGATTGATATTGCTATGTGGTATTTTAGCGCCATATGCCCAATGTTTTAAGCATTAAAGTTTATTTCAGCGTGAATCTCGTCAGTGTGCGTAGTTTCGCGGTTATTCGACATGTCTGCACATCGCTGCTCGCAGACATGTACACAGGTTTTCCAACATAACATTATTTGTTCGGGGTAACCGCGTCGCGTGTAGCAACACGCGTAGCTGGGTAGCTACGGCGCGGGCGTAGCAGTATTGTGGTAAAAGTATATGACTACGCAGTATAGTAAAAGATAGCTTTTACCTATGGATGTATATGTTTATGCAGGTTTTTTTTTTATTTTTAATAACTTTGCCCCACACTAGGAATTTCTTCCTGTATCGTGGGTGTGTTTACAAACATAGAAACTCACATACACAAACACGCAGAACCGGAACAACTATCTGTAGGTCATACAAATAATTGTTCCGTGCGGGAATCGAACCCGCGACACGCAGCGCAGCAGTGAATCACTCAACCACTGCGCCAACCGTGCCATTTAACTAGGGCCGCATGAGTTGCTAGTATTTCTATTGATAAAAACTTTTTAACAAAAAATCAAACCGACTACCTGAACAAAAAACTACAGACCAAAAAATAACTTTCTTTTCCGAAGTCGGTGTCTTTGTACCCATTTTTTTTCAGTTTCGACACCGACTTCGGAAAAGAAAGTTATTTTTTGGTCTGTAGTTTTTTGTTCAGGAAGTCGGTTTGATTTTTTGTTAAAAAGTTTTTTTATTTTTCTCTTTTTAGTTTTGGTAGGTATCTCCAATTAACATGATAATCATTTATGGCCAAAGTACATCTCATGACGATTCCAATAAGCCCAAGCACGACTAGGATACATTGTTTTATTTCAGAGTTCCAGTGCCTACCTTCCGGCTTCATCATCAGAACAGTTCAATGGTACCATTTTCATCAGTACCATTCATTTATAAGTATTTGCTTAATCATAGTCGGTTAACTATTCGAGATATTTTATACCCGTGACATACTTAGCATTAAGGAGTTTCAGTGGCCATCTGTGGTCTTCTTCATCAGTTCCACTTCACCAAATTATACTTTCTGAGTGCAAGTGATTGCATTGTTGGTGAAAATACCAAAATCACTATATAAATGCCTATAATATTTGAGGAGTTCCCTCGATTTCTCTAGGATCCCATCATCAGATCCTGACCTGATGACTATGGGACCAACTAGGAAGTATACCCTTCAAAACAAAAGAAGATTTTTTGAAATCGGTCCAGGCGTCTTTGAGTAATCGGGGAACATACATAAAAAAAAAAAAAAAAAAAGATTCCGACGAATTGAGAACCTCCTCCTTTTTTTGAAGTCGGTTAAAAATGACTTGCTTTTGTGTTTGGGTTGAAGGCTCTGGTGTGATGTGAATGTGATTTGAGAGTGTTATTGATATATTGTTTTTATATAAAATAATATCATGCCTGTATTAAATAATACGTTTATGAAACTATAAATAATTACGAAGTAAATAAGTATGCTTGGTAGATGTTTTTTTCCAAGAATTTCTGATTGCGAATCGGCACGAACGAGAATACCAGAATTCTCCCGAGTCTCTTTTTTTATTATCTATAGGCTCGCGTTTGACCACCATCTCGCCTTTTTGGTGCTGTCTTGCCATATTCTCGACTTTTGCTCATGGCAGTTTTGGCCATCTGTGTACGCCTCTGAGTTTTGCCGTCGCATCCTCCCTTCTGCTGAGTGCAGTAGTGGCGGCGATTTATAAGTTGTATGTCGTGGGTTCAAACCCAGGCAGGCGCTTTACTTTGTGTAAATTATATCACCACCGCTGCTCTCAAAACGGTGAAGTAAAACATCGTGAGGAAATCGGTACGTCCTAGAACCAAAAGTTCGAATATAAGTGACATCCACCAACCCGCATTGGGGATTACGGCCCATCCCTCTCGCAGAGAGGAGGCCTCCTGTGTCCCAACAGTGGGAACATTAAAAAGGCTGATGATGATGATCCTTCCTGCTCTGGAATTCGTCTTTTCTCTGGAAACTTTACAAAAAATAGCAATGATTTGAAAGAGCGGCTAGCTTTACTCCCGCACTTAACAAATTCCAGTTTACAGTTCAGTTTATTGATTTAGTTAATAGTTTGACCATAATAAAAAAAATCAGGAAGACCCTTTAGATACCTTCGTTACCTTGTAAATTACATAAAGTTAATCAAATGAGTATTGTGAATTTGGCCTGTATTTTTAATCAAAACTGCTTTAACCGATGAAGAAATTAGGGTGAAACTTGGCACACTGGTAGAACTATTTCCTAGATTAGAAAATAAAGATACATTTTAATCCCGGTTGTACGCGCGGTCTTCTGTTTGTAATTTCCAACTTTAGCCTATATTGTCATAAGTAAATAGAATTATAAAAGTAAAAATTGTTCTGAATTCTTAATTCTTCGCTGTACACAAAAACAAAGTAAAAATGAAGTTCATGAAAAAGGTGAGCTTAACTCTTAAGTTGAGTTTCCTCCCGGCACACCTTTGTGTAACAGAAAGATGCGAATGGAAATGAGAATGCGATGAAGTCACTGTTATGGTTTGATTCGTCCCATAAAATCAAATCAAAGTGTGTGTCAAGAAAATACTTTGTACCCAAGGGAAGATCTTATAGCCTAAAAGCTGACTGTTTATTACTGTTGGAAATATTATTTGACTTACTTCTGCCAGCGGCATCGCCCGCGTGATAGTAGAAAATTATCCCAAGGGTACATATGCCCGGGATAAAAAAATAATCCTATGTGCTATTACGGACTATAATCTATCTTTGTGCCAAATTTCATCCAGATCCGTCCAGCCGTTTGAGCGTGAAGAAGTAACAAACACACATACACACTCACAAACTTTCGCCTTTATAATACACACATCAACACGGTCTATGGATATTTCATACTCAATTAAATAATTTGAAAAGTACTGGCCGCATTGGAATCTTTTATACACCGATTTGTTTGTAATTTATCTCAGACTAATTCCAAATTCAAATTTTGAAAATTCTTTTGTTTCGGTGGCATAAAAATGTCTTGATGTGTAGGAGAGGGAATTTTCATTTGTGCGAAATTTAGAAAACAATACGAATTACGTTTAGTTACAGTTTTTTTTCATTTTTAAACGAAAGATAAAGTTAAAATTGAGGTATTGTACCCATGCAACGCCAACATTTGACGAGGGCGGAGATGTTACGAGCTGTGGGAATGCTGGAAGCTGGGTCTGTACAGCGTAATGTTGCTGAGACCATAGGGACCCACCGAAATGTAATTTCAAGATTGTGGACACGCTATCGTGCCACAGGTGAAGTGGCGGAGAGGCACCGGGGGCCAAGTCGCATCACTACCCCCAGACAAGACCGATTTTTGCAAATTACTGCGCGAGCTCAACCAAATGCAACGGCGACTCAATTGGTCCAAAGGCTGCGAGTGGAACACCAAGTGCTTGTGAGTGACCAAACTGTAAGAAGGCGACTGCATGAAAGCAATCTACGCTCTCGTAGACCACTCCGGGTCCCACCTTTACGGAGAGGCAATCGTGAACGACGATTAGAATGGGTTCGGAACCACGTGGACTGGGGCCGTGAGCAATGGTCCAATGTGCTGTTCACGGATGAATCCAGGTTCGGCTTCCATCCAGATTCACGAAGGACGCGTGTTTGGCGAGTTCCTGGACGATGGAGCCGTCTTCAGAACCCTCAGGAAGTTCACCCATACCAAGGAGGAACAATTATGGTTTGGGCAGGAATTCGTCTTGGAGGACAGACGGATCTCGTTTGGGTGCGGGGCAATATGACGGCAAAACGATACGTCCAACAGGTGCTGGGGCCCGTAATCTTGCTCCATAGAACACAAATGGGGCAAGATTTCCTGCTCATGCACGACAATGCCCGGGCACACACGGCGAGAACGGTAGCTGCTTGGTTACATACACACAATGTTAGGGCCTTAGACTGGCCTGCTCAATCGCCAGATCTAAATCCCATTGAGCATGCGTGGGATATGCTCTAAAGAAGACTTCTGAAGGAAGTTCCTGAAAATCTGGCTACAGAAGATCAACTTTATGAACATCATGGGCGCTTTATGAGCAAGACATTGACAACCTTGTTCTGAGCATGCCGAATCGTTGCCGATGGGTTATGAACATCATGGGCGCTTTCTCAGACTACTAACTTCAAGTTTATAAACACAAATTAAATGATTTTTTTCATTTTTTACTCATAAATTAAAATTTAATTCATATACGGTTTCCGTCTATGCTTCATTTTTTTCCATAAAATCCTGAAATTTTAATCGAAGTACCTTAACCATTATTAAAAAATGGTAGAATATTAAATAACGTATCTTTTAAATATATACATGTCTTATAAATAATTAACACATTCATAGTAATTCGCTTTTTTAAAAATATCCCTAGACCGTGTTGATGTGTTTATTAGTGTGATAGTGTGATGGGATAGTGTGACCAAAAACCTTATACTTCTTACTACTAGACTGTGCACTATGGCGCAAAAACCCGTCCGAGCGAGAGGACTCCCTTTGGTAGTGTGTCTCTTTCTAATGAGGTGACCATGACCAAACAGAACACGGGACAAATTGATTGTAAAAACGATAGTTTAAGTATTCCGATATGTTGAAGCTACTTAAACCTACATAATTTATGGATAATAAAAAAAGTGTTTATATTTTTTGGTATCTACATCACTAACCGTATGGTGTCGGGCGTAAAGAATTTCACCATCCCATGTTTGCCCGTGGGTGTCGTATGAGGCGACTAAGGGAAAAACCAGAGAATGGGCAGCAGCGTTCGCTGTGCATTTGTAACAACCATACTGCGATCGCCAATCCGCCTACAAAGCACTCCCCATGAATAGCACAAATAAAACATAGCCCCTATTGCCCGGCATCCTGTACCCTCGACTACGGTAGCGGTCGAGGTTACGGTATGGCAAGGGGTGCTAAGAATCCCGGACGAGATCCGGCTACCCCAACAAATACCGACGACTGGACCTGGCAACGTACAACACGCGCACACTCCGGACCGACGAAAATATCACCGAACTCGAAGAGGAATTGAGCAGTTTACGATGGAGTACTATAGGGTTATCTGAAGTTCGAAGAGAGTCCTCCCCGACTCAATAATCCTCAAATCCCAAGTCTCTTCAAGTTTCATTCTTCAAGACCATCATATAAATTGGAACAAAAATATCTCTGAAAGCGTTAGATGACCCAGCTGTCTTCTGACGACCTCAAAGGATGTCTATGATTTCACAAATATTCCAGTTGCGTAGACAGTTGAGAAATAAAACTACAACAATTGTATTCCACTAGGAATTAATTTGCAAATAAAATTAACAGCCGCTGAATTACACTCGAATAAAGTCCGCCAAAAAATCCGCAAACCACCCTACGTTTAGTATTACCAGGCCCAAACATTTAAAAGTACTACTCTTACTCAGTATTAATGATCATTTTTAAAAATACTATGAATTGATTAAATATAGGAACTGTAGACATATTTATATACTTTTTTAGAAATATTTAAATAAGTGTCAAAGTCTATGAATTGTTCTTTTTGGTATAACATAAAAAGGAACATATAAAATTTTCTACCAAACCCAATGATTAGTTGTGCTAGCAATAGGTCAGAAAAGGACACACTACCCGCGGAAACCCTCTCGCCAGGACCGCTTTTGGTTAGCTACCGCTTATAAGGAAATAGCTAACCTAGGTGTAAGATGATAGATTTCATTTTTGATAAACAAAAAATTTTGGTACACAGTCTAGTAGTAAGAAATACGTATAAGGTCTTTGAGTGTGACAAGTAATAAAAAAGAAACATTACAACTGGAAACATCATTCCTTCTAATCCATCAAGGTAAAATATTACTCTCCTTTCACATAAACATCATGAACGAAATAAAGTAAACCGTAAAGTTAATTTTAACTGTAAAACCCGCCATCCGAAACATTGATGGGCAATCGGTTCACTAGAAATAATAAAAATGTCGCATGAAATATAACTCTAAAAATTAAATTCATACGGAGAGTCACGTAACGTATGTCACTGGGCTAGGGATGCTACACGATGGAGTTAATATTAAATAAAAGTTTTACGAACTCACACTCACCTACAGACAGGAGAGGTCCACATTTCCCGAAAATCAAGCTTCAGCAGTATATAATTATAAACACGCCTTTGTCTGCCAGTAGTTTCAATTAGTATACATACATAAACTCACGCCTTTTTCCCATGGAGTTAGACAGAAACTACAGAATGCCACCTGTTACGATCCTTACATACTTCTTTTGCTTCATTGATGTTCATACATCTAGTCATACTTCAGAGACACTAAAGATCATCTATGACTACTATACCAATATTATTTAAACACTAGCTGTACTCGCGGGTTCGCTCCCGTCAACTCTACTTACCTACCTATCTACCTGCCTACCCTACATGCCTTGCTAACTAATCTTTTTTTTTTTTTTTTTATCTGGGGATATCATCCAATGACTTCTCCCGCTCTGGGTGAAGCAGGAGGGCGTGTCAGACTTTTACTGACTAAAACCCACCCGTGTTTCTTCAGTTGCTTTTGCCAGGGCCGCGGTAACTCTCTTTCAAATCTATCCGCGACCCAGACAGACATCGGCCCTAGCGGGCCCCGTCAGTTTTGCTGACAACTCTTTGAGGCGCGCGTGGAATACTACGCGCCGTCGACTCAGGCCTGGTCTTGCTACCTAACCTACCTATAATTTTTTTCTAATGTCATTCTTCCGCGGTGAAAATTAAAAACACCATTCAGAAAATGACGTCAAATGCACAAAGCCATGTATCGAATTTGCGAGTTCAATTGTCCGAATATCTTATTTGCGTGTGTTGTGATATTTTACTTCTTGAACACTTTTTTTTACAATTTATCTAACTTTTGATAGAGTGAACCGATTGCGATGAAATAAATACTAAGTAGTTCAAGTACTCGTAACGCAATTTTTTTTATAATAAAAGTTATCTACTTTAGTTTCGTAGAGTTTACGTGATGCGTGGATAACTAAATGGACAAACAAATCAAAAATTCTGACAATAGGTTCTGTTGGTTATCCTTTAACACCCCAGGCATATTTTTGGCAATATTTTGGAAGTACAAAAACGACTTTTCTACAGATTTATTATATGTATTGAAGGAAACTAAACTTACCATACATACCATTATCTACTTCCTTGTTTTTAAGTGTCAATACAATTTAATCACCTGCACTTCGCACGCGCGACGGGCGCGGCAACCCTATCTATTTCTAATTCTCAAATTGTCTGTCTGTACATAAAAAGGTATTAACATTTTTACAGCTTCGATATGGTAAATTGGAAACGTACTTGCAACTTGTTTGGACGTAACAAAATTTTATATGCCAACAAGTTGGTATAGAAAATGTTCCGTTTACGATGTCCCACGGATATGATATTACATATTTACAAGACTTCTCTCTTAGACTTAGTTTTTTTTCTATTGAGCGGTGTGCACAACTCATAAAGCCCTATGTGCACAGAGCGGTCCCATAACTCTGTAAAAATAAGCCAAATGCGTGGAGGCTTGTAAATATGTAAAATATTTCCCTCTCAAGCTAGAATTCCCTCTTCCCTCTTAGACTTAGGTCCCTCTTACCTCTTCCCTCTTGTAAATATTTCCCTCTCAAGCTAGAATTCCCTCTTCCCTCTTAGACTTAGGTCCCTCTTACCTCTTCCCTCTTGTAAATATTTCCCTCTCAATCTAGAATTCCCTCTTCCCTCTTAGACTTAGGTCCCTCTTTCCTTTTCCCTCTTAAACTTAGGTCCCTCTTCCCTCTATGACTTATTTTTTAACGGGTTTTCAAACAGGTGCGGGTTACGACACCTAATAAAAAAAAAAAGTTTTCGTAATCTTTATTAATATTTCCTTGTGGAGTAAGCGTCATTGAATATGAACCATATCCCCTACGTGTGATTGAATGAGAGTGTTTGACGAAAGTATGAAAGATGTTGTGTGATAGAGCAAGGATTATATTAAAACATCAAAATTTTCTTCAAGTTGAAAATTTTTCTGGGGTCATCGGGGAAATGTGGTGTTCTGATTTACAGATCCACATTTTTTAACTCTATTTACAATGCATAACACTATACAAACCATACCTTCATATATTTTGATATTTTATCAACTTTTGTAATTCATTTTTATGTTTTCTTTCTTTTGTTATCATCTGAAAAGCATACTTTTAGTTATATCTGATTGTTTTAATATCTGAAACTTAAATTATATTGATAATTTGTAATTCTTGCAATATTTTTCTACTGTGACATTTTCGCCGTCTTCATTGTACGCCGTGACCACCCCAGGGACCAAACTAGCACATGGGTGCCAGATGACCCCGTGTATGGCACCCTTGGTCCCCCTGTGACGGGTCAGGTCGGTGGCCCCGCCACCTCCAACTATTTGGACGCAGGGTATAGGGACACCATCCGCCATCAGACGGTGGCGACCCCGTAAAGGCCGCGTACCCTCAGCCGCGATGTCGTATGCAAGGTCCTGGGAAGCCCAATACTATATCGCGGCCCGCTTCAGTTGCGATGTCGCCTCTGTTACCAAGTGGCACCGCTACCTACCTGTTGGCCGCTACGTCGTCGACTTAATCGGCAAAAGCCTTGACGAGCGGCTCCTCCTCGGGTTCCTCTTCGCTTCACCGTGGGTTACCAAGCCACGGCGCGACCTCGACAATGCGGGCACCCACCGGAGGGGAATGGAAACGCCCTAGAAGAACATACACGGATCATAGTGATTATGTTCTTCAGAGGTTCAGGAGTATGTTGTGGATCGTAGCCGATCGTGTTCTGTAGTTTCTGCCAAGATTATGGTGTAAAATATCAGAATAAGACTTTAAATCGTTTGTAGTATAAAAAACAACTTGATTAAAATCTGCCTACTTATTAAGCTAACTCAAGTACATCCAACATACCCATAGCGTTATCGATCGTACCTTGCACCACCCTTCATCATCATCACTGGCAGGCTTGTTCCACCCACTACTAAGTATAGGCTTACTTCCTTTCTTGTCATGCTATCCTAGTACCATCCTTACTGCTTTACCAACTTTCACTTCAAATTACCCTCAGCTATTTTTTTCATCTCTCACAGTATCGTTCATAACTAAACCTCATAATATTACGTATTATGCCGCAAACTAGAAATCAAAAATCAAAATATATATTTTTATTTCACATAGGCCTACATGGGCACTTATAAAACGTCGACAAAAGGTGCACGGTTCGGGTTGGTCGTTTCCTATGGAGAAGAACCGGCAAGAAACTCCATAGTTACTCTTTTAAAAATCGAATTGAGTCTCAGCTAGAAATTAAAAACTTTCAGAATTAATTACAGACACGATATGTGATGAAAATGACGTATGAGCTAATAAACTGGTATTAAATCTGGCTAATCAGAGGCTTTCTGTTATATAATGAAGAAGCATTATAATGCTGGACAGCAGTGGTTGCCCAGTGATAACGGCCGAGACTAAGTTGTAGGTCGTGGTTTCGTACCCAGGCAGGCGCTTTACTTATTGTAAATAATTTCATCACCACTGCTCTCAAAACGGTGAAGGAAAACATCGTGAACAAACCGGCAAGTCTTAGAACCAAAAATTGGAAGACAAAATAGATAAAAATATATACAGTTTATAAAATACTATAGCTACCTACATACAAATACATTTAAATCAAAAACAACTAACTAAGCCTAAAAGTAAACTAATCTAAAATATGGCGTCGAAAAACTCCTCCAAATCGTTGTCTACTGATACTGTGCCCAAAAGACTGGTAGCATTGCCACGTTGTATGGCAATGCTTATCCTCTGGCCAAAATAGAAGCCAGCCCTTAGTTTGGGTCAACTGATATCGCGCCTGATATAAAGATTAAACCTACTTTTAATTCTCATCTTACTGTCCGCAATGGTTATTTTAATTTGCTCGGCTAGAAAAAAAAGTCTACTAAATATGGTACTGTTAATTATTTTTGCACCCGCTGAAAACCAAGCCCCCAGTCCTTAACATTTTAGTTTAATTCTGTTGTAACACGAACTATTTCCCAAAAATAAAACAATTTCTACACACCACACGCTTTATCACTTTGTAGAAATAAATATGAGAAATTGCTGAGCAGAAATCTATATTTACTAACAAATTGGCACCGTTCTAGGAAAACAGACCATGTGTGAATTTTATTGAGCAGTCTATTTTTGTCACCTCCCACATTCATATTATTACGAAAATCTGTTACAAAATTAGTTATTTCATCAAGCCAGCTTTCAGTAATAAACGAGCTAGTTTGTGAGTCTCTAGGGCGCTATAGTCGGCCGCCATGACACCGGCGACATGGCGTTATCACAGATAATGTATAAAACAACAATATTATCTGGAACTATCCCATATTGCACGTCTCGATTCTCGCGACACATCCGAAAATTAATTTAATAATACAACGTTTAATATTAAGTTAGGAAGCAGGTTGGGGAAGGGAGAAATGTCGTAGGCGTGTGTGAGAATTTGTAGATGTTGACGAGCGTGAGTTATGTGTTGTAGCGTTACGATTAGCTCAGAGGGAGCTAAACGTAAGCCACGTTAATAAAATTAAATAATTATAAACTAAAAATTAATAAAAGGATATTAAGAATAAAAACAGAAGGGCCGGCTTCGCACGACGTGGGCAGCTAACCAGGCAGGAAGACGTGGTAGGCCCTGGGTAGGCAGATGAGCAGGCACCACGACGGCAATCGGATAGGCAGGCTGTAGAGTAGGGCAGGCAATCGGATAGGCAGGATGTAGAGTAGACAGCAGGACTGATAGGCAGGCACACAGATAGATTCAGATATTAAAACAATCAGATATAATTAAAAGTATGTGGTAGCGCCATCTCTAAGTAAATGTCATAAATCAATGACCAATAACACATAGACAAACGCATTTGAGATTTCGCGGGCGATCGATATCCTAATTATCTCGTTCCTTCCTCATTCCTTTTCCCTTTATGTACGCCTTAATGACAGGTCGCCAGAACGAACCGAAACTTCAACATGAACGGGCCTCGTATCTCAACCGCCAGCTTTCCAAGCCACCTGGCTGGAGACTGATGCATCTAATTAGTTAGATGCATCAGTCTCCAGCCAGATGTAGTTAGATTGCAGAGAACCTTGTGAACCGTGTCTATTAACCCGCCTCGCGGATATAAAACAATTGTGTGAAGTGTGTGGATCCTGAAGGAGCCATTTTGGAGTAGAAGAACACCAGCTCGCTGCCACACGTGGGCTGGCATCGACCACTACAAGGTAAGGCGTACTACTTCCCTCATTTCCATACTAGATCGCCCGAATTGATCCGTGAATATTTTCCCGCTTATTTTCAACGCACTATTGCCAGAACCCTTCAAATACAGTCCACTTTTCATGATAGACACAAGGATGAAGAGGTTTCTCAAACCGCTATAACAGTTTTGGTCCTTCGTAGCCCGATATATTACTATAATATATCCATTTTCCTTTATTTCTTACGTAGGAATCAATCATAAATTCCTACTAGGGTCGTGGCACCTAGCCGCCTACCCACATAATCAAGTTGTAAACCCAATACGTGGTTCCATCAACGCCGCTATAGCAGGTTCATAATTACGTATCTGCTATTATTAAAAATAATTCTTATTTAAAACTAACTTGTCGTATTGTAAATTTCTATATTTCAAGCGTCTTTTAGTTTAACCGCCCTTATAGGAATCACCTACCTCCAATTATAAATTGTTAGGAATAAGTTACTTTCCGAATACCGCGGGGTAGACATTCATTCTATAAGAGAAAAATAAAATAGGTGTACTACTTGTAGGTACCTACGCAGTATAAATATCATAACTTTACCGAATACGTTTCGACGATTGCGGGCTATAGGTTGCATATTTATACCTATTCATTTATCTTAAACAATATTCAAACTTAGCAATAAAACTGGTTGGGATAGTAATGCTATTAACATTTTGTACTATCTAATTACTTTGGTTAGTGGGTACTACGAAAAAACTTATTTCGTTACTACGCAAATATTGCGAAACCCGTTGTCACAGTACAGTCACAATCAGTAGTATTACTTTTCTACATATAGTTGTTCGTTTAAATAATTACCGTACATTGTTTTGTTTGTGTGGTTATTTGTAACTACATAACATAACAATGCCGCGTTATGTGAAAGCAATCGCTTCTTCGGAAGATCAACAGTTAGTGATTTTAGAAGCTAAGCGTAATATACTTTTCGAGCGTATTCAGTCAATTTATGATCGCTCTAAAGTCGCTAATACTTCCGAATCGGTGAGAGAAGGCTTTCTCAGTTCTTGTGTAACAATAGATGATATTCGAACGGACTTTCATAGATTATTGGATGATTATAATGCTAGGTTACTGGCTGTATATCCCGATGCGAAGCCTAGCTATCAAGCCTACGCCTCATTCGAGGATATGTATTGTTCCGTGAAACGTGTGATGTCTCAATTGGAAGATAAGCCGTCCGGGAGGCACAGTATGAGTGATTCCGCAACATGTAGACCAAGGTTGCCGCCAATCGAACTCATGTCGTTCGACGGTGATATACGAAACTGGCCATTATTTTATGCAAGTTTTAAATCTACAGTTCATGACAATAAGTCGCTGACGGATGCAGACAGGTTGTACTATTTAATAGGTAAGCTGTCGCCGAAGGCACAGTCTGTGTTCGCGGGAGTCACACCGTGTGCTGAGAATTACCAAGTCATGTTCCAGGCACTCCTCGATAGGTACCAGGATATTCGTGTCCTCGCGTCTACCTACTTGGATCAAGCTTTAAATCTTAAATTGTCCGGTCCCGCGTCTGTTTCGAATTACCAGCTGTTCGTGGACAAGTTCATCACCGCAATTAATTCCCTAAAGAATCTAAAATTAGTTGACCTTCTGGATTTCATTTTATTGCACCTCGCAATAAAAAAGTTTGACACTGAAACTATTCGCGCTTTCGAGATGACAGAACGTAATCGTAAGATTCCCACTCTAGATAGTTTTGTCAGCTTCATCAATGATCAGTGTCGGATATTCCGTAATACCCAACCACCCTTAGCTAACAATAATAAGCCTAATAGTTCGGACAATTCACATAAGTCTAATAAATCGCGTAGTTTTAATAATAAAATGACCGCTCCTAATCCACAATCCTATGTAGCTTGCTCTGAGTTAAATAATTCAAACAAGTGTCTGTGCGAAGCATATATCCATGAACACTTATATAAATGTCCCGCTTTTGATAATTTGACTCCGACAGCTCGTTTCAAATGTGTGAAAGACAACAATGCTTGTGTCAATTGTTTGAGTATTAAACATAAAACGGTTAACTGTTCTTCTAAATTAAAGTGTCGCACATGTAATCAACGTCATCATACATTTTTACATTTTAATAAAAACCCGCAATTATCAACTGTAGTGACGTCACAGCCGAATCCGGTCCCAACGCCTATGCCGACTGTACCTTCTATTACCTCACAGTCTGAGGTATCGTTGTGTACGACCTCTGTCGCTGGCGCCGCTCGATCGCGTTCGATTGACGCTCGGTGCGTTGCGGCGTCGCCGTCGGCGAGAGATAGCCCGCAATGTACGGCGTACACAACCGTTCTGCTCGCTACTGCTCAAGTCGTAATTTACGATGTAAATGATAAGCCGCACATAATACGTTGTTTACTAGATAGTGGATCACAAAGTAATTTTATTACTTCTGAATGTTTTAAGCGTCTAGGACTTTGGAAGAACTTTCATAATTCTAATTTAATAGTTAAAGGAATCGGTGGGTCGGAAAAACCAGTTAAAGGTTCCGTAGATATTAAATTATATTCTCGTTTTAGTAATGATATTAATTTTAACGTTTCTTCGCTTATTGTTGAACGTATAACGGAGACGTTGCCGACCGCTCTCGTCGATGTCTCTAAACTTACACATCTCAAAACATTACCGCTCGCAGATTCGAAGTTTGCGGAGCCGAGCGGTATCGATGTTTTGATTGGTGCTGCTATATTCCCGCGCTTGCTTTTGCCTAACATAGTGCATAGCGAGCAATATAATATACCTCCCGCTATTGAAACTGTGTTGGGGTATGTGGTTATGGGTTCCGTACCTACGGCACATACTTCACACTGTACGAGTACAACTTCATGTTGTTCTGTTCTTCAAGATCCCAGTTTAGATTCGCTTCTCAAGCGATTCTGGGAGCTTGAAGAAATTTCCGCCTCGCCCTCGCAGAGCCGTAAGGATCTCGAGTGCGAAGAACATTTTCGCGCTACCACTGTTCGCGATGACAGTGGTAGATATATTGTGTCGCTGCCATTTTGCGACGACCCTTATTCGCTAGGCGACTCATACGCTGCCGCACTTAGGCGTTTTCATTGTTTGGAGCGCAAACTTCATGCGTCCTTAGGGTTACGCAGCGCTTACAATGACGTCATGCGGGACTACATAAATAAGGGATATTTGAGTCCGGTTTTAAAAGATGACAACGTTTCTAATCTGTCATATTACATTCCGCATCACGGTGTCGTTCGCGAAGATAAGACTTCCACTAAACTTCGCGTGGTTTTAGACGCTAGTAGTCGAACTACATCGGGACAGTCGATCAATGACATTCTACATGCAGGCCCCAATCTACAGGGTGATTTATTTAATATTATAATTCGTTTTCGTCTCTTTCAAATAGCCCTGTCTGCTGATTGCCGCCAAATGTTTCTCAATGTCGGCGTTCGTGAATCGGACCGTAGATTTCAACGCATCTTTTACAGATTCAGTAATCATGAACCTATAATGGTCTACCAATTTAATCGTGTTTGCTTCGGATTTAAGTCTAGTCCATATCACGCGTTACGTGTAGTCCGCCAGTTAGTCGCTGATGAAGGCGATAATTTCCCTGCAGCGTCTGCTGCTGCTTCTTCCGCCCTATATATGGATGACATTGCCTGTAGTGTCATGTCCATACCGCAAGCAAATTCGCTTTGTGATGAGCTTATTCAGCTCTTCAAGCGAGGCCTGTTCGACCTTGTCAAATGGACAAGTAACTCGAAAGAGGTTCTCGCACACATACCTGATACTCATAAGGCTTCGCCCGATATCGAGTATGAGAAGTCTATACCGCATAAGGTCCTGGGTTTACGCTGGGACAAGTCTTGTGACAATTTCCGCTTTGACGTCACCACACCAGATGATAAATGTACCAAGCGAACCATGCTTTCCACAGTGGCTCGGCTATGGGACTTAATGGGTTTTGTCGCCCCCACTATTCTGTACGCTAAGCTCTTAATTAAGGAACTTTGGCTAGCAAAGTGTGACTGGGACGACATACCACCTGAACATATAGTCACCGCCTGGAAGCAGTTTTGTACTGAGCTTTCTACGCTTAATGAAATTATTATCCCGCGTCATCTGGGGTTGGTCGACGGATGCACCATGAATTTAGTAGGTTTCGCTGACGCCAGCGAGCGTGCTTACGGTGGAATCGTATACATGCAAATATACAATGGTTCTAACTACTCCGTGCAGTTAGTTAGTGCGAAGTCTAAAGTCTCACCTGTGAAAACCATTTCGGTGGCTAGACTAGAGTTGTGCGCGGCCCTACTGTTGTCTAAGTTGCTTCGCAAGGTACAAGACACAATATCGCCCCACTACCGCATCCATAAGGTATACGCGTTTACTGACTCTAAAGTAGTGCTCGCCTGGATAAATTCCTCACCGCACCGCTGGCAAACTTTTGTTGCCAATCGGGTTACTAAGCTGATAGAGCTTATACCCGCTAATTGTTTCAACCATATCGCAGGTACTGAGAACCCCGCTGATTGTCTGTCTCGTGGTGTCACGCCAGCTAAGCTCTTGCAGCATCCATTGTGGTATCGTGGACCATCGTGGGTTTCTCATGACCCAGCTGAGTGGCCCATACATACTTTCGAACACAATGCACTGCATGAGGGCGTACCCGAACAGAAATCAGTCGCTCATGCCGTGGTTTCTGAGGTTACGGAATCACCAATTTACGCGCTAGCACTACGTGTTTCGTCGTGGTCTAAGTTGCTACGCGCTATTGTTTATGTCTATAAGTTTTTAAGACAACTGCCTAGTGCACGTACTGTATCAAGCTCTGATCTGAAATATGCAGAAATTAAATTGCTGCGAGCTGTACAGGATGTTCATTTCCGTAACGATATTTTAAATTTAAAAAACAATAAACCATGTACTCCCGCCATCCATAAGCTTAAGCCGTTTATCGATGAGCACGGCATCGTACGAGTTGGTGGTCGTCTCACAAATTCGGACGAACCCTACGAATATAAACATCCCTGTATTCTACCACGTCATGACCATATTGTTGATCTTCTTGTTGACTTTTGTCACAAGAAACATCTTCATGCCGGTCCGGAGTTGCTTATGTCCTTACTCAGGCATAATTATTGGATTTTAGCTGCACGTCGAATAATTCGTCACAGAATCCACAACTGTAACACTTGCTTTAAGTTCCGCCCGCGTCCTATTCTTCCACTTATGGCAGATCTACCTAGCCAGCGTGTTAACCAAGTCGACAAGGCGTTCACTCACACCGGCTGTGACTATGCAGGCCCGCTGCAGTACACACCATTTCGTGGTCGAGGTGTAAAGAGCCGTAAGGCTTGGCTCTGCATTTTTACGTGTTTGACGACGCGTGCCACGCACATTGAAGTGGCTACAGATTTAAGTACAGTGACTTTCCTTGCAGCCTTAAAACGCTTTCTTTCGCGACGCGGTCCTATTAAATGCTTATATACCGATAACGGTACTTGTTTCGTAGGTGCAAGTTCTTATTTACGCGACCTTCACAAATTTCTTAAAGATTTTCGTCCTCATCTTGAGGAAGAACTTTCCTTCAATCATATAGATTGGAAGTTTATTCCGCCTGCTTCCCCACATTTTGGAGGATGTTGGGAAAGTATGGTTAAGGTAGTTAAAACTCACCTTTTTAAAGTTATAGGTCAACAAATCCTCTCCTACGAGGAACTTATAACTGTCCTTAGTCAAGTTGAGGCTCTAGTTAATTCGCGGCCACTTACTGCTTTGAGTAGTGACCCTACTGAACCATCAGCACTGACCCCTGCGCATTTCTTGCACACCGCGCCATTGTTGTCCCTTCCCGCTCCTGAAGCAGACTCGCTCAGCTTGCTTCAGCGACATACTCTACTTGACAAACTGGTGCAGTCGTTCTGGCAGCGCTGGCGTTCAGAATACTTACATCAACTTCAGGCTAGATCCAAATGGAATAGTCCTGCACCTTCTATACAAGAGGGTACTATTGTAGTTATCATTACTGATAACTCTCCGCCCCTTTCATGGCCGTTAGGCATTATTGATAAATTGCATACCTCCAAGGACGGTACAACCCGTGTTGTTACTGTGAAAACCGCAAAGGGTAGCTATGTGCGCCCTGTTGTGCGTCTGTGTCCATTACCGACTCAATAAGGCCTGGCTTGATAGTTAGGTCTCTTAGTTTTAGTTAGTTAGCGACGCAACATAATTTTCTATTAAAATTTAACTATAGGTATGCAACTTAATGTATTATGCAACTCGCAGTATTTATCTTAAATCTTAATAACTGAAATGTAAAAATCCGCATCTTAGTCCGTATTGCTGAATAGGTATACGGTAGTACACCTCAAAGGGCTAAGTTTAATTTTCATTAAAGGTGACCCTTTAAGGCCGGGAAAATGGTAGCGCCATCTCTAAGTAAATGTCATAAATCAATGACCAATAACACATAGACAAACGCATTTGAGATTTCGCGGGCGATCGATATCCTAATTATCTCGTTCCTTCCTCATTCCTTTTCCCTTTATGTACGCCTTAATGACAGGTCGCCAGAACGAACCGAAACTTCAACGTGAACGGGCCTCGTATCTCAACCGCCAGCTTTCCAAGCCACCTGGCTGGAGACTGATGCATCTAATTAGTTAGATTGCAGAGAACCTTGTGAACCGTGTCAATTAACCCGCCTCGCGGATATAAAACAATTGTGTGAAGTGTGTGGATCCTGAAGGAGCCATTTTGGAGTAGAAGAACACCAGCTCGCTGCCACACGTGGGCTGGCATCGACCACTACAAGGTAAGGCGTACTACTTCCCTCATTTCCATAATAGATCGCCCGAATTGATCCGTGAATATTTTCCCGCTTATTTTCAACGCACTATTGCCAGAATCCTTCAAATACAGTCCACTTTTCATGATAGACACAAGGATGAAGAGGTTTCTCAAACCGCTATAACAACAGTGGTAAGAAGTTAGGCATTTTCCTCCCAACATTGTAAAAGGTATTTTACTGAAAATAGAGATTAACATTTACACAAATAGGTCGAAATCGAACAGATTCCAAGACAGTATATCCTTTTAATTAAAACAAGAATGTTGATCGCCGGAATACCTTCTTACGCAAAACATTCGTACTACCGGACTCCACCGAACCGAGCCTTTCAAAGAAAATCTTCGCAATTTAATGCCATTTTAGCCTCTATTCGTACGCGTTAATGGCTATAATGGCGTAACTTCTGGTCGGTAAGACAGGAAAGCTGTCAAAAGTGTACGTGCTACGATCATTCTCGTATAAAGATTGTAGAGACGCTACAAAGGGATATTGTAAGGATTGGAAAATTTCACGCAACGTGCCGTCGTGCCCCTCGCGAGGAGATAGAGGTGACGGAGAAGAATGCGGGGGAGATGACACGGCGTCGCATAGTGACGTCACATAGGCGGGGGGTGAGAGGGGGTGCACAGATACGTTATGTCGTTTAAGTTGGAGATTTATCGGCGGAACGTACGATTAATCTGATGCTAAGCTGAGATTATGTATGTTGTGTTTTAGTCGCATAGCTGGCAGCGGTGAATTAATGACACATTCTACCATAGGTAGGTACTTTAATGGTTTATGGTAATATAGATAGTGGGTCCCAAATCATGGTTTAAGAGCAATCGAAATTTGTTTCTGATAATATCACCCTATTAAAAAGAATTAGTGTTTTGAAACACCAGAAAAAAACCAAAATAAAACTGATAAAACGAATATCGAAAAATAATATAAAACTAGTATCGTTATATGAAATAGCTGTGTCGGAACAATTTTTGGGCCCTTTAGTTGGTCGTATTGGAACCTTTTGTGTCCTTATCACCACTCTAAATGAATGTCCTAGCCAGTGTTGCCAACTTAACATCTTTATAGCTAGGTCTAGCTATTTTTACATCCCTATCAGCCCCAACTTACCAGAAATTATAGGTTAACTATTAATTTCCTCATTTAGTTACTTTACAACATAGATATTAGAACTGTGATATGAACATATTGAAGCCAGAGAAACGAATGAGTATCACTAGAATCGATAAAGGTAAAGTGCAGTGCAGACAGAGTCTCTGCACTACACTCATTTAAAGGTTCTTCAAGAAATAGGAAACGTTAAAAAACACAGTTACTATTTTCTCCGGATGCAGTAACACGACTATCTACACTACAGCGTATAATAAAATATTATAAATGCGAATTTCTGTTTAGTTGTTACGCTTTACAACTAAACTGCTGAATCAATTTTGACAATTTTTGTGATAGAGATACTAAAATTGAACTTTGGAGAAGGATATACATTTATTTATTTTTCCCGGGCATACGTTCCCTTGTGATAATTTTCGCCTTCACGCGGACGTAACCGCCGGTAGCAGCTAGTCTTCTATAAATTAAAATATCAATCTATTAAGCAAGCATTTGGAACTTATCTTTGAAAAATGAAAATCGATAAACTATGTATGTAGAATTCTTAATTAATTTTTTTTATTCAGATACTACTGGCAACTTTTTGGGGTAAAGTAATCTGGCAATCTGGCGACAAAGGAAATGTTACAATTGGCAATAATGGCTAACCTAGATCACTATGCTACGGTGCGGCGTTGTAATTGGATTCCTTACTATTTCTGATTATAATCGTAAGTGGCCTACTCACGGATTTGGTGGTGGCACTTCAGTGGAATTTTCTCGTGTTCCCCTGAAACTCTTTGATGTTAGATGTAATGTTAGATTAAATGTTATATTTACTAGGCGGGTATGTTACGGTTTGTAAACACCAGGAGTTTTGATTAGAATAAAACCCGGCATTAAATAATGTAAATCTTTTTATGCTTTTATTCTATTGGGGGCCGAGTCACCCACGTCCGTAGGAAAGTACCCCATGCGATACCCTACACGTGGTCCCCGGGTGGTGCCAATCAGGTGACAATAACTGGTGGTAGGCTTCGGCCGAAGGCTTGCGACCACCCACCGGGCAAAGACGTACCGCCAAGC
This sequence comes from Orthosia cruda, assembly GCA_964057195.1. NCBI lineage: Eukaryota > Metazoa > Arthropoda > Insecta > Lepidoptera > Noctuidae > Orthosia > Orthosia cruda. The sequence goes on along the minus strand of OZ059826.1, from coordinate 57,465,480 downwards.
GGCCTAGCCGTGTTCCGGTGCGATGCCTGGTGTAGCCACTTCAGGAGATGGGTCGAGATGGCGGTTCTATTGCAGACAGACCAGCCTGGCACGTGCTGTTATGGGCGTATCGGGTGACTGGTCGCGGAGGGTAGCGGGATCCGAGGCACGGTGCACCGCTGGCCGACCGCAGGTAGTTGGGGGCCCAAGTAGTGTGCCAGCCCCACACGAAAGGCTGCCCCGCCAACTGACGAAAAATCCCGGAATGCACCATCGTGCTGGTTGGCGACCAGAAGGGAGGGCCCGATGGTCATTCCCGGGGGGGCTCGGGCGTCCCCGCAGTCTCCAGACTAGTCCCCCAATGATGGCGTCCATTCAGTGCGTGTCTGATGGTAACCAGCGTGAAGCCACATCTCACTTCCCTCTCCTAACCTTTCTTCACTCACTCGCAAATGATGAAAAAGAGAAAAATGTTTAAAGTTGAACAGCGGCTGCACCCCCTCCCACTCAAAGTGCACCTCACTAACATCAGAGGTCTGCACTCAAATCACATAGCAGTCCATCATCACCTGGAGACTGATAAGCCGGCTCTCTTTTTTCTTTCGGAGACGCAGATCAGATGTCCGTCAGATGTATCGTACCTAACATACCCAGGGTATACCCTGGAGCACAATTTTAAGCAACGCGCGGGTGTATGCATGTATGCCCGAGACGACATCTGTTATCGGCGTCTCCGAAACCTTGAGGACTCTAGGTTCTCTGTGCTGTGGGCTTTAGTGGACATGGGCCTTGATAAAATTGTTTACGCCTGTGTGCATGAACTAATTCCTCCTAGCCCGTTCCATCATCGGACTACAAGACGTACGGCGTTGCGTCATCGGTACATGGTGGACATCCCACCCATACGCACCAAACGTTTTGGGAATTCCTTTATTATGCGTACAGCAAAGGAGTGGAATTCCCTGCCGGAGTCTGTATTTCCTGATACCTACAACCTGGGAGTCTTTAAGTCAAGAGTGAATAGGTTTCTTCTAGGCAAGCGTGCTTCATCGTCGGCCACATCATCGCTTACCATCAGGTGAGATAGTGGTCAAACGCAAGCCTATCAATAATAAAAAAAAAAAAAAAAAAAAAAACTAAGACAGAAAAAAGAAAAGCATTATTTTATTCTGCCAAAATTGACGCACAAATTCAACAAATAAAATGAATTCTCAGTTAAGACAAAAGAGAAGAATCTATGCGTTATTCCTTCTGTATTTGATAAGGGGTTGGTCTTGCCGTGCATATAAACTCAGCCTAAGGCATATTCCCAGCAGTGGACTATCCACTTCTGGACATAAGCCTCACCCAAACTCCGGCACCATCCCTGGTCCCCCATTTTCCGTATTCAGTCTGTCCCAGACGTCGTCGTGCTAAGTAGTTAATAAATTTAAAAAAAATACAGAACAGCTTTATTTAAGGCGTTATGCCCTAATGTTAACGCAGTACTGGCCGTGCGCCCGCTCGGACCCAGAATTAAAATCAATATTGAACCTCCTTTTGGACAGTTTTGTTTGCAATTTATTCTTTGATTTACTTATGCTATTCCAGTTATGAAGAAATTCTAGCCATATTTTTTTTTGTATAAAAATATTTTTAATCATCCAAGTCGTTTTGGAGGAGTATCCAAAAGTAGCGAAATAAGGTGTTAGTTACATTTTTAAAGCAAAACTTTTAGTTATCTACACGAAAAAATCATGTTTCACAAATAATGTATACGAATAATTATTTTTTCACTTCTCATGCTCTGAAATTGCTTATTTGTGCAGGATATAATGCTGCACAAAATCGATTTTTGTGCACAAGTGCATTAACGTATCTACTTATAAATGTATCTATATTAAGGCAAAGAAAATGAGCCATACAGTCAAACACAACAAAAAGTTCACAGATAGAATTTGTTATTTTATAATATTTACTAAAATTTATTTGCCTTTTATGTGTTTTTTAAGACATAAAAGATATTAAAATTTAAATTAAAATACGGTAGGTTATTTCATTAATTTAAAAAATATATATATTACAAAATCAATTTAATAGTAGGCTGCGGCCCAAGCCTAATATCAATTTCGTAAGATTAAAACAAAGCGGCGGGTAACAGGTCTTGTTTTTTCATGCGTTTATTAATTTCTTCAAATTTGCTAAAATTTTAAAAAATGTCCAATGAAGAAGAGGATTTAGTACTTTCTTCTAATACGCTTATGGAAATGAATGCACAAAGAGTTGTGCAATTGATATTACCGCCAAAGTCTGGGAAAAAATATCTCAAAGTTTACGATAATTTTGTAAAATTTTATAATGTTATGTTATACTACTGTTTTATTTCCTTGCAATCGAAATGAAAAATGAAAAGTAGAGTTTATAACTCGTCCATAAAACCATTTTATCCTCGACATTACTATCAGCCCTCGCCTTCAGCTCGGGCTGTTAATAGTCTCGGATAAAAATATTTCGTTTTGTGCACTCGTTGTAAAATCTACTATTTTTCAAACCTTTTAACCTAGGCGTTACTAAGGAGTATGCTTTAGAGAAAGTAACCGTTTTTCGATACTAAAGCGGCGGAAGGCCCTTAAGTAGTCGGGGCAAAACATCGACGTTGCTAATTTTCACTACGCAGCTACAATATTTCAGTACCTATACCACAGATATAAATCTAACTAGAAGACGCGATTGTGTGTACTTCGCGTATCAAAAAACGGAGTAAAATTACGACCAATGATCGTAATTTGAGCCTTTCTTTTAGCATTGTCGGCACCGTAAATCCACCGAAATCCAGAAAAAGGCCATATCGAGCTGTAAAGAGTGTATAAAAAAAGCTGGCTAAGGCATTGGAAATGTTTTCTTTCATTGGTAAGTAAATTTGTTTTTAAATTGTTTGTGAAAAAGTGGTTCGCTTGGTTTTCATACAGAATTGGAGCATAATTAGACATTGCGTTATCTAGTTAGATTTATATATGTGATCTACACCTTCCACTTCAAAACATAACATCATCACGCCAGTATTCCCCGAAAGGTTAGGCAGAGGTGATCTACAGTACAGACACATTTCAAAAGTTTAGTTTAAGTCCCATGTTATAGGAGGTAACCCAAATGCCAGTAACCGGGCACATTCATTCCAGACTTGCTGCAGCTGCCACTGAGAAGTTCCAGTTGGCAAAACCCAATAAGATTTCATCTGACCCGGGCATCGAACCCATGACCTCATGTTTAGCAGTAGCAGTTGCGACTATTAGACCAAGGAGGCAGTCAGTAAATGACATTGAATTCAAAGTACTTATTAATTGAAAACTACGAAACAGGTTTATTTTAAAAACATCGGCACTACTAATTTACTCTTTTGAATGTAACTGCAATATTTCAGTACCTTCCGTTTCAAACGGGTTGAATTTAAATTACTTACTTTATTATTTTTATTTTTCAGCTCCGTAAGCTCGCTCCGCTCGGGTGAGTGTTTGTCTTTCTATCTCATTAATTTCTCAGCATTCTTTTCTTTTGTCCGGTGTTGACAGACTTACGAGACCTCCTGCAGAGCTCGTTAAAAATAAACGATACTTAAATCTGTTAATAGGATAATTCATGTAAATTATGTGAAGTAGAATTCTTTGTGATTACGTAATTAACTGAACACGTTGTGTTATTGGAACTCAGTTCCTAATCCTTTGGCGGCTGTGAGAAACACAGGTAAAGAGCTCGACCGATATAGTTCGATATTTGAAATGTTGAGTGCAATTTTTACGGATGGCTAGTGTATTTTGAAAAGATTTTTATCTACACTCACAACGTAATGTTCCAAATATGAACTCAAAAAATGTATACCAATATTACAAAGAAGAAAGATTTTTTTGTTTGTGCTGAGTAGGCTCCGAAACTACTGGACAGATTTTAAAAATATTTCACCTATAGAAAGCTACATTATTCCCGAGTAACAAAGGTTATAATTTTGACGGGAGCGAAGCCGCGGGGGTCAGCTAGTATTGTATAAACATGTACTTTATATTCGTGTATAGGTAAAATTGAAAAAAAAACCTTTACAGTGCAACATTTTCCTTCGATTTTCAAACAACTGCATCATAAAATAACTTTTTAATTTTTATAGCTCACTTTTACTTTTTAATTTATTGGCGCTTATGTGCTCATTGACTTAGTGTAGAAAAATTGTGTCATTGTCTTTGGATGCGCGCACTGCGCAGTCATGTGCAATGAGAATCTAAATTGCCCGCGATACCACATATTTTTTCCGTTTCCATTTTTGTTTTATATCAACTGTATGAGTGAAGATAAAATAGTGTATGCAACGGCATATAATTAGGTACTAAAACACTCGCGTGATATTATTATCACACTCGGCTTCGCCTCATGTGATAAACCTACGCTCGTGTTTTAATAACCCCTATTATATGACTGTTGCATAAACTACTATTTATAGTCTTAACCAACGTTGTAAAGATCGAGAATATCATCCATGAGTTTTAATGTTCTTTTTATATATTTTATTTCACTGTGCCTGTTATTAAATAGCAAAAAGAACTGCACTCCAACTACGTCTCCCACGAACACGATACCTGTCTTTTTTGTCGAGTTGATTGAAGGCTCCTGCAAACTAGCGACAACGATGTGTCAACGAGTTTTTGCAGAAATCTGAGATTGAATTCGAAGAAAACTTGAGAGACAATAGGTAAGTGTGATATTGTCGCGTCGTAACTGCATGTTACCATCATTACCGTCGATAACATAATGCTTCCATTAAAACAACATTTTCTTACTTCGTTAAACTGTATGGTAATTTATAACTAACATTTTTTTATCTGTTGGTCATTTTCTAAGAACTCGGCATCAAGCAGCGTCTATCTACAGTACAGGCACGCATACCTCAGTTCTCTTTGTCTCAACGAGGCAACGACTCTATGTATGAGGGGCTTGTAGTTCAGGGTAGAGTGGAAGGAACGAGAGCGCGCGGCAGGTCGCCCATGGGATGGACATACTAGTTCAAGTTTTCATTGCACGTGTCAAAATCAAAAATTCAAAATCAAATAGTGTATTTCAAATAAACCTTATAAGTGCTTTTTAATTGTCAAACAAAATATGAATCTAGTTACACATTCGCAAGCGTCAGTAGGTCTCTATGGAGAAGAATGTGCAAGAAACTCCAAGTGCGACAGCCTACAGAGAGCAATAGAATAAGAATAGAATAGAAATACATTTATTCGACACAGACATTAAACAATAGTATAACATAGAGTAACAAACATAGAGTCTTCGTCTTCTTGTTTTCGTGTGAGGATGTGGCCACCAATGGTGTCGGAATTCATTAAGCCGCCTCTAGAAACCCCACAGACTTGGCTATTTAAGACTTACATTAGCTATATAAGTCCAGGTTTGCTCAAGATGTTTTTAAACATGGAGTAAAAGGCAGTAATGAAGTATAAAGACAAAGAAAAGGGATGGCGTCGCATTATGAGGCGAATCATGGCAGCCCGGTGTCTCATTGCAAAATGATGGCTACGACCGCTCTACCAAGAGTATACCGACGAAGAAGAAGAATAGGTGATGGTTAACCAGGTATGTTTAATACATATTTCCATATTAAGTTTACAGCGACTACAATTGCGATGTGTCCTTGATAGAAAAATGATAATTCTATTTGGTTCGTCAGTCAGATTATCAAATAATATTGGAGCCGTATTTTTTGATTTATTAAATAAATAAAAATTTACAAATATAAAGCGTATCAAAGTTCAAGAGTGGGGGCTGGCGACGTTACTTTGTCAGTATAAAGTGTAGCACACCGTGACGTCACACGATATTTCAATACACTGTATCGTCGTAATTTTTTGTTTACGTGGCAACAGAAAAAATACATGTCCAATATTTTTAGATTATCTAACTGATGGACTAAATAGATACTTTTGTCAACTACCCCGTTCAACTGCAATTTATTTCTTCACACAACTTTCATAGATTATTCAATAAACTAAAATATAACAGATGGAACTTTTTTATTTCATTTTCAGTCACGTACTTAGATATATTTTTATTAAATCCACAATTGTGAGCGAAAGTTTGTCGAATTATATAGAAATTGGACAATTTATTGTTCAACTACTTTCCAAGTGCGTCGGCCATTGTGGGCTTATTTGAGAAAAGTTATTTAAGTTAGTGAGTAAATCTCGGTAAACTGCTGGAAGTTCGACGTGAATAATTGTGTCTTTTGGATAGGTTTGTTTGATTTTAAATGAGTTAAGTGTGAGTGTCAATGTAAACATTTTAATGATTGAAAGCTCGTTTACATTATTCATGGTAATTCATTATGATTAGGTTATTGTCCAAATGTAGAACTCTCTACTAGCGCCTGTGTTCCCTACTACCTAATAACCCTTACTCTTGCTTTGAAACAACCGTGTCACCCTCCAAAGCAAGAGTAAACATGCGTCTTCGTACGCTTTATCCATAGTAGACGTCTTCCACCGCTTAAAATCAAGCAAGATCAAAGTCGAGAGCTGGCTCAACACGATATAAGTATAAGGTAATCTTTATTCTTTCTATTATCATTTGGGTAATAGACTTTTTTTCTCTTCAGATGGCTCTATGTGCAGTAGGATTAATAACTTTGTTTATGCTCTCAGACAAATAAAGAATATAAACAACATAAAAACAGCAATTACAACATATCACGACTATATAGAATCCATCTTACGATACGGGCTTTTGGGGTAACAGCACGGAGAGACACAGAACATTTATTGCGCAAACGAAATGCCATTTGTGGTATCCGTCCTGACGAGTCATGTAAACCTTTCTTCAACCTAGGTTTCCTAGTCATGTGTATACGCATTTATAACAGAATTCGCATTAAAATTGTTATATAATATTAACTCATTTAAAAACAGATTATTCAAATGGCTGAATAAACATGTGTTTTTTTAAATTAAATATATTTTTTAACAATAGACTTAAAATAATATTTTGTCATTGCGGATAATGCTCAGATAAATTATTGTATTGACCTTATGTGTGACATTGAGTAGCAATTAACTAATAATTATTTATTTTGCATTCAATTGATACATATCCTGTATAGCTTAACATGTGGACTTGAGATTAATACCTGACTGTAACAACTTTATACCATGTTTAAGGCAAATAAAGAAGACATCTCATCTTATCTTATCCTATGTTATTTTTTCAGAAATATCCACAAATAGCTAAAATATCTCAAATAAATAACACTTTAACACGTAACAACAGCATCAGATCTACAAATATTTCTGTTTATTCTCACGTTTCTATTCAATATTGTCGAATCCAACATAACCTTTCATGTTGCGCATTGACATTCAAAACTCAATCTATACCGCAGACATAAATCTAACTAGAAACCGCAAGTTCCTCCATCTGTATGAAAACCAAGCGTGCCACTATTTCACAAAACTTAAGAAAACATTTAATTATTGATTAAGAGGAAATGTTTATATTGGCCGGCCAACTGTTTTGTAGTTTTTAACCGACTTCATAAAAAGGAGGAGGTCCTCAATTCGTCGGTTGTTTTTTGTTACCCGATTAATAAAAGACGAAATTCCTTCTTTTCTTTGAAAGGGTATACTTCCCAGGTGGTCCCATTGTCACCAGGTCAGAATCTGATGATGGGATCCTGGAGAAATCGAGGGATTCTCAAATATAACAGGCATATATATAGCGATTTTGTTATTTTCGTCAACAATTCAAAAATTCAGTGTCATTTGCTGAAGCAGAACTGATGAAGAAGATCACAGATGGCCACAGGAACTTCCTAATGATATGTATGTCACGGGTATTAGATGTCTCGAACAGTTAACCGACTATGATGACGCAAATACTTATAAATAAATGGTACTGATGAAAATGGTACCATCGAACTGATCTGCTGATAAAGCAGAAAGTAGGCAATGGAACTCCGAAATAAAACAATTTATACTTCACACGCTTAGGCTTATTGGAATCGTCATGAGATGTGCTTTGGCTATTAATGATTTTCATGGTAATTTGAGGTACCAAAACTAAATAGAGAAAAATAAAAATAAACTTCTAAACAAAAAAAATAAACCGACTTCCAAAACAAGACACTCCAAAGCGAAAAATAACTATCTTTTCCGAAGTCGGTATCGAACATGAAAAAAGTTTTTTGAAACGAGAGTTACACATATTCGCGACATCCAGTTAGATCTATGTCTGTGATCTCAATCTCCTTTACATTCGTGGCCTTTCAAAACTGCTCAAAGAGAAATACACAGCTGCACAGTGATTGCGTTAGTGTCAGACTCAAAGCTTGCAGTAAGGCCTGGCAATACCAAATAAATACTGCACCAAAGGCTTGCAGTTATACACTAGAAATGCCAGTTGCATGACAATTAAAATTTATAATAAATTACCACCTGCCCTGAGAATGCTACCAATTAATAAGTTTAAATGTAAAATGTTTGCTTGGCTCTTGGACATGTGTTTTTATTCCGTCAATGAATTTTTAAATCATAAAGTTTGATATTGTAATCATTCATCATCAATCATCATTAGTATAGTATTAGTACCTACTATGACATTATTAGGAATTCTATAAGATATTGTATTTTTTTAAATTAATGTTCTAGACGTTATGTTTTATATTTTGACATGATGATTTATTTTCTGACAATTTGATTATTTTTTTTGATATCATGATTTATTTTCTGACTTTTTGATTTTTTTTTGACACTATGTTTGTTTTTTTTTGTTGACATTATATTTTAATTTTTGATATTATGATTTATATTTTCGACATTATACAAAATTTGATTAATTTATATAATATTCTTATAATGATACTAATTGATTTGCATGTACCTAGCTTATTGTTTGATATTTCTACATCAGCAATGGTAGTATGTGTGAAACAATGTTAAATGTAAGATCTCAATGTACCACATACTGAGAAATAAATATTTACTTACTTACTTACTAAGCTGATCAGAGGCCCCTACTGCGCTGATCAGAAGCCCGACCTCTGACCAGGGCACGCACACGCGCAACAAAGCAAAAGGTATAGGCTGCTTCTCCTTATGTGCAAGCGGATAGGGGCGATTTAGTACCTATTGAGTGCACGCAAGCTTCGTAAAGAAACAGAATCAAAGAAAATTGTGGAAGGCAATTTTCAATCGCCGTGTTTGTAAAGATTCATAAGCTTTTACAGAACATTTACTCAATTCAAATATGATAATAATACTTACTGAGTTTGTGAACCGCCGTATCTTTTCAGAGGTTTGTAATTAGGTATTATAAGTACCATAATAATTAGATTCGCAAGAGCAAAGGTGCTTGGAGGAAGGAAGTTAACCCAGTAAGATGCTGGTAGGGACCTTGAGCGTACTTTCAGGATTGCCCTGATAACCATGGTATACCTCTCCACTCCTCAAGCACCTCCAGATATGTTGCATCCTTGGCGCTTCGTCACTAAAGAGCAAACGACCCTTTATGGGGGCCTATTAATAGGCATGATGACGGGGTACAAAACAGCTAATTCTATTTAATCCGCCGGTTAAATTATTATAAAAATATTGGACACATTTTTTTGCTTATTCAAATCAATAAAAATTCACCAAGATAAAGCGCATCAAAGTTCGGGAGTGGGGGCTAGTGACGTTAGTTCTATGTAATTACAAAGCGAACTAAAAAGACGTAAACAAGAAGAAAATCATGCTGTGCAGTCGGAGGATACGTATTCGCGAGCTGGCTGACTAAAACCAGATGTATCCTCCGACTGCACAGCGTGATTTTCTTCTTGTTTACGTCTTTTTCAAATTCATAATTCAAATTAAAATTTCATTTATTTCAATCCAATTGACCATATAAGTTGTACATTTGAAATTAAGACAGAAAAAAAAATACAAAGTAATCACACTAAATCTATGTCGCATCAAGGCTGGCCGATAGATGCAAACCATCGGGAAGACAGGATGTATTCCCTTAGGTTAAGACATCGTGTGTGAGCAGGTCGTTGGGTACAATCGCGCAAATGAAATCACAGAAATTATTCGATACACTGGGTTTATTTTAAATAGTCACAGTTATAATCTTGCTTACTAATATTACGGATCGACACTGATTCTACGACGTCTTCGCTCTAAGGCTGTCTGTACTCGACTGCTCTATTCCACTGTCCCCACCGCGCAAGCGCTTAGTAAAAGCGCGCCAATGCGTAGTTGTTCTTGCTTTGCCGCCAGATGGCGTGCTTGCGATTTGTTTTGACGTCCGTACTATTGACTAAACCCGACATCTATATAAAAATAATTCATTAAATAAATTATACAAAATTAAAACATTTTCATAAAATTAAATTTAAATTATAAATTCAAGTTAAAATAATAAAATAGAAATAAAAAGTCATTAATAATACGCCTGCCCCTGAGTCATTTGTTTGTTTTTCATTACATTAATCATATAACAATGGGCCTGCGCCCCAGAGATGTGCACTGCTTTCGCATCGTCGTGTAGAAACAGTCATCACGGGCGTCGGCGAACATCCCCGATGCGCTGCAGTGCCGGGACAGCCCCAACAGCACTCTGAACTAATTATTATACTGAACACGGAGAGCGTTGTACTGTTTCTGGGTATATGAAACCCACATCCTGGCCGTGTACAGGGACGTACAAAATGCTCTGTAAAGAGTTACTTTGACGGCTCCCGAGCAACGAAAAAACCTGCGGGCGATCATATTGGCCCTCACAGACAACGCCCTCCGCTCCCTATCGATGTCCGCATCGTCGCTCAGGTCAGAGGTAACGATATGCCCGAGATATTTGAACTGTTGTACTGCTTGTTTGTTTTTAGTTCACTTTCTAAGCAATCGGGTTTTATAATTTTTTCAATTTACTTTTTTTATTTATGTACGTTCAACCCGTGCCCAAGAAGGGTAGTCGAGCGGACCCGGCCAACTACAGGCCCATATCAGTAACGTGCATCCTCTGTAAGAGTATGGAACGTGTATTGAATAAAAAGCTCCTGGCATACCTAGAAGACAACGACCTCCTTATTGACCGACAATACGGCTTCCGCCGAAACCGGTCAACTGGGGATCTTCTAGTTTTTTTTCTTTGGAGTGAGGCCATCGAGAAGCACGGGGAGGCGCTTGCTGTCTCCCTTGACATATCGAAGGCCTTTGACAGGGTCTGGCACGAGAGCCTTATTGGTAAGCTTCCTTCCTTCGGTCTGCCTAGTGGTCTGTGTGACTGGATTGCAGACTTCCTGAGGGATCGGTCCATCCGAGTGGTTATCGATGGTTGCTCGTCCGGTCAGTTAGGTATTAACGCCGGAGTCCCTCAGGGGTCAGTGCTCTCGGCAACATTGTTCTTGCTGCACATTAATGACCTGCTAAAACCCGGAACCTTTGGGTATGCAGACGACAGCACTGTTGCTGAGAGATACGTATCTGGCGCACGGGCTACTGGGCCTCAAGTCCGGTCTCTTCGGGAGGCTATGGTTGAGCGCTTGAACCTGTCTTTGGAGGCAGTCTCCGAATGGGGCAATGCCAATCTAGTCAGTTTCAATGCTGCTAAGACCCAGGCGTGTCTTTTTTCCGCAAAAAAGAGCCAATTCCACCCGGCTCCATCCTTCCGTGGTATAACCGTGCCGATAACGGACCATCTCGAACTTCTTGGTGTTACGTTAACATCGACCCTCAATTTTGGTCCATTCATTGAGTCAAAGGCTCAATTGGCTGCAAAAAAGTTGGGGATCCTTGCGAAGGTGAGACGGTACTTCACGCCTGAACAGCTGCTCAACTTGTATAAAGCGCAAGTTCGGTCATGCATGGAGTACTGCTCTCACCTCTGGGATGGATCTGCCAAATACCAGCTTGATGCACTTGAGTCGATTGACAGACGGGCCAAAAGGCTTATTGGCAACGATGCACTGGTCGCCTCAAAGCTCCAGAGCCTCGAACATCGACGCCGAGTTGCCAGCCTGTCGGTTTTTTATCGGTTATATTTCGGGGAGTGCGCGACGGAACTGCACAATTTGATTCCGCCAAGCCCTTTCCATCATCGGACTACAAGACGTACGGCAGTGTGCCATCGGTACATGGTGGATATCCCACCCATACGCACAAAGCGTTTTGAAAATACTTTCATTGTGCGTACAGCTAAGGAGTGGAACTCCCTGCCGGCGTCCTTGTTTTCTGATAGCTACAACCGAGGGGTCTTCAAGTCAAGAGTGAATAGGTTACTTCTAGGCAAGCGTGCTCCACCTTCGACCATATCATCGCTTAACATCAGGCGAGATAGTGGTCAAACGCGAGCCTATAACGAATAAAAAAAAAAAAAAATTTTTTTTTTTTTTTTAGATTTTTGTACATTTGAACATATAAGTGTTATATATTTGTGAAATCATCTCTTAAAACCCTTTATTTTGATACCCCACACGATGGGTATGGAAGAAAAAATATATTGTCCCCACAATATGTCGCCCAAAATCCGCCATTTTTATATTTTCCATATCTAATGTGGCCAGTGACACTCGCAGGGTTAAGACAAATCGATTGACGTAAGAATCATCAAAATCGGCCAACGAGTTTGGTCTCTAGAACGCCACATAGGAACAAACATACATACATATGTAGACTGATAAACGCATTACCCTCCTTTGTCAGTCGGGTAAAAAGTGTACCAAGGTATGACGTCATGCGATATTTTAACACACTGTATCGTTATAATTTTTTGTTAACGTGGCAAAAAAACAAACAGATGTCCAATATTTTTTGGAAATCTAACTGACGGACTAAATATTAGTTATTTTGTATATAAATATTTATACGTTTTTAATATGATATTGCATATGGTAAATATTTGTGTATGGAAAATGGAAATGTTAAAAATGCCACAAAAAATCAGTTTGTTTTGCCTAGAGCGAAATACCTTTTTTTTTTTTTTATAAACTATAGGCTAGCGTTTGACCACCATCTCGCCTGATGTTAAGCGATGATGTGGTCTACGGTGAAGCACGCTTGCCTAGAAGAAACCTATTCACTCTTGACTTAAAGATCCCTAGGTTGTAGCTGTCAGGGAACAAAGACTCCGGAAGGGAATTCCACTCCTTAGCTGTGCGCACAATGAAAGTATTAGCAAAACGCTTTGTGCGTATGGGAGGGATGTCTACCATGTACCGATGGCGCATGGCCGTACGCCTCGTAGTCCGATGATGGAAAGGGCTAGGCGGAATCAAATAGTGCAGTTCCGTCGCACACTCCCCGAAATGTAACCGATAAAAGACCGACAGACTGGCGACTCGGCGTCGATGTTCGAGGCTCTGGAGCTTTGATGCGACCAGTGCAACGTTGCCAATAAGCCTTTTGGCCCGTCTGTCAATCGACTCAAGTGCATCAAGCTGGTATTTGGCAGATCCATCCCAGAGGTGAGAGCAGTACTCCATGCATGACCGAACTTGTGCTTTATACAAGTTGAGCAGCTGTTCAGGCGTGAAGTACTGTCTCACCTTTGCAAGAATCCCCAACTTTTTTGCAGCTAACTGAGCTTTTGCCTCAATGTATGGACCGAAGTTGAGGGTAGATGTCACCGTAACACCAAGAAGTTCGAGGTGGTCCGATAACGGCACGGTTACACCACGGAAAGAAGGAGCCGGATGTAATTGGCTCTTTTTAGCGGAAAAAAGACACGCCTGGGTCTTAGCAGCATTGAAACTGACCAGATTGGCATCACCCCATTCGGAGACCGCCTTCAAGGACAGGTTCAAGCGTTCAACCATGGCCTCCCGGAGAGACCGAATCTGAGGCCCAGTAGCCCGTGCGCCGGACACATATCTCTCAGCAACAGTGCTGTCGTCTGCGTACCCAAAGGTTCCGGGTTTTAGCAGATCATTAATGTGCAGCAAGAATAATGTTGCCGAGAGCACTGACCCCTGAGGGACTCCGGCGTTGATATCTAACTGACCGGACGAGCAGCCGTCGATAACCACTCGGATGGATCGATCCCTCAGGAAGTCCGCAATCCAATCACACAGACCACTAGGCAGACCGAAGGAAGGAAGCTTACCAATGAGGCTTTCGTGCCAGACCCTGTCGAAAGCCTTCGAGATGTCGAGGGAGACGGCTAGCGCTTCCCCGTGGCTCTCGATGGCCTCACTCCAGATGTGAATGGCATACGCTAGAAGATCCCCAGTGGACCGATTTCGGCGGAAGCCGTATTGGCGGTCACTGAGGATGTCGTTCGCTTCTAGGTATGCCAGGAGCTTACCGTTGATCACACGCTCCATACTCTTACAGAGGATGGACGTTATAGATATGGGTCTGTAGTTGACCGGGTCAGCTCGACTGCCCTTCTTGGGCACGGGTTGAACATTGGCTTGCTTCCAAGCCTTCGGCACTTTTCCAGTCTCTATCGAAAGGCGATATAGGCGTGTCAAGATCGGAGACAATTCAGGTGCACAGGTTTTAAGGACAATTGCTGGTATCCCGTCGGGGCCACTCGCTTTGTTCACATCAAGGCTACGCAGCACCCTACGGACGTCCTTTTGATGGATGCGAATGTCCGACATACTCGTCACACATCCATCAGGAGATGGAGGAGGCTGCGCGCCATCAGAATTCAGATGCGAAGATTCCGCAAAAAGGGAGGCAAACAAGTTTGCCTTCTCCTCAGCGGAGTGGGCCAGTGACCCGTCAGGTTTCAGCAGTGGTGGTAGTGAGGGGCGACAAAAGTTTGATTCGACCGACTTAGCCAGGGACCAAAATGCTTTGCTACCCGCTGGGTATGAAGCAAGTTTGCGCCCGATTCTGCTAATGTGGTCAAACCGTGCTCTTCGCATCACCTTTTTGCAGGACTTGGCAGCTGTGTTGAAGGCTCTCTTCTTCTGACTCACGTCATTTGCCTTGCGCGTTCGAGCGTCGACCCATGCTTGGTAGGCCTTGTGTTTAACCGCGTTGGCGTGGTTACACTCGGCTCCAAACCATGGCCGGTCGACGATAGACATTGCTACGTCTGAGAATGGAATATAGTACTCCATCCCCCGACGCAACACATCTGTCACAGCATCAGCGCACGATGATGGATCGTCCGAAGAGAAGCAAGTGGGCTGCCAAGGATAGCATGCGAAGAAAGATCGCATCCCATCCCAATCTGCTGACTTGTACCGCCATACCCGCCGGGTGCCTTTTGGGCTGGGATCGGGCGGGGAGTAGATGGACACAGACTTCACCAGACAGTGGTCGGAACTACCCAAAGGTGAAGATATCGACACTGAGTAACGGTCTGGATCTGTTGTCAGCAGAAGGTCCAAGCAATTGGCTGTGTGCGAATCAACATCTGGCACCCTTGTTGCCCCCTGGACCAGCTGGGTGAGATTTAGCGCTATCGCAAGCTTGCGCGTCTCTCGTCCAGCATGATCAGTGCACTGGTATGGGAAGAGCCACTCCTGGTGGTGGGCATTAAAGTCCCCCAGTAGCACTAGTTGGGCGGAAGGGTACCGCTGCTGTGCCGTATCAGCCGCCTCACTGAGGTACTCTGTGAGCCTGGTTGTCTCCTGATCTCCGCTGTGCGAGCGGTAGACACAGGCATAGATAATCTTATCCAGACCTGTGTCCACCAGAGCCCACAGCACTGAGAACCTGGAGTCTTCAAGGTTACGGAGACGCCGATAGCAAGTGTCGTCTCGGGCATACATGCATACACCCCCGCGTGGTTTGAAATTGTGCTCCAGGGTAAACCCTGGGTAGGATAAGTACGACACGTCTGACGGACTTCCTATCTGCGTCTCCGCAAGGAAAAACAGTGCTGGCTTTTCAGTCTCCAGGTGATGGTGGACTGACGTGAGATTGGAGTGCAGGCCTCTAATATTAGTGAGGTTTTTATACCTATAAAAACTATTCTGTTATCGAAATACCTAACGATTCTAGTTAGTATAATTCTTATTTTTTTATTAATACGCCCGCAATAGTCACTTTCGTTATACCCTGTGCATGTCTATTTAAATAATTTTAAACGGAAAAGCAATTTGTTCACAAACGTTACGAACTTGAAAACGAGTGTTTTATAACACTCACGTGATTTGAGTACTTTACATGTGTTTATATTTCCTGCCTTGAACTGATGATACAGGAAGGGGAAGCTTGTAACCTGTTCCCCAATTCGTAGAAGTGTAACAAGGCTGCTAATGTTAGTGTTCATGATGGATACAATAATATATATATATATATACAATCTCAGCGACAATCAATGTAAGAAAATTTTATGTCTCTGTAATTATTAGTGTTTTTGACAGATTGCTTGCTATGCGAATGCGGATGTTCCTTCATTCTATCAGCGATGGCTATTTACTAAATGCCAAAATGTAAAAATAATATCAGAATGCCAAGAACTATCGAAATCTCACGTGATCGATCTCTAAGGGCTCTTTCAATTTAGACGTTTGGTGTCGGACTGCTGCGGAGCCGCAGCGGTGCGGGTGTCGTACTGCGCACGACCGGTTGATTTTTCCATACAATTTATACACCAAGGGTGCAGTGCAGCGTCGGTGCTGCGCACGCACGACTGCAGGACGAGTTTGTGTGCGGTGCCACAGCAGTCCATCACGAAACGTACAATATGAAAGAGATCGATTCCGTGACAATTCGATAGCGCTTGGCATTCTCATTCAATTTTGACATTTTATCAATCGCTATCGCCCATCGTCAGTTCCGTCACAAGATAGTAGATGATACTGTTGCCATCCCGCTTTTAAATAAAAAATCGCTTGTACATAAAAAAAAACAATGAGTTGTTTCGTTGTTCAATTAGAACACAATCATCAATACATAGACTACCAAACAGTATTATGTACAAATAATGTATTACACAGTACTTAGAATGGATACGAGCCACTTATCTAGTAGCTGACCGCAACTGTGGTCTTAGTCGTAAGCGTGCCAGCTCCTCTTAGGTGTCTGCTAATATCTTATCGGATTAGTAATTGGTCGTGTGGCTACGGGTGGCGGTTTCTATTCTAATTTCTTGCAGGATTTGTACCTTTTTGTTAGGATTTTCGGCTTTGTCAATTTTCCGGCATCTCAGCTGGGACAACTTCGGTCTCAACATAAACGGAGAGAAATTAACTCACTTGAGGTTTGCTGACGACCTAATAATTTTTGCATCAACAAAAGATGAAATTCAAAAAATGCTGAATCAGCTAGATACTGAAAGCCGGCAAGTATCATTTCATATCATTTTTATTTTATGGTGGTTCATGGTTAGTCCAACCATGAACCACGATAAAACAAAAATGATGACAAATGATACACAAGAACCAGTTACCATAAACAACAGTTATATAGAATACGTAAACGAGTACACTTATCTAGGCCAAATTATATCACGAACCAACTTAATGTCAAAAGAACTGGAAATAAGGACAGCTAATGCGTGGAAAAGATACTGGTCTTTTAGGAAAATAATGAAAAACAAAGACATAAACATGTACATTAAAATAAAACTTTATAATACTCGCATAATGCCAGTTCTTAAATACGGGTGCCAGACTTGGGCTTTAACAAAAGCTCATACCAAAAAGTTAGAAGTCTGTCAAGCTGCCATGGAAAGAAGTATGCTCGGGAAAAGGAGACTGTATAAAATGAGAAACGAAACACTCAGAAGACGCACAAAAATAGAAAATGTTGCACTTAAAGTAAAGAAATTAAAATGGAGATGGACAGGACACACAGTAAGGGGAAGGGAGAAATGGAGTAGAACATTGATGAATTGGTTCCCAAAATACAATAAACGAAAGAGGGGGAGACCGTTTAAAAGGTGGGAGGACGAACTAAAGGATATCGCAGGAAAAACATGGACAAGGACGGCGAGAGATACAGAGGGGTGGAAGAGGTTGGAGGAGGCCTTTGCCGAAAATTGGCAAACAGATATTATATGTGTCGATGTCATGTAAAAATATTTTAATAATTAAGTACTTTGGAATTATCTGAATAAAAAGGCTTAAAATATAAAAAAATAAAATAAATTATACATTTAATGCACTTTATAGCCTGACACTCATCAATCTAGTTCAGGCAAATAAGCAACTGTTCTTTTATATTTTTAATATATTTTATTGTATATAGTCATCACTGTCTATTAACTTCCATCTTTAAGTGGTAGGTAAGTACTATTGAGTAATTTGAATAATATGGTCTCCTGTTCGATATGAGCAGTTATATAAATAATATGATAAGTAGATGGAACAATTATCCGACTACCCAAGATACGAGCATGTCTCAGTTTGGGAGTCGTAGTCTTAAATTAAAATGACTCTGTACATTTACCTCACTAACATAGACGAAAATGTGGTTTCTTGTAACGCTTTTGTACTTTTTGAAGAATAAAATTATTACTATTATTAATTCTCAGGTGTGCGTACCGGAGCGCGTGTGACCAGATATGATGATATTATGAACGTCAGCCAGCCAAAAGGAGTTATATAAGGATCGTAGCAGGTGGCGGTCTGGCGGTCTTAAGTTTCTGACTAAGCTGAGCACAAGCTTAACATTATTTAGTACCTTTATTTAATGTAGTACCTTGTCATATTGTATGTAGATGCAAGAAACATTTTTATTATGTTAAGTTTAACTGCCCCAAACGATAAGTAACACGAGAGCAATTCAATTCAAACATCAACTACATGAGTTAAGGGTCGTAAAACAACACGGAGCAATATTCATAAAACCATATTTTGTAATACAATAATAGCTCCCTGTTTCACTCGTAGACGATCGTAATTTTTCATTAGAGAGAATATAAAAAAGGAAAATATTATCGCGGGAATCAGGTTTTTTTAAATTTCTTTCTTGTGACAAAAACGACCTGACCTTCGGGAATCCGCTGGATGCGAGAAATAGTTCGATGTGGTGACGTTTGGGGGAGGCCTGTGCTCAGCAGTGGATGTCTTTTGGCTGAAATAATGATGATGCTGAAAAAAAAACGAAACGCTATAATAAAGAGGCATCACACCACATTTTTTCACCTCATAATTTTTTTTTTAACTGTTCGAAGCGCCTTCCGAATTAAGTATTATATATTGTCTAATTGACTTATTAGAACGAATAACAAAAAAAAAGCTATTTAAACAGTGACATTTAAAACAAAACCTCAAAAAAAATGGTTTACCAAAAAACTTCTAAAAGTGAGACTGCTATTCATATTTAACTGACCAGAGAGTAATTGCCTTTCAACTAGCTTCCTCTGGCGGCCGCGGGCGAAAGTGTACAAGTCGAAACTGTAGTATCTCTGGGGACGATGTGTAAACTACTAACTGAACCCATTTTAGCCCGGCTGCAGAACAATAGCTAAAACTAGGTGAGTTTAGCTTAGCTGAGATAACTTTTCATAAACAAGTCAGCTTAATTATGAATAGTCCTCCAGAACAAATTTCAGCCACGGCGACCAACCTCAGTGGAGACTAGCCCTCGGCGCGGGAATAGTGCACAAGTGCATGCACAAACACAGTTCTCAGTTGCCTAATTCTCATAGTCCTATCGGACAGCAATCCGTCACGACCAGAGAAAGCTCAGGCGTAGGACACGGGGTCCCAGCGCTAAGAAAGAAAATTTGGTTTAAATAAATATTACTAGATGGCGCGATATGCACCGATTTCTTATTGAATTGTGTGTAAAATTAACATTTTCTGGAGTTTAATATAAAAAAATCATGTTCTTGTTTAATTAACTCTCCTAAGCACAAACTTATGGAATATTGGGCGTTTTATAAACATTTCAAACATTATTTGAACGGATGATTTAGATTGCGTTGTTTTAAATTTATGAGGCATTCCACTCGATTATTTAAATTCGTATTGTAACAGATTCTGGTCCAATGAAACTAATATAAAACAAATCGTCAATGTATTTATGGAAAAAATATTTCCGAACCGAGGTAACAAGTCACTGCTAATACCATCAATTTATCGCCGTGGAACGGAACCGAAAGCGATCGATGAAAAAAAATTGTAAAATAGTTTAATCAGGCTTAAAACGCTAGTTAAGTCGGCACGGTTTCTTTGTATAGGATGAGGCGTCTGTATGCTAGTATTATATTATCTGTGCGTAGGACCACAGAATATACGTATATAATAGTATAGGTAGTAGGACTAACAGCTTAAAGTGCATTCCAAAGCACGGGGGTGCCACTGAGAAATTCCTAATGGATAAACCGAATAACACTGCCCGACTTGGGAATCGAACCCAGGGCAGAACATATACCTCTAAGTAAATAGATTGCGGTCTCAGACAAGTATAAATAAACTCTTAGTCTACAACTGTTTCTATAAGTTCCAACAGGAACATTTTTCTGGGTAAAATTCACACGGGAAAATTTTTGCAATCTACCAGTGAAGTTTGTTATTAGATAAAATGACGAAAGATACTTTACAGACATTTTTATCTATATGCAATATCAGTAAAGATTGTTATCTCGTTAGTTTAGCTCGTGGTTGCAAGCGAGACTACTAAGCGGGCTTAGTAAACCTTATCTACTAACCAAATAATACATTTTATCTCAAATATGCATAGAAATATCGTCATTATTTTAGGAAAAAGAACACGTGAAGTACCTAATTTACGGACAAAGAAAATCAAATTCATTGCTGGAGCGTTTTTTGAATTTGGAACATTACAACGCTCCAGCAGCGACGTGCTGGGGTTATTAGATACTATTTGATTGGATCTCTTTTATCATTCTTGGCATACCAAAGTAAGTCTGGTTGCTTAGTACAAATTGCGTTCACGTGGTTGTACAGCCATAAATGCGTTTGCCTTTCAGCACAGATGATAAATAGAAAATCGGCGGCAAAGCTGAAAATTCGTCTTGATTTGTTATTTAAATATTTAATAGATATAAATTTAATAATTAAAATTTGTTCCAACTGAAAGCTATGAAAGTATATGAAAATTTTATGATTTGGAAAAACGATAAAAAAGTGAACATTTTCTCCGAAACAGTATTTTTGGCGTATTTTAAAGAGATTGCTAAAACTAAAAAGCCATCTACATT
Organism: Orthosia cruda; assembly: GCA_964057195.1. Lineage (NCBI taxonomy): Eukaryota > Metazoa > Arthropoda > Insecta > Lepidoptera > Noctuidae > Orthosia > Orthosia cruda. The sequence goes on along the minus strand of OZ059826.1, from coordinate 57,444,435 downwards.
ATGGACAATTTATTCCATGCTGATTTACAGGTCATTTTAAAAACAGCATTAACTTGAAAAATTTTGGAAATTTATCTACTTTATTATTTCCCTGCATTATTATGAGAAAAGCGCTATATATGTCTCGTATTAGTGAGGTCCTCGGCCTTCAAACTCATACTCGTCCTGCAATTGCCTATTTCCCGGCCTTTGCAATAATGTACTATTCCGTCAGGAAATTTTCAATAGCCTAGTGCTATATGCCTTAAGTCTGGATTGATGCCCAATGAGGGTGAACTAATTAACGTCAGTTTAAACTTGAAATGATGACAAAGTTCCATAAATATAACTGTTAAAGCAAGGAAGCAAAGTTTGAATTAAAATCATTTCCAATACCGTAAAATTGTGATTAGATATAAAATCACAGCAGCGCAGACCCTTTTTTCGAGAAAAAGGCAGAATAACATTTTGCCCACATAAAACTCTATTAAAGTAGTAGTTGGAAAATCCCGTATCTATCTTAATTTACCATATTTGTAAAATATTAACAACAACAAAAAAAAAAGCACGCGCTGAAAACCAAAAAGCTATTAACTTGACATATCGGAGACCTCACGCCTCACCAGAGCCTCTAGCGGCAAATTCATACGCGGTAGCTCCTATTGATGGGAAAATGGCTGGCCCCTAAGACAATCATGATGGCGTAGGTACTGTTCACCTCCGCCCCGCATAAAAAAAGAAAAATCCGGCCAAGTGCGAGTCGCACTCGCGCACGAAGTGTTCCGTACCATTATCGCAAAAAATGTTTCAAATCACGTTTGTTGAATGAGAGCCCCGCTAAAATATTTATTTTATTCTGTTTTTAGTATTTGCTGTTATAGCGGCAACAGAAATACATCAACTGTGAACATTTCAAATGTCTAGCTGTTACGGTTCATGAAATACAGCCTGGTGACAGACAGACAGACAGACAGACATACAGACAGACGGACCGCGGAGTCTAAGTAACAGGGTTCCGTTTTTACCCGTTGGGTACGTAACCCTAAAAAAAAAATAATAACTCACTGTGACCTATTATTGTAAGTGCTCATGTTCTAGTTTCGTCATCTTCACACTGTACTGTGAAACAGCAGGCTTTCTAAAATCCTTCATCGTGCTGATCTCCAAAGTGCCCTAAGACTTAGTATAAATCGTTTTAGGAAAGAATATGCCTGAAACCTATACCTAGGTCATAATGTTTGGTACTTTGTAAGAAATGATACTATAATTTATTTTTCAGGAATTCTGGCATAAGTATAACTAAGTTTTATAACTTCTGGCAACTAGTATGATTGGGTTTCAAGATAAAGGAGTTCTGTTTTTGGTGTTTTTAACCGACTTCAAAAAAAGGAGGTAGTTCTCAATTCTTTGGAGCGTTTTTAGGTTTCCGTACCAAAATGGTAAATAGGAACCCCTATTATGCGACTCAGTCTGTCTGCCCATCTGTCACAGCTGGATATCTCAATCACTACTAATGCTATCAACTTGAAAATTTGAATAGTTTTAGATGACGTTTGCCCAACTATTTTGCAAATTAGAAAGATATAGTGGTCAAGCGCGAGCATATCAAAAATAAAACGTCTTTCTTTTTTTTGCAACAGGTTCTGAAGGGGTATTAAAAATTCGTAGTGGGGCTACTAGCACTAGCACTATTGCACATTCTCAAAAAATCTCTCTATGTTTTCTTTGTAAGGGTATACTGCCCAGGGCGTCCCATGGTTTTTCGCTTTGAAGTGTTTTGTTTTGGCGGTCGATTTGTTTTTTTTTTTGGTAAAAAGTTTTTTTTTTAACTCAATAGTTGGAAAAACCAGTCTCATCCGCCTAAATAAAAACCTTTATGTTAGAGAGTCAACCAAACCGATGTTCCTAAAATTTGCTGTATCTGGCTGATAGGTCATTATCAGTGATATAATGATTAAGAGTTTTACACTATCAGCCTGCAAATTACCACTTCCAACTGCTGGGGCATAGGCTTAACCTCTATGAGAGGGAATGGCCATATTCCACAATGCGGGCTGGTTTACTGTCTTATAATTTTTGTACTACGATTAAAAAATAAGCTCTGAAGGGTGCGAAAGTTCAAACTTTTTGTGGCTACATAAAGACAGCGATAAAAAATGTAACCTTAAAAAAGTTACTTTTAAAGTTGTGAAAGATCATGAAAAGTTTTTTATTCTAACTAATTTCTTTCGCTTTTATGAATGTAACAATTAAGAGAATTATCTGAGAACTGAAATATCGTTTTTATTTTCTTGAAGTTCTTTAAGTGATTTAGTAGCAGATGAATATTTCATATCTAGTTTTTTAACCTAACGTTTATGTAAGTAAGTTTTTATCTAAAATTCTCGAAATAAATATATAATGAAGATAAATGAATGAGAATTATAGATCGTATAGTTGTCTGAAATGCTTAAGAGATTGCTCGCAACGGAATTTTATTAAATTTGTTTCTTTTTTCATTTCATGAAAATATATGTGGCCATTTGAGAGAGATAAAATCTTTGGTAACAGTAACAAATGCGTTATTATTTTTCGTAATATAAACTTAAATTAAAAATAAGAATTTTACTAGCGTTAATAATATTAAAAATATTGTTTTCTCAAAACCAAAAGAGGTCGTTGTCCTACAACCTGAAACCGTGAAACTAATCAAACCCCTAAAAAATAAAAGTAAAATTAAGTAGTAAGTAAAGTTATAAAGTTGTTCATATTGATGAGAACAATGACCTCATGCTAGGTTTGAAATTGTTTGTGTTACACCTTGTAGGTGATTACGAGGCGCCCCACAGTACACCAATTATAATAAGCGTTCCATCACAGACTTCGGACCTGCATATCTGGACTATTTTCGAAAATAGTAACTAGATATGGAAGCCTATGTTTTCCTATTATTTATTCTTCCTACAGCTGGGATACAGGCCTCCTCTCTGTGAGAAAAAGTAGGCTATAATCGACACCGCGGGGTGGTCGATATCGCCATGTGGCCCTATATCAATTTGATGTCAATCTTTTGACATTTACACTGCAATATATTCTAAAAATCCGGCCTAGTGCGAGTCGGACAATTATCGCAAGAAACGCCAGAAAAATCACGTTTGTTGTATGGGAGCCCCCCTTAAATATTTATTTTGTACTGTTTTTAGTATTTGTTGTTATAGGGGCAACATAAATACATCATTTGTCAAAATTTCAACTGTCTAGCTATCACGGTTCATGAGATACAGCCTGGTGACAGACAGACAGACAGACGGACCGCGGAATCTTAGTAATAGGGTCCCGTTTTTACCCTTTGGGTACGGCACCCTAAAAAAATATAAAACCGGCCCAGTGCGAGTCAAACTCGTGCGCCGAGGGTTCCGCACCTACCCATTATACAGACAAAGATACAGATAAAGATGGACATAATTGCCTCTAAGCATTGCCAAGCGTGATTTTTGCGGTTTCTGGAAGAACACTAATAAATTGAGCATTCGGCCAGGCCTGCCTGTTAGTGCCGACAAGCAGGCCTGTCTGTGGTGTGAGTGATGTGAAGGATATTGCAAACCTTTTTAGAAATCGGTTTGTTTTAAAGTCATCGCTAGGGAGCTTTTGTGAGATGCTGGAAGCTGAGCCCCGTTTTGGCAAGGTGGCAGGGACACGTTTCAGTGCCAAATATATGGCCAGGGTCATCATGTCCACGTCTAGAGGTAAGTCCCCTGGACATGATGGGCTCAGTAGCTCGAGCGTTTGCAATACGCCAGTCCTCACTCAACGAGGGTTTTGGCACTGCTGTACAATTTATGTATTCGTCATTCATACTTGCCTCATGAGGACGATCGTGGTTCCCATTGTTAAAAGTAAAACAGGTGATATTTCGGATAGGGGAAAATATAGACCTATTTCTCTAGCAACCATAGTCGCTAAGGTGCATGATGGTCTGCTTGATACACAGCTACACGAACATCTTGTGCTGCACGACAATCAGTTCGGGTTTCAGCCAGGACTTTCTACTTCTACAGAGAGTGCAGATCTGTGTCGCAAGCAGGCCGTCACGTACTACACAAAAAGAGGATCACCTGTTTTCTCTTGCTTCCTCGATCGGTTTAGGAATTTTGATCTGGTTTCCTAAGATATATTATTGAGGAAACTTGAACCTATAAGCTTGCCTATCGAGCTTATAAGTATCTTCAGGCATTGGTATGGAAGCCAGATCTACAGAGGTCGGTGGGCGGGTCTGCTGTTGGAGCGTTATCAATTGGAGCGTGGAGTAGGACAGTGGATTGACCTCCCCTGCCCTCTTAAATTTTTATATGAATGCCCTGATTGAGGCGCTTAGCAGTCAACATTTCGGTTGTCATATTGACGGTGTCTGTGTCAATAATAATCTCTAAAGGACAATGCTGACATTGAAAGGGAACGGAGGGCTCTATCCGAGTGTGCGAATATGATAGCTCGCAGGTTTGCACATTGTACTGCAGAAATAAAGGTGACGCTGTTTAGAGCATTCTTTACCACCTTCTACACTTGCAGCCTGTGGGATAACTATTCACGGGCATCGTATAGAGCCCTTTGTGTCCAGTATAATAACGCGTTCAGAAATCTGATGGGGTTGCCTTGGTGTTGTAGTGCGTCAGGATGTTTGCGGCGGCGCGTTTGTTTTTACGCGATAATGCTCAAGCGCGCAACATCAATGGTGGTCCGAGTTATGGCCTGTCCTAACAGGGTTCTGAAAATGATTGCTGACAGAGTGGACTGTTCGTATATATACGTCGTTCAATGCTTTCAGTTACATATATCACCGTATCGTGTTGTTTACTAATACTTAGTTTTAATGTACATTGTTACTAACCATTTAAGAGTCTTTGCTCGAATTAAAGATTTAGAATTTGAATTCTACCGCCATAATAAAATTGGTTATTGGTGGCTAAGTTTTAAAGATATAGGCAAATCTAGATATTCGATTTATTTTTTCGTGAAAACTTGAAAGTACCATAATTTACCTTAATTTTCAACTAATAATTTGTTTTGATTTTTTTAATTCTTTTAAATTTCGTGATTCTAGGTCAACGGGAACTACCATAATAGGTTTTGACCCAAAACCTGTAGGTTACTTCCGGTTGTCCTAGTATTGTCAATTTATTTAAAAGCAAGGTCTTACAGCACAAGTAAAGGAAAATTCCGGAAAAAAAAAAAAAAATAAGGTAAATTTTCGTACTTACAAGTTTTCACGAAAAAATAAATTTGCTTATATATATTTATCGCGGTGACTCAGGACCTTGGTTTTTATACACCTAATAGGGATTATAGACATCGGTATCTGGTGTAAATTTCAACTTGCTAGTTCCACCATTTTCTGAGAAAATCGGTGGTGATACACGGACAGACAGACAGACAGACAGACAGACGGACGAGAAAGTGATCTTATAAGGGTTCATTTTTTTACCTTTTGTGATACGGGACCCTAAAAATAACAGACTTCCAAATCAAATCACTACACAACGAAAAATAACTTTATTTTCGGATGTCGGTGTCAAAGACAAAAAAAAATAGGTATCAAAGACAGCAACTTCCGAAAAGAAAGTTATGTTTTGTTATGGAAGTCGGTTTAATTTTATTTTTCTCTGTCTTTTTGGAGTAGGCTTCCAGTCTAACTAGATGCAGTTGAGATGGATAATTATAGTATGTCAAAAATAATAGTTAAACAGTAATACTTTTAATGTCCATATACAAATACCTCATTTAAGATAACATTAATATTCAATGAGGTTTAAATGCCAAAATCACATCAATGGGGCCCTGGTAGGCAGCATGAGTCCAAGGAGTTATTCATAGTCTGTGTAGAAACTGATTAATTTATAAGTGGATTCGGATCTACTCTATAATTCACTTGAAGTTTAATCCGTATTCATTGTTAAGATTAACAGGCGTCAGTTAATTTGAAACTGCTTAAGAATTAATGAACTGAGTGTACGTTGTGGCTGGTCTATGTGTTATGCGTGTGTGGTGGTACAAGGTGGATTAATGGCAGATCACATGATAGCTATTTGTTTACTTAATTGTCAACGATTTGTTTATCGGTATGTTAAGATGGGTGGCCATCATAGCACACCGAGAATCCTTTGTGCCTCGGAAAGTATGTTAAGTGGTTGGACCCAGCTGTCAAATCCAATCAAAATATTTTTAATTCAACTAAACCTTATATAGGAACTTTTGAATTGTCAAACAAAATATGAATCTAGTTGCACATTCGCAAGCGTCAGTAGGTCTCTATGGAGAAGAATGTACAAGAAACTCCACGGACACTCTTTTCCATCATTTTTAATTACAATTATTTGGTTACATCATTCTTGTTGGAAAAATACATATGTAAGAAAGGTGTGAAAAGACATGCACGTAAAAGCGTCTAGAGTAAAACAAACAATTCAAAAACTTTTTAACAAGAAATCAAACCGATTTTTTGTTAAAAAGTTTTTTATTTTTCTCTTTTTAGTTTTGGTAGGTATCTCCAATTAACATGATAATCATTTGTGGCCAAAGAACGTCTCAAGACAATTCCAATAAGCCCAAGCACGACTAGGATACAGTTTTTTATTTCAGAGTTCCAGTGCCTAAGTCCGGCTTCATCAGCAGAACAGTTCACTGGTAACATTTTTACCAGTACCATTCATTTATAATTATTTGCTTCATCATAGTCGGTTAACTATTCGATATATTTTATACCCGTGACATAATTAGCATTTAGGAGTTCCAGTGGCCATCTGTGGTCTTCTTCATCAGTTCCACTTCACCAAATTATACTTTCTGAGTGCAAGTGATTGCATTGTTGATGAAAATACCAAAATCACTATATGTATGCCTATAATATTTAAGGAGTTCCCTCGATTGCTCTAGGATCCCATCATCAGATCCTGACCTGATGACTACGGGACCAACTAGGAAGTATACCCTTCAAAACAAAAGAAGTATTTTTGAAATCGGTCCAGGCGTCTTTGAGTAATCGGGGAAAATACATTAAAAAAAAGATTCCGACGAATTGAGAACTTCCTCCTTTTTTTGTAGTCGGTTAAAAATAAAATAAGTAGATAATTAAAAGCAGGCCGAATCAGTTAGGTTATGACCCATTCCAACTGATGGCGCCCGTTTACAAACATGACGCATGGATTGGCACCACTTTAGTTCAACTATCATGATGGGAACCTGTCTTGGCTTTACGTTGACATCGACCCTCAATTTTGGTCCATTCATTGAGGCAAAAGCTCAGCTGGCTGCCTAAAAGTTGGGGATCCTTGCGAAGGTGAGATGGTACTTCACCCCGGAGCAGTTGCTCAACTTGTATCAAGCGCAAGTTATATCATGCATGGAATACTGCTCTCATCTCTGGGACGGATCTGCCAAATACCAGCTGGATGCACTCGAGTCGATCGAAAAACGAGCCAAGAGGCTTATCGGCAATGAGGTACTGGTCAAGTCTAGGCTCCAGAGCCTTGAACATCGGCGCCGACTTGCCAGCCTGTCGGTTTTTATCGGTTACATTTCGGGGAGTGTGCGTTGGAATTGCATGAACTGATCCCTCCTAACCCGTTCCATCATCGGACTACAAGACGTACGGCGATGCGTCATCGATACATGGTGGATTTCCACCCATACGCACCAAACGTTTTGAAATGCGTACAGCAAAATAGTGGAATTCCCTGCTGGAGTCTGTATTTGCCGATAGCTACAACCTGGGAGTCTTTAAGTCAAGAGTGAATAGGATTATTCTAGGCAGGCGTGCTTCATTGTCGACCACATCATTGCTTACCACCAGGTGAGATAGTGGTCAAGCGCAAGACTATTACTAAAAAAAAAAAAAAAAAAAATTCATTGCATATGCCACCATCAGAGATACATTAAAGAGAGCATGACATCACTGCCAGAGCGCAAACAAGTCAAAAACCGACACCGACAGGCACAAGGCAGTGTAAACGGTAGAGTACTCACACAAGTGGTGTGCAGTTATATAATACTAATTTAAATTGAGTTTATACAATACAAATATTTCATTCTGCAAATATGTAATTTCGTAAATCTTTGATTTTCGTACCGGATAGTAAAAAGTCTGAAATCTGACATTTTCTTGCCAAGAGTTATCATGTTACCCAGTCACTGGGTCGTGAGGTTGGATAGACAGACACTTCGTGTAAAATTATGGTTTCCAGCTGAACCCAGTAAGGTTAGAATCCGACCCCAATATTAGTGGGACCAAGCTATGTAGATTGATTACTTATCTAAACTTCTAATGAACAAATACAAAAAACATTGTTTCTAGAATTACTAGTTAATTTCCTAAGTAACCATTTTGTTCACTTCTAATTTAATAACTTTGATTCATCACGGGTGCTGATAATATTACACTTTTGAAAAAATAAATAGTTTATACTAATACCTATAGACCGAAATTAACCTTGAGAAACTGGGAATTAACCTGATTTATGCCGTTTAAGAAATTCCTAACTTCAACGCTGGATTAATAAGTTAGTAAGTTATTAAGTAGAAGATTATCAAGGTAATATTTTATCAGCCTACAGCAGTCCATTTGTGGCTAGCCGATTCTTGTCAACTTTAACTTAGTTGCTACCAAACACTCTGTGAAGATCCTTATTACGCGGCTGTGGGAGCCACACATAAGTGAATAGCTTGCCTTCTATTTACGCACTGCTTTATTCTCTCATGTCGGTTCGACTAGACGTAACAATAGGCGGTGCCGGGTGATGCGCGCCTTATAAACTTTTTTAACAATCCTTATCCTAATCCTGACTTAGCTAGCCAAGTAATCTTTAATTAACCTAAAAACATAAACAGAACGTCTTAAGACTTGCCATTATGAAGGCTTCCACTGCAACACATCTACATGTATTTACGTATATGTGTTTATATTAAGTTGGGACCTTCGAGTGATAAATGATGAAGGATATTGCTACGGCGATTTTGTTAACACTTACGTTAAATATTATTTGTTAATTATTACTTTTTTAAGTATTTGAAACTTGTATTACAAGTACTGAATGTTTGAAATTTTGAATACACAAGTAGGTATGTGAGCGACAACTTGTAACTTCGCAAAACATAAATGTGGACATTATCATCCTTTTAATTTAAATCCAAAGTCAAAATAAATATCGCATACATAAAGTGGAAATCATATATAATAAAAATCTTACCGTAACAACCATTTTTGACCGTTATTAACATCTTTTCACTTCTAAATCTTTAATTAAATATAGGGTGTCATTTTTTGCCTCTACAAATGAGTGTTTTATGCCGTTTCTCATTATGGACTAATATAAGGTATTATTAATAAACTCATACCGAGAGAAGATGCAGAATATATGGCAACAGTCGAAGTTACTTGGGGTTACCTACGGGGAAGGTTACCTACGGCCAGATACATGTAGCTGCTGATGTACGCGTATCTCCAGGGCCAAGAATGTGTATGTATTAGCACCAAATTAAAGGATATACAACATAGTATATAGCAGCGTCCTAAAATGTACCAATGATTAACGGCATAATTAAGGAATTTCAATTAACTGTAGATAAAAATTATGATAGAGTTGTATCTTCAATTCGCAGCAAAGCAGAACCTGTGACTCTGTAGTTTATTTGTTTCCTTTTGTAACTATTTAAACTTTACCTGTATTGACCAACGTTTTCAATTAAATAAATTAATCGTTTTTACGTTAATGCTTCCTGTACCGCTGAGTTTTCCAAGTGGTTGTGGATGGCCAAATCATTACTATGAAGAATAGCACAAAACAATCAAACGAGTCAAGGAGCCGATTTTGATTAAAACTAAAACTGCAACATTGGCTATTTCTCACCTTATATGTCGACAACCAAAATTGATTGACAATATATTTATTAACGCGGGCGAAGCTGCGGGTAACAGCTAGTATTTTATACCTTTCTTTAAACATTTTAAGCTAGCAGAATGTATTTCAACTTTGAATTGACGACTTAAGGAAAACGAGCTTATTTCAAGGAAGTGAAAGTTATCGGCCACCCGGTACAAGTTTCATTTTGACCGTAGATAATAGAAATGGCTAAGACATTAAGTTCCCCTTTGTATAGTGTTTTATACTTATGTACAGTGTTAATAAATAATAGGTATTAGGTATAAATAGGTATGTCAAAAGTTTGCAAATGCAGAATGTGGTGACTGCAAAACATGTGTGTAAATTATTCACTTTAGGTCAAAGACATATAATTCTTTTTTTTATCTAGCCGATGCTGTCCTTCCTGATATTTTTTTTCCGTAGAGGCATTCCTTAGAGCAGTGGTGGTAGTGGTAACGGCCGCGACTTAGAAGTTGTAGGTCGTGGGTTCGAACCTAGGCAGGCACTTTAGTTCGTGTAAATTATTTTCATAAACACTGCTTTCAAAACGGTGAAGGAAAACTCGTGTAGAAACCGGCATGTTAGAACCAAAAATTTTAAGAAATTTGACATCCACCAACCAGCACTGGGCCCGCGTGGTGGATTACAAACTATTCCCTCTCACAGTGAGGAGCCTGCACGCACAACGGACTAAATGGGAGTCTAAGTCGGAAAAGGGGGTCCATCTATCCTATCTTATGTTCTTTCGCACCCGTCTCGAACCAGCCCTCATGGTACGCATCCAAATCATCTCGTCACCACTTCGTGGGCCAGCCTCGACGGCTACTTTCGTCTTCTGTAACCCACTGCATGGAGACTCTAGCCTAGCGGTTAATGTACTTGAGACTAAAGTGATCCGCCCAATCCTATTTGAGCCTGGCAACCTTTATGCCCACGTTTATTATGCCCGTTTTGAAGCGCAGCAGTCGTTTTATACTCAAAATGCTGCGTACCACAGCTCTCTAACTCTATTCTTTATTGCATACAAAAAGTTTCAATACTATTTTTATCACATCACAATTTTCACGACATCTTTTTCAGATCTTTACTTACCCCTTTTTACCCTTAAGCATGATCTATAACGTCACGTTTCATAACATAAGTTCAAAGCAAACTTTACGAAATACCTCAATCCCGATTTCGTATAAAATAAAATTTCGTATTTTTTGTTAGTATTATTTCTTATTGAAGCTCGGATTTCTTTCCTTTTTTCTTTATTGAATAAATTTGTGAGTCAGTCATCTTTGGCGATACAATTTCGTTACTTTCCAATCAGGATTGTGACTTGTATGTGCTGGTTTCCTTTTATGTTTCTGGAACCTTTCGAAAAACGGGTCAATGTTTGTGTCTATGTAAACGTGAACATTAATTTTTCCTTGAAAATATAAAAGGGTTATTAGTGTGTTGATTAAAGGAAATGTTATTAGGGAATAGTTAGGTTATTAAGGTGGCATAGGGAGCAACGTATAACTGGTTAGGTACTGATTACAGTCAGCCTTTATCATCTCACTACGGGCAAAGTCCCCTCTTGACTTTCATCTGGTTCGGTTCACAAAATTAATTCGAAAATTAAAATTAGTTCGATGAACTGTTCGTCCTGCCATTGGCTCCATAATATGTGGTAGTTAGAAAAACATTGCATAGAGGTACATAGTTATCGTAAGCGCTAGACGACTGTGAAGTTCTATATTTCTCTCTGCGTTTGGACATATTTTCTTGCTGTTTGGATTTCCATAGGGTGACACTAAGTGTGTTGTCCACTGTGTAACTTGTGCCTCTATTTAGACCCATTACTGGGACTGGCCAACTGGCAATGTATGACTACGTTTATTAGCTTAGGTCTTACCTGTAAAAATAAATGTACGTATTAATAAATAAAGTCGGTTAATAAATATCCGCATTGATAATTTCAAGAAATAACTATTAAATATGTACTGAACAAAGTCATTATAAACACTCCTCAGTTTTGTTTCTCCTTCGGTGAACACACGTTATTTATCTCAATATTTGAGCGCGACATCACGAATTCACGACTAAAATACATATTTAGCGATAAATACGGACATGTGTAAGTTTTAATAAATTAAAAGGTTCAGCAATCATTTGCTAAGATATTCGCCAAGATTTATGACGTAACATATATTTTAAGTCAGTTTGAAAGAATCCACTCAGTGACTTAGAATACGGTAGACAATTATCTAATAATATCAATAAATTAGCTTCTGCCAGCGACATCATCCGCATGAAAAGTGTTTTCTTTTCCCAAGGGAACTAATGTTAAAGAAAACACTTTTCCCAAACTTTTTACGGGGATGAAAATAAAACCTATGTGTTTTTACAGATCTATTCTATACGTTATCTATCTCTATGCAAAGTTTCATCTATAACTGTTCAGCCGTTCTGGAGTGATTGAGTAACAAACAGCCATCTCATCCATACATCCAAAATTTCGCATTTGTTGCATAATGATTTAAAAATGTTCGCATATTAGTACTATCGTAAAGTATTAATGTGGACGTTGCGGGAGGTGGAAAAAAAGAAGATAGACGCTCTGCAGATGTGTTGCTGGAGAAGAATTCTCGGAGTGTCGTGGACCGGGTTCCGCACAAATGTCTTGATACTCTAAGAACTCCACATCAAGCACCCCACACCACTGTCCGCAATAGTACAGTCCCGAATATAATACTTATACTCACTTTCTTCGTTTCAAGGCGAGACAGTCATTCCATAGAACGGTTAGTCTTCCAAGGAAGAGTGGAAGGCACGAGACCCAGTGGAAGGTCACCCATGCGTTGGACTGATCAGATCAAGTCTGCTGTGGGCGGTCCCATGCAACGAATGTACCCGGATGACATCTAATCGGGAAATGTGGCAAGACATTGTGAGACGCATTACATCTACAAATAGTAACAGCACTTCATGACGACCACGACCGTTCTGTCAAGAGCGTAACGACTAAGAAGAAAAAGAATATTAGTATTAGTAGATAGGATCGAATATTAGTATTTTGGTCTCGCATGGGGTTATTATTTTTTATTTTTATTACTGCTTTTTGTTTGTGTTTTGCTTATCTCGTGTGCAGGTCACAAATACATATTTTTCTTCTTTTCTTTCTTTCTGTCTAGTAAGAAGTAGCATAACAAGCTGTATCTGTCAATTTAATGACTCGAGATGCAGTCAAGTTAGAATACATGACTTGGAATAAAGGATATTATCTTTGGCTTAAGGGAGAAATGTAGTTTCAATTCATTGTTGACCCAGTCACTTTTGGAAGGTCTTACTAAAAGTTTCAAATGTTGTAAAGTGGCTATAACGTCTATTTATAAATCCATTTCTTTCATATATTTCCTTAAGTTCGATACTTTCTGTGAGAATATGAACAACTGTTGCTGAGTTTTCTTGTTTCTTCTACACTAAGTTTATGAGAAATTCTTTTGTTATATTTGTTAAAGTTAACTGTTCTTTTTTAACCTAATATGAAAGCTTTCCATTGATGTAAGGATATTGCCGGTATTTCAAGGATATTGATATTTCAAACGTGGTTTTGTAAAGGTTGAAAAAATTGATAAATCCATTATTATAATTACAAAATTTTCCATCGTAATAGGAAGCTTTATAAATAACATCAATTAACTAAAATTGATGTTATTTATTCTATATTAATCTCTAATGGGTTAAGTGTTTGATAGACGCGTAATTATTCAAAAATACCGTTTAATGGCTTAATTGCAATAAATTATTTGACTTTGGTCGAAGGTAATTACACTATTTAAACACAATACATTAGAACAATAAAATAAAATTATTTGAAAAATAAAGTAAATATCAACATATTCCAAGAACTTATGAGGTACCTACTGCTTAAATATATACTCAAATACATCCTTCTCACATTGTCAATCTTCCATTATTCCACCAACAATCATGAACCCATCACAAATACATATATGTTTATTGGAAGCAATCAACAAAAGTTTCATCATATTAGTTAATCAAAGTGCTAACAGTGACTAAGAAAATTTTGTCAAATTACTTGCGAGAAGTAATATTAAATTTTCAAGCAACAAACTTTACAAATATATAGACATAAAATATCCGAGGACATTATCACCACCTGCAAAATCACAGGACATCACTAGCACTCGCAAACACGGAAATCTCGTGTGTTATGCGTCCTGACTGCAACGAAATGAATTACCGCAGGATTCAGGAAGGTAAGTAATGTTTTGTAAAGTGCTGCCCCCTACCGGCGCGGCTGTTGCCACCCACTGCCAACTGTGCTAACTGCTGACTGCAAACATCTGTGAACAGATGTCACTAGGTAGATAGGTGCAGAAGACAAACTATAAACTACTATATATACCAGAAACCGACTTACACATAGGCAAGTACACTGATTCAGTACATTCAAGTAGGTTACTGGTGCACTATATTTATTGATTTAATAATTAATATTCAAATAGTATAATACATAGAGACAATAGATAAAGACAATAGAGTGCAAAGGCACTGCTTATTTCTTAAGAAATATCTACCAGCAGACCCGCGAAAAGAAAATACAGACAATAGTGTGTGAGAACAGGAAGAGAAGAAAATCGAACGAACTTACACAAATAGTGTAAAGGTAGATATATACTTATTTAAATACATTATTTTAAAATAGATAGATACTTAATATAATTATACATACATATATACAAAGGTCATATCTGAGAGGAGATATCTTTTAGTCGCTAAAAGCGAGATAGTGTTTAAAACTCGAATGCTAGGCGGAAGTGAGTTCCAATATCTTACAGCATGGACGGACGAATGGGAATAATAGCTGGTTTTTTGAGGATGGGATTTAAGGATAGATCTAAGATGCAATCAACATGGTGCGTCTCTAGGGCGAGCGTAAGAAAATTGCTGATGCAGGTAGGAAGTGAGGGCGGGGGTCTAATTAAGAATGTTATTTATTGATTAAAGTTTTTACACGTAATAATCATTAAATTGGGCATAGGAGATCAATGCGTGTTTTGTCACTCGTTGTATAAAAAAGACCTTCTGTATCTATTTATCTTGTGCGACGAGTTATTGTGTGAAAACTTTCTGATGTAATTTGACGGCAAGTTTTTGCGTGCGGTCCTAATGTTACAAATAGTTAAAAGGAAAGTTAGGTTTTATAATGGGTGTATGCAAAAACTGATTTCGTTGATTAGGGTGGAAATGTACGGGACTGCCTCGTTGGTCTAGTAGCCGAAAGCGCTGAAGCAGTGCATGAGGTTCTATGTTCGATTCCCAGATCAGATCTTTTTCATCGGGATTCTCTCAAAAGTAGCCCGGGGTCTGAATTTCTGCCCAGTTCAAATATGGCTGAAGGGCTGCCCACTTTTACATGGAAAACATTACTGCCGAAATGGGGGTAGGTGCCTTTACCACCAGAGAATACAGGAATTAGGTTATTTTAAGTTTAATCAGGTTTCTGACGGGCTAAAGTAGCCTCATCTTTCATGTGGTACTGTACAAAATGTTAAAATAAAATTCCTTCTTCTAGAACTGAATGAGACGAAATTTGAAACTTGTATAAAACGCACACTATGCAGGCAGGCAGATTATAAGTTGGGGAATTACATCACTGATAAAAATGCTTGGCTCAATGTTTGTTTTGAAAATTCTTTTTTTGTTTGAAAAAGTATGTTCCGAAATTGGTCCCATTTTAATTTGGTGAAGATCTGATGAAGAACTTCGGAGATATACAACAGAACTCTTCAATAAATAACGGCAAATCTCTCGGGACTGCTGCAATCGCATGTCTGTTTGTTGTTTATAACATTTCATAACATAACATCACGCCAGTTCGCTCTTAAGGGGTAAGCAGACCTCTAATTTCACCGGTTATGTTCAAGTTTCATGAAATCTATTCTGGCGAAACAGTTCCCTTACTAACTTGCCTATTAGGTACGTACAACTAAAAAGTGAAAAATAAAAAATAAACTTTTTGCCGACCGTGAAACTACAAAGTGAAAAATAACTTAATTTTTTGAAGTCGGTGTCCAAAACGCAAAAAAAATGGTACCTACGAAAGACACCGACTTCAAAAAATTAAGTTATTTTTCACTTTGTAGTTTTGTATTTGGAAGTCGGTAGTATTTTTTGCAAAAAATGGGCGTGATGTTATGTTATGAAATGTTATAAAAAAAAACTTTTTGCAAAAAAATACTACCGACTTCCAAATACAAAACTACAAAGTGAAAAATAACTTTACTTTTGAAAGTCGATGTCTTTCGTAGGTACCATTTTTTATGATATAGACACCGACTTTCAAAAGTAAAGTTATTTTTCACTTTGTAGTTTTGTATTTGGAAGTCGGTAGTATTTTTTTGCAAGAAAGAGTATACATACAAAGAAAATTCATTGCGAAGTAGTATACAATCAGAATTAATATGTTAGAATAACTTAGTTTTTAATTTAATTATGATGTTCTTCCAATGATTTACTTTTAAATCGTCTTTCCTAATATATGAGTTACCTACACCATAAACTTCAAATTGATAAAAAAACATTTTGCAAAAAAATACTACCGACTTCCAAATACAAAACTATTGTTTTGAAGTCGGTGTCCATAACGCAAAAAAATGGTACCTACGAAAGACACCGACTTCAAAAAATTAAGTTATTTTCACTTTGTAGTTTTGTATTTGGAAGTCGGTAGTATTTTTTTGCAAAATGTTTTTTTCATATTAATTCTGATTGTATACTACTTCGCAATGAATTTTCTTTGTATGTATACTCTTTCTTGCAAAAAAATACTACCGACTTCCAAATACAAAACTACAAAGTGAAAAATAACTTTACTTTTGAAAGTCGGTGTCTATATCATAAAAATGGTACCTACGAAAGACATCGACTTTAAAAAATTAAGTTATTTTTCACTTTGTAGTTTTGTATTTGGAAGTCGGTAGTATTTTTTTGCAAAAAGATTTTTTATTTTTCACTTTTTAGTTTTACGTACCTAATAGGCAAGTTAGTAAGGGCACTATTTCGCCAGAATAGATTTCATGAAACTTGAACATAACCGGTGAAATGAGAGATCTGCTTACCCCTTAAGAGCGAACTGGCGTGATGTTATGTTATGAAATGTTATAAACAACAAACAGACATGCGATTGCAGCAATCCCGAGAGATTTGCCGTTATTTATTTATTGATTTGTAGATTTATGTTTAATTTTTTTCAATTGAAATGTATCCAAACTACATATTATGCACCGTTAAATTTTGGTCGTTTGGTCTTTGGTACCTCTTGTTTTATCATTTTGCAAAACCGACTTCCGGTACGAAAGCTTTTTTTACACTTTTTAGTTTTTTGTTTTGATAATCGGATTTTTTTTTGTTTTTAATTTTATTTTATCTTTGCAAATCGATACTGTTTCATTTACCGAATCGATTCTCCACGGGATTGTAACAACCAAAATTTTGCGTTGTATAATTATGCAACACATGATTAATCCTAACGAAATTTATATACTTACCTCTAAGGTCATCCTATTCATTCCTCTTATTATGTCCCACAGTTGGGCCCTGGCCTTCCATTTTGCTAACTGTTTCGTAATCTCAATAAAAGTACGGCTAAACTCAATTTTTCCGTGTTGATGCATATGAGCATTTGTTTTATTACCTCCTTTAATCTAACTTAATTACAACATCGTTGTTACAAAAACAAATGACTGTTGGAGCGAGAACACAGAGTTCGATTAGTCAACTCGTAGCGCGTAGCAACATCGTAGCGGCGTAGCGAGATTCGTAGCACTTCGTAGACACCTCGTAGCGCGTAGCGCTGTATTGCCGCGTGGGAATTCGTAGAATCATCACATCACATCACATCATCAGCCTGTTAATGTTCCCACTGCTGGGACACAGGCCTCCTCTCAGTGACAGGGAATGAGAATTCGTAGAATATGTCAATGTAATTAGAAAATGGTGGTATATTATCTAAGTTCCAAGCGCTTCCAAACTTCCTTCATAATGCGCACAGCGAATGAATGGAACTCACTACCTGCGTCTGTGTTTCCGAATGCATTCAACCCGAATCTCTTCAAAGTTAGAGTAAACAGGCTTCTTCTGGGTAAGCTCACTCCATCGTCGACTCTGTCTCTGTCACCTATGACTTAGACTAGAGTCAAGAGCAAACCCATCTCAAATAAAAAAATATCAGCATTGTCCTTTAAAGCTTATTATTGACACGTACACCGTCAATATGACAACCGAAATGTTGACTGCTTAGCGCCTCAATCAGGGCATTCATATACAAATTGAAGAGGGCAGGGAAAGTCATCCCCCCGGCCCTCTCTTTCGAAAGTCCTGGCCGAAACCCGAACTGATTGTCGTGCAGCACAATATGTTCCTTTAGCTGTGTATCAAGTAGATCATCAAGCACCTTAGCGACTTTGGTTGCTAGAGAAATAGATCTATAGTTTCCCCTATCCGCAAGATCAGGTGATCTTCCGGATAGGATTTACTTTTAACAATGGGAACCACAATGGTCCTCATTAGATCAGACGGCAAGTATGAATGACCGATACATCAATTGTACAGCAGTGCCAAAACCCTTGGAAAGTGAGGACCGGCGTATTGCAAAACATGAGCTTTGAGCCCGTCATGTCCAGGCGTAGACGTAGGCCTAATGACCCTGGCCACATCTTTGGTACTGAAACCTTGCCACAACGGGGCTTAGCATCGAGCATCTCACAAGAGCTCCCTAGCGGTGACTTTAAAACAAATTGTTTTCCAAAAATGTTCGCAATATCCTTCGCATCAATGGCGAAACGAAAATTCGCGGTTTGAATGCTTAAAGGCAATTATGGCCATCTTTATCTGTATCTTTGCCTGTATAATGGGTAGGTACGGTACCCTCGGCGCACGAGTTCGACTCGCACATGGCCGGTTTTATTTTATGTAAAATTGTTTGTAACATAGGTAGAATTAGGTATTTTTGTTGCTAATTAATTGGTTATATCAATGTTTGTTTGTGTTTGCAATTTCACCTTTGCTGTATTCTTTTTAAGTAAATTAATTATTTAACAATTCCATTTATCTAATAAAGTTATAAACGCGAATATGGATGTTTGTAACTTTTTCAGGTTAAAACTACTGATTGGATTTTGATGAAACTTTAAAATGATATAACTTTAACATAGGCTAAAGGTATAGTGGATCATACCCAGGCGAAGCCGCAGGCAGCAGCTGGAATAGAATAATATCGTCGCTTATATGCGTCGTAGAATTCTTGGTCTTAGTATTTCATCTAGTCAGAATGGAAGTCGACCCCAAAATTGTCGGGCAAAAGCTAGAAAGATTAAATATGCGAACTACAATAAATATTAGTTAATTAGCGGTCCACCACAGTATAACTGCGAAATATTTGAGACACTTTTACTTTGCACATTGTTTTTACCCCACTTCGCGACGCAAAGGAGGGTAATGTGCTTATCAGTCTATGTATGTATGTTCCTATGTGGCGTTCTAGAGATCGAACGTGTTGGCCGATTTTCATGATTCTTACGTCAATTGATTCGTCTTAGCCTTGCAAGTGTCACTGGCTACATTAAAATTAAAAAAAAAATACGACTTTTGAGTGCCATATTCATAAGATCTAGAATTACGTCACTTAACTTATCATGCATTGTCATAAAAACTAAACGTGTAAGCTAAATTTCATCTTAATCGGTGGAGGATAACTGCTTTAAAATTCAGTTGCAAGATTTGACCCGAACAAACTTAGATACATACATACATACATTGCAAGTTAAATAAAACCTTGTAAAAAGCAATACTTCTGAGTGTTCTAGTATACTAGAAAACAGTTAAAACAAAATATCTGTGGCCTATTAAATGCGAATTTCTCGCAGAACATAAAAGAAGTAATATTGGAAAATTGGCATTTTAAACGGAGAGAACAAAAGCAATACACCTTTTTGTGCAGCACATGAGTACATGCTAAAGCACATTGGCAAATGCTATTGAATGGCTGTTTACACAATGGGCCGTGTTTTACTATTTTAATGTAGGTCTGCTTTGGTATTGTGGCTGCCTCAAAACATAGTTACAAAGCCAGTAACTTTGATTTATTTAATGTGAATACTTAAATCTATGAAATCTTTTGTGCTATACTGCTGCGATTGTTTGCTGATTCAAAGTATTTATTAATACAATAGATTTATTGGAGCTTTGTTATTATGTATGCGAGAAGTGTTTATGAGAATCTATTTCATTGTCATGGTCACTTACAAGAATTTTGGGTGAATGTTTTTAATTTTATAATATTATTTAAAAAAAAAACAAGAAGAATATAATAAATGTGTGTGTGTGTTTATACACATATATTATATTCTTTTTGTTTACGTCTTTTTAGTTCGCTTCTTAAGGAGTCGGGTTTTTTGATTTAATAATTAACTTTTTTATTTATAACTTTTTAGTTAACATTTGTTTTAGAATTAAGGTTAAGGCGAATCGATTGACGTAAGAATCATCAAAATAGACTAATGCGTTTGGTCTCCAGAACGCAACATAGGAACAAACATACATACATAGACTGAAAAACACATTACCCTCCTTCGGCAATCGGATAAGAAGTGTTTTATTTAGTTTTCGAACAGTGCTTAAAACTAAAATATAAAAACAACCTAGCTACCGCCAGTGGCTTCGTCTGCGTGTAACAAAAAAAATCCTTAGACAACTTACTCCCAGCATAAAAAGTATCCGAAGTCATAACTCAGGACATGATCTACCTGTGTGCCAAGTTTTATTTAAATCCGTTCGTTAACACGTGAAAAGGTAACAGACAGACAAGGTTACTTTTGCGTTTATAATATTATTTTGGATTTAATTAATCTCACTATAACTCATCGATCGAAATAATATTGTTTTTTTTTATTATATATAGGCTCGCACTTTACCATTACCACATTTGGTTTTATGTAAAAACATATACAGTGTACTTCCTAATCCATCTTTTCATCTTCACAGCCTATACTAGAACACAATCGGCCGTATTCGCATGAACCTTTCACCCACATTACACAAGCGGTGCCGCTTGAAGAGCACTAGTAATAAGTCTGCTGTTCCCGCCGACTGAAGATACGTCCGCGTGAACTCATCAGCTTGCATTGTTGTTCCGATCGGTGCGGGCCCACTGTTGTAGACGATACGGGCATTTACAATTATTCTCAGACCAGTTACGTGATTGGGCTCTAAATTCTAATGACCGGTTCCTGAATTTAGTATTGTAAGTTAGGTATTCTTCAAACTTAACTTTAACCTGTTAAATTTTGGGAGTAAAGTAGGGGTAGGCACATTCTTAAATCTATCTATGGCTATCAGTCAATTCCTCCACTTGAAGCCATCCTCTCTCAATCAAATTGTCAATAGTAGCATGTTATTTAATAGCTGACTGCCCTAAGGAGGAGGTACAGTTTTTTGAAATAAAAAAATCCATTTTTTGAGAATTTTAGGTTATCAAGGTGATTGAGTTGAGCAGTTTGTAGAAAGTTTCCTTCAAAGGGACTAAGAATATGGTCTTTAGATCGCACAAATTCACGTTTGTCAAACACAAACGACCCACCCCCGTCGATTTGCGAATCGGGCATAGTGAAATTAGATCTTACATCATTTTCTCAGTATAAGCCCAGAGTCTGGATTCAATCGGTAGACGCTATTAGGTTTTTCCCGTATTGCATGGGTCTGGTGAAATGTGTGTTAACAAAAGGTACATCTGTGCCTAACCCTTCCGAAAATGTATTGCCAGGGCGGAGAACAATAAGCTCAAGCTTTAAATCATCTAAGACATCGTTAACTACACTAAGGGCCTAGATTTACCAAACTGTGTTTATGACATAATGCTTCTGCCAGCAGCTTTGCCCGTGTGAAAAATGTTTTCTTCTTTCCGTATAAGTGTAAAAGTATCATATGAGCTGGTGTTCTAGACTATAATCTATCTCTGTGCCAAATTTCATCCGGATCCGTTCAGCCGTTCTGGCGTGATTGAGTAAGAAACATATATACATCCATCTATCCAAACTTTCGCATTTATAATTCTAGATTCTGCCAGCGGCTTCGCCCGCTGCCGGCCGCTTGAAAACTGTTTTCTTATCCCAAGGGGACATAATGCAAGGATGAAAAGTAGCTTATGTGCCATTTCATACTGAATGTGCTTCACGTCCAACCAAGGACGTGTCTTGAAGTAATTATTCCTACAAAAACAGGCTTAAGGATATAATGAGGTATTGAGGTACTTACAGGATACTTGGAACACTGCATGGAGTCGGGTGATCACCACACTTGTCCATTTAGTCTTATTTCACGATAGTTTTTCTTCGCGCACGCGAAAGTTAGCCGGCCGGCATTTTTATCGAGTTCTTACTGAATAGTTTTGATTTGATTGAGGTAATGTCTTTTGTGCACTCGCAGATGTAGGAGTGCGTTTTGGCGGCAGATTTGAAATACATAGATAAAGGAAAGGAAGGGACTAGGGAATCCATCCTAAAGCCTGTTCACATACTATAATCTATGTCTGTGCCAAATTGCATCAAGATCAGCCGTTCTAGCGTGATTGAGTAACAAACATACATCCTTCCAAACTTTCACATTTATAATATTATAAAATAATATCAGGGGGGTGACCATAAGCTCTTTGAGTAAGGTTATTTTGAGTGTGTGTAAGGGACCGATGTATATGAATTGTATACGACCACATCATTGTGGTTGAACTAAACGACTTTACCGTAATTGGTTTATTTAGCCGTAAATAAGTCTAATAAAAAACAGTAAGTACTTATTAAAGCAATAAATATTTTTAAGAACTCATAATTTACAAGCCAACTGCTAATAATGGAGCGAATAATCTTAATGCGTTTTAGGGGAAAAACGTTTTAGCTTTATTTCAGGGAAATTATTAGGGATTGTTAAAAGTGCTCGATTACTTTACAATTACAACCGTCAATTTAATCGTAAGTAATGTATATAGATGTTAAATTATTTGTTCATATATTTGTAGACTGGTGAAGGTTACGGGACCCGCTGGATGCAGGACGCACGGGACCGGTCAATGTGGCGACGCTTGGGGGAGGCCAATGTGCAGCAGTGGACGTCTTTCGGCTGATATGTTGATTATGATGTTTGTAGACACACAGGATCGATCAGCAGTGGACTTCTGTCAGCTGAAATTATGAATGTTGTAGCTATCTACTGGTGAAATAATTTTCAAAATCAGTTAATTAGTTTTTGAGTTTATCCATTGCAAACAAACTTACACAAAAATCTTTCCTCTTAATACTATTAGTGTAGATATAATCCATCAAACGAATTGTTTGCGAATGAATAGACGAACATTTTATTGTCATGTCAGAGGTAACTTCAAATTTTACTTTGTTTATTTTGTATATTTTAATGTGTTTTAATTGTTTATTTTTAATTTTTCTTATTTATTTTAATTGGTTACTTAATAACCGTTGTAATTTAATAAATACATTATTGCTAAGGTACTTTTTATCCCAAAATGAACGTTTTCTGTGGGATAGGCCTTGCACCTGTAGGCAAGCTAGGCCTAGATAAATGTAGAAGTAACTCTGTCTATCTGTATGTTATATTTTCACGCCTAACGAGGTGTAGTGATAGAGGTAGATTGGACCTTGTAGAAGGATAAAGAACACCTTTATGCCGGAAGTGCGTGCCTTTGGCATAGTTTTAGAAATTCGTGTGGGCGAAGCCACTGGCAGAAGCTAGTATATAAAATAAATCAGCAAACAATCAACACATCACATTAAAATGCATAAAAAACATTGCTACATTCATAATTATTAATTTTGATTTTTTCATCGCCATCGTACGAACATCAGCTCCCGGGTGTATTGGAAACCGATATGAATTCAATGGCAGTCGATCTCGGCTCGTGATTGCCGAGAAATGTGTCGTTCATTGATTACGACATCACCCGGTACCGGCTACAATATGCGGGTCAATTGGAACGATACTGTTTTACATTTAACTTGTCCATACGTTGCATAAATATCAGGTTCTTAGGAGCATGGGTTTATCACGTCGTCACGTCGTAATAGCATTTTCTATTCTTCAAAAAAGTCACGATTTTATTCTTTATGTAAACCTTTAGGGGATGTATGTTCAAATATCATTCCATGGTGTTCACTATCGTTGTAAGTATAAGAAACAATTATCTTATTGTAATCATGCTTCTAGTCTGTCCTAATCCGAGCGGTTTAAGCTGTGCGTTGTCTCCACCTATCTACCCTACCTACCTACACCTACCTACCAATTTTTTTTTCTAGGGTCATTCTTCCACGAAGAATCTTAACACCGCCATTCAGAAAATGACGTCAAATTTACAACGCAATTTATCGAATATGGAGTTGAACTGTTCGAAAATTGCGTGAATTGTGATATTTTACTTCTTGAACACGTAAAATTCTTATACTGGTATCTTTTGATAAAGTGAACCCAGTGCGATTAAAAAAATTATGTAATACGTCAAGTTACGCGCAATTTTTATGTATAAAAGTTTATAAATTTAGAATTTAGAAAAAATCCAAAAATGGTGGAAATGGGTTTAAGTTGGTTATGCTTTAACAACCTGACTATTTTTTTTGAAAATATTTTCGATGTGTCAAAACGAGTTTTCTACAGATTTATTATATTTATTATATGATTATGTATTGGTTCATTGTAAAATTACTCGATTGCTTTGTTGGTCGTAAGCACTATTGCTGAACAGGAGACCCAGCAAAGCGTGATTGAGTTTTCCATTTGGAATTTCCAGTAACTGCCCGGAGTCTTGATTAGTGTCCGGTTCATGGGTAAAGGCTCGCTCTCTTTTACATGAGACTTGATCATAACTTGCCAAATTTGGGTACTACGCACCTCTACGGAACCCTTTTGGGAAATACAAGCGCGATGTTATGAACTATTTACTAATTTACTTTAAGTCACGAGTAGTTTTTTCTAAGCAAGCGTGCTCCACCGCTGACGACACCATCGCTTACCATCAGGTGAGATAGTGGTCAATAAAAATTTTGGATTCTGAAAACCATGTCCTAAGAAATAAACAACTTCATCTCACAAAGATACTTAATGATGTCCAAAAAAGCTCCCCAAACAAACAATTTAGAGAAAACCAAGAAGAATCTTTCCCAGAACAAGTCACTTACACGTTAACATATACTTATAAATACAACATTGCCAAAATTATTGCAGACTTAAACACTGTTTCCAAGAAAAGCTTTTTCTGCTTATTTTCACATAATCTTCAAATTCCTCGTCTTTACAGGAAATATTTTCCTGTCTCGTTGGTTTAGTGGCCGCAAGCACTACTGCTGAGCATGAGGTCCTGGCTTCGATTCTAGGGTCAGACAGAAAACAACAAAATATTTTTATTTCAGTACTTTTGAAGCTAACAAATGGGGGTCTTAGGTCATGAGTGATTAGGTTACTTGTAGGCAAGCGTGCTTCACCGGCGACCACATTATCGCTTAAAATAAGGTGAGATAGTAGTCAAACGCGAAACAATTGTTAATAATAACAATAATACCAGCCCGTTACTGTCCACTGCAGGTCAAAGGCCTCTTCACATACAGAGAAGGCACGAGCATTGATCACCACGCTTGCTCAACGCGGGTTGGCGATTACAGACTTATATTAACTATAAAATCCAGGTTTCCTCACAATGTTTTCCTTTACCGTTGTCAGCGATGTCCAAGATAAACTTAGAAAGTACACATGAATTGAAAAAGTCACATTTGTACTTGACCGGATTTGAACCCAAAAGTGACGTGAAGCGACGTGAAAGACATAATGTTAACTTATAACATTATGTCTTTAAAAAATCATGGTAATAGTGAGACGGCATATCCATGTTCTAGGCGCCCGTTTACTTGCATCTTTGACGATTATTAAAGAATGCCACAAGCACCTACTGGGCCACTGTAGCAATATAAAGTATTACATTTTCCCATGGATTCGTTCCCGTGGCTTATACCGCAGAAACCGTGAATTTTTCGGAAGAAAAAGTAGCATATAAGGCCTAGAGCGCACTACGATTTTTTATGATGCTATAATTTTGTCGCAGGAATGCAACGTATTAGTCAGTACGGCAGTGCGCGCATATTCGAGTAATAAATCGCAGCGATTTTATAATTGTGATTTGTCACAAGTTGCTGCATTTGCTCGTGACGCGATTATCGCGAAAGTAAACTGCAGCGTATGGAATAATTGTATGGTTCTGCGCGCACTGCGACAAAAAACTCGCGCACTCGGACCGGCCGGCGCCCATTCGTATTCCGTTGTTTCGAGAATTATCATGTTGGCGTCTGCATCTCCACTGGAGTCTCAATACAAAACGAGCCTAGACGTCGAACATTTGATAATCGCAATAAAAGAAACCTTTGTGGAATAAACACTCTAAAGAATATAGATCATTGTATTTCTGATAAAAGAAACCCTTAAGGCGATATATACGCCCCAATGTAACGCAGTACTGGCCGTGCGCCCGCTCGATGCCAAAATATCAAAATTGAACCTCCTTTTGAACAGTTTTGTTTGCAAAATATTATTTGATTTACATACGCTATATTAGGTATGAAGAAATTCCAGCCATCAATTTTTCTGTATAAAAATATTTTTAAACATCCAAGTCATTTTAAAGGAGTTTCCAAATGTTGCGAAAAAATATCGTGTTGTTAATTATTTTTTTAAAGCAAAACTATTAGTTACACGAAAAAACCTTGTGTTCAAAATTATGTACATGAATCAATAATAAATATATATTTTTTTCAAACCTTTTAACTTAGCTGTTACTGAGGAGTATGCTTTAGAAAGTTACCGTTTTACGGCACTAAAGCGTATGTAGGCCCTTAATAAATACATCCGCTGTGAAAGAATGCGTCCAGTATTGACAATTTTTCATTAAGTAGTAAATAGAGACAAGCAACTTATATCGACTCCATTGTGAGACCGTGCAAGTGAGCAATGACCAGCGATTAAACCCGACTTCCTAAGAAACAAATAAAAAAAGATATAAACAAGAAGAAAATCATGCTATGCAGTCGGAGGATAAGGTGTTCATCCAGCTCGCGAATATGTATCCTCCGACTGCACACATACATTATTTTTTCACATATAAGTGGTATATATTTTTGTAACCACGTCTAAAAAGCATTTATTTTTCAGAAGATTTATTTTTGATTGGTTCAGAAGAAAAAAAATGGGATCCGCTCAATATCGCACCTAAAATCTTCCATGTTTTTTTACGTCACTTATTTAAGAACACTTGGGACTTTGAATTCAGTTATTCTCATACAATTATTATAACACCCACCAAACCTACGCTCTTGTCTACTAATAGAGGCATCAAGTTAAACCCAAGACAGTGACTGAGCAGTGAGCAGGCCACGATAGCCGGCCGGCCACACAATGGAGCACAATGGCGCAGATTGACGCTTGAACCGTGGCACTGATAGTCTGCTGTAGACAGGTATCAACGCGATGACCGCTGTTTCTACTGGTATTATAGTTATTTTGTATCATCAATATTGTCTTTCATTAAGGGTTAAGCAGTGTATATTGCACACCCAGTTATGATATAAGTATTATCCTATAGGAGGGCACTTTTTGTCATTTTATGTGCATCAGCCTTGTGTCCCCTGCTGCTGCGATTTTTTTTGAACGAGCCTGCCACACTGTTATAACCACTGTAACTCCTGATAGCTACAATCAACAGAGGCAACTTCCAGCAAGGAGCCGAAGCAATGCAGTTTAACGAGTACAGAAGAAGCGGTTCAACTGTCTTTGATTTGCAAGGAAGATCAGAAAAGAACAGCATCAGATATAAAAAAAGTTAATTAAGAAAAATCAAAAAACTCGACTGCTTAAGAAGCGAACTAAAAAGACGTAAACAAGAAGAAAATCATTCTGTACAGTTGGAGGATACATATTCGCAAGCTGACTGATAAAAACTAGATGTATCCTCCGACTGCACAGCATGATTTTCTTCTTGTTTTTATTTATACCTTTAATGTTTTTCTC
The DNA here is from genome assembly GCA_964057195.1 of Orthosia cruda. Lineage (NCBI taxonomy): Eukaryota > Metazoa > Arthropoda > Insecta > Lepidoptera > Noctuidae > Orthosia > Orthosia cruda. The sequence goes on along the minus strand of OZ059826.1, from coordinate 57,416,461 downwards.
GCATTAGGTACATTTAAACACATAAGTGTTATATTATATTTTTTAAATCACCTCTCCATTATGACAAACCACACGGTGGGTGTGGAAGAAAATAAAAATTGGGCTCCTACAATACCGCGCCCAAAATCCGCCATTACTCTATTTCACATTTTTTTAGTTACACTCGCAAGATTAAGCCAAATCGATTGACGTAAGAATCATCAAAATCGGCCAACGCGTTAAGTCTCTAGAACGCCACATAGGAAGACATTACCATTAGGATAAACACATAACCCTCCCTCATCAGTCTTCTGTTCCGACGATCTTTGTTTATGAATCGTGCTTCCCTGTTCATTGCCAGTCTCAAGTAGGTGTTTCCCGCGATCTTTGTTTATGAATCGTGCTTCCCTGTTCATTGCCAGTCTCAAGCAGGTCTTATCCACGATCTTTGTTTATAAATCGTGCTTCCCTGTTCATTGCCAGTCTCAAGCAGGTCTTATCCGCGATCCTTTGAATTGCATTCACCCATTTATTTTTTTATTAAATGCAGACACCGGTTGGCTACTGAAAAAGTCATAACTTAACATCACTTTTTTATTCCTTAGAGGAAATTTGTTTCGTTTTATAAAACTGACGCAAGGATCAATCCCGATACCTATATCGCTTAGCTGCCGCACTTACAACCGCTGAGGTAATCAACTAACAAATCAAGATAATTGAATATTATAGGCAGTAATGAGGTGGCTGTGGTCCGTGGTGATCCGATTATGTTGTGTGCGCAAATGGAGTGTGCGTTTTATTGTAATTTAATTAGTTGTTACAGCTTATTGGGAGCTTATTTAGTAGTGCATATAGTGGGCTGGATAGTTTATTTATTTATTTAATAACAATTGCTTGTTGAACTAATAGTTTGCAATAAAGCATACAGCAAGCCAAAAACATAAAACTTCAAACAAACATTTATTACAAATATTAACAAACAAATATTTTGGAGCAGAAGTGCACACCCAAATAAGAAATTTCAGAAATGTATGTAGCACTATGGCTAGCACTATGTACACTATATGTTAATATCGCTATATATTATAGTAGCCCCGTGTGGTGTCTGGGCCGTAGAATTACACCATCCCATCTCATCCCGTGGCTGTCGTAAAAGGCGACTAAGGGAATATATGCCAGAGGACACTTCTGTTTCCTTCTGTGCGGTGCGAACATCTCACCCCCAAGCTAAGGTCGCCGTGCCGAGAGCTGCATGGCTAGGGAAGAGCCTAAGTCGCAAGCGTGCCTGTTGTCTGGGACCGGGTGCCCCCAGGCAATATCCAGCCTTACCTCTACAAGCAGGGCTCTGTAGAGCGTGGTCATAGTTTCCCTTGCTATTCGTGGCAACAAAATGAGTTTAAATAATCTACTCGGAGACGGCGGTGATGCTCGCCACACACCACGTCAATTGTTTTCATGGGGCGAAATGCGAGCTGCGGAGTGTCGCTTAGCTACGCTGAATGTGCAGGAAGGGATGATAGATAAGATGTATGAAGTATGTGAAATAGTGAAGACCAAAAGGATAGATGTGTTATGTGTGAATGAGACAAAAAGAAAGGGAGTGGATATGTCTAAACACGGGTCCCTGACCGCTATCTGGTCTGGTGTTCAAGAGACACAGAGGGCCTGTCAGTAAATTTTTATGCAATTCTCCTATTTATCTCTGTAGTTTACATAGTGGTAGCCCAAAACCAAACATCTCCTTTTGCCAGTTATATAGAAGACCCATGTAGTAGGAGCAACCCTACTGCTTACCGATTTATAACCACTAGCCGAGGCAGTAAGTTATGTAAAATGTAGTAGGCGAATCTAGTTCAAAACGAACATAATAATTATTGTAACTATGAGAAGGCTTATATAATATAACTGTGAGTAGCCTGGCGATTGTAACTTGCTATATACGTATTTAGGAGGTTCACATTCACAATTAATGCTTTTTAACAGAATTCAAAAAAGAAGGAGGTTCTCAATTCGGCTGTAATTTTATTTTATGTGTGTCGCCTCAGAACTTTTTACTAGGTGAACCGAATTTGATGATTCTTTTTTTATTTGAAAGGTGATGTCTGATGAAGCGCTTTACAACAGAACTCTTTAATAAACAACGGCAAATCTCTCGGGATTGTTGCTATCACATGTCTCTTTATTGTTTACGGCATTTCATAACATAAAGTCACGCCAGTAACTCTTAAGGAGTACGCCAATATACATATCTGCTACTGTAAACAGTTCACCCTGGTACACTCTTATTTCACCGATTATGTTCAGGATTTATGTTATTCGGATAAACTAATCACGCATAAATCTTTGAGCATTCCCTTACTATTGAACTTGCTCATTATGTAAGTACTACAACAAAAAAGTGGAAAATAAAACATTTTTACAAAAAAATACAACCGACTTCTAAATAAAAACACTACAAAGTGGAAAATAACTTCAATTTCGGTAGTCGGTGTAAAAATTATTTTATTTTTTTGTATAGGATAAACAATAGTTATAAAATTAGCTTGAACTTTTAAACAATCCACAAAAACGTAGACGAAATACGGTACTACTATGTATTGTCATTCAAAACTGCTACAACTTTATAAATTCTCTCAATTTCTTAAATGTCAAAGTGAAATGTCAAACTCATTGCACAAGTTTGATAGGTGCTAACAGTTTTACAGACAGACGGACGGACTCGTAACATTTTATTATTATGAAAGGGAAAATTTTTCGCTGTAGCAGACCCGCGCGACTCAATGAAGACGTTTTTATTACTGCTTTTAATTGATTCGTGTTAAATGAGTAGACTATGAGGAATATTGTAACGTCAGCCATTTTTTATGACTGCAGGGGCGGGGAGGGGGGACATGGATTTGGTTTTAATTATGATGATTTATTGTTACGGGTTTTTATGAGGTTTCTTGTCATGGTATTATTTATAATAATATCTCTACATCTTCTATAGTCTTGCTGAATTTTAAGCCTGGTAATGATAAAGAAAATTAAATGGCCTGTCAACGCATGGTTTCAATAATTATAATGTCAGTCAAATTAATAACCTATATATTTTCTTATTCTTTTTCTGATTTATTTGACCCAATATGGTTGAATCGATTCAGGGACTGTCTCCATAGTCTTTGTTTTCTGGTGATTGCCACTGTTAATTATATCAGGCTTTCAGAAGTTGCAGTGGTTTGGGACACTGACACAGAGGCTTAAAAAAAAAAGTAGCGCGCCTAATTTCTGCCTACCTTATAGCGTGAAATGGGAGATTTCTATAAAATAAAGTTTTATTAAACTCAAATTGAATTAATAGAAATAAATAAACAAATAGTATTACGCGTAAACTTCCTGCCGACCAGTTAGTTCGCGACCCGTTCAGTACAATTGAAACTAGTGATAATCCAGATTATACTGATGAATCGAAAACTACTGGCTTTGTGTTTACGTATCATTTTTATATCTGCCCGAGGTTTATTGCGACGGAAGGGCGGAATTGAATATTTTAATAGAGTTGTGTGTTAGCGAAGCTAGTTCTTTGGAGTTTGTGACCAGTGAACTGTGAAATATAATTTAAATTCAATCGATTCAAAGAAATTACGAAAATAAATATTTTGGACTCATACAGGACAAACTACATAACATAATGCCTGTTTTGCCAGATTTTTTAGTCAGCTTTTCTGTTGGCCATACATGTTTTTGTTTAATCATAAGCAATCAGTTCCTGCTACATTTAAGATAACAAATGTGTCTCGAAACGTTGATTGGTAGAGAATGTATTTGGTCCTGTACCCAGTAATCACTGGTTACAGAGCCAAATACCTCAGTGACCCAGGTAACATACAGGCAATTTGACTTCCGATCAAGTTTTTCACACTTATGTTAGAAACTATTCCAAAATATTCAAAAGAGTCTGCGCTCAAGCAAAATCTCAAATAATAATTAACAAGATTGGTATTTCTAACAATAAAATAAAAACTGAGTGGCAATTAATTAATAGAGAAACTGGAAAGACACAACAACGCGATCAGAATAAGTTGTCTTTGAAAATAACTAATCAAACCATTTCTGATAAGCAAGAAGTCGCTGAGACATTAGAACATTTCTTTACCAACATTCCGTTAGAGGTTACGTAGTCTCTTCCCTCCTCATCAAAATTAGCTGAAGCTCTTCTTAAAGAAAACTTTACTAAAGACATACCAACCTTTAAATTTAAACCAGTATGTCTTGATACAATTAAAAACGCGTTCAAAAGTCTCAATATAAAAAATAATGAAGACTTATGGGGGATATCCGTTAGGGTTCTTGTGGATATTATTGATTCAATTGCTTCTGTCCTTACAGGCATATTCAATCACCGAGTCGGATTCAAGGGCTGACCTCTTTCTCGAAGATGGCCCTACCCATCTTCAGTTGGTTCTAGAGATTAGCGCGTTCAAAAACAAAAACAAACAAACAATCAAACTCTGCCGCTTTATTATATTAATATAGATTACCGGTGCCTTTTTCAAAACAGCAGGTAAGAAATATTGGAGTAAAAATCAGCTTTTTCTCAGCATTTTTGCAAAAAATCTACTATTTCAAACGTTCTACAAAGCAAATACCGAAAACAAACCAGATTCAATTCCGCCCCTAATTCCGTACAGATTGCCATTGAAAAATACTTGTGCATACGGCAAAACTGTCAAAGAACAGGACCATTTAATTACGGAAGGCTTACAGAATCACAATACGAGGGAACCATAGTAAAAATGTAATAAACAATAGGCCAACTTCGAACAAATGTCTAAATTTCATACGCGCTACGCATTTCAAAATTTATTGAAATGAATTTTTTTGTAATGCAGTTAGAAATGGTGGCTGCCACCATATCAGCAGTATTTTTCGTTTTGTTTCATGCGTCTCTGCCCCGTTTATCCTATTTAAAGTGAAATAAATATTGAGGTTTTCAATCAGCATGAGCATACGTATTTGTAAACTAGCATTTTACATTTACCGTATATATTACTGGTATCGCGTCGCTTTCTAACCTGTACTTCTAGAAATTTCATCCTCCAAAAACAAACAAACAAACTCTTTACGAGTATAATATTAAAGTTTAGAAAAAGGTTGTCACCCATAATGCCTCGGGACATTAGGGTTCGCAAACATCTAAATCTTAACTTAGGGGTAGGTAATTATCATTAGCTAACTTAGTTGAGATACTGTTTCCTATTTCCACTGTAACATAACGTTCACTCGAGATTGAGCTCTATGACTCATTCCCAATCGTGGATTTGCTTAGCAAGGAAATAAAGTTCCATGGATTGGGATCCCATTGAGGTGTCTGATGTAATTATTCGAAGCCGGGTTTTGTCGTAAATGATGGGACTTGTGGCGTTATTTCGGGGAATCGAAATGATACTTATAGGTACTTTTGTTAAAGGATAAGCTTAAGAGATGGGTTGTTGATATCGCCAGGGAGGTTGAAGGTTTCATAGAGACGAGAATTAGTCTAAAAAGATCTAGACAAGTGTGATTTTATCAGCAATAACGATTGCCTTAAAAAAACTTAATAAGATCTAAAAACCCGACTGGTTAAGAAGCGAACTAAAAAGATGTAAATAAGAAGAAAATCATGCTGTGCAGTTGGAGGATACATATTCATGAGCAGACTGACCAAGCACAGCATGATTTTCTTCTTATTTACATCTTTTTAGTTCTCATCGTTTCTTAAGCAGTCGGGTTCTTTTTTATTAGCTTTTTTTAAATACAACTTTTTAGTTACCTTTTTTATAAGAATTACTTTTAAACATATAAATGCTATATATTTTTATTATCACCACTAAACCCATTCAATGGGTTTGGAAGAAAAATAAAATTGGGACCCCACAATATGGAGCCCAAAAACTGACATGTTTGTTTTTTTTAACGTCACTTATCTGAGTACACTTGAGCGATTAAGTCCTATCTAACGATGTCTTGTTTATAGATCCATCTAGTAGTTTGAAAGTTATAGGGAATGAAGAATATAACATACATACAAAAAAAATACGCACGAAAACCACAACCCTTACCTTGCAGTCGGGTAAAAACTAAGTGTATGGGATTGACGTGCGCTATCGAAATATTAAGTGGCCATTCACAAATAATGTGGACTTTTTACGATGTTTATTTGCTGATGTAAAAAGTAACTGTGTCCAGGATTGGTTAAAAAGTTACATTGATTTCTATAAAAAAGAAAATAAAGTAAAATCCAATCAAACGGCCACTAATAAACTAATTTAATTTATTTCGACTTGAGGCTAGCCACATGCAAACCTTTATCACAAAGTTCAAAAATTAAATTTGGCTATCGTTGATAGATTATCATTTTGTACAAGAACACTATGATCTTTCGAGATTCACAGAACACAAATATCAGTTCCTAGGAACCTATCTCAATCTGCCTAGCCTTTGGCAATGAGGCAAATGAGGTAAAGTCAAAGCTTGAACATCGTCTCCAAGTTGCCAGCTTATCGCCTTTTTATCGGTTACATTTCGGGGAGTGTGCTATGGAATTGCATGATCTAATTCCGCCTAGCCCGTTTCATCGTCGTACGGCGATGCGCCATCGGTACATGGTGGACAACCCATACGCACAAAACGTTTTGGTAACACCTTTATTAAGCGTACAGCTAAGGAGTGGAATCCCCTGCTGGAGTCTGTGTTTTCCGATCAAGCTACAATCTAGGGGAATAGGTTTTTTTTAGGCAAGCGTACTTCACCGTCGACCACATCATAACTTTCCATCAGGTGAGATAGTGGTCAAGCGCAAGCCTACAGACAATAAAAATAAAGTATATTTTGCACAGCTTTCAGTCTTCTGATGGATGCAGCTGAGTACCAGTATTTTACATGGGGTGACTTTATATTTGATCTCCACAACCCTGTAACAGGGTAACACTATAATATCCCTTGAAAAGACTTGTGCCCTGGCTTCGATCGACGACAGTGAAAGGTCAAAAAATGACAGCCAGGATCAAGGAAGCTTAAAGTGCTTGCCGAGGCACGGAGGAATCTTGCTATGTAAAGATGGTTACCTATCCACGGACTGACCTTCGCATTAGTTGCTTAACGTTATTATTTATCTACGAGCATCTCTACGAATATAAACTCATCATAATTTTACAACTGTTAGACTTAGACTATTCAAACTATGAAATACAAATCCCATAACAAAGTTCCAGTTAAAGATAATCCCACTTCACAGAAAGACATTAGCCTAAGCGCGTGTAACCTCATAAGACAGTGTAACAAGCCCTGAGGCGATAGAAAATAAGTAGTCACGCTCCGTCTTTGATTTGTGATTGTAGTTCAAGTAGAAAGCTTAGTACAACATCCTGCAGCAACTCAAAGCTTTATGTAAGGCCACGTAACGCGCAGACTTCACTAAAACGAAGATGTGTAAAACGGAGAGGAGATGAGTAATGGTGCTTTGCTATCAGAAATGTGCATGGTAGTTAGGTGGTGCGCGAGAAAACTATGTACCATATTCCTCGCTTGGCTTGACAGGAGCAGAGATTTGTAGTTGCTAGAGTGGAGCCGAGCTACCGTATCACGCACATTTACGCGTGATACGGTACATTCGCTGCACTCAGCTCACTGCTCGTTGTTCACACCTCCTATCGTCCGCTGCGCACTGCACGGCTCTCTTCCTTCGGTGCTACAAAAGTGAGACATCCTAAAGCCTGAGAAGCCCAATGAGCTTTCAAACTTTAGCGCGGAGCTAGGCTGGCTGTGTTAGCTAGTCACGCACAACGGATAATCCAAGTGCGCAAAATGGAGTCCATATACTACTAATACTGTCCCTCCGCCTGTCTGGTCAACCGTATCTACAGAAATTAAGTCCAGATGAGATGTGTAAACGACGAAATTTTACAAGCCATCTCATCACATTGATTTCGTGGACTCCAGACCTAAATTATTCTAGCTGCACAAAGGAATAAATGAAAGAGAAGGGAAAATAAAAAAAAACAAATAGTGAGTTGTAGTACACAAAGAATAAGAGTAAATTGAGAAAGGTCTGTTTCTTTGTATTTTGAATTCTTTACGTCTTATTTATGTATCTTTCAACTGTGAGTATTAATGTTATTTTCCGAATATTCTTGTTTTTATTAAAATATGTCTAAGTATGTATCTATTTATTCATTTCACTTTGTTTTTACAATTATTTTGCGGTACATTATTTTTGGTAATCATAGTTTTCTCACCGTTATCCTAATATATTTGGGGACGGCGTAATATGTATTTTTCTTCTTTTTAACCCCCGACGGAAAAAGAGGTGTGTTATAAGTTTGACGTGTGTACCTGTGTTGTTGGGCTTTGTATATCATTCTGTCTGTGGCATCAAAGCTCCAAAACGGATGATTTTGCTCTATTTGTTTAAAAGGTGACTTTATCGTGAGTGTTCTTAGCTAAGTTTGAAGAAAATCCGTTCAGCCGTTCAAAAGTTATGGGCGTTTTATTGTTTGAATCGGGGTGTTTTCGCAAGATATCGTGTCATAATTAGGTGCTCAATAGATTGTCGATCGAAGCGTGTCTACTACTAGATAATGTGGCGTGAAATAAAAATGTGTCGGGGGATTATAATATTTTATTTGTTTAAGTCGTGATGACGACTTACAAAAGACATTTGTATGTCTGACCATATGGCGGGACTGAAGTGAAGTGAAGTAATCTGGGCATAATATCTTTCACACAATCCATCCATCATCCATCTTTGGTCTTCCCCTCCTCTTATAGGCATCCACACTCATATTCATAACATTTCTCACGACATTTTCTTCATTTCTCCATCCTGTCTGTTAGTATTACTCTACAATGTCATTCAATAACTTCAATATGAAACTACAAACTTTTTAAATCTTAAATCATCCTATCCTTACAAATTACATAGTTTAAAAGTAGAAGCCAGCTTGTTTGATCTATTGCGAATGTGGGACGAACTTATTTTTGCACACGTCTTTGTGAATCTCTCGGAAACGATGCATATATTACCCATAACTATATGCCGAATGCATATAGGTAATACATATGCATTGTTTTTAAAGTATATTTTTCAGAAAGATGAGTGTTATCTCAGAAAGTTTGCACAGGTAATCAAAGACGACGAGGTTTTGCTCCCATTCTAAATATCTAGCATATTTATCCCAATGCGGGGCAAAAATCGCCCTCTCCCTTTTTAGGGTTCCGTACCCAAAGGGTAAAAACGGGACCCTATTACTAAGACTCTGTCTAAGAGTCTGTCTGTCCTTCTCTCACTAGGCTGTATCTCATGAACCGTGATAGCTAGGCAGTAGAAATGTTCACAGATGATGTATTTTTGTTGCCGCTATGAAAACAAATACTAAAAAAAATATTTAAGTGGGACTCCCATACTACAAACGTGATTTGAATAAACCTACCTTAGGTATAGTGATTTACTTAAAATATTGCACCTACCACTATTTGTCTCTGCATCACCCAAAGGTCGACTAGAAAATGCCAAAGGCATTATGTCGGCCTCTGTACCTTTTTGTGCATGAAGTTTTTTTTTTTTTTACCTTTTTTGCGGCAATGGTACGGAACCTTTCGTCCGCGAGTCTGACTCGCACTTGGGCGGTTTTCACAATTATTTTCTTATACTCGTATTAATGACAAAATATCTGTTGCTCATGATTTTCCGAGGCTCAAAATATTTTATTCTTTAGATAATGGTTGTTGCCGGCTTGTTACCAAACCCTGTAGACATTTATTTCTTGACTTCTTACTTTTAACTATCCATTCGCTGACATTTTTAGGTAAATACTTTTGCGGCTCGTTTTATAGAAGTTATCTAATGCTGTATTGAGTGAATACGCTGGAGGACACTATAAAGACATAACACATACCTTCTTCAGAAAAACTAGGTGCGCAGTACTCACTCAAACAAAACCAGTGTATAATAACTTAAACAAAGCATAAGGAGTGTGAGAGGATCGTAACAGGTGGCGCTTTTTATTTTCTTCCTATACCCATGGGAAAATGGCGTGAGGTTTTGTGATATTTCTCAAAATACCAGTTAACTATTTCAAACAGCCAAGATTAGTAAAGAAAACTTCGAAATTACCCATTACAGAACGGAAAACCAATTTTAATTAAATTCGCATTTACTGCCCCGAGCTGAAGAATTAGCACTCTTTCGGTCCGGGGTATACCGCATAAATAACTCAGAAAACTAATTTTATTTCAAGTCCAACTTTAAATTCGGTGCTCGTTCTCTATGAATTATACTCGTAGCTTGCCGAACACTACTTCTGTGTCAAAGACTTAAATTTACACTTCACATAACTCTTATTTCCCTGATAATAAGTGATATTTTTCTTAGTTTGTAGCCGCTATGTCACACGCAGGGTAACCCCTTAATTTTCATTTCAACCACGCCTGGCAAGTTGTGTAAGGTAATTAACAAACAAGACGATTTGTTTGCCGTTTGTTTTTGTCCAACATGTAGTTAGATACCTATTTTCCCCTAAGTTCGGTCACGATGGTAATCGTTTATTTGCTAGCGACCTTAATTTATTGTTTATAGGTGTTGAAAGGTTAGTAAAGTTTCAATTTTGGTTCATTGTTGCTGTAAACCTAAAGGTTATCATAAAAATAATAGTTTAAGAAATACGCTTTAATAGATAACCAAAATAAAGATTGAAAATAATTATCAATGAATTTAAATTAAGAATAGTGTGATTAACAAAAAAGTATTATTGTAAAAAAGCATGGGGTGCATTTTAATGTATTTTCAAAATGACTTCTTTTACCAATAACTGTCAATAAAATGTTATAAGAATTAACATCAAGTAGCCATCACTTTTTTACAATACAATATTTTGTTAATCACACTATTCTCAATTTAAATTAATTGAATATTATTTTTTACTTGTTTGAATTAAAGTGCTATAAGTCCATCCTTGGTAGATACCGCTGTCAGTGATAAGACCGCATTTGTACCCATAGTATTAAGTTGTTGTAAAATATATGTGTAATTTCATTTTTTGGTGAACAATAAAGTACATCCTATTCTATTCTATTTTTACTTTGGTTTTCTATTTAATCGTTTTTTCTTTTATTATTTTTTTACTTGTAAGTTCAATTTACAATTTCAGTGTGTTTTTTTTGTTTTTTAAACGTCAATTTATTCATGCAACAACCTCCCTGTGATGGGAGTGGGTAAGTAGCGTGCCTACTGCCGTTTCTCAGGCTCCCTCTCCGGAACATTTATTTAATACGTGTACTTGGCGCAAGGCACTACCGTGTCTTCGGATATAACTAAAAATTAAGCAATGCGCATATCTAAACACTCGTACCAAACAAAGACACTACCGGGTATCGGATATTAAAAAATCGCTAATCCTAAAGATCCTGGTAAGAATATTGGGCAAAACTATTTAAATTATTGCATTATCATCGGTCCTTGTTAAGTGTGGAAAGTTTCATATTAATCTGACGTTTTGGAGTGGGAGATAATCACGTTCAAAGATTCCGTTACATAGATACATACATACCAAGGTAATAAAAGCGTGTTAGAACTTGTATCTTTATTTACGATTGGGTTGTATTAAAAACCCTACACGATATTGAGGATTGGATAATTCTGGGCGGTAATCTTCATTATTTCAGTTAAACTGAGTTTGCTACAACAATTCTTGTTTGTGGGCAGGGCAAAACCGGTCGTTGTGCTAATCCTTGAAGGACAAAGGAGGAAGGTTGTGGAATTGCCACAACGATCGGTCTTGCGCTGCCTGAATTTAGCTATCTATTGAGTACATGTGTTTTTCACTGTGCAAACAACTGTTATTTATCTCGTTTCTCTCCTTCGATTTTGTCATATATTGTAAGACTCCATAACTATGCATATGTCATGGAAAGGTAATGCCCTGGCAATTTGAAAAATACCCAATATGATTAGGCAATATGCTAAAATTATTTAAATAATTCAATTGACCGGGCTTTCTGAATAATGCCCATCACTTAATAGCCGAGTAATAAAATATGTCTTTTTAAATTATTTTACACATACACGGGACAACAATCTAGTTGGTATAACAAGCTTACAATATCAGCCTGGTTTATAAAAACAAGCTAACCTTGTGACAAACAATGCAAAGCAGATTCTAAATTCAAATTCTCCATAGAAAAGTTTTAAGAAACAATATTTGCTCATCAGAGCTAATTAAATGGTAAGAAAGCTTATAAAGGCCCTATGCATTTGTAAATAAAGTAAACGTGTTCAAAGAATACGTGATGCGTGTGCCTGATTTTTTTCAAATAAAACTCGTATCTAGACTTTCATTTCAATTCAGAATGAAAGAAAAGTTATTGAATTGTAAATATCATAATAGCGTATTGATATATTTACAATACCAATTTCACGTTTCGTGTGAGCGGAATATCATTTTAAGATATATTTTAGTATCGCCATTTTTTGGTGGAGTTATTTTTATAGAAGGTATGTATTATAAATAGTTATTATTTACAATAACTAGCTGCCGCCCGTGGCTCCGCGCGCCTGGTATTAGTAATTCTCCTAATATCTTTAAAAAATAAGTTCAAAAACTAAAACCCGACGACTGAAAAATCACGCTCTATGAATATGTATGAAATACAATAAATTATTTAATAAAATTCAGTTGCTTTTTTAATAACCGATACATATAGAGTAGTGTGTACAAAACAATAGGCTACAGGCAACAGTAGGCTAAAAAAATGTTTTTATGACTTTGACGGATATTATCTCGCAAACGGTATGCTTGACAAAAATATGATATAGAATAGAATAGAATATACTTTATCTACTCTCATATCGTAATATTCGAATTATAAAATTCAAAACGAGTTTATATTGGCATACTTTATAAACACCATACCGAAATTTAAAAATAGAATCTTATTATAACACTATTTCTCTAACAAAGTAATGCTATAAAACAATTTTTTTTCTATTACGATACAGGACAAATCTAAGAAGTTAATCACTAAGGAGTTTCCATCAATATTTTTTTTGTAATGCCATTTTATAGTACCTATTATAAAAAGATTTGATTCCAATTTTAAATTGTCTATGACAATGCCCGCTTTAGACATAGCACGCACTGTGATTTTTATTCGCGCGTATTTTGTTTCCTTCTACCTGTTCATAGAGCTCAAAATATTTGGGCGAATAAAATTCGCGCCGTGGTGCGGTGGATTCTGTGGCAAAACACGGATTTCTTGCGGAATTATTTCCGCACGATTTCGTTACCGATGCGAACAACTTCATACAATTACATAGGTCGCAGAATGGGCGGAAAAAAATCGCACGAATATAGATCGCAGTGCGTGCTAAGCCTTAGCGCATGCGCGGTTAATGCGGTGATGTGCTGGGTTTTGGCGCCATTCATACGTTTTGCAAGTTTTGCTGTACTGAATTTCATGTGTTATTTAAATGATTGTGTGTGAAATGTCTGATATCAGTGAATGTGAAGAAAATTTGACTCCGCCCGATATTTTAGATGCGGCGAAGGAAATTACTCTTAATTTATTACCAGCAAAGTCGAGAAAAGTATATGACAAATGCTATCACGATTTTATGGCATGGAAAATGCAAAAAGAGGTATTTAGTAGGTTCAATCCCAATTTATGAGTGTAGATAAAGTAGTGTATGAAACTGCACATAACTAGGTATTAAAACATTCGTGTGAAAGCTATTAAAAACCTCGCCTACGGCTCGGTTTTTAAACACACACTCATGTTTTAATACCCCTCATTATGCAACAGTTTCATAAACTACTATTATTGTACACCAAAAACTAAAGTTACACATCTCTTTTACAATTTTTTTTTTTGGCGCACGGTTGGCGCAGTGGTTGAGCGATTGACTGCTGCGCTGCGTGTCGCGGGTTCGATTCCCGCACGGAACAAATATTTGTATGACCTACAGATAGTTGTTCCGGCTCTGGGTGTTGTGTATGTGAGTTTATATGTTTGTAAACGCACCCACGATACAGGAAGAAATTTCTAGTGTGGGGCAACGTTTTTTAAAAAAAAAAAAAAAAAAAAAAAAAAAAAAAAAAAATTATACTTATTTCTACGGGTACAAAGGTGGCCTTATCGCTGACAGCGATATCTACAGACAACCTTTTTTGATATACCTTAATTTCAAAATCCCTGTTTAATGATGCCACACATGATGGGGTGGGGCGAATAAATAAAATTGTGTTTGATTTAGGCTCCCTAGAGAGCGCCATATTAAATATAATGTGACGTCTTATAGCCTATAACCAGCGGACAAACAAGACGCTTCTAAAGACACACTTTTGTCAATTTATAATAAGTACGTAATTTCGAAGTTATGAGGGAGCAGATGAACATATACATACATACATACCGGTCAAAATATAACCCTCCCGTTTGCTTCGCCGTATTCGGGTAATAAATTAAAGTTGCTAAATATGGCTATTCTGATGTATAAGCTATATTTCTGCAAAGTTTCATCAAAATCCGTTCAGTATTTTTTGCGTAAAAGAGCAACAAATATCCATCCTCACAAATTTTGACGTTTATAATAAATAGTATTAGAATAAATAACGTACTTACGCACAAACTTACAATTTTAATTACGCACAAGTGCGTACAAAAAGGGATAAGGGAAGGGGTTCATTGGGCATCAAAAAATTCGTCCTCATCGTTGTGAATGGGAAAAGATCTCGAGACGTAAGTATTTATGTAAGACCGAACCGAACCACGAATGTGGAAGACCAAAGAAATAGTGGATAGATTATGTTGAAAAATATAATATTGGCTAGAAAGAAGTTGACTCAATCTTGGGTCTAATAAATGTGAAAGTTTGGATATATAAATAAATAAATAAATGGTTTATTTTGGATCAAACACTTTTATATATTTAATTATACCCCCCAAACTGCGTAACAGTTTGTCGGCGGGATGGATGGGTGTGTGGATTTGTAGATGTATGTTATCCAATCACGCCAGAAAGGCTGGACGGATCTGGATGAAATTTGGCACGGAGATAGATTATAGTCTGGAATAGCGCATATAATACAAGACACATTTTTATCAAGGGATATGTTCCCTTGGGATAATTTTCGGCCTTCACCCGGGTGAAACCGATGGCAGAAGCTAGCAGTCACTAGTTCTGATGACAGCAAATAGAGATATAGCATGAAGAAGACAATATGTTGGACACCAAAAACCCCAAATAAATTCCGATTTATTTAGGGTTTTTGGTGTCCGATCCCGATAAGGAAGGAAAATGTTGATGTTGTTACTTGGGTCTAATAACTCCTTTCAAGTCATAATTACAACCGCGAATTGTATATAAAAACCCATTCCACCTACCTACATGTACGAGTAAATGCAGCAACAATTCTTAAAAAATATGACCACAATAAAAACGCAAAACTGGTACAAATATATAAATTCTGTAAGAAAAAACTATCTATATTGGCATGCCAGATTCCGGCTGCACACAACTGACACTGGTACAAATTGTGGTGCCATGCAGCTGAATAAGTATTTGGCATCGAATCGCGCTGGAATCTGAACGTCTTTTATTAAAACTTTTATTGGCCGCCCATTCTTTTGTTTTTGGGTGAAGTTTCTGTCAAGTGGTCTGTTTGTTTAGGCAAATTGTGAAGATATCCAGGTGGACTGGAAGATTTGAGTTAGATGTTTTAGTGTGACGTCATCTTTTGCTGTATTTTCGTGGGTATGTATGTGTGTTTTGAGCAAAAATATTATCAGGTCATGTGGTGCAATGAGACATTTTTATTTAGAAGTCTATAAATAATTCATTCCTTATCATGGTTTTCAAGAGACTATCGAAATAACAGGAATATCTTATTTTAATATTTTTATTATTAAAGGCTGTATGTTTAGACTTGCTGCTGCCCGCAGCTCCACCCGCTCTGAATTATTAAGTAATTCCTCCAACTCTTTACTCTGACGGGTAAACCCGACGATAGATATTCGAACGTGTCGCTACAAACTATTAAAGGATTATGTTAGGTGTTCGGGTTACCATCCATCTGAATATTGGTTACCTAGTTAAGTGACCTATTTTTCCGGCTATATTAGGGACCCGGATATAATTTGCTTAAAGAGAGTTATTTGTACCAATCGCGATATGATCAACGTTATAAATCATTCAAATCAGATCCTAAGTTTTATGTATTGTCATTCTTTTCAAGCTTTTTCAAGTTATTCGCTCCTATAACCTATCCTACAGAAACTGGTATTTTACTGGTTAAAAAGTCTCTGGAACTTGTAGAAAGCTACCATTTCTACAAGAGAAAAAAAATACCGTAACTAAATGAATACTTTCAGAGATAACTTTTAATAACTACAAACAGTAATTTTACTCCCTTCTCTGCTAAAAACAAAGTCTCGTCTGTCTGTCGATCTGTCTGTTCACGATAAACTCAAAAACTACTGAACGGATGTTCATGCGGTTTTCGCCAATAGAGGGAGGTGATTCATAAGGAAGGTTTAAAAGTATTATTTATTAAGGTTTTGTGTAAATAGGTTGAAATATGACGATAATTTTTGAAAATGTCGGATAAAGTCAAGCCAACTGGAAGCTTTCATCGAAAACGCTGCCCTTTGAAATATAATAAAACTATGTATGGTGGAATTGCATCTCTTTTATAGGTCTGAAGTAGTCTGTAATGGCATGTCTATATTTAATGATAGCTTACTATACTCAAAATAACTTTAAAAAAATGGTCACGTACAATGCGGTAATTGGAAACCTATTAATCCTTATCAACCTAAATACGTTAGTTACCTTAAAAAAATATGTCGTGGTGGCCCAGTGGCTAAGACCTCGCCTGTCGTGCTTGAGGTCGTAGGTTCAAATCCGGGCAAGTACCAATGTGACTTTTTCAAATTCCTATGTACTTTCTAAGTTTATCTTGAATATCACAGGCAATGGTGAAGGAAAACATCGTGAGGAAACCTGGACTTATATAGTTAATGTAAGTCTGAAATAGCCAAGTCAGGGGCCTTTGGGGTTCCCAGAGGCGGCTTAATTAACTCTGACACCAGAGGTGGCCACACCTCACACGAAAAGAAGAAGAAGAAGACCTTAAGCATTTCATGCACATTATAATAATCCTTTACATCATTTAAATTAAATTATAGATTTATTCTTAGGAGATAACGCTAAATAAAAAGAACGCGTCTGAAAAAAAAATTCAAGCATGAGTTTCCCTACGACAGAAAAAACATGTAGGCATAATATGCTTTAATACCTGGCTCGCTAAGTTTATAAAACTTGCCAATTACTGGGTTGTAACGAAAAGTCGAAAAAGATAATTTCTTGTTTATTTATTTTATACTTTATTGTACACCAAGATAAAAACATTACCTACATATGGAAACCTTAAAATAACAACAAACATACAACAGGAGGCGGCCT
Organism: Orthosia cruda; assembly: GCA_964057195.1. Lineage (NCBI taxonomy): Eukaryota > Metazoa > Arthropoda > Insecta > Lepidoptera > Noctuidae > Orthosia > Orthosia cruda. The sequence goes on along the minus strand of OZ059826.1, from coordinate 57,399,006 downwards.
TATCACGTTCTGCGATCTCTTCCAGGCAACCCAGAATGGAGAGAGATAGGCTGGACACGACATAGGGTTGTACATGATGCAATTTTAAAATAAAATAATAAGTAACAAACATAGGAAGCACTAAATATAATATACAAAAATAGTTACATAAATACATTTATACAGGCAAGAAAACAATACAGCTCGAACAAGAATAAGATCACAGTAACAGGTAGTGCTCCTTTACCAGTATTTTAAAGATCGGTAGTGATTGCGCGCGTTTCATTGCCACAGGCAATGCATTCCATAGACGAGCGGCTTGGACGGTTAAAGATTTGTCTAGGAAGGTAGTGGAACGCAATGGCATTTTAAGTTTCATGCTATACGATGACCTAAGAACTTTCATGTGCGAGTCACATAAAAACTGAAATCGGTTTTAGAGGTAAAGGGGGGTAGACGGGAAAAATAGTATATTATACAGGAAGGAAAGAATTTGAGCATTCCGGCCAAGGCGAATTGGCAACCACTTGAGTTGTTCGCGGAATTCAGAAACATGGTCATGCGCAAACCGAATATGAACATTATACAAACATTTTGAAGTCGCTCAAGTTAACGATAAAATTAACACAATAAAATAATAATAAGTCTGAAATACCTATATATTTGGGCACTTGTCAAAATTTTAGGCACTAAATAAGATTATAAAACTAAATTTAGAAAACAATAAAATAAAATTCGTGATCGCGTTAATATTAACTACATTTTATTAGAAACCGCTTTATTTTCTCTGATAAAATCAACAGAAAGGTTTCTAAGAAAGCCTACGAAAAGGTGTGAATTTGGGAACTGTTAAGCCGTTGAAGGGTGGTTTGTGAGTAATTATTTTGGCTTTGAAAGATTTTACTATTAGTTATATTTATTATATACTTTATTGTACACTTAAATAATTACAAGACAAAACATTTATTTAGATAAGTGTACAATGGGAGGTCTTATCGCACAGGGCAATCTCTTACAGACAACCTTTATCTATACCAATATTATAAAGAGGAAAGATTTTTTTTGTTTGTTTGTACCGAATAGGCTCCAAAACTACTGGACCGATTTCAAAAATTCTTTCACCGTTGGGAAGCTACTCTATCCCCGGGTGACATAGGCTACTTTTTATCCCTGTATTCCCACGGGAACGGGAACTACGCGGGTGAAACCGCGAGGCGTCCTCTAGTAGTTTATAAAATGAAGGTAAGTTTGCTTGGTTTTAACATTGACAGTTTCAAATCATATTGATTCCGTATGTTTATGTTTATAGACAAAATATTTGTGGCCCAAAATATTTTATCTATAGATTTTCACAATAATTAACATGCTACTGTCATTAGGTGGCAGGCTCATTATGGCGCAAATCCCTCACAATATCTGAGTATTAGAATATTTGAAAATGAATATCTCTCTATAAATCACCTCTAAACGGCTAGTAGCATTTTTTTGGAAAAATATATGTTACAAAATACCTTAATAATTAGATCTAAGAAAATTTTGATTTTTATTCGTATAACATAGTGTAATTTATTTGTTAAGTTATGTCTAAAACGGACAAAAACACGACAATCGCACCATAACTGCCTGGCGTATTTTGATGAAATTGTCACCATTTTAAGGACAATTTAATTATATACATTTCGATTTAAGGCTTTTTTTAAGTTGTAGAATAATAAGGAAAGTAAAAAATCTACTGAATATTGGGTTGCGTTGGTTTGAAACGAGTGCGCGTTTTGTTAACGTTGCAGTTGTAACAAGTAATCGTTAAACATAGGAACACAAATCGTTAAGCATAGAAAAGACGGTGCAGGTAAATGATATTTATTTCATGAGTAAGGTGGAAGAAGTAGAGCCATTGCCATTGGAGTGGAATAGAATAGAATAGTAAACAGTAAAAGCAAGCTAAGTTGGTTAAAATATCACTTTCACATACCATGGTTTTTCACGTCAATATATTAAATTAATCTAGTTCGGATGATGTGTAAATTTCAAAGCGCGTACTTCAATTTTCTATAATCTACTGTCTTTATTTATTCAAACCACCGTTAGGGTAAAGGGAACAGTACTCGTCCGACTTTTGATCGCCATTTTAATATTGAAGCGCCACGGCGCCGTGGCCACTGCAAGGCTGCTGGTTCGCCGCAGCTATCGGCTACACTTTAGTAGTCCTGAATTAATCATAAGGCCAACGTGAACTGAACTCTGTTTACGGGAAGTTGAACTTCTTAATGCGTATTGAATTTACCGGGAATTTTGCGGTTAGGTGGTTTATTTAGTCTGGAGTTAATAGATGGTGGAGCGACGACCTGCCGCCGTACCCTGACGTGTCAAAACTATCATAGTTAGAATGTAAAAAGGGGACAGACAAGGCATATGCATCTGTCCTTTACACACTCTCAAAACCCCCAGGGTCAAGGCTGCGGGAGTCCGGTTGATGCGATATGCACAAGTTTGATCAGTGTGGTGGAGGAGACCTAGGTCCAGCATTGGTCGTCTTTCGACTGAAATGATGATGATGATGTTAATGGATGAAATTAACAACTGTTTTTAATTTAACTAGCTGTGCTGTGCTGTGTTAGCCTGGACTGTATTAGCTTCTTTTCAGTTGTTTTTTTGAAGATGAAAACTATGTAACGTAGCGATAGCTTTCTTTCAGTGAAAAACTTTTGAAGTTGGATCGGTCGTTAAAAATATAACCTTTTACAAACATAAACTTACAATTTTACCTCTTGACAATACACATTACGTTAGCTAAGCAACGCTGACTTTTGATGCCTTTTTGTTGATGTGAAAAAGAAAATGTGTAAAACTTATTTATGTATTGAAAAATGCGTTGCTACGTATAATATTTCCCATGGTAAATTACTTAATTACGTAGACTTACAATTATACAATTAGCTCGCAATAAAACAATAACAAAACCATAAACAAACCACCCATACAACATTCAGATGACGACACACCTAACACAAGTCACAATAAATAGTAAAGTGCGAAGTTTATATAATGTCATAAATTTACTTCAACCCCACATAACGAACGAATAAATTATTTTAACTGAAACACGCGATGGTTTCCGTGACATGCAACACAAACTGGCATAGGGTACACAGAGCTGAGCAACAACTCGGTGGACACTGCTAGTATCAAATTTTGCCATACAAGTGTCACCGTTTACTCATAGAAATTGACGACCGTGATAATAGGGAATCTCATGCAAAGCTTGGCTAGCAGTAGCCTCATTGCGTAAGTAAATTCGGCAAGGCAAAGGTTTTGACCGCAATCAATCGACCAATCACATAGACGGAAATCCATTTTCGATTGGATTGAAGACGGTCAAACCTAGTCACGGTCGTCAATTTCTATGAGTAAACGGTGACACTTGTATGGCAAGTTTACAGCAAATATCGCCATGTTAATAAAAAGTAAAGTAATCTCTTCAAAGTTAGAGTGAAAAGGCTTCTTCTGGGTAAGCTCACTCCATCGTCGACTTTGTCTCTGTCACCTCTGACCTAGACTAGAGTCAAGAGCAAACCCATAACCAATAAAAAAAAGTAAACAAAACATGTTAAAAAAACGCAGGAAAATTTCTGGATTTTTCAATAGTTTCATTTGTGCGAATGTAAGTATAAGTTAAAAATACCAAAAGATTAAAAAAATGCACATGAGTATTTCAAACACAGGATAATCTCAAAAACAGACACCTTGTCAGGAGTAGATAGGTTACTTCTAGACAAACGTGCTAAACCGTCGACCACAACATCGCTAACCATCAGGTGAGATAGTGGTCAAATGCGAGCCTATCTTCTAAAAAATCTAAGCATAGCCGGGACCGGACGGAACCCGTTTTATTTTTCTACTTGATTCAGTGTGCCACCTAGCGGGGAAAATTAGCAGTATGGTTACCTGTTTTGTCTAAGGCTATGACATTTGTAACTTGCGTGGTCACGAATACTATTAGTAATGGCGCCTCTAAGCTGACGGTGTGGCGGTTCCGTGCTCTGTGTTATAATCAAATATTGGCCCAACTTAACTTTCTTTACTTTGTCTGCGAACACGATTTTGTTTTTACTTGAATCGTTTTTTGTTTGTCATGTTTCGTGCTGAATGAGGAATGTGTGGCTTTGCAATCGAGTAGGAAAAGTGGGAAAAAGAACATAGAAAGTGCGTGCAGTAATACCTACAGACGTTTTTGTATCGCTGCACTGGCATACGACACGTCGTGGTAAGGTTGGCATAATGCTGTCACAGAGGACATGCTTACTTTTTGTCTAAACACTGTTCACAAGCAGTATAAGTTCAAACGTTGCTAAGAAGAGAATTCAATGTTTTAGATGTTCAGTCACTATTGACGAAAATATTTTATCAAATCTCATTTCACAAATTCACCCACTTTCATTTGCAAACTACCTTGAACTAGCTGAAGAATTTTCATGAAAAATTTTTCGAACGTCGAAAATGACTGAAACGCAATCGGCCGCAGAGCAGTACAATACAATTTCAATAAAAGCTTTCTAAACACAGAACCAATTTCCAAATACATTTCGCACAAACAGAAAGCAGTTTTCGTTTTTATTCAATCGAAATAAACTAATGTTTTCAACACGTGACTCCATTCAGTGAAATTTCTTTTAAAGAAAATGAAATCTAGAAACATTCTGTATCAGGAGTGTAGGATACACTAGGAGTTCAAAACTCGATCATTCGTGAGCGCGCCGCGTTCGCTCGATACAGAGTCAGGGAGATATTTCAAAATGTTCCAACATTCAAACGCGTGGGATATTTAATTTGATGTAAGCTGCGGTAGTTTTCAGGAAATATTGTAGTGAGAGAATACGTTATGGGCGGAACAGTTACAATGATAAAGTTGAGTGCTATTTGGCGTAGTTTCTGTGGGATCATGAATTTACATAAGTGTAATACAAATTAATGTACTTAGCTAGAAGTCCCTGCACTTTTTTTAGACTATGTTCAAAGTAAACGATTCTGATAAACGCAAAATATAATATTCAAACGTTTTTTTGCTGCACGAACTCTTTTCATCAAGAAAATTAAAATATGAATAATTCAAATTACAGTAATCGAAATTTTAATTAGTTGCTTTGTACAACTAAAACTATATTAATTTAAGTTCTTGCAAGCCAATGTAAGGATGAATAACTTGTATGCTAACATGAATTTCAATTAAAGAATCCATTCAAATTAAAATTAGAAAATGGCGGTTTATTTTAAATGGCGATATGTTTTAAACTGTTTGGAATGACTTTATTTAGGCAAGCTATTGTGATTCGGTCTGATTTTAAACTATAATTTCACATGTAGTTACTGTATAATTATATTCTTAATGTCCCTCGGCAATCATCGCATTTCCGAATATAATTGAGTGCTAATTTCCATGTCCATCAGTTATTTGATTTATTGTCTATACCAATATTATAAAGAGGAAAGATTTTTTTGTTTGTTTGTACCGAATAGGCTCCAAAACTACTGGACCGATTTCAAAAATTATTTCACCGTTGGGAAGCTACTCTATCCCCGGGTGACATAGGCAACTTTTTATCCCTGTATTCCCACGGGAACGGGAACTACGCGGGTGAAACCGCGAGGCGTCCTCTAGTGTATAATAATTTGAAATCAGAACTAAGTACTTTATCGTTATTTTGTGTTGATTTCCGTGTGATATGTAGAGCTGTAAAACTATTTCCCTTTATTACTTATTACATTTTGACCATTTTGGCATTATCGCCATCACTGACATTTAATAACAATCGATCAACAAATCGATTGACGTAAGAATCATCAAAATCGGCCTACGCAAATGGCCTCTAGAACGCCACATAGCAACAAACATACACACATACAAACGTCAATCCCAAACATTTTGTAAGTACCTTTTTTAGTGCTATTAATCGTTGATGGAATACCTCTTTGTCTAGAGCTACTGGTTTGAAAATTACAAAATATGATGTAGAATCTAATCAAACACCCAGTAATCCTAATACGAACGTGTCAACCAATCGGAGGTCAGATATTTTTAATTTAACCCGACTTGAGGCTAACCACATGGAAACCCTTATCACAAAGTTCGTAAATTAAATTTTGCTCGTGAAAACATGTTCTATTAAAATCATTCATTCGGAAAGTATTTAACTTCGCCAGCTCATTGTACCAGGGAGTTAGAGAGACTAGGAGATCAAATAATCTCCGGTTATTATATCGTATTGGGATTAAGTGGTCGATAAAAGGTGATGTATTTATCCTTTACTCATGACTGAATACTCCAATTGGGTAGTTTGTTTTACATTTAGTTAGAGATGTTTCATTCCCACAAAATCGAGATAGGAAGAGGTTCTGGCCGAGGGTAAATTGACGTTATCTGAATTCAAGATTCAAACATTGCAAGCAATTTACTTTAGCTACAGGCAAAATAGATGTACAAATCCATCCGCCGTGCTATTTCTGTGCCTTAGAATTAGATGTCTCGTTAATCTTGTGTTCGTAAGCATGAGGTTTTGGGTTCGATTTCCGGGGCGGAAAAGGGTTATTTGACTTTACACCTGGATTTTTTTCAGTAGCCGTCCGAATTCTGGATTTTTGTCCGGCTGTCGGTAATTGGCTCGTCCCCTAGGGTGGGTGTACTGGGTACCTCTCTGCCTAACCCTTCGAGAAATATAGGATGATGCTTATGTTTTATGTGATATGTAGAATCAGATGAGACAGATCTGTCTCAGTGAGGGGAACTATGATTTCACCTCTTCAAATTTCTCTTAAAACACTTCAAAAACATAAGTCCAAAAAAAAATATAATTCAGAGGGCATACCAACAACTCCCGATGGCTTCTGAAGTCCTGTTCACTTTGGACATAAAATTAACATAAATCTGCATAGTTTTAATAGAGTGTTCCATTGTAAATTGCCAGAAAAGCATTAGAATTAGATTAGCAAAGTTTGTCATAAGCGCGTCAATATTTTGATTCCATTTATTGGATGGGAATGGTTCAGGCTTCGACTAAGTACGGTTGAATCTTTACCAATAGGTTTTTGGTACTTTATTTCAAAAGGTCAATGGTTTACCAATTTTGTTGAGTTTAAGAAAATAAGTTGAAAACGGTTAGATTGAACTTACTTTTCTAACCTTTATACTTTATCTAAGCACACCTCTTAGTGATCTGTTAACACATTAATGAATCTGTAGATGGGTATAGGCCAGTTGCAGTATTGTCGACGCCGGCTAAAGTACTGGAAATTGGCATTCACAAGATTATTTATCAACAGGTTAGCGCACAGCTCTCAGATGCTCAGCATGGTTTTCGACCGGGAAGGAGTACCACCAGTAATCTTCTTTGCCACATGGCTCATCTGGTGCCGGCGGTGGATAGTGGGGGGCAAGTTGATGCTGCTTACTTCGATTTTCGAAAAGCATTTGACCTAGTCGATAATGACATATTGCTTGCAAAGCTACCCTGTGTTGGTTTCACCCCACATTCGCTCCAGTTTTATGCCAGCTACCTGAGAGATAGGCGACAGTACGTGGAATAAGCGGGACACGTGTCAGATCCATATTTAACGAGGTCTGGAGTGAGTCAGGGCAGTAACCTTGGACCTTTGGGGTTCCTCCTGGTGGTGAACGACCTACCAGAAGCAATCCAAGACGCTCACTGTTTGTTGTTTGCCGACGACCTCAAATTGTCCCTCACAGTGGAGAGGAGCGAAGACTGTGACAAGCTACAAAGGGATATTGACAGGGTAGTGAGCTGGAGCAGAGAAAATCTGTTGCAGTTAAATATCTCAAAATGTGTGACAATAACTTTTTCTCGTGCACACAATCCCATCGTGCATGGCTATCATATTGATGGCTTGCCTATGACACGGGTCACGGAAGTCAAGGACTTGGGGGTAAGCTTTAATATCAGCTTGACATTTCGTGACCACGTTATGCGTTGCTGCAAGAGAGCATATAGAAATTTAGGCTTTATGCTTCGTACGGTCCAAGGGTTCACGAATTTGAAAGCCATTATAACTGTATATAATGCATTGGTTAGGAGCCAGCTAGAATGTAACGCAGTCATCTGGTCTCCACATGAAGCTTAATATAGTCTCATACTGGAGAAGGTACAAAACAAATTTATTAGATATTTGTATATGAGGTATTACAGTGTTTACCCATTTTATCCCTTAATGTATCCTACTTTATTTACTTTAGGTATGGTGGGATACAATGAGTTGAAGGTTAGGAGGGAACTGGCACTCACCTCATATATTTACAAAATATTGAGAGGGAAAGTGCATAATGCAACGGTTTTAGGACAGGTGTGTCTGTTTGTTCCGGACAGGTACGTCTGGCGACGCCGACGGCCGAGCTTGCTAGTTGAGAGAGGCGCCGCTGACGCGTGCACTCCGCACGCTCAACCTTGTGGCTATTGAGACGGACCTATTCTGCTGTACTCTGGGTGAATTCACAAGGAGTGCATTGTTTAAAATTTGTTATGTAAGCAAGTTAACATAAAATTAGTTTAGATATCTACTGTTATGAAATAGATTAGGTTTACTGTAGTTAAGCGCATTTATCGTATTGGGTGTAATCATGTAAAGATGTATGTGATAAGGTTGAAATAAATAAATTAAATAACTTTAACTTCTATTAATTTTCTCATCATTATGGTGGCATATATTGTAATTTAATTCCGCCTAGCACTTTTCATCGGACTTCACGACGTACAGCGCCGACGACACATGGTGGATATCCCACCTATACGCATTAATTTCTCTGTGCGTTTACATTGAGCAGAAAGCTACTACCGCGGGGTCATTAAGTCAAGAGCGCAAAAGTTTTATTAGCGAAGCGTGCTTCACCCTCAACCACATCATCGCTTTTCATCAGTTGAGATACTGGTCAAACGTGAACCTAATTACAATAAAATAAAAAAAAAGAATATCCCGGCACAATAAATACGAAAATCTTGAAGTATCTCTTCTCTTCTTTGAAATCTTGTGGCTACGTTATTTCTCTGTCAGGTCTAGCATTTTGGCATTGGCATGCATGAGTGGATAAAGTGTTTGAGTTTGTTATTGGTCCATTGAACTAATTTGTTAATAAGGTACTTACTAAAACTATTTAACACACATAATTGTCTACTCAACTAACACAATTTTCACACATAATGGCCTTAACAACAAGGCTACTTAACCATCCAAAATAATGCTAATCACAAATCATTGGCCTGTGACTACCAGAAGCCCGTACACTCGAAGCAATAATGTTTACCTATCAATTGAATTTGTAAGGATACAAAATAAAATTAGCATAATTTCAACTTAATTAAAACAACTTTTTCCCACAGAAATAGTCGTAACAACAAGGCTATATACTAAACTATTCAACATAATCCTAATCACAAATCATTGGTCATTAGCCGCGTCCAGACCAGCTGAGCGCGGCTCGCGAGTCCCGCTCAGACTTCCTGCTGGCGAGCCGTGGCACCCGAGCTAATTTGTGAAAAGTTCCGAGCGGGGCTCGCAAGCCAAAGTGAGCCGGTTTGAGCATTCAGTTTCCCTCCGTATAATCCGGCTCGCGAGTGTCGTTACGTCCGTCCACACCGGGCGAGCAGCTCAGACTGAGCCGCCTTTGAGCATCGGCAAAAACCGACAACGCATGGCTCGGGGCCGAGCGGCGCTCAGCCGAGCCAACGTGTGCCCGAGGAAGCCCGAGCGCCGTCCACACCGGCCGAACTATTAGCTCGCGAGCGGGACTCGCGAGCTGCGCTCAGCCGGTCTGGACGCGGCTATTGATTACCAGGAGTCCTTACACACAAAGCAATAATTTTTAGTTATAATAAATCAACTCTACTAACATAACTTTCATACACAATGGGCCTAAGCAACAAGGCTAATAAACCATCCAAAATAATCCTAATCACAAATCATTGCCCGGACCAGGAACGCATACACTCGAAGCAATAATATTTACTATTAATAGCATTTGTTTGGCCATTACTCGATAATTAGCTCTGCATGACGTACAGAATTCACCGACCAATCCAATTTGATATCATGTTATCCGTATTTTCTCGACTCATTGGTCTAAGAGGTACAATAATGGAGTTATAATGGGATGTAACGGAGGTTATATAAAGTTACGAAGCATTTCTATGGTATCATCGACTATGGGTTTAAGTTCAAGGCCACATCACAAGGCAGCAGCATATTTTTATACAAAGTATAGACTTACTGGACGCCGGCGATTACTGAATTATGCTTATCGCAAAGCATAATTTAGTAATAGCCGGCGTCCAACAGTCTCGTAATCGCAGCTTATTTTTTAGTTTAGCTTTAAAAAAATCTTGGAGTCTGCAAATTGGCCCATCCTTATTTATATGGAACTAGTGGTGTCACTCACAAAACCCCATAATAATTATCAACCTTTTTAATGTTCCCACTGCTGGACACAGACCTCTCATGGAGGGGAAGTGAGCCCACCACGCGGTTCCAGCGCGGGTTGCTGATCTACGATGTAAACCCAATGGGTAGATTTTTGCGCACTTTATTATTATAATATTATAAAAACTACTGTAAATTACCAAAAATCACAAGAATAAATAATTTGAATTTGATATTTTCCTCCATCGTTTTGAGATTTGAGATCGTTTGAAGAAATCCCATAGGAAGTTTAAATTTTGCCGGTTTTTAAATTTTCCGGGATATTTTTCAAATTTTTCTTTCTGATAAATCCATCCGCGGACTACATAATTATAAACATAAAAATACATAATCTGCCTTTTGGGCTTCACTGCAGTCGGGTCGAAAGCAAATCGATCGAGCCGTTCTGATGTGGAAAAATTAAATGTGGGTATATTTTACTCTTTAATCTATCCTCTGCCTATCCATTTAAATTCGACAAAGGCTTGAAGTTTAATAAAGGTACTGCTCCTCTGACCTTATGGCTATTGATGCCAGGTTTCCTCAGGGCTCTGTTCTCTCTACAACTCTATTCCTGCTGCACATCAATGACATACTACAGCCTGGTATAGTTGGGTACGCTGATGGATAAAGTATGTTCCTTGAGAGAGGCTTTGTTAGAGGGTACAGATTTGACCTTAAGCCTTGTCCCCCAGTGGGGTGATGACAATCTGGTATCATTTAACGCCACCAAAACACAGGCGTTTCTTTTCACTGGAGTCATTTCGATCAAACTCCTACTTTTCGGGGTACATCTGTTCCTGTAACTGATCGGCTCGGGGTTCTAGGTATGGAGTTGACTTCTAGTCTCAACTTCGGTGCCTCCCTTGAGTACAAAACCCAAAGGAAAGAAGGAAAGGGCATCCTAAATAGAGTGAGGCTAAATATCAATATATGGGTGCCAATTCTTTGTTACGTAAGGGTGAAGGGTTTGCAATTGCCACAGCGCCTCCACGCCGCTTTCTAAACCAGTCACTTTGTGACTGGTTTAGAAAATGTATTTTAAAATAATATTTAGTATAATATAAACGTGATTTTTACAAATGGGTCTAAATATTAAATGAAAAATGTATAAATATCATCCGAAACATTTGTAAAGAGAAACATTTGCCAAATAAATGTTTGTAAAGCGAGTGTTTATAAAATAAAACATTTGCGAAGTAAGTAATAAGTTGTTTGTGTAATTAATAGTACTAGAAACGTTGGTTGTAAACTAAAATTTGTCAATGGGGTTTTGGTGAAAAAATTGTGAACCGTTTCCGAACGCATTCAACCCGAATCTCCTAAAAGTTAAAGTGAACAGGCTTCTTCTGGGTAAGCTCGCTCCATCGTCAACCTAGACTAGAGTCAAGAGTAAACCCATCTAAAATAAAAAAATATATATATTATCAGTTTTACGCCGTTACATTTAGAAAATAATCAATCTATTTGTTTGATCTACCTGAATGAAAGGGCCAAAAGAAGCAATTTCCCGACCATTTTATTATCAAACGAGTGTTCTATTTCTCTCACGAATGTTCTCGGGCCGGTGACTCGGTCCTCGGTTATTTTCTGTTATCCGTTGTTTTCCAATTACCGTAGGTAATTATACAATTTTGTATTAAACTCAATTGTTTGCATCAAGTTATTTGGAATAGCCTGTATTGTGATGGAGTTCTCATAGCCAATGGCGAAAGGATATTTCATAGGAGCGGTTGATGCTGCGACACTTGGGGGAGTCCTATGTTCAGCAGTGGATGTCTTTCAGCTCAGCGGTGATTTGAAGGAAACATTAATTTATAAACATGTCTTTGTTTGTCTTTGAACAAAAAACAAACCGACTTCCAAAAAAAAAACACTACACACTGTCTTTGGTACCTATTCTTTTACGTTATTCGACACCGACTTCGAAAAGAAAGTTATTTTTCACTTTGCAAGGGTTTGTGTTTCTTTTTGGAAGTTGGTTTGTTTTTTTTTCTTAAAAGTTTTTTAGTTATCTATTTTTAGTTTTTATAGGTACCTCCAATTGCCGTAATATTCATATATACGAAGTACATCTCATGACGATTCCAATAAGCCCCAACACGACTAGGATACATTGTTTTATTTCGGAGTTCCAGTGCCTACCTGCCGGCTTCAACATCAGATCAGTTCGTTGGTACCATTTTCATCAGTACTATTTATTTATAAGTATTTGCTTCATTATACTCTTTTAACTATTCGAGATATTTAATACCCGTGACATTAAGGAGTTCCATGGGTCATCTGTGGTCTTCTTCACCAGTTCCACTTCAGCTCATGATAATTTCTGAGTGCAAATGATTGCATTGTCGATGAAAATACCAAAAACGCTGTATGTATGCCTATAATATTTGAGGAGTTCCCTCGATTTCTCTAAGATCCCACCATCATATCCTGACCTGATAACTATGGGACCAACTAGGAAATATACTCTTTTAAACAAAAGATTTTTTTTCCAAATCGGTCGTCGTCCTTTTAGGTTTTGGGGAAAATACATAAAAAAAAGAGTCGAACGAATTGATAACCTCCTTTTTTTTGAAGTGGGTTAAAATCATCATCGTGAGGAATGGTAATAATAATAATAATAAATAATAGATCTGTGGCCTGACTTGTCAAGAGTGACACAAAAATTTTCTTCGCTCTTCGAATTTTTTGATTATATTTATGAATCCGAACAATTTCACTGTTAAAACTACATAAAACTAAATTTAAATAATGCCTCCATATATATATAATAAAACAACCAGAAGAAAACCAAAACTATAATTAAAATGAACAACCTACAATAAACCAGAATGACAAGCTGAGAAGAAAATGTTGACACGAAGCCAGGCCCGAGCCAAAAACACACGCCCAACATCTTCGGGTTCGTCGCTCAGCTCCGCCTCGCAGTCGCCGGGATCCCCTACAACCGTACGTCAAGCGATCCTGGATGCTGCAGTTGCGTCGAGCTCGAGCGACGAATACTTCTCTCCGCCGACGACACCACCACCTACGCGTCGACGGGGAGGACGCCGGCCACCGGACAGCCTAGGACCTCGAGGCCCATCGGCCTCTGACAGGGTCCCCGCTCCCGGTGGAAGTGTGCAGCGCATGCGATGGACGCAATCGATTAACGAAAACGTCATGCGCGCATACTTTGGGGCTACAGAGGGGGGAAGTAACCTGACTGCGTACCGTGGTCGGATGCTCTCTCTGTTTCAGGTGCTTGAGCCAGCTGTCAACGTGTCGGCCCAACGTCTATCGGATCAGGTGCGGGTCATCCAACGTAACCGTATGCTGGATGACGCCGTACTTGATAGACTGCGTGAGGAATCACAGAGTAGCCGTGTCTCACCTGCCTTGCCCACCGGCCGCGGTGCAACTGCAACCCAGTGTTTCACCGTGACCCGGACATGTTGGCGAGGACGACGACGACGGGGCTATATCTATGAGTACCCAATGCAATGCACGTTTGAGGAGCGCTTTGGAATGTGCATTCAGCGAGTATCGCTCCACACCGCCTGAGCTTAGACCTCGACTACCTCGTTTGCCCATGCATAAGAAAAATAGGGCGCTGGTGTGTGCTCTAGATTCGCAGCTGTCAAATGTTTTTGATAGCAGCAAAGACCTTGCCGACACCCACTCGATCTTGTACTGTGCGGCTGCAGCAGCATGTCGTGTAGCTAACGTCAAGTTTCCCAAAACTGACAGAGCTACACGACCAGCTATACCAGCTTGGCAGTGCAGGATTGAGCGTCGTATCGGTGAGGCTAGAGCACTCATCGGCAAGCTTATCTGCTTCAGGGAGGGCAACACTCGCCCTAGAGTGATGCGCTTTGTGAGGCGGGCGTTCTCAGGGACTGATATCAGTTCTCGAGATTATATGTCCCGCGTCACAGAGCGTATCGACTTCCTGAAGCAGAAAATCTATGCATGGGCAAACCGTATTCGTCGGTACAAGCGGCGAGTGAAGCGATACACTCAGAATCGCACATTCCAGAGCAACGAAAGGTGGGTTTATAGGGCTTGGGAGCAACCCAACCAAGGTGTGACTGATACGCGCCTACCGGATAGTGACGCCATGTCTTCGTTCTGGCGCGATATCTGGTCGGTGCCTGTCAGTCACACCGAGGATGACTGGACTCGGGAGGTCGAACGAGCGTGCGATCCGATACCACAAATGGGGGCAATTACCATCAGCCCCCAAGATGTGGCTCGTGCAGTCCGCCCGTTGCCTAACTGGAAATCCCCTGGGCCGGACGGACTGCACAACTTTTGGATTAAATGGTTCCAAAGGTCGCACGCTCGTTTGGCAACTCAGTTCCGGTCTGCCTTAGAGTCAGGATCGCTACCTCAGTTCCTAACGACAGGAATAACCCACCTGCTCCACAAATCAGGTAGTACTGCGGATCCTAAAAATTATAGACCGATAACGTGCTTACCGACGGTCTATAAAGTCCTTACATCCATTCTGAGAGCGAAAATTAATCAACATATTGACAATAACGCCATCATGTCTGCTTCTCAGAATGGATGTAGGAACGGGTCCCGCGGTACTAAGGAGCTGCTCCTCATAGACATTGCCATTAGCCAACAGGTTCGCCGTTCCCGCAAGGATCTGGCGACATGTTGGATAGATTACAAGAAGGCTTATGACTCAGTGCCACATACATGGCTTATGAGGGTGCTGGAGTTGTATAAAATTGATGCAACTCTGCGCTCCTGACGTCATGTATGGGGCAGTGGAGGACGGTCCTTCACTATCCAGGATGTCGACAGATTCAGGAAAACAGCGAACCTATAAGGATCGAGCGCGGCATATTTCAGGGCGACAGTCTGAGTCCTCTGTGGTTTTGTTTAGCCCTGAACCCTCTCAGTACACTGCTGGAGGGTTCAGGTCTGGGCTATCGGTTGAGAAGAGGTGGTCAGGTCATATCACACCTCTTTTACATGGATGATCTGAAGCTCTTTGCCCCCAACAACTTGCAACTGATGAAGCTACTGAAGGTAACAGAAACCTTCAGTGACGCCATCCGTATGGAATTTGGTGTGGACAAATGTGCAGTCATGCATGTAAAGCGAGGGGAGATTATGGAATCCGTGGGAATACAACTCTCGGATTCCATACACCTTCGATCCCTTTCCTCAACCGAAACTTACAAGTATTTGGGTATGTCGGAAGCACTAGGCATCAATGCTACTGACGTGAAACAGTCGTTGAAGGAGCGCTTCTTTGGCCGCCTGAAAAGAGTACTAAATAGTCTTTTATCGGGCGGTAACAAGGTTGCACGGTTGCCTTAACCAGCCGTTGAAGGCGCGCGCCTTCAACGGCTGGGTCATGCCGGTATTGATGTATTCTTTCGGCATACTCAAATGGACTCAGACTGAACTTGACGCCCTGGATAGGAGGATCCGCACGCTGCTTACCGCAAATCGTATGCATCACCCACGTTCATCGGTTATGAGACTGTATATCCCTCGGAAGTGCGGGGGTCGTGGCTTTTTAAATGCTAAGACCCTACACAACCGCGAGGTATGCAGTCTTAGGGAATACTTCCAGGCCGCTGACGTGGGTATGCATCGAGATGTGGTAGCGGTGGACAAGGGCCTTACCCCGCTCTCCTTGGCTAACGAGAACTGGCGCAAACCTATAGTATTAGATACTAATGACCGCAGGGAGGTATGGCAGAGCAAGGAGCTTCACGGACGCTTCTACCGGGTCCTACATGGGCCCGATGTAGATCTTTTAGCGTCCGTGGCCTGGCTGCGATTTGGTGACCTGTTCGGGGAAACCGAAGGTTTTGTCTTTGCGATTATGGACGAAGTTATGATGACGAACAACTACCGGAAATACATTGTGAAGGACGGCACGGTTGACATCTGTCGGGCATGTCACCGGCCGGGTGAATCAATCCGTCACATTATCTCCGGTTGTTCTAGTCTGGCTAACGGAGACTATTTGCATAGACACAACCTTGTAGCCAGGATAATCCATCAGCAACTTGCTCTTAAATACAATCTTGTGGAGTCGGAAGTGCCTTACTATAAGTATGTGCCCGACCCAGTTCTCGAAAATGGCAATGTCACGTTGTATTGGGATCGGTCTATCATCACTGACAGGACTATTGTTGCCAATAAGCCTGACATAGTGGTGATAGACCGACTTGAGCGTCGCGCAATGATTGTTGGTATAGCGGTCCCACATGACGAGAACCTCGTGAAGGCTGAGCGAGATAAGAAAAGCAAGTATCTTGATCTGGCTCGCGAGGTTGTCGACATGTGGGACGTGAATACAGCGATCATTTTGCCGATAGTCGTTACGGCCAATGGCATAATAGCCAAGAGCCTCGACCAACACCTTAGGAGGCTCTCGTTGGGCAGCTGGATCAAGGGCTTGATCCAGAAAGCGGTACTCCTGGAGACGGCGCGTATCGTTAGGAGGTTCCTCTCTCAGGAGCCCTGACCACCGGTAGCTTGGACCCTGTTCCCGATACCGGTGGGCTACTATTTTTGTATTTTTAAATGTTTTTTTATTTTCTTTTTTTTATAGAATAATATTTAAAAATGTAAAAATATGTATATAAAACGAATAAATGGAATAATAATAAAGTTTTCATGTGCATTGCTAGCTTGATGGTTGGATGGAATTGAAGAAGAAAAATTGTGGCGCCGACCCCAACATGGGACAAGGACAGGAAGATGATGACCATCATAGGAGACTTACGGGTGATTGACATTTAATTCTAATGGGTAGCTTATTGTTTGCAAGGAATTACGCAATATACTGTTACCGCAGTTAATTCTAGAGAATTTTATGAGAGAATAGTGTTTAATTTGTGACAAATTTCCAGAAATCCAAGGTTAGAATTATAGGCGTAAAAAACATTAAATATACATAGCAGACTGCCTTAAATATTTTGCCTAAACACCAAACACTTTATTCAACTATACCTCCTTCAAACAATCCTAACAAGACGAAGATCCACATTAAGACAAGTTTGGGATGAAGAGGAAGTGGCCAGGGTATGACAGTTTATGTTAGCTTATAACTTTGTATTGTGTGTTATTACGCCAAGTTTAAAGTAGCTGGTTTGTAATCTATCCACAAGTTTAGTCGTATGAATTATGTACAAATGGCTTCACACGTAATATTTTGATTAGTATTACTTACTGGTTAGTCGAACTAAGTAGTTATGTGTTCAAGAAAAGAGGAGTATGTAGGTAAGGATCATAGCATGGGAAGAAGGTGTAACTCTTTGATTATATACTTGTCTAGATAGAGAAATGCAAACAAATGACGCGCTAAAACTGTCTCCAATTGCGTGATACGTGTGAGTACCGCTCGTGTACTTATTGTCGTCAAACTGTCAAAGTATGCGTGTTTTGGGATGCCATCTCCAAATTATTAACCTATCTTTTCTCCATTATTTAATATAATGAAAGTTAAACAAAACAGGTTGAATTAAATAATTATTTTGTAGATTAGTGTATCATTTATTTTAGTAACAACAAAAAATACAATGAAAAAAATAAGTAGTAATTTATAGATCAAAACCCATCTCTTTGTGTTTGTTTTCAGAATAGTTTTCTCTTTGATTTTATTGTCTGGCTACTTTAAGGTAAGTTGTCATTTACTGATCAAATATATAATGTAATTTTTAAAATAATAACGTTCATCTGATCAAAAGATTATGTAATGCTATTTGTATTTTGTCTCCCATAGTTTCGTGAAATCTCCCTAGTAATAAACTGACAACACTGGCTAAATCAGACTAACCTACAAAGTAACGAATTAAAAATCGTGTTTTCTTATAATAATAGTGGTTAAATAACAAAACCTACCGATGAAAAGTGATCTTGGTGTTATCATACAATTTGCCCACATAATTGCGACACAGCCTGACGGCACAAACCGGCATAATTAATTATTTTTCGTGAACACTTTACCCTTACGTGATCCAAGTGACACTGACATAAGAAAGAAGCGGGTCTACCAATTATAGTAGACTTTATTTGAGCCGTTCAGGTAGTATCAATGTGGCATCTAGACAAGTATATAATCAAAGGTGTAACTATAATATATATGGATTTATTCATAGGATGACTGGTAATTTTATCCCGATTGGACTGGTTGGTTACCTATGTAATATTTGAAGCATCTTTGGTAACAAATCTTTACATTGAGTAACATTAAGAGCGTTGTCTAGTAAAATGCCTTCACAGCCTAACAGCATGTTCGAAGTGTTTAGCAAAACATTAAATTCTAAAAATATCAACTAATTTAACCTCCCAATATAAAAATTATTGTAAATTACTAGCTGACCCGACTGGCGTTGCATTGTCCAATTTTCTGAGGTTATTCAAAAATCCTAAAGAAATAAGCAGAGCAGGGCAAAGTGATGGGAAGGGATGCAGAATCAGGCGTTAATTGTTTTTCCCAAAAAAAAAGTGCTATTACGACCATTTAAAAAGAAATGCAGCCGATGCAGTCATTGCCAAAAAATACGTTTCATTACGTACATATTATTTTTTACAGATAGAATATACACACAATGCCACACAATTTTTTATAGTAAATAGTTTATAAAACTGTTGCATAATAAGGGGTGTTAGAACATGAGAGGGTATTAAATGTTTTAATACCTAGTTATGTGCAGTTTCATACAATACTTTATCTATACTCATAATTCGGATTAAACCTACTAAATACAGAAAGAAAGAAAGAAGAAAGAAAAATATTTATTTGTGACCCGCACAGGAGACACGAGAAATATGCATAAAATTTAACAATAATATAAAATTAAAAATTAAAACCCTATGCGAGACCAAAAAGGTTCCTATCTCAGCATGTGCAGCGATATCCAAAAAGAAAATAACGCCGCGCTGATATTCTGATAGGACCACTGACCTCTATTATACAAGTACGCTGGACTAAACATACTATATGAAATGACAGTTGATTTTTGTGCCGATTCAAAGCGCCCCGCTCGAGCGTTTCAGGAACTAAAATTGACACGTTTAGTGATAGGTTACTACCGATATTTCTCAAGATTAGCCATCTCTAAATTAGTTCCATGGACGCTCACGTTAAGTCACGTTGCTATCAGCGCCAAAATGGCGAATATCAAATGTCTTCATTTTGTCATCGATAGTATGAAGTCCAGCGTACTTGTATGTTAGAGGTCAGTGGATAGGACCCACTGTTGATGCCACGGACACACTTACGGAAACCGAAAATACTTAAATAATAAAATAATATATAAATAACAAACAAAATAGAATAAACACAGAAGGTGGGTCAAAGTATGTATATTATAATTATGTGTAAGTTTGATACAGATCTATAAATAAAATCATATTAAATGTAGGTAGACCTATGTACAAAGTCCGCGATGCTCAATGATCATTTGTCAAAACCATAGACAAATGACAGAGCGCGCGGACCAAAAGGTAATATATTAAATTTCTTAGAAAGGAAGAGAAAAAAAAAAAGAAAAAAGGAAATCTATGGTCGGCTGTCAAAAGATAAAATACCTTGAAAATACATTTTCCATGCCATAAAGTTATCATAGCATTTATCATATAATTTTCTCGACTTGGCCGGTAATGGATTATGAGTAATTTCCGTCACCGCATCTCAAATATCGGGCGGAGTCAAATTTTCTTCACATTCACTGATATCAGACATTTTTAGCAAGAATTACAAAACTCATGAAATTCAGTACAGCAAAACTTATGAATGGCGCCAAAACCCACCACATCACCGAATTAAAACGAATTGGAATCAAAACTTTATAAAATAGGTACTATAATACCTAATGGCGCAACCTGCATAAGCTTTCCATTATAAAAAAATAATTGATGGAAACTCCTTGATGATATTAACTACTTGGATTTGCCCTGTATCGTAATAGAAAATAAAATGTTTTATAGCATTATCTTGTTAGAGAAAACAGTGTTACAAAAATATTTTTTTAAATTTCGGTTTTGTGTTTATAAAGTATGTTAATATAAACTCGTTTTGAAGATGAGAAATGAGAGTAGATGTAAATATTTTACCCTTCTACAATAACACTGCCAAAAAACACATACTACCTCGTGTCTCCCCAAATCATCCGCTAACCGCAACATGATTACCTAATGGCGTGTCTACGACCTCTAACCTGTCCCTTCGTATTCGTATTATCCTGATACTGCCCACCTTTATGGCGGGATAATTAAAATATACTCTGGCCTTGTTTGTTTTTTTTTTTTTTTTTATAATCTATAGGCTTGCGTTTGACCACCATCTCACCTGATGTTAAGCGATGATGTGGTCTACGGTGAAGCACGCTTGCCTAGAAGAAACCTATTCACTCTTGACTTAAAGACCCCTAGGTTGTAGCTATCAGGGAACAAAGACTCCGGAAGGGAATTCCACTCCTTAGCTGTGCGCACAATGAAAGTATTAGCAAAACGCTTTGTGCGTATGGGAGGGATGTCAACCATGTACCGATGGCGCATGGCCGTACGTCTTGTAGTCCGATGATGGAAAAGGCTAGGCGGAATCAAATTGTGCAGTTCCGTCGCACACTCCCCGAAATGTAACCGATAAAAAACCGACAGACTGGCGACTCGGCGTCGATGTTCGAGGCTCTGGAGCTTTGATGCGACCAGTGCATCGTTGCCAATAAGCCTTTTGGCCCGTCTGTCAATCGACTCAAGTGCATCAAGCTGGTATTTGGCAGATCCATCCCAGAGGTGAGAGCAGTACTCCATGCATGACCGAACTTGCGCTTTATACAAGTTGAGCAGCTGTTCTGACGTGAAGTACCGTCTCACCTTTGCAAGAATCCGTGTAATCTCTCTCTCAATGTAAGGACCGAAGTTGAGAGTCGATGTCAACGTTACACCAAGCAGTTCGAGGTGGTCCGCTAACGGCACGGTTACACCACAGAAAGAAGGAGCCGGGTGGAATTGGCTCATTTTAGCGGAAAAAAGACACGCCTGGGTCTTAGAAGCATTGAAGCTGACCAGATTGGCATCACCCCATTCGGAAACCGCCTTTAAGGACAGGTTCAAGCGTTCAACCATGGCCTCCCAGAGAGACTGAATCTGAGGCCCAGTAGCCCGTGCGCCGGACACGTATCTCTCAGCAACAGTGCTGTCTTCTGCGTACCCAAAGGTTCCGGGTTTTAGCAGATCATTAATGTGCAGCAAGAATAATGTTGCCGAGAGCACTGACCACTGAGGGACTCCGGCGTTGATATCTAACTGACCGGACGAGCAGCCGTCGATAACCACTCGGATGGATCGATCCCTCAGGAAGTCTGCAATCCAATCACACAGACCACTAGGCAGACCGAAGGAAGGAAGCTTACCAATGAGGCTTTCGTGCCAGACCCTGTCGAAAGCCTTCGAGATGTCGAGGGAGACGGCTAGCGCTTCCCCGTGTCTCTCGATGGCCTCACTCCAGATGTGAATGGCATACGCTAAAAGATCCCCAGTGGACCGATTTCGGCGGAAGCCGTATTGGCGGTCACTGAGGATGTCGTTCGCTTCTAGGTATGCCAGGAGTTTACCGTTGAGCACACGTTCCATACTCTTACAGAGGATGGACGTTACAGATATGGGTCTGTAGTTGGCCGGGTCAGCTCGACTGCCCTTCTTGGGCACGGGCTGTACGTTGGCCTGCTTCCAAGCCTTCGGCACTTTTCCAGTCTCTATCGAAAGACGATATAGGCGTGTCAAGATCGGAGACAATTCAGGTGCACAGGTTTTAAGGACAATTGCTGGTACCCCGTCTGGGCCACTCGCTTTGTTCACATCAAGGCTACGCAGCACCCTACGGACGTCTTTTTGATGGATGCGAACGAATGTGTCCGACATACTCGTCACACATCCATCAGGAGAAGGGGGAGGCTGCGCGCCTTTAGAATTCAGATGCGAAGATTCCGCAAAAAGGGAGGCAAACAAGTTTGCCTTCTCCTCAGCGGAGTGGGCCAGTGACCCGTCAGGTTTCAGCAGTGGTGGTAGTGAGGGGCGACAAAAGTTTGATTCGACCGTCTTAGCCAGGGACCAAAACGCTTTGCTACCCGCTGGGTATGAAGCAAGTTTGTGCCCAATTCTGCTAATGTGGTCAAACCGTGCTCTTCGGATCACCTTTTTGCAGGACTTGGCAGCTGTGTTGAAGGCTCTCTTCTTCTGACTCACGTCATTTGCCTTGCGCGTTCGAGCGTCGACCCATGCCTGGTAGGCCCTGTGTTTAACCGCGTTGGCGTGGTTACACTCGGCTCCAAACCATGGGCGGTTAACGTTAGAGATTGCTACGTCTGAGAATGGAATATAGTACTCCATCCCCCGACGCAACACATCTGTCACAGCATCAGCGTATGACGATGGATCATCCGAAGAGAAGCAAGTGGGCTGCCAAGGATAGCATGCGAAGAAAGAACGCATCCCATCCCAATCTGCTGACTTGTACCGCCATACCCGCCGGGTGCCTCTTGGGCTGGGATCGGGCGGGGAGTAGACGGACACAGACTTCACCAGACAGTGGTCGGAACTACCCAAAGGTGAAGATATCGACACTGAGTATCGGTCTGGATCTGTTGTCAGCAGAAGGTCCAAGCAATTGGCTGTGTGCGAATCAAGTATGGGAAGAGCCACTCCTGGTGGTGGGCATTAAAGTCCCCCAGTTGCACTAGTTGGGCGGAAGGGTACCGCTGCTGTGCCGTATCAGCCGCCTCACTAAGGTACTCTGTGAGCCTGGTTGTCTCCT
Source organism: Orthosia cruda (assembly GCA_964057195.1). Classification (NCBI taxonomy): domain Eukaryota; kingdom Metazoa; phylum Arthropoda; class Insecta; order Lepidoptera; family Noctuidae; genus Orthosia; species Orthosia cruda. The sequence continues at coordinate 57,375,791 of OZ059826.1, read as the reverse complement.
GATCTCCGCTGTGCGAGCGGTAGACACAGGCATAGACAATCTTATCCAGCCCATTGTCCACCAGAGCCCACAGCACTGAGAACCTGGAGTCTTCAAGATTACGGAGACGCCGATAGCAAGTGTCGTCGCGGGCATACATGCATACACCCGCGCGTGGTTTGATATTGTGCTCCAGGGTAAACCCTGGGTAGGATAGGTACGACACGTCTAACGGACTTCCTATCTGCGTCTCCGTAAGGAAAAACAGTGCTGGCTTTTCAGTCTCCAGGTGATGGTGGACTGAGGTGAGATTGGAGTGCAGACCTCTAATATTAGTGAGATGCACTTTGTGGGGGAGGGGGTGCAGCCGCTGTTTAACTCCAGTTTTCTTTTTATTTCTTACCATTATTTTGTTCTAATAGAGTGAAAGGAGAGGAGAAGGAAGTGAGATGAGGTTCCACGCTACTAACCTATAGACACGCACTGAAAGGACGCCATCATTGGGGCACTAGCTCGGAGACTGCGGGGACGCCCGAGCCCCCCCGGAGATGTCCATCGGGCCCTCCCATCTGGTCGCCAACCAGCACGATGGTGCATTCCGGGATTTTACGACAGTTGGCGGGGCAGCCTTTCGTATGTGGCTGGCGCACTACTTGGGCCCCCAACTACTTGTTAAGTATTTGGGTGTACACATCGATTCCGGACTCAGGTGGGACAGGAAAATTGATACCCTTTCCTCAAGAACTATGTGTCTAATCCACATTTTCAAGTCCCTCAGAGATTCTGCCAGCAGTGCCACGCTGAAGATGATTTACTATTCCCTCTGCCAATCTGTACTCGGGTACTGTATAATTGCATGGGGTGGAGCAGCTAAAACCATTTTTCTTAGAATAGAAAGAGCACAAAGAGCAATACTTAAGGTAATGACCAAAAAGCCTTTTAGGTATCCAACATCTGACCTCTACGCCGACTGTAAAGTTCTAACAGTGCGGCAGCTCTTTGTGTTCAAGGCAATACTAAAGACACATAAGTGCCTCCCACCTAAGGACCGGAACAGACGCACTCAAATCTTACCCAATACGCAGCACAGAACCACTTTCGCTCGGCATCAATTTTACATTATTGGTACCTACCTGTACGGAAAAATCCATAACAAAATACAAATAATGTATCTAAACTCCCATAACCTCAAAATCAAACTGACTGAATGGCTATTACTAAAAAACTACTCATTCACGGAGTCTTTACTAACATTCATAGAATAATCCCTAAAATCATTACACTAACCGACTCAAACTCAATACACGATCAATCTCTCCTTACTCACCACTCATACACTAAAACATACATAGGCTCACTCACTCACACATACTCTCACACTCAAATACATTTTCACACCGGCACACAATTGTATTACTTAACCACCGTTGCGATATACACCCTGGCTGCAGCTATACCTACATGACTAACCGCCCTGTATGGCCTAATCACTGTCTCCTAAGATACAGGACTACCTAGTTTAGGAGACAGGGTTACATGATCAGTGTAGATTTATGTAGATATCTTATTATATGTTATTTTGTACATTCTGCTCTTGTGTATCATGAATCTTGTGTGTATCATAATAAAGATTATTATTATTAATAGTCAATATTCCTTTTAGAGTGACGAAACTGCGATACTCATACTCGTACGTATATTCAGAGCTAAGATTGATTTCCTAATAAGGCTTTTTTTTGGATAGAATCTCCTGAGCGCAAAGAACATTCTTTCAGGCTTATTTTAATTTTCTCTACCGAGCACAGATCATTTTGTAAACATTTTTGGTTTTTCGTGCTATCGTGTCAACCAGAAAGATAGAGATATTTTCGTCTATAAAAATAGTAACCTAAGGCATACGCATGCCTTAAATTAGCTTACCTAATGACAATGAAGCACCCTTGCCTGGATTTTTATCTAAATAATCCTACCTCTGCTAACCCCACTAAACAGACTAAACCTATATTAAAATTCAAATAAAAATAATGCTGATCCTTGCGAGCAAACAAGGCTTATATATTTTAATTATCCTGTCGTAAAGGTGGGCAGTACTGGTATAACATAGATACAAAGAAAAACTTAGTCTTTTGTGCTACATAATATCATGTCAATTAGAAGATTTTAGTTTAGTGATATTTTTGATTAGACAAAATCATAAGCTTGCGTTACCTAATTACAATGAAGCGCGTTGCCTAGAGTTTTACCTAAATAACTCAAGCCTAAAGGACACCTCTGCTAACTCCACTAAATAGACTAAACCTACATTATAATTTAACCAAAAATAATGCTGATCCTTGGGAACAACTTTTTAGAAAAATCCCACGGAATTTGACATATAAATCACAATTTTTGCTAGCGACTCTAAAAATATAAGATTCGACCGATATATCCGTCGTATATCGCATATCGATTTGAATCCGACCCAGACTTACGACTGAAGCAGGCAGTATACTTTATTCCTACATTCCTAGTACTTCACGACACAGGTCTATTTGTAGGATTGCGTGAAAAGGTTTTTCGATTGCTTTTGTTTTTATTGTTATTAGCTGACGATACACGGGTCGGGTTAGGGTTTATCTCAAGAGTTCTGCCAAATATTTTATAGTGCCGAATCTTCGGGATATTGTAAGCAAATAGATGAGATGTCATGTTGACCGATGGATCATGAAAATAAGTAAAAAATACTCGTTGAAGACAGAGGCATATGTTACAAGCTTCTCAAATTTTACGAAAAACCTATTTAAATTCTGTTGATGGAGCGCCTTATAATGAAAGGCGATTATGATAAATTATAGACATATTAGCAAAAATAGTCGACATTTTTTTACCCCAATGTTATTCTTTTGCGAGGACGGTAGGTACGTATATAAGCGATCGTTTTAAGAAACTCATGTTTGTTAATAAAACATTAAAATAGATTTTGTGTTTTTTTTAATGATTCGGATTTCCTGGTAGTGTGAGAGTCTTTACCACACATGATTCCAGCCCGGGTTTTTTTCTACTTTTGTATTCTGGGATTTCCTGGTCAATAGTTGCAAATCTAGCTGATCTCTCAGACGGTCTTGGAGTAAATAAAAATGTCCACACAAACTTTCATCGCCTATTGTCGCCGCATATCACCCCTTTAGGGGATGAGTTTTAAAAAGTCCGTTCTTAAATGACACCTACAGTATAAAATCAATATCTTCTCAAAATTTCTAACTACTATCATTAGTGATTTAGGCTGCGCGTTGATATGTCAGTCGAGACATCGCCTTTTATATATTAAAAAATACACATGAGTGCATTAACAGTATTATGACCTTAAGACTGCCTAGCTCATGCAAGACCACACTGAAAATAATATTGATATATTCAGGCCTTGAACAGACCGAGACCTTGAGGCCAGACCTTGGTTGATACCATGCTCTGTGTTAAGCACCAGTGGACCTGATATCATCATCAAGCACTCTGCCTAGCCTTTTCCCAACCATGTAACACAACACAACACCCCTTGCCAAGACTAATGTGAGAACATCATCATTCAGCCGAAAGATTAAACACAATCTGAAAATAGACTAACTAGAAAAAATACGAATAGAACCAGCCCCTACTAAAAATCTTCATTATCACTCACTAAACCCATGATCCAGTCATATTAATTCCAAACGTGTACGCACCTTGATTGTATTCAACTAATTGCGCCTCTATTTACCTCGTTAGTGTTAATTATTGTGTTATTTGTTTTTCTGTTGATAATTTGAGATATTAACACTGATAGTAATTGGGTATTTTACAGTGGCAGTCAATATAATTTGGTTTTAATTTTATTGATTAAATTTTTTGACTCAAAATCAATTAATTCAATTTATATTTTACATTTATTTGATTTGTAACAATATTCTTTTATTGCTGTAAGAAATTGTAATACTAACTTTATATATAAATACAAAACAAATGTACCAGTATATAAAATTGTTGGTTGGCCAGTAATAATAAATAAATAAATATAGACGTAGTTTTCATATATATATTCACACAGGCCTCTCAAACCATGTTTTCGAAATACACATCACCCACGCCCTTCAGGCACGAATACTAGCATCACTACACACCAGACATACGTATACGCACTCGCAACCGTAACCCAAGCACAGAACCACATTTTTCTTTTTCCTCTCTTTTATCGTATTCACAGTGTTTAAATTATGTTGCTTTATTGTTTATTTGCATCCTACCTAATAATCAAAACATGTTATTTCTATATCCCCATTACGTTTAATTTGTATATTTAATTCAAATAAATAAACAAATCACAATAGATTTGTTTATTTATTTGAATTGTAATTTAATGTGTAATGTGATGTGATGGAGTTAAAAATACCTGAATAATTGAATTTAATTATCAATCCAAAAAAAAATAAGAGAATTTAATTAGTATTATTAATATTGCAATAGCAACTGAAACCTCTAGGGGGAGGGCCTGGAGATCCGTAACACAGGGCTTCCCTAGTATGGAATGCAGTCTCTCACAAAGGAGCTTCTTGCAAATGTGTTAATGTAGTTTTAAGTACATACATTTTAAGGCAACCTTTGTGGATAGAAAATATTGTTTTACCACCTACTTTTATTTTCTTCGATTAAGTCATGACAGTGCGGTAATGCTCACGATGAATTTTGTCCGCTGTTGACGTCATACCTAGCCTCACGATCTCTCTCTATCTGCTTCCGTTTGATAAAATTTTCTCTACCGCGTTCATTTACAAGGCTTCCAAACCTGGCATTTACGTGATGTCCATCTCACTTGTGCTATATCATGGCTTTTCACCTTCCGCTCTACTTGTACTACGCCCCTGATAATCATGATGACAAACTGAATTTTTGACACATTGAGGATATAAAGAGGTAAGATAATGTGGTAATTTCCAAATTATTTATATTAGATGGTGGATGATAAATATGGAAGGTATTTCAGTACCAAATTAGGCAGGTCTAAAATAGAATTTCTGTTTAATCCAGTATCTATGACTCAAAAAAGTTTAGTATAATAATTATAACACAATACGCTATCCCGTTTTTCTAAACTATATCTAGATAGACGAATGTTATGTTTCCTCCTTCGTTACTAGAAAATATAAAAAATACGGACCCGGGAATGGATACGTTGAAAATATTAATAATTCTTTGAGATCCTTAAGAATAAAACAAATACTTCATTACTACGTTTCATCGCTCAAAAAAGATTGGGTATACTTTACTGCAATCCATGTAATTTTAGCTCTTGTTAATATTAAAGGAGGTTTTCATTGTTGCAGAAGTCAGAAGCTTTTGAAATGGGTTTTTCCGTGTTCAGATGTCAAGGTCAACGAAATTTAAATTAAAGATAATACGATAAAGTATGATTACCACTAGGGATCCCCGAAAAAAAATTAGGACCGATGTCTGAGGGGGAAAATCTACAAGTCCGTGATTAGAACTGTCATACTGTATGTAACAGATTGTTGGGCTGTGAAAAAAATGGATGAAAAGAGATGGCATGCAGTAGAGAATGTTGAAATGGATGTGCGGCGTGACAAGAATGGATAAAGTGAGAAATTAGTATATTAGAGGAAGTTTGAAAGTGGTGCCAGTGACAGAAAAGTTGAAAGGAAGACATTTTTCCTGGTATGGTATGGAAACGCATGTTACTAAAAGATTTATGAATATACATAGAGGGGGAGTGGGAGAGGAAGGCCAACGAAAAGATAGATGGACTGTGTGAGGACTGATATGAAAGAAAATGGAGCCAGTGATAGCGTGACGGGGGCAAGACGGTATGTAAGAAGAAAACGTGTTGCGCCGACTCCAAGTAACATGAAACAAGGGCAGGAAAATGATGATGACGATGCCTGAGATTCTTAACATAGTGACGTTTCATCGGTGATAGTGATTGTCAAAAACGTATTAGAGTTGGTTTAGTTCTTTTCTTAAAAAGATTCTTATTTTTCTCTTTTTAGGGTTCCGCAATCGAAGGGTCCAAACAGAGCCCGATTGCTGTCACTCACATGTCTGTCCGTCGTCTGTCAACATGTTCTATAGCCAAACGGTTAGAGCTACAGTCTTCAATTTTTCACAGGGTAAGCATCTTGTTAACCCAAAGCCATACAAATTGTCAACAATATTTTTAAATGTTTTAAAAGGACACACAGTTAAAAGGGGGGCGTGAAAAATCTTTTACCTACCCCATTGAGTGGCATATCGTTGTTTAGAGCTCGTTGGGTAAATAAATGTATTTTGTTTTAAAAATATTGGAACACTAAGGAATGAGAAGCCACCAATATATTTACAAAGATTTTGTGCCGAAGAATTTTTCACTTCCCCTTAACCTATGAATTTCAAATTTGGTGATAATGTTTACTTTAACGTACGATCGTATTTTTTTACCAACAAATACAGATATAATGATAATCATAAATTTCTTTTAAATTTCCTAACTTTTCCTATTAAAATAAACTTGTTTTTGCGGTTTGGTATGGAACGATATGCGTATAAGTCTGACGCGCACTTGGCCGCTTTTTTTATTTTGGTATCTTATATTACCATGAAAATACGCATTATTTAAGGATAACTTTAAAACTACACTTTAAAACTACTACATCAGATCTTGATTAAATTAAGCACTAACTTTTAAATAAAAAAGGCATCATCAAAATCGGTTCATAACTAACGGAGCAATCGCGTAACAAACATTCAATAACATTCTGTCGAATTGAAGTCGGTTTAAAAATAGGATTGACATGCGTTACCGAAATGGGACGCGGTTAATCTATACCATCTATACCAATATTATAAAGAGGAAAGATTTTTTTGTTTGTTTGTTTGTACCGAATAGGCTCCGAAACCACTGGACCGATTTCAAAAATTCTTTCACCGTTGGGAAGCTACTCTAACCCCGGGTGACATAGGCTACTTTTTATCCCTGTATTTCCACGGGAACTGGAACTACGCGGGTGAAACCGCGAGGCGTCCTCTAGTTTCTTATATTTTGACTTTTCGACGAATGTTTCTTTAATATTAATATCATCATTCATCATCATTTCAGCCGAAAGACGTCCACTGCTGGACATAAGCCTCCCCCAGGCGTCGCTACAATGACCGATCCCGTGCGTCTCGCATCCAGCACCTTACCGCAACCTTAACCAGGTCATAAGTCCACCTAATGAGAGGCCTTCCAACTTATCGCCTTCCGGTTCTCAGTCGCCATTCCAGAACTTTTCGGCCCATCGGCCATCCGCTCTGCGATCAATGAGCCCTGCCCACTGCCACTTAAGTTTGGCAATTCTTCGGGCTATGTTGGTAACTTTGGTTCTACTGCGGATATCATCATTTCTGACGTGATCACGCAAGGAAATTCCAAGCATAGCCCTCTCCATTGCCCTTTGGGTGACTTTGAGCTTTCTGATAAGGCCCATTGTGAGCGACCACGTCTCGGTCCCATAGGTGATGGCAACACACACTGGTCATAGACTTTTGTCTTGAGACACTGCGGTAAATTGGACGAAAAGATACCACGCAACTTCCCGAACGCCACCCAGCCGAGTCGGATTCGACGGTTGACCTCTTTCTCGAAGTTGGACCTACTCAACTGGACCGTTTGTCCCAGGTAGACATAATCGTCTACAACTTCGAGTGTAGAGTCTCCGACTTTGATAGGAGCGGGTGCAACATGGGCATTCACCATGAACTTGGTTGTGTCCATGTTCATTTTAAGACCCACTCTTTGGGAAGCTCTACTGAGGTCATCGAGCATTTTACTGAGGCTCTTTATGGTCTCAGCCATGACCACTATGTCATCGGCAAACCGAAGGTGAGTGATGTACTCGCCATTAACTTTCATACCAAGCCTCCTCTAGTCAAGAACCTTGTAGACATCCTCCAGCGCAGCAGTAAACAGTTTCGGAGAAATAACGTCTTCCTGTCCAACACCGCGCTGGAGAAGGATTGGTTTCGAGGTCTGATCCTGAAGACGGACTGACATGGTGGCGTTTTTGTACAAACACTTCAACACCTCAATGTACCGGTAGTCGATCTGGCACGTTGGAGAGACTGCAGTACAGCCTTAGTCTCGATCGAATCGAAGGCTTTCTCGTAGTCCACAAACGCAAAATAATAATATATAATAATAATGTATTACTTACAGACAACAAATAATCAAAAAAACCCGACTGCATATAAAGCGAACCAAAAAGAAGTAAACAAGAAGACAATCATGCTGTGCAGTCGGAGGATACATATTTGCGAGCTGGCTGACCAAAACCAGATATTATATATTTTTGAAATAACCCGTTAAAACCCTTTTTCCTCCCACACAAATGTTTTTTACAAAAAAAAAATCTCCCATAAAATGGCGCCCAAAATCCGCCATTTTTTTTAAATCCAATTTTTATGTAGCCAGTGACACTCGCGGGGTTAAGACGAATCGATTGACGTAAGAATTATAAAAATCAGCCAACGCGTTTGGTCTCTAGAACGCCACATAGGAACAAACATACATACATACATACATGCATACATACATACATACATACTTACATACATACATCCACACTGACAAAATAAAATACTTAAAACTTTGTGTAATACATTTGATCTAAAATTTGTCGTAAAAGAAATAAATTACGAAGCTACGTTTACTTCAAAGTCAACGTAGGTACCCAATAAAGGTTAGGTTTACAGTGCGAGCATTGACACCTCATAAATTTTCAGGTTACGAGCATTTAGGTACGATGTACCAAGTATTTCATAGAAGTTGTTACAACGAGCATTATCCCTTGAAATAATTATTTATAGTTCGAATTTTACTTTACCCATAAGCTGGCAGGACCGCATTTGGAGACACCTCTAGAATCTTTGTAATAATAACATTCCAAAGCCTTGCTACCTGATCAGTGTGTTCCAAAATACTTTTTAACGATTTCTGAAAAAAGGAGGTTATATTGTTGGAATTCAAAATATTCACATAATGTTACTCTATGTAGACTTCTGAACACGTGTGCCAAATTTCATATATGTATGTTTGTATGTATGTGTGTATGTTTGTATACGCATATCGCCGAAACTAGTAATCAGATCGTGATCATTTTTAGGGTTTCGTACCACAAACGGAAAAACGGAACCCTTATGGGCTTACTTTGTTGTCCGTCTGTCTGTCAAGACCCTTTATCTCGGGAACGCGTTGAGGTATCGAGTGAAATTAATATCGTACTCAAGCTTGCACGGTAGAATCAATTTTTATTACTTGATAATTGTTAACGTTCAAAAGTGCCGCTTAATGGCCCAGTTGAAATAAATACATTTGACTTTGACAACCCCTTGCTGTTGTGAAAAATGAAATTTCTAGATCAACGCAATCAAGAGATACAGCCGTTAAAGACGCATCGTTTACACTCGCAAGGTAGAAAATATACAGGGGACAATGTCTTATAGCACAAGTAAAGGAAAAATTTCGAAACCGTAATTTTGTACATCAAGAAAAAAGATAATTATATTATGAGACTCCATTGAAAGCTGGTCTGTTGAGGAGCCTATGCAGCGATGCCAAGTTGACTGTGCTGAGATGTCTTTATGAAAACGCAACAATGGCCGTCCAAAGTCAGGACTGGCAAACTAAGCATATCTCACTGCGTCAAGGTTAGACAAGGGGACGTAATTTCCCCGAAAATATTTAGCAACGTGGTGGAAGGTATGTTTAAGACGCTGGACTGGGAAGGACGTGGCATTAATTTATACGGCGAGTACATCTCACACATAAGATTTGTGGATTACATCGTCATAATGGCAGAGTCGCTGCATGACTTGCAGCAGACGCTGGATGGCCTAGCTGATTCTTCTGCACGCATCGGTCTCTGGATGAACTTGGACAAAACCCAAGTTATGTTCAATTCTCACATCATTCCGGGATCGTTTGTAGTCAATGGCGGTGGTCTGAAAGCAGTTTGGTAAGAACAACTTTGAGAAAGAGGCTAGCAGAAGAAGACAGCTGGGCTCGGCGGTGTTTGGAAAACTTCGTCGAGTCTTCTCATCGCGTAACCCACAAAGCCTGATGACCAAAGTCTTCAACCAGTGCGTCCTACCAATTCTACCTACGGTGCCGAGACTTGGGCTCTCACAATACAGCTGGTTCATCAGTTCAAAGTTGCTCAGCGAGCTATCTATCGAATATACATATATAAATATATATCGAATCCGAAACGAGGTGATCCGGCAGAGAACCAAAGTTGTTGACACAGTAAGCTGAATTGGCAGTGGGCCGGCCATATGAGTCGTATAACCGATGACCGTTGGGGTAAACGTGTTCTTGAGTGGAGATCGCGAACTGGTAAACGTAAGGTAAGACGCCGTCAGGCTAGGTGGAGCGACGTCCTTCGCAGGGTGGATGGTAACAGCTGGATGAAAGCTTCCGAAAATCGAACCAAATGACGTGCAATTGGAGAGGCCTATGTCTAGCAGTGGACTACTATAGGCTGATGATGATGATAATGAACTTATTACAGTTGCTTTGCAGTTGGTATTTCGATTTATGGTTGGTGGACTACAGTTTTCCAACGGCAAAGTTAATTTTGTCCCTCAATTCTGTATATCTTATCGTTAGAGTAATGTTCGGTGCCCTCTTAGTTTATGAGCTTCAGTATTTTCTTAATTTTATTAGGTATTTCTCAAATTAGGGTACAGTACAAGTTTCATCAAAATTGGTTTTGCAGTTTTCAAGCTATGGAACATAACCGAACTCCTTAACGAGAAACAGCACGAATGTGTAAATTGTGTTATTATTGGTATTTTGACCATCTTTTAGGCAACTTACTATAGAATTAGCTCACTCTTTAGTAGGTAATGGTGGACTAACAATAAAAAGAGAAAATATAAAAATGGCTTCCAAAGCAAAACAATAAAAACAACAAAAATTACTTTCGTTTCGGAAGCCGGTTTTAAAAAAATACAAAAAAAATAAGAGATACAAAAGATTATTTTTCGTCCTAACTTTGCTATATCAACATCTATTTAAGGTTTATTTCCAGCTGACGCAAAGCTATTCCTTTAAGATTTTATTCCATTTTTGTCATTGTTATAATAAGAAAATCGTAATCGCTGAACCTTTTTCTATCCTCGCAGGTATCTGTCGGTATCAGGATATAATACGTCCAAACACTACAACACATTTCTTCCTCGGATCGAGCTTACCTTAAAATCCTTTCAGGCACAAAGAAAATATCATAACATTGTCCACAATATATCGAATGTGTTTTACATCCTACATATAATAATTCGTTTATTTCAACCCCACACACCTTCAATTTCCAACTCTAATGTATCCCTAACAGAGTTTATTTCACTTTGGTAGTGTGAGTCTATAATGCCCGCCCGAGACATACGGTTTTACAACAGGGTTTAAAATATTCCCCAGTGAAATAGACGCTTATTTCCCCATCCTGTCTGTTTGTAGAAGACCACAAAGGAGACCCATCATGGCTGGATCCTTTGTAACTGTCAGTTTGGATACTGTGATGTCATATGAGTGACTTTATCTGGCGAATCTTTATTTGTCGTTTTGTAAGGGATGTACGAGAGGTGGAAATAAAATTGTATGTGTTCGGTTTCATAATGTCCTGGTACATTGTTATGATGTTTTGTTGTAAAAAAATCAATAAAATAGAAACAAATCTTCTATCTTGGTAAATACGTGCTGTTCGATAAACACGAGCACTGATGAATTAATAGTATCATTGCGAATTGTTTTGGGTATATGAAATCAAATAATTTATGTGATTAAAATTTTCGAATTAATTGAATACACGTGTTTTGGCACTCATTTAATAGGGTGTAAATATGCTTCCTAGCTTAATTGAAACATGTTTACCTATTTGTTTTGATACTACAATGTAACATGTAAATTACACATACAAAATAGTGAAGCGGTCAGTGTTCTTACAAATTACCATGCAGCGCTACCGGACAACCTATTTCATGTTCTTCGCTCCTGGTACAAATGGATCTGTGACTACTAATGAAACTTAGCCATAACATAGAGTAAGATTTATGAAGTGCTTAGAAAATTTAATTTTTAGTTGTCAGAGACCAAAGAAAGGTAAAATTGCTAATTATAACCTACATATAGTAGGAACGTATACCAACTATTTATTTTACGCCATTTACGTACAGTACTACCACGCTGGTCCAGTGGTTACAATCAGCTTTTTACCCGACTGTTGAAGGAGGGTAATGTGTTTATCAGTCTATGTATGTATGTATGTAAGTATGTGTGTATGTATGTATGTAAGTATGTATGTATGTATGTATGTTTGTTCCTATGTGACGTTCTAGAGACTAAACGCTTTGGCCGATTTTGATGATTCTTACGTCAATCGATTTGTCTTAACCCTGCGAGTGTCTCTGGCTACATACAAATTGGAAAAGAAAAAAATGGCGGATTTTGGGCGCCATTTAGTGGGGGATTTTTTTTTTCCAGTCCCATCGTGTGAGGTATCAAAATAAAGGATTTTAAGAGGTGATTTCAAAAATATGTAATAATTATATGTTTAAATGTACCTAATGAAAAAAAAATATACTAAAAAGTTGTAAATAAAAAAAATAAAAAAGTCAAAAAACTCGACTGCTTATAAAGCGAACTAAAAAGACGTAAACAAGAAGAAATTCATGCTGTGCAGTCGGAGGATTCGTCTGGTTTTGGTTAGCCAGCTCGCGACAATGTATCCTCCGACTGTACAGCTTTTTTTTTATGGACAAATTCCTCCTAGCCCGTTCCATCATCGGACTACAAGACGTACGGTAATACGTCATCGGTACATGGTGGACATCCCACCCATTCGCACAAAACTTTTTAGGAATACTTTTATTATGCCTATTGGCAGAGTCTGTATTGCCTGATAGCTACAACCTGGGGATCCTTCAAGTCAAGAGCGAATAGGTTATTTCCAGGCAAGCGTGCTTCATCGTCGACACACATCATCGCTTACCATCAGGAGGAGATAGTGGTCAAGCGTGAGCCTACCAATAACGTAAAAAACATGCCAAGATTTTTTTTTGTGTGCCTTCAAGATAACGGACGAAAACATATATTCCAATGTGGATTCCAATGTGAGTAGACGCAGAGTAAACACGCCTTTTATACAGCTCCTAGTTTTAAATTATTTGAATTAATTTTTTATAGTATTTTTATGTTTTAATTATTTAGTATTCATACTTACCACCCTACGCTCACTATATAACATTTCCAAGTCTTTTTGATACCTCAAACTTCTTTCTACTTACTTACTTTTACTTCAACCGCATCATGGATTCAAGATTGGCGACTAGTTTGGAAGATCTAGAGGTGCTGTTCAATTCGCGAATGTCAGAATATGTGAAAAAGCTCAAAAATGCATCATCTGAAATTCGGCCTACAGTGGAGATAACAGCGCTTGCAAGTGAGTTCCCAGATTTTAAAATATTTGTATGGCAGGCACTCTCAAAATTTAAATGCCAAATAGAAATGTTGTCTCTAGGCTTTGATAGGCATGAGACCCTGATGCGGAGGAAAGTACTCCTATTCCACGGCGTCACTGAGCATCCCGGTGAAAAGTTAACGGAAGTGGTTCACAAGGTGTTATCCGATAAGTTAAGCTTGCCTGAGATTGGGAAGGGCAACATTCATGTCTGCCACAGATTAGGTTCCACACGGGGCAAAGCTCGGCCTATACTAGTCAGACTATACACCACTGAGCACCGTCACTTGATCTGGGAGAGCAAAAAGTCACTGAAGGGTACAGGTATCACAAATCTCCGAATTTCTGACGCACACAAGACACCGCACCTTCATGGACGCCCGCAAGCACTTTGGGATGCAGAGTTGCTGGTCGGTGGAAGGGCGAATTGTAATCATCACACCTGATACCAAGCGCCACAAAATTGAAACTCCCGGCGAACTTCAAGCTCTGGTGTCGCGGTTCCCGAAGGCTTCTAGTGGATCTAGCAACGCTACGCAGTCTGTGGACCAGTCTTCAAAGAATGTGAGCGCGACTGAGACCACTGCTACACCCTCGAGAGATCAAAGGAGGACGCGCCGGCGTAATTAATGTTGTTGTTGTTTTTGTCCGTTCGCAAATCTACTTGTTAATTGTGCCGGAGTGTACGATCACTTTTGTTTATTTCTGTGCCGGTACCTTAATATTTGTTATTTTTGGCTTCACCTTCATTCTTTCACTTTGTTGCTAATTAAGATGTCGGTATCATTATTTTATTTCTATTTTTAATTATGTAAAACAAGTCATCCAAAAATTGAAAATTCCAAACAGATCAACTGAGCTGTCATAATGTCATTGTCAAAGTCAATTTGATAGCAGTCTGACGGACGGAGGAGCTCTTAAATAAGCTTGAGCGCTTGCAAAACCTGTGCATCCGTTTTGTTTTTGGTCTTAGGAAATACGACCATGTCTCTCAGTTCCGCAAGGATCTCAAGTGGCTCCCGATCCGCCTTTGCAGAAACACTCGAGTATTATGTCTCCTCTTTAATATCCTGTTTAATCCTTCGTACCCTGAATATCTGCGCGATCGTTTCTCCTTCACTCGCCCTGCCGATGTCCTGTGTAGATCCCACCTTAAGCATCACCTAAACTTCCCATCCCATAGTACTAATTTCTATTCCCACTCCTTCTCTGTTCATGCAGTACGACTGTGGAACTCACTTCCACCTAAAATTCGTGATTCACAAAATGTATATCTATTTAAGAAACAGGTCAAAGATCATTACCTCTCCACCATATAGTAATTATTATATATTATTAAATATGTATTTTTATTTTCTATATATTTAGTTAAGGTATATGTTATTTATATATAATTAGTTAAGTTATATAGTTGTATAGTTGTTAGTCTATTTCATATTTTCTTATACACACTGTGTCTTCGTATATCATCCAACTTTCCTGTCACAGGTCTGCTGGAAGAAATTTCTATTGAAATAAGCAGTACCTTTGTGCTCTTCTATCTGTATTATTTATTTTCTCTGTCAAGTGTTTTGTGTGTACATAAATAAATAAATAAATATTCTTGGATACGAGACTGGTATCTACCTATCGATCCGTACAGGAAACCCTCGTCAGTACTTACATATATGTGAGCTGCAGTTTTAAGTTTTCTTCTTTACCACTCATAAAAAAAACCACCCAACCCACCAACTGGTCAAAATAAAAGACTCCTCACCGTCCCAAAAAAATCTTTATCCTCCTGTCCACACAGATTCGTCAGTCATGTTACTAGCCAAGTCACGCTTAACTTATTTCCCATTTATTTTACCAAGGGATCATAGCGTTGAGACACACAGGATTAAGGGCGCTATCACACCGGCGTCACACGCTACGTCAGTCGACGTCAGGCGGTGTGAGTCAATGTCTGTCTAAAAGGACAAAGGTCTATGTGGGGATGGGAGCTGTCATTCTATTTTGGTGCTGTAAAGGATTCAGATATGATGAAAGGTGTTTTGAATTTGACTTTGTATGTTAAGTTTGTAATATACTGGCTGAAGAGTCGTAGAGTCTCTTTTGTGAAGTTTCTGTAAAACAGAACGTATTTGATTTCAGTTATAGGTTTTTGTTTACGATGAGAATAATTTATTTCTTGGTAAAAAGATGAACTAGTTAAAGCACAAGATTAAAACGTATGTGTTCCAGACCATACACTAGATAATGAACTAGGCATTCTATCCAAGTATAAAGTGAAAGTGAGTAAAACACATTATGTAAAAAACCGGCTAAGTGCGAGTCGGACTCGCAGCCGACGGGTTCCGTAACTTTATCGCAATAAAAACAGCAAAAATCACGTTTGTTGTATGGGAGCCCCACTTAAATATATATATTATTCCGTTTTTGGTATTTTTGTTATAGCGGCAACAGAAATACATCTTCTGTGAAAATTTCAACTGTCTAGTTATCACGGTTCATAAGATACAGCCTGATAACAGACATACGGTCAGTGGCGTTTTAGTAATAGGGTCCCGTTTTACACTTTGGCTAAGGAACCCTAAAAAGCCGAAGTTGCCACAGTTTGTCTGTTTCTATAGAGTGTTCTTTTTTTACTTGCACTTGCCTGTAATGTCATTCGTGATGGTGTCAATGACTCTCAAAAAAATGCTGCAGCTTATAATTCTCAGAGACGAGTAACCTATTGATTATATCATACATGCTAATCAGTAATTTAATCCAGTCTGCTATTTCCCTTCGATCAGTGATTCTACAAATAAAAACATTTTCACAAAAAATAAACCGACTTCAAAAGCCAAAGACTAAAAAGTGTAAAATAACTTTCGTTTTGGAAGTCGGTGCCTTTAGTACCTCTTGTGTTTATAATTTTTCGCCACCGAGACTTCCGAAACGAACTAAGTCGGTTTGTTTTTTGAGAAAAAGTTTTTATTTCTCTGTTTTTAATTTAACACCATTCACTAAAAATGAGCAGTTTCTATAGTACGGTACCAAAAGGATTGAAATTCGTGCTGTTTGTCGCTAAGGAGTTTGGCTGTATGCTCCATATCTTGAAAACTGCTAACTACTACTGCTACTATTCTCTATGTTCACAAAAATAATGATCACGATCCAATTAGTAGTTCCGGCGAAATGCGTGGGCAAACATACTTACATACATACAAACATACGCTTTTAAAATTTGGCACAGGTGTTTAGAAGCCCACGTAGAATAACATATGTGAATATTGTGCAGTTCTAACAACATACATCGAATTCGAGTCGAATTGATTACCTCCTTTTTTTTAAATCGGTAAAAAACAATTAAAAGCGAATCCGATCGGTAGCTTAAATCTGACTCCAGCATTCGAATGGCGTATTTCTCATTTTTTCGTACATTATGATCGGAATATGTACTTCAATTCGGATTCCTCGTTATTTATTGGAATACTCCGGTTTGTATGTAAAGGATACGAACATTTTCTGAATGAGAATTATTGGTTTCGATGAAATCTGAAGTATCAGATATCACTTTTTGATTAAATTGTTCGCTTGCCATTTTGGCCAGTTTGTAAATTATTATGCTTAAAAATAAATGCTTTTCAATTTCATTTTTTATAATTTTACGTAAATTATTATTTATTAATAAAATTGGTTTTAAAATGTACAAAATTAAAGCGTCGCCCGCAGCGAAGATGATAATAGTAGGTATGTCTATGAGAAATTAAAATTACGGCCGACGTTAAAACGAGCATAAAGTTTATGAATTCTTAAATACTACTGCTTCTAATAAAAATACATAAATTATTCGCTTACATATTCTTATATTAATATTTAAGGTTCCCCTAGTCGACGACACGAACTATTTTGTGCGCGAGGATAAAATGCATGCTATCACATCCGAAAACGCGTGCGAAAGTGATGGATGCTGTGATGAGCAGTAAGAAGCTAGTTCGCGTACGAATTAGCACTTTTTCAAATTTGTATCGTATCAATATTTATATATATTTATTTAAAAAATATATAATCAGACCTTTGGGAGTATAGATATCATTTAAAAACGACTAAATGTATATTATCAAAATAAAATTATTTGCATTGTTGAATTACTAATCTATCCCTGTATGGAGGCCGTTTTGCAATTTTCTTTCTTATTATGGTATTTATTCCCGCCCAAAGATGCGTTAAGTTTAGTGTTGAAATAAATGCGCGAATATGTATCTTCCGTCTGCAAAGCATTTTATTTTGTTTTTAATTGTATTCTAATTTCACTTTATTTAATCGTAATTTTGAATTTATTTGATTTAATTAATTGCAGTTTGGAATTTATTTTGACTTTATTTGACTCTGATTATATATTACTTTATTTATTTGTAAGTTTGAACTTATCATATTTTAATTTAATTTAATTGTAAAATATTTTTGTAAAAAAGTATCAACAAGGGAAGAAGACACTGATGTCTGTAACCATTTTGTAACACAGGTTTTTCCCTAGCTCAGAAGTCAGGGTTTCAATTATTTTGGTGTAAATATTTAGTTGTTACTAAAAATATTTGATTTCGATTTGATCTTTTTAGTTCGTTGCTTGATTAGTCGGGTTTTTGATTTTTTAATAACTTTTTTTATTAACAGCTTTTTAGTTATCATTATTTTTTCGAATTACTTTAAAAATATAAGTGGTATATATGTTTGTAACCACCTCTTAAAACCCTTCATTTTGATACCCCTCTCGACGGGTTTGGAAGAAAAAAATATTGGGTCCCGCACAATATGGCGCCCAAAACCCGCAATGTTTATTTTTTTAACGTCGCCTATTTCAGAATACTTGGGCGGCCAAGTCGCAACTAACAATGACTTAATTAAATAAATCCGTTTAGCGGTTAGAAAAATATGAGGTAATAATAGTACGTTATGGTACAAGTGTGTAATGTTGGTGATTACTGATGAGGCGCCATTGAGACCCGAGCCTTTAGGTGAGGGTCTTAAGAGAGCCGAGGACGGTAATCATCAATACACACGTGTATCATACGGCGTTTAACTCAGTTTAATTTTTCGCAATGGCGGGCAAAATTACTCAGTTTTCCTATGCGCGTGCATCTAACAATGGCAATCGGCCATAGACTAAAAGAATGAGGTTTCTTTTTTATGACTTTTCGCGGATAGCGTTTTAGCCACGTACAAAATGGCGCATTTCAAGTTTTCTTTATTACAGAGAAAAACAAAAGTTGTATTTGAGTGAAAGTTTTATTTCTTAAACACGTACTAGTTGAAATTATCTATTTAAATGCATTAAATGAGCAAGCAATAGGTACATTAATTTATTTGTACTATTGACAACGATCTTTTTTGTATCAAAACTTTTTTAAGAGCAAAGTAACTCAACCAATAAATTAAAAAAATCTCTATAACTACTTGTGAATAATAGCAATGGAAAAGTCACAGTTTGATTACAGGTGTCATTATGTGCCTAATTGCGGTGAAATTAGAGCCACTTTATGAGCAAGTGTGTTGAAAATAATATTTCATTCATGCATACAAGAAACACGCGAAGGACCTCTCGTTGCAGCCGGGTATAAAATTGGTCTGCATCGCTGCCAACAGCAGCGCTTTAATGGCAGGCCGAATGTCAAAGCTGATCTATGGCCGAAAAAGAGGCAATCTCTAGACTTGGAGCGCCTTATCGTTCCACGGTTGCTACCGGACGGACCAAAATTTCATAATAATCAATTCGGTTTCACTATTGGAAAATCTACCGTAGACGCGGCCCTTACTGTAAGGAAAATAGTTAATACATCTGAACATAAATATGTAATTGGGATTTTTCTAGATATTTCTGGGGCTTTTGATAACGCATGGTGGCCAATGCTATTACTTAAAATGAAAAATCGAGGCTGCTATAGAAATATATACAGTTTAGTTTACTCTTACTTTTTAAATAGTTCCGCGAAACTCAAACTCGGCCATCATTCCATGTCGAAGTCTCTCACGATGGGATGTCCTCAGGGTTCGGTTATTGGTCCACCTTTATGGAATTTAGGCTTTGATGATTTCCTCGCGATTCCGCTTCCAAGCGGCTGTTCATTAACCGGTTACGCGGACGACGGTCTTCTGCTCATTCAATCAAGTACTCGAGCTGGACTCGAGAACTTGGCTGACACTTGCCTACGATTAATATCTCAGTGGGGCGATCGTAACCGCCTGACCTTTGCTCCGCATAAAACTTATCAGCTCATTTTAAAAGGTAATCTTAAATCGTGTCCTACTATTAAATTTAATAACGTTCCGGTAAAAAGGAAGCAGTCCGTGTGCTATCTTGGTCTTGTGTTAGAAAGGAATTTTGCATTTATAGATCATATTAAAATCGTCGGTGAAAAAGCAAAAAAGAACTTCTATGCCTTAACGAGAATATCTAAATCTACGTGGGGACTGTCTTTTTTGACTTTAAAGACTATTTATGGGGCTACTTACTTGGGTTGTATCTGCTATGGGGCGCCTGTTTGGGCTGATAGGGCCACAATAGGGGCGGTACGACGTAAATTACTTCAAAGTCAGCGTTTGGCTTTGATATTCTTATGCAAAGCATACAGGACGGTTAGTACTGAGGCCTTACCGGTACTTGCTGGCGTACTTCCGGTCGACCTTGAAGTGCAGCGACGTGCTGCAATGTACTATTCCGCAAAAGAGACCATGGACGCGGACTTTTTAACGCGGAGTGACCGTGCCAAAATCTCTAGATTATTTAAACCACATATTGACGTCTGGGAGGAACTTTTATCCGAATGGCAATGTAGGTGGGATAATTCCATCAAGGGCCGACACCTCCACCAATTCTTTCCATCCGTTCGCGTGCGGCTGGCCAGGACGTGGCTGGAGGATGATCACTGTGTTGCCCAATTTCTCACAGGGCATGGTAACTTTAAAAGTAAATTATTTTCCTTCAAGCTTGTTGCCTCGCCATTATGTCAGTGTTCTACATCTGACTGTGAATATGTACAATCTGCACATCATATCTTATGGGAGTGTATTTTTTGGCAGAATGAACGCAATACTATGTTGAATAATGTACAGGCTGTGTCAGGAGCCGTTTACTATACGGACCTTGTGGAAACTAGAACAAATTTCCGTGCGTTCAAGCGCTTTTGCCATACCTATTATTGGAATCAAATATAAAAGCTCACAATGTTAGGACCCATTAATATTAATGCTAATTTTTATCCGTGGTGCTAGGCAACTGGGCTTATCCCAGTTGTAAACGACCCTTTGTGCCTATTGGTCTTGTTTGTTCTGTCTCCTGCTTGATATGGAGGGAAGTGGAAATTTGTATTTTTCTTACTCCTCCATTTTCTTTTCTGATTAATTTCGTTGCGGGATCCAAGACAGTTAAATTCATTCTCCGGGACTTCGTCGAGCTTCATTGCCTCGGCGCTTTTCTGGTGGTCGCCACTGTTGATTCTGGCTTTCAGGAGTTGCAGTGGTTTGGGAATAGTGCGGTGGGATTGTCCCAATAAAAAAAATCTCTAGACTCTCGCTTATATGAATAAACCAAGTAACTTGGCAATACCGGGCTCATATGGAAAACCATATCATCCCGGTATCGCCAAGTATTTGGTTTGGTTTAGAAAACTATTATTGGTAGGTTGTCTGTTAGAGATTGCCCTGTGCGATAAGACCACCTATTGTACACTTATCTTATAAATGTTTTGTCCTGTAATTATTTAAGTGGTGTACAATAAAGTATATAATAAATAAATAATAATAAATATTCCTTAGAAAACCGCAAGAACACACGGAACGCGAGAAACAAAAGATCTGTAGATGTAGCGATGTTTGGGGGAGGCTTTTCACAAGTGGTGAACGTCTTTCGGCTACTAATGAAACACACAGACACTCATCTATTTTATTCACAAGTAAAATACGAAAAATTAAAAAAACCTCCGGCACATTTTTATTTCATACTACACAATTTATTTAGTAGTCGACACGCTTCGATCGACAATCTATTGAACACGTAATTATGACAAGATATCTTGCGAAAACACTCCGATTCAAACAGTAAAACTCCCATAACTTTAGAACGGCTGAACCGATTTTCATCAAACATTGCTGCAAACGCTCATGTAAACAAAAAAAAAACGAATTCGAAATCGGTTCATCCGTTTAGGAGTTATGATGCCACAGACAGATACACAAACACACAGGTACACACGTCAAACTTTTTCCGTCGCGGGTTAAAAACTGCCTTTTTCAAAATAAATTTTCGCCCAGTTTGTAAGAACTACCGATGACAATCAAATAATCGCTTTTCCCTACAAATTCCAAACTGAAGTGTAGTCATATCCTAACAACATAGTCTCGTCTGTGCCAATTTATATTTCATAAGATATAGCCCAAGAGTGCAGTTCTGCCTATATTTGTACGTATATGATAATATCTACGCGCCCCTGGGAGCTTAGCTTACGAAAGATGTCCTTTGTCAAACGCGTTTTTGTTAAGCGGCCTTTTGTTCAATTTACAAAGATGATTCTTGAATGTGTGAATGTATACCTACTTAACATTATTTATTGTCCCTATGAATGTTTAAAAATGGCTCCCAGCATTTTTGCTTCGTCAGTGTAGACAATATATTATTTTTAAAATCTTCAGGCAGGCATTGACCTCTAAAAAACAAGCTCAACAAGCAATAATAGGTTATGTCACATTGGTCTTGTGATTGCATATGCGGCTGCTGAGCGTGGGGTCCTAGTTTTGATTCTCAGGTCGGAATAGTGTTATTGGATTTGTTGTGTTCACACGCTCAAGCTCCAAAAAGAGTTTCTAGAGATTGGTCCTGGCCCTGATCTCTCTCCAGCCTTGTCTGATTGCTGTCCTGTTTGACTATGAGGGTAAAGAATAGAGAGAAAGACTCTTGTGTGCTATAATATCTCCAGCGTAGTTACTATTATCCGTTGGGATTGGTAAGTATGACCGAAATTAGGGTGGGAAGATATTATTATTAATGCATACCTCATCATCATCATTTCAGTGGAAAGACGTCCACTGCTGAACAGACGCAAAGATTGGACACCCGAACCCGACCCCGTGCCGACCCCGTGCGACCGATCCCATGCGTTTTGCATCTAGCGGAATCCCGCAACCTTAACCAAGTCATCGGTCCAACTAGATGGAGGGCTTCCAACGCATCTTCCGGTACACGGTCGCCACTCCGCCCCATCGACCATCTGTTCTGCAAGCAATGTGCCCTGCCCACTGCCACAAGCTGCCCACTGCCTGTTCTTTCGAAAAACACAAGCATTAGACAGATAGACGACACTCTTTATACAATGTGGACAAGCCAAGGAGCAGATTGAAGAGTAGGGCAAGCTTTCTGAGGTTAAACAAACCAATTAATGATAGCAGTTCTAGTGAGGCAAAGAAGAGACTGTGGTTCCTCAAACATCCTCCTCCGACTGACTATGTTGAGCCTGCAGAAAAGCTCTCTGCCAGCCACCAACTTGCATGGCTCACCTGGAAATCTTAAAACCGACTCCGAAGCCAAGTGGGTCGCAGCAGGCACAACTTAGTTATTTGCGGATATAACTAACCCGCGGTGCGATTGCGGAGCTACGTCCCAAACAATGCCTCACCTCCTCTAGTGCTCTCTGTGCAACAACACCTGCATCCTGAAGGACTTTTGGGAGGCAAATGAAAATTCTTTTGCCATGGCTGAATTCTGGTCAAAACATGGGTATATAATTGAGGAATCATCGAGACGACGAAGAAGAAGATTGCCACATGGTTGGCAATTAGAGTACATACCTACTTTTTATCCCCTGTGTTGCTGACACTTGCTATTGATGTGGTTTGAAATAAGGGCTTTTAAGAGTGCCTTTTGCAGACTTATTACTCTAATGATATGATCAGCTAGGTAGTAGACTGCTTAAGTTGCGCTGGGCATACAATTTTGCTTCGGCAATTTTAGCTTGGGTCAGGTAAGCCGCATGCACTGTGACCGCTGCGCGAAACAATGGGTGATTGAAGACGGACGGCCCAGAAGGAAGCGGTTAGACGACGGTGGTCGCGTACCGAGAAGGCTGGTACGGGATGGCGTGGGCAAAGAATTTCTCGAAGGACATACGGGAGCAATTTGAACAGCAGTAGGGCAGTATAGGCTAATAACAAAAACAAAACTTAATGCTTAGTTAAAAGAATAAATAACTAGCTCACCAAGATTTCCAAATAGACAAACTATGAAACACAATTAGGTAACTGCCTTTATCAATTCCAACCCATTCACTTTCTTCGAATCATAATGAACAGCAACTGAAAACAATAGCATTCCATCGAATTTGCCACGAAGTTGGTTACTTGAGCGCTAAGTGAATTGTATGACCAAACGCCGCACTGGGCTAACACTGACGGTGATTGAACTGTAGAAGAAAGTTTAAAAGCCCAACTTAGTGTTTGCCACAGAAGTTTGAGGAAATCTGGCTGCTGTGTCAGTGAAAAAGATCTTATATTGTGGTAGCATTGTCCGTGTTTACAATAATTTAGATCATAAAAAGCCTTGTGGCTGATTTGGTTTACCATTGGCAATAATGACGAACAGAAATATGTACAATTTTTTATGACATATTTAAGATCAATCATATAAGGTAATTTTTATAGAAAATCTTTTCTTTTTTACCTTTACGTTACGCAAGGAACTTTTGTACAAAGTTTGAAGCAATATAATATATACCAACGGCTTAGAAAGTGCGTTGTTTTTCAGAGAATGAAATAATTTAAGTTTTTTAGGGATTGTCTTGCTTTTTCTATCTGCTTTTGAAAACTGTAGTAAACCGTCACTGGTTTTTACTGTTTATTTATTTAATATTAGGCTTTTCAACAATAAGTACACTGTTACTTTATACATTCTGGCCCGCTTTGGCAAAAATATTATATTGTATGAAACTGATCTACCAAACTTGAAGTCAATATGCACCAGACCTGTCTAAGATGTTTTATTTCAGTCAAAATAAATTAGTATGCATAACCAGATCATCACCCTCCTTCTTAAACCAGCCTGGAACTTCTGTCATCACCTGCCTCCTGAATCAGATCGACAACAAAGACACGTTCCAGATACAATCAGAGTGAGTGCTCCCGCGGCAGCCTTTGTGTCTTCAGCGCTTCGGGGTAAGGGCATCAAAAGGCGGACACACCGGGACGCTGTCTGTGCCGGTTCGAAGGTGGTGGAGAATTAGAAGAGGAGCAAATAAACTATGCAGGCTGGTGAATGCATTTTTTGTTAGTGGAGTAATTGGGATGTGCTTTTTGTGGGCGTAAAGTCGATGTTGTGTCAGTGCATTTTATTGGTTGCTTTGTTTGGCTATGTAGATGAAATGTTTCAGTGATTTTGATATCAGTAGTATCGCTTTTTGTTTGCTGTCGTTTAATTTTGATTTCGTGTCAGCTGTCTTGAAAGATTTTTTGTTGCACTCCAAAATTATATTAGGTATTAAGTAGTTTTATTTAGAAAATTGACATCACAAAAAATCGTGCTCAGTAGAAAACAAAGACAAGGAAAGTCGATAAGGCACTGTGTTAGGAAAATAATTAAAAATATATTACAAATAGAATTGTTACAAAATTTTATAAGATATTACACACTAATAAAGATAATAAACTGTTTAAGATACAAAATATTCAATTTAAAATTCAATTAATCAACATACAGTGCAAATATTTTCTTAATGTCCCTCGGCAAACTTCGTGTCACTCGTCGGCTTTCTAACCATAGAGAGCTATAATCTACTTGTTTCTGTCAGTTGCCTTTTGCACTTGGTGCAGACCGGACGCTCTCAATCAACTTGGAAGTATATAGAGTAGTTAATACTCTTTTAACTTAGCGTTATTTATTTCAAAAATGGGATAAAAGCTACTAAAGGAAAAAGCTCTACAGCTCTTTATAGATCACACGGAAATCAAAACAAAACAACAATAAAGTACTTAGTTTTATTTACGATAAATGTAATAACTGATAGATATGGAAATTAGCACTCGTTTATATTCGGAAATGCGATGATTGCCGAGGGACATTAAAAATAGTTGTACTGTACACAGTTAATACATGTTATAAACGCCCTAAATTCTTCTCCTTTCATTCAGTCCATCCAAAGGTTGTCTGTAAGAGATTGCCTAGTGCGATAAGACCGCCCATTATACACTTGTGTATGTGAACGTTTGTCCTGTATGTTTTTTGTGGTGTACAATAAAGTATATAATAAATAAATAATAAACATGTTAAAGATACAAATCATTCAAATCTCAAGTCAACAAAATCGTTGTACCAAGTATTATTGCAATATCCCAAACCAACTTCTTCAATATTGTCACTATGACATTTTAAGGTTCTTATAAAATCTAGATTTGTAGAAATGAACCGTGTCGGCTCCTCCTGAAAGCTGTAAACTTTGCAGTAAAATCCAAAATTTAAAAAGAAGCGAGAGATTCTACCAAAGCGAGCATTTATTGTATTTCCACAATTTTTTTTTCCTTGCTACTGGCGGAATAGTGTCACCCTGTAGTCTTTGGTTCATAAAAAGTTGTCTCGTATTTTAGAAAATATATGTTTGCTTCTATTTGGATAGAATTTTTTAGGCCTCAGAGGCAAAATTCACGTCAAGTTTATTTACGAACTTTGTAAAACATAAAACAAAATATTAACTACGTGTTTCTTGCTAACCCAAAGGTGGTCTGGCATAAAATTTCGCTTGTGGCATTGAGTCTACTTTGACGAAACGATTGGCTGCCGCGCTCCGTATCGCGGGTTCGATTCCCGAACGGAACCAATATTTGTTTTGTTTCGGGTCTGGCTTTTTGTGTATTCGAGCTTAAAATGTTTGTAAATGCGTTCTCGATGCACGAGCAATAACTTGTTGGTTTTTGAAAGAAAAAAAAGAACGAAGGATTTTTTTTTAAACTTTCTGTAGATTACCATGACCGAAAAATAACTTGGATTTTACTGACAAGACTCACACAGCGCATTTCTATCAATCTACAAAAACATTCAAACAAAGAATAAATTAACCGCACCGATCCGAGATATATCTTCGAAAGCTTTTACTATGGAAGGCGTTATTCGTCGGAGTCTCCGGGGTGGGTCACGTATCGCCCCCAATATCCGGCTTCACCTAATGGAAGCCGGCGGAAACGCCTGCCGAAGTCGAACGACTTGCATCTTGAAGCTGGTTTTAATAAAAGAATCGGGAGACAAGTGCAGCGCTGGGTTTTAACTAGGATCAACCTGGGACAGTTTTGGAACGATGGATCGGGGCTTTGAAGTGGATCGTTGTTTGTTGCAATATGATGAGAATACATAGAGAAAGTAATTCTTATAGCTGATTTTTAAATGTTTTGTTCCTATCTGTCTAGATCTTTTTTCTTTCGTGTATGGATTACACATACAAATATTATAAAACGTTCGTTTAAGTTCTAGGAACACATAATTATTTTTTGGCAACATACGTTACGTATGTCATTCGATAGGGAATTGCCTTTCGATTCCCTCGCAGCGTGTGACAAACCAAACACGTGGATTGAATAAATGGTGACGAGTTATTTTAGAGCCAAACCACACGGCGCGGTACGGCTCCGGCACGGCGCCTGGGTGTTACCGCTCCGGTTTTCTCCATACAAAAATGTGTTGTAGCCACACGACGCTGGTGCCCTCATAGTTGTTGGTTGCATTGTCATAGCAACGTAACTCAGTTTTTTTAACTGAATTACGTGATGCTAAATGTTTAATTTGCTGTCCTGAGAAATTCCCAATTTTAACATTTGTGTTGTTTGAACTTAAGCGACGAATTATTCTAAGAACACATTTAAGTTTTAGGATACTGACCTTTACAAATCCTCCACGATAGTAAAAGTAGCTACACAGTACGTGATACTAACTGACACAGTAACAGCCGTCAAGCACGTAAATACAAACAGAGGTAACTCCTCACTCAAGGACATGTGGAGTTGTGGACATGGGGTAATCCCGCGCTCAAAGCACAGATCCCTTTATTTCAGTCAGAGATTTGTACGTATGACATGGGTTGGTAATGCGGTCCATTGTGTGGTAGCTAGTCTAGATGCTGCTTGGAAAGTGAAAATCCTTAATTTAGTGAACATTACGTTACCTGTAGTGTTTAATAAATTAAATATGCTTTGCTTAAGGCTGTCATGACATAAGGTTAAGACATCGTTAGCTTCGTCTTGACCGCCCAAGTGTTCTAAGATAAAAGATGTTCTAAAAAATAACATGGCGGATTTTGAGCGCAATATTATAGGATTTTAAGAGGTGGTCACAGATATATATACTTATAATATTAAATAATTAAAAGTAGGTATACGAAAAATAAACGCTATTTAAATTTGTAAATAAAAAAAGCTAATTCAAAAATAAAAAAAAACCAACTGCATAAGAAGAAAATCAACGATTCAGAAGCGAACTAAAAAGATGTAAACAAAAAGAAAATCATGCTGATCAGTCGGAGGATACATATTCGCGAGCTGGTTAATCACCCAATTCTCCGATTGCACAGCATGATTTTCTTATTGTTTACATCTTTTTAGTTCGCTTCTGAATCAGTCGGGTTTTTTATTTTTACCCGACTGCCGAAGGAGGGTAATGTGTTTATCAGTATATGTATGTATGTTTGTTCCTATGTGGCGTTCTAGAGACCAAACGCGTTGGCCGATTTTAATGGTTCTTATGTCAATCGATTCGTCTTAACCCTGAGATTGTCACTGGGTACATAAAATTGGAAAAGAAAAAAATAGCCGATTTTGGGCGCCATTTTGTAGGAGAAATTTTTTTTTTTTCTTTCAAACCCATCGTGTGGGGTATCAACATAAAGAGTTATAAGAGGTGCTCTCAAAAATATAAAACACTTATATGTTTAAATGTACCTAAATAAACAAAAAACTAAAAAGTTGTAAATAAAAAAATACAATAAAAAAAAACAAAAAACCCGACTGCTTAAAAAGCGAACTAAAAAGACGTAAACAAGAAGAAAATCATGCTGTGCAGTCGGAGGATACATCTAGTTTTGGTCAGTCAGCTCGCGAATAATGTATGCTCCGACTGCACAGCATGATTTTCTTCTTGTTTGTCTTTTTAGTTCGCTTTTTAAGCAGTCGGGTTTTTTGTTTTTTTTTTTGAATTAGCTTTTAATATGCCAATGTTCAATGCTCACCTCACATGCTAACCTCATCCAAGTTCTGCCCACGATAGCTAAAGATGATTTGATATATTGTGATTTGCATGAAAGCTAATAAATGAATTGTAATACAACCTTTCACTGATTTTGGTTTTTCTGATTCTTAGTCAAAATTTAACCGATAACTCTATCTTTCTTTATCCGTACTATAAATCTAAAACTGGCACAAATAAACAAACTGAAAAGTGAAAACAGCTCACAGGAAGGAAGAAATACTTTCACGTTTGATTTACAACCGAAATTGCAGATAAAAAATAATGTTCCAAGGCTACCGTTACGTCACAGCACGATCGTTGAAGTTTGGCTATCATCGGAATTACGAACATTATCGAAGTTGGAACGCGGAATTTGTTTTTGAAATATAATATTGGAATGGGACCGTTTGCATTTAATGGCGGGTACTTTTTTGTTTGTTTATTTAGGATCTTATTTCTTGAGTGTTGGCAATACACACTCTCTCAGTGGCTTGGGTTTGATCCGTAGAGCACGGAAATTCATTGCTAATAATATCTTTCTGCAGAACCATTCAACTGGTTTCTGAATTAAGTTAAGAACATGAGTCATACATTAATTGCTAAATCTATAATAGGGTTCTCTTATCTAAATAGTATTAAACAAAATTGTTGTGTCTCTGTCTATTTCTTCACTTACTTCTTTTAAACCACGCAGCAGACTATGATAGTACGGTTTTGATTAATAGAAAAAGGTTTTTGTACGTATATAAATTTGCGTGCGAATCCGGGGCAGTCGCGCAACTTTACATTCTTATTTAAGAAATCGGTGGTATGTCGGCATTGTCACGGGTCGTCACTTTCTGAGAAGAAGGTGACGTTCTCTGGTTTGTATATGTCGTAAGATTATTTGATAATTCGTATTTTCGCCAATACTCTAGGAATATTGCGAAAACACGGATAATTTGACAACGGTAAAAACATTTCTCAATCTTATTGGAAAAAGATAGGGTTTTTTGCAAAAAACTTGAGTCACTCTAGTAACTTTGCGAAACGAAACGTTAGCTCTTATGAAATAAGTGTGCTTATTGCGAGTTTTTTATCGTACTCACTCGTGATAACGTAAATGATCTCTTATGTCAAAATGTAAACAAAAAAAGATTTCTCCTTACTGTTCCCAAACGGCGCACCAGTTTCAATACAAATTGACGTTTACGTTAACACGTGTAAAAACTCGCAATAAGGCCGAACGCTGCATTGCCGGTCGGAGCAC
Organism: Orthosia cruda; assembly: GCA_964057195.1. Classification (NCBI taxonomy): domain Eukaryota; kingdom Metazoa; phylum Arthropoda; class Insecta; order Lepidoptera; family Noctuidae; genus Orthosia; species Orthosia cruda. Next base: position 57,345,856 of record OZ059826.1, on the reverse strand, counting down.
CCAAGACGAGACCTCCTCTGACTGTCGACGTTGTAAATGTCAATCATTCACGCACGTTGTTTGGTTTATACTCGTGTTTTTAAGAGCGACATAGCAGTCTTTTGTTTTGAATAAAGGGGCTAAAATTGTGGTTGGACTGCAATAATTGTGCAAATAGTTCTACAGAGATGTGACCTTTAAGTATAAAATGACAGATACAAGAGAAATTCATGTTGGAAGTTCCACAGAATCGGAATCGGAACATAAACTCATAACACTGTCGTCTTTACCAGTGGCCACCGAGACGTCTTCATTACTCTATGGTTTAAGCCCTTGATTGATTGAGTCTGAGTTCAAATCTTAGTTGGTTAACTATTGTTTGATAATCCACTGCTGGATTAAACATTAAATATTTTTGTGGAGGGTTGAGTTGGAGGGCTTGACAGGAATAGTAATAATCACTGTAGGTGGAATTTGTGTGTTTAGGATCTCAGTTCCCGTATAGGTGATGACACGGTTTTTGTAACTCAGAAGTAGTCGAGTGTATCTTACTGAGGCTGCCTCAATGTTGTACGCGGATGCAATAATTAGAGACATTTTTTTTTCTTAGTAATTTACATAATGTTAATATCACGGCTGTGTTCCTCAATGGGTTAAGCATAGGTGAACATATAGTACCTATATCCACATTTCGCCAGATATGTTCAAGTCCCATGTAATAATAGGCGATGAACCTACGTCATCAACTAGGTACAAGTCGAAACGCCGTGCTGCTATTGAGTAAGTCCAGGGTAAAACCCAATCACACATTTTATGAACCCATGTATGTTGGTACTGTTGGTAAGTGTAACTTCAATATACAGGCCGTTTTCTACAAAGTAATTTTCTATTAGTTTTCTCTGCAACAAAGTTTACTTACTTTCAATTTCGCCTCATCATCCAAATTACACTTAAGCAGAATGGGTTCTAGAAATGCCAAAACCTACTCTATTTGGGTGGAATTGCGACATTTGACATTAAAATTATGAGAACATGAATATCTCCAATAAATATAACTGTGTTAGATATTTCATCTGTACCGTGACATCTCAATATCGTGAGAGGTTGGCGCGAATTGGTTGAAAGCCTTCACTCTTGTGACTTTACCCGCGGCCTTCTATACAATAAAATGGCGAAGCTATGTCGATACTCTTTGACGACACAAATATTTCAACGTAGATATTACAAAATTCTTTGGGATTTATTTTAGAATTTTCGAGAAAAGGTTTAGATGGTGTAGGTATTGTTTGTGACATCAGTAGCTGCAAAAGTATTTGAATAAGTTTTTAAATAATTATAGAGGACAAGACAGGTCTTCTTCTTGTCGCTGGCATGATAGTATTTAATTTAGATTTTTTGTCCGAAATTTTGCTTCTTCCACGGAATCTTCGGTCACTCTGGTTGATTGTTTTGAAGATCAAAGGACTTGGCTTTGCATCCACTGCCTATGCTGCTACGACAAGGTAGCTTATGCGAGATTGGAGTTTACATCTTCCTACTTGGGTGCTGCGGTGACAGTTAGAACACATTTTCAGCTAGTTACTGCTACTACTACTGGCAGTCATTTGAAATACTTCTATGGTAAGGCACTTGTCCCACCGCCGACGAGGTTGCGATTTGCTATCGACTGTTATCTATAGAGAGACTATTTTCTCGCTGAAGAGACGGTGAGAAGATATAGATCCCGTGTCAATAAAAGAGACACATATATATATTAATAGTTGATAGCTACCTGTTCACACTGCCGGCAACTCTTTCACCAGCGCGTGCAGGTTTGCGCAGGACTGGACACAAGAAAACTCTCGCTTTTCGCTGCTCGCTAACTCGTATCTAGTTTCTAGATTGCCGGCAGTGGAACAAGTTCCATAAGAGTGTGATGGATACTTCTTTTGTAAATTCATTGAATAGGTATACAACAAACATGCAACTGATTAACGCGATACGCCGTTAGTCCCGACTACCTTTTGTAAAAACCCGAAAAACTGGCAACCAGTTTTACCAAAAACTTGAGGAGGTCAGACAGACCGTCTTTCCATATGAAATACTTATATACAACTGTATTCGATTAGATTCAGTCTAAGCATTTTTTCAAAATTTTATAGGTATAATTATATCATTGAACGATTAAGCTAGTTTTCTCTACTTCCAAACTAGTGATATATTTTATTACCATTTCTGTCTAATCTTTTTGATAGAATTGCGGTATAGCTCTTCTTGAACTACAAAACTATGTCTTGTTTACAGCTTTCAATGTGACTACTTCCGTAGGTTGGGCACTTATCAACTTACTGTTTAATACGGTAACTAAAATTGATTCCAGTCAAAATTTACAGTTCACACACGAAACTAGATAAAATCAAATGATCTGTCGGTCACCATATAAATGGCTGTTGTGTAATTGACACAGCTCAGCCGAGCTATTTGGCTATTGACGCGATAACAACGCAAATTGTTCAGTAATTTAGATACGAGTCGATGTAATATACTATGTTTTGTAGACCGCAGTTCGAGTAAACAATAGAGAGTGATAAATATGGTTGAGTGAGAGTAAAGCAATAACCTTTCGATTGACTGATTTCATCTAATTCGCTATCTTTCTAAAATTATTTATAACTATGATTGTCATAATCAGCCTATTATGTTCTCACTGCTGGTACACAAGCCTCCTCTCTGTGAGAGGGAACGGACCACCTAATCTACCGCGGGCCCAGTGCGGGTTGTATCTTTACTTTAAAATATACTTTTTACAAGCTCATACCAGGGAATCATAATTAGTTATCTCATAAGAGAGGAGATCTAAGCTCGGCATCTATTGGAACAAGGCCAACAATGATGTTGATTACCTATACTGGCAAAATGATCGAGCAAGATCACAACCAGACGTTGCTAAGTTCTTGCTACGCAAAATGTGTGCCGGGTTCTTTGGCTGTTGACACAATAACCACTCAAATTACTCAGTAATTTAGAATCGATATACAATGTTTTATGGACCGTAGTTGGAGTTAACAATAGGAGGATATAGGGTTTAAGGTAGGGAATAGGTTTTTTTTTCCTACTTCTTTATTATTTTCTGATTAATTTCGTTGCGGGATCCAAGAAAGTTAAATTCATTTCCCGGAACTTAGTCGAGCTTCATTGAAAAAGAGGTTTTCACTTGTCTGTACTATCAAAATCTGGCCGAGAAACTACAGGACAGCAGCCTTGAGACGTTTTTGACCTCAATTAGGTTGAGCCACAAGTCAGGTAAGAAGGACGCTGAGACCTATAACTATGTTTTAGAAGTGTCTGCAGTCATACGCAAAGCCCTGATGTCAAAAGACCGCGTGTTTGTGAAATCGTCATCATGCCCTGTTATAGATTTTACTCTGGTCACACGGTGTTATAAGTGCCAGCAGTATGGACATGCTACCAAGTCATGTCGGCAGGCATCCTACACCTGTGGGCACTGTGGCGATCAAGGTCACTCTATAAAAGAATGTCCAAAGAAGGCAGATGATCCACAATGCGCTACTTGCTTGCATTACAAAAAGCCCTGATAAACACAACACAGGTTCTGCAGACTGCCCCGCGAAACAAATGGCAGAAGAAAGGTACATCAATTCCATCGATTATGGAGGCGCCTAAGAGCGCCGTAAATTGGTTATTTTTCGGACCTTTTTAGTTTTATTTTTCTTTTTTACGTTTTTTATTTGATTTATCAAATTTTATTTTGTTATTCTGCTGTCATATATATGATTAATAATTTAATTGATGATCTAGATATTTTTTCTGTGTCCGAGACTAAGATTTGTGAAGCTGAAAACTGCAAACAATATCTATCCGGCTACAAAAATCCGTTAACCATACTAACACAAAATATTCGCAGTATTTTTAAGAATTTTGATAGCTTTAGTACATTTCAGCAACGGCTAAACATAGATTGTAACATTATTGTTTTAAGTGAATGCTGGCTTGCAAAGCAATATAACATCCCACTAATTCCGGGCTATAATATGTATAGAAGTAATATAAATTATAATCAAAACGATGGAGTGATAGTTTATGCAAGAAATCATCTGAATGTCTCTGTTGAGGAACCAAATATGCACGACTGTAACAGATTGTTAATTAAAATTGAGTCTGAATTTGCTATACTAGCGCTAAATCGACCGCCCTCTTTTAAAAATACCACCAGTTTTAATGACTCTCTGAACGACATCTTGCAAAGCCTATCATCCTTCAAAAACACTATTTTAATTGGCGATATTAATATCAATATTCTTTCAGGTAGTGCTAATGCACCTGCGCAGGACTATCTCAACTTATGCGCCTTTCATGGCCTGCTCCCCGCACACAGCTTTCCTACACATCACAGTGGATCTTGTTTAGACCATATCATGCTTAAATCGAGTTTTCCCTCACCTGCACTTGTTGTTAATTCAACAATAACCGATCATAATACTGTTCTACTAACCCTTAATTGTGAATTACCTAAATTAAACAATCGAACAATTTCTAAATTAAATATTAATAAACTTGAAGAAGATTTGCGCGTCATCGATTTTAAGCCAGTCTACAATTCCGCTGACCCGCAGTTTTGTATGTTATATGTAATAGAAAATGTTCGACATGCAATTTAGAAAAACACAGTTTTATCGCAGTTGAACAATAAAAATCACAACTTAAAATCATGGATCACGCCAGGGCTTATTCGCTGTATGAAACATAGAGATAAACTGCATTTGAAAGCAAAATCTAATCCAAATAATGTAATATTTAAATTGTCGTACAAAAGATACAGGAATTTTTGCAATGATCTTCTGAGGAAAGTTAAATGCAACTACGATACAATTGAACTGGAAAAGGCTGGCACAAATAGTAAAAAGGTCTGGAAATATATTAAAAATGCAACATATACGTCAAAACAAAATGAGTCATCATCAGGTTTATAACAAGCACATTCGTCACACCTGACATCTGCTAACACAGCGAATAATTTCTTTGTTAATGTTGGTAAGTGTCTGGAAGAAAAAGTTCGGGGTCAATCACATTATCTAACAGGCACTCCTTTTATGTGTAGCACCACTTTATCATCCTTTGGGCTGCTGGATACTGATGAGACTGAGGTAGAAAGCATAAGAACGACTTTGAATGACGACTGTGCAGTTGGTTGGGATAACATGTCCAATAGAATTATTAAGCAATTCAAGTATATTTTAGTACCACTAACTTATATTTTCCGCATTTGTTTATCTTCAGGTATTATTCCCGAATGTGTAAAAAAAGGAGTAGTTCTCCCTATCTATAGATCTGGCAATAAAGAGCAAGTGAAAAATTATAGACCTATTTCTTTACTGCCTTGTATGTCTAAAATATTGTAAAAAATTATCAACAAAAGATTGTTCAGATATCTGGAGGATAAATCAATTTTATCAAAGCGCCAGTTTGGATTTAGGCCTAAAGTCTCAACTGCTGATGCCATACATCATCTGACTGACTATCTAGCATAAGAACTTGACAAGGGTAACCACACAGTAGGCATTTTCCTGGACCTCGCCAAAGCTTTTGATACAGTTTCCATTCCCACCCTGTTGCACAAGCTTGAGACCATTGGTGTAAGAGGAACCCAGCTGAAACTCTTTAAAAGTTATTTGGAGGATCGTACCCAATGCGTAAATATTGGCAAATTTTCCAGCGCTGATAAGAAAAACACGTCATTTGGCGTTCCCCAGGGAAGTGTTTTAGGGCCTACTCTGTTTTTGATATACATACATGACCTTTGTAATCTAAAGCTAGAACACGGCATAATTGTATCTTACGCTGACGACACTGCTCTATTTTTTCGGCTGAATCAGAAAATGAAGTGTACAAACTTGCGCAACATGGATTCAATATTGTAAATAATTGGCTTCAACATAACTCACTAACACTAAATGCAGATAAGACTAACTACATTCGATTTTCGATGCGCAAACAGACAACTAATATTGCCCCAACGTTGTATGCTCATTGTTGTGTGGGCTCTACCGATTGCCAGTGTGGGTGTCCCAATATCAATATGGCAAATAAAATAAAATACATGGGTATCATTATAGATGAAACCCTTTCCTTTAAACAGCACAAAGAAGCTTTAAATAATAGAATTCGTAAGCTAATTTTCGTATTTAAAAAGCTACGATATATTGCAGACCCACGACTAATTAGGCAAGTTTACTTTGCTCTATGTCAGTCAATTTTGACTTACTGCATTACCTCATGGGATAGATTGGCAAAACTTTGTTACTACCCATCGAGAGAGCGCAGAGAGCGATCCTCAAGGTGAAACGTTGACGGCTGGCTCAAGCACCTGAAACAAAGAGAGCATCCGGACACGGTACGCGGTCAGATTGTTTCCTCCCTCTGTAGCCCCAAAGTATGCGCGCATGACATTTTCATTGATGGATGGTGTCCATCTCATGCGCTGCACACTTCCGCCGGGTGCTGGGACCCTATCAGAGAAGGGTAGGCCTCGAGGTCCTAAGCGGTCCGGCGGCCGGCGTCCTCCCCGACGACGCGCAGGTGGTGGTGTCGTCGGCGGCGAGAAATACTCGTCGCTCGAGCTCGACGCAACTGCCGCGGCCGTTGTCACAGCACTCACGGTGGGGCTGGGTTCCGGCGGCGGCGAGGCGGAGCTGGGCGACGAGGCCGCAGGTGGTGGGCGTGCATTGCGTGCTGCAGCTCGCGTCAACATGACGTCTATTCCATTTTTCTCGTTTCTCGTTGTAATTCGGTCATTTTAATTCGGTTATTTCGGTCAGCTTTGATTATATTATTATTTAGTTATTTTTTTTCTTGATTTCATTTCGTTTTGTATTATTTAGGTAGTTAAAATTAAATAAATTGTAAGAAATTACGAAGAGAAAATTTTTTGGCAACCGTCTGTCAAGTCGAGCCACAGATTATTATTATTATTGCCTCGGCGCTTTTCTGGTGGTCGCCACTGTTGATTCTGGCTTTCATGAGTTTAGAGCGAATGTGAATGATTGTCCCTAAAAAGAAACAATTGGAGATTAAGTAGTGTGAATGGTGAATAATAGGAGTTTAGTGTGAATAAAGCAATAAGCAGATTGGGGTTTGGGATCTGTGGATGACTGATTTGATTTATTTGCTGAAGTTATTTCTACTATTAAAATATACTTTGAACTTATACAGACCAGAGAATCTACACAAAGTAGCTTGACGAAAAATCTATTGTAATTGTTCAGTATTGTACTTGACAGTAGAACATTCTGCTAATAGGACGATTTGCTACTAGGCAATTTTGAGAATATGACGTTCTACTCATAGGTCGTTTTGCGAATAGGACGTTTAGATACTGAGTCGTATTTTACAAGCTTTTATATAACTTGCAATGTATGTATGTAAGTGTAATAGGGTCAAATCTAGCAACTGAATTATAAAGCAATTATATAATATTCAGCAAATAAGCAATCTATAAGCAATTTTTTGTTAATTTTTGCTCTCTCATTAATGGAAAGATCTAGTCACAGACGTGAGTAAGTATTTTTAGCAAGTTTTCTAATCAGTCATTTTATTTTAGGCTCCTCTTACATCTTTTAAGCAAAACTCCCGAACCAGCCCAAAAATTTCTTGTTGACCAGCATTTTAAGTACGGTCCTCCCAACAAAGAGGCAGCTGTTTATTCATTTTCAACTTCACGGCACTCCAGATGAAAGCCTCGATGCTGAGATAAAAGATGGAAAAACCTTTTGTCAATCATTACACCTTTTATTAGTCCTTCTTTCTTGTTTATTGACTTGTCGTTGCGAAAGAACTTCCTAATTGCATCCCTAGAGTGTTTGGGATTGAAGACATAGATTAAGTAGGTGCAGAAGGCTAGCTTGATTCAAAGAGCGAAAATGCACGCACACATAGAAGCTTCTCTTTTCTCTAGAGTCTAGTGTCTGTGTCGCTAGCACTGTTGGTGAGAAGGAGATCCTGGATTCAATGCCCGGTTTGAGGAACGTGTTGCATAAAAAAAATGCCCTTAGTCTAGATTTCTGGCCAAATTATGGCAATAGGCTCGCCCTGTAATACATTGGTATTCCATATACTGGTCAAATGTTGGTGTCGCTGCTTAAGGTTCTTGCGCCACACTAATCCAAAAATAAGTATTTAAAGATTTAAACAATACGAATGAAAACCAGGATAATTATGTGGTTATACACAATGTGGTTCAACTCTAATAAAATTTTCGAAGAATACAAGGTTGATGTTATGTTTACATAGACCTTCTTCACATACAGCGAGTGCGACAGCAAGCGCATTCGCGACTGTCATTTGTTTAAGATCACCGTATGTACCTATGTGAGCGTGTGCCAGTTTTCGCTCGTGCTGGACTTCTATGTACATCAATTCTGTGGATTTTAAGGGCATACCGTGTCCAGTTAAAATTAACTTTTTACAGGCATTCATCGTAATAATTTCGAGTAGATGACTCCCATATCGAATGAGTTTGGAATAATTCTGGTGTTAATGTAATTGCTGAGTTTTGATTAATACAATAGCTGTTTTGTTTGTGTTATTTATTTTATTAATGTGTTTTTTTTTCAGTTGGATGTATGCATGTTTCCTGTTTTGTTTTTTATGGTTATGAGAAAGTTGTCGATTTCAAAAAGTGGATATGGTGAACTTAGTACTTATTGCAGGTTGAAGCAAAGAACTTCTACCGATATTTTGTCCACAGTATTTTTAAGATAATATATATACATATTCCATACTAATATTGAAATGCGAAATTAACTCTGTCTGTCTGTTACCTTTTCACTCTTAAACCGCTGTCTATCAACATAATATATTTTTCTTCAAAGAAAATGAAGAAAAATATATTAACAACACAAATAGAACAATTATGTACCAACCTTTTTTTTTTATTTGATATGGGTTTGCTCTTAACTCTAGTCTAGGTCAGAGGTGACAGAGACAGAGTCGACGATGGAGTGAGCTTATCCAGAAAAAGCCTGTTCACTCTATCTTTGAAGAGATTCGGGTTGAATACATTCGGCAACACACCCTCAACACACCCACAACCAGCTTAAATAAAAGCATAAAAAAGCTTACACCTCTTACTTATTATACTGATCTGTAAGTATACAATGTAAACAATATTTAATTTATTAACACTGTTAAAAGACTATCTAAGCAACGATATCTACTTTTAGGTACATATTACACCCACGCCTATCATTAATATCCAAGTTTTATGATTATCCATTTTATATTCTAATCTCTACCACCTACACGACACTCAAGAAAAAAGCCATAATCTTAACAAAACCACTTACACACACGACTCCCCCATTTTTCTCACTTCAAGAACCACATCTACATTTTACAACGTCAAAATGTTTATGCCGAAAACCTACATGGCAAGTTACTTAAAACATTTATCCTGATATCACATAAAGGCAAGCGGGACTCCCGACACGGCTAATGCATTCGGCTCGCAGCTTACGGGTTCTGTTGAGTACTGTGGGGACGATAGCCAGAGGCTAATAAATTAACTATATAAATTAATTTTATATTTTATATATTTAGTACGAATGCCACAATATGCCTGCCTTCTGGGCGGTTCCACTAGAATTGACAATCAAAAGCTTTGCAAAAACATCTTCACTTATTTTTATGTTCTTAATTCATATTACCTTTCAAGTAATACTTAATGCCAGTATTTTATAGGCAAGTAGGTTGCCTTCTAGTTAAGCAGAGTTCTCACAGTACGTTATGCCAAGGTCTAATGAGGCTGCCGCAATGGGAGCTCATTTAGCTAGCTGACACTCTGTCAGACGCAGTTATGAAAAAAAATTGTTGGTTATAAAAGTTTGAGCTTCCTTCGTTGTAAACAAGGGTAACTAGTTTAGAGTAGATGTTGCTGTAAGCTGGGAAGTTTTATTGATGTTGGCGGAGAAGTAGATAAAAATTATTTTGTTGAACAGTATATTTACTTATATGTTGAAAGTAACTTTAAAGTTTCTTCCGCGTAAAAGTTGAGAATTATTCCGTGACAATGCACTACCGGGATATATATATAGTATAGGGTTAGGTCAACATCCAAATCCGTTCAGATGTTGAGACATGCTTGATTCACAAATATACAGATTTTCATAGTTATATTTGCAGGATAAATAAAATTTAAATGACATAGATCAATTGTATGTTATCCTTTTTAAATAACATATAATATACCTAGTAGTAGACACGCTTCAATCAACAATCTATCGAAACACGTAATAATGACTCGATATCTTGCTGAAAAAAACCAGATTCAAAGAGTAAAAGGTGGTAGTAAAACTTTTAAACAGCTGAACCGATTTTATTCAAACATAGCTTAAATACTTTCGACAAAGTCACAAACAAAAAAACTAAATCAAAATCGGTTCATCCGTTGCAAACCTATGATGCCACAGACAGATACACGGACACACAGATACACAGCAACATTCTCAGCTTCTCTTTTTAACCCAAAAGAGACCCCTCTTTTTCCGACAGTGGTTATAAAGTGAAGCTATCAGTCAAAAGATCATCTTATTCAGAATCAACACGAAGGCAATGAGTTCTTAGTTCGTTCTTTAAAGCAAACTTAGCAAACAACCGGATCGTTACCGAGCAGAGTCAACTCCTAATAAAAAGTGCTGTAATCAAAGCGTTAACGCCTTATTACCATTTTAATATACTATATTTTAATATATATCAAAACTAGAAGCGACTTCCATAATTTAAATACACGCAGTAAGCACGAAATTGTAATACCCAAATTCAGACTAACGAAAACTAGCAAGCCTTTTCTTATAAACAGTATACGCTTTTATAACAAGTTGCCAAAGTCAGTTATAGAACTGACCGATGTAAGGTTCAAAAACTACATCAAACGTATCCTTATTAAAAAGCATATTATAAAATCAAAGACTACGTTGAAGATAAAAACATTTGGCTTTAGCTCCTTCTGCGCATGCAGCTTCCCTGGTAACTTGTAAACGGCACAAATATATGGATGTCTCTAACTATTCTCAATCTCATTTTTTCTTTCCTTCTTTTAATAAGACTTTTTACTATGGTTTTTATTTTTACAATCATCTTTATAGCCCTTTGCTAAGAATAGTTACAGCACTGATAACAAAATTTGTGCCACATGTTAAATTTAGTCTTGTTATACTTATTTTTATTTACCTTTGTATAGATTCTTTTACCGATTGTTTTGTGAATGTGTGAACATTGTAGGCCTTCTAGATGCTAGTTAACATTTCTTAACTTTTTTATTAAATATATAATCTTTTTATTTTATTTTTTTAGTTTCTTACGACTTATTGTCATAAGTCGGGCCTACGTTGTCCCCCCATATCTAAGTACTAATGCTGTAACATGGAAATATTGTAAAACCAAATCATTTTTAAAAGAGTAACCATGGAGTTTCTTGCCTGTTCTTCTCCATAGGAAACGACCATCCCGAACCGTGCACCTTTTGTCGACGTTTTATAAGTGCCCATGTAGGCCTACGTCAAGAAAAAAAATGCCTCGTTGGTCTCGCGTTTGTAAGTGTGACTGTAGTGTGGGGGTTCTTGGTGCGATCCCCACTGAGGCCGTAATTCTGTCGGGAGGATTATTGCCATAATAAAAACAAAGTGTTTTGAATTTGTAGTAGTCATAACTATTCTTTAAGGCTTCCGCAAACAACGATGTGACAAGCAAGTTTCTATAAAATATTCCCGTAGAACAGTTTTGAATTAATTTGAAGTGATGGTCGCACTGTCTGCAGAAGCCTTTAAAAAATGGCTTTTTACGTAAAATAGTTCGTCAGCCTTCAAAACTATGTTAGAATACGTAAATTAATTATGCACAAACACGTTTAGGTTTCTAAGAAACCGCGTTGTTCGTAAAGTTATACTTTTAACCAAGATCACTAACCAACTAGAAGGAACTCAAACTTGAAACTATCTATTTGGTATCCTTTATCCAGAATTCGATCGAGACGGCAAGGCCTAGTAAATTCTAGTATGTTAGGAATTTTCTTTGTAGTGTTCAGTATTGGCTTGTATAGCAACACACCGTTGTATAAAGGCATTCCTGTAAGGGAAGCCCACTCGATAACTAACGTGATAAATATTGAACTCAGTATGGTGATGTGATGGATAGACATAATTAACACAGGTTTTTTCGATATTCTGGCCAGTTTTATCTGCGAAATGATACACAAAAAGTGCTGGTGTGAAAAAATAAAACCGGCCAAGTGCGAGTCAAACTCGTGCGCCGAGGGTTTCGTACCGGACGTCTTCCGGTTCGCGGTCGCCACTCCAGAACCTTTTTGCCCCATCGGCCATCCGTTCTGCGAACACTGTGCCCTGCCCACTGCCACTTAAGTTTGGCGATTCTTCGGGCTATGTCGGTAACCCTGGTTCTCTTGCGGATCTCTACATTTCTGATTCGATCACGTAAGGAAACGCCGAGCATAGCCCTTTCTATTGCCCTTTGGGTGATTGTAAGCTTTCTGATGAGGCCCATTGTGAGCGACCACGTCTCAGAGCCATAGGTCATAACTGGCAACACACACTGGTCATAGACTTTCGTCTTGAGACACTGTGGTAAGTTGGACGTGAAGACACTGCGCAACTTCCCGAACGCTGCCCAGCCGAGTCGGATTCGACGGTTGCCTCTTTCTCGAAGTTGGCCCTACCCAACTGGATCGTTTGTCCCAGGTAGACATAGTCATCCACAACTTCGAGTGTAGAGTCTCCGACCCTGATAGGAGTGGGTGTGACATGGACATTCAATATCACCTTGGTTTTGTCCATGTTCATCCTAAGACCCACTCTTTCGGAAGCTCTACTGAGGTCATCGAGCATTGTATTGGGGTCCTCCATAGTCTCAGCCATGATCACTATATCGTCGGCAAACCGAAGGTGAGTGATGTACTCGCCATTGACGTTGATGCCTACCCCTCACCATTCCAGAACCTTGAAGACATCCTCCAGTGCAGCGGTGAACAGTTTCGGAGATATGACATCTCCCTGCCTCACACCTCGCTGCAGAAAGACAGGTTCCGAGGTCTGATCTTGAAGTCGAACTGACATGGTGGCGTTTTTGTACAAACACTTCAACACATCGATGTACCGGTAGTAAATTGGGACCGTTGGAGAGACTGCAGCACAGCCCAAGTCTCGATTGAATCAAAGGCTTTCTCGTAGTCCACAAACGCTAAGCAGAGAGGCAGGTTGTACTCTTCGGTCTTCTGTATAACCTGCTGCAGAGTATGTATATGGTCTACGGTGTTAAAGCCTTTACGGAAACCGGCTTGTTCAGGAGGCTGGAAATCGTTAAACCTGCGCGCCAGAAAATTCGTGATGACTCTTGAAAACAGCTTGTAGACATGGCTAAGAAGTGAGATGGGCCTATAGTTCTTTAGTAGGGCATTGTTGCCCTTCTTGAAGAAGAGTACCACCACACCCCTGCACCATGCTACCTGTGGCGTTTTGCCCTCGAGTATAACGGAATCAAACAGCTTCTGAAGGACCTTAAGGACCGGTTTTCCACCCGCCTTCAGGAGTTCGGCTGTAATTCCGTCTTCACCCGGCGCCTTGTTGTTTTTAAGCTGTTTAAAAGCCATCCTTATCTCATACAGGCTGACGTCCGGAATGTCTTCGGTATAGTGTCGGGTCAATCTAGCTCTAGGGTCTTTGCTAGATTCGCGGGTTTACTGGTTGACGTGTACAACTGCCCATAGAATCTCTTGATCTCTCTCAATAGCTCCGGTTTGGCGGCTGTAAATGGGTTATTGGTGGCTAAGTTTTAAAGATACAGGCAAATCTAGATTTTCGCAAAAACTTGAAAGTACCATAATTAACCTCAATTTTCATTTTTAATTTTTTTTTGAATTTTTCCTGTATTTGTGCTGTAAGACCTTACATTTTGCCAAATTTCATGATTCTAGGACAACGGGAACTACCATATAGGTTTTCGACCCAAAACCTATAGGTTACTTCTGGTTGACCTAGAATTGTCAATTTTGGTTAAAAGCAAGGTCTTACGGCACAAGTAAAGGGGAAATTCCGAAAAATAAAAAAGAGGAAAATTAAGGTAAATTTTAGTACTTACAAGTTTTCGCGAAAAACTAAATTTGCTTATATATTTTTATCGTGGTGACACAGGACCTTGGTTTTTATACACCTGATAGGGACTATATACTTCAGAATCTGGTATAAATTTCAACTTGCTAGGTCCACCCGCTCTTGAGAAAATCGGTGGAAAATCTGTCCGTAGACAGATAGACGGACAGACGGACAGACGGACAGACGGATAAGAAAGTGATCTTATAAGGGTTCCTTTTTTACCTTTTGAGGTACGAAACCCTAAAAACTTAAGAAAAATGATATTTACATGAATTTTAAGGTTTCAGAATATGTTCTTCCTAGGGATATAAGGTGTAACACGAAGTGGAATTAATGTGAATAGGTTGATATGGGAAGATAAAAGAAACAATTGTTTATTCTGGTAGGGTCACAATTATAATAAACGCTGAAAAGGAGGTGTCTGTTTATTTGAAGGCAAATAGACATGAAGTTAACATTGTTTTCGCACTTGTTTTCTCGCTGCCGCAAAAGCGGAACGCGCGTAAAGCGGAACCCACGCGTAAAGCAGAACCCGCACGTAAAGCGGAACCCGCCCGTCAAACGGAACGTCACCGCAGGTTTGGATTTGATTTATTCATTTCTGGAGGGGCGTGGCATGGCAGCTCATTCTTGGACGCCGCTGCTAAGGCCTATATTACCACGCACCATCGTCGAGACAACACTCTTCGTGACGTACCATGACGTGTCAAAACTATAATGGTTCGACTGTAAAAAATGGGCAGATGTATCAGTCAGAAATTATTTCTGACTGATACCAATTTACTTGTATACTAAGGTCCTGGGTGACCATTTCACGTCACTGTATTGTTGCGTCGGTCTCAGCTCCGCGAGGTCCTGGTGGCGGAATGGTCGACCTCGTCACCATCGAGGCTGTCCGACCAGTGCTCAAGCGCTGGCTCGGGAGGAGGCACGGCTCCCTGTCGTTTCGAAGTACCTGTGTCACATAAACAGGGAGCCGGACGCTCGGTGCCACCAGTGCATACGTATTTCTCTGAATTATTTGGCTAAATTTTCACAATTTTGTTTTTCCACGCTACGGGCTAAATGTATCTGTAATAACTTCGTAAATATTTACTTAGATTGCATGCTGTAAAGGGCCATATTGATTAATATTAAATGCACAATGTATTTAAGGTATAATGCCGTATTGCTTAAACTTGCTTCGTAATTAAGCCATAATTTCTTGTAAAAAGTAAAGGATAAAAAATGGTTATTGTGGGTTATCCCTAAGAGATAGACATACACCAACGGATTTTTTTGTAGAACTTTTTAAGTTGTACAATACTGTAGTAAATTATTTTGATCCATCTTGTAGGGTTCAGCCAGCGTTTGCAATGTAAGCGCAAAGAAATGTGTTTATTTACGACATAACATTAGAAACCTCTAAAATTAATGTGTTTCTCTACTATATTATGCATATAAACCTTCCTCTTGAATTACTTTATATATTAAATAAAACCGCATTAAAATCCGTTGCGTAGTTTTAAAGATCTTAGCAAACATAGGGACAGACAGACAGCGGGCAGCGACGTTGTTTTATACTATGTATTGATGTTCATGTAATTACTTTAAATTTTGCCCCATCATCCAAATTACACTTAAGCCGAACAAGTTCTAGAAATGCCAAAACCTACTCTAATTGAGTGGAATTTATAGGACAGTTTTGACACGTCAGGGTACGGGGGCAGTGGGTACCCTACATACTGATTCAACAAAATTATAATTTAGCCGACGATGTTATAAGAAACTTGACCTTGAACTTGACTTTTTATTTACTGACCATTGTGTTTCTATCAACATGTTGCGCTGATCCCAAATAATTTGAGATAAGGACAAGAGTATAATTATTTAATTTTGCTTCACTAATTTTATAATTCAAAGCTCTAAAACGAAGATTGCAACCTGCCCCGGGATATATGTACATAATATAATAAATAGCTTAATATGTCCATCTGCAATAAAGTACCTTTCAAACCTTTAAATAGTTTACCCTCCACATATGCCGAAGACATTCGCGCTCCCTATATTTTAATATTAGTATAAACACTTTCCATTTCAATTAAAAGCAACACATACGAAGACTTATATGTACAGTAATGAATTCTCATATTGATTACTAAACCCGGACATATATTGGATCACGATAAATACTGAGAGTGACCGTGGCTTCGGATCACCCCGAATAAAATCCCAAATCCGAGATTACTATAGATTTAAACGTAACTACTATTTCCGTTTTATTTACGGCACGATAAATGCCGAAAGCGGCGTGTGCGTGTGTCATCCGGGTGCTTGTAAATCAAACGGGTGCTAGGGCCGTGATACATGGCGTGGTCCGGTGGAAACCGGTGCCGGTTCGTGCTGGACTAGCGGGCACTGTGCCGGATGCGGCGGTGGTTTCCGGAGTGACGTCACTGTGCATCTACGTCATGGAATGGCAGTCGATTACTTTTGGGTAGTGGTTTGAGGAGGTTGGTGAACAAACGAAGTTTGAGCTTTTGGTACGAAAAATACGTACATTAGGTGGCGTGTCTGTAGTAAAAACACCAGTATATGCTGGACTAGCATTCTACTGAAAGTTCGTAGGTTAGCTCCGAGTGAAAGTTTCACCATAGATATGCGGTTACTATCTATATCGGAATGCGCGGGACGGGGCGCACGATTGGTGCAGTGGTTTTGCGATTGACTGCTGCGTTGCGTGTCGCGGGTTCGATTCCCGCACGGAACAAATATTTGTATGACCTACAGATAGTTGTTCCGGCTCTGGGAGTTGTATATTTGAGTTTATATGTTTGTAAAAGCACCCAAGATACAGAAAGAAATTCCTAGTGTGGGGCAAAGATCACAAAAAAATAAAACTTTATTTTGCACTTTGCAGTATTTTTGTATTCTTGATTGGCAACGCGACAGCAAGCTCCATTAGTTTGTTAGTCAAGCTTTCAAATTAAAATGTCTTCCCCATAGTGTATGGCAACACTAAGTGCTGCCATTATCTGTATGTACTTGGTAGCATAACAGACTATGTACTTTTTATTGTTTTAGCGAGAGTCTATTCTGAATGATAAGTCCAAATTATCACTTTCTTCAATCATAATAATCACACACAACTTACTTGATAAATTGACGTGAAATATTCCAACACACACAATAGTCCACGAAATTCAATCACTTCATTTAGTCCCAAAACAGTGAAGCCACAAAATAAATAAGTACAGAAGCTTAGCTTCGTACAATAAGCGAAAATGCATGCACATATAGACACGCTTCAGGTACGGCGAGAGCAAACGCACAAGCGAGCTGCTCTTGGCTAAACAATTTCTGCCACACACGTTGATTTTCAAGGTTAAGCAACGCTTCTTGAGGTTGTTTTGTGAATAGATAGAAACCGTTTGATTTCATTTGTACATCTTTGACAAATGGGGCTCATCAAAAGGCTTAAGGCACCCAAAGGGCAATGGAGAAAGCTATGCTCGGAGTTTCCTTGCGTGATCGAATCAGATATGAAAACATCCGCAAGAGAACCAAGATTACCGACGTAGCCCGAAAAAATTCCTAACTTAAGCGGCAGTGGGATAGTCACATTACTCGCAGAAAGCCGAAAAGTTCTGGAGTGGTGACCGCGAAACGGAAGACGTTGCGTTGGAAGGCCTTGCAACGCAATGTCTTCCGTTTTCCACTAGGTGGATCGATGACCTGATCAAGGCAGCGGGTGGATGCGAGACGCACAGGACTGATCAGTGTGGCGACGCATGGGGGACGCCTATGTCCAGCTGCAGTGGACGTCTTTTGGCTGAAACGATGATGATGATGATGATAATTGACAGTCGTTAAGGGTGGACAGAAGTCAGAAAATGTTACACTCTAGACTTACAAAAGGATATCGTGTTATCCAGTGCCTGGATTGTGGCGGTCAGATAGGGAGTCGTTCAAATAAATAAATAATATTTGATGAGTTCCCTCGATTTCCATGGGATCCCATCATCAGATTCTGTATTGGTGACAATACGACCACCTCGGAAGTATACCCTTTCAAACACATAAAGAATTTTCTAAATCGGTTCGCAATTGACGGAGTAATCGCGTAACAAATTTACAAAAAAAAAACGTAGCAATCGAATTGGGCACCTCCTCCTTTTTGAAATCGGTTGATAAACCACTAGTATTCAGTTATAGCATCCGAGTGGAAGCCAACCCCAACAAACGTAAGAAAAGATTAATTGATTTTATTGAACACAGCCTTCTGACCTACCTTTTGTGGTATTGTGCCAATAGACGCCAGTCGAGTCTAACCCCCTACTACTGGGCGATTAACTGTGCCGATTAGTGATACACATTGTTTAGATCACTTGTTTAGCCTCAGTCATCTGTTAGTTAGCTAGCAGTGTTTGTTCATCAATTAGGGTCGTTATTGGATTAATTGCTGCGAAACGTTTAGCTTTTGGAGTTTTGTACGTGTTGCAATCAGGTATTACAAATAAGGGTGAAAAGATACAAATAATTTTATCGACTAATTTAATTAGGTAGATATGTAAACGACAATTTGCTTTATTTATATAGTTACAGACTGCGATCTTTGAGTATTAGGTCTTGGGTTCGATTAAGTTTTCTAGGGTTTTATCGTCCGGAGTTACGTATCATAGCAACCCGGAGTCTGTATGTATCCAGTTGATGGCAATAGCCTCGTCCCCTGTTACAAAAACATATAACATACCTGGTGACATGTGGGTGTACCTATTATACAAAGGTGCATCTCGGCTCAACTCTCGTGATCGTGAAATATACGAGTACTTATACGTGATTTAATATTGTCTACAATTCTGCCTAAGGCTTTGTCGATAACAGGCGTGATCTTATATTTTCTTGATTGACGTAATTCAAAACAAATGATGAAATTTGATAATTTGAATCTTGCATCCGTTACTATCGGTACAAAAAATAGATTTTCCGAGACTCGTCCTTTGCTGCTGTATCGTGTCGAATAGTACATTTCAAGAAGAGAAGGGTACATTGTTTCAATCACTGCTTTTGTCCTAGTACTTAATTATTTAGATTTCATCATTCGTATATCAATTACTTACGAAATTAGATTAATTAATTTGACGGACAGGCTTTTGTTTAGCAAATAATAAAGTTATGAGTCGTTGGTCATGATTAATGCCATTCAAACATTAACAATAGTATTAATATTTCATCACATTGTAACTTTTGTGACCTATTTTTTTTTATTTTTTTTTTTAAACTTTGCCCCACACTAGGAATTTCTTCCTGTATCGTGGGTGCGTTTACAAACATATAAATTCACATACACAACACCCAGAGCCGGAACAACTATCTGTAGGTAATACAAATATTTGTTCCGTGCGGGAATCGAACCCGCGACACGTAGCGCAGCAGTCAATCGCTCAACCACCGCGCCAACCGTGCACTAACCGTGCTATTTAATTGTTGACTTACCTTCATTGGTCGATTTTTGGCAATGGCCTATCTAATACATCATATTGAGTACCCATATGTGTTAATACATATTTTTATTTTTATCTTTGCGATATTTCATTTCCATTCGACTGACCAACCCCGGAAAAATGCAATTTTCCTGGTGTTTAAAAATTGGTCCTAAATGATTAGCCATATTTTATTACTTACATGTTTTTCTATGTCTATTTATTTGGGGCTTGTGGTGCTATAACAAATAAAAGGAAATATTATATTAAAACATGAATTACTAACTTCAGTAATAAAACAAACATTCAAAAAAAGTCATGGCATGCAGGAGGCCTGCGAGTTGGTCGACCTGGTGAATTATAATGCAGAGAGGTATGAATCATTGACTAACAACCTCACCTGTAATTGTGCTGCCGCTCCACCACCTCTCATGTCACAACATGTTGCTCCTACAACTTTACCCATCGATCATACTGCAACAACTTTGAACCCCACCAAAAGTAATGTCTTAGTATATTCTGATAGATTACGAACAGGTTTTGGATCTCTGTTAAATAGCCGTTCTAAACATACAATAGTGAACCATTGTTATCATAAACTGCAATTTAATGAGCTTATTCATAAAATTCAACAGACACAATTGAATGAGCAAACTACTGTAGTACTTCTTAATGGAAATAGCCTTAGTATAACAAAAAGGGACATAGTTAATGGTATTGACACCCTATTATTTATTAACAATTTTGTTAGTTATTTTGTTTTGATTAGGAACCATATGTTTCTTCCAAAAAATAATCGACATTTATTAGCTAAATTGTTAGCTTTTAATATACACGCAGTTATTGATGATTAAACTGAGACTAGGTTTAGTGATTTAACAGTATTATCCAGTTTTTCTGATAGAACTACTGATTCTTTAAACGATTAGAGCCGACAAAAGAGAAGACGAATAGTGAAATTTTACTCTACCATCAGAATATAAATCGCTTCTCCGGCAAAATTTTAAACGTGGAATTGTTAGTAGATAAATACCACATGGATATCTTATGTTTTTGTGAAACTTGGTTAAAACCAGATAGGATGTTGTTTAATGTAAATAATTTCTCAGTTGCCAGCGCGTACAACAGATCCACAGTGGGTAGTGGTACCTTGATACTTTGTAATAGTCATCTTCTCAAATATAAGGAAAGGAAGGATATCACTGCTTACTCTGTTGATCGCTTATGTGAGATAGCATGTGCAGAGGTCGCGGGGCATACTATCTTGTGTGTTTACAGACCACCAGCATCAAACTTGTCATTGTTTTTAATTACAATGGAAGAATTATTATTTAAACTTTTCAGAGATAAAAATTAGTTTTTGTTTGTGGTGACTTTAATATAGATCTGTTAGTCAATTCACCTGATAAATTTAAGCTCATTTCATTGTTCAAATCATTTAACTTAAAATATTTATTTAATGAACCGACAAGAATAACAGCAACTTCAGCTTCGTGCATAGATAATGTATTCACTAATTGTTAAGTAAAAGATTCGTTTTTAATTAGTGGCGTTAGGTCAGACCATACTGGTCAACTAGTATCTATTGAGTCCGATAAAAATTAAACCAAGCTAAATCAATTCGATTAAGACCTCTTACTAAAAAGAAATTAAATTCTTTTAATAATAATGGTTTTGGCAACCTTTGTAGCGCCAGTTTTAATTCAAAAGACCCCAATATAAATTACGGCACGTTATTTTCTACAGTTTGCCAAGAATTCAAAAAAACGTGTCCTGTAAAAACAGTTAAAGTCAACAATTCCAAATCGAAATTTAGTGATGGGCCACTGTGGGCATAAGAAAAAGCCGAGATATCTTATATAATTTATATTACGAAAAGTCTTTGACTTCCGATCAAGTTTTTTACACTTATGTTAGAAACTATTCAAGCAAAATCTCAAATAATTATTAACAAGATTGGTATTTCTAACAATAAAATAAAAACTGAGTGGCAATTAATTAATAGAGAAACTGGAAAGACACAACAACGCGATCAGAATAAGTTGTCTTTGAAAATAACTAATCAAACCATTTCTGATAAGCAAGAAGTCGCTGAGACATTAGAACATTTCTTTACCAACATTCCGTTAGAGGTTACGTAGTCTCTTCCCTCCTCATCAAAATTAGCTGAAGCTCTTCTTAAAGAAAACTTTACTAAAGACATACCAACCTTTAAATTTAAACCAATATGTCTTGATACAATTAAAAACGCGTTCAAAAGTCTCAATATAAAAAATAATGAAGACTTATGGGGGATATCCGTTAGGGTTCTTGTGGATATTATTGATTCAATTGCTTCTGTCTTTACAGGCATATTCAATCAATGTTTGGACAGCGGCACGTTGCCTATCTTAATGAAGCACAGTAAAGTAGTACCAATTTTTTAATCAGGCTGTAAGAGTGATCCCTCTAATTATAGACCTAAATCCGTGCTTCCAGCATTGACTAAAATCTATGAAAATATCATGCTGGCCCAGATGTTGTCTCACTTCAATTCTAATGGGATCCTGCATAGTCAGCAGTTTGGTTTTACGAAAGGTAGGTCGACGACGGACGTGGGTGTTAAACTCATCAGTCACATCTTGGAATCTTGGGAGAAGTCTTAGTATGCCATTGGCGTTTTCTGTGATCTCTCAAAAGCGTTCGACTGCGTCGACCACAACACACTGATCTGTAAATTACACCACTACAGAATTCGAGGACAAGCTGCTGATCTCGTGCTTTCCTATTTATCAAACAGACAGCAAAAAGAAAATGTTAATGAGGCGACGTCCTCCGGGTCTCTAGTCAAGAGCGGCGTGCCCCAAAGTTCAATTCTCGGCCCTTTCCTCTTTCTTGTTTACATTAATGATCTCCCCTTTATGATGGCAAAATTATCGGATATAATTCTATTTGCTGATGATACTTTACTTTTAAAACAGGAGAGATACGGATGTCTCACATGTCAACGAAAGTCTAATTATTCTCTCAAAATGGCTTTCACATTTTCTTGGCAATGGCATTCACAGCTAACAATTTCTTACTGAATGCGAAAAAAACAAAATGTCTTAAGTTCTCTTTACCAAATGTACCACAACGTGACCTAAACTTAAATCTTGACGGCAAAAATCTTGAAGTTATAACGAAAACTGTATTCTTAGGGATTACTATCGATTCAAAATTGCAGTGGGGCGCGCACGTTAGAACTCTTTCGGGTAGGTTAAGTTCAGCTGCATATGCAGTAAGGAAAATAAGGCAGTTAACCGATGTAGCCACAGCTAGGTTAGTATACTATGCTTATTTCCACAGTATTATGTCTTATGGCATTCAGCTGTGGGGGTCAGCAGCAGATGTTGACTCAATTTTCATATTACAAAAGAGGGCAATCCGCGCGATCTATAAAATGGGTCCTCGCGAGTCCCTCAGAGAAAAATTTAAAGAGATCGATATACTGACGTTACCTTCACTCTATGCTCGAGGGCTTTTCAAAACTAGAAGCGACTCCCATAATTTAAATACACGCAGTAAGCACGAAATTGTAATACCCAAATTCAGGTTAACGAAAACTAGCAAGTCTTTTCTTATAAACAGTATACGCTTTTATAACAAATTGCCAAAGTCAGTTATAGAACTGACCGATAGAAAGTTCAAAAATCACATCAAACGTGTCCTTATTAAAAAAGCATATTATAAAATCAAGGACTACGTTGAAGATAAAATTTTTGGCTTAAGCTCCTTCTGCGTATGCGGCTTCCCTGGTAACTCTTAAACGGCACAAATATGTGGTTGTCTCTAACTATTCTCAATCTCATTTTTCTTTTTTTTTCTGTTTCTACTTTTAATTGGAGTTTTTACAATAGTTTGCAATCATCTTTATAGCCCATTGCTAAGAATAGTTACAGCACTGATAACAACATTTGTGCCACATCTTAAATTTAGATTTGATAAAAAAAAAAATCCCTTGTATAGATTCTTTTACCGATTATTTTGTGAATGTGTGACCATTGTTGGCCTTCTAGATGTTAGTTAACATTTTGTTAACTTTTTTATATATTATCTAATCTTTTTTTTTTAGTTTCTTACGACTTATTGTCGGGCCTACGTTGTCCCCCCATAGTACTAATGATGTAACATGGAAATATTATAAAACCAAACCATTTTTTAAAAGAGTAACTATGGAGTTTCTTGCCGGTTCTTCTTCATAGGAAACGACCAACCCGAACCGTGCACCTTTTGTTGACGTTTTATAAGTGCCCATGCAGGACTATGAGTTTTTTTTTTTTTTTGAAAACTTTAAACTTGAGAAAAACTGTGTTATTCCGTCACGAGCCATATTAGCAAGTTGATGACGCTGTCACATTAGCATATCGCTGACGCAAACCTATAAGTTTTCCACTACTAAAATTGTTCTACGCGGCTAAAGAATTTTGCACTTAAAAGCTAATTACTAATTACCCTTTAGAAACCATGCAATTCCATAAAAAACACCTCTTCTTCAGCCTGAGGTACCGGGCTAACATAAACTACAGCAGGTCTTTAGCAGCACCCGGAATCATTAGTCTATCGAACTTATAACAAGCAATATAATTCTAACCGCTTGTCTAAGCTGCCTCAATTCCAAATTAGTAACTTCAGATTAAAAATAAAGATTTTAAAGAAAAAAGATTTAAAAAACCTGAGGCATTAAACAAGGGCTATTCGATGTCGACGATGGCGATAATCAAAATGCCAAAAAGGGATTAATCACGTGACATTTCGATAGCGCTTGACAAACCCAGACATTTCTCCATTCACTATCGCGACGCTTTCATTAATAGATTATCACTTGTCTAGTGCCTCTGAAATCCCTTAAAGAACACCCCTCTTTTAAGCTGAGTTACCAAGCTAACATAAACTAAGGCAGCAGCCGTATAGCGTAAGTGCGCAAAGAGTTTGACTGCTATCCAATCGACTAAATCGGTGAATCACACAGGATGGAAATTCACAACACGTCATTTATCTCTCATGTGATTGGTCGATTTGGTCGATTGGATAGCGGTCAAACTCTTTGCGCTTTTACGCAATACGGCTGCAGGTCTTTAGCATCCTGAATCATTAGACCAACGAACTTATAACAAGCAATATAATTCTAACCACTTATTTATGCTGCCTTAATTCTCCAAGTCATTAGTTGGCACAGCCTCCGGTTTTGATTGCAATACCCATTATGTGGAACTTCATTAACTCGATTATCTATCAGAAAACTTTCTGGGTTCCTCGTAAATTGCTCGGGCAATTTGTATGGAGAAATTAGTTGGTATTGATGTTTTGACACTGTTTACACTTTTAGCCTCGGTCCGGGTTAACAAAGCGACCTACATAATAAATGGGGTGTGTCTTTAGAATCGGCATTTGTTGATGATAATCTTAAATTCTTCAAACTTTTATTGGATACATGTAAATCTGCTAAGTCCCGCCGTTGAGGCATACAAAATTCATATTATCAGTCTAGTTAAAATACAATACATTAAATCAATTATCTTTGCCAGACATCAACGCCTAGTACCCTTTTTTCTTTTTTTTAGAGAAAGGAGAAATGGTCATGTATACTGCACTACCACGGGGAGATATCGCAGTTATGTGGGACTCGAACATACTAAAACTCCACGGTGTCCTCCTGTGCCGCTTATGGCTGGCACACGGGCACGCGTTAGCACTCACCTCGAACCTGCCGCTGTCCGTCACCGGGCACTCCTCTGGGGTGTATCCCTCATCAACGGCGCATCAGAACACATTGTACGCTGTGGCCGCCCCAGGGACAAAACCAGCACATGGGTAGCAGACGACCCCGTGTATGGCACCCTTGTCAGTGGGCCGCCACCTACCACTTTTCGGCCTCAGGGGATAGGGCAGGTCCCTACGGCCCCACCGCGTCCACCATCAGACGGTGGTGACCCCGTCCAGGGTGGGAAGGTAAGGAGAGCGGCGCACCGTAATACTAGCACTCCTCTCCCACCGCAGCCTCCAATCCTCAGCAGCGTTATCATATGGGACACTGGGACGCTCCATACGATAACGTGGCCCGCCTCAGTTGCGATGTCACCTCTGCTACCAAGTGGCACCGCAACCTACTAGATGGCCGCTACGTCGTCGGCTTAATCAGCAAAAACTCTGATGACCGGCCCCTCCTCGGGTTTCTCTTTGCTTCACCGTGGATGACCAAGCCACGGCTACTGAGCCCTCCCGCCTCGATAATGCGGGAACTCACCGAGGGGGAACGACTAGTACCCTAATAAACCAAATGGTCTTGAAGAATTAAATTTTGCTCGAAGCTTCCTTATGTACCAAAAGATAGCATGGAAAGTTTTTTTTTTAAATTCATTACCACAATCAGGGATACATTTAGACATGGAAGTATGTCATTTTTACTATCTCAGAGGGTACATAACTAGTAACATACAAATCAAGGTTCGTTTGATTTTCTACAAAAATAAGCCACCACTGCCCACTAGAATAAATGGCTGAGATCTCTATTTAGATAATGACACGAAAAAAAACATACGTCCCACATAGGACTAAAACTTACTGTACACTCTTAAGATATAATTATGAGAGACGCGTATATACATGGTTTGATGGATGTGCCCAGTCTGCCGCGCCTAATAGCAAAGAGGAAATGATCGAGCTGTAACTGGCTCAAGGACTTACAATCTGCCAACTAAGCGAAAATCCTTAAAATTTAAGATCGGGACCTCGAAGCTAAAATAGGATTTAAAAGGATTGTATGACCCGGAAGATTTTACGGGAAGAAGTGATCTATCTTAGGAAAATATGCTATCAGAGTGTTCGATTCGAGTATGATACTAAGAATAATTTACTGAAGTCTATAAAAGGAAATCTTTTGTTTGAATCTTTGTTCTTATATCGTGGGATATAATATTTCTTACGTTTTTCCTAAACACAAAAATCAGCCCATAACTATCCACTATTAACCGATGCTCTCCAAATAAAATGTCATAAGTTAGAGTAGATTTGATCACCACTCTTGGTAGACATTCGATACCACAAGTAACATTGCAATCCCACTGTTTTTACGTATTCACCAAGTTTTAATTTACGATACTCACGTGTAAAACTATTTTTTGTACGGAAACCACAAGTAAACCCACAAATTACCCATAAACATATTTATGATTAAGACCGCTCCATACAATTCCTTATTCACATCTCACGACACCTACGGGAAATCACAGCACACTCCATGATTCACAGTCAATACTCCAGCCAGCGCACTTCTCATAGTAAGTTAATATATTCTGCTTACACTTACATTTATCAAAATTAGCTCTACTTCCCCGACCGCGGAATTCTCAGACAAAGACAGTGCTGTGTTCTAAATGTAACACAAACTGCAACATACAAGAAATATAGCCACTAACTAATGACAGAACTACATAACAATGGTCTTGTAGGAAAATGCAGAAGATTCAGTTTATTAATTAAATATTACGTTTGGCTCCCAGACCGGAGTGGGCGAGAGCTGCCCTCAAGCGGCTCCTGCCCAATTCGTGGGTCCAAACGCCCCCTGCCGGAAGCTCTACGCGGGAGTCGTGCGGTCCATGGCCCTGCACGGGGCACCGGTATAGGCGCGTTCTCTGAGGCGGCAACCACCCCGTCGGTTGTACGCCTCCCAAACGGTTATGGCCATCCAACTGGTCCAGGGTTACCACACGGTCTCCGGTGAGGCGGTGAGCCTCCTTGCTGGATTGGCGCCATGGGATCTGGAGGCAAAAGTCCTAGCGCAAATATGGGAGTAACGCGAGTAGGAGAAATTCTGGGGTGAAACTTCGTTGCCGCGACAGATAACGGCTCGGCGGACAGAGCTCCGGCAGGAACTCATGGTGACATGGAGAGGGCGATAATCGCAATCCAGCGCAGTGCACGACACAATTGCGGCGATAAGGTCCCTCTATGAAGAGTGGCTTGAGAGGCGTCACGGTGACCTTACCTTCCACCTGACGCAAGTCCTCCCCGGACACGGCTATTTTGGGAGGTTCCTTTTCAGGATAAGGTGGGGAAAAAACGCCCAGGTGTCACCATTGTGTAGATCGCTCGGAGGACACGGTAGAGCATACGGTGGTGGTCTGCCCCGCTTGGGTGGAGCAACGCCGTGTCCTCGTGGAGGCGATCGGCGGTGGCGATCTCTCGCGTCCGGCCCTGGTCCAGGCCATGGTACGGGGTGAGAGATCATGGGAATCTGTCACCTCCTTCTGCAAAGTAATAATGCTCGCAAAGGAGGAGCTGGAACGCGTGAGGGAGACGCAATGGAGACGCCCTCACGCCCGTCCACGTCACCGTTGGAGACGCCCTGGGCGTCGGGGGTCGCAAGCCGATGCCCGGTCACCGTAGGCGCGGGCTTGCGGACGGCGAGTAATGGGTAGCTCGGCGTCCGATAAGGAGCAGGCCCGAGTTGACGGCGCGTAGCGTCCCACGCATGCATTTAAGAAATGTCAGCAAAAACTGACGGGGTCCGTTAGGGCCGATGCCTGTCTGGATCACAGATAAATTTGAAAAAGAGTTACTGCAGCCCTGGTTCAAGCAACTGAAGGTACACGGGAGGGTTTTAGTCAGTAATAGTCTGACACGCCCTCCCGCCTATCCAAAGCGGGAAAAGTCATTGGATGATTACCAAACCAAAAAAAAGGCGCTGGCAATAGAAAACTTTGAACTGAATGCAAGTAATAACAACAATAAATCAAAATCTAGTTTTAAATGTCGTATTCTCATCATCATCATCATTTCAGCCGAAAGAGGTTCACTGCTGGACATATGCCTCCCCAAGTGTCGCCACATTAACCGGTCTAGTGCGTCTCGCCTCCAGTGGAGCCCCGCAACCTACAACAGTTCATCGGTACATCTAGTGGAAGTCCTTCCAACGTAACGCCTTCCGGTCCGTTGTCCACACTCCAGATCTTTTCGGCCCCACCGGCCATCCGTTCTACGAGCAATGTGCCCTGCCCACTGCCACTTACGTTTGGCAATTCTTCGGGCTTCGTCTGTAGCCTTGGTTCTCTTGCGGATGCCTTCATTTCTGATTCGATCGCGAGAAGCCCGAGAGGGCTATGTTCTACGTTGCCTTTAGGGTGACTAAGCCTTCTGATGACACCCATTGTGAGCGACCATGAAAAAAGATTGCTTACCAAATTATTCCTAACCTTCTGGTGAGGAATAATTTGTTAAGCAATCTTTTACAATTCCGCATTTGTAATTTGTTTTAGTGAGGCACATCGATCATTAACATTTTTTAACCGACTTCAAAAAGGAGGCGGTTTACAATTCGACTATACTTTTTAGGGTTCCGTACCTCAAAAGTTAAAAAAAGAAACCCTTATAAGATCACTCTCTTGTCCGCCTGTCTGTGTGTCACTACTGATTTTTTTATTACCTCATAACTTTTTACTAAGTGAGCTGATTATTTATCACTTAATTATCAAGTGGTATTGTGATGTTTATTTTTTTATTTGAAAGCTGGTGCTTCTCTTATAGTTCCATTTAAATTTGATCAAGGTCGGACAAGTAATTTTTGATTTATCCTTAATAATGCGTGTTTTCATTGTAATATAAGGTACTAAAACTAAAACGAAAAGGATAAAAATCTTTTAATAAAAAATTAGACCGATGTCCAAAATAAAATACTACATAGCGAAAAATAACTTTCTTTTCGGCAGTCGGTGTCTTTGATGTCTATTTTTTTAGTTTTTCAGGTAGTGTGTTGCTGTAGGAAGTCGGTTTAATTTTTTTGTTAAAAAGTTTTTTAAAGTTCCTTATTAGTCATCAAAGGTGAGGCAAACATGTTGTTAATTCATTCATCTCAGTGTGAATGGTTGCGTGACTACATATACATACTGCAGTTTTATATTTCTTGAAGACAGTTTATCTATTTTATCAGGGCACCTGCTTATACCAGTCTTAGCGTTCTTCTGCATGGCAAATGCCTCTTCCCATAAAGAGAAGGTAGGAAAATCAGCCACCTTACTAATACCTTACTTAAGGCGAGTTGACACTTTCAATTTATTATAAATTCAGGTTTCCTTATCATCTTTTCCTTCACCGATGTCAGTGATGTCTAAATAAAACAATAATTATAAGCCTTCTGATACATCTGTTCAGCATCACCAGTTAATTAAAGTGCACATTATATATCAACTTAATTACCAAGTGGTATTTTTTGGTGTCCTGCCAAGTACTGGCGCATTTCCTACCGAGCTTGTTATTTGAGTGAGAGATGCTTCCGGCTCGTTTGGACTTCCGAATAATGCTAGCTTTACTAGAGCTTGTCTTGTATTATTTAGTACTGATAGAATGGGTTTCGGCTTGTTAACATTTGTAGGCGTTGATAAAACTTCTTTAAGGATTTAGGTCACCAGTGATTATACTAATACTATATACAATTATTAATTAAATATCTTTTTATAAAAAAAAAATCGTATACTTCTCAGCAAACCCTTTCATTTGATACCAATATCATGGCAGTGAACCAAAAATAACTATTGCCGCCATCTTGAGCCGTCCACCATATTGGATTTAGAATGACGTCACTTAGCTAACCATGCATTGTCATCCAAACTATACTTGTATGCAAAATTTCATCTTAATCGGTTGCGGATACCAGCTTTAAAATTCATTTGCAAGATTTGCCCCGAACAACATACATTACAAGTTAAATAAATGTATAATGTGAAAGTTTATTGGTACGTATGCATGGGTGGATGCTTGCTATTCTTTCACGCAAAAACTACTGAACGAATTTAGATGATATGACACAAAGACAGTTAATAGTCTGAGGCTCTAAACAAGTGACATTCTATCAACAAAAGCGTCGCGATAGCGATTGGAAAGATGACAAAAATAGGAAAGTCAATATTATGTATGAGAAAGTCGGTATCAATATATAGGAAAGTCGCTATCTATGTATGGGAAAGTCACCATCAAAGTATGGGAAAGTCGCTATCAATGTATGGGAAAGTCGCTATAAAAATTAATGGGAAAGTCGCTATCAGTGTATTGGAAAGTCGCTATCAAAGTATGGGAAAGTCGCTATGAAAATGTATCGGAAAGTCGCTATCAATTTATGGGAAAGTCCTATCAAAATGTATGGGAAAGTCGCTATCAATGCATGGGAAAGTCGCTATCAATATATGGGGAAGTCGCTATTAAAATTTCACGTTGATCACGTCCCGATATATCTGCAAAGGCGATGGCCGAAATATCAAAATGTAAGGGCATTTTGACATTTCGACCATCGCCTTTGCCATAATGACACGTTGTCTAGAGCCTCTGAGTTAATACTTATACAGTTAATACTTTTTACCCGGGTAATAGGTTCCTTTAGTATAGTTTCCCACTTTCACATGCGCGAAAACGTGTGTGGCAGCTAGATTTATAGAGCAAACCTTGTATTGTTTACTGGGGTTTCTGCTTGTTAACATTTGTAGGCTATGATGAAGCTGGTTGAATGGTGTAGGACATCTGTGATTGTTGCGAATGTCATACACTGACAATCAACTGGTATACCTTTTAACTCAATTATATATGAATAATTGATAAGGTAGGTTTTTATTGTTTAGTGCAATCACTAGAGAATAAGTCTATCCTGACAAATTAGTTCTTACTACATAGTTTTATTAAATTTGTGTCATTAAAGAAGATGAATTTATTCTTATTTATTTACGAGCTGTAACTATGGTCAAAAATCAAGGGTTATTTCCCTGAAATAAGGAAAGGGGATTTTTCTAAGGGGTTGAGGTGATATTTCTTTGCGCAGCGCCCTAATTTTTTTCTTTTTCATTTAATCCTCAGATTTTTCTTATAACATCAGCTATCTATCAGTGAAAGACCTGTCAAAATCGGTTCAGCCGTTTTGGAGCTTAGCCGGCACAAACAGCTAGTTTTTTTTTGTTTTGGATAACTACCGTATATGCTTTCCCGTTTACTAAAAAACTATTATTATGATATTACAAACATACTTCAATTTTATTTATTTTTATAAAGAATAGATTTACCGGTATCAATGTTCTTTACAAAACGTTACAGTCCAGGTGGGATGTTACCTTTATTTAATTTCCTAAAACCAGATTAGTTAATCTAAGAATTCAGAAACACCAAACTAATACTTTGTTAGAGTAAATTAAAACACATTAATTCGACGAACAACGTAAATCTATATTAGTAATTTATCACAACAGAAGGATTACATTTTCTTTTTTTTTTTTTCTTTCTACTGTCAGTGCAGTTCATTGGTATGTCTATGGTAAACTAGCCAGGTACAACATTTAGTTTATAGGTTCTAACACCACCCCTTAAACTCTATATGAAGTACCTACTATTAATACTACTTCAATATTTTCACTGCACTACTAGGTACTAAGCATATATAAATCTTTTACAAAATGTTCATAATTTTCAGAACCTAAAGGCTTTGTCAAAATATCTGCCAACATGTCACTTGTACATTTATACTGAATGGCTAACACACCGTTTTCAACTATTTCGCGAATAAAGTGATGCCTAACGTCTATATGCTTATTTCTGGCATGAAACATATGGTTTTCAGACAACTTTATGGTGGACTGATTGTCATTGTAAACGACAATCTTCACATCGAGCCTCAAACATTCTGATATGAATGCCTTGATGAACAATGCCTCTTTACACGCATCTGACAGAGCCATGTATTCAGCTTCGGTGCTGGAAAGAGCCACCGTGCGCTGTTTACGGCTTTCCCAGGAAACTATAGAATTGCCTAACTTAAATATGTAGCCGGTGTATGACCGTCTATCAACTACACTGGCCGCCCAGTCCACGTCCGCTGAACCTGTTACATTCAACCCACTCTTTTCATACGTTATGCCGTAGTTCATTGTACCCTTGAGGTACCGTAGCACCCTCTTCGCCGCCTTCCAGTGAACTTCCGAGTAGCAATCATTGAACTGACTAAGCATACTCACAGCATGCGCGATGTCAGGACGCGTACACACCGCGATATACATCAGGCAACCAATCAAGTTCCTGTATTCCTACTGCCCTTTTTTTACAGCCTTTTCTAGTTTTATACCATCTTCCATAGGCGTCTTAGCAGGTTTACAATCTGTCATCTTAAACCTTTCCAAAACTTTCGCTATGTAACTAGATTGGTCTAGATGAATTTTGCCTTCTTTACGGTGTACGTGTATTCCTAATACACTTTTAGCATATGATACGATGCTCCGGAGTCAATGTACCAAGCGTTCTCCTGCACATCCACGTACAACGCGCTCAACATATTTGCCGCGCTTTTATTTTGGGGTTTCTTCACCTCTTTCTCCTTCTCGGGGCAATTCCTGGAAATATGGCCCAGCCTTTTACAACGGAAACATTTGACAGGCTTATTGTCTCGTCGTTTTGCCACCATCACGGAACCACTACTCGTGTCCGTTCCGTTGGTCCGGCGCTGTTCTTCTTGTAAAAGTTTTTGTTTGACCAGTTCGCTCGACATCTTTGCGTTGCAGTTCTCTAATGCTATGATCAGTGGGTCATAGTCGGATGTGAGCCCACTCAGCATTATAACAGCCAGATATTCGTCTTCTTAAGCAGCTCCGATGTCTGCTAATTGTTGTGAGACATCACATATTTTCATTAAATATGATTCAATATCGGGATACTCCTGGAGTTTCATCCCAAACAACTGCCGCATAAGACCAAGTCTCCTGCATAACCCCCTGCCTTCATATGCAGTCTGAAGATTATGCCACGCCTCCCATGCAGTATTCGCATTCCGCACGTGCGTGATGGCTACAGGGTTAATGCTCAAACAGATGCGAGTCAAAGCCTTCTGTTGTTTCTTCCTGTCATCGGAGGCGGGCTTACCGTCTTTTGTATTCAGGCACTCCCACAAATCCTCGTGGATAAGGATCCTTTTCATGATGAATTTCCACGAACCGTAGTTCCCCACGCCATTTAATTTTTCTATGGCGGGCACAATAGCCGTCTCGGTATTGGACGTCGTCATGTTTGGGTAAATGACTTACGTGCGCACAATTTCACGACAAAGAAACTTTTCACTTTAACGTGCTTAATTATTACAGTAGCTCTGCTACCATGTTAGAGTAAATTAAAATACATTAATTCGACGAAAAACGTAAATCTATATTAGTCACAACAGAAGGATTACTTTTTTCTTCTTTTTTTTTTCTTACTACTGTCAGTGCAGTTCATTAGTATGTCTATGGTAAACCAGCCAGGTACAACATTTAGTTTAGAGGTTCTAACAAACTTTTGCTTTCAACCAATCTAGACTAACGAATTAGCTCTTAGATTTAAAACAAAACCCACTGTTCTATTTTCTAAGGTCAAAATTGTCTTATTTTGGCGATTCTGATATTCAATATCTTTGAAACAAATCCTCTTTAAAATTTTAGGACCTCTTTCAAACAGAAAAAAATCCAAGTCTTGAAGTACCTTCCTACGCCCAAAACTACAAGAGAAACTATATCTTTAAATGGGCTTAGTTGTGCCTAAATGTGGCCATTTCGTCACGAGTTAGGCGCTATTTACGTCCCTCATACATCTCGACTGAAATCCCGCACGGTTTAGCCGAAATGTTGTTTTCTTTGCTATTAAGAAATAAATAAGATGGCTTTATGTCGACGATCGCTGCCTAGTTATGAGCTTTTTTTCATTGGCACACTTTTCCAGCCTCTTATTACGTCGCTTCCCTTTCCGAGGTCCGATATACATTACTTCTTATTCTGCGCCACTTAAAAGCTATTGTTTGGGAAACAAGCAATGTATTTTGATAGTTACAATGCGGTTTTTGTTTAACATATTGGTCTGGAGTAGAGGGTCGGATTCGTGGTCAAGATAAGGCCCAATGAGTTGTGACAGAATTGGCTGTCGTGTTATTGTGGTGGTTGCCAGTTATAAAATGCTTTTGGCCAAGTATTCAGTCGTTTGATCGGGGCTATTGTGGGGTGGGCTATTGTCGGCCAGTCTATTGTCATAGGAAGGAGTCGCAATCTCACAGCTTATGTGACTGCGTACGAAAGTGCATTTTTGGAACTTCAACAAGTAGGTTCTATATCTTTGTGTTACTCGGTTCTATAGTATTTGTATTGGGTTTCGAGGGTTTTGTCTCCGTTGATGTATGCGTGACTGCGCGTGTAAATCATGATCGAATTGGGTTTTCTAGCAGAAAGGCATTGTTTGCAACTTTTTCAAACAAATTATGTCGATTTATTGCGATTGTTTCCTTAAATCTATAGCCTGAACCTACCTATTGTGTGCCAAGTGATTGAGTTTTTTGTTAATTATAAAAAATCAAAATCAAAATTTCTTTATTCAATTAGGCCATTAAGCGGCACTTTCGAACGTCAAAAATAAAAATTAAATGTAATAATAATTGATTCTACCGTCCATTCGGAAATGTAGCTTGTTATGGAGAAGAACGGTCAAGAAACTCCAAATTACAATTTAAAAAAAAAAAGTGTTTTCAAGTATTTGGTTACAATAATCTTGTAGAAAAAATACATATATGTGAGAACGATGTAAAAAAAAGCGCACTTAAAAGCGTCTAGAGTAAAACAAACAATTAAAAATACAATAAATAGGTAATTAAAAACAGGCGGAGGCAGCTAAGATATGACCAATCCCAACTGATGGCGCGCGTTCACGAACATGACACATGGATCGGCACCACTCAGCTCAACCATCATGAAGGGAACCGAATGATCCAACACATGTGCCACCATCAGAGTGACATTAGAGAGAGCATGACACACTCAACTGCCAGGGCACACTGAAGTCAACGAACGACACATAGGTACAGTAAATGGTAGATTTACAGTTGGTACATAGTACTCACATATGTGCTGAGCAGTTATATAATCCAAAAAATAAATTGAGTTTATACAACACAAGTATACATTATAATTATTCGTACAGTCTTCAGCAGGTCCAACAATACTTAATAACTTTTCTGCTTATCACTTGTTTTTGTGCCCTAGTGGCTGTGGAGCTGGAATAGCGTTGGGCCAAGCATTTTTATCAGCGATGTAATCCCCCAACCTATAATATGCCTGCCTGCATAGTGTGCGTTTTATACAAGTTTTAAATTTCGTCTCATTCAATTCTAGAATGTGTGGCGGTATTTTATTGTAACATTTTATACAGTACCCCATAAAAGATGACGCTACTTTAGCCAGCCTGAAACCTGGTTGAATTAATTGGTCCCTATTTCTAGTAACATAACTATGTCTATCGCTGTTTTTACTAAAAAGATGTAAATTCTTTATAACTTTCATGATGTTATCGTAAATATATTGACACGGTACCGTCATGATGTTAATATTCTTAAACAGTTCCCTTAGAGAATCGCGCTGGCGAAGATTGTGTATCGCTCTGATGGCTCGTTTTTGCAGAACAAAAATTGATTGCCCGTCCCCATAGTAATATGCCGTAAGACATTATACTATGAAAGTAACTAAAATAGACCAGCCTCGCGGTATCTACATCAGTAAATTGACGAATTGAGCACTGGGGTACCGCCATTTTCACGTTCAACCCCGACAAATTGACACCGTTTATTTGAACTAATTGCTGTCTATCATTCAAATAGGATTTTACTAAATTTAATGCTGATTGGCCTAGCCCGTAATGCTCAAGTTTCAAAAGCAATGTTTCATGATCAACGCAATCAAACGCCTTCGACAGATTGCAGAAGATACCTATGGCATCTTGTCCCTTCTCCCACGCATCAAAGATGTGTTTTATTAAGGTGACACCAGCGTCGGTTGTACAACGTCCTTTGGTGAAACAATATTGTTTCTCATGTAGGATGTTTTTCGTATTAAAATAAATGAGCATTTGATTTAGCATTATCTTTTCAAATACCTTGCTGAAAACCGGCAACACGGATACTGGTCTATAATTATTTGTGTCTTTACTGTCCCCGGATTTAAAAAGTGGTATAACCTTACTATATTTCATTAGATCCGGAAAGACTCCTTGATCTATACACAAATTAAAAATTAAAGCTAAGTACGGCGCTATAGTCTGAATAATGGAGGTACAAACTTTGATGGACATTCCCCATAGATCTTCTGTCAGTTTTATCTTTATTTGCTTAAAAGCTTGTATCACTGTTATTGGGTTTATATGTGAAAAGTTAAATTCAGTCGGGCAGGCTGAAAGGTTAGCGTGTAATAAACCATAAGCGAGCGACGGCGAAAAATTTAAGGTTTCAGTAGTTTTAATTGGGATACTGGTAAAGAAATTTACAAATTCTTGAGCAACTTCTTTGTTATCTCTAATAAGTCCATATGTAGTCTCAAGCGTGTAATCAGTATTTTTTCTTTTGTTCCTGTTTGTTTCATTGTTAATAATTTTCCAAACCGTCCTAATTTTATTTTCTGCGAATTTAACCTTATTGCTAATGTATAAAGCCTTAGCTAGTTTACATGAATTTTAAAAAATTCTTGAGTAAGTAGCAACATACTTATTAAAAGTTTCAGTGTTAATATAAGGCTTAAGGCCATACAGCTCGTAAAGTCTTTCCCTACTTTTCCTGATTCCTTTAGTCGCCCAGTCACTGAAAACTTAGGGCATATAGTTTTAGTTTTCTTCTTAAAAGTGTTATTGAATTCTGTTTGAACAACTGAGAAAACTTTTTTGTATAAAATATTACCATCGTTCACTGTGAGGTCCTGATAACTTAACTTACCAATTAAAGTGCTGTTAAATTTATTTAATTTACCGGATGTTATTAGTCTGGATTGAATCTGCACTTGTTGTATTGGTATGCTGGACTCAAATGTTACCAGTAGCCCACTATGATCTGAAGCCAGACAATTCATAATGGCTTTGTTTAAGTAGTCGCAGCAACAAAAAACATTATCAATACATGTAGCAGTAGTCACAGTTGTTTGGGTTGGTTCCTCAAACACATGCGACAAATTAAATGATTTGAAGAAATTTAATAGTCTACTGCTATCTGAATTATTTTCTAAAATATTTATATTAAAGTCACCACAGATTTTGACTAGTTTATTACCAGTTGTAAGTTTTGCCAAAACATCTTCCATCACTGACTCAAATATACAGTAGTTTTTATAATTGGGGGGACTGTAAACGCACACTATAATATGCTTATCCAGCTCAACACAGGACAGTTCAACACTATGTTCAACTGATAGATCTACAATATCTTTACGAGGTTTTGATTGAATACCATTGTTGATTAAAATAAGTGAACCTCCACGTAACATAACATTTATGTTAAAACAGCTGCCCACAGTATAATTTTCATAATTAATAAGCATTGAATAATCTTTCAGCCAATGCTCAGTAAAACAAATAAAATCAAACATTGTCTTTTCCAAAAACAGTTCTATTTCCAATTGCTTTGCAGAAAAACGTTGAATATTTTGATGGAATAATTTTAAAGAATTCTGCTTAGCCCCTTTTTTAAATTAACTATGTGAGAGCAAGAAGGTACCTTCTTGTTGGTGGATGTACTCCTAACTATTTGGTTATTGGTACCCTCCCTTGTCCTACAAACTAGTTTAAACTATAAATATTAATAGCAGAATTGCTAACGTTATTAATGTTATTGGATACCTGTAAATTAGTATTACTACTAATATCAACTACAGTACATGACTTCGACATACTATTTATGTCTGAGTTTAAAGTAAAAGATAATAGCCTCGCTATTTGACGTCTTACCCTAATAGGCAGATACACTGTATTGCCTGTCGACTTTAATTTATCAACAAAAATGTTGATGTCAAAAAAAACTAATTCGTCACTGTAATGGCTGACAAGGAAATAAACATGTTTATTCAGCATGTGAATATAATTATTTTGTCTACTAGACAATTTTTCCAAATATGGAAAAGCATTCAACTTATACTTAAAGGAAATATCAAATGAATTCTTGATAAAAAAAACTTATTAAATTAAAATCTATAATTATAACTATTCTATATATCACTTTATAGAATGATATTCTTGTGTTACGTAGTTCCGTTATACTTTTAAATCGATCTTTTAATATACCCGCTTCAATAGGTAAAAACGAATACTAAGGCCACCTTCGAAATATTATAAAATATTTTAAAATTTTCTTTGTACTATGAAACGAAATAAAACGAGGAAAGTTGAGAATAGAAAGTCTCTCGTTTCTTCATTGAAAGTGAAGTGAAAAGGCACACACTGTGAAGAAAGCGGATTTCATTCCTTTCAGTTCGGAGCCAACTCTTTGCTGTATCTGAAGTCCTGGTATTTGCTATAGCGGTGAAAGCTCATGACTCTGGAAAATTTAAATAAAATTCTGCCAAGCGCAGTATCTAGGTAAAATATTGTTAAATACAGAGAAAATTTTTGTTGAGAGAATGGCCAAAAAATTTGAATTAATTGCTGAAACGCCACATGGCCGTTAAACACTTGCGTCGGTTCTCCTAAACTTGTGCCTTCCAGGGACATTTGCATTTGTTTGGGATAGGCTTGATTAATACAACAGACCCTTGTGGGGGCTTCCTTCGTGCCATGAACAAAGACGATGTGTTTTCATCAGGACGCTTCAAGTAAAAAAAGCAGTGGTTAGTTCAAGGCAAAAATGCAGCATCGTCGACCGCAGATGGGTAAAGCAAAACGAGACTATACTTCATTTTTGACTACTTTCTTTTTCCGCCTTCACTTTCGTGGCCTTTCCACAGAACACGTTCATTTTTAGGGTTTCTTACCCAAAGGGAAAAAACGGGACCCTATTACTATGACTCCGCGGTCCGTCTGTCTGTCCGTCTGCCACCAGGCTGTATCTCATGAACCATGATAGCTAGGCAGTTGAAAATTTCACAGATGTTGTATTTCTGTTGCCGCTATAACAAGAAATGAAATAATAAATTAAAAAACAGAAAAACATAAATATTTAAGTGTATTTTTTTTTCCCATACAACAAACGTGGCTTTTATGCCGTTTTATGTGATAATGGTACGGAGCCCTATGTGCGCGAGTCCGACTCGCACTTGGCCGGTTTTGTAAAAGAGTAGCTTTCTTGCGTAAAATATCGTAATCAGATCAACATTTCAATGGTCCTGCAAGCAAACCAACAATTTTACCAAGTTATATATTTTCTTTTTATTCCACACTGTGGTTCCATTTGAAGATTTCGCTTCGCCGAGGCCTGGCCAGGAAGAGGTCCAAATTCAAATGTATTAAGTCGTGACACACAGGTAAATGATGTTTTATCTACATACATGGTGTTAGTTGCAAAGATCTTGTTTTACTGTGTGCTACCTTACTGGGCATACGAATATAGGTTTTCACAAAATGTAGCTAGGCGTACACTATGTACAAGCTGCTTAATGTAAGATAATTACGAGTATGTAACTAATAAAATCACGTCATCAAGTTATACAATAAAAACATTACACAAAGGAACAGAAATAAAATTAAATAACAATACCTTACAAATAAAAATCCTTAATAACTTAAGTACGTAATCGGGTAATAAATAAATAGGAGAAATTGGAGTTTGATACAGTTTTTATTTATCTACTGAATATTCTTTAATATGTTTTGTTTAGTAAGATTTTATGGCGTGTTTTTTTGAAGATAGGTCTGTTGAGGTCTTAGTGCGTTTAGGTAGTTTATTAAATATTTTTGGAGCCATCCCTAGAAAGCTTTTTGAATAGAGGCCAGTTTGATGGGTTTTTGATTTAAATACAAGGTGTATTTAAATCAAAAACCCATCAAACTGGCCTGGTGGCGTTTAGAGGATAAGGTTTCAAAATTGTTAGGTTATTTTTGCTAAAGATGGCAACTTCATAATTATATTAAGGACGATGTTAAGTGCTAAGTGTTCATATTTTCAAATTAATAAAGAAAAATTTGCAGCTATCAGTGATTTTGATTATGCATACTGCACGAAGACATTCTTTAGGCTTTAAAGGCATTTCCCTTTCAGTATAGTTACCTCGTATATTACGCGGTATCGCAGTGTGGTAGTGACATAACCATGATAAGCAGTAAGAATAGTAGGTACTGCGATTGGCAACTTTGCTTAAATTATGTAAAGCATAACAATACTGGGTAAGGTTTTTTTGTAACAAGATCAACAAGGGTCTTCCATGTCATGTGCTGATCTAATCAAAGCTGATACGAATTAGGCACATACCGCTAGCCCTGGTTTAGGCCACCCCAATTGATGTAGACTAAATAAACATATACTAGCTTAGATTTAGATAATATTATTCGCAACTCCATTCTTTCAGTTATTATTTTAGCCCACAATGTAACAACTCCACGCTAATATTATTACAGTATTCCTCTTGTTCGTCCCTTAAGCTATCAAAGGACATATTATCTCGTCCAGCCTAATTTAACGCATGTTTCTCGGTATTTGCCCTAGATAACTTTGCGATAGTTTATTAATATTTATTACTTTCTTGAGGCAAGGGTTAGTAATTATTCAGCCATCTATCACTGGAAGGGAAAAATGGGAAGAGATTGTGTCAAAGTATATTATATGCTAGAGAATATTTTTTGTTATGAAAGTGTTGTCTAATTCTAGAGAAGTTATTAAAGCACTTTGTAAGCGTAATACTGCTAGAAAAATAAAACAAAATAATTTAATATTTGCAACTGTAGGGGACTTTCCTGAAGGCACGACGCAATTGAATTTGGGTCAATAGGTGATATCAGGCACGTATTTTCAAACGACAAAAAACAATTGCATATCGGTCGAATTGCGTCTAATGCGTGAATTTACTTGCAATTTCGCTTAGTGAAAATCGCTCATCCGTTGGTCGGGTGATGTACATCGAATCAGGTCAAACCACCTGGGAGGTCGCTAGACATTCTCAATGATTGCGCATTGTTTGAATGTAAATGTAATGTTTTGTAGATTGCATATTAACTTTCATTACATATTGATCTTATAAGAAAAATCTTGTACAAGTTAAAGCTAAATCGAATGAAACAGCTTCATAACTTACCTTAGAGTAACAAGTAAATTTTCACTACGCACAGACGATGTTGAAAGTTAATAAAACTGCAGTATATCACTGCCAGGTGTTGAACCCTTTTACTGCCGCTACATTCAACGGGAAAACTTTCCCGTATGAGGAATTTTATGATTTGTTGGACGGAGAAATCTATGTCACGTCTATGAACGGAAACGAATTACGATTCGTCATAATACGTTATTAAACCGCATCGCTACAGTTATCGAGTTTTCAAAGAAAACCAAATACCTAATATTTCAAAGAGGAAAACTGTTTGTTCCTAGAAGGTTATGCTTTGGAATTCTGATTATGTAAATTCTTTTTCATAGAAAGCTAAAAGTTAGTTCCATAGACTTTGTATCCCCGAAAAACTTATAGTGCCTGCGGAAGCTACGCCGCGAGAAGCCAGTCATCATCATCATACCAGCTGAAAGACGTCCACTGCTGGACATAGGCCTCCCCCAAGCGTCGCCACATTGATCGGTCTGGGAAGCCTTCCAACGCAACGTCTTCCGG
The DNA here is from genome assembly GCA_964057195.1 of Orthosia cruda. Taxonomy (NCBI): domain Eukaryota; kingdom Metazoa; phylum Arthropoda; class Insecta; order Lepidoptera; family Noctuidae; genus Orthosia; species Orthosia cruda. The sequence continues at coordinate 57,303,706 of OZ059826.1, read as the reverse complement.
TTCGCGGTCGCCACTTCAGAATCTTTCTGCCCCTTCGGCCATCCGTTCTGCGAGCAATGTGCCATGCCTCTTAAGTTTGGCAATTCTTCGGGCTATGTCAGTAACCCTGGTTCTCTTGCTGGTCCCTACATTTCTGATTCGATCACGCAAGGAAACTCCGAGCATAGCCTTCTCCATTGTTCTTTGGGTGACTGAAAGCTTTCTGATGAGGCCCATTGTGAGCGACCACGTCTCAGAGCGATATGTCATCACTGGCTACACACACTGGTCATAGACTTTTGTCTTGAGACACTGTGGTAAGTTGGATGATAAGATACCACGTAACTTCATGAACGCTTCCCAGCCGAGTCGGATTCAAGGGCTGACCTCTTTCTCGAAGATGGCCCTACCCATCTTCAGTTGGTTCTAGAGATTAGCGCGTTCAAAAACAAAAACAAACAAACAATCAAACTCTTCCGCTTTATTATATTAATATAGATTACCGGTGCCTTTTTCAAAACAGCAGGTAAGAAATATTGGAGTAAAAATCAGCTTTTTCTCAGCATAAAATCAAGTACACGGTTTTTCACCAATGCAAAAATTCTACTATTTCAAACGTTCTACAAAGCAAATACCGAAATCGAACCAGATTCAATTCCGCCCCTAATTCCGTACAGATTGCCATTGACAAATACTTGTGCATACGGCAAAACTGTCAAAGAACAGGACCATTTAATTACGGAAGGCTTACAGAATCCCAATACGAGGGAACCATAGTAAAAATGTAATAAACAATAGGCCAACTTCGAACAAATGTCTAAATTTCATATGCGCTACGCATTTCAAAATTTATTGTAATTAAATTTTTTGTAATGCAGTTAGAAATGGTGGCTGCCACTATATCAGCAGTATTTTTCGTTTTGTTTCATGCGTCTCTGCCCCGTTTATCCTATTTAAAGCGAAATAAATATTGAGGTTTTCAATCAGCATGAGCATACGTATTTGTAAACTAGCATTTTACATTTACCGTATATTTTACTGGTATCGCGTCGCTTTCTAACCTGTACTTCTAGAAATTTCATCCTCCAAAAACAAACAAACAAACTCTTTACGAGTATAATATTAAAGTTTAGAAAAAGGTTGACACCCATAATGCCTCGGGACATTAGGGTTCGCAAACATCTAAATCTAAACTTAGGGGTAGGTAATTATCATTAGCTAACTTAGTTGAGATACTGTTTCCTATATCCACTGTAACATAACGTTCACTCGAGATTGAGCTCTTTGACTCATTCCCAATCGTGGATTTGCTTAGCAAGGAAATAAAGTTCCATGGATTGGGATCCCATTGAGGTGTCTGATGTAATGATTCGAAGCCGGGTTTTGTCGTAAATGATGGGACTTGTGGCATTTTTTCGGGGAATCGAAATGATACTTATAGGTACTTTTGTTAAAGGATTAGCTTAAGAGATGGATTGTTGATATCGCCAGGGAGGTTGAAGGTACATAGAGACGAGAATAAGTCTAAAAAGATCTAGACAAGTGTGATTTTATCAGCAATAACGATTGCCTTAAAAAAACTTAATAAGATCTAAAAACCCGACTGGTTAAGAAGCGAACTAAAAAGATGTAAATAAGAAGAAAATCATGCTGTGCAGTTGGAGGATACATATTCATGAGCAGACTGACCAAGCACAGCATGATTTTCTTCTTATTTACATCTTTTTAGTTCTCATCGTTTCTTAAGCAGTCGGGTTCTTTTTTATTAGCTTTTTTTAAATACAACTTTTTAGTTACCTTTTTTTATTAGAATTACTTTTAAACATATAAATGCTATATATTTTTATGATCACCACTAAACCCACTAAACCCATTCGATGGGTTTGGAAGAAAAATAAAATTGGGACCCCACAATATGGAGCCCAAAAACTGACATGTTTGTTTTTTTTAACGTCACTTATCTGAGTACAATTGAGCGATTAAGTCCTATCTAACGATGTCTTGTTTATAGATCCATCTAGTAGTTTGAAAGTTATAGGGAATGAAGAATATAACATACATACAAAAAAAATACGCACGAAAACCACAACCCTTACCTAGCAGTCGGGTAAAACCTAAGTGTATGGGATTGACGTGCGCTATCGAAATATTATGTGGCCATTCACAAATAATGTGGACTTTTTACGATGTTTATTTGCTGATGTAAAAAGTAACTGTGTCCAGGATTGGTTAAAAAATTACATTGATTTCTATAAAAAAGAAAATAAAGTAAAATCCAATGAAACGGCCACTAATAAACTAATTTAATTTATTTCGACTTGAGGCTAGCCACATGGAAACCTTTATCACAAAGTTCAAAAATTAAATTTGGCTATCGTTGATAGATTATCATTTTGTACAAAAACACTATGATCTTTCGAGATTCACAGAACACAAATATCAGTTCCTAGGAACCTATCTCAATCTGCCTAGCCTTTGGCAATGAGGCAAATGAGGTAAAGTCAAAGCTTGAACATCGTCTCCAAGTTGCCAGCTTATCGCCTTTTTATCGGTTACATTTCGGGGAGTGTGCTATGGAATTGCATGATCTAATTCCGCCTAGCCCGTTTCATCGTCGTACGGCGATGCGCCATCGGTACATGGTGGACAACCCATACGCACAAAACGTTTTGGTAACACCTTTATTAAGCATACAGCTAAGGAGTGCAATCCCCTGCTGGAGTCTGTGTTTTCCGATCAAGCTACAATCTAGGGGAATAGGTTTTTTTTAGGCAAGCGTACGTCACCGTCGACCACATCATAGCTTTCCATCAGGTGAGATAGTGGTCAAGCGCAAGCCTACAGACAATAAAAATAAAGTATATTTTGCACAGCTTTCAGTCTTCTGATGGATGCAGCTGAGTACCAGTATTTTACATGGGGTGACTTTATATTTGATCTCCACAACCCAGTAACAGGGTAACACTATAATATCCCTTGAATAGACTTGTGACCTGGCTTCGATCGACGACAGTCAAAGGTCAAAAAATGACAGCCAGGATCAAGGAAGCTTAAAGTGCTTGCCGAGGCACGGAGGAATCTTGCTATGTAAAGATGGTTACCTATCCACGGACTGACCTTCGCATTAGTTGCTTAACGTTATTGTTTATCTACGAGCATGTCTACGAATATAAACTCATCATAATTTTACAACTGTTAGACTTAGACTATTTAAACTATGAAATACAAATCCCATAACAAAGTTCCAGTTAAAGATAATCCCACTTCACAGAAAGACATTAGCCTAAGCGCGTGTAACCTCATAAGACAGTGTAACAAGCCCTGAGGCGATAGAAACTAAGTAGTCACGCTCCGTCTTTGATTTGTGATTGTAGTTCAAGTAGAAAGCTTAGTACAACACCCTGCAGCAACTCAAAGCTTTATGTAAAGCCACGTAACGCGCAAAATAACAAACGCGCTAAAACGAAGATGTGTAAAACGGAGAGGAGATGAGTAATGGTGCTTTGCTATCAGAAATGTGCATGGTAGTTAGGTGGTGCGCGAGAAAACTATGTACCATATTCCTCGCTTGGCTTGACAGGAGCAGAGATTTGTAGTTGCTAGAGTGGAGCCGAGCTACCGTATCACGCACATTTACGCGTGATACGGTACATTCGCTGCACTCAGACACACCTCCTATCGTCCGCTGCGCGCTGCACGGCTCTCTTCCTTCAGTGCTACAAAAGTGAGACATCCTAAAGCCTGAGAAGCCCAATGAGCTTTTAAACTTTAGCGCGGAGCTAGGCTGGCTGTGTTAGCTAGTCACGCACAATGGATAATCCAAGTGCGCAAAATGGAGTCCATATACTACTAATACTGTCCCTCCGCCTGTCTGGTCAACCGTATCTACAGAAATTAAGTCCAGATGAGATGTGTAAACGACGAAATTTTACAAGCCATCTCATCACATTGATTTCGTGGACTCCAGACCTAAATCACTCTAGCTGCACAAAGGAATAAATGAAAGAGAAGGGAAAATAAAAAAAAACAAATAGTGAGTTGCAGTACACAAAGAATAAGAGTAAATTGAGAAAGGTCTGTTTCTTTGTATTTTGTATTCTTTACGTCTTATTTATGTATCTTTCAACTGTGAGTTTTACTGCTGTTTTCAGAATATTTATTTATTTATTTAAACTTCATGTACAATGGTGATACATAGGCGGAATATTCTTGCTTTTATTAAAATATGTCTAAGTATGTATCTATTTATTAAAGTCACTTTGTTTTTACAATTATTTTGCGGTTCATTATTTTTGGTAACCATAGTTTTCTCACCGTTATCCTAATCTATTTGCGGACGGCGTAACATGTATTTTTCTTCTTTTTAACCCCCGACGGAAAAAGGTGTTATAAGTTTGACGTGTGTACCTGTGTGTTTGTGCATTTATTTATCATTCTGTCTGTGGCATCAAAGCTCCAAAACGGATGATTTTGACTATTTGTTTAAAAGGTGACTTTATCGAGAGTGTTCTTAGCTATGTTTGAAGAAAATCGGTTCAGCCGTTCAAAAGTAATGGGCGTTTTACTGTTTGAATCGGGGTGTTTTCGCAAGATATCGTATCATAATTAGGTGCTCAATAGATTGTCGATCGAAGCGTGTCTACTACTAGATAAATTATGTAGCATAAAATAAAAATGTGTGGAGATTTTAATATTTTATTTGTTTAAGTTGTGATGACGACTTACAAAAGACATTTGTATGTCTGACGATATGGCAAGACTATTGAAGTGTCAGTAATCTGGCCATAATATCTTTCACACAATCCATCCATCTTATCTTTGGTCTTCCCCTCCTCTTATAGCCATCCTCACTCATATTCATAACATTTCTTACGACTTTTTCTTCATTTCTCCATCCTGTCTTTTAGTATTACTCTACAATGTCAATCAATAACTTCAATATGAAACCACAAACTTGTCCCACATTCGCAATGGATCAAACAAGCTGGCTTCTACTTTTAAACTATCCATTCGCTGACATTTTTAGGTAAATACTATTGCGGCTCATTTTGTAGAAGTCGTCTAATGCTGAATTGAGTGAATACGCTGGAGGACACTTTATAAAGACATAACACATACCTTGTTGGTGATGTTCTTCAGAAAAACATATCAATACCCACCGGACTAAAGTGTACTGCTGTTATAGCGCTCCACAATAATAAATAGTTTGGATACAGTTTTGGCAAGATTTCGGTTCAGTGTTGGTGATACTTCGGTTTTTGGACATGCTTAGTAGTCGTGAGTTGAAGAAATTATACATAAAAATTACAAATGAGAATTATTTAAGATACAATTAGTGAACTTTTTGTGAATATACCCAACCACACATCAATCACAGAGCCCTTGACGCGAACGCGTAAGCGACGCCGTATACCGCGCACTTAAGACCTTTTGGTCGCGGACTTCGGGTCACTCACTCGCTGTGGGCATTTGTTAGTGTGCGCCTTCAACTAGTAAAATATTTTTTCTGGTCGTGGGCCTTTGTTTGTGTCCACTTTTTGGAAGTCGTCTATGCTTGGAATCAAACTGCTTCTGAGATCGAATTGAATTTCTACGATCGATAACGAAAGAATGTCAACATTAAGTTGCACTAATTGCATGAACGCTTTCAAAGCTGGAAAAGGTTTACAATGCTTTTTTTGTCTTCAGTGGTATGATTTATTATGCTGTAATATATCAGAAAGGAGATTTAAATTAATGAATGCTGAATCTAAAAAGACTTGGAAATGCTCTAGGTGCCTCAACAAGCAACCTAAAGTTGATAATACTAATACTCCAATCCAACTCGCCAAGCAGAGCAGCCCAAATAGAAGCAGTGGTCAACCCTCTCCTGCCAGGGAGAATAAATTTAGCTTTCGTGGTGAACTGCCTCATCATCTTGACGAACAGGCAGACATGCCATTGACAGAAATTACAAGTGGCTCCCTCAGAGATATGATAAGGCAAGAAATTAATCAAGCTTTGCAGGACACAATAAAGGGTCTGCTAAGTGACCAACTCAACCAAATTAATGACATAGTGTCAGAATTCAAGGAGTCGCTGTCATTTTTTAACGATAAATATGAGGAAATGAGAGTAACACTGGAGGAAAGGGCTAACAGAATACAAAAACTCGAAAAGGATAACTCCAATTTAAAGAATTCTCTGAAAGACTTGACTAAGCGTATGAACATTATAGAACAGCATGCTCGATCGAATAACATTGAATTGCAATGTATACCCGAACACAAATCAGAGAATTTGGTAAGGCCTGTTCTCCAGCTGAGCAAAGTGCTTGACTGCAACATAAAAGACAGTGACATTCAACTTTGTACGAGGGTTGCTAAAAAGGACTCACAGAATATGCGACCGAGATCAGTATTAGTTAAATTTATGAGTTCCCGTATAAGAGATGCCTTCCTGGCAGCATCAATGCAGTTCAATAGGGCCAATCCAAAGGGCAAACTTTCCTCTAGTCACCTTGATTTAGCTGCTGATAAACCTGTTACAATATTCGTCGTCGAACATCTGTCCCCGGAAAATAAGGCTCTTCATGCGGCTACGCGAGTACGTGCTAAAGAATTAGCATACAAGTTCGTGTGGGTCCGCAATGGAAGAATTTTCTTGAGGAAGGATGAAACCTCTCCAACTGTGGTTATTGGAGATCATGATAAACTAATGTCATTAACATAAATTCGTGTATCAGTGTAACTCTAAGAATGTTCTATAGCATTATTTTTCACAATTCAATTCCCTAAAATGTTACTACCAAAATACTAGAGGTCTGCGTAGTAAACTGAGTGAGGTACGTCAACACATACATAATAACGCGTACGATGTTTATGTCCTAACCGAAACCTGGCTTTGCAGTAGTGATCTTGATGCCGAATTATTTAGTGGCTCCTATACGGTATATAGAAGGGATCGTGAAACATCTTCTTTCAATAAACATAAAAAAAACCGGTGGTGGAGTACTTATAGCAGTTTCAAATAAGTTGATTTCTTCTCACATGGTTGAGTGGGAAAGTAACTGCGAAGACTTATGGATTACGATTGAGACCAAATCGAGTTCTGGCGTGAAATCTTTTAAGATATGCGGCGTCTATTTACCCCCTCCGGTATCCACGGAAGTTTTTGAACATTTTACCGAAAACTGCAACTCAATCATGAATACCAACAGCGACAGTCCCACATTAATAGTTGGTGACTTTAACTTGAGCTGCGTTGATTGGATACATGATGCTAGTAATGAGTCGTGCTTGCCCTCTGTACGTGGCACTGGCAATGTAAAGAATCTACTACTTGATTTTATAGCTCTAAATAACTTAAAACAGTTCAATTGCATCAAAAACTTCCAAAATAAAATATTAGCTTAATATTTTCCGATGTCGACCAAATCAAAATTAGCAATTGCCTTGACCCCATAATTGGATAAGTTTCACCCTGCTTTAGTATTCATGCCCATTCTACCCGTAATTATTAAAAATGATTGCATACTATTAAACAAACCCAATTATTTCAAAGCTGACTACGAAGCGATAACTGATGCACTTAAGGACATCAACTGGGGAAATGAATTTGCACTATGTTTTCATGATGTAAATGAAATACTGGATAAATTCTAAAGTATAGTTAGGGACATTATTAAGAAATATGTACCGGTAACTATTTTCACGCTAGGAAAATACCCACCGTGGTACTCTAACCAATTGATAAAATTGCTTAAACAAAAATTGAAATATCATAACAGAATAAAGAAATATAATAATCCACTAGATGTGGTTGAATTCAATTATCTCAAAAATCCATGCAAACATGTTACAATAATTACATGGATGAATTAGAAAATAAAATAAAATACAATCCCAAATTCTTCTGGTCACATATTAAAAAACTTCGGCACTTCATATCCCTCTAAAATGACCCTAGGTAATGTAACAGCATCTGGAAGTAAAGCTATCTCGAATTTATTTGCTGATCAATTCGCATCGGTATACGACTCGCAAAGTCTTGACCTTGGTAACTCTGTCGATAATCTACCCGTTACATCAATCCTTATTCCACCCATTAATGATTTTTCAATATCTCAAGAGGCAGTATCTAAAAAACTTTCTGACCTTAACCTGTCAAAAGGTGCAGGACCTGATAATATACCCTCAATATTTTGGTCACGATGTGCTCGTTATGTGTCCTCTCCATTAGCACATGTATATAATATTTCTCTTAAAACAGGTGTCTTCCCGAATACATGGAAACGGGCAAGAATAGTGCCTATTCACAAAAACGATAAACGGGAGGTGATATCTAACTATCGACCAATTTCGATTATATGTACTTTGTCTAAGGTCTTCGAATCACTAGTGTACCCGATTTTTTACAGCCAGGTTAAAAGCTACCTAACCTTAAGTCAGCACGGGTTCATGGTTAAAAAGTCTACGGACACAAATCTTGTCACTTACGTCACTGACTTAATATCCGCAGTTGACAGGGGTCTACAAATAGATGCATATTACACCGATTTTTCGAGGGCATTTGGCAAGGTGAATCATGAACTATTGTTGATTAAACTTCAGTCCTTAGGCATCACCGGTGCCGCATTAGATTGGTGTAAGTCATACCTTAACAATAGGCCATCTTTAGTTGTCATAGAGGGTGATGAGTCGGAGCCTTATTTTGCAACCTCAGGTGTTCCACAGGGGTCCAATTTGGGCCCATTGTTCTTCATTATATTTGTGAATGATATCTCGAGCGTAATTAAATATACTACACCATACCTATTTGCGGACGATCTAAAGTTGACACGCATAATTCTGACTGAATCCGATATTCAGTTGCTGCAAGCGGACTTAGATAACTTATCTCAGTGGTGTACGAAGAATAAAATGTATCTAAACTGTACCAAATGTTACCACATCAAATTTACCAGAAAACGTAATAAAATTCAGTCGAGCTACAATATTCAGGGAAACACATTAAATGAAGTGACGGTTATCCGAGATTTGGGAGTGTATTTGGATAGCAGTTTGAGGTTTAGCGAACACATTGACAAAATGCTCAACTCAGCTTATCGGGCTCTTGGATTTATATTGCGATCTTCAAAAGAATTCAAAAAACCTTCTACTACACTTCTGTTATACAATAGCTATGTAAGAAGTCAGTTGGAATACTGTAGCACGGTCTGGAATCCAACATACCAGGTTCACACAAACAGAATAGAAAGAGTCCAAAAGAAACTTGTTCGTCACCTAGCTTTTCGGTTTAGAGTTAGGAATTTGAGATCATATGCGGACAAGCTGAATTATTTTAAAATCATTCCTCTCAAGTCTCGCCGTACAGTCTCTGATTTAACATTTCTGTTTAAGTTGCTTAACAGTGGTATTGACTGTCCAGATCTTCTAAGCAGAATAAACCCTAATATTCCTGCTAGAATCCCGCGTTATCGCCGCCCATTACTCAAAGCCCCACAATACCGAACAAATCTGGGTAAACATTCACCGGTTGCCAGGATGAGCCAGCAGTACAATGCCTTAGCATGTGCATCGGAAGACATAGACATATTTTCTAATACTCTGGGTAAATATAGGTCATTGATCCGTACACAGTTGCGTATTATGTACCTAGGTGTTGAACTGCCTGCCTATTGTGTTTTGTTTACTGCTGTTTTTGTTTGTCTGTAAGCAATTTTTTTATCCTCTCCTGTTTTTCTTTGCTGTTTGATCTTTGTTTTTATTTAATATAAATTCAAATTGGCAACTTTAATGATAATTATTCTAGAGATACTGCCTATAGAATAATTATTATTAAAGTTATACATATACCTATGAAACAATTGTAGTTTGAGTTTGCACTAATCACTGATTATTATTAAAGGAAGAAAAGGAAAATTTAAGTAATGATACTAAATAACTGTAACTTTAACTGCCATATTCTAAGTTGGGTATCCCATACTGTTTGATTGTTCTCTATTGCATGATGTCGTCTCCTATAATTGAGGAAGCACATAGTTTTTTTTGTTGTGTTCTGTTATTTTATAATAATATAGCATGTAAGGTGTATTCCTTGTTGGAGATCCTAATAAAATAAAATAAAAAAAACCAGGTGCGCAGTACTCACTCAAACAAAACCAGTGTATAAGAACTTAAACAAAGCATAAGGAGTATGAGAGGATCGTAACAGGTGGCGTTTTTTAGTTTCTGTCTATACCCATGGGAAAATGGCGCGAGGTTTTGTGGTATTTCTCAAAATACCAGTTAACTATTTCAAACAGCCAAGATTAGTAAAGAAAACTTCGAAATTACCCATTACAGATCGGAAAACCAGTTTTAATTCAATTCGCATTAACTGCCCCGAGCTGAATAATTAACACTCTTTCGGTACACCGCATAAATAACTCAGAAAACGAATTTTATTTCAAGTCCAACTTTAAATTCGTTTGACGTTATCTGAATTCAAGATTCAAACATTGTAAGCAATTTACTTTAGCTACAGTCAAATAGATGTACAAATCCATCCGCCGTGCTATTTCTGTGCCTTAGAATTAGATGTCTCGTTGATCTTGTGTTCGCAAGCGCTACAGCATGAGGTTTTGGGTTCGATTTCCGGGGCGGAAAAGTGTTATTTGACTTCGCACCTGGCTTTTTTGAGTAGCCGTCCGAATTCTCGATGTTTGTCCAGTTTTCGGTGATTGGCTCGTCCCCTAGAGTGAGTGTACTAGGTACTGTGGGGACGTAGTCAGAAGTGTTTAAATAAATTACCAAATTACTTTTATAGTTTATATATTTTGTAAGAATTTTACAATATGCCTCCCTTCTGGGCGGCTCCACTAGAATTGACAATCAAAAACATATTCACTTATTTTCTATTCGAAATTCATTTACCTTTCAAGTAATACCAATTGCCAGTATTTTTACAGGCAAGTAGGTTGCCTTCTAGTTAAGCAGAGTCCTCACATGAGCTACGCCCCTACGAATAGACGCGCAGAATCATATGAAGTGCTTCTATTCTATGTCTTGAAAGGTTACATGAAACCTACCTTACCCTAACCCGAGCATTTACCTAATAGGGAAATCACATTTACAATTGAGGTACGACCCTTAAAAGGGGAAGGCTTAATCATGACAAACGAGTTATCGGACGCTCCGATATGTGCTTTTAACTTCAGTTGACGTGCACATACGCACTAACAATTCAACGCCGTCATGCTTGAACCTCCTTGACCAAAACCCTAAAAAAGGAACAAGGCGTCCTCCCAACACAAGAATGATGCGTCAACTCACATCGACCCGGATGGGGTTTAATCTCAAAAATTCAAATAAGACACAATTTTTCGATCTCGTGCGTTTATCAGGCCAGAGAAGGAAAGGCTGGATCGCATCGAATTTCTAATCCTATTCATAGAGCTTGCACCAGGGTTTATTATTATAAATTCATTTATTATTTTAAACATCAGACATAAACTGGACCAATGATGTCAACTCGACATCCTTTGCAAAGGCTATGCCCCGTTAGCAAAGTCGGTTTCAGTTATGACTATTACTTTTAGAAACCCCTGGGTTATACTATTACCCTGGCTTGTGCCTATGCCTTAATCGCATAACCAAAAAATATTTCTTCAATGCGTGGCCAACGTTGCCAGCCTCTTCTTCCCCCTGCGGCTTACAACTCACACATCATCAGCACATGCAACGGAAAGAACTAATTTAATTATATATATCGATACTACTAGAGAATATCGATAAGAAAACTATCGATACATATTTTCCTACTTTCCCATCACTATTAACTTCAATATGTCAAATTGGATAGTTGTCATTCATATTTTTTTCTTTTATTTGACAACCGGCCTCTTCCTTTATGGAACCTTACGAACCTTAACCTATTCTTACCTATTTAAACCTATCTCTTATCCTACTCTAACATTAAAAGGTTTTAATCTATTTACATGTACAATGTCCCTAAATCGACAATTTTTTTTTTAATAATTACATAATTTACATCATATGATCTTCTAACTATTTGGTATGGGCTTTATACAACCTACATAGCTTTATACTTCTATTTATGGTCCGGCCTAACTAATCTGTCGCTAATACGGCGCATAGAGTATAAATAAATTTAATTATGGTGTGAACACTGTGCTTTATTATGTTGTCTATGGCACTATATGTCAAACCAATTCTTCGATGAAAACTTTGCATTACTTTTGACAAGGTTTTGACACTGTCCTTTTATGTATTATCTGTGGGACTACGTGTCAAATCAATTCTTATAATGAAAACTATGCTTTACTTTTGACAAGGTTTTGACACTGTCCTTTTTTGTATTATCTGTGGGACTACGTGTCAAACCATTTCTTACCATGACATCTATGCTTTCAAAGCATCTATTCGCCTTATGGGCTTATAAGACTTTTCTATAAATTTTTGACTGTTTCTGACTTAGTCCTTATGGATTTGTATTTGAACTTCGTCAGTAATTTCAAAAGCTAATCCTATTTAGTAAATAAAGACAAGGCAGAGGAATATTTAATTTCATAAAAACATATACAGATAAATAATTCAAACAATCATTCGCATTTAGTTTCATTCGATGCCCAGCGCGCATCGCAAATTCCTTCTAAGTTGGACCGTATCCATTTGCATGTCATGAAAAGAAAACATTGGTTAATAAAGCATAAAATATAAGACAACATTAAATAAATCAGTTTGCATAATACAATATTTACAACATTTTATACCTAATCTTCTTTCTATAAAATTTCCATAATTTGCATTTTACGAGTTCGAATTGCTTTATGTATTCGCAATGCAAAAATCTTTGTACAATGTTATATCTAAGGCAAATATGAAGTGAATTTTTCCTTGCAACAATCATAGTAACCTTACTTGAACCAAACCTTGCTCCCCAAGAAGTTTTATTATAAATTCTCTTGTATTTAATTCGAATCATAATTTTTTTATTGATCGCCTTCTTTGAATTTGTGTTGGCACAATAAGAAATCTTACTAAAGACTCTTTTGAATTTCCTATGGATCTCTTTCGGTTTATTTCGAGAAAAACCTTTCTTAATAGCTGTCAACTTCTTTCTTTTCAAAATGACTTTTATAAAATTTTGTTTTATGTCAGATTGAAAAATTTCAATATTATTTTCAATTTTATGGTTGAAATCAATGGAATTCTTATGCATTTTAATATCCGAGACATATTGGTGTCCCGATGGAACCACAACTAGTTGTTCCGACGAAATCTCATCATTTTTCTCTGCAAGACGAATGGAATTAGTGGAGACAATTGGACTGGACCGACACATCACAATACCCTCGTCCAGGCACTCGCTGTTGGATAGGGAGTCCAACTCCTCGTCAGCCGGGCCGTCCGCGCACTCGCCCTGGAACGACGACGAAGACTCCACCTCCAACTGGACATCGACGGGGCCGTCATCTCCGCTGGTCTGGTCACCTTCGTGCTCCAACATGCAGAGCCCTCCGTCGGTATGATCGCCATCGCCATCAACTGCGTCGCCTTCTCCGTCAATGTGGTCAACGCTTTTCTCACTGCATTGATTATTGTTTTGTGTTTGTTCGTCCTTAATCACGATACTAGAAAATAAATGTGCATTAACATCCTCACACAATACATCAGGTTGTTTTTTATCTGCTTTTATTTTAGCAATTATTATGCGCTGTTCGCAATAACGGCATCTGCGGTGAAATATAGAGAATTCACTCCTCAAGCGATCGCATAACACTTCAAAGTCCATGTCATATTTAAAAATCATACGATAAAAATAATATGCAGCCCCCTGCAGGAATCCTCCCAAGATCAGGCTGTAGTCGCTCTCTCTCCATTCATTTATTCTGGCCACCGACTTGAATTCGGTTAAAAATTCCTCTAGACAATACCCGTTCGTTCCCGTGTAATAATCATTCATCATGGCTAGCCTTTTATGCTCAATTACACTAAATAATAAAACCACTTAGCTTTATTCCGACTCTTCCTTATATTTCCATCCGCTTAAGAGAGGGAATAAGAGGTAACAACCCTCTCTGTTAAAACTTATCTCGCTTTATGTACGCCGATAGGGCTTCGTGCACTGTATATCGCCATGCACACGCGAACTTCTGTCTTTAAACACTTTCAACGTTTTTCACTCACTTACTACGTATAATGTACGCCGTATACACGCGTATTTATTTTTTATATTTTCTTCTCTTCTGGGATTCTGTACTGTATCCGGCGCCTCCAACATTTGTGGGGACGTAGTCAGAAGTGTTTAAATAAATTACCAAATTACTTTTATAGTTTATATATTTTGTAAGAATTTTACAATATGCCTCCCTTCTGGGCGGCTCCACTAGAATTGACAATCAAAAACATATTCACTTATTTTCTATTCGAAATTCATTTACCTTTCAAGTAATACCAATTGCCAGTATTTTTACAGGCAAGTAGGTTGCCTTCTAGTTAAGCAGAGTCCTCACAGTACCTCTCTGTCTAACCCTTCTAAAAATATAGGATGATGCTTATGTTATGTGTGATATGTAGAATCAGATCAGACAGATCTGTCATAGTGAGATAAACTATGATTTCGCCTCTTCAAAGTTCTCTTAAAACCACTTCAAAAGCATAAGTCCAAAATACAAATGAAATTATAATTCAGAGGGCATAGTAACAACTCCCGATGGTTTCTGAAGTCCTGTTCACTTTGAATATAAAATTAACATAAATCTGCATAGTTTTAATATAGTGTTCCATTGTAAATAGCCAGAAAAGCAGTGGAATTAGATTAGCAAAGTTTGTCATAAGCGAGTCAATATTTTGATTCCATTTATTGTTTGGGAATGGTTCAGGCTTCGAGTAAGTACGGTTGAACCTTTTCCAATAGGTTTTGGTGCTTTATTTCATAAGATCAATGGTTAACCAATTTTGTTGAGTTTAAGAAACTGAGTTGAAAACGGTTAGATTGAAATTACTTCTCTAACCATTACACATTATCTAAGCACAGCTCTTAGTAAACTGTTAAGATATTGAATAACTTTAATTTATATGAATTTTTTCATCATATGGTGAAATATATTGATATTTAATTTTTAGAGAACGTCGTTTTCTATATTTTCACCCGAGCAGAGCTCAGTCACCCAGGTTTTTATTAGGGAAGCGTGCTTCACCGTCAACCACATCATCGCTTATCATCAGGTGAGATACTGGTCAAACGCGAGCCTAGGAACAATACAATTAAAAAAAGAATACCCCGCCACTAAAAATAGGAAAATCTTAAAGTAGTCAAACAAACGAAATAATTATCTTGTGGCTACGTTATTTATTTGTCAGGTCTAGCGTTTTGGCATTGGCATGCATAAATGGATAAAGTGTTTGAGATTGTTATTGGTCCATTCAAGTAATTTGTTAATAAGGTAAACTAAAACAATCTAACACACATAATTGTCTACTCAACTAACATAATTTCACACAAAATGGCCTTAACAACAAGGCTACTTAACCATCCAAAATAATGCTAATCACAAATCATTGGCCTGTGACTTCCAGGAGCCCATACACTTGAAGCAATAATATTTACCTATCAATTGCATTTGTAAGGATATTAACTAAAATAAGCATAATTTCAACTTAATTTTCCCACAGAAATAGTCGTAAAAACAAGGCTATGTACTTAACCATTCAACATAATCCTAATCACAAATCATTGGTCCGTGAGTACCAGGAGTCCATACACTCAAAGCAATAATGTGTAGGCTTATATTAAATCAACTCAACTAACATAATTTCCATACACAATGGGCCTAAGCAAAAAGGCTAATAAACCATCCAAAATAATCCTAATCACAAATCATTTGCCAGACCAGGAACCCATACACTCGAAGCAATAATATTTACTATCAATAGCATTTGTTTGGCCATTTCTCGATAATTAGCTCTGCATGTCGTTCAGAATTCACCGACCAATACAATTTGATATAATGTTATCCGTATTTTCTCGACTCATTGGTCTAAGAGGTACAATAATGGAGTTATAATGGGATGTAACGGAGGTTATATAAGGTTACGAAGCATTTCTATGGTATCATCGACTATGGGTTTAATTTCAAGGCCACATCACAAGGCAGTAGCATATTTTTATCAGAGTATAGACTTACTGGACGCCAGCGATTACTGAATTATGCTAATTATGCTTACTTATTGATTAGCTTTAAAAAAATCTTGGAGTCTGCAAATTGGCCCATCCTTATTTATATGGAACTAGTGGTGTCACTCACAAAACTCCAAAATAATTATCAACCTTTTTAATGTGCCAAATGTTGGGCACAGACCTCCTCTCATAGAGAGGAAGTGAGCTATAATCCACCACACGGGTCCAGCGCGGGTTGTTGGATGTCACATGTCTTCTCCGCACGATGGAAACCCAATGGGTAGATTATTGCGCACATTATTATTATAATATTATAAGACCTACTGTAAATTACCAAAAATCACACTAATAAATAATTTTAATTTGATGTTTTCTTTCATCGTTTTGCGATTTGAGAACCGTTTGGCGAAATCCTATAAGATGTTTAAATTTTGCCGGATTTTTCAATTCTCCGGGCAATTTTTTAATTTTTTCTCTCTGGTAAAGTCATTCGCGGTCTATATAATTATAAACATAATCTTCGTTGCGAAATAAGTTGTTTGTGAAATAAATAGTACAAGAAACGTTGGTTGTAAAATTTGACAATGGTGTTTTGGTGAAACATTAGTGAACCGTTTCCGAACGCATTCAACCCGAATCTCTTCAAAGTTTGAGTGAACAGGCTTCTTCTGGGTAAGCTCGCTCCATCGTCGACCTAGACTAGAGTCAAGAGCAAACCTAAATAAAAAATATCAAATCTTCATCATCAAAATAAAAAAATAAAATATATTATCCGTTTTACACCGTTTCATTTAGAAATAAATTAACCTATTTGCTTGATCTACCTGAATGAAAGGGCCAAAAGGCGCAATTTCCCGACCATTTTATTATCAAACGTGTGTTCTATTTCTCTCACGAATGTTCTCGGGCCGGTGACTCGGTTCTCGGTTATTTTCTGTTATCCGTTGTTCTCCAATTACTGTGGGTAATTATACAATTTTGTATTAAACTCAATTGTTTGTATCCAGTTATTTGGAATAGTCTGTATTGTGATGGAGTTCCCATAGCCAATGGCGAAAGGATATTTTAAACATTATTTTTGCGGCAATCCGTTGGCTGCGAATCGCACAGGAGCGGTTGATGCTTCGACACTTGGGGAAGTCCTATGTTCAGCAGTGGATGTCTTTCAGCTCACCGGTGATTTAAAGGAAACATTAATTTATAGAAATGACTTCTAAAAAACTTTTTAACAAAAAAACAAACCAAAAAAAAAACACTGCAAAGTGAAAAATAACCTTCTTTTCCGAAGTCGGTGACTTTGGTACCTATAGTTTTACGTGTTTCGACACCGACTTCGGAAAAGAAAGCAACAAGGTAAGCATGGTAACTTGCAGTGCGTCTAGATGTCCGATCGTAGACGGGGGCTGGTGGGATGAGGTCGTGGAGTTCTTGAGCACACTCACCGAAATACAGTCTGTAGAAGACCGACAAGCAGGCAACCTTGCGGCGATGAGCCAAGCTGTGAAACTTGGTATCCACCAGTTCAATGAGCCTCTTGGCTCCGCGTTCCACCGAGTTAAGTGCGGCAAGCTGATACTTAGCTGAGCCATCCCAAAGGTGACAGCAATACTCCATGCAGGATCGGACTTGCGCTTTGTACAGGGTTAAAAGCTGTCCAGGCGAAAAGTATCGCTTCACCTTATTTAAGAAGCCCACTTTTGTGGCCGCAATTTGGGCATTGTACTCAATGGAGGTGCCGAAGTTGAGACTGGATGTCAACTCCATGCCTGGGCACTCGAGCAGATCAGTCAATGGAACAGACGCACCCCGAAAAGTAGGCGCCTGATCGAAAATACTCCTTTTAGCGGTAAAAGAACACGCCTGTGTTTTGGTGGCGTTAAAGGAGACAAGATTGTCATAACCCCACTGTGAGACAAGGCTTAAGGTCAAATCTGTCCGCTCTACCATAGCCACTCTCAAGGAACGAACTTCATCCACGCTGGGTCTTGCGCTGGACAGGTATCTCTCTGAAACAGTACTGTCATCTGCGTACCCAACAATACCAAGCTGAAGTAGGTATTGATGTGTAGCAGGAAAAGAGTTGCAGAGAGAACAGACCCCTGAGGAACTCCGGAACCAATAGCCATAAGGTCAGAGGAGCAGCCGTCTATGACTACTTGGATCGACCGTTCGCAAAGGAAGTCTGATATCCAGCCACAAAAACCAGCGGGGATGCCATACGCAGGAAGCTTACCGAGTAGACTTGCGTGCCAGACCATGTCAAAGGCTTTCGAGATATCCAGCGATACAGCAAGTGCTTCGCCGTGTCTCTCGATGGCTTCACCCCAGCAGTGCGTGACATACACAAGAAGATCGCCAGTAGACCGTCGCCGGCGAAAGCCATATGTCACTGAGGAGATTATTGTCTTCAAGGTAGGTCAGCAACTTACTGTTCAGTACCCTTTCCATAACTTTGCACAGAATGGAGGTAATGGCGATTCGACGGTAATGGACAGGGTCTGCACGGTTGCCTTTTTTGGGCACTGGTTGCACATTTGCAAGCTTCGAGGACTTTGGCACCGTTCTTTTTACAAGGAAGAGCCGGAACAAGCGTGTCAACACAGGAGACAGTTCGGGCGCACACAGCCTCAGCACTCTCGCTTAAATGCCCTCTGGCCCGCTGGCCTTGTTCACGTCTTGACTTCATAATACTCTTCGGACCTCTTTGGTGTGCACAGCTATCTCCGGCATCGAAGAGTCACAATAAGGTACAGTAGGTGGTTGCTTGGATCCAGCGTCGAGACGTGAACTGCTAGCAAAGAGAGATGCAAATAAATTTGCTTTCTCACTTGCAGAGTGAGCCAGCGAACCATCAGGTTTCAGCATTGGAGGTAAAGTGGGACGACAGAAATTCGATTCAACCGCTTTAGACAGGGACCAAAACTGTTTACTACCCGGAGGGTGCGATGCCAGCCTGGCTCCAATACGTCCAATATGGTCAAAACGTGCTCGACGCAAAACCCGCTTGCAGAACTTATCGCTTGCACCCGCTTGCGTATCTATGTTATCCTAGTACATTGCCAACCTTTACGGCAGGATGATTAAAATATACTCTGGCCTTGTTTGATCGTAAGGATCAGCATTATTTTTAGTTGAATTATAATGTAGGTTTGGTCTGTTTAGAGGGGTTAGCAGAAATGGGGTTATTTAGGTGAAAATCTAGGCAAGGGTGCTTCATTGTCATTAGGTAAGCTAGTTTAAGGCAAGCTTATGCCTTCAGTTAAGATTTTAATAGATGAAAATAACTCTATCTTTCTAGTTGACACGATAGCACGAAAAACCGAAAAAAATTGCGAAATGATCTATGCTCGGGAGAGAAAATTAAAATAAGCCTTCTAAATAAATAAATCTGAGCCCAAGATGTATGACATTCTAATCAGAATGTTCTTTGCGCTCAGGAGATTATATCCAAAAAAAGCATTTTTAAGAAAGAAATCTGAGCTCTTTATATACGTATGAATATCGGAGTTTTGATACTCTACAAGCAATATTGACTACTGCAGAACACACTAGAAAAACTCCCACGGAAATTGACATATAAATCACAATTTTTGCAAGCGTCTCTAAAAATATAAGATTATATCTATCGCATATCGATTCGAATCTGACCCAGACTTACGACTGAAGCAGGCACTAAACTTTATTCCTACACTCCTAGTACTTCACGACACAGCTCTAGGATTTTTAGGATTACGTGAAAAGGTTCCCTTCGATTGCTTTTGTTTTTATTATTATTAGCCGCCGATACACGGGTCGGGTTAGGGTTTATCTCAAGAGTTCTGCCAAATATTTATCGTGCCGAATCTTTAGGATATTGTAAGCAAATAGATGAGATGTCATCTTGACCGATAGATCTCGGAAATAAGTAAAAAATACTCGTTGAAGACAGATGCATGCGTTGAAGACAAGCTTCTCAATTTTTACGAAAAGCCTATTTAAATTCATTTGATGGAGCGCCTTATAATGTGAAAGGCGATTATTGCTTCTTTACTTAAACAAATTATGATAAATTATAGACATATTAGCAAAAATTGTCGACATTTTTTTTACTGCAATGTTATTCTTTTGCGAGTACGGTAGGTACGTATATAAGCAATCGTTTTAAGACACTCAAGTTTGTCAATAAAACATTACACTAATATTATAAGGCGAAAGTCTGTGAGTGTGTTTGTATGTTTGTTACTTCTTCACGCTCAAACGGCTGGACGGATTTGGATGAAATTTAGCACAGATATAGATTATAGTCTGGAATAACTTATCTAGATACTTTTTATCTCGGAAATAGGTTCCCTTGGGATAATTTTCGACAATCACGCGGGTGAAGCCGCTGACAGAAGCTAGTTAATATAATTTTTTATGATTTTCTACTTCTTAATGATTCTGATTTCCTGGTAGTTTGAGAGTCTTTACCACACATGATTCCAGCCACAGTTTTTTTTTTCTTCAGTTTTTTGGGATTTCCTGGTCAGATGTTGCAAATCCAACTGATCTCTCAGATGGTCTTGGAGTAAATAATAATGACCACACAAACTTTAACATATTCATTTGCCACCCCATGAGTTTCGAAAAATCCTTTCTTAAATGCCACCTACAGTATAAAATTAATATCCTCCTAAAATTTAAACTTCTATCATTAGTGATTTAGGCTGGGCGTTTATATGTCAGTCGAGACATCGCCTTTTATATATTTAAAATATAGATATATAGATGAGTGCATTATCAGTATTATGACCTTAAGACTGCCAAGCACATGCAAGACCACACTGAACATAATATTACCATATTCAGGCCTTGAACAGACCGAGACCTTGAGGCCAGACCTTGGTTGATACCAAGGTCTGTGTTAAGCACCAGTGGGCCTGACATCATCATCAAGCAATCTGCCTAGCCTTTTCCCAGCCATGTAACACAACACAACATCCTTTGCCAAGACCAATGTGAGGTCATCATCAATCAGCCGAAAGAGTACTAGATCGGATTATACACAATCTGAAAATAGACTAACTAAAAAAAATACGAAAAGAAGGGGCTGGCCCTACTAAAAATCTTCATTATCACTCACTAAACCGATGATCCAGTCATATTAATTCCAAACGTGTACGCACCTTGATTGTATTCAACTAATTGCGCCTCTATTTACCTCGTTAGTGTTAATTATCGTGTGTTATTATTTAACTGTTGTTAATTTGAGATATTAACCTCTCCATTGCCCTTTGGGTGACTGTAAGCTTTCTGATGAGGCCCATTGTAAGCGACCACGTCTCAGAGCCATAAGTCATCACTGGCAACACACACTGGTCATATACTTTCGTCTTGAGACACTGTGGTAAGTTAGACGAGAAGATACCGCGCAACTTCCCGAACGCTGCCCAGCCGAGTCGGATTCGACGGTTGACCTCTTTCTCGAAGTTGGCCCTACCCAACTGGATCGTTTGTCCCAGGTAGACATAGTCGCCCACAACTTCGAGTGTATAGTCTCCGACCTTAATAGGAGTGGGTGTAACATGGGCATTCATCATCACTTTGGTTTTGTCCATGTTCATCCTAAGACCCACTCTTTCGGAAGCTCTACTGAGGTCATCGAGCATTATACTGAGGTCCTCCATGGTCTCAGCCATAACCACTATATCGTCGGCAAACCGAAGGTGAGTGATGTACTCGCCATTGACGTTGACTATCTCCAGTCCAGAACCTTGAAGACGTCCTCCAGTGCAGCGGTGAACAGCTTCGGAGATATGACGTCTCCCTGTCTCACACCTCGCTGCAAATGTACGGGTTCCGAGGTCTGATCCTGAAGTCAAACTGACATGGTGGCGTTTTTGTATAAACACTTCAACACCTCGATGTACCGGTAGTCAATTTGGCACCGTTGGAGAGACTGCAGTACAGCCCAAGTCTCGATCGAATCGAAGGCTTTCTCGTAGTCCACAAACGCTAAACAGAGAGGCAGGTTGTACTCTTCGGTTTTCTGTATAACCTGCCGCAGCGTATGTATGTGGTCTACGGTGCTGAAGCCTTTACGGAATCCGGCTTGTTCGGGAGGCTGGAAATCGTCAAACCTGCGCGCGAAACGATTCGTGATGACTCTTGAAAACAGCTTGTAGACATGGCTAAGAAGTGAGATGGGCCTATAGTTCTTCAGTAAGGCATTGTCACCCTTCTTGAAGAAGAGTACCACCATACCCCTGCACCATGCCTGTGGCGTCCTCCCCTCGAGTATGACGGAATCAAACAGCTTCTGAAGGGCCTTAAGGACCGGTTTCCCACCCGCCTTCAGGAGTTCGGCCGTGATTCCGTCATCACCTGGCGCCTTGTTGTTCTTAAGCTGTTTCAGAGCCATCCTAATCTCATACAGGCTGACGTCCGGAATGTCTTCGGTATAGTGTCGGGTCAATCTAGCTCTAGGGTCATTGGCTAGATTTGCGACGGGTGTACTGGTTGACGTGTACAACTGCCCATATAATCTCTCGATTTCCCTCAGAAGCTCCGGTTTGGCGGATACGATCCTGCCATCATCGGTCTTCAGTTTCGTGAGCTGGCTCTGCACAATAGACAGATCTCTTCCAAAGACCTTGGAGCCCTTATTCCGCTTAATCGCGTCTTTAATACTTTCGGTATTAAAGCGGCGGAGATCGCTTTTCAAGGACTTTGAGATCCGTCTATTTAGCTGCCGGTATTTCAACGCATCGTCTGAAGACTGCAGAATCATATCACGCCTCTCCTTCATGAGCTTGAGAGTAGGACCAGAGAGCTTTCTGTTCCTATCTGTACGGCGGGTCTTGAAAAACTTAGACCCGACCGTATGGACAGCTTCCATGAACCCATCGCTGTATTCGTCCACGGAGCTCCCTAGGCACTCGAAACGATTCTGGAGTTCGAGTTGAAAGGTTTCGGGGTTTTGGACCTGGATTTGTGCTGGACGGAGCGTGGACTTCATCAGTCGAGACCTTTCAAGCTTGACATTAATGTTCAATGTGCCTCTTACCAAGCGGTGATCGCTCCCGGTTTTCACTGAGTTGATCACAGAGACATCATTGAACATTTGCTTCTTGGTTGACATGATGAAGTCGATCTCGTTTTTAGTTGCACCATCGGGGCTTTGCCAGGTCCACTTCCCGTGCTCACGCTTTCTGAAGAAGGAGTTCATCATGTAGAGGCCCTCCTTCTCCATAAAACTGGCTAGTAGGTGACCCCAGTGGTTCCGACGTCCAACTCCAAATTGCCCCACTTGCAGCTCATCCTCGTCTCGTTTGCCTAGTTTCGCGTTGAAGTCCCCCATGACAACGGTGAAGTAAGTTTTAGAACCATGCATGGCTCTAGAGATATCCTCATACATGGTCTCTACCTCGTCGTCGGGGTGTGCCAAGGCGTAGACCTGTATGACCTTCAGCGAATATCTTGCGGATATTCTGAGTATAAGGTACGCCACCCTGGTCGACACACTCTCGATCTTCACCACGTTGTTCACAAGGGACTTGTGGACGATAAACCCGACACCACCCTGGGACTGCCGGTCACCCTCTCGGAAATAGAGCAGGTTACCGGATTTGAGGATTATCGAGTCCTCCCCCTCTCTTCGGACTTCAGATAACCCTATAATGCTCCATCGTAACCTGCTCAATTCTTCCTCGAGTTCGGTTATCTTCTCGTCGGTCCGGAGTGTTCGTGTGTTATACGTTGCCAGGTCCAGTCGTCGGTGTTTATTGGGGTAGCCGGGTCCACTCCGGAGATTCTTTGCACCCCTTGCCACGCCATCACCTCGACCGCTACCGTAGCCGAGGGTAGACGGGCTGCCGGGCACTCGGGGCCGTTTTTTTTTGTGCTATTCATATTGGTTTGGGGGGGTTTGCCATAATCGCCACGCTTGGCAGACGGGTTGGCAATCGCAGTTGGTTGGTAAAGTGCACAGAGAACGCTGCTGCCCATTCTCTGGTGTGTCCCTTAGTCGCCTCTTACGACACCCACGGGAAGATATGGGATGGTGAAATTCTTTACGTCCGTCACCATACGGTACAATAATAATACGGTTGTCTTGTAATAATAAATAAATAAATATAGACGTAGTTTTCATATACTTATTCACACAGGCCTCTCAAACCAAGTTTTTTTTTTTTTTTTTTTTTTTATTATCAATAGGCTCGCGCTTGACCACTATCTCACCTGATGGAAAGCGATGATGTGGTCGACGGTGAAGCACGCTTGCCTAGAAAAAACCTATTCACTCTTGACTTAAAGACCCCTAGATTGTAGCTATCGGGAAACACAGACTCCGGCAGGGAATTCCACTCCTTAGCTGTACGCATAATAAAAGTGTCCCCAAAACGTTTTGTGCGTATGGGTGGGATGTCCACCATGTACCGATGACGCATCACCGTGCGTCTGGTTGTCCGATGATGGAACGGGCTGGGCGGAATTAAATCATGCAATTCCATCGCACACTCCCCGAAATGTAACCGATAAAATACCGACAAGCTGGCAACTCGGCGACGATGTTCAAGGCTCTGGAGCTTTGATTTGACCAGTGCTTCATCGCCGATGAGTCTCTTGGCCCGCTTTTCGATCGACTCTAGTGCATCTAGCTGATATTTGGCAGATCCGTCCCAGAGATGAGAACAGTACTCCATGCTCGATCGAACTTGCGCTTGATACAAGTTGAGCAGCTGTTCCGGCGTGAAGTACTTTCGCACCTTCGCAAGGATCCCCAACTTTTTGGCAGCCAGCTGAGCCTTTGCCTCAATGTATGGCCCAAAATTGAGAGTTGATGTCAGCGTAACGCCAAGAAGGTCAAGATGGTCCGTTATTGGCACGGTTACATCACGGAAAGTTGGAGCCGGGTGAAATTGGCTCTTTTTAGCGGAAAAAAGACACGCCTGGGTTTTAGCAGCATTAAACTTGACCAGATTGGCTTCACCCCAATCGGAGACTGCCTGCAAGGACAAGTTTAAACGCTCCACCATGGCCTCACGGAGAGACCGGATCAGTGGGCCGGTAGCACGTGCGTTGGACAAGTATCTCTCAGCAACAGTGCTGTCGTCTGCATACCCAAAGGTGCCGGGTTTTAGCAGATCGTTGATGTGCAACAAGAACAATGTTGCCGAGAGTACCGACCCCTGAGGGACGCCGGCATTAATATCCAATTGGTCCGACGAGCAGCCATCGATAACCACTCGAATGGACCGATCCCTCAGGAAGTCTGCAATCCAATCACACAGACCACCGGGCAGACCGAATGAAGGAAGCTTACCAATAAGGCTTTCGTGCCAGACCCTATCGAAAGCCTTCGAGATGTCGAGGGAGACGGCAAGCGC
This sequence comes from Orthosia cruda, assembly GCA_964057195.1. NCBI lineage: Eukaryota > Metazoa > Arthropoda > Insecta > Lepidoptera > Noctuidae > Orthosia > Orthosia cruda. The sequence continues at coordinate 57,278,216 of OZ059826.1, read as the reverse complement.
TTCCCCGTGCCTCTCAATGGCCTCACTCCATATGTGAATGGCATACGCTAGAAGATCCCCAGTAGACCGATTTCGGCGGAAGCCGTATTGGCGGTCGCTAAGGATATCATTAGTTTCTAGGTATGCCAGGAGCTTAGTATTTAGTATACGCTCCATACTCTTACAGAGTATGAGCAAGTTTTAGAAATACACATCACCCACGCCCTTCAGGCACGAATACTAGCATCACTACACACCAGACACATATACGCACTCGCAACCGTAACCCAAGCACATAACCACTTTTTTTCTTTTTCCTCTCTTTTATCGTATTCAAAGTGTTTAAATTATGTTGCTTAATTTTTTATTTGCCTCCTACCTAATAATCAAAACATGTTATTCCTATATCCCCATTACGTTTAATTTGTATATTATTGTGATTTCTTTATTTATTTGAATTGTTATCTCATTGTTATTTAATGTGTAATGTGAATCACATCACAGGAGTTAGAAATACCTGAATAATTGAATTTAATTATCAATCCAAAACAAATTAAGAGAATTTAATTAGTATTATTTATATTGCAATAGCAACTGAAACCTCTGGGGGGACTCCAGTCTCTCACAAAGGAGATTCTTGCAAATGTGTTAATATAGTTTTAAGTACATACATTTTAAGGCAACCTTTGTGGACAGAAAATAATGTTTGACAGTGCGGTAATGCTCCCGATGAATTTTGTCCGCTGATAACGTCATACGATCTCTCTCTATCTCCTTCCGTTTGATAAAAACTTCTAAGCCGCATTCATTTACAAGGCTTCCAAACGTGGAATTCATTTGATGTTTATCTCACTGGTGCTATATCATGGCGTTTCATCTTACGCTCTACTTGTACTATGCCCCTGAAAATCATGATGACAAACTGAATTTTTGACACATTGAGGATATAAAGGGGTAAGATAATGTGGTAATTTCCAAATAATTCATATTAGATGGTGGATGATAAATATGGAAGGTAGTTCAGTTCCAGTATCTATGACTCAAAAAAGTTTAGTATAATAATTATGACAAAATACCGCTATGCCGTTTTTCCAAACTATATCTAGATAGACGAATGTTATGTCTCCTCCTTCGTTACAAGAAAACATAAAAAATACGGACCCGGAAATGGATACGTTGAAAATATTAATAATTCTTTTAGATCCGTAAGAATAAAACAAATACTTCATTACTTCGTTTCATCGCTCATAAAAGATTGGGTATACTTTGCTGCAATCCATGTAATTTTAGCTCTTGTTAATATTAAAGGAGGTTTTCATTATTTCAGAAGTCAGAAGCTTTTGAAATGGGTTTTTCCGTGTTCAGATGTCAAGGTCAACGAAATTTAAATTAAAGCTGTACGATAAAGTATTATATGACTAGGGAGCCCCGAAAAAAAATAAGGACCGATGTTTGAGGGGGAAAAGCTACAAGTCCGTGATTAGACCAGTCATACTGTATGGAACAGAATGTTGGCCTGTGAAATAAATGGATAAAAAGAGCTTGCACGCAGCAGAGAATGTTGAGATGGATGTGCGGCATGACAAGAATGGATAAAGTGAGAAATGAGTATATTAGAGGAAGTTTGAAAGTGGCGATTCAAATAAACCTAAAGAAGTCCCATTAGAATTCAGCAAATGATGTAAATCTCTACTTTGCAAATGTGGGCAAAACTTTAGCTGAGAACTTAAGTAAGAATAATACCAGAAACAAACCCCATACATTAAATTCAAAAGCTCTTCTACCTTCTGATGAGGATGAAATTGGGACACTAATAACAGATTTAAAAAGTGATTGCTCTGTTGGCCTGGATATGATATCTGGTGAAGTCTTAAAAGGGAGCGGGGATATCCTGACAGCTCCGATATTATACATTTGCAACTTATCACTTTCGACTGGAGTTTTCCCTGGAGTCTACAAGAAATCGCGAATACACCCGATTTATAAAACTGGAGACAGAGGCTGTGTCAATAATTATAGGCCAATTTTTGTTCTCCCAACTCTTAAAAATAAATTGGAACGCCTTATTAATAAGAAACTAGTTAAATATCTGGTAAATAAAAATCTTCTTTCTCAATTACAATTTGGTTTTAGGGCAAACGGATCCACAGCTGATGCGGTATTAGAGCTGTCAAATTACGTAGTTCATAATTTTGATAATAAAAAGAAAACAATTGGGATATTTTTGGATTTAGCAATGGCATTTGACACAGTCTCTGTCCCGTTTTTTATAGAAAATCTAGAAAACCTTGGTGTCAGAGACCTCCAGTTGAAACTTCTTTAGCACTACCTGACGGACAGAACGCAATGTGTGCAAACTGGCAATATCATCAGTGAGGAGGTCCCCGTGCCTTTTGGTGTTCCTCAGGGGAGTATTCTGGGGCCTACACTCTTCCTTGTGTACATTAACGACCTTTGCAGATGACACGGCCCTGCATTTTTTTGGTGACTCTTGGGACGAGGTTTTCACATGTGCCCAGGAAGGAACGAATATGGTGACTAGCTGGTTATGCAGGAACCTTCTAAAGCTAAATGTTGTGAAGACTAATTACATAACCTTTGCCATAAAAACTAGTGACAGGCCTGATCCTTTGCATCGTATTATCTCACACTCATGCTCTAATCCCAATAATACAAACTGTCCTTGTCCCAATCTTACAAACACAGCATTGACAAAGTATCTGGGTGTAATGATAGTCAGCAACCTTAATCTCCACCATCACATTGACCTCCTAGCTGGGAGAGTGCGTAAACTGATGGTGATCTTTAAGGCCTTAAGACATGTCGCTCCAAAAATAATTCTCAAGTCGGTTTATTTCGCCCTCTGCCAGTCTCTACTTATTTATTGTATTACCTCATGGGGAGGTGCCTGTAAGACGCTTGTGACGAATTTTTGAAGATTGAAAGAGCGCAAAGAGCATTTCTTAAGGTTAGCCTGTGCCTGCCATTTTATTACCCAACTGTAGACCTCTATAAGAGATGGGAGGTGTTAACGGTTCGACAGCTTTTCATTTTGTATACGGTTCTGAAAAAGCATTCACTTTTAAAATATGAACCAGATAAATTTAGAAATAAGCGACGCAAGGATTTGGTTTGCACTACAGCGTCATTTAGAACTAAACTTGCGCATCGATTCTTTTGCTACCAAGGCTCCAATTTGTATAATAATGTGGATATGTCAACATGAATTACATTGGTTTAAATTAAATTGAATTACATTAGATTGGAGTATAATGGTTAAATTGTATTAAAGTAAATTGGTTTGGATTGAATTGAATTAAATTAAATGCAAGCACACACATACATGCTTCAAACTTCCACGCACACACATGCTACACACTTCCACGCATACACATAACTACAACTAACACAAAGCAAATAAACTTCGTGACACACACTTTTTTATTCCATTTGTTTTTTTCTACATAATAATGTTTAATAAGTTTTGTTAAGTCAATTTCCGCTTGGGGCAGGATTTGGTTGGTTCGCCAGGGTTTAGCCATTGCGATGAACATTTCCGATTATTGTACAGGATCCACTTTTCATCACAGGTAATGATTCGATTTAAAATCCCTTCATTATTGTGCCGGTTGAGTAATGTAAAGCAGCAGTCGACGCACGATTTTCGGTTTGCTGCACTCAATTCATGAGGTACCCACCTTTCAAGCTTTTTCAACTTCCCAATTTGCTTCAAGTGGATTAAAACAGTTTTATCACTAACACCGCAGCCTGCAGCTAACTCGGACGTGGTTTGCGATGGATCCGCTTACACAATAGCCTTCAATTCTTCATTATCAATTTTGGTGTCCGGCCGTCCACGGGGCTTGTTCCAACAATTTCGACAGGTCGAAATTTCCAGATTTAAAACGTTGGAACCAAAAACGCACTGTATTTTGTTTTGCTACACCGTTGCCATACACATCATTAATCCTTCGAGCCGTTTCTGCAGCACTGGTGCCACGATGGAACTCGTACTCGTAAATAATGCGATATTTCAAGTTTTCCATTTTGTAAATAGACTGGCGCAAAGAAAAAACCAAAAGAGGAAAAAACTAATGAATTATGGTATTTCAAACACAAAAGCATGAGTAAATAGCTGTATAAATTTAATATTGGAATTCCAAACCAAAGAGGAGATATTTGAGATCAAAGTGGCCAGTACGAAAAAACGCCAATTTCATAGGTAAGGACTTAATAGTGCGAATTTTTTTGGGAATATGAAATCAAATTATTTATGTGACTAATTTTATTGAATACACATGTTTTGGCACTCATTTAATCGGGTGGAATATGCTTCCTGGTTTAATTGAAACATGTTTACTTATTTGTTTTGATACTACAATGTAACATGTAAATTACACATACAAAATAGTGGTGGCGGTCAGCTTACAAATTACCATGCAGCACTACCGGACAACCTCTTTCATGTTCTTCGCTCCTGGTACAAATGGATGTGTGACTACCTGGTGGCTACTAATAAAACTTAAACATAACATAGAGTAAGATTTATGAAGTGCTCGGAATAGTATATTTCATTACGAATGCGGAAAGCCTGTCATTGCAAAGAGTTCCTACTAATGTCTACCTGAGCCGAGGCGCAGCCGAAGGTGAGGATTGACAGTCGGAACAAGTTGCAATGACGGTTCCGCACGTGTACCGAACAACAATTTTTAATACAGTTGCGAAAAAATGAAGCAATTTAATAAAATAATAAAAACACAATAAACTCAACTAACTAATCATTTATTTCTTATAAAAGTTATAATTCACATAATTATACATTGAAATTGGTACAGTTTTTATACTAACTGGGGAAGTTTTAGGTTGCATATTTACTGTTTGAGACAAACTATTATTAGTTTTGTATGATTGTTCATGTATATTTGTCAAAGATGTTATACAATGGTGTTTGCTAGTTGATGAAATTAGATCTAATGAATTATCATTATCAACGAAGGTAGATGGACGAACGTTCTCTTCAGTATTGTCATGTGAAGGAGACGGACTGGACTTTAAATTAATGGATTGTGTGATTTTTTGCCCAGTTTCTAGTTTTTTGTTTAATGAACCAGTAATATAGCCTTCTGCAACTTTGTCTGACTTCCAACCTCCTAGTCGCTTTAAGGACGTCAAATTGGCTCCTGAATCTACCAATAATGTAGCAGAGGTCCTCCTGAAGCTGTGCCCAGTACAATACTCAGCATTTGGCAGACCAAGAAACGTAGCTATTTCTTTTGGCATATTACCAAATTTGTTTATCCCGATTGCTAGAGCTGTACACTTCCCTTTTTGATAATTTTGGAAAAAATGGTCGGTTTTTCCTTTTTGAGACCGCTTATTCATATATTTTTGCATTATTCTAAGAAAATCTCCTTCAACAACAAAGCTTCTCGGTATCTTATTTTTTGTATTCGGAATCTTGATAAGTAGCATTTTTCCATGGGCGTTTTCTTTTAAAATAATATTGGCTAACTCCTCTCTGCGGCAAGCTCCAACAACGCCAAAAATCAGCGCAACCTACAAAACAGGGATTTGGTTAATATTTTTTTAAATAATACATTGACTGTATTTTGCGATTTCGTAATCTGAATACTAAAGAAAAATATAAGTATTTATTATTACGTTACCTTTGTGGCTAAATAACGATCATCGGAGCTTCGTTCAAAAACCTTTCCATATCATTCGATGTTAATATTTTCGACTTTTTAGTTGTAAAACCGTCTGATTGTCGTTTAAAGAAAGCATTTAGTTTTGGGTATTCACTTATATCCACGTTCTTCCTTATTTTCAGCATACTTTTTATATCTCGACCATAACGTAGAATGTTTAAATTTTGCTGAGAGATCGGAGAAGTATGCCAACATAACATTTTCTGAAAAACTATTTGCTTTTTTCCCTGCTCTCCACGCAATAAATTCGTCGTATGTAGATATGTAGCGACTTTTTGACTTTTCCGTTAAATTGTTCTCCGAAGCATTTTTTCCAATTATACTGAGTTCCGGTGGTGTTAATTCAAATAAGATATCGTCGACATTACTCATTTTGTGCAACAAACAAGTAAACTCGCAAAGAACATTTTTGGAAAATGGCGCCAACCGTAAAATAATATAAGCACAGATTTTTTTTTGTTTTCTTCACCCATTCTGGGTAGGCAAAGGGAACTATGCCCATACAGCCAAGTCTTCAGTAGATTTTTTTTATTGATATGAAATGAAAATGAAATTTAATGAGATGAAATGAAATGAAACCTAACCTAACTCATTGAATCAAATCATTAAATCTGATATTGAAACAAATTAGTAGCTTATTTTTAGAAATATTTGCATGAATCATAAAAACTTCTATGTTTTTTTTGTAAAAACTTCGTGGTTGGTTATTTCTTTTTAATAGACATTATTTTGACAGTTGGGATCTGGTTTTGGTCAGCCAGCTCACGAATATTTATCCTCCGACTGCACAGCATGATTTTCTTATTGTTTACATCTTTTTAGTTCCTTTCTTAAGCCATCGGGTCAATTGATTTTTTTAATTATTTTTTTTTTATAACCTTATAGTTATTTTTTTTTTCGAATTAAGAATCTGACATATTTTTGCATTCAAAAAGGTTTTCAATTAATACACGTTTTTAACTCCAAAAATTAATGTTATAAATCATAGTCAATTCCTAAGTTAACGGGACTGTCCTACAACCAAAAATCCGATGTTTATCCACTAAACTGAGCCTTCTCTCTCTCTCTCGCACAGAGGAAAAGACTATGTCCCAGCAGTGGGGAATATATGGTAAAAGAGGCCACTAAAACAAGTTTCTAATGAAATAACACTTTGCTTAATCCACCTTGTAACCACTAGCTAGACCAACGAGGCAGTTAATAAATAAAGTTCAAAAGCGCCAATCCACCAACCTAGATGCAAATGCACATAGTTTTACTACAAATTAGTCGGGCCACGCAGCGAACTACCTTGATGTCATGCTAGCCTGGTACTTTAATTGCAGGTTTTTGCCTAATGAGCTGGTCGTAATTGGGTCAATGTGTTTATAATATTAATTAGTTATGCATGTGTGTCATGGTTCGGTTGAGTTAAATTAATTATATGTTAGAATTTATTATGGGGAATGGTGTTTGTAGCAACATTTTATGTTGGAAAATGTCACATACACTTGAGGGCAATGAATTTTTTTTTACTTTCTCACACAAAGAAGGTAGTATCAACATTTTTAATGATTCACCCTCATCTCACTTTATTGGAGTCAGCGCGTCCTCTTCATCTTCTTTTGGGTATTTTAGGTAGGTAGGCTTCGCTATTCGTCGTTATAGGTCGTTATCTCAACACCCCTACATAAACATATCAATACATATAATAAATCTGTAGAAAAGTCGTTTTTGTACATCTAAAATATTTCCAAAAAAAATAGCCAGGGAGTTAAAGGAGAACCAACAGAACCCATTTCCAGCATTGTTGGAATTTTTGGTCTGTTTATCTGTTTATTTGTGCACGCATCACGTAAAATGTACGAAACCAATGTATATCTACATTGGTTTTATACATAATATGCGTATACATATTGTGCGTAACTTGAAGTATTACTTAGTTTTTGTTTCATCGCAATCGGTTCACTCTATCAAAAGTTAGATGAATGTAAAGTGTTCAAGAAGTAGAATATCGCAACATACGCAATTCAGATGCTTGGACTGTTGATCTCCATATTCGATAGATGGCGTTGTGCATTTCGCTTCATTTTCTGAAAGGCGGTGTTAAGATTTACCGCCCGCCGCGACCCCGTGCGAGGACGCTGTGAACCAGGGGGGTCGAATCAACGATTTACCTTCAAGGGCTATTTCAAGTGTGGCTAGAGTAAAAATTATAATACGGGAGTCGGGATACGAGTCTAAAAAAATCTATCTACAAACTACTGTGAAAACGTGCAATCCGAAAAATATTGGTACCAACCAAAGACACCGATTTCTAAAACGAAAGTAATTTTTCACCTGTAGTGTTTTTATTTGGAAAATAAAAAAAGAAAATGGTATTTTAAAAAAAAAACGTTATTTTTTATGTTTTCTATTCGGTGTGGTGTTCTGGAGTGCTACTAGATGGCGCGCGGCAAATCTTTCCTTAATTTTTACCTCAAAAGGTAAAAAAGGAACCCTTATAAGATCACTTTCTTGTCCGTCTGTTCTTGATTTTCTCGGGAACGGGTAGACGTAGCAAGTTAAAATGTATACCAGATACTGAGGTCTATAGTTTCTATTAGGTGTATAAAAATCATCCTGAGTCAACACGATAAAAAGATATAAGCAAATTTAGATTTTCGCGAAAACTTGTAAGTACCAAAATTTACCTTAATTTTCAACTATTTTTATTTTTCGGAATTTTCCCTTTACTTGTGCTGTAAGACCTTGCTTTTAACCAAAATTGACAATTCTAGGTCAACCGGAAGTACCCTATAGGTTTTGGGTCGAAAACCTATATGGTAGTTCCCGTCGACCTAGAATGACGAAATTTGGCAAAAAGTAAGGTCTTACAGCGCAAGGGAAAAATTCCAAAAAATTAAAAAAGTTAAATTTTAAGATAAATTATGGTACTTTCAAATTTTCTCGAAAATCTAGATTTGACTGCTTAGCGCCACAATCAGGGCATTCATATATAAATTGAAGAGGGCAGGGGAGGCCCTCTCTGTCGAAAGTCCTGGCCGAAACCCGAACTGATTGTCGTGCAGCACAAGATTTTCCTTTAGCTGTGTATCAAGCAGACCATCAAGCACCTTAGCGACTATGGTTGCTAGAAAAATAGATCTTTAGTTTCCCCTATCCGAAAGAGCAGGTGATCTTCCGGATAGAATTTACCTTTAACAATGGGAACCACAATCGTCCTCATAAGATCAGAGGGCAAGTATGAATGACCAATACATCAATTGTACAGCAGTGCCAAAAACCAAGGAAAGTGAGGACATGCAAAACATGAGCTACTGAGCCCGTCATGTCCAGGGGACTTACCTATAGACGTAGGCCTGATGACCCTGGCCACATCTTTGGTACTGAAACGTGTGCCCACCTTGCCACAACGGAGCTTAGCATCCAGCATCTCACAAGAGGTCCCTAGCGGTGACTTTAAAACAAACTGTTTTCCAAAAAAGTTCGCAATATCCTTCGCATCACTCACACCATTCAAACTAACAGGTACTGTGAGCTTTTAATTAAAGTTTTTTCTAAGAATTGTGATAAGACCCCTAGCTTGTTATACCTTGTTGGATAGCTAATAGAACAAAAATATTATTTAGCATATCTGCAGCACAACTGCCATACATTTTTAAAAAAAATTAAATTTATTTCTTTTTTACACTTTCAGTCCTCTACTATGACTCCTATGGTTCAGATATTTGGACTTTTTGCATTTAGAATAATAAACGAACTTCTCTAGTACTCAAAAATCGGAATTAGAAAAAAAATATGGCCATAGAAGACAAAAAAAATGCCAATTCTTAAGAAATTGGCATATTTTTTTAAAAAACCTTCTCAGTCCAATATCTCAAAAACGGTTAGGTTTAGGCTGGGGTGTTTCGTAGTCAAATTAGTCAGAAATGATGGGAACTATAACCTCTTAATGGATCTAGGTCGACTTAACCAGTAACCCTGTATATAAATGCAACAATCTTTCTCTAATATTGTGAGACGGTCCAAATTGCATACAAAGTGACTGTAACATTGTTAGTTATATGCACATCAAATAGTGCACATAGACTGTTAAATACAGGTCTTCGGGTCCCAAGCCAGGAGATAAACACCGGGGCCCATAGCGGCGTTGGGACTCCTGGACCCTTTCTGAAACTGTATCCCACGAAACTGCCGTAACGCAGCAGTGGAAAGCTAGGGGATTTGCTCCTTATTGGGAGATATACTGGTGCCTACTACAGGTTATTGGCACTTACCTGGGATTCTGCGGTAGGCTCCTGGGGGTCTATCAATATCGTGCCGTTGTAGCGTTGTGAGGATCACAACTGAAAATAGTCGATTGATACTTAATATCAAAATTAGTAAGTTAACACGGTTAATAGCCACATCCCTAATTATAATAATAATAATAGCACAACTCTAATTTTCCGGAACGCCATCGCTGCTGTCATTTGGATTCCGCTGGCTACGCTGAAATAACCATCCTTCAATCCTCACGACTCTGTGCCCCGTTCAGGGGAGTTTCACATTAGTTTAATGTTTGTACCTGATTATCTGTGCCGGACGACCAATATCGACTCCATCACCTATTTAATATTAGTTTTAGCGCTGTCTTGTTGGACGCGTGGCTAAGCGTCGTCCGGTACAAAAATGCAATGAGTATGTTTTTCTACTGCATCGGGGTGTGCCTCCGTGTTTTATTGTAAGTGATCACGTTTACTTATGTTAATAAATGCTAGCGTGTTCATACTTAACCCAATTTTGCATCTGTCAATGTGCTTGCTATGAGTTAGAAAATATGCTGTTAGAAAAATTCGTAATTTAACTGACATAGAGACAGCCCGTTTAGTTTACTTTAGCTATTTTCATAGTGTAATGTCGTACGGTATTCTGTTGTGGGGAAATGCCGCCGACATCCAGACTATCTTTGTTTTGCAGAAAAAAGCTGTTCGATCAATTTATAAATTAAGCCCGAGACACTCTCTCAGAGAGAAATTTAAGGAGATTAATGTTCATTACATTAATCTCCTTAAATTTCTGTGCCTTCTCAGTATATTTATGAAAATCTTTTATATGCCCATAAAAATATAAAATTGTTTAAAAATACAGTGATATCCATAACATAAATACTAGGAACAAACACAAATTTGTAGTACCTACAACAAGGCTCAAGAAAATAGGTGGCTCGTTTAGATGTCAATGTGTACGCTTTTATAATAAACTTCCAAGCCACGTACAAGATCTAAGTCTTAATAAATTCAAGTCTTTCATTAAACGTAAGTTGTGCCAGAAAGCGTTTTATACAACAAAAGATTACATTGAGGACAAAAAGGCTTGGGATTGAGCTGCTCCAATTAATTTTGTTTTTTTATTATATTTTGCACTATGCATTTTGTTATTATATTTTTTTTTTTTTTTTTGGTTTTCTTGCAACGACAAGAATATTTACTTTTTAAAGTATTATATTATTTTATTTTAATTATTGTGAATGTGAAGACTATGTGGATATATATATATTTTTTGTTTTTATTTCTATTTATCTTAGTTTTTAATCATGGTCTGGCAGTTTGAGTAGTTTATGCGGCTTACCCGAATGTCCTTTCTTTGGTATTGTTCGTCGAATCGTTGAGCTCCTTAAATTCTGAGTTGAGCTGCTCGGTTATTGACAAATGCGTGCACTGACTGGACAGGTCGACTCAATCTGGCTGGTTCTTTCCTCAAAAGACCATTTCAGACATCAGTCTACATGGTCTTCACATGATCTAATCAAGATTTTGTCAGGACTTTAAAAGAGACTGTGACCTCTGAGTTTGTTTCGGCCTTTCTTCTCAGAGTAGTCAGATAGGAAACGCCGACCTCATCTAGTTTTAAAATATGTTCGACATGTAAAAGTGTTTGTACAAACCAACTTACAGAAATAAAATCATTTATCATTTATGTTTGCAAGTTTTTGCTTGTAAACCGCTGCGATGTGCTGAGCTTTCACCTACAATGTTTCCCACACCGTTCCTTGGCTTAAAGAGGAAAAGAGGCTAGTGCATCGCATGCGGCTTGCTGCTAATTGCACTGCATCTAACATGTGCACCCTATGGTGCTTCCAGGGTCCACCGTGTAGGATGTAGCGGCCTGCGCAGCCTACCCTGCGCAGCCCTAGCCGCCACAGTCCTTGCAGCCTACTCGTGCCACCAGGGATGCACTTCACTGTGTAGGATGTAGCGGCCTGCGCAGCTTACCCTGCGCAGCCCTAGCCGCCACAGTCCCTGCAGCCTACTCTTGCCGCCAGGGACGCGCTCCACCGTTCACCGTGCAGGACGTAGCGGCTTGCACAGCCCTAGCCGCTACAGTCCCTGCGGCCTACCGTCGCGCGTCCACACGTCTACCACGTGCTGTCCAGGGGGCTGATCCTTGCCCTTACTACTGCTGTGCCGGTGTGCTGCCTATGCATGCGACCCGGGTCTGCCCTGCCTACCTGCGGCTTACCACCACGCGCTACGCGAGGACGTAGCCTCCTGCGCAGCCTACCCTGCGCAGTCCTAGCCGCTACAGTCCCTGCGTCCTACCACGGCCTACCGTCGCGCGTCCCCACGTCTGCCGTGTGCCAGGGACGCACTTCACCGTACGGCTGAGGGCTGACCCTTTGACCTCGCTTGCTGCTGTGCCTGCACGCTACCTACGCACGCCTGCCAGGTCTTGGCCTGCCTACCTGCGGCCTTCGGCCACGCGAGCCGGTGCCTGCGCAGCCTACCCTGTGAAACCCTAGCCGCTACAGATCCAGTGGCCTACCACTGAGCCTGTGCTGGCAGGTTTCCGCAACTACCACGTGATGTCAAGGGACGGTACCCTTTTATTTAACTAAGTGATGATTATCGGTGTAGAACTAATGTGACCACGTACCCGCGACCTAGCTGAGCTAAGTTTAGATACCTAAATATATGTATTAACTTGTCCAGCTGTTTTCTTTGTATCTACCTACTTACCTACAAGTTAGCGGCCTGCGCCGGCTACCCAGCGCAGCTCCTAGCCGTTACAGTGGCGCCCAACTCTTAATTTATCTATCTGTCACACAGTTCTGAACCGATACCTAGCACGCTTGCTCTTTGTACATCGTAGCGGTGTAGAATAAGTTGTTGTGTTATTATCAGTCGCTACTAATTGTTTATTTTTTGTAATAATGAGAACTCACCCGATTAATTTTAGACACTTAATTAACTAATTTACTAAATGTGAGTGCTATCTTGACCAAATAAGCACCTATCTACCCTAAACTTCCCAACCCTACCCTAAATATTTACCTACCGTACCCTACCGTACATACCTACCTACCAGTCCAACCAGGGTCCAGGGTACTATCTACCAACCTACCCTACTCAACCTAAATTACCCTACCCTACCTATCTACCCACCAACCCTGCCAACCCACCTACCCGGCCCCACATATCTACTTACCCTACATTCTCCACCCTACCCACCTACCTACCCTACCCTATCCTAGCTACCCTACCTATTTTTTTTAATGCAAAATGTAGCCTATGTCCTTCCTCAGGATGCCATCTATCAATGCCAAATTTCATTGAATACCGTTCAGTGGTTTAGGAATGAAAAGGTACAGACAGACAGGGTTACTTTCGGATTTATAATAATAGTATGGATTTTGTTGGTCACTGTGTCATTTTGTAGACACTACAGTCTGGCTTCTAAACTAGATAGAGGAAAGTATAGTAAGTTCTAGCAATCCGCTAGAACTTACTATACTTTCCTCTATCTAGTTTATATTAGTAAAATCCTCTCTCTGCAGCCGGGGTACTGTAGCGTTGTGAGGATCACAACTGAAAATAATCGAATGATACTAAATATCAAAATAAGTAAGTTAACACGGTTAATAGCCACATCCCTAAAAACAGGGAACAGCTCTAATTTTCCGGAGCCATCGCTGCTGTCATTTGGATTCCGCTGGCTACGCTGAAATAACCATCCTTCAATCCTCACGACTCTGTGCCCCGTTCAGGGTGAGTTTCACATTAGTTTAATGATTGTACCTGATTATCTGTGCCGGACGACCAATATCGACTCCATCACCTATTTAATATTAGTTTTAGCGCTGTCATGTTGGACGCGTGGCTAAGCGTCGTCCGGTGTACTTACCTACAAGTTAGCGGCCTGCGCCGGCTACCCAGCGCAGCTCCTAGCCGTTACACCGTGCCGGGAGATTGGGGATAGGAGAATATATATAATATTAGGAAAATAAGGGATAGACTGACGACTGTCTGGACCGAAGGCTCCGGCGTCCACCAGACAGAACACGTTTCCCGCAAAAGCACTTCGTTGTGCGTAAAATATATTCAAAACCGACTTCGCGGGCGCCCCACAAACCAATCGCGAACGGCGGGCGCAATTAACAATTACAATGGGCGAAACACATCTCGATTAGATATGTTTCTACAAGAACCCGAATTCACCATGAGCTCACTACAAATTTTCTCTCTCGACTCTTGTCAAGTGTCAGCTGTCAATCAAAAGACCGTCAAACTCAAAATGACAGCGAGCTGGCACAGTGTTGCAACAATATATTAAAAATCGGGACGAAACATACACTAAGGTTAAGGTTTTAGCTAAATGTTGTACAATGGTAGCTGAATCGTCTCGAAATGCCATATGAGTTTAGCTGCATACCTCATTAGATTTCAGGGCCCTGTTTAATATAACTGATAATTCGACATTTTTGCCAAAAACGACATTTCTACCACATTTTCTCAACATGTGATGTTAAATAAAGCAAATAATAAAAATGGAATATTGTGGGATTGAGATAGATATATATTTTCGTTCGTTACTTTTAGGATTTATTATATATACTGGCAATTTTCGTTTCATTTTGTGGAATTTCCAAAAACACAAAAAAGTATGTACATAATTATTTTAGATGGCTTGCTTGTAATCGATATGATAGATTTCTAGCAATAAGATAAAAAATAAAATATTGATCTCAAGTTTCTTTAAGTAGGTGTAGTCATAAATATATTATACCAAAGGCGTTTCAGATCTGTAAATATCTGGACACCAAGCCAAATATTTGTGGCTGTTAATCTGAAGTGCTTGCAATTTCTATGACATGTCATTCAAGAGAGAACATTGCTAATTATTTGTATTTATTCATAGAGAGTTCCTGTCTGTAGATCACTAGTAGGTATATGTAAAGAAGTACAGTCATGTAGAGTTCTGAAGATACGTTTCGTTTTTTTTAGGGATCCGTACCTCAAAAGGTAAAAAAAGGAACCTTTATAAGATCACTTTCTTGTCCGTCTGTCTGTCTGTCCGTGTGCCACCACCGATTTTCTCAGGAACGGGTGGATCTAGCAAATTGAAATTTACACCAGATACCGAGGTCTATAGTCCTTATTAGGTGTATAAAAATCAAGGTCCTGAGTCACCACGATAAAAAGATATAAGAAAATTTATTTTTTCGCGAAAACTTGTAAGTACCAAAATTTACCTTAATTTTCAACTTTTTTATTTTTCGGTATTATCCTTTACTTGTGCTATAAGACCTTGCTTTTTACCAAAATTGACAATTCTATGTCAACCGGAAGTAACCTATAGGTTTTGGGTCGAAAACCTATATGGTAGTTCCCGTTGTCCTAGAACCACGAAATTTGGCAAAAAGTAAGGTCTTATAGCACAAATAAGAAAAATTAGATTTTCCTATATCTTTAAAACTTAGCCACCAATAACCAATTTTATTATGGCGGTAGAATTCAAATTCTAATTCTTTATTTCGAGCGAATACTCTTAAAGGGTTAGTAACAATGAACATTAAAACTAAGTATTAGTAAACAACACGATACGGTGACATATGTAACTGAAAGCAGTGAACTACGTATATATACGAATAGTCCACTCTGTCAGCAATCATTTTCAGAACCCTGTTAGGACTGTCCATAACTCGGACCACCATTGATGTTGCGCGCTTGCGCATTATCGCGTAAAAACAAACGCGCCGCCGCAAACATCCCTGACGCACTACAACGCCAAGGCAACCCCATCAGTTTTCTGAACGCGTTATTATACTGGACACGAAGGGCTCCATACGATGCCCGTGAATACTTATCCCACAGGCTGCTAGTGTAGAAGGTGATAAAGAATGCTCTAAAGAGCGTCACCTTTATTTCTGCAGTACAATGTGCAAACCTGCGAGCTATCATCATATTCGCACGCTCGGATAGAGCCCTCCGTTCCCTTTCAATGTCAGCTTTAAAGGACAATTTAAAGCTTATTATTGACACAAACACCATCAATATGACAACCGAAATGTTGACTGCGAAGCACCTCGATCAGGGCATTCATATACAAATTGAAGAGGGCAGGAGAGGTCAGTCCACTGTCTCACTCCAATTGATAAGGCTCCGACAGCACACCCGCCCACCAAACTCTTTTTATCTGGCTTCCATACCAATGTCAGAAGATACTTATAAGCTCGATAGGCAAGCTTATAGGTTCAAATTTCCTCCATAATATATCTTAGCAAACCAGATCAAAAGCCCTAAATCGATCGAGGAAGCAAGAGAAAACAGGTGTTCCTCTTTTTGTGTAGTACCTGACGGCCTGCTTGTGACACAGAACTGCACTCTCTGTAGAAGTAGAAAGTCCTGGCCAAAACCCGAACTGATTGTCGTGCAGCACAAGATGTTCGTTTAGCTGTGTATCAAGCAGAACATCATGCACCTTAGCGAATATGTTTCCTAGAGAAATAGGTCTATAATTTCCCCTATCTCATTAGATCAGAGGGCAAGTATGAATGACCAATACATCAATTGTACAGCAGTGCCAAAAACCTCGGAAAGTGAGGACCGGCGTATTGCAAAACATGAGCTACTGAGCCCGTCATGTCCAGGGGACTTACCTATAGACGTAGTCCTGATGACCCTGGCCACATATTTGGCACTGAAACGTGTGCCCACCTTGCCATAACGGGCCTCAGCATCCAACATCTCACAAGAGCTCCCTAGCGATGACTTTAAAACAAACCGATTTATTAAAAGGTTTGCAATATCCTTCACATCACTCACACCACAGACAAGCCTGCCTGTCGGCACTAACAGGCAGGCCTAGCCGAATGCTCAATGTATTAGTGTTCTTCCAGAAACCGCATTGCAAATCTGTATCTTTGTCTGTATAATGGGTAGGTACGAAACCCTCGGCGCACGAGTTTGACTCGCACTTGGCCGGTTTTTTGCCTTAGGATTAACTTCGTTTGGCATATTTATACGAGTATTTCAACTGTGCCTTTTAGCTTTCAATCTTAATAATTTCATCTAGAAAAGTGGTTGTTTTTTCTCATATATCAATTTTAGATTTAAAAATAATAATCTAAGATTGCTTACTCAACATAATTATTTTTAATACAACGTTTGATTTTTAGTTTTAATGATCTCAGGGAACATATTTATTTCTTTTGTTTTGATAACATTAAGACCATTATTTTTTAGGTGGCTGGGTATTAGATATTTTATTTACATAGATAAAAATATTATTAAACTCAGTGTAAAAATACTTATTTAACTATTTAGATCATTGAAAAAATCTTTATAGGTTACAATAAAGGCTGTCTTGTTACAGAAAAACTGTGCTATAAATTATACCAGCTAACACAGAAATATATCGACCTTTATAGTTTCTCGAAAAACATTTGCGAAACGATCTAATAAATACAATTGGCCACAACTTATCCCACAGCTAAATTGAGTGAAATCACGACTCAAACTTAGCTATAAATAATTAATATATCGCTCACTAATACATACGAGAGTATACAGAGGACCGGGGTAACGACGCGTGCAGTGTTTTAATTCAATCAATATTACCGGGGTCACCTTGTGGAATTATTGAGGTTTGACCCGGGCAGCAATCTCAATATATTGGTCTGTGTTATTGACAATATTATTTTATTTTGTTATGAATTTTGCTCATAATTTTTTTTTTCCCTTATTTATGATATGATTGTGGTAAGAAGTTAAAACTAACAAAGAAGTTTTTTTTTAATAGGCTCGTGTTTTACCACTATCTCACCTGATGGTAAGCGATGATGTGGTCGAAGATGGGGCACGCTTACTTAAAGACTCCCAGGTTGTAGCTATCAGGAAATACAGATTCCGACAGGGAATTCCACTCCTTAGCTGTACGCACAATAAAAGTATTCCCAAAACGCTTTGTGCGTATGGGTGGGATGCCCACCATATACCGATGACGCATCGCCGTTTGTCTTGTAGTCCGAGTGGTGTTATAGACCCTTCTGATAACCAATGTGAGTTCGGTGCCGGAGTACAGAATATAATACACATGTTAGAGTGTCCCAAGTGCCCATACGCCTGCACTGTAGAGAACCTTATGAATGCTACTGACGATGCAATAAAGTGCGGGTCACCAACTGGGCTCAAAGTATACCGACTCGGCAAGAAGAAGACTTTGACAAGTTAGTAACAGTTTCCAAACGAAACACTTCCATTTTCATGGTGACCTAGACATTACACAGAGTTTATATTTTTAAGTATCCTATTAGAGGTACGTGGCAATTTATAAAAAAATACTAAACCAATAAAAATTCAAGTTAGTATCAAGCGTCTCTTGTACGTTATTTGGATTGTTAATATAGATATTGCTTTAACTGTAAGGACACGGCATGTGGTTATGTAATCTCCACTAACAATGACGCCCCGTCATTATATTAATTTGCAGGTACATAGCTGGTGAATCTAACATAATAATACTGAGATGGTTTGCTATCGATTAACTTACCATGACAACATAATTGGGGACAAACCAATTACGAAGCAGAGTAAAATGACGCCGACTATAAAGCTTCATGTGTGACGCAGTATTAGTAGGATCAGGTTTTGAATTGAGAATATGTATTTAAGAACCACGGGAGACGAGACGCACGGGACCGGTCAATGTGATGAAATTTAAGGGAGGTATATGTTCAGCAATGATGTCTTTCGGCTGAAATTATGATTGCTGTTTGTTGATGATGATGATTTAAGAATCAAAGCCGAGGCTTGACTGATTTTTGGGCTAAAGTAGAGTTTAACAAATATTCAGTTTTTTAATTTAGATATTGGGATACTATTATGATAATTGAGTGAAGAAATCAGGCTATCATAACTACAATGCTGTTTTAATGTATAACATAACGCATTGTATTCCCTAGGCAGAAGTGTGTGCAATTACAGTAGGTACACCCATATTTCGCGAGTATTGTTGTTAAGGACACAAATTTCCGTTTTGGCACAAAGTTTGATCATTTCTGTTAAAATTGGGCAAAGAGCCGATCGGTGTGGCGTCATGCGACACTTTGGGGAGACCTATGTGTTTATATATATGTATAGCAGTTGACGTATTTTTACATAGAATATAAATCGAATAAAAAATCCAGTGTGTTAAAGGATAAGCAACAGAACCTATTGCCAGCATTTTTGTCTGTTTGTCTGTTTAGTTATGCACGCATTAAGTTAAGTTTCCTTATTTCCTTCTACAAACTGTGTCTTCGTATATCATCCAACTTTCCTGTCACTGGTCTGCTGGAAGAAATTTCTATTGAAATAAGTTTAATTAGAAATAATTATACAATAATTTAATAATAATAAACAAATTATCAAAACCTTAATTGATTCATCATAATCAGCCTTTTAATATTCCCACTGCTGGGACACGAGAATCTAATTTATGAGAGGGAATGGGCCTTAATCCACCACGCGGGCCCAGTGCGGATTGGTGTATGTCACATGGTTTCGAATTTTTGGGTCTAAGAAATGCCGGTTCCCTCACGATGTTTTTCTTCACCGTTTTGGGAGCAGTGGTGATTAAATAATTTAGACTAAGTAAAGCACTTGCCTGGGTTCGAACCCAAGATCAATGACACGTAAGTCGCGACCGTTACCACTGGGTCACCACTTAAAAGCCGCTGGGCCACCACTTAAAAGCCACACGGCCCCTAATTAAAAGCTAAATTCGTTACAGTGAATGAATTATTTGAATTGTTTTTTTTTCGTTGTTGTAAGTTCCATGCAGTAGAGAGCGAGCCATTTGGCATCAACCGTGCACGTATCTAGACTCAGAGATATTACTGAGAAACTTGAGATGGAAAACCCAATAACACTGTTACCGGGAATCGAAACTGGACCTCAAGCTCAACAATAGCGCTCAAGCTCCTATTTATTTTAGACTCTTGTGCATTTTAATAAAATAATAGCCGTGGCTCTAGCTTAGACTATAGTCATGCTTGTTTAAATATTTACATGGCAGCGTGCTGTCTTTTAAACTAAACTCTCTGGACCGTATAGCAAAAATCTAAAAAGAAGGCGACAAAGTAAGATAATTTATTTCAATGTTTATTCACCTAAGTCATAATGATAAATTTGGACTGAAGAATCAGATAAAAAGCAGATACCAGTCCCGAGAGGGCTTCGTCTTAATGAAACGACACTTATTTCACGGTCCGAATCGGAATTCAGTAATAAAACTAGTGAATTTGTTCGGAACGGCTATAAATTTTATTTATCCACCCTTGTACCCCGCGGGCACACCCCCGTACGACAAGAATATTTTACTATCAACATGGCGCATCAAAGTTCCGTTTCATACCTCTTTCCAACAGATTTTTTTTGTAAAATAAACTGACTTTGGTGGCTTCACATTCCCATTTAAACAAAAAATACAGTATTTATCTAGTCAACTATCTCTAAACAATGATACCCCACTTACTTACTCCATTAGTCAAATCCCCCCCCCCCCCCCCTTAGCTTTATTGGAGCCCCCGTTAAAAACCATTAAAAATATTCTTTGACAATTTGTATGGCTTTGGGTCAACAAGATGCCAGTGAAAATTTGAAGACTGTAACTCTAACCGTTTGGCTGTAAAACCTGTGTGACAAACAAAAGACAGACGGACACCTGAGTGACAGCAATAGAACTCCGTTTGAACCCTTTGGGTACAGAACCCTAAAAATTATGTCTGAGATAAATATCTAACTAAACACATAGTCATATTTAGAGGTCATCCCAAAATCGGTAGGTACCGAAGATTAACATAATCTTCAGGAACTCATAAAGAAAATCTCATATTTTCAAGGAGGCCGTGTGTCTTATTTGTTTGGTTGTCTGTTGACTAAATAATAGTTTTTCTTATTTACCTACTACGTATAATCTCCATGTTACGTGTTTTGAAACGGCGGTAAAATTCTCGGTTTCTGAATTGGAAATTTTAACGTGAATAACGTGTCGAATCCAACCAATCACACCCCACCAACCAATCCTCCCCGCGCGACCGGCCCTGCGATCGAATCCGCTCTGTGACTTTAATTATTATAAAATAGTAAACCTTACTTTTTGAGGACTTTTTTTAGTAAAATCAGTTTAACAAGTTACAAACAATAAGTGATAGTGTTATCCCGGCGAAAAACTAACAATATCCATCCTAAAAATCGAAGTGAAGATAACTTTATATAAACAATGAATACAGATTGATAGTGAAATGAAATGCAGTGATATCTAGAATAAACAATATTCTCATATAAAAACAATACTAAGTGCATTAAAAAGTGTAAAACTTATTAAATAAACAAAGACGTAGTGACAGTGTTGTTGAACGGTGGAAAAAAACTAGCTAAATGACTCATTTATAACCGTCTTGTATCGTTTAAATCTTGGAACAGTTTTAAAACGAGTACTAAGCTTAATTTCACTATGATTCATTAGGTCAATTTGGTTCGGTGGTGAAACAGTCGACACCTCAATACTTAGCGGTTGAGCGCAAGTTCGAGCCCCAGCAAGGCCGTACGACGCTTTTTGTGAATTCAAAAATTTATCTTCTTATAATTATAATAACAACACACTGCCCAAGTGTTCTAAAATCATAAAAAAACATTAACCGTCTTATTAATAAAAAAAGTAGACTAAGTTAATATGGAGGATAATAATATCACTATTCGACGGAAGCAAGACTTGGTCAACATGTCATGGAATTCGCTACCAGAAGCAAATGATATCCCGTTATCATTGAGCAATAGTCTCACAAGTTTACCGGAGTTGTCTGGAAATAACGTCATGGAGACAGAACTAAGGGATACAATAAGTGAATTGAGGGCTCGTGTGGACAGTGCGGATGCCGAAATTCAAAAGCTATTATCAGAAAATACGTCTCTTCAAAAAATAATTAAGGAGCAACAAAATAAAATTAATAACCTTACGCTGATATGTTCTTCAAACAAAAGAATATTTAAAAAGAATATTAGACGTAGTTCAGTACCGAGACAAATAGACTTTTCTAGCAACAGTGGTACACCTGTTTCCTCGATACAAAAGTGCCTTAATAGCCACAACACAGATGACAAGTTAGACGTTTCTATGACACAAAATATTGATTCAGATACTAATTTAACAAAAATAGACACTGAAGTGGTACCCTGTTGTTCCTCAAAAGTCACATTACACCTATTGCAAGACGACATGCATAATGCTGAAGATTGCCTGAATGTTTCCACTGCTGCATTAACAGCGATAAACTGTAGTGCTTTGACAACAACAAAACATAATTCTGGTTTGAATAGAAACACACAAAACCAAATCAACAAGTATTCAAGTGAAGCACAAACGGATTTCGTCACAACATCGAAACACAGAATTGCTATATTTTCCGATCAGACTGGATACGGAATACGACAAAATTTACAGGACTTGGTGGGAGATTCATTCCATGTGACATCATTCATTAAATCAAATGCGCCTCTTAGAGATATATTAAGCTCAAGTTTATCTATATGTAAGGACTTTACCGACTCAGATTTCGTTTTATTAATAGCAGGGTCCAATGACAACAATCCCCTACACGTTTTAAGCACTCTACATCACACTTTGCAGAATTTGCCAAACACAAATGTCTTAGTCGGTAATGTCTATCGCAACAATTATATGAATGTATCGAAACTAAATGATATGTTAAAATTTATCTGTAGAAATTGCAATAATTCAAAATTTATTTTACTAGATAATGATTATGATAATTATCGTAAAACTTTTAATAAGCAAATTGCATGCCAGCTAATATATAGGGAAATACTACATGTGAGATATACAATAACCTATTCAAATTACAGGGAAAATGTGTTCAATAAGAAAAAAACATTAAATGTGCAATCACGACATGCATGCACACAAACAGATCGTAATTTTGACAGCGGGGAGATTTTAGACGATAAAACAACCCGATTATTAATAGATTCTCCTATTTCAACACAGATTAATAATTGCCCTAAATTTGGCGATGTCATTTGTTTTCGAGAATAAAGTAGAATCACGAAACTATTATTCGCTACACAAGAATCTTTCAGACCCTTTACTGTCGGATACAATCTGTTTAAAATTATTTCACCAAAACGTATGTGGCATAAATAATAAAAAACTTGAACTTGAATCATATATTGAAACTTTTTGTAAAGGCTTGGACTATGTTTGTATAACAGAACATTTTTTGAATGATAAATCTATTAATTTATTTCAATTAAGCAATTATAACTTAGTGTCATATAACACAAGAACCAACAAAAAAAGAGGTGGTAGTCTTATTTTAGCGATGATGAATAAAAAATGTGAAAATATTGATGCAATGCAGAAGTTATACAGATCAGAAAGTTTTGAAGTTTGTGGTGTAAAGGATTTTGAGACAGGTTTAAATATTTGTTGCTGTTACAGAAGTCCAAATGACAAAAATTTTGACAGTTTCTTAGGAAGCCTAGAAAAATTGTTAGAACATTTTATTGATAGGAAGTGCGTTATATTTGGCGATTTTAATGTTGACATACTTGTGGAAAGTAAAAAGTCTTTTGAATTTATAAGTATATTAAAGTCTTACAATTTTAGGCACCTTATAAATACTCCTACTTTTATTCGAAATAAATCATACTCTTGCATTGACAATGTATTGACTAATATTTCCGACGACGATATAGAGCAGTGTTTGGTAGATCACAATGGACTAGCAGATGGCCATGGCGGCCTTCTTTGTAATATTATACTTGATAAGATTGATAAAAAGACAAATGAATCTCAACATACCATATTGATTAATAAAAGAACATTTAACACAAAAAATAATGCTGCTTTTAAAAGGAGCTTTCAAAATAAAAATAATAATATCGTAGGCATCAATACATTTCTCAATTATTTTAATAAAATGTTTCGTGAGTGTTACCCAAAGAAAAGTAGGAAAGTAAAACTGATGCACAATAATCAGATAAAGTGGATTACTAAGGGAATTAAGGTGTCAAGCAAAATGAAAAGAATATTATGTTCGGGCACCACCAATAATACTAGTGTTTATAATTACAAAATTAATTACATAAGAACCTATAGAAGAGTTTTAAAGCACGCACGAAAGTTAGCCATATCACGTCATCTCAACAAAGCCAAAAACATATCAAAGGAGACATGGAAGATTGTAAATGAACAGACAAAGAGAAAGCAAAACAAAGTTAGAAGAAAACTTGTTCTAAATATTGACAACAAGGTGGTTACAGATCCACAAGAAATAGCGGATACTTTTGTTGATATGTTTGTGTATAAATCATCACTTTTAAAAACAGAAAAAGAAAGAGCGATATCCTTCCTAAGAAACTCAACACCGAGAGCAGAAAGTGAGATGACATTCAGTGTGACAACACCACAGGAAATCGCACAAATTGTACGTAAGATGGCAAACAAAAAGTCTTGTGGATACGATGAAATGCCGATATCGGTGATCAAGGATAACATAGAAATATTAGCGTATCCCCTATCTGAATTCATTAATAAATGTATTGAAGAGTCTGTTTTTCCAGAACAACTTAAATTGGCAAAGGTGGTTCCGCTATACAAAAAGGGCACAAGAACGGATCCTAAAAACTACCGGCCAATATCCTTATTGCCAATTTTATCAAAAATTTTTGAAAAAGTTATGAAGACTAGGTTAATGGCGCACTTAAATTTAAATAGAATAATTAACTTTAGACAATATGGATACCAAAAGGGAGTAGGCACTTCAGATGCGATAGATAATCTTATTAATGACATTATTGGTAAATTGAATGGCAAAATGAAAGTGGCTGGCTTGTTTATTGATTTAAGTTCTGCGTTTGACACAGTAGATCACGACCTGCTTCTGGCTAAACTAGAGCATTATGGCATTAGAGGTAAAGCGTTAAAACTATTGACATCTTATTTAAAAAACCGTAGAATGTACGTAGAAATAAAAGACATTAATGCAAAAAATTTTGACATAAAGTGTGTGAGTGAAGTAATATATAAGTCAAAAATGACCAAAATAAGCCGCGGTGTGCCTCAAGGCTCAATCTTGGGACCAATATTATATATAATTTTTACTAATGATTTACTTAATTTTATGAATAAAACCCAACCCGACGCAGGGCTTGTAATGTTTGCAGATGATACGAACGCCATAATCGGGTCGTCAGACTTAAAAGAGTTGACAGAAAAAGTAAATAAGTGTTTAGAAAATCTTTCTGTATGGTTTATAGCAAATAACTTAATTATAAACCCAAAAAAAACCCATGTTATGTTGTTTAAAACAACGTCACGTAACAACGATAGCATTGATGTCATGCTTAAAAGGGATAATATTGGACTAGTAAACGAAGTTAAATTTTTAGGAGTCTATATAGATGCCCTATTAAACTGGAAAAAAGAGCTCACCGCCATTGATTCCTCAATATCTTCAGCTTGTTACGCGCTAAGAAACCTCAGGGACGATATAGATCTAAAGCAGCTAAAATCAGTATATTATGCATTGGTAGAATCCAGGTTACGATACAGCATTATGTGTTGGGGGAGCAGTTACGGGTATAATTGCCAAAGAGCATTCGTACTGCAGAAACGTGCATTAAGAACAATTGTCAGAATCCCACAACGAGAGTCATGTAAAGAATACTTTAAAAAGCTAGGTATATTAACAGTACCAAGTTTATATGTTTTAGTACTACTCAGCCACTTTGCAAAATACATACACGAGCACGAATCACAAGAAGAACGTGAACTTAGAGAGAACACTAGAAGAAACGTTATAAAAAACAAAATTGCTACTAAAGTCAATATTGCTAAACATTGCTCTAAATACCAATCAGTGGAATTATTTAATAGGTTGCCTACCGACTTAAGATCATTAATTTACAAGGGTACTCTATTCAAAGCTAAACTTAAGGCGTTCCTGTTGAATAAATGTTTGTATTCTTTATCTGAATTGTAGACAAGGGATGGTAAATAGTTTTTATTTTTAGTAATTTACCTTTTTGTACTCGCCATTTATTTATGACATTACATATAAGCATTATTAGACTTTTTGTGTTTTATAGAATAAATTTATAAACATTTGACATGATATTTTTTGCAACCATTCATATAATAACTGTTTACTATCTATTGACATAATATTTATCATATGTTATTGATTATTATAATTGAAATTTACTGTTTTGAAATTCATAATTTTTATTCTTGGCTATAATAAATTAATTGATGTACTAAATAATTCAAACACAATGCGAATTGTTATATGAATAAATAAAAAATAATAATAATGCTCAATGTTGACAGGTTCTTGTTCTATTGTAGTTATTCGAGTTCTCAACTTCAAATTCTTAATTCGGAGGCTTGCTTAAGATTTATTAGTTCCTGATCTTTTGAATCCAAACTGAAATTGAATTTCTTTTCAGGAATAATCGTGTCACCGAGATATAATCTTGTGTAACAGTATTTTATTTTTATATTATGTCCAGGAGTTTATGGGTTCTGTGAAATTGGCGACAGGAGTTATTACTCAACTTTATTTATTAATCAAGCTTTTTCGCGCGATTTTGCTCCCCCCACTCTCCCAAGCTTGTCTCTCACAAACCGTGCTAGTTTTTAAAGATATTTTGCCTATGGCACTCGGAGGTAAAGTAGAGTAATGTTTTCAGCATGTCGATGACGCTGTCACATTAGCATGTTACTGACGCGAACCCAAAAGTTTTGCCCCTACCAAAAATCTCTCAACGTGGCTAAAGTAGTTGTCCCTTCAAAAATATTCTGTATGATATCTGAATCTACGTAAATTAATTAGGTTATAGTTATAAGAGGCCTAGAGGGTTTGTTTTAGGAGTAAATCTTTCTAAGTTCTAATTGGATTACGAAAATTTATTCACTAATAGAAAATTATGCAATAGTAAAGCCACTTTTGTATCATAGATTTTTTACCGCCAAATTGCACAGTTCCTGTGGAATATGCCACGGGCCACCATAGTAAGTTTGTTATTTTTGCATATTTGTTCATCAAAAAGCCTATTGATACCAATGTCAATACTATGAGTCTTTTTCATACGAAATAGATGACGTTAATGTAGTACACTTATTCAAAACCAATTCCGAATCATTTTAATCAATCATTGAAATTTTCCTTGTTACTAAAATTGACTCAGAACTACAGATGAACAGCTAACCAACTACAAGCTATTGTACAATAGTCAAAATACCAAAACCTATTTCATAACCAATTCCTTCACATTACTTCCACAATAATGTCCCATAAACACACTCTATTTTGTCAGTAACCAACAAACAAACGTTCAGTTACACCCAGGAATAGTGAATATTTAATACAAAACATTCGGAAGCACTAACAGACCGCAGATGTTTGGTTCCCCAGCGAGGTAGTTTTTATTTCAACCGCTGTTCACATTGTTAAATGCTTTCTCATTACTACATTCTTTATGTTTCACTGTTTCTGTGAACTCTTCAGGTTTTATGCGAACGTGGTATGTGAAGGCGTGTGGCGATATATCTGCTTGTCGCCTCGTGGATGGGATTCCTGGGCAGAAAATAGTTACACAGGAATTACAAAACCTACCCTTTATCAAGGGATTGGTACCTCTGATGTTTTCCTAGTATTTCATCTAACTACTAGGAATTTATAGAGGTAGAGTGTTTGGATTTTTTGTTCAACCACACATTGTTAAATGCTTTCTCAATACTATTTCTTTATGCTTCACTGTTTCTGAGAACTCCTTGGGTTTTATATGAGCCTGGTATGTGACGGCGTGTGGCGAGGCTATTAGCTGCTTGGTAACTCGTTTTGCTGATGGAATTCCTCAGTAAAATATATAGAAATTACAAAAGTAACCAGTGCGTGAGAATTGAATTTGAAATGAGTTTCTCTTAACTTCTGATGGTTTTCTAGTAAATCATCTAGGCTATTGGGAAGTTTTTAAGAGGTAATTTTATTTGTATGCCATAATATCTGAAAGAAGAAATACTGTTTCATGTTACCGACAGGTGACGGGTGATAATCTGAACATTTTTGAGGCATTTTCGGCAATATAATTTGGTGAAGTGGGGGATTATTGATCCATCAAACACCCAGTGCAGTACTCCTGTTCAGATATTATCATATTTGCTGGTGTGGCCCAAGTGTCCGTTTACCTGCGCCCTAGATGACCTGAACGATGGGACGCCACCGGCACTGTAATAGGTTTGGCCCTCTACTGGGACTAAACAGTATAAATTAAATGTTTCGTAACAAGAAAAAAGAAGAGCATTTTCTGTATTATGAAACAGCATCTGTAGTGGAAATGTAAAAGTTAGGAACGTAATTTTTAGGGTTCCGTTCCTCAAAAGAAAAAACAGGAACCCTTATAGGATTAGTTAGTGTGGTCTGAAACGCCTGGAGGAATCAAGTTTAAATTAATATGATATATTCAAGACTGCAATCTTTGGAGCTGTGAAAAAATCAAACTTCTAAAAAAATTGCCGTTTATGTCACATGTTTGAGGAATCGTAAGGAAATCAAAACCCAAAGGGTACTTCCCGTTGACTTAGAATCATGAAATATGGCAAGAAAAGGAACAATCTGAAAGCTGTAAATATATGCCTACATTAAAAAAAAACTGGCCAAGTACGAGTCGGACTCGCGCACGAAGGGTTCCGTACAATTATCGCAAAAACTGCCAGAAAAATAACGTTTGTTGTATGGGAGCCCCCCTTCAATATTTATTTTAAACTGTTTTTAGTATTTGCTGTTATAGCGGCAACAGAAATACATCATTTGTCAAAATTTCAACTGTCTAGCTATCACGGTTCATGAGATAAAGCCTGGTGACAGACAGACAGACAGACGGACCGCGGAGTCTTAGTAATAGGGTCCCGTTTTTACCCTTTGGTTACGGAACCCTAAAAAAAACATTATTAACCTATTTGCAGTTGTTAAACTGACCGCGACCTATATTGCTGTATGAGGACAACCAGTTTTCGAACGGCAAAGTTAATTTTGTCCTTTCGTTAAAGCAATGTTCGGTTCTTTCGTGATTTATGAATGTCAGTAACGTTACCTAAATACGGAAGTACGGACTGTTATACAAATAAATAATAAATCGTTTATTTAGGATCAAACACTTTTACACATTCAATTATACCCACAAAACTGCGTAACAGTTTGTCGGCGGGATAGGTGGGATATGGATACGGAACCCTCGGTGCGCGAGCCCGGCTAACACTTAGCCGGTTTTTTAACGAATATGTCGCATTGTCAGTAAATCTTTATCCGATGACGAATATTCTGATTCATTTTCTTCACTGATAGAAAACATACCAATGAAACAGGTGATGGAATAGCTGTGTTTATGTGTGACAGACAGGCAGTCTGAAACATAAAACACAGTTATGCCAAAGTTTTAATTTTTCACTTCTGTCGGTAGTCCCCATGACTGGCTCTTTTAACCGACTTTCCAAAAAGGAGGAGGTTCTATGTTCGACTTTATGTTTACTTTTATTTTTCTGTATATTCACTGATTTCTCCGTCAAGTGTGGCACGATTTTGTTTTTTTTTGTTTCATTGAGTATGTTCCCAAATTGGTCCCATTTTAATTTGGTGAAGAAAAACATTGGTACCTACAAAAGACACCGCCTTCCAAAAAGAAAGTTATTTTTCACTTTGTAGTGTTTTTATTTGAAAGTCGGTAGTATTTTTTTGTAAAAAAGTTTTTTTAATCGTGGTTTTATCGGATCTGTTCGCACGTCTACACTTTACATCTATCAATATGACGTCACATGCACGCATGCTCACACAAACCATCGCCTTGATCCCGCCATGGTGACGCTTTGCAACGCGCGCACGTTTTTATGCAAGATAATGTTATTAGGTAGGCCTTTATGCAGTGGTGTTGTTTGAGCCTTTGTTTTGTTAAAATCATCGTTCGTTTCAAAAATAAATCATAGAAGCATTTATTCGACACAGACACAAAACAACAGTAACGATCACAAAGTAAAAGAGAAGAATATTAAAAAAGTACAATATAAAATTGCGTTTAGTGTCTTCATGCCGAAAATATGTTACTTCCGCTAAATAACTGCAAGTTAAAACAGAAAACCGCCTAGTTTATCTCAATCAACACAGTACTGTGAAGGTTGCTTGCTGAAAGGAACTATACAGCACGCAGACTAGTAGAAAATAGATTTTTCATCACACTTGCACGTAAACAGTATCAAAACATACAGGTGCACTTGGCCGTGATGCCCCATATAAAACCCTTGAGCTTTTTTGTTTGTCATGAAACCCAAGGGTGGTAAGTAATATTTTTTTTAATTTATAGCACAGCACACAGGTCATGCAAGTTCAAGCAAGGAGTTTACACGCAATTGAGAAATTGTCTTAAAATGTTATCTTAACAGGAATTTATTTGCAATCTCGCTACATGTTACTTAAATATTCAACTAATGCTCTTAATAATCGATTTTAATAGTTATTTGTATCAAAAAGTCAACTTTTTTTTTTACTCTCCGTCATGGCTGACTACCTACGTAAGTATTTGCCCTTAACGTTTCTGAACGAAACATTTGTATAATCTGTGGTGTGGGCAAAAACTCGCCATCCGTTTAATACAAGTTCACGTATTTCGTAATAATAGCTGTGCTGACTTGTGTATTAAAGCTATAATTCATAATTATTACTGGCAAATGTGATGAAAATATATGTATAAATGGCGGTACGGGCATTACGAACCTCGACTCAGAAAGTCCTCAGTCTTCGACTTCGGGCTTCTACTAGTGCCTCGATCGTAATTCCTTACTTATCGCCCTTAATACACAATGTACTATAAATAGTTTTCCACCCTAACTGCTCGACAATGTCTAATGATATATCAAGCAATCTCAACGTAAAGTAAACCAATACCTCCCAAGGGAGTAAAGTGATTTGAATTTGGAACTTTAGGATAAATAGGTTGCCACCATAAGCAGAACTAAAAAGGAAAAAAGGCTTGATTTCTAAGAATTTGAAACAAAAAAACTTGGTGCTGTGATTTTTTGAATACTGAAATAAACTCCACCACAACTTCCAAAAATGTACCATGCAAAAATGTTACTCTATCCTTCCATAACTGGACTTATATGTCCAACATTAACTTTTGATTTATATTAATTACAAAATATATACTTTTACTGTCTCGCAGACGGTGCGAAAATTTTAGCTTCTCTGGGTTAAAGCCTGTCTTCGTCTTGGGCAACTTGAACCCCTCGCTTCACTCAGGACTCTACATAACTCCCTCGCTCGCTACGCTCAAGGTACAATATGCCGCCCGTAACATAAGACACTGCTTTTAAACCCTTGGTGCATTATTGAACACTAATTTAACTTTTCACTAATAATTTTAATTTAGAATCAGTTTAAAATAGTAGAAACTGTCAATTGTCTAGACAGAGACATTAAATAAATAAATCAAACTCTATTTGTTATAGGAATAGATGAATCATATTTTAGCGCAAATGAGTAAGTTATTTAAAAGAGTTAAATAGGAGATTCAAAGCTGCTTTGAAAACTGAAAAAAAGGCTTATACTAGAATGAATTAATAGCAGAATAAGAAGTAAAAAACATTTTCGTTAAACATAACAATATCTTATTTACCTATTATTCGCTCTTGAAATTTGAACGATCTTGTTAAATGGTGCCTTCAAACATAAATTCATCTCACCTAAATTAAACTAAATATTTGATCGAGTTAACGTTGTCGTTGGGTTAAGATTGGCTCGTCTAGCTAAATATTGACGGGTCTTATCTAGTGTTTTGTCAACCGATCGCCGTCGGTCGGGATCCCTGAATCCCCGGGATCACAATTCACGGTCATCTTGAGTAGTTGTGTTATTGTAAAGATACTTGTACAATAAACTTGCGAAGACGTAGACATTTAAATAACTCAATTAATGTTTTTGTCTTTAATATCAAATCAACACAAATATGTACTAAGTAACTAAAACTCATGTTTGCTGATTGGTTGAATAAAATATCAACAATCTATCATGTCAGTTCGCTAAAGTTTGTACTTTATTGAAATGATATGATTACTACTAAAAACAATACATTCCATAAAATCACCTATTATGACGGTTACGCACTACATCCGATCCGTGTCCGTGCAATTTCAGTTCCAATGTAGCTGAAGTACTTCTTGTAACACAACATTGAAAATGCCTAAAGATGGATTACCTAAAATAAAAAGACTATAAAGAAATCTCACCATCTCTATAAATATTACCCACCATTTTAACAAAACACTAAAATTACAATCGGCAAAATCCCCTTCCATGTAACTTTTATAAGTTTCAGCAACGAAACTCGTCCCTGGACCCGTTTCTGTCTGAAACAAATACGTAGGAAAATAGAACTTTATCTACGTTCACGGTAAGGTGCACTTTCTGTTACAAATGTACCCTGGGCGGTCGGTATTCTGTACCTACAGTGTAACAGTTCGCTTTCTCAGTTAAAACTGTGTCCGTTCAATGTAGTAAAAGCTGTCTTTAAGAATTTAGAAACGTAGCATATGAGTTAGTTATCTGTATTTGCTAATAATAGTGTATCGAAAACTTGGTGAGGACCACGGGAGTCAAGTGGATGTGAAAATTACAGCATTATTATAATTACATAAATTACAGAACAGGTCGATGTAGTAAGGCTTGGGAGTGGCTGTTGACGTCTCTCGGCTAAATTATGTGTGTGAATCAGAATCAGAATCTTTATTTGTAAACATAGGTGGTACATGGTGTGTGAGACTTTACAAAATAAAGTAGATTCTCTATGTTTTGCCGTGAAGCGTACACATATCATTAGCAAATTACAATAACAATGAATTAGCAAATGTTACATTAAATCATTAGCTACCAAATTATAAGAAGGGCCAATATTAGACTTCTATTACATATACCATTCATTAAAAATAAAAGAAACAATAAGTGAATGTGGATAGATCTGGGTAAATATAAATTTTAGTATAGCATTTGTGTTAAAAAAGTAACTATTGTTGAAAAGTAGGTCAGACTAGATAATATAAAAAGCTGCTCATTGAAAAATTGACGACGTTATAAAAAGATTCATATTCCGTAAGCTAAAACCAGCTGTTAATACCAGGTCGACCATTAACCATCGGCAAAACGGGTTAAAGAGCTTACCATTTTATGAGACTAACCCAAGTATCAAATAGTGAATAAATTATGGTAAGAACGGAGGTATAACCATAAAAACCTTCCAATGTCCGCGGGCGCTGAGTTGCACAAAGTTATCCTGCTATATAAAAATATAATACAATGTACCAAGCATTGGCAACGTTTACACAAGCAGACCAAATTGAATTACACAATAGCAATCAGACTACTAAAATAATTAATTGTGATGTTATTATGATAATATTGTGAGGATGGATGAACGGATTTTAATTAAACTTATCAGTAGTATAACTTATACATCAGAATAACACATAAGAATAGAATAGAATAGAATATACTTTATTGTACACCATATAATTATAAACATTTACATGAAAAACTTATTTATACGGGTACAAAGGCGGTCTTATCGCTGACAGCGATATCTACCAGACAACCATTGCTTTTGATAAGCTATAGTTTATAGAGATAGACGTACTAATATAATGCGAGTGGAGCCGCGGGTGGGAGCTAGTGCGACATAAAAAAAAATTGAGTATTCAGTAGATAACATTCATAGCGTTATTTAGACTATTAAACAGACGAATTTTTCTAACATTTATAGCAATATAATATAATATATTTAAACTACTACTACTAGCACCTATTAGCTATTAGCTGCTTGGTAACTCGTTTTTCTAATGGAATTCCTCAGACAAAATATATAAAAATTACAAACGTAACCAGTGCGTGAGAATTGAATTTGAAATGAGTTTCTCTTAACTTCTGATGGTTTCCTAGTAAATCATCTAAGCTACTGGGAAGTTTTTAAAGAGTTAATTTTATTTGTATGACGTAATATTTGAAAGAAGATATACTGTTTCAGGTGACGGGTGACAATCTGACGATATTTGAGGCATGTTCGGCAATATAATTTGGTGAAATGGGGGATTATTGATCCATCAAACACCTAGTGCAGTACTCCTGTTCAGATTATATCTCATTTGCTGGTGTGCCCCACGTGTCCATTTACCTGCTCCCAGATAACCTGAATGATCGGATGCCACCGGCGCTGTGATAGGCTTGGCCGTCTACTGGAACTAAACAGTATAATTTAAATGTACCGCGACACGAACAAAGAACAGAATTTTCTGTTTTATGAAACAGCATCTGCCGTGGAAATGTGACAGTTACGTAATTTTTAGGGTTCCGTTCCTGAAAAGGAAAAACAGGAACCCTTATTGGATTACTTCGTGTGGTCTGAAACGCTTGGAGGTAACAAGTTCAAATTGATACGATATACACAAGACTGCAATCTCTTGGAGCTGTGAAAAAAACAAACTTCAAAAGATGTTGATGTTGTTGCCTTTTATGTTACTTATTTGAGGAATCGTATGCCCGTTGACCAAGAATTATGAAATTTGGCAAGAAGCAAGACATTGCTTCACAAGTAAAGAAAAAATCTGAAGACTGTAAATATGTGCCCACATAAAAAAATACATTATTTTACCTTATTTGTAGTAAACTGAGGTAAACTGACCGCAACCTATATTGTTAATTTTGTCCATTCGTTAGAGCATAGTTCAATTCTTTCATGGTTTATTAACGTCAGTAATGTTAACTAATTATTTTGGTAAATGTAGCTGTTTATACGGAACCCTCGGTGCGCGAGCCCGACTCGCACGGTTTTTAACGAACATGTCACATTGTCAGTTATATTAAATAGAGTCTTTATCCGATTACGAATATTCTTATTCATTTTCTTTACTGATAGAAAGCATACTAATGTAATACTAAGGTGATGGAATAACTGTGTTTGATAGATAAAACACAGTTATTTTATCTTGGCTTTATCGGATCTGTTCGCACGTCTTCATTATAACGTCACACGCACGCATGCTCACGCAAACCATCATCGCCTTGATCCCGCCATGGCGACGCTTTGCAACGCGCGCACGTTTTTATGCAAGGTAATGTGATTAAGTAGGCCTTGATGCAGTGGTGTTGTTTGATCCTTTGTTTTGGTAAAATCACCGTTTGTTCAATTATAGAATTAGGAAGCATTAAAATACTAAAAGAAAAAGCATTAAATAACTAATTAATCAGAAAACCGCCTTGTTTATTTCAATCAACAAGGTACTGTGAATGTTGCTTGCTGAAAGGAACTATACAGCATACAGGCTGGCAAAAAATAGATTTAAATGCTTTTTCATTCTACCTGCTCGACAATGACCAATTACATATCATGCAATCTTAACGTAAAGTAAATCATTACCTCCCCAGGGCGTGAAGGGATTTGAATTTGGAACGTCAAATTCGTGTGGAAACTCATGGAAATCTCTAAGTAAAAAATGTACTTACGGCATTGTAAAGAGGTTCGTTCGAAAATTAAACTGGCCACCATAAGCAGAACTCAAAAAGAAAAAGGGTGCAATCTTAAAGAATGTGAAACAAAAGACGGAGTTTGCTGCTGTGATTTACTGAGTACTGAAATAAACATCACCACAACCTCCGTAAATGTACCGAACAAAACTGTTACTCCATCCTTCCATAACTGGACTAAGTGTTCAACACAATGATATCCTAGTAAACACATATGTTATGAGCGCGCGCATTGTGAAGACTCGAATACGTCCTAATTGGGACGTATAGTCTTTAGCCTATGCCACACATGGCGTAGAGCGATACGCTTTGTTGAAACAAAAAGATAATTTAAAAAATGCCATCGTGTATTTAGAAAGTTTACCAATTATGATACCAAAGTACATAAAACAGAAGGGATCTCATACCATACGTAAGTACGCAATACACCTCAATTTACTAATTTATTTTAGTTTTTTCCTAATATTCTGATATTTGGAGGTTAGAAACAGAAAAAACATTGGTGGTCAGAATAATGTTTGTTTACATTCACACGCAATTGACAAACACTAGCTGTCTCTTTTTCTTGTTGGTTTTATCAAGCCATCCCTTTCGACATGTAGTGAAATGTCAGATGAATGAAAAGTGTTTAAGTGTGCTGCCGTTGCTGTGCGGAACACTTTTTTCGCTTGTTTTGTGAGTGTATAACATATCTGTTTACTAGAATATCATTGGTTCAACATCAATATTAACTTTTGATTTATGTTGATTACAAAATACAAGTAGATACATTTGCTGTCTCGCAGAATAACAAGATACATTTCCGAATGGACGGTAGAATCAATTATTATTACATTTAATGTTTTTTTTTTGACTTTCGAAAGTGCCGCTTAATGGCCTAATTGTATAAAGAAATTTTGATTTTGATTTTGAAGGTGTAAAAAGTAGAGTATGCTTCTCTAGGATAAAGCCTGTCTTCGTCTTCCTGAGTGAAGCTAGGGGTTCAAAATTCCTGAGAATCGACATTAATGGCTCACTCGCTACGCTCAGGGTACAATATGTCGCCCGTAACATAAGACACTGCTTAATCTCCTTGGTGCATAATCTACTATTGAACGCTTATTTAAATTTAGAAGCAGTTTAAAATAGTGGAACCTGTCGATTGTCTAGACAGAGACAGGTAACCGTAGTCTAGTACTTTGACTAGCGGGGTTTTTAATAAATAATGCAAACTTAATCAGTTTTTGGAATAGATGAATCCTATTTTAGCTCATATATGTTTATTATTAAAAAGAGTTAAATAGGAGATTCATAGCTGCTTTGGAAACTGAAAAAAGGCTTGTACTAGGTTGATGAATTCTTATCTTATCTTATCTTGTGGAGGGGCCGAGAAACAACTCGGACACTTCGACCCATTGGGATCTATTGTGGTCCCCTAGATACCTTACTCCTCCCCAATCTCGTTGAAAACTCTTTTCATGAATTTTACAACGAGACTGGGAGATATGAGCCTATAGTCTTCTGGTCTTGGATATCCAGCCCCTAGGAGACTCATTCGCTTACCAGCCAGTGCATCGCATGTGCAAAGAAGGTGCTCCATGCGCTCCGTATGTTCCCCACACAACCTGCAGATGGGTGTCGCGGTTATACCCATCTTCATGAGCATGTCGTTGGTTCCAAAGTGCCCAGTAAAGGCCTCAAGCAGGTAGCGGATTTGCCCCCTGCTCATATTCCAAATGCATTCCCGGGCTTTGAACGTAGAGCCTAGGAATTTCTTGGAGTGTTGTAGACCGGTGCTAGATAGCCAATGAGTTCGCTGTCTGTGATCTGCAAACTCCCTAAATGCGGCTTTTACGAGGCACGTCGAGATGCCTACACATGGTTCTGGACCCACGAAGTCATTTGCTGAGCCCTCTCTTGCCAGTTCATCTGCCATTTCGTTGCCATGGATTCCTTTGTGCCCAGGGACCCACATCAGTCTTACCCTGTTGTGCTTCCCAAGCCT
Source organism: Orthosia cruda (assembly GCA_964057195.1). NCBI lineage: Eukaryota > Metazoa > Arthropoda > Insecta > Lepidoptera > Noctuidae > Orthosia > Orthosia cruda. Next base: position 57,240,682 of record OZ059826.1, on the reverse strand, counting down.
GTTTAGGGTTTGGACAGCATCCAGAATAAGTCCGGAGTCCACTTTGTAGGATGCCATGGCTTTGATTGCAGCCTGACTGTCACTAAGAATATATATGGATTTACCTCTGGTTCCTCTATCTATATTCTCTTGAGCACAGGTTATTATGGCATAAGTTTCCGCTTGGAATACAGTTGCCATTTTCCCTAGGCTTTTGCTACATTTGTAACCTTTTGCGTATATTCCCGCCCCTGTACCTGATTCCATTTTGGATCCATCAGTGTACCACACCAGACTGTCTTGTTCTGGTGGATCGATTCCCTTCGTCCAGTCCTCTATTGTAGGGATTTGGACCTTGAAAGACCTTTCAAACACAAACATAGTTTGCATTTTATCGGATAACATGCTTGTTACCCGATCCAGGCCTTCATTCCCGTCAAACTTTGTATGGTTGGTCCTTGGCTTAGAGGCATCCCATAGTCCAGCCACAGCAAGTCGATGTAATGTCTTCCTTGCCTCGAATTCAACCATCATATGCAGAGGAGGGATATTGAGGTATCTCTCAATCGCTGCCGTAGGTGTTGTCCTGAAAGCGCCCGTGATGCCTAGACACACTGTTCTTTGTAATCTGGTGAGTGGCGCTTTGCACGAGGCAAGCTTTGTTCTGGGCCACCACACTATGCTGCCGTATGTGATAATAGGTATTATCATTGTTCGGTACAGCCATCGTATCACTTTGGGCTTTAACCCCCAAGTTTTACCGTAGGTGGAACGACACATGCCGAACACTCGTAGGGCTTTCGTCGTAATATTTTCCACATGAGTTTTCCACCTGAGTTCTTTATCAAGCGTTACACCCAGATATTTAACTTCGGTAGACCAGGGCAGCTTTATTCCATTGAGGGAGAGCTCTCCTAGGTTTCCTAGTTGTCTCTTCCTCGTGAATGGAACAATGACTGCTTTGCTTGGGTTGATAGAGAGGTGGTTCTTTGTACACCATTCCTCTGTCATCCTCAATGCCTGTTGTAATAATCCAGAGACTATGTTCGGGAATTTACCATTAACCATTATGGCTATGTCATCTGCATAGCCTACTGTGTAGAATGGTCCCGTATTGAGCTTGGTAAGTAGCGAGTCTACTACCAAGCACCATAATAATGGTGACAGCACTCCACCCTGCGGACAACCTCTTGTTGTTTTTGCACTAAGTCTGTCTCCCATCAGTTCCGATCTGACTATTCTGCTTCTCAGCATATAGTCAATCCAGTTACACGTGGTATCATTGATGCCATGTTCCTTTGCAGCGATGCGTATGGACTCAAATGTTGTCTTGTCGAAGGCTCCCTCTATGTCTAGGAAAGCCCCGACACAGATCTCTTGTCCCTCTAGCGCAGCCTCGGCTCGACTCGCAACATAATGCAATGCCGTTTCCGTAGATTTGCCAGGGCTGTAGGCGCACTGTAGTTTATGTAGAGGGAAGATTTTAAGTGGTCCCTCTCTTAGGTACCTGTCTACCAGTTTCTCCAGAGCTTTTAAGAGAAAGGATGATAGACTAATTGGCCTGTAAGCTTTAGCTTCTTCGTAAGTCGGTCTACCTACCTTCGGTATAAAAGTGACTTTGACTTCCCTCCATGCCTTGGGTACGTACCCAAAGGCTACGCAGGCTCTGTAGAGCTTACTCAAATGAGGTATCAAAACAGATGCCCCTTCTTGTAATAGTATTGGGTAGATGCCATCCGGACCAGGGGATTTGAGAGGCTGGAAGCCCGCTATGGCAAGCTTCAGTTTATTCTCATCTACCACTTTCTTTGCCGTGAGCCAGTTATTTTTGGACGTTTGCCTTGTGAGCTCGTCCCTTGTGACTGGTTCCTCTTCATCGCTATCGCGCAGTATACATTCCGGGAAGTGAGTTCTAAACATCACGCCCAGAGTGTCCTGTCCAGTTTCCGTTAGATACCCATTCTCATCCTTTACAGATGATAGTGGGTTTGTCTTAGTCATGGACATTGCTTTGCACAACCTCATTCCATTTGGCAGAGCTTCGATGGAGGTGCAATGCTGCCGCCAACTAGTTCTTTTGGCCTTGCGTACCGCCGTCTTATACCTCGTCAGCATGCTATGATAGTCAGAGAAATCTTTCCTGGCTTTTGCATCATTAAAGGCCTGTCGTGTTTCCTGACGTATTTTAGCTAGTTCAGGAGTCCACCATGGTACCTTTTTGCAAAAGGCCTTTTTCTCTGGGCAGTTATCTACCCATGCACCGATGGTGCCCACCTTGATTCTATCAGCTTCAAATTCTATATCTAGTATGGAATTAAGCTTACCTTTAGGGCTCCCTAGATTTACTTTTAGGTCCCTCCTGTACGAGTCCCAATTTGTATGTCTTGGGTTTCTCCTTCGTCTAGTTTCGGCTTCTCCCGCCGTCCTAAACCTAAAGCATATATAATTATGGTCAGACAGAGAGATTTCGTCCGATACATGCCAATTTTCGATGTAAGCGCTGGCCTTGTTTGAAGCCAGTGTCAGGTCAATAACTTCAGTTCTCGCCGAGGTCCTGAAAGTAGGTTTATTGCCTGCGTTAAGGATTTGTAAAGAAGAGCTTACCACAAAGTCCAACAAATCCTCCCCTCGTTTGTTGACATCCGAGCTGCCCCAAACGACATGGTGTGCATTCGCATCGCAGCCAAGTATCAGGTCGAGGTTTTCTTGGTTGCCGTAGTCAACCAGTCTTCTGATTAGTGGTGTTACTGGTTCCTTTTGTTCATATGGGAGGTAGGCAGAGGCAAGGATAATTTTCCTTTTCTCTGTGCCCATCCCCACCTGGATCAAAGTTGTTGTGAGATCCCTGTAACAGAAAGTACGTAAGGGCATTGCCTCTATACCGCCCCTGATATAGATGCAAGTCCTCGCGTCATTAGTTGGACAGTCATAGAGCACCGTGCCTCCTGTCCCACCTAAGCCTTTTATAGTCCCCTTATATAGATAAGGTTCCTGTATCAAGGCAACGTCATATGTGTTAAGCTTCAGTTGCCGAGCCAGAAGGGCTGTAGCGGCTCTGCAATGATGCAAATTAATTTGTACACACCTTAGTCCCTCCATCTTGGATGATTTTGATGGGCCTGTGTTAATATAGGAGGGCCTTAGTTTTGAGGCTCCTCCTCCATCGCCTGGGTCTCCTCGAGAGCAATCGGCGACTCAATCCCCAGGGTGTCGAACTCCCCGAGGATGTCATCCTCGTGGTCTGCCTCTGACGCCCTGGTCCCAATCTCTGCCTCCTGCGCTGCGCCGTAAGCAGAGATTTCCTCGATGGCCTCCTCACGTCGGTGTAGTCCATCCTCGGAGGGTTCCGCCTCTGCTTCCGCAGTGGGTGCCTCTCCCTTATCTTCTTCCAGGAGTTTGAACGAATACCGTTCAATTCCTCCTGGAAGAGAGTAGCCCGCGGCCTTGATGACCCCAGCGGACACCCCGTCCATGAGGACGATACGACGGATGCCGGTCTGCTCAGTGAGAGTATTCACGACCTTCCAGTCGCTCGTCCTCAAGGCAGGGTTAAGCCGCTGGAGCAATCGAATGGCCCGGGCAGAGTCCTGCAACGCCAAGTTGCGACTCTTCCATGCCATTTTGACTGGCTTTGGAAGGTCCCTGGCGTCAACAACCTTGAGTTTCAAGGGGCCGAGTTCCACATTGTGGATGGCCCCCCGAAACCAGCTAGCTGCGTCAGAGTTGTCGCAGGATACATGAACTGCACCCGCGACAACTCCGGGAGCAACCGTTAAAACAGGCAGAGGATCCGGCGCCACTTCCAGTTTCTCAATTATGAGCTCCTGGATTGGCACCAAGTCCTCCGCCCTCAAGTACTCTTCCGGGTACCTGACTGTGACGACAGCGAGTTTCACAGCCGCCACCGCATCCCTAAAGGATCCGGTTGAGGATGATTGCCCTTGGGTCTTCATCCTCTTGGCCGCCATGTCCCCGCTGTCGCCGCTGAGAGCAGCACGCGGTCTCTTTGATGGGCCCTCCGTAGGAGTCCCCTCTAGAGCCGCCTGCTGTCTCAGCTTTTGGCGCTTTTTCCTGCGCGCCCCAGATCGTCCAACCGGAAGCCAGCCTGGTTCATGCCGGCCGCCGGGAGACGACGAGGTGCTGTTTTTGCCGGTCGCGTCCGGGGCCCCAAGGTCCGAGGTCATTCGACCTCCGACACAAGGGTCACGTGTCGCGCCAGTTTTGGCAGCACCTTTGTGCCCGGTGGGCTGGTTTGCAGTTCCGCCCTTAGGTGGTCCCGCAGCAGTGCCGGCCCTCGGCAGTGCCGCAACAGTACCGTCATTTGACAGTCCCGCCGCAGCCCCACCTCGAGACGACCCCACTGCAGTCTCGCCGCCGGGCGTTCCTGCTACGGAAAAAGCAGTCCCGGCTTGCGCCGGTCCCGCCGTCTGGTGTGCAGTTCCGTCCTTCAACGGTCCCACAGCAGTGCCGACCCTCGGCAGTGCCGCAGCAGTACCGTCATTTGGCAGTCCCGCCGCAGCCCCACCTCGAGACGATCCCACTGCAGTCTCGCCTCTGGACGTTCCTGCTAAGGAAAATGCAGTCCCGGCTTGCACCGGTCCCGCCGTCTGGTGTGCAGTCCCAGCTTTCGCCGGTCCCGCCTTTTGGAGCGCAGTCCCAACTTTCGCCGGTCCTTTCGCCTTGTGGTTTTTTTTTTGAATTTAAATCCATTTAAAATCCCGATATAAATTTCATCCCTCGACTATCCCCACCCTCCATGGAGTGCTCAAGTGGCGATGCTACGGTAGCACCAGGGATTAGCCGAGGGATATAGCCCCCCCCCATTAGTTGCTTACGAGACTGCACGACACCAACTCACACCACTACCACTAGCCATGCGAGCGAGCGCCGCCGTCTGCAAGCCCCCAATGGGAGTGAACTCGCCTGGGGGCCGTCTGACCGGACCCCGCAGCCGATTGGCCGTAGCTGGCTAGGCTACGGCCTCCCGTGTCGGAAGAAATCCGGGCCAAAGTGATGTGTTGTGTGCAACCTGCTCCACTCAATCACCAGGATCCCTTCATCCCTCCATACGGGTCCCCGCGCACGGCACAAACACGCGGGAGGTCATTGCTATCCAACATTTTATTTGTTCAATGGTGGACACCCAGGGGCATGACCTCGCCACCCCTGTGATACGTCGCCCGGTGATTTCAGTTACGTCTATTTCAGAGGGAATTAGACCAATAACAGGGCGGCAACCACGAGAAGGAAAATCACCGCACTTGCCTTGAGGATCTACACGACCGTAGCGCTCTCCCTCAAGACCACGCCACCTTGCCGGCTCTGAAGGAGCCAGGCAAGGTAGGACTGCATCGACAAAGCCAAGCCCTACAGAGCTTGTCGCTGACAGCTCAAAGCGTAAGTTTGCTAACACAGACCAGCCCCATGTTGATGAATTAATAGTAGAATATAAAAAAACACATTTTTGTTAAAGATAACAATATTTTATTTACTTAGTATTCGATCTTGAAATTTGAATGACCTTGTTAAATCGTGGCGTCTAACATAAATTCATCTCACCTGAATTAAACTAAATATTTGATCGAGTTATCGTTGTCTTGAATTCAATCTGGGTTAAGATTGGCTCGTCTAGCTAAATATTGACGGGTCTTTATCTATTGTTTTGTCAACCGATCACCGTCGGTCGGGGTCCCTGAGTCCCCGGGATCATAATTCACGGTCATCTTGAGTAGTTGTCTTGTTGTAAAGATACTTGTACAATAAACTTGCGAAGACGTAGACATTTAAATAACTCAACTAATGTATTTGTCTTTAATATCAAATCAATACAAATATGTACGAGTATCTACTAAGTAACTAAAACTCATGGTAGCTGATTGGTTGAATAAAATAACAACATTCAATCAAACATTTCGCTAAAGTAGAAGATACGCACAACGTCAACACTTGCCATAAAAAGAGGTTATGCGCTCCATCCTCAAGAATTAAGTGATGGCCCATATTATAGGGCAACAACAATGTATAATAAGTTGCCCAACATGTTTAAAACTGGAAAATCAGTAACAAAATTCCAAAAAAGGTTAAAACTATACCTAATCCAAAAGTGTTTCTACTCAGTATAAGAATATTTAGGGTCTAGCTTAAAATAACGATTTTCTCTCGTGTACAAAAGTGGCAATCTGTCCCATACAAACAATAAGATTCAGTCTATAAATTTATTATTATAATTTGTACTAAATAATTATAATTTGTACATGTACTTCAAGTTACGCACAATTTTTATGTATAAAATTTATCTACATTAGTTTCTTACATTTTACGTGATACGTGCACAATTGAACCGACAAACAACAAAAAATGCTGGAAGTGGGTTCTGTTGGTTACCCTTTAACACCGTGGCTACTTTTTTGTATTATTAGTATGTACAAAAACGACTTTTCTACAGATTTATTATTGTAATGATTGATGATGATGATTGATTGATTGATGATAATTGATGATGATAACCGTTTTCACTTTGACTCTAACTTGATTTGAGATTTCACAACAGATTTCAATAGGGTTTCAGAGACCAAGGGGTTTTTAAATTTTAAGGGTCTTGACAAGTGACAATCTATCAATGAAAGCGTCGTGATAACGACAACAAAAGACAAAAATTTATAGGATTGTCAACCGCTATCGAAAAGTCACTTGATTAATCCTTTACACCTTAGCATTTCGACCATCGCCTTTGCTGACATTTGAACTTGGATCGTTGACTATATAAGGTCATAATATAAGAAAAGGAGTCATAAAAAATGAGAATAACATTTTCTGCAACAAAAATCTCTATTAAAGCAGTGGTTGATAAATCCCGTATCAATCTTTATCACATCACATAAAATATTCACAACAATAAAAAAACATGTCAATGAGCTTGTGCTAAAAGCCAAAAAAAACTATAGTATATGACTTATCGGAGACCTTACGCCACATCAGTGCATCTAGCGGTAGCCCCCATTAGAACTACTCAGTATCTTGTAGTATTTATGCAAATGCTTGCTTAGTGCTAGGTCTTATTTAGTTAACACGGCACATATTCTCAAGTTTCTACATTTCACTACAGCAATGCTAATTTACACGTGTGTAACGGATGATGACCGATACAACACGGACGATACAGTCATAATCGGGTTGCATTATAAAGTTACTTGGATTTCACCGTTAAAGTCTTCCAACAATAACAGCTATATTCGTACAGTAACAAAATAACAGGACCGTTTTTTTTGGGCGGATCTAGGCTGGCCATGTTAGCCAGAACCGCCACGTACAACAAACCGAATGGAAACCTAAGTATGGAGTGTCTGTGAAATTTCAGTTCCAGTGTAGCCAAAGTGATAGATTACTTGTCACTTGGACAAGACCCTTAGACCCAAGAACCAAGGAGTTGTTAGCTTACCAACCCCTTGGTTTCTGAAACCCTATTGAAATCTGTTTTAAAATCTTAAATCAAGTTATAGTCAAAGTCAAAACGTCTATTGCGAACTAAGTGTACAATATTAGTGTTATAGTTAGACTTTTACAAGCAATGCAATTATTATTCCGCTGCCCTTATCATCCTAAATGAGCATATATTAAACTTTATTATTACTAATTATTTTATTTTATATTAGTACAATTTAATTGAGAAAATTAAATCTCAATAACAATGATTTCGTGTCATGTACTGATTACCTATTAACGTTAAGATTGTGAACTAACACTGAATTTGAAATAAATTTAATTTTAATTGATTTTTTTTAATACAATTATTGAGCAATATTAATGTTATTCTTTTCAGGTAGAAAAAATTATATAATAATAATTTTATAGACTGAATCTTATTATTGTTTGTAAGGGACAGATTAACAATTTTGTTCATCAGAGAAAATCGATATTTTAAGCTGGTCTCTAAATATTCTTATACTGAGTAGAAACACTTTTGGATTAGGTATAGTTTTAACCGTTTTTGGAATATTGTTACTGATTATGCAGTATTAAACATGTTGGTCAACTTAATATACGTTTCTTTTACGTTGTTACGCACTACATCCGACCCGTGACCGTGATTTGAGTTTCTAGTTCAAAATGTACTGAATTAACGGGTTAAATACGGGTAAAATATCCAGGTACCGAGAATAATAAATAAGTAGTTCTAAATATAGTTAAATAGGTTATAATTTTGTTAAAAATACGCATAGTATGTATATTGTAAATAGGATAAGTAATCAGCAATAAAGGCTTATTTTAGTTTATTTTATTTATTTTTTTGACGGGTTCGGATATAGTGCGTAAGCTGCCATACAAGAAGTACTTCGGACTTACTGGATTTGTCATTTCACGGACATGGATCGGATATAGTGTGTAACCTTGAACCGTAACATTGAAAATGGCTAAAGATGGATTACCTAAAAGATGAAAGAAGAATACTTTTTAAAGAAATCTCACCATCTCTGTAAATATTACCCACCATTTTAACAAAACGCGAAAATTGCAATCTGCAAAAACCCTATCCATATAACTTCTACAAGTTTCAGCAATGAAACTCTTCCCTGGGCCCGATTATGTCTGTAACAAATACGTAGGAAAATAAAACATTACATAAGTACACTGTAAGGTGCACTTTCTGTTACAACTGTACCCTGGGCGGTCAGTATTCTGTACCTAGTGTACCAGGTCGCTTTTTCAGTTAAAACTGTGTCCGTTCAATGTAGTAAAAGCTGTCTTTAAGAATTTAGAAACGTAGCATACGACTTTGTTTTGTACCTTTAAAGAATATTTTAAGATTTTATACAACTAACACAAAAGTAAGCAAAATAATCATTAATCTAAACTGTACTTGCTTATAATTATTGTGGACCGACAACCTGGTGTAACGACACTTGGCTGTTGAACACATGTTGAAAATACATGCAAAAAGCTTAGCCAGTATTCCTATGCTCTCCATAACCTAAGAAAAGTGTCAAATCGTGCAACATTATTAACGGCGTATCACGGGTATGTTGCATCTACTTTGCGCTACGGACTTATATTTTGGGGGTACTCGCCAGACAGAGAAATGGCGTTCAAAGCCCAGAAACAATGCATAAGGGCAAAGTGTGGCATACAACGTACAGAAAGCTGTAAGCCACATTTCCAAGAGTTCCAATTATTAACATTCCCGTGTCTTTATATATATGAAGTGGCGATCTTTGTCAAAGCGAATTTACATCTTTATACTCATCCAAGAAGCACACGACATAAAAATAAAATATGCGTAAGAAGTCATAGAAAAGCAGTATTTAGTAAAAACCATTTTGGGCATGGCACCCAAAATATACAATAAGTTGCCAAAAAGTATCACAGACCTACAAAAAATGTACCAATTCAAATTATGTTTGCATGAATTCCTAGTTTCAAAATGTTATTATTCAATTAATGATTATTTGAGTGAAGAATGATTGATTTTATCTGAAATGTCATCACAAATTTAATGAGTATTGAAGTTTGATTTGACTTGTGTATAATAATTTGACATTTTTGATTCGATTTTTTTATTTTACATTTTTAACTATTTATTTTGACATTTTTTAATTGTTTATTTTTATTTTATGTGACATTTTTAATTTAACATTTTTATTTTCTAATGTAACCCCATTTAAAATTTATTTAGTGTGTCTTTAGTAAAATTTTGTCTGTTTAATATTTAATGTTGCCATAGTACCTAACATATAATTTGCACACCCTCATTGGGTTATAATACAATGTACCTTTTATATCTGTAACACCTTTTTAACATGTATTATGCAAATAAATTATTTGATTTGATTTGATTTGAAAAGACTTGCGGCTGAAATTATGATGTGTGTGAATGTGGATAGATCTGGGTAAATATTAATCTTAGTCGGTATAGCATTAGTATTAAAAAGTAAAAAGCTGTAGAAAAGTAGGTCAGACTAGATAATATAAAAAGCTGCAGATCCTCATTACAAAATTGACGACGTTATAAAAAGATTCATATTCCGTAAGCTAAAACCAGCTGTTAATACCAGGTCGACCATTAACCATCGGCAAAACGGGTTAAAGAGCTTACCATTTTATGAGACTAACCCAAGTATCAAATAGTGCATAAATTATGTTAAAAACGGATGTATAACCATAAAAACCTTGCAATGTCTGCGGGAGCTGAATTGCACAAATTTATCCTGCTATATAAAAATATACAAAGTGCCGAGCATTGGAAACGTTTACACAAGCAAACCAAATTGCAGCAATCCTACTATTTACAGAGATAGAAGTACTTAATATAATGCGGGAGGAGCCGCGGCCGGGAGCTAGTGCAACATTAATGAATCAAATTATTTGGAGTATTCAGTAGATAACATTCATTGCGTTCGTAAGACTATTAAACAGACGATTACTAACATTAATATAGCTATAACCTGGGATATTGTAAGCCGAGAGAGAAAAGCTTCTTCTAAAACGTGCTTCGTCGTCGACCACATAATTGCTTAACATCGGGTTTGATTGTGATCAAACGCAAGACTATGTATTAAAAGAACAAACATGAATGGAATGATGGTAATTGCACGAGTGTAACACGATCGGGATGCTGTTCACTGATTACGGCAAGAATAGGTGTGACTCTACTGCCATATATCGGGTTCAAACCCAATTGGAGCTAAGCGGGAATTTATCGACAGAAAAACTAAATTATACCGGCCCGAGTGTTCGAATCAGGGGAATGAACTTCGTGAACTTTTGAATCTTACTCCAAAGAGGTACTTCAAATACCTGAAATTAAATAAGGCTGAATATGAATAGGTACAGCATCATTGTAATCTTATCTTACTTCTTACTAATGTTATAAATGTGAAGGTTTGGTTGGATGGATGAATGTATGTTTGTTACTCGATCACGCCAGAACGGCTTAATGGGTCTTGATGAAATGTGGCACAGAGATAGATTAAAGTCTGGAATAGCACATATTCTTTTTATCCAGGTGGTAATTTCTAAATCAAGCGGGCGCAGCCGCGGGTGGCAGCTAGTCTAAACTAATATTACAGAGAACTGATATAAAATTATTTCTATTATAATTTTATGTTTGTAAAAGATAATGTCTGGAACCTACTGATCCCATTTCAAAAAATCATTCACTAATAAAGCGTATGTATGTATTTTATGTTATTATGTATAAGTAAGTTATATTATTTATCATCTATTGTACACTGACAGCCCTTAATTCTCCTGCCGTTCAGTCCATCCAAAGGTTGTCTGTAAGAGATTGCCCTGTGCGATAAGACCGCCCATTGTACACAGTGTTTGAAAATGTTTGTTCTGTATGTATTTTTTAAAGGTGTACAATAAAGAATATAATAATAATAATAATAATAAAGCGCTCCGAAGGCAATTGTCCACCGCCGACGACCAGCGAGAAGCGAGTAAAGCTAGAATCTAGATACGGGTTGGCGAGCAGCGAGAAGCGAGTGTGTAGTTCCGATAGTTTTGTCGTTTATAAGCGAGTATAATATAAGCGAGTGTTCTTGCGCGACAGGCGATTACTCGCAACATTAGTTCGGGGCGACCCGTCCTCTCGGCAAGCGAGCATTTCTGAGCGAGTATTATTTTTAATAGCTCTTGTCGCTTCTAGAAACTGGTGGTGAAAGAGTTCTCGCCGGCAGTGTGAACAGCCAGCGATCGACTATTAATATATTGTCACTTTTATTGACACGGGATCTACATCTTTTGTACGTTTCTTCAGCGAGAGTATGGTCGATAGCTAACTGCTTACTCATCAGCGTTGGAACAAGTGCTATAGGCAAAGGCTACGGATGTGAAGCCTTGTGAAAAGCAAGAGCAATATAAAATGAATACTTTTCCGGACATGAAAATTATTGGAATAAAACACCCACGACAGAAACCGGCGCGACAGTATTCAATTATTCAGTTCAGTTAGCCTAGTTCTGTTGAAGTTGTTTTGTGCTGAACATATTGAATGAAAAGAAAGAAAGAAAAATGTGTTTATTGGCATTAAAACCAAAAACACCTTAAAATATCACTAATAACCGCCCCCCCTATCCTTAATATATCTATATGTCCTTTGATCTATATCCCTGCTGTTATATCACCATACAATACTACTAGTGACCCCAAGTGGTTCTGCTGAAAACGAGGTTCTGCGTTCAATTTCTATGTCGTGCAAAGAGTTTTTGGGTTTTTCCATCTGGATTTTTTCAGTACAATCCAGTCAGGAATAGAGTAGTTGACAAAAAATATATATTTAGTCCGTCAGTTAAATAATTTAAAAATATTGGACTCGTATTTTTCTTTTGCCACTTAAACAAACAATTGCGACAATACAGTGCGTTGAAATATCATGTGACGTCATGGTATGACACACTTTATACTGAAAAAGTGACGTCACAAGCCCCCACTCCTGAAGTTTGATGCGATTTATCTTTGTTAATTTGTATTTATTTGATATAGCAAAAAATACGGGTCCCATTTTTAACCGACTTCTCAAAAAGGAGGAGGTTTTCAATTCGGCTGTATTTTTTTTATGTTTGTTACCTCAGAACTTGTTACTGGGTGAACCGAATTTGATGATTCTTTTTTTATTTGAAAGCTGGTGCTTGCCATGTGGTCTCATTTAAATTTGATGAAGATCTGATGATGAACTTCGGAGATATACATCAGAACTCTTCAATTAATGACTGCAAATGTTATTGGATGTCTGTTTATTGGTTGCATCATTTCATAACATAACATCACACTAGCACGCTCTAAAGGGGGTGCATGAAAGGAGCCTCCCCGACCGACGTACCATCCGATCATCTGTCACGTCCGGCGCACCCTGGGCAATCGACTTCTGTCGATTGGCTAATCCTTTCACCACGATGGCAAACCCAAACTACAATCGGCCCTTATCGGGGCCAAGCAGTCCACTAACGAAACCAGACTTGTGTGTAGTCTCAATCAACATCGAGGGGTTCTCTCGCGACAAAGCAGAGATTCTTTCCGAACTAGCTCGCAAGGTACACTGTGACATCCTATGTGTCCAAGAGACCCATCGGGACTCCACGCAGGACAGGCCTTCCATTCCTGGACTGTCACTTATCGCCGAGATCTGTCACCCGAAGCACGGTAACGCAGTGTTTGCTGCTCCCGGCGTAAGAATTATTTCCACAAAGTGTTCCAACGATAATAACATCGAAATTATCACAGTAGACCTCGGTAACTGCACTGTAACATCAGTGTATAAACCCCCTGGCACCCCGTTTGTATTCAATTCGGGTAATTTCAACACCCAGCGAACAAAAGTTGTGATTGGTGACTTCAATAGCCATAGCTCCAGTTGGGGCTATCGCTCGACGAACTCGGACGGTCAAACTGTCGAAGAATGGGCAGAGGCTAACGATCTGAACCTAATCCACGATCCAAAACAGCCTGCGTCTTTTAATAGTGGACGATGGAAGCGTGGGTACAATCCTGACCTCGTATTTGTCAGCTCAAATATCGGCAGCCGAAGCAAGAAGATCGTTTGTCCACCAATCCCGCGAAACCAACATAGGCCTATAATGTGCAATATCCAGTCCGCTGTCCTCCCAGTGACTATGCCTTTCAAACGCCGCTTTAATTATTTAAAAGCTGACTGGGAACAATTTTCGATGACCGTAGATGACGAATTGCTTAATGTTTCTCCTACCCCGCAAAATTACGACAAATTCGTAAGCGTAGTCGCAAAAACATCTCGAAAATATATCCCGCGAGGCTGTCGCACATCGTACATCCCCGGCATTTCCCAGGAATCTAGAGAACTGCTAAAGACGTACGAAGAACTATACGACGATGACCACTTCTCAACTGAAAGCGTTGAAGCCGGTGAAAAACTGATGTCACGTATATGCGAACAACGCCAGGAAAAATGGATGGACACGGTAACTAACATTGACTTGACGCACAATAGCAAAAAAGCATGGACCACTATCCGGAGACTCACCAGCGAGTCCCCACCTCCTCATACACCCAGTGCAGTAACGGCTAACCAGGTTGCCCACAAACTCCTGCTTAACGGCAAACCACCGCAACGCCTAGGCAGAACTCCTAAAATTGGCAACCTGGCATCTTCCAGTGAATCAGTGTGTGACCCATTCCAACTAGCAGACATCGTCCTAGCCATCCAAAGACTGAGCTCTGGTAAGGCCTCCGGTGTGGACGATGTTTCAGTTGAGCAAATAAAGCACCTCGGCCCTGTATCGGTGTCATGGTTGCTAAAACTCTTCAACCACTGTCTGGAGTCTGCGAATATACCTCGTCTGTGGAGGAGATCTAAAGTCATTGCAATCCCCAAACCTGGTAAACCACACGACGATCCCAAAAACTTCCGCCCTATATCGCTCCTCTGCCACACCTTCAAACTTTTCGAAAGACTACTGTTGGCCCGTCTCTCAAACCTTGTCGACCCGAAACTTATACCGGAGCAATCAGGATTTAGACCTGGGAAGTCTTGCTGCGGGCAGGTCCTTAACCTCACGCAACATATTGAGGATGGGTTCGAAACCAGGAAGGTGACGGGTGCGGTATTTGTGGATTTGTCGGCGGCCTACGACACCGTTAACATTAGGCGCTTGTTATGGAAGGTTACCAAACTAACAGAGGATCCAAAGTTTGTTCGAATTCTTAGAGAGCTCCTCAGTAACCGACGATTTCAAGTGAACCTTCTCGATGATAAAAGTAGGTGACGGACCCAGAAGAATGGATTGCCCCAAGGCAGTGTACTGGCTCCATTGCTGTTTAACATATACACCAATGACCAACCGGTGAGTCCTAACACGACCCGCTTTCTGTATGCAGACGACCTGGCGTTAACTTGCCAAGCCACTGATTTTGAGGAGATTGAAACCACCCTTTCCATCGCACTTTCAGACCTCAGCCACTATTATGCAGAAAATGCATTGAAACCAAATCCCTCAAAAACGCAGTCGTGCACCTTCCACCTCCGTAACAGACAAGCGGGTCGAACACTCAACATCTCATGGCAGGGGCTACTGATCACCCATAGTCCCCATCCAAAATACCTCGGCGTCACTTTGGATAGGTCCCTCAACTACAGGAAAAATTGCGAAATTGTTAAGAGAAAGGTGCATGCCAGGAACAGCCTGCTACGTCGCCTTACATCCACTAGATGGGGAGCATCTCCCCAAGTCTTGCGAACAACTGGAATGGCGCTCTGTTTCTCCGCTGGTGAATATGCCTGTCCAGTGTGGAGCCGCTCCGCCCACTCCAGTCTAGTGGATACTGCACTAAACGAGACATGCCGAATATCCACTGGTTGCCTTAAACCGACTTCGGTACGATTGCTGTATCCACTTATTGGCATCGCGCCCCCGGAAGTGCGTAGGACTATGGGAAGCCGCATAGAAAAGGCAAAGCAGGAAAGTGACTCGCGCCACCCAATGCACAAATACACCTCGGTGCCCCAGAGGCTTTTAAAGTTTTCTTGGTTGCGTAAGTCCTTCTACCGGAAACGAGAGAAATTTAAACTCGCTGATGATTTTCTAGAGCCATCGGAGAACCTTTCGCCTGGGCACGCATTGCCTTGGCAGACCTGGAAAACTCTGAACAGACTCCGCACTCAGGTCGGCCGCAGCAAAGACAATCTCCATAGATGGAGGTTCTTGGATGGTTCCGATCTTCGGTGCTTGTGCGGTGTCTCCCCACAGACCATGGCCCACCTTTCGTCTTGTGCCGCATGTCCTGTTGTCTGTTCACGTGAGGACCTTATGACTGCGTCGGCGGAGGGCGTTGCCGTGGCTGAATTCTGGGCCAGGCATGGCATTTAACTAAAAAGAGTCTGTTTGTCATCGACACGCTAAGAAGAAGAAGGGGTACGCAGGTGTGAACAGTTCACCCTGGTATACTCTAATGCAACCGTTTTTTGTTTAAGTTTCTTGTTTTGAGTAAATCTATTCTGGCTTCACTTTGGAGAATTGGTCCGTTATGTACCCACAACTAAAAAGTGAAAAATAAAAAAACTTGTAGTGTTTTTATTTGGAAGTCGGTTGTATTTTTTGTTAAAAAGTTTTTTCTTTGATAATTTCACTGATGGATTAGATAGAATTATCACTTCTTTTTTTTATCTGTTATAAACTTGCGCATGACCACTATCTCACCTGATAGTAAGCGATGATGTGGTCGACGGTGGAGCACGCTTGCCTGGAAGTAAACTATTCACTCTTGACTTAAAGACCCCTAGATTGTAGCTATCGGGAAACACAGACTCCGGCAGGGAATTCCACTCCTTAGCTGTACGCATAATAAAAGTATTCTCAAAACGTTTAGTGCGTATGGGTGGGATGTCCACCATGTACCCATGACGCATCTACCCAGGAAACATCCCTATTATCCTGGATAAGCGGCAATAAGCTCGCTCCCTATTATATTACTCTTCAATACATCTGCGAAAATATGGTTGTACTTTAGATGCACCTCTATCTACCCTTGCGGGAGAAGAGGCATGATGTTAAGTATATAAATAACTAGATTCAGCCAGCGGCATCACCCGTGTGAAAAGTGTTTTCTTATCCCAAGGGAATACCAAGATGAAAAGTAGCCTATGTGCTATTTCAGACTATAATCTATATCTATGCCTAATTTCATCCAGATCCGTTCAGCCGTTCTGGCGTGATTGAGTAACAAACTTACATCCACATTTCCACACAAACATCCATCCAAACTTTCACATTTATAATATTAGTAAGATTTGAACAAGCTCATTTTCTGTTTGCTGCCATCACCTGAGTCATCACTTTATCAGTGATATTATCTTCTTCACTGTCAAGTCCATCTAAAGGCAACTGTTACACCCTATTAATTCATAAGCTACTAATTTCAATTTGTTACGGTGTACCATCAAGAGTATTCTATCGATATATGTGGGTACAAACACCTGCCAAGATAATATTCGACACGCTATATACATCAAAAACAAAGATAAGTTCTCCCGGAAACCATTCTTGTCCGACACTCAACTTTCAGAGAAATGAAATGAAATACGATCTTCAATTGTGTAAACTCCTTTAAGGAAAGGTCCTTACAATTGTGGCTGTTCATAATTCATAATCGGTGGCAGGGCGGGGCGTTGGCGGGGCATTCTAGCACGAGATCCCACCGCTCAAATCAGCTGATATCTGAGTTTTTGATGAAACCCCATTACTTGTAAACGCAATACAGGACAAATTCGTAGCGGGGGACAACTTAAAAAAAGACTGCCAGGATCCCTTAATCAAATTTAATCTATCAATTAAATATTCTACAAGTAAGTATGACATAAAATTATGTTTTATCAAAAAAATTGCAGCAGATTTTAGCGGTGGGATCTAAGGCTAGTCGCGGGGCGTCGGCAAACAACAGGGTCTTATCGGCCACAAGACATTTGAATGATGAATTACGATCTCCAGAAGGATATTGAAGACTCTTGGAATAACTTTGTAAATATTGTTTTGGTCTTAAAACTGATTGTTATTGAGTAATGGGAAAAGGGGTACTATTAATTGCGAGTGGGAATCTACTGTTCGGATTTCATGGAAGGTAATGTTATTTACACAAATAGGAGCCGCAGCGAGCCAAAGCATTCAAATGTTATCTGCCAAAAGTTCTAAGAATCTCACTTGATAAAAATTTCAATTCACTGACAAACAACGCACAACTTATATCACTGGGTCTAGAAGCATACCATTTTGCAAAAAATACGAAATTCATCCCCAAAATGTGTTATTTAGAGGATAAAAATGTGTTTTTTTGATGTTTTGTTGTTCTTAATCTTGTCTTGTAGCTCTTAAATATTGTTGATGAAAAATCCCAACGGCACATTACATTTAATAGAGAAAATATAAACATTAAATTAATGCGCAAATCAATATTCCGTGTTTATGGAAAACAGGTTAAGAAATTAGGTTATTCTCTTTGCAGTACCTACTTATTTTCATAAAGGTTTAATTCAACAAGTATAAGGAAAAAAGGGACGCAAGCAACTCTCCAGCTAACCGCTTAGAAGGACCATTGCAATTCCACGGTAAACAAAAAACTTGGTCAAAGAAGAAGTTCAGAAGTTCTTTGAAGAAGGCAGAAGTTTCCTCACTCCCCCGTTTTATGTAAACAACTCTAAAATTATGTTGTTCTTAATGAGTTCAGCGATCTACTAAACTTAACTAAAATTAGAATCTGATTCAGCAGGTTTTGCTTTAGCGGTGTTTAAATTGCTGAATTATGGTTTCAGGAAACAAAAATAGTCTATCAATACTTCCTACTATAATACTATTATAAACGCGACAGTTGGTGAGGATGGATGGATAGATGTTTGTTACTCTTTCACGCAAAAACTACTGAACGGATTTTGATTAAACTTTACTGTAACACAATAACACAAAGGCTATAATTTGTTAAGATATTGGGATAAGTACCTACTTATATTACGCGGATGGAGCTACTGGCTGCAGCTAGTATATTTTAAAGGGTAAGACTGTTTGTATGTAGGAGGTAATTTCTGTAAAAACTGATTCGCTAATGAACATTCTTTCACGGATAGCAAGCTGCACTAGCGAGAGCAGTAGTGGCCTAGTGATAACGACCGCGACTTACAAGTTTTAGGTCGTGAGTTCGAACCCAGGCAGGCGCTTTACTTTGTGAACATTATTTCATCACCACTGCTCTCAAAACGGTGAAGGAAACCATCGAGAGGAAACCGGCATGTTGTAGAACCAAACATTAGAAGACATGTGACATCCAACAACCATCACCAGCGGGCCCGCGTGGTAGGTTACAGCCCATTCACTCTCACAGAGAGGAGGCCTGCACGCACAACGGTTCGAATGGGGATCTTAGTGCGGAAAAGCGGGTCCTTCTATCCTATCCTATTCTCAGCTACACTAAGTGCCATAGGCTTGCATTCTGTCCCTAAAACATGTTCTGTTGTGTATGCCACTAGAGCGAAGCCCCGGGAAAAATCTAGTTTATTAAATAAAGTTAATTAGTAACTGCTGTGGCCGCTTTCACAGCGCTCATATATTCCTGGTCGTATACAAATAAATAATGTATTTTTTTTACAAAAATACACGGTTCCTGTAGGTACACGATACCGGAGTGAAGAAGCGAGAAAAAAAAATCGATTAATATGGCGGAGTAGATCTTGCACTAGTGTTCAAAATAAACGGGGCATAGATTTCAAGGTTTATATTCAAATAATGAACCATAATGCATACATATTGGCAAATACTGCAACATTGATTTGGTACTTAACAGGTTCACTGCCCATATAGCAGACAAAATAGTTAAACAATCACGTGAGTCATATATAATTCATTGGACAGGGAAGAGGTTAAGTTATATCAAATAAATCAGCCTAACCTTTTCCCAATAATTTAGATTCCAGTGTAAACAGATGCAGTTGAGTACCAGTGATTTACATGGAATGACCGCTGAAATTACGCGGCCGCCTTTGCTGTATGGTAGACTCCTTTTAAACCGCTTTTAAATCGCTCCCGTACCATTATCGCAAAAAACGGCAAAAAATCATCTTTATTGTATGGGAGCCCCACTTAAATATTTATTTTATTCTGTTTTCAGTATTTGTTGTTAAAGCGGCTACAGAAATTATACATCATCTGTGAAAATTTCAACTAACATCACCTAAAATCAAGTTACAACATAATGCTAATATTTCAAAGAAAAAGCCTCAAGAACTACCCTCGAACAGTTTCCAATATTACAGAGAAAATTTACTTAAAGAATAGTTCAGAGTGAAGAGTTGCTCGTTGCGCGTTGCCGGAGAGCTAAGTAACTTCAAAGTATGTTCCTGTTTACTCAGGTAAACGATTGTACGAGTAGTTCCACTGTTTATGAATTTGAAGTGCTCCGATTTATAATAGTGGAGCAAGATTTTAGTTACTGGTAGGTGTAAGCTTGAGAGGTAAACTGAAGTCATAGTTTCAATCTGAAAAAGACAAATAGTTATGTTGTAGGTGTTTCTTTTTTATCCGGCTGCAAGAAAAGGTTTATGTTTTTCGCGCGTATCTTGTATGTATGTAATATTCATTATTACCTAATATATTTCAGCACGCTAGACGGACTTTTATAAATAAAACATCGTTAGATAGGTCTTGACCGCCCAAGTGTTTTTAGATAAGAGACCACACGAAAAAACCACGACGTATTTTGGGCGTCATGTTGTGGGAGTTCCAATTCGGAGTGGTTTTTGAGAGAGTCGGAGGATATATTTTAATTTATAGTTTGGGTCACCCAGCTCGTATATATGTATTCTCCGACTGCACAAAATGATTTTCTTCATGTTTTCACCTATTTAGATCGCTAAAGCAGTCTAGTTATTTGATTTTAGTTATTTTTTTGTTTCCTAATTTTTTTTTTTTGATACGTACATAGATTTCAGAGCAGTTTTAGTACCTTTTAATTTCTCATAGGATACCTAGGTCGATTCGAATACATTTTAATCGTTTTTTCTTTCGAATATAATTATTTTTATGAATTTGCTATCGCATTTTACCAGGCATCATTGAAGTAAAGGAGTAGGCCTATTTATTATTAACAAAATTGTGTTCCACCTCGATTGGAGTTGACACGCACGACGAGCTGTGGTCTCGACGCACGTACAGCGTCATGAAAGCATCCCACGTCTCGCTATGATTGGGTCGACGTCGTTTGAGGCCAATCAAATACGAGGTCGATGATAGAAGATGGGCCTGCAAATTCCTTTATTTAATATAAACAAACAATCCGCTGGATGCGAGACGCCCAGGACCGGTCGATATGACGACGCTTGGGATAGGCCTATACGTATAATTATATCTAGCAACGCTCATTTTTTCGGCTGAAGTGATGACGATGATGAAAATAAACAAGTTGTTAGTATCCCTTTCCGCTACTAGAAATTTGAGCTAGATTTTTAATTTCCAACATTCAAGATAAATAAACACGATAAAAGACTTTGGAATTTATTTCAAACGACAAGACTTGTCTTTCAACAGACATCAAAAGCAAATAAGATTATCCGAGCAATTTTATTTTTATTATAAAGCAAAGGAAATTTATTAAAAAAGAAGCTAAGATAGTTCAAGTTAAAAGAATTTCTATAAAGGAGCTCGAGCAATTAAGTAGGTTTTCCATCTCGGAAATTGAGCCTTCAAGTGACTTTTTAGCTTTCACCAAGTGCTTGGGAAGTCCCGTTAAAAAGTACTAAAAATCTCTTTCGTTGAATGTTGGCGAAGACGATTTGAGTGTAGTATGGATAGTTAATTATGTATGAGCGAAGTTGAGAGGAGGAGGGTTGTTGGGGTCTTGGGGAAAAGTATCTTAGCAGCCTTTTAGAGGAGGGTTATAAGGACTTAAGTTCTGTCGAGAAGATCTACAGCAAAAAAGTATGTACGAGTACTTGACTAACAACAGCTTACTGTTATCTTTCAACTTGAGTGTCTTAGTGTTCCGATCCTAAGACGACCCACTGAACGAAGTACATTATAATTTTATGTATTATATTTTGGAATGCAATACCTATAAAACCAACAGAAATTATGTAAATTATTACACGGATTTCAGAATGGAGAATCTATGTGGGAATATATCGTTGTACCAGGAGCCTAGAAATACTAAAGAACTCTTTGCTTAAACAGAAGCGCTAGAATAGATTTAATTGTCAAATTTATATACCCAACAGTACCTAATATTCAGAATCTGGCCAGTAAATGTAAATGATGTTTGTGCCCTTACTGTTTAGGGTAATTACTTAATTATATGACCTGTTGTGGGACCCCGGGGAGGTGGGATCAAGCCCAGTTCAGGACCTACCTTATGAAGGTATTCTAGTTACATTATTACAACTAAAATATAAACTAAACTTATATATTTCATATATTTCTAGACCTTTTGTAGTTACAAAGAGCTTCTTATAGAGTTTTGGAAATAGGTCAATCCTTTTGTAACCGGATTATTTATAACGACCTATAAAATAAAACCTAAATGGAAAAATCTGAATTTCAGCTAACATACATGTATGTAGGAATGGAAACTTTTATCACAAACTTGTAGGTGCTCCTATACCTAATACCTCGATCAAACAAGCTCGATGTTCTAGAAAACTTAAACGTAAATACCTTAGCGTTACAGGTCATAAAAGGAACGGAGTATTTTAAAAACTGTTTCTAGCCAAGTAAATTATCTCCAAAAAGTTATAGGCGATTCCCAAAAAAATGCATTGTTCATACAAATTTGTCATCAGCTCTCCAAAATCTGTATATGAGATGCATTTTGTTTTGAGTGTTGACTATTACTTCCTTGGAGGAACTAGTTCATTTACATAGGCAGAAGTAGATTTTAAAATGATCAAACCTTTCAGTTTATTCTGTATAATGTGACTGGCGACTGATTACAATAATTATAGTAACTATAGACTAACAAAATAATTACGTACTACTCGTATCGTAGTTAAGATAGAACAGCGTAATAATAACATGGTTTATTATAG
The DNA here is from genome assembly GCA_964057195.1 of Orthosia cruda. Taxonomy (NCBI): domain Eukaryota; kingdom Metazoa; phylum Arthropoda; class Insecta; order Lepidoptera; family Noctuidae; genus Orthosia; species Orthosia cruda. The sequence continues at coordinate 57,218,175 of OZ059826.1, read as the reverse complement.
CAAAACTAATATCAAACACAACATGTAGGCAAGACTAGATTTGCCAGATATATTCCCAAATATGAATGCGTTAATTAAATCCTTTAATATGGTTTAAACTGTAGATATTATATATTATTAGAGCAGTGGTGGCCCAGTGGTATCGGCCGCGACTTACAAGTTGTAGGTCATGGGTTCGGACCCAGGCAGGCGCTTTACTTTGTGTAAATTATTTCATCACCACTGCTCTCAAAACGGTGAAGGAAAACATCGTGAGGAAACCGGCATGTCCTAGAACCAAAAAATCTAAGACATGTGACATCCACCAACCCGCACTGGGCCCGCGTGGTGGATTACGGCCCATCCCCTCTCACAGAGGAGGCCTGTGTCCCAGCAGTGGGAACATTAATAGGCTGATGATGTGATGTGATGATGTGTAGATATTACGAGCATTAATATTATAAAGTTAGTGTATTTGTGTTTGTATGTTTCTTACTTCTTCACGCTCAAACGGCTGGACGGATCTGGATGAAATCGATAAGAAAAAAATCGATTGGCAAAATGGCAGCATGTGGACAATGGTGATCCAGACATATCGCAAACAAAATTGCGAACAGAGTCCACCCAGTACAGTTGGCATGAGCCCAAACCCCACAAGAAGTGCACAGATACTATGTTTCGTGGTCTCCACCGTCCGTCATCGAAGTTAGGTAATCCGGGCAATGAAGCAAATGGGTCACTATGTAGGTGTTTGGAGTCACCTGGCTCCGATTTCCTACATGGACGAATAGGAGTAAAATGATGATATTATAACAATATGGAATTAAAAATCAATCTAAAATATTACTATTATTACATATTTTAAGTATAGAAATAAAGATTTAGTAATGAATGACTATCTTCGGATTTATGTACTCAAAAAATTTGATCAGAATAGCGCGAAATCTTCAAACATCTGTTACTCTCTATGCGTCGGGTAGCCGCGAACTGCGTGAGCCGACGCTAAGTTACCGCGTAGGTATGTCAGCATCACTTGCTCGCGTTCGGTTTTTTGGTATTTTGTTGTGATCAGTGTGATCACCATTGGCAAGTGACTCCGATTACTTACGTTCCCCTTATCTTAAGAGAGAAATCAAAATATTTTTATTTAATTTCACATAGGCCACATGGGCACTTATAAAACGTCGACAAAAGGTGCACGGTTCGGGTTGGTCGTTTCCTATGGAGAAGAACCGGCAAGAAACTCCACGGTTACTCTTTTAAAAACTGGTTTGTTTTTACAATATATCCATAATACAGCATTAGTACCTAGATATGGGGGGACAATGTAGGCCTGACAATAAGTCGTAAAAAACTAAAAAGATTATATATTATATAAACAAAAGAAAAAACAGAAAGTAAAACGAGATGAAAAGTTAGCAAATTTTAAGAAGCATCAAGAAATCTAGAAGGCGTAGAGAGTAAAAAAAAGGCAGGTACAATAATTTATTTTACAATGCATGTCCTAGAAAAGAGCATTTTCCAAGCAGCCAAACTGTGCGGAAAGTGTCACTTTTTTCACTAGTGCTTTTTACTTTTTTGTATTTTTTTAATTTTAACTCCAAAGTCAGCCCGAAGCCTAGAGTTTTTATTATTAGAGAAAAGTTTTATAAATTAGTTAAGTACAGATTATCATTCATATAAAACGTTATATAAAACTAATACTTCATTAAAGGCGTTTTTAATTACTCTAGATTTAGATTTTGATCAATAAATTAATTTTATATATTCATTATATATGTTTGGCAGAACGTATATTTTGCTCGTGCCTTTTTGCGTTACGATGTGATAGCTATTTGCACATGCGCAGTCAGTGCGCAGAAGATATACCCGAGGAACTATTAGTTAATCTGTGGATATGCTGAGCGCGCTTGAATAAGCCAGCCATTTTATTAATTTCTTGCTTGTTTCAGATATATTTTTTTATTTGCTCGCACAATGCATAGTAAAATGTTGTATGATACACGTACGTAAGATGATTCCCATCCTTGTGGCGTATGGCCTATGTTCGTCCACTTCCTAAAATCTCGAATCCCTCCCTACCTAACCATTTTCGACCAATTTCTATCCTTCCTTTTCTATCCAAAGTGCTGGAAGCCTGTGCCTACAAGCAGCTTTCAGGGTTTGTTCATCGGAATAACCTTGTTAGCTCATTCCAGTCTGGATTCAGGCCGGGGCACAGTACTGCCGCTGCTCTCCTCAAAGTGACTGGCGACATTAGAGAAGCGATGGAGGATACAAAAGTTACTGTTTTGGTTTTGATTGATTTCTCCAATGCCTTTAATGCCGTCAGTCATGATATTCTCCTTTCTATCCTTTCACATCTTATGGTTTCTTCCGAGGCCCTGGAATGGTTCTCTTCCTATTTTCGGGGACGTCATCAGTCGGTTCGCGTTGACGAGAGTTCATCGAGTTGGTGTGATCTAGCTGCTGGTGTTCCGCAAGGCGGTATTCTTTCTCCATTGTTATTCTCCATCTTCATAAATTTTATAACTCACTGTCTTCGGTGTTCGTATCATCTTTATGCCGATGACCTTTAACTGTATGCATCTGCGCGGGTGGAGGGTTTGTCGGACGCTATAGGCGATGTAAACCGGGACTTAGTCGCTGTCAAGAACTGGTCTGATAGATTTGGGGTGTCTGTAAACCCCTCAAAATGTCAGGCCATTGTGATCGGGAGCTCTCGCATGATGGGTCGGGTGGGGATTAGCTCTCTTCCTCCTATTATTTTTAATGGTACCGTTATCCCCATCAGCCCTAGTGTAAAAGATCTCGGTCTACATCTTGACTCGACGTTAGGCTGGCAAAGTCAGGTTTCAAGTATCAGTCAAAGAATCAACGGGACCTTGCGTTGCCTGTATCGTCTGAGAAACTTTCTGCCTGCAAAAACGAAGGCTATGCTTGTGCAGACTTTAATCTTACCTATAATCGACTATGGTGAAGTGTGCTACTTTGACCTGAATGCGGTATTCCTGGATAAGCTTGATAGGCTCTTCTCTCTACTCAACTCTCCCACCCCTCCTTCTTATCTCATCTCTCACTTTCAATATCTGTGTACTACACACGCTAGGAATCTGCGTTCGTCTAACAATCTTCTATTGCTTTGTCCTTCTCATACTTCTGATTTTATTAATTCTTCTTTTCATATTCAGTCCATTCTTCTCTGGAATGCGCTTCCTCTCAATATCAGGACTGCCACCAGTCAATATGCATTTAAGCGGAAGCTGCGACATTATTTTCTGAACCATTAGCAGAGTCGTCTCAATCTCCTTTCTATTAATTTATATATGTATATATATATAAAGGTATTTATTATAGTAAATATATATGTATGTTTATTTTACCTACAATATATTTATTAATTAATAATTAATTTAATTTCTCTATTTTTATGCATCTGCCATGTTATCTCTCCACCAACCTTGGTTGACTGGTAGAGAATGCCTCAGGCATTAAGTCCGCCTATGTATCTGTATGTTGCATAAAGTTTTAAATAAATAAATAGTCGATGGTCGATGGGGCTGAAGTGACAACCTTTCGGTCTCATCGACCATTCGTTCTAAAATGATTGTGCCTATTGCCACATAAATTTGATCGTTTTTCGGGCTGTGCTGGACATCAAAGATGATGATAACGTTGGAGATGATGATAATTAGTACACGGAGAAAATATCGTCAAGAATCATTCATAATTCGTCATCATCGCCTTTCAATGTCCCCACTGCTGGGACACAGGCCTCCTCTCTGTCAGAGAGGAAACAGGCCGTAATCCACCACGCGATTTTTTGGTTCTAGGACATGCCAGTTATCTCAGATGTTTTCCTTCACCGTGTTGAGAGCAGTGGTGATGAAATAATTTACACAAAGTAAAGCGCCTGCCTGGGTTAGAACCCACGACCTACTTGTAAGTCGCGGCCGATACCACTGGGCTACCACTGCTAAATTACAAACTCCGTCATAAATAAAGCACTAGCAGCTTCCTAGTTGTTTTTCACAGTAGATATGCAGCACAAATAGCTAAGTTAGCAAGTTGCTCCAACTTGTAACTTGCATCGGAAGTTGTTCCGAACTCTAAACATCAATTAAGTTTGTGAATACTGCAGATTCGCTGCTGCGCTGTATCGAGAATTGAGACTCACAAAACGTTTACTTCGTATAACCAGTTTCAATCTCTAGTAAACTAGGTATATGTATCTAACAGGCAGACTCTGAAGATGGAAGCATGTCAAAGATGATATGTTTTAGGCAAAGACAGTATACATATATATCAGCACACCTGTTTATCTCAAGGAGATTGGCAGAGGTGTAAAGTATATCTCGAATATTCGAGAGTCATGTTGTTAATATTGTTTTATTAAAATGGAATGTAGACTTTTGAATTTGTATTTTATGTATATGCGACATATTATTTGTTTTTTTTTATAATGTTTAAATTTGAATAATTCTTTATCGATTGGTATGTTTTAATCGTAGGTACTATTTTATTTAAAAAAAATGTACACAATGAATATTGTTCCTAAATAAATGACTTATGACTTAAGTCCCAAGTAAAAGGGAGTTATGCTATTGAATCAACTGGGTGCCAAACAAGGCTTTAGGGTGCTATATATAATATTTTTAATACCCGGCCCAATCAGAGATGTGCATTATTCAGAAAGCCATTTAATTACTTCAATTTCAAGAGGACTAACGATTATTATGCCATTATTTTTCATATACGAGAGGTACTGCAAGCAGTGCAACATACGAACATAATAATCTGTATGCCAACATATAAGTATCCATTTGACACTAATTTATTCAACTGTAGAGTGGAGACATTTAATAATCTTTTATACTTAGATAAAATGACGCATGGACACGCATCCTTTTGGACAGTAACCTTAATCTGGAATATGACTACAGCATGTTTAATAAGTACTCTGGCAAAATTAATAAACTTAGATTACATACTATTTTTAAGGATTTACTTGACTTAGTTACTGATATTATGAAAAAGGTTGATATTAATTACAATTTAAATGACATTAATAATACTGGAGATCATTTTTTTCTTGACCAAACATTTATACATCATGCACCAAAACATTGCAGGCTTGCTTTATCTAAATGTGATACACTTGCAGTTTGTCTCAATTAATTAATTGATGAAAACATAGGCGTGGATGTCTTATGCATTACGGAGCACTTCATGATGCAAAGTTATGAAAAACATCTGAATTTAAATAATTACTCCTTAGCTGCTTGCTTCAGTCGCAAAGAGACCGTATGTGTCTGTGTTTATAGAGTACCAACACCAAATAATTTTAATGAATGTATTAGTAAATTGGAACAAATATTACATATTTTAAATAAAAAGGATTGTAAAAATATTGTTTTAGCGGGAGATTTTAACATAGATGTACAGAAAAAAACTAAACAATCTATAGAATTTGAAAATATGTTATTAGGCTTTAACTTGAAACTGGTGCTTTATCAGCCGACCCGTCTTAAGAGCAACAGATGTACTGACAATTTTGCGCATAATTTTAACAGGTCCTGTAAGTCTTTAGTATTAGAGTTAGCATTGTCGGACCATACAGCCCAAATACTAAAATGCCCAATAAGCACAGTATGTTCTTTTAATCGGTGGACTAGGAGAAGACGTGACTTTAATAATAACAACAATAATAAATTTAAGACCTATCTGCAAAGTCTGACATTTTCTGAAATATATGAAGCAAATGAACCTAATGTAGCTTTTAACTCGTTTTTAGATATATTCTCCTTACTATATAACCAATGCTTCCCCGAAAATATCGTTTCAGTAAATGTCCATAAAAAACAAAAATGGGTATCACGTGGTATTAAGAAATGCAGCAAGAAGAAACGGCAATTACTTTGGCAGTTGCGAAAAAAACCGACACAATACAATAGAATGCAATTTATAAACTATACAAAGAGGTTTTTTTTTATAATTTATAGGCTCGCGTTTGACCACCATCTCGCCTGATGTTAAGCGATGATGTGGTCTAAGGTGAAGCACGCTTGCCTAGAAGAAACCTATTCACTCTTGACTTAAAGACCCCTAGGTTGTAGCTATCAGGGAACAAAGACTCCGGAAGGGAATTCCACTCCTTAGCTGTGCGCACAATGAAAATATTAGCAAAACGCTTTGTGCGTATGGGAGGGATGTCAACCATGTACCGATGGCGCATTACCGTACGTCTTGTAGTCCGATGATGGAAAGGGCTAGGCGGCATCAAATTGTGCAGTTCCGTTGCACACTCCCCGAAATGTAACCGATAAAAAACCGACAGACTGGCGACTCGGCGTCGATGTTCGAGGCTCTGGAGCTTTGATGCGACCAGTGCATCATTGCCAATAAGCCTTTTGGCCCGTCTGTCAATCGACTCAAGTGCATCAAGCTGGTATTTGGCAGATCCATCCCAGAGGTGAGAGCAGTACTCCATGCATGACCGAACTTGCGCTTTATACAAGTTGAGCAGCTGTTCTGGCGTAAAGTACCGTCTCACCTTTGCAAGAATCCCCAACTTTACCAGGTTTAGAAAGATTATTAGTTTAACTCAACGAGCTCAAAACAACCATAAAATAAAGACATCAAACAATAAATCTAAAACAACGTGGCAAATTATAAATCAATCATAGGTAAATATTCCTAAAAATAATATAAACAAACTAAGAATTAATAATAATGACATTATCACCGATCCAAAATGCATTTATAATCTTTTTAATGATTATTTTATTGACAAGATTCAGCCCAATATTGATTCGGGAAACAGAGTCACGAGATATATTATAAACAGGAAGGATTCTATGTTTATGGCTCCAAGAATCACTTTAGCCCTAAACAATACAAACAGTGTCGGTTTTGATGGCATCTGCACAAAAATACTTAAAGCAGTAGCCGAGGAGATTTGTTTCCCTTTAAGTCATATCATAAATTTGTGTATAAGCGAAGGCATTTTTCCATACGCTTTGAAAACATCTGTTATAAAGCCATTGTTCAAAAAACAAGATAGAGAATTAATGGAATTCTACAGACCGATTGCATTGATTTCAATATTTTCAAAATTAATTGAAAAATATATTTATAATCAACTCAATTTATATTTAGACACAAATAAAATTCTTTGCAACGAACAAAAAGGATTTAGAAAAAACAAGACAATTAACATGGCATAAAAAATATAGATATAAATACTCCAGTGTGTGCTTTTGACTACCTGTACCATAAAATTTTACTGAAAAACCTTGATGCTTATGGTGTAAGAGGAAATGTCTTTGAGCTCTTAAAATCATACCTCAACAACATAAAACAAATAACCGAAATAAACAGATTAAACATAAGCACAAAACGGGAAGAAATATTTCAATCTGAGGAACGTAATATTGTCTATGGATTCCCACAAGGAAGTATTCTAGGGCCACCGCTTTTTACAATTTACATTAATGACTTTCCAAAGGCAATCAAACATCCGATGACAGTGTTTGCGGATGACAGTACAATAACAATACCGTGTATTCATAGAGAATTTTATAAACAAGACATAAATGAAACATTAGAATGGTTAGACAAAAATCATTTAAAAAATAATTTAAGTAAGACCATGATAATGCATTTTAGCCAACGCGCACTGACTATTTCCAATCTTGACATAACATATAATAATATTGCAATTGACACAGTTTATACAAACAAGTTTCTAGGACTGACAATAGATAGTAATTTAAATTGGAAGGCCCACATCTCTATGTGGACTCTGACTAAAAGAATAAGCAGTAGTGCTTATGCCTTGTACATCCTGTCTCGAACGGTTAATATAGACGCGCTATTAACAGCTTACTATGGGCTAAGTGAATCTGTTCTCAGATATGGGATTATCTTTTTGGGTAACTCAACTGATAAAGAAGTTGCATTTAAAGCACAAAAGAGGTGCCTTAGAGCGATGTTTAAGTTAAAAACCACTGATAGTTGTAAACCCTATTTCATTCGTTATAAAATATTAACATTGCCGTCTCTTTTAATTAATAAGTATGTTGCTACTTACTCAATAATTTTTAAAAATACATGTAAGGCAGCTAAGGCCTTGTACATTAGAAATAAGGTTAAATTAGCAGAAAATAAAATCAAGACGGTTTGGAAAATTATAAATAATGTAACGAACAGGAATAAAAGAAATTATTAGAGATAACAAAAAAGTTGCGCAAGAATTTGTAAATTTCTTTACCAGCATCCCAATTAAAAATACTGAAACCTTAAATTCTTCGCCCTCGCTTGCTTTTGGATTATTAAACGCGAACGTTTCAGCCTTCCCGAATGTATTTTACTTTTCACATATAACCTCCATAACAGTAATAAAAGCTTTTAAGCAAATCAAGATCAAACCGACTGAAGATCTGTGGGGAATGTCCATCAAAGCTTGTACCTCCATTATTCAGACTATAGCGCCGTACGTAGCTTTAATTTTCAATTTGTGTGTGGATCAAGGAGTCTTTCCGGATCTAATGAAATATAGTAAGGTTATAACACTTTTTAAATCCAGGGATAGTAAAGACACAAATAATTATAGACCAGTATCCGTTTTGCCGGTTTTCAGCAAAGTATTTGAGAAGATAATGCTTAATCAAATGCTCATTCATTTTAATACGAATGACATCTTGCATGATAAACAGTATGGTTTCACCAAAGGACGTTGTACAACTGACGCTGGTGTCACCCTATGAAAATACATTTTTAATGCGTGGGAAGAGTCGCAGGATGCCATAGGTATATTCTGTGACCTGTCGAAGGCGTTTGATTGCGTTAATCATGAAACATTACTTCTGAAACTTGAGCATTACGGGCTAGGTCAATCAGCGTTAAGTTTGGTTAAATCTTATTTGAATGATAGACAGCAATTAGTTCAAATAAACGGTGCGAATTCGTCGCAGTTAAACGTGAAAATGGGGGTACCCCAGGGCTCAATTTTAGGTCCTTTCTTATTTTTAATATACATAAACGATTTACCCCGTTTATTGGAAAACAAACTAAACATGGTGTTATTTGCTGATACACATCTTTAATTTTTTAAATAAATAGACGTACTTGTCAGGTTGACGACGTAAATAACGCGCTACGGCAGGTTCAGGATTGGTTCACTGCCAATAATTTAGTTTTAAATGGTACAAAAACCAAGTGCGTTACATTTTCCTTGCCGAATATCAAAAGTACTGATTGTGACATTATATTAAACAAGGAGAAGCTAGAATTCGTCGATAAAACGGTTTTCCTGGGGATCACGCTAGACTCAAGGTTACAATGGGGTCCTCATTTAATATCACTTGCAAGGCGACTAAGTTCGGCAGCTTATGCTGTTAGAAAGATTCGTCAATTTAGTGATGTAGATACCGCTAGGCTGGTCTATTTTAGTTACTTTCATAGTATAATGTCTTACGGTATTTTACTATGGGGAAGGGCTGCAGACATTGAGTCAATTTTTATTCTGCAAAAACGAGCCATCAGAGCGATATACAATCTTCGCCGGCGCGATTCTCTAAGGGAACTGTTTAAGGGAATTAACATCATGACGGTTCCTTTTCAATATATTTATGAAAACATCATGTACGTGAGAAAGAATTAGATTTTTTTAGTAAAAACGGCGATAGACATAATTCCATTACTAGAAATAGGGACCAATTAGTTCAACCAGGTTTCAGACTGGCTAAAGTAGCCTCATTTTTCATGGGGTACTGTACAAAATGTTACAATAAAATTCCTCCCCACATTCTAGAACTGAATGAGACGAAATTTAATACTTGTATAAAACGCACACTATGCAGGCAGGCATATTATAAGTTGGGGGATTACATCACTGATAAAAATGCTTGGCTCAATGCTAGTCTTGCTCCACAAACACTAGGACGCAAAAACAAGTGATATGCAGAACATTATTGTTTTTGAAGTATTGTTGGACCTGCTGAAGACTGTATGAATATATTTGTATTATATAGACTCAATTTATTTTAGTATTGTATAACTGCGCAGCACGTGTGTGAGTACTATGTACCCAACTGTAGATCTACCATTTGCTGTATCTTTGTGTCGTTCTTTGACTTATGTGTGCCCTGGCAGTTGAGTGTGTCATGCTCTCTCAAATGTCTCTCTGATGGTGGCGCGTTTGTTGGATCATTCGGTTCCCTTCATGATGGTTGAGCTGGGTGGTGCCGATGCATGCGTCATGTTCGTGAACGGGCGCCGTCAGTTGGGATTGGTCTTAATTTAACTGCTTCGGATGCTAATGTTTTTCTAGTGCCTATTGTGTATCTGCACGGTACATGTGTAGGTACTTTTAATGCTTTGTACCTGTACGTAGTATAGTATGTAGTGATTCTGGGTGCATTGTCCTCACACATATGAATTTATTAATGTATGTACTTATGTACCTAAATATTGTAAAAAACATTTTTTTTTTTAAAAGAGTAAGTATGGAGTTTCTTGTGCGTTCTTCTCCATAACAAGCTACTTTCCGAATGCACGGTAGAATCAATTTTTATTCCTTTTAATTTTTTATGTATTAACGTTCAAAAGTGCCGCTTGGTGGCCTAGTTGAAATAAAATATCTTTGTCTTTGTCTTTATATTCTGGAAACGGTAATGTTTGTTAAAAAAAATGATAGCTTATTTTCACGTATGCAAGATAAATTTCCAAGAAACAGGCGTGATCAAAATCAGCTCTGTCTGCATAGCAGTAGGACGGCACTTATGCGCAAAAGTGATTTTTGCATGGCTCCTACGATTTATAATAAGTTACCCAAAAGTTGGAGGGAGCTTAATAATGTAGAAATACAGAAGCAACTAAAGTCGTTTCTAAGTAAAAGGGCCTACTATAATGTTACCGAATTTATGGAAGAATCCTTTGTTTGACATAGATTTTATTGCAATTGTGACATTTGATCATTTTTACATTGATTTGATTTGTAATAACTTTTGTTTGACATTTTATTGATTTTTTTATATAGATTTTCTATTTTTACATTATTCCTATTTGACATTTATTTGATATTTTCCATTTTGACATTTGATTAATTTTTATATTTGACATGCATTATTTTATTTGACATTTGTTCTTTTTTTAGCATAGTATTGATAATGATGCGTTGTTGCTATTTTACATTTGATTAATTTTCACATTGATTTGACATGCACTATTTTTCATTTTGACATTTGATTTATATTTTATGCATGGATTTACTTTATTGCTATTTGACATGTTTGATTTATATTATTATTTTAATTCCATTGATATTTTGAGATAACTGTTATTATTATTATTAATTTTCACTTTGCTTATTGTTGGCTTTGATAATTATGGAATTCATTTATAATTTAACTTGCAAAATATTTGCACGCCATAGCATGTGGCAAACGTGTCGGAATGTTTTGGTGTTTTTTGTTATCTTGCATGCATATTGTATGTGTTACCCATGTTTGAGCAAATAAATATATCTTATCTTATCTTTTCTTAATAGTTTTTATCATATTGCCTACTCATATAGGGCAATTATAAAATGCTTAAGTATTATGAATAATGCCGTATTAATCACTTGGTCCATACCATATAAACTACTGCCGTGTTTTTTTCACATATCCAAAAGCAAACAAAACATCCCCACTTAACGTGTACAGGAGGTACCCTAAAAAATATTTTTTCATGGTTTTATTTTACCGCTTTGTCGGCGTGATTAATATGTATAGTCATTCCAAATTATAGATTTCTAGTACCAAGAATCTCCGAGCTAAGCTACGGATGGACGGACGGAATGACATGGCGAAAGTATAAGGGTACTTGTTGACTACGGAACCCTAAAAAGGAAGCCATGTGTGACCAATAATGTATGATTGAGGTAAAGGGGCCCATTTTCATAATTTATTAATAAGGCATACCAATGACTTATTTACACATTAATATTAGATCCTGTGAAAGCAAGTCACTTACAGGCATGCACATCATTTACAGAATAGGGTACATAAATTGCAATAACGATCTAAAACAAACATAAATCAATTAAAATCATAATAAAACGATATGAACCTAATAATATAATCAAAATCTATTGTCAATATCAAAAACTTTATCACCATTATTATTTCCCGATAACGTAGAAACAATAAATAAACCCTGGTTTCAATTATATCAGCAAGAGGAGGGACAACAAAACAGGTTCACTATTCCGGATTTAAATTGCTTTCGATTATAATTGGCAATTAGCCGGCGTGAACACTGTGTACCTACAGTGTACCTACTCGAGCGTTACGATACACGGTATGCGCGGCATACTGAATCACAATGGCGGATAGCGAGAGTAGATAAGTTGTAAAAACTGAAAAGAAGGTTCAGAAATTCATAGATATTGGTAATTGCTATTTGAAGAAAAATATATAAAAAATGTTTCTCTAGTCAATGGCACCATTTTCGCGGCTTTGCACCCGTAACGTTTTTACCCGACTGCCGAAGGAGGGTAATGTGTTCATCAGTCTATGTATGTATGTATGTTTCTATGTGGCGTTCTAGAGATCAAACGCGTTGGCCGATTTTAATGATTCTTACGTCAATCGATTCGTCTTAATCCTGCGAGTGTCACTGGATACATTAAAATTGAAAAAGAAAAAAATGGCAAATTTTGGGCGCCATTTTGTGGAGGATTTTTTTTTTTTCTTTCCAATCCCATCGTGTGGGGTATCAAGATAAATGGTTTTAAGAGGTGATTTCGAAAATATATAATACTTATATGTTTAAATGTACATAAATCAAAAAAAAAGTTGTAAATAAAAAAAGTTAATTAAAAATATCAAAAAACCCGACTGCTTAAAAAGCGAACTAAAAAGAACGAAACGAGAAGAAATTCATGCTGTGCAGTCGGAGGATACATATTCGCGAGCAGGTTGACCAAAACCAGATGTATCCTCCGACTGCACAGCATGTATTTCTTCTTGTTTACGTCTTTTTAGTTCCCTTTTTAAGCAGTCGGGTTTTTTGATATTTTTTTATTATTTTATAATTAATGATAGGCTCGCGCTAGACCACTGTCTCACCTAATGGTAAGCGATGATTTGGTCGACGATGCAGCCCGCTTGCCTAGAAGAAACCTCTGGCAGGGCATTCCACTCCTTAGTTCTACACAATCAGATTATACAGTATTCCAATACTACAATACTGTACTTCCAAAGATTACCTCTTTCTATTAAATAAACAATTTTACCTCTGTTTGATGTTAGTTTAGTTTACAGACCCTTAAATTTATTTATAATCCTGGGATTTTATTTTATATATTTTTGTGAGATCACTTTTAAGCACACGTTAATCGGCTGAAAAATAATGGCGCTAATGACTCTTTTAAGACACTTTTCGAAAGGGAACCCTCTAGTAGATCTCCAATAACTGCTACCCAATGATGCGAAAAAGCTGAATATCAGTTCATGAACAAAAGCAAAACTCCATTTTCAGGGCCACAAGAACCGATAGATCATCAGAGCGAAGAAAATCTTTTCATTTTCAGTACGCACGGGGAGGCCTCTTGAGTTATGGTCGCCGTGTCCGTACAGGCACAGTCCGCGGGACCGTCCTAGTAGTGTCCGGGCAGTGTCCGACCGGTATCCGTTATCTCCCGAACCGGACAACGACCTCGGGCAATTTATTGCTTTATCTTCCCTAGTTTTAATATTCGTGCGCGAGAAATTTATCGCCCAGTGTGGCGGCCATTTCCTCCTCGATTCTGGTGTGTTTGCAAGTTGTTTAGTCGAGGGTGTCGTGTATGTAGGGTCGGAGTCAGGTTTGTTCTTGTAGTGGAATTAATATGTTTGATTTATTGGAAGCTTTGCGAGTAAATCTTCACTTGTGTTGTTAGTTAACTTGAAAAACCAACTTGGAAGGTTTTTTTATAGTTAACAGATACTCAAACCTACGTTATAGGTTTGCAAAACAGATGAGGTGCAAACATATATTTGGATATATTTGTTTTGGTTTATACCTACATAAAAGGCTATCAAGCTAAAAATAAAGCTTTTTATGTGTGCGGCTATTAATAATTCATTTTACAAGCACTTTCTGGCATCCGAATAAGCTGAAACTTGGCGTACATAAGTAAATTTGGAAACTTTAAAATAATATTGTACTATGGAGTTGGTCACATGATGGAGCCGGAAAGTGGCCATAGCCAGTTAAGATAGCACCTTGGTTTTGGGCTCATCGCAGGTATTTTGCAGTTCAAAAACTTGTAATAATATTTTTTTTTTATGTTTTATTACAAGTACCACAAGATACCACCTGATTGTAAGCGATGATATGGTTGACAATGTAGCACGCTTACTTATTACTTATATATATATATATATATATAAAACTAACTAAGCGATATCTATATACTTATTCACTGTCGACATAAAGACCCCCAGGTTGTAGCTATCAAGAAATACAGACTCTGGCAGGGAATTCCACTCCTTAGCTGTACGCATAATAAAAGTATTTTCAAAACATTGGAGCGTATGGGTGGGCGGTCCACCATGTACCGATGACACATCGCCGTACGTCTTGTAGTCCAATGTTGGAACGGGCTAGGAGGAATTAGTTCATGCAATTCCATCGCACACTCCCCGAAATGTAACCGATAAAAACCGACAGACTGGCAACTTGGCGCCGATGTTCAAGACTTGACTCGACCGGTATCTCATTGCCGATGAGTCTCTTGGCCCGTTTTTCGATCGGTCTAGTGCATCCAGCTGGTACTTGGCAGATCTGTCCCAGAGATGAGAGCAGTACTCCATGCATGACCGAACTTGCGCTTGATACAAGTTGAGCTACTGTTCTGGCGTGAGGTACCGTCTCATCTTTGCAAGGATCTCCAACTTCTTGGCAGCCAGTCGAGCTTTTGCCTCAATGAATGGACCAAAATTTAGGGTCGATATCAACGTAACGCCAAGAAGCGCCCGTAATCGGCGTGATCACACCACGGAAAGACAGACGGGTGGAATTGGCTCCTTTTAGCGAAGACCCTTTATTTGTTCGGGGTAAAAAGTAGCCTATGACACTCAGGAATAAAGAAGCTTTCTACTGGTGAAAGAATTTACAAAATCGGAATCCATCAAATCCATAGTTCCGGAGTTTACTTCCTAAAAACAAACTCACAAGCTTTTATTTATATTATAAAAAAAAAACCGACTGCTGACTGCTGCTGCAGGCGGGAACAGCCAAAAATTGAAAAAATCTTAACACCGCTATTAAGAAAATGACGCGAAATGCACAACGCCATCTATCGAATATGGAGTTGAACAGTCCGAGTATCTTAATTGCGTTTGTTGCAATATTTTCCTTCTTGAATACTTTAAATTCATCTAACTTTTGATAGAGGGAACCGATTGCGATGAAACAAAAACTAAGTAATACTTTAAGTTATGCACAATATTTATGTTAAAAAAAGTTATCTACATTGGTTTCGTACATTTTACGTGATGCGTGCTAACTAAACAGACCAACAGACAAAAATTCAAAAAAAATATGGAAATGGGTTCTGTTGGTTCTCCTTTAACACCTTGGCTATTTTTTTTGGAATATTGTCGATGTACAAAAACGACTTTTCTACATATTTATTATATGTATTGATGTATTAAATTCTGTGAAATAATCAAGGAAGCACCATAATAATTATATTGTTTTATGACATATTTATTCAAGGCAATAGTGAAATATATTATTAAATAAAATTATTAAATAAATAAAATAATCTTACATAAAAATTACATTTGCCTTAAAGCATGTAATATATTTAAATAGACATTACATATTATAAGGTGCTGCCAGTGGTGAAAAACGAAATTTTGATAGGTTTTTCTATAATTTTTGGCTGTTCCCGCCTGCAGCAGCAGTCAGCAGTCGGTTTTTGCTTTATAATATAAATAAAAGCTTGTGAGTTTGTTTTTAGGAAGTAAACTCCGGAACTATGGATTTGATGGATTCCGATTTTGTAAATTCTTTCACCAGTAGAAAGCTTCTTTATTCCTGAATGTCATAGGCTACTTTTTACCCCGAACAAATAAAGGGTCTTGCGGAAAATGCCACGGGAGCGAAGCCGCGGAAAAAGCATAGTAAGTTATAAATATAGCAGTACTAAAAGGTTTAAAACATGAACAGTGAATAAAATTATTTTAAACTAAATATAATCTCAAAATCAATCACTTAACCCTAGACGGATTATAAGCCGTTTTAATTTTTCTCTTTGATGTGGGTCCGATGTTCAAAAATTCTACAAAGCTATATTTTTCGATGTGACTGATCGACAATATGACATTGATGTGACTGATTTGTGTCTATGAACCTGTCGACTCTAGGCACTACCGGCGGCAGCGGCGTCACGGTGATGCGAGATCTGTGGTACACGAGTGTAGCGGCGTAGGCGGCATTTCTCGGTTACCGCTACGTGATTACAATGCTACGGCGTAGTGAGCTACGGAGATACGGTGCTACGCGGTATGTGCTACAAAATGTTTGCCATAAAATTAAGATGTTACATACGATTACATCTATTATTGTGTTGGATCTTTATAGTTGCAGTAAAATTTTGTTGAATAGCTTGTTGCAATAGAATTTGCCAGTTATGTTTAAGTCCCGTGTAAAAGGTGGCAAGTCAATCAACTGAGTAATGCTACATTTTGCCGACCTGGAAATAGAACGCAATACCTCATGCTCAACAATAGCATAATCATATCTTTGAAATAAATAAAACAAGATAAATTAATGCTCCTTAGAAATCTAAGCCCACCAGAACTATGTTACGGTACCAAATCAAACGTCACAAATTTAAACGAAACGTGATAGAAGCAGTGCTTTTAACAGGATGTTGGGGTTTTATACCGGGATTCCTCTCATTGGAAACAATTTTTCGTTTAGTTTTAACATGTTCAGTTACCAGTGAGCCTATGTTACGCAATGACAATTAATAAAGCCAAAGGCCAGACGCTGCAAGTTGCTGGTGTGGATCTCAGTATTAGCTGTTTTTCGCACGGTTAGCTTTATGTGACTTCTGTTAACAATCCTAGAAGACTTTATGCTTTTATCCCATACTCCAAAAGGGTTCCGATCACATTCCCAAGCAAGCTTTGGACTGGATTCCCCAATGGAAAAGAAAGTGTGACCGTCCGAGTCAAACCTGGCATCGCACTATGCAACGGAATGACTTGGAGCGAGGTGAAGCGTGAAGCTAAAGACCGATCGCGACGGAAGACTTCTGTGGACTCCTCTGCTTCATCTAGGGGACATAAGTACGACTTTAAGTAAGTCAATTAACCCTAAGAATGTGAAGACGGTGTTTATAAACTAAAGTCCACGTGAACGAAGTTGTGGGCAACAGCTAGTCTTTGAAATATAAACTAATATTTAAAAAGCCATCGTTCATCTAATAAACTTCATTGATCTGCCGTAACCGTATTTTGTTACCTTTTTGGATTTATTTGTTTCAACAATAATCCGATCCTGCGATAATCCTCCGTACTATTGAAATTTTTATCACATTTTGCCAAGATTTACTTGCTGTCAGCTGTCACAACAGTGCTGCATACACCGATACTGTAACTGTTGTTTACTTTTAATCCATTTCATATTATAATAACCCGAGATCCCACTGCAAAAATTTGTGATGAGATTTTATTTTTATGAATGATACTGAGTATTCATAAATTGTTTTGTTTTATAAAGCTATCATTATTGGTGTGCCGGTGAAGTGTGGGTTTAAGTTCCTATGAAATGTTTGACAGTTGGATTTAAGATATGTTATTTTTGGAAATAACTCCATTTTCTGTTTGATTTGATTAAAACAACTACCGTAAAATGGGGTGAATAGGCACAACTTTCAACTTTCACATTGATTTTCTCAGATATTTTGTATACAAGCTGTTATTAAAGCATTGTGAAATTGCGAGTCGCATTGTATTTTAGGAAATACTAATGCTTAAAATTTGTGAAAAAACGTGAATTATTTGTAAAATAGAAAAAAGAAGGCGATTTCTATTTACCTTGAAACTGGGGTCAAAAGATACGAGAGAGGGGTGAATAGAAAAAAAACAAATACAAGACCAAAGCCATGAAGGGCAGAAAATATCAAAATTTAACAGTTTATTTGAAAATCGCCTAAAACAATTTACATTTTTAAATTAGTCCTCGATTGAAAACCCTTAAAATTATGTTTCCATAGACCCCATTCTCGTTTTTATTAACCCCTCACTCGTATCTAATCACCCCTTTCTTCGTGTCTATTGACCCTGAAAGGCGTTTCCATTAACCCCCCACGCGTATCTATTCGCCTCAAATACAGGCAAAAAGTACAAGGGTCCTGATTTTACTAGAAATACGAACAAAATCATTAAATATTTATACTTGCTTTGTGTCACTAAGAGATGAGAAACTTTACTATCCATTTATAAAAAAATTGAAGGAGATAAAACTGAAGAATGGTATGTTTGATAAAAGTTTTAGGTAGCCTAAAATCATTAGCACATGCAGACGTCACTTTAACCACTTTTTTTCTTTAAGTCAATAAACTTTACGATAATTTGGGGGTAGTCAGTATAATGGATAAAAATTGCCGTTTAATAAATCGTAGAATTAAATGTACGATAATCGACTAAAGATAAATTAGAGACCAAAATAATAAACTCCCAGATTTGTTTCCATTCACCCCGCGGTTTCTATTCACCCCATTTTACCAGTATTTAATAATATTCATGTTTACTAGTCACGTGTATATTTTAGCACTATTGGTTACATATATAATGTTTCACTTAAGTAGCAATGAAAGTGACTAATAAACTATTCCAATCTTCCATTAAATTATTTTGCAATCATCAAAGAAGCAAGACTCTATGATTTGGAAAAAGACACATTTGGAAAAAGACCGATGAATTTTTCTTTGCGCATAAACTTATTTTATAACAACGCAGGACAATCATCACTTTTTTTTAATACAACGCTCAAACTTTCTCATAAAAATGTTCTTTTCCGTTCTGCTTGCAGAGAAACACTAGAAAGAAAACAAAGACCTTTGAAACCAGCTCATATTATTTTAGAAAAATAGCCAAAAGAAAGCTCAAAATAAAAGCTCAAAAGATAGTTAAAATTGTCGCGTAACGTTGCTGGATAAAAGTTAGGGGTGTTGCACATCAGCGACGAAATTAAACTTCTATACAGCAGTGTTTAAAAGTGTCAGTTTATTTGATATTGATTTCTTAGTTTTAAAGATAAGCGATTGATATTCCTGGTTTTTATAAAAATGGTTAAAATCATTTTCCAATTTATGATTTTGGAATATGTATTGTTATTCAATATTAATTGGGCGCCAAACTGTTACACCATATGACGGCAAAGCATCGAGAATATTAACGAAACATGTATAATATTTACCCCTACCTATGTTGGCGAATAAATCATTTTTAATTCCTAATGTCAATAGTTGTTTAAAAAAAAAACTTTTTACACTTCGTTTTTAGCCTACACTGTTTTACTGTTGAAAAAAAGTTGACCATAAATTCTTCCAGGTATCCTTTTCCTGAGCCTCATATGGGTCACATGCATCCTTCTCAGTGTTTCAATACTTACTTGATGGTAAAATACAATATTTCAATATTCTTTGTTATAGTGGCCTTTTTAAAACAAAATAGGAAATAAATTTTCCTTTACTGACTACTGATTTCAGAATTAAGAATTAGAAGTTGCTGTTAAATTCTGCTTATGCGTAAAAACAAGTTAAACTTTGGAATTATAGTAGGTTTCACATGTTCAAGGCTACAAATGCTCAATACAGAAACTGCTTTAAAAACTGGTGCTAAAAATCAAAGAGAGAGCTCTATTTCCTTCGAGCTTCATATCTACATTAAACTCAGAAATCGATGTCGTATAATGAGCTCTACAGCTAATTCCAAAGACATATTTAACTACATGTTATCAGTCGCCTATATTTCAAGCAAATGTCATACAAATAGGTCACGTTTAATATATCTCTGAAGGGAAATTTATACAGAATCCGGTTCGAACATGTATTTTAGATTTTCACGCGCTTATCTGGAGTTAAAAGGAAAAATGAGACAATGAATTGCTTTTTGAACATCGTATGAATACGTAGAAGTTATTAAATACAAATTGGCAAAGCTGCATGCACCTACACACCACAATGGCATCATGTGATCCTGCAAGTTGCAGCGCATCGAAACTTAGACTGCCGTTTGTTCTTCATCTACCGACCGCGATTTGTGTGTGTTACCTCAGAATTTTTTACTAGATGTTGATGATTCTTTTATTATTTGAAAGTTGGTGTTTAAGATCTGATGAATAACTCCGGAGACATCCATCAGATATCTTAAATAAACGACGGCAAATCACTCGGGTTAGCTGCAATCGCATGTCAGTTTATTGTTTACACCATTTCATAAGGGTACGCAGGTGTGAACATTTCACCCTGGTATACTCTCATTCCACTGTTTTTTTTAAGTTTAATGTTATTGGGTTAATCTATTCTGGCATCACTTTGGGCATTATAGCTACCTAGCCTATCTGGTCCATTATTTACCACAGCTAAAAAGTGATAAATAAAAATCATTCTTGCAAAGAAAAAAAACCAACTTCCAAGTGTTCCTGTTTTCGTTTCTTGACACCGACTTCCGAAATTGAAGTTACTTTCAGCTTTGTAGTGTTTTCTTTTTGGAAGTCGGATATTTTTTTACTTGTAAGTCCACCGCCCACAGTGATCAAGCAATTTGAATTCACAATATTCTTTATAACAAGTATTCACAGTTTTTCGGATTTTATTCACATAAAATAGGACTCGCAAATGTCTCACAAGCAGACACAAATGCACATAAAATAAATATATTTTTGGAAGGACTAAGAAGAGGTTTAGTTATCTACAGTACAACCACATTAGTCGTCAGATATCGCTGCATATAAACTAAAGTACCACAAATCCAAATTGTCCAAAATCACTTTTAATTAATAAATGTGTCCAAAAGCTTCCTTATTTTCATATTTCACGAAGACACCTGTCAAAATCAGCCTCTTAATCACAAAATTAATCCATACGCCCTTTTGGCATTTTCACGCATCGATGGCTAAGTTCCGGGAAAAGCGGCCATCTTTTGAGTTGCGACCTGACAGTTGTCGCAAACGCACGTCAGTTTTGTGATGAAGGGCCACAACGCCACAAGTTACCTATGTTGTGAGTGAATATTTAGGGCAACAGGGCCACATTTGGGAATAAGTCCGTATCGCTTACAAAAAAAAAAGTACACAATTATTTTTAAGACTAAGGTGCCACGTTTTGGAAAGTGTCCGTTTAGCAATAAAAAATGGCTAATATGTTATTATTGTTATAAGCTTAAGATTTTTTTTCTGTAAAACGTCTGTTTAGCTCAAAAAATTGTTATAAACGATATTTTCTTATAAAATAAAAATAGGCTTCGATACAATTTAAATAAATAAAATATTTATTTATTTTAGAGACATTATTTCCTGTCGTACCTCGTTTACCAGCATTGGTCTGAGGAACATTGTGTTGACACACGTATTTATGTAGGGGTTTAGATTTGCACTTTTTACGCCTTGTACGTTCGTTAAATTTACATAATGGTTATTAAATAAATTAGCCATTTGTACAGGATCTGTAATTATAGTATCATTTACTTTTATAAATTCTATGTTGTCTTTGTGAGAGTTATTATTTATTTCATTTTTAATGACAGTCCATGTGGCTTTACATTTATTGTCCTGAGTATGAATATATTTTATGTTAGCATTCTTTTTTGAATTATATATACATTTCTTTAACAAAATTGAATAATTATTATATTTAGTTTTATTAATTACATTTTTGTTTTTGTAGTACAGATACCTTAGCTTCCGTTTAGTTTTGCAACTTTGTCTCAAACCTTTACTTATCCACTTTTGTGTGTTTTTATTCTTGCTATTGACTTTCACTCTTACTTTGGGAAAACAGAGATTATAAAATAGACACACCAGCTCATGAAAGTCATCGAATGCGGCGTTTGTGTCAGTCTTTAAATAAATATCGGACCAAGAAAGATTTTGCAAGCATTCCTTAAATTTTCGGATGTTGTCTGAGTTATAGTCTCTCTTATGAATGTAGTTATAATGTAGAATTGCTGATTTTTGTGGTTTCTGTTTAGTAGGAAAGCTTAACATTTGTGCTGTGTCATGATCTGAAAGATGCAGGGGTAAAACCGTGCCCGTTGCATTGTTAATGTTGCTCAAGCTATGGTCAATACAAGTCAGTTTGCGAGTAGGAACATTAATGTGGATTTTTAAATTATAATTGTTGGACAAGTCTTGCAATCTATTTGTGATGTTACCTTTTTTAAGTGTATTTATGTTAAAATCGCCGGCTACAACTATATTTATTTTAGATTTGTATTTATTTAACAAATCGTGTAAAAGGTTATGCAATTTTGTTAAAAACTGATTCGGATCAGATTGCGGTGTTCTATAAACACATATAACAACTAATTTGTTACTTGTTACTTCTAAGCCGCAAGCTTCAAAGGTGTTTTGAGTTGCATAGTTTTTCACGAATGATATCTCTTTATAATATAAACCTTTTTTAACTAATATACAAGTGCCACCTCTTTGTTTTTCTCTACAGAAGTTAGTAGCCATTTCATAGTTGTGTATTTTCACATAGTTTTCACAGCCTTTTTTTACAAAAGTTTCAGACAGGCATATAATATCTGGATCATTATTTACTTTTTTTAACTCCTGCATAGTAATTTCTAGAAGTTCTTGTTTAGATAATATACTGGCGATATTTTGATGGAATATTCTAAAATGGTGTGTTTTGTTAGTTTGAGGTACGAAAAAATGAGTTACGCTTATTTAGGACAGGAAAGTAATAGGGTATCGTTCCTATTTGACCCTTTGCATTGCGTTGCAAAGAGGAGCTATGATCGAAGGGCGTTGTGTTCTTAATACGACTAAAGTAGTAGGGAATTGTCCCTTTTTTGGGTTCATTTGTAGAAACGTTTAATTTGAAACTTGATTTGTTACTCACCAATCTTTTACGAATTTCGCTAGGATTTAAATAGCTATCACTGTAATCACAACAGTCTATGACGTAATTTATTGACTTACACACCTCAAACAGTTTCGTGGATGATTGATTAACAAAGTGGCATTTTTTATACTTATTACATATATTTTTTATAGAATAGTTTAACTTCCGGACATTGAGGTACACGTTATTGATGACATTTAATACAATAATAGTGTTATTTGGAAATGAATTTAAGATATCTCGCAATTGAGACATCACTAGGTCAGGGTTGTGATCGTTTTCACCTAAGCATATCACAAGTTTGTCTTCAATAGTCAACTTCGCATTTCTGCAGCTTGCTATTAATTCATTGCAAGGCGCATTTGGTTTTATTTCAGCGATGAGTCTGTATTTTTCATATTGGGTATTTGCTCTTGAGTGTAAGATGGCTGCTGCAAGCCCGACGCACCGCTGAGTACCGAAGATAAATATCTTCCTTTGGGGGACCATATTGTGCACATCTGCGAATGCACATGACTGAGCTTTGGCTACGTTCACAGTCTTCCGCTTCAGTTCAGGACGAACGGCAGGTGCACAGACATCGCAATTACTTTGTATGAATACTGTAATACGGTCCGTGAGGGCCGCTATCTCATGCTGTGCAACCTTTAATTGGTGCTGTAGGGTAACAATTTCTTGTTCCAAGGAGGACACCTTTACGTTGTCATTGCTGTCGACTTGCAATCTGGATGACGGTAAGGGAGATAGTGAAGAAAGTATGCTGTGTTGATTTACCAGAGATTGTCTCTTTTTATTAGAGTTTGTACCAGGACTTGTAAATAAGGAGGGCGATTGGCATAAAGATTTATGTGTTTTATTTTCAGCAGTTAACTTACATATTTGTTTCTGAAGATCTGTGTTCTCTAACAATATATTGCCCAGTTCATTTTCAGTACTTTCGAGTTTTAATGTAAGCTGAGCAATTATCTCTTTCATTTCTGAGGCCAATACTAAGTCAGACACAGTACCATCAACACTCATTGACAATTTATTAGGAGTATATGATTCGATAGATGTTTCGTAATCAGTCAGTATGTGAGAATCGAGTAAATCTGTAGAATTTTGAGCCGAAGATCGACGTTTCAACGCTTCATCATGTACTACATCCTTAGTAATTATTGGTTGTTCTGTAGGTGGTTTTGCAGAAGTTAGTTTTTTCCTCACGGTAATATTGGTTGTGCAGTCGGTACTAGCGTATTTTTTAATTTTGATGCACGCCTTACATCTCCACTATCTTTTTGCTTCTGCGTCCTTGAGGCGATACGTTTGTTCTGGGTAACCATCGCAATCCAATTCATACCTGTTTTCACAGGCACAACACAAAGCAGTACTTTTTATATTTACTGATTTCTTGCATTTATGACATGTTACTAGTGCTGCCATCTTGTAATGACTTTTTACAATGTTTGAAGCTTGAGATAATTAAATATTCAAGAGCTCACTTAGCTCAACAGTAACTGACTTAAGTTGTGTGTACCTTTTTCTTTAAATTCCAAATAATAGGAATTTACGAAAAGTGATGTGTTGTCGCTGGGGTTTGAACTCACGACAACTCATGTGCGGCTAGGTAACTTGCAAATGTTGACTAGTTAGCCACTAAGCCAACCGTACATACTAATGCTTGTTCAATTTGTTGATCAGTTGCAGCAAATATTTTTCCTTAGATTAGGTAAGTCTGTTATTATGATGTGTGACGGTTGAGGTTTAAATCACTGTGTGAGTCACTTTTGCACTTAGTCTTTGTTATAATTGGATATTTTCCACACTTGTTTTGATGAATTTGGGTCACAATTACTATATTATAAGGATTGCAATCTTTTGTTTATTTAGATTAATAAGTATTGTTGAATTTTGTTCGTGTTTCTTATTATAAGGCAGAGTTTATAGATCAAAATATATTGTATATTCACTTCACAGTTTGTGTATGTAATCCGTGGATAACACTGTCACTTATGTATTAGGTGATGTTTTATTGATACACTTAGTTTTTGTTCACTTTTAAGCACTATTAGTATTTTTAACAAATTTTAATTTGGGATTTGGGATTACTGTTCAGTAAAGGAATGCTTTGCTTTATTTTAGGTGATAGAATAACACATTTACTATGTCTCTACTATATATATATTTTAGTAACTATATAAATAAGCGTGTAATTTCTACATTTTTTACAATTCAAATGAACAATGTTTTTAATGGTCCTGAATTCAACGGCATCGGTCAGTGACTACGTGCAGGTCAATATAGACCTTCGATATAAGGGAAAAATAGGATTCTCTACACTCAAAGGATTGTGGCAAGTCAACACTATGCCATTTGGATTGTGTAATGCTCCTGTCACGTTTGATAGATTGAGCGAGCGGGGATTTACTAGATTAATTGGAGACGCCTGCGTAGTCTACTTGGACGGTGTTATCATCATGGGACGCACCTTTGAAGATCACCTCCGCAATCTGAAACAAATGCTGTCGAAGAACAACGTATTAAAATGGACCCGGATAAGATCGTTGTCATTCCGGAGGATCAGCCAGTCCCGGAGACAAACCGAAAGCAAAGGCATTACTCGGTTTTGAGCTTCTACTGTTGACGGTTTGCGAAGAACTTTGCTGACATTGCTCGAACTCTACGCTAACTGAAGATAAGAGACGTTTCTGCTGGAATGCAAGCTGTGACGTCGCATTGCAGAAGTTGAAGGAACATCTATGCAATACACCCATCCTTGGCTAAGCTGACAATGAACATGAATTCATAGTAGACACAGATGCCAGTAAGACTGCAATCGGCGGGGTGGTGTCTCAATGAAAAGGAAATCATGAGGTTGTAATAGCGTACTTCAGGCAAAGTGGTTTTTTATTCTTATCTTTAAACGTAATACATAGTTGTTTTTGACGCAGACTGATAATACAAGCATAGTAATATTTAGAACTATTATTTAGTAATACTAATAAACTACCTATAAAAAAAACATTATACCTTAAGTAAAATTGCTGATCTCTTGTTCGCTTGTTGTTGCTTGTTGTATTGTGCTTGTTGACGAAGGATTTATCCATAAATCATTATAATTGTATAAAAAGCTGTGTGTAAACTATAATTTAGTGTGAATGTTTGCCTGTTGACGTTTAAAAGCATTTAATTGTGTTAATTAGATATTTTGTATAGTGCCAAAACACTATTTTATCATAAAAAGTTAAGTTATTGATTTATTTAAAAAATTGCAATGTGCAAAGGGAAAGGTTTTTTACTTTCTTTTATTTGTTATAAGATTGTCTTGTGACATATATTTCATATGCTAAAGGGACTTATGTGCTACTAGCCCTCTTTGGGTTATAGTTACCACAAAGTTAAAATAAACAAGATGTAGGCAATTCAAATACGCATCGAAGGATATATGACACAAAAGCATTGAAAGTAAGGGTGCCAAAAAACAAACAAAAATGTAAGTGAAAAATTTTAATTAGCTCGCCTGGAAAAAACTTTATTTCGATTTGTGGCACTTTAGTTTATAAGCAGCGATATGTTTGAGTCCCAAGTTATAGGGGGTGAGCTTATTGCCATAAACCGAGTACAAATACCCTGGGCTGCTACTGAGAAGATCCAGACGGAAAAACCCAATAACAATTTGCCCAACTCTGGAACCGAAACCATACTCAGCACTAGCCCTTATGATCATTATTTTAGTAGTTGAAAAACCAGAGATCAAGCAAAGATGAATTTCAATTTAATTCTCGAATTAATTACGCTTAATCGGATTGTGATCGATTTCTCGTAAAAATAACAGTCATATTGGCAATATTTATAACAAGATTAGACAGGAATATCACTAATTAGAGAGTAGACCAAGTTTTCAGAAGTTCCTAAAATAATTAGTTACAAATAACTACAGTCTCCACTGTGAACATTTTCTTACCTAGCCTGTTGACCTCAGCCGAGGACAAAGTAAATAAGTTCAGCGTGAATATTTCAGTGCAGAGCCCGAGCAGTGATATCTTTAATTAACTTACGATCGGATTTTATCTTTGATGCAATCTGGTTTCTGATGTTGTTAGCAGAATTCTTGATTCAAAAGTGCCATTTGATTGCCTAATTGAAATAAAAGATTTGCGTTGACTTTGTCTTTTCTTTAGGAGTATTGTCGGAAAAAAGACCGAACTAAAAGACGATTACGTCTTGCGTGGACGTCTTACGGTTGAATTGAATCATGTGGGATAACTCGACCGATACCGACAGAGTTTTCAAGCTCCAGAAACGTTGCGGGTCATAAACAGGTCATTGTTTTTAGATAGTTGCAAACCATTCTCTAAAAAAATAAAATTCTTCCACTGCCCTGTATGTACATAAGAGATGACTGCATTTTAACAACGAATCACATGCAACTTCTTTATATAACATAGCGAAGTTGTTGAAGACAAAAAAGGGCTAATCAATCATCCATCTGGTCATAAAGATATCACCATCAGGTGAGATAGTGGTCAAGCGCAAGCCTATCAAAAAAAAAATCTGTATTATGATTTATAATAACTTAATAACAAATTAATTAAAATTGTTGCAGATTAATCTTTTTGACGTTTGGAATTTGAATTTGAAATAGCGATAGGGAATTCATAGAACACAGATAAAATATGAGTAAATGAATGTATGATAATTGTGCATACTTAATAAACATGATTTTTTGAATAATAATTGTGACATAAGTATACTTTAATTGTAAAATCAGTATTATATATAAACCAGTATTTTAATTTTAGTTATAGTCATTTTTATTGCTTTTATTCACTCTATGAACATACTCTGTACAATTTAAATATCAGTTTGTAGGGAATACTGTGTAGTTGTCAGGAAAAGCCATTATTTGCATGGGTTCTTTTCAGGCTGGATGTTAAACAAACGAAATTCTTTGCTCACAGTGTAACTGATTACTTTATGTATTAGAGAATAACGTAAACGACATTCCACTATAACGCGTTGTTTGATATATACACGAACAAACGGTAACTTTCACTATATTTCTCCCAGTCCAGTTTTACCACCAATTAACAACTCCACTCCTCGACCCTTGACCGATCTCCCTCATTCGCGCCAAAAAATAGTGCTTAGTGTTACGTCAAGTTGACGTCTGTCAAAGTCGTTCCAAACCATAGCTCTCGCCAGAACGAAATCGTTAGAAGTGCCTACACGGCCTTCTGACTATTGCTAGCTCGCAAGCATTTAACAATCCTTATATTGGCCCGTCATATCTCACACACAAAAGAAAGTAACATTCCATTTGGATCCGCTCGTCCATTTCTGACATGCATACTCTGCGGTATCATACGGTGTAGACCAGGCGCATTAGATCCTTTAGATCAACCAACAACTCATCATATTATGTGAGGAACGGGCGCCCAAAGCCCTTTTCAACCAACTAACTATTCACAGCGTGGCATGGACCGGGCGTGCTGGGCCCCTACAACAACCAAACTACTCTCAGCGTAGCATGGACCGGGCGTACTGGGCCCCTTCGACTATCCACCTGGACAACGCGTGGCGTGGACCGGGCGTGCTGGGCCCCTTCGACCACCCAACTACTCTCAGCGTGGCATGGACGGGGCGTACTGGGCCCCTTCAACCATCCACCTGGACAACGCGTGGCATGGACCGGGCGTACTGGGCTCTTCAACCATCCACCTGGACAACGCGTGGCGTGGACCGGGCGTGCTGGGCCCCTTCGACCACCCACCTAATAACAGCGTGGCATGGACTGGGCTTACTGGGCTCCTTCGACCATCCCCCTAGACAACGCGAGGCGTGAACCAGGCGTCCTGGGCCCTTTCGACAACCCACCTACTAACAGCGTGGCATGGACCGGGCATGCAGGGCCCTTTCGACCATCCACCTGTAGAACACCAACCTACCTAACTTACCTTGCTCGCAACAGACGTCAGGTCGGTCCCGAAGCACCAAGGGTGCCAGGTACCTTCCAGATGCTTAACACACCATACTATGTCACATACTTTAGTTGAGGTTCTGTGAGTTTTTATTTTTAAGTTATTCTATAGTTTTATTTTTCAAATTTAAAGTTAATTTTATAGTTTAATTTAAAGGTGCTTTGCCCTCTGTAAGTAAATTTTCTTCAGTTCAGTTTACCATTATGTCATTATGTTTTTATTTTAATATTGTTTAACCTATAAAGTGTTTGCAAAAAGTATATATAAATTTTGCTACTTTTGAAGATTTTTTGCCGTCTGGTTTGCCATAATGTTGGTAAAGCCCAGGTTAATTATATATAAGGAGAGCTTTTTTATTTTCATAAGTATGTCATGTTTTGATTTGTTTTTCTTTTTATATGTTTTACAATTTACAATAAGAGTTTATATTTTAGTTTCTATTTAGTCGATAATCCAAAATGCATGCTGTGGCCTCCTATAATTGAGGGAGTGCACTTGTCATTACTTCATCTTGATGATTTTTTGTGTACATCTTTCGTTGGAGGTCCTGAATAAATAAATAAATTCTCCAAACAACAGGTCACCGAAGCACCAGAGGCATCAGGCTCCCACCTCCCATCAGACAGCAGGTCGATCTCGAAGCACCAAGGGTGCCAGATACCTTCCAGATGCTTAACACACCATACTATGTCACAGACTCCAAACAACAGGTCACCAAAACCCCGGAGGCACCAGGCTCCCACCCAGATGCCACCACATAAGCAGCCGTACACCGTTTGCCTGGACAGCAACTGGACTGTAGCTCTACGACTCAACTGCTTTCAGTGGTAAAGCACCTTTCTACAACACATAATGTCAATGCATCAACTTCCAATTTAACAAGCACTCTCACTGGCACTATCACAATATCGATTCACTTTACCCTCAGATATCAATTCAAGACTCACGAACAATCAGACCCAGAACAATCACTTGCAGACCACGCAAATATCTACTCCGCATGAGAATGGAACCCGCGACACACAGCGCGGTATCCAGTGACTCAGCCACTGCGCCATTAAAACGGCAATAAAAATTAATGAACGACATAACCACATATAGGCACACTACCAATATGAAGAAATTACAAGATTTCGGAGATACTGTCACTAAAACACTAACCATAATAATTTGTTATGACACATTTGCATACCTATCTTTACATTAAGACAATTTTCTAACAAAAAATAACATGTCTGCACTCATCAATCCATGTCTGCAAGCAGAGGTGTATAGCGCACCCTTAACTCACCAACCAAGTTCAAGCTTCAAGCAATAGGATACCACTACGGGTTGTTTAGAGATTGAACCTTAGACCCTATGTCCAGCAGGTGCACCAGCAATTACCAGACCAACAAGGTAACCAACACACACAGCAAATAAAAATCAATCATCACTAGTAAATTGTAAGATGCACAGTCTAAGATTAACAGCAAAGATAATAATACTATGTTTCATAAGACAAAAGTTTCGACTTTTGTGAAAGTCATAATTATACACAACTTGAAACAACCTTGAATGTGTAATGTGCAATCAATTGTTTTTTTTTTTCACTTCTTTTCTTTTAACAGACAAAAACATTGTTTAATGTAGTGTAGTAGAAGTTCAACGGCTATAAAATATCATTTTTGTTTAACCGACTGCAGTAGAACCACAAAAGAGTGGTAATGTTTATCCAATGGATCATAATAAGAATAAAGTGACCTTACCAGTTACTGTAGATATTTTCCTTAATCAGAAGTTTGCTAAATCTGAACTTTCTTATGCGCAGTACATTCTTCAATTACAACTTTATTACCATTACCCTTAATACACCATACTACCATGCAGGTAGAGTTAAGAATCCCCTCACATGAGGTACTTTTCAAACTTGTTAACCATGTTTCCAAAATAGTCATGATTCTCTCCGGGCCGTGATTTGCAAAATCAAGCATTGATTTTAATTCCTGGTTTTTGTATCAACTTATTGGAATCCTTCCAGTATTCTTACAATTAAAATAAACAGCTGAGCTCAAAAGCCTGAAGCATTGATTTAAAACAAACCACGTTTCAACTTGCAATAAGCTTTCAAACCATCATGACCAAACTTTATGGTTGAGGATTGTTTTTCAGGTACTCCTTGTGCTACAAATAAGATTATGTTCTGACCGAATACGCGTCACACTTACACGTCACGTATTTGAAGTTTCCCGCTACTAACTTTCTTTCAGTAGGTAATTTCACTTCACTAATCACAAGTGGTTCGATTGTTACTTCACTAGTCTCCTCAATAAGCCCTTATATCCTACGATCTGATGTAGGGAATACTGTGTAGTTGTCAGGAAAAGCCATTATTTGCATGGGTTCTTCTCGGGCTGGATGTTAAACAAATAAACTTATTTGCTCACAATGTAACTGATCACTTTTTGTATTGGAGAATAACGTAAATGACATTCCACTATAGCGCGTAGTTTGATATATACACGAACAAACGGTAACTTTCACTATATTTCTCCCAGTCCAGTTTTACCACCAATTAACAACTCCACTCCTCGACCCTTGACCGATCTCCCTCGTTCGCTCCAAAAACTAGTGCTTAGTGTTACGAAAAGTTGACATCTGTCATAGTCGTTCCAAACCATAGCTCTCGTCAGAACGAAATCGTTAGAAGTGCCTACAAGTTTATAAAAAATAAAATCATTTAAAATAAAAAATATAGTAGCCAACCGGTATCGAGAACAGGGTCCCAGCTACCTGTGTTCAGGGTTCCTGAGAGAGGAGCCTCCAAACGATACGAGCCGTGTCCAGGAGTACCGCTTTCTGGATCAAGTCCTTGATCCAACTGCCCAACGAAAGCTTCCTCAGGTGTTCGTCGAGGCACTTGGCTATTATGCCATTGGCCGTCACGACTATCGGCACAATGACTGCTGTACCTATTCACATTCTACATGTCAACAACTTCGCGAGCTGGATCAAGATACTTAGTTTTCATATCTCTCTCAGCCTTCACGAGGTTCTCATCATGGGGGCAGCTATATCAACAATCATTGCACTACGCTCTAGTCGTTTTACCAACCATGGTAATTTTTGTATCAAATTCGTGATAAATTAATAAATTGAAATTGTGTTTTTCATTTGTTAGTATTAATACGAGTTGATCTACTGAAGATTTTTTATATTTTATTACTAATGTATACCAGACTTCTCTTGACCTTTTTCCGTATTATTTACTTTCCACAAAGCTTTAGTTTAGGAGACTCTTTACCTAACCCAATGCCATTAAAACAATAAATTGCAAACAAGCCCTAGATATCACACATTCACGGTCTACCTACAATATAATTAACTGCTAGATTAATTACTGTTTTAAGGGGTCCGTACCTCAAAAGGTAAAAAAGGAACCCTTATAAGATCACTTTCTTGTCCGTCTGTCTGTCTGTCCGTGTGTCACCACCGATTTTCTCAGGAACGGGTGGATCTAGCAAGTTAAAGTTTATACCAGATACTGAGGTCTATAGTCCCTATCATTTGTATAAAAACCAAGGTCCTGAGTCACCACGATAAAAAGATAGAAGCAAATTTATTTTTTGCGAAAACTTGTAAGTACCAAAATATACCTTAATTTTAAAATTTTCTTATTTTTCGGCATTTTCCCTTTACTTCTGCTATAAGACCTTGCTTTTAACCAAAATAAAAATTCTAGGTCAACCGGAAGTAACCTATAGGTTTTGGGTCGAAAATATGTATGGTAGTTCCCGTTGACCTAGAATCACGAAATTGGGCAAAAAGTAAGGTCATACAGCACAAATAAAGGGAAAATTCTAAAAATGTTGAAAATTAAGGTAAATTATGGTACTTTCGAGTTATCCCGAAAATCTAGAATTGCCTACATCTTTAAAACTTAGCCACCAATAACCAATTTTACTATAACGGTAAAATTCAAATTCTAAATCTTTATTTCGAGCGAAGACTCTCAAAGGGTTATTAATAATGTACATTAAAATCTGCTCGCTGTTCTGTTTGCTCCAGACCGAGTACGGGTGTCGCGCGCCTGTGCCCTGCGATGCCTGTTCGCGGCTCCTCCCTCGCGTACCCTGACAGTACGATATGCACCTACAACCCAGGCACTCAATCTGCTGAACGCCCTAATTAGTTAGGAACCTGGCGTCGATATATTTATGTATAAGGATAAAGCTATGTTAAATGTTTGTGTAAAGTTCTTTAGTTTATAAGTGTTTATGTTTTTGGCTTGCTGTACGCTTTGGTGCAAACTGTTAGTACAGCAAGCAATTGTTATGTAATAAATAAATAAAACTAAGTATTAGTAAACAACACGATACGGTGACATATGTAACTGAAAGCAGTGAACTACGTAAATATACGAACAGTCCACTCTGTCAGCAATCATTTTCAGAACCCTGTGAAGACTGTCCATAACTCGGAACACCATAGATGTTGCACGCTTGCGCATTACCGAAAAAAAACAAACGCACCGCCGCAAACATCCCTGACGCACTACAACGCCAAGGCCCCCCACCAGTTTTCTGAACGCGTTATTATGCGTAAATACTTATCCCACGGGTCGTCGGGTCGTCCCTATCGTATTCGCACGCTCGGAAAGAGCCCTCCGTTCCCTTTCAATGTCAGCATTGTCCTTTAAAGCTTATTACTGACACAGATAAATGATGTGACAACCGAAATTTTGACTGCCAAGCGCCTCAATCAGGGCATTCATATACAAATTGAAGAGGGCAGGGGAGGTCAATCCACTGTCTCACTCCACACTCCAATTGATAAGGCTCCGACAGCACACCCGCCCACCGAACTCTGTTGATCTGGCTCCCATACTAATGCCTGAAGATACTTATAAGCTCGATAGGCAAGCTTATAGGTTCAAGTTTCCTCCATAATATAAACACATCAACACGGTCGAGGGATATTTTTAAAAAGCGAATTACTATCAATGTGTTAATTATTTATAGGACATGTATATATTTAAAAGATACGTTATTTAATATTCTACCATTTTTTAATAATGGTTAAGGTACTTCGATTAAAATTTCAGGATTTTATGGAAAAAAATGAAGCATAGACGGAAACCGTATATGAATTTACTTTTAATTTATGAGTAAAACTGAAAAAAATAGAAAAATCATTTAATTTGTGTTTATAAACTTGAAGTTAGTAGTCTGAGAAAGCGCCCATGATGTTCATAACACATCGGCAACGATTCGGCATGCTCAGAACAAGGTTGTCAATGTCTTGCTGCGGAATATTGTCCCATGTCCTTCTGAGGTGCGCAAAAAGTTGATCTTCTGTAGCCAGATTTTCAGGAACTTCCTTCAGAGCTCTTCTTTGCAGCATATCCCACGCATGCTCAATGGGATTTAGATCTGGCGATTGAGCAGGCCAGTCTAAGGCCCTAACATTGTGTGTATGTAACCAAGCTGCTACCGTTCTCGCCGTGTGTGCCCGGGCATTGTCGTGCATGAGCAGGCAATCTTGCCTCATTTGTGTTCTGTGGGGCAAGATTACGGGCCCCAGCACCTGTTGGACGTATCGTTCTGCCGTCATATTGCCCCGCACCCAAACGAGATCCGTCCGTCCTCCAAGACGAATTCCTGCCCAAACCATAATTGTTCCTCCTTGGTATGGGTGAACTTCCTGAGGGTTCTGAAGACGGCTCCATCGTCCAGGAACTCGCTAAACACGCGTCCTTCGTGAATCTGGATGGAAGTCGAACCTGGATTCATCCGTGAACAGCACATTGGACCATTGCTCACGGCCTCAGTCCACGTGGTTCCGAACCCATTCTAATCGTCGTCCACGATTGCCTCTCCGTAAAGGTGGGACCCGGAGTGGTCTACGAGAGCGTAGATTGCTTTCATGCAGTCGCCTTCTTACAGTTTGGTCACTCACAAGCACTTGGTGTTCCATTCGCAGCCTTTGGACCAATTGAGTCGCCGTTGCATTTGGTTGAGCTCGCGCAGTAAGTTGCAAAAATCGGTCTTGTCTGGGGGTAGTGATGCGACTTGGCCCCCGGTGCCTCTCCGCTACTTCACCTGTGGCACGATAGCGTGTCCACAATCTTGAAATTACATTTTGGTGGGTCCTTATGGCCTCAGCAACATTACGCTGAACAGACCCAACTTCCAGCATTCCCACAGCTCGTAACATCTCCGCCCTCGTCAAATGTTGGCGTTGCATGGCTACAATACCTCAATTTTAACTTTATCTTTCGTTTAAAAATGAAAAAAACTGTAACTAAACGTAATTCGTATTGTTTTCTAAATTTCGCACAAATGAAAATTCCCTCTCCTACAAATCAAGACATTTTTATGCCACCGAAACAAAAGAATTTTCAAAAATTTGAATTTGGAATTAATCTGAGATAAATTACAAACAAATCGGTGTATAAAAGATTCCAATGCGGACAGTACTTTTCGAGTTATTTAATTGAGTATGAAATATCTCTAGACCGAGTTGATGTGTGTATGTTAGGAAACCAGATCAAAAGCCCTGAACCGATCGAGGAAGCAAGAAAAAACAGGTGTTCCTCTTTTTGTGTCTTGGCTTCCTGACGGCCTGCTTGCGACACAGAACTGCACTCACTGTAGAAATAGAAAGTCATGGCCGAAACCCGAACTGATTGTCATGCAGCAGTGCAAATAGTTCGTTTAGCTGTGCATCAAGCAGACTATTATGCACCTTAGCGACTATGGTTGCTAGAGAAATAGGACTATAGTTGCCCCTATCCGAAAGATCACCTGTTTTACTTTTGACATTGGGAACCACGATCGTCCTCATTAGGCAAGTATGAATGACCAATACATCAATTGTACAGCAGTGCCAAAACCCTCGGTAAATGAGGACCGGCGTATTGCAAACGCTCGAGCTACTGAGCCCATCATGTCCAGGGGACTTACCTCTAGACGTAGACCTGATGACCCTGGCCACATATTTGGCACTGAATCGTGTGCCCACCTTGCCACAACTGAATGCTGGGGCTCAGCATCCAGCATCTCACAAGAGCTCCCTAGCGATGACTTTAAAACAAATCGATTTCTAAAAAGGTTTGCAATATCCTTCACATCACTCACACCCCAGACAGGCCTGCCTGTCGGCACTAACAGGCAGGCCTGGCCGAACGCTCAATTTATTAGTGTTCTTCCAGAAACCGCGAAAATCACGCTTTGCAATGCTTAGAGGCAATTATGTCCATCTTTATCTGTATCTTTGTCTGTATAATGGGTAGGTACGGAACCCTCGGTGCACGAGTTTGACTCGCACTTGGCCGGTTTTTTAGTTCAACTAAAAATCGCATTGTAACCAGAGTTACGAGTATTAATGCTAATTTTATTATCTGTACCTGTGTGAAGAAAACATTTATTTCAAAAAACTCAATCCAATCACGGCGTCGTTTTTCCAGTTCCAATATGAATTTCAAGTAAAACAGAAATCACAAACATGATCTAGCCAGAAAACAAATCAAAAGCTTTAATAATGACCTCTGTTGAGTTACGGCTCTTGAAGCTCACAATACGACGAACAATAACACTTAACTCGATTTAATTAAGTATTTGATTGATTTTATACTCGGTGGGGACTGACAATAGAATGGCTACTGGCTAGGAGATTGATAAGCCCTTTTATATTTGTGAAGAACGGAACATCATTGCGATTATTTGGTAAAATGAATGCTGTGTTCCGTCCGTATCGTTATAATAATTGGAGATACCGGGCTGGAGATTCAAATTTCAATCTTACCAGATGAGTTTTTTTATTAATAGATTTAAGCCATTTTTTTGTGTTTTTTTTTTGTTTACGAGTTTTTCTTCTATCCAGAGATGTATTGAAGAAAAGAACAATGGTAGGTGCCCATACGTTGTTTTAGGAGAGATAAAATTTATACGTCATTAAATGATAAATATTTGGTTTAACTCAGGGTGATGTTCTGAATTAGTTTGTGCAAGAATTTTTGTTCGAGAATGCCGAGAATAATAGATATTCAGTCATGAACTATTGTAGGTTATGTCTGGGTAACCGATAATGTGTTAAATTGGTAATATTATTCAATTTCGTGGAATTAAAAAGGGAAAAATCGCATTAGTATTTCCCTTACCTAGTTATTTCAGCATGAAACGTGTAATATACTCTTTGGAAGGGTATATTTATTTAAACTAGGTGATTTTGACGTGTATCAAAAGGTCTTCATCAACAACCAAGCTATATTTTTTTTGACTTGATAATCGTCTTCCTCGTCAATAACTTTTTGCCAATCATTAATTGAAATTAATTCATTTATTTCCACTAAACTACAGTATTCTTAACAACCTGCCAGGAACATCTACACTTAGATATAAACTGTATTTTTAACTCATTTACTGCAATGAATACAATAATGATATTATTACTTAATATAGTTACTACTTGTCACTTAGCAGATAAAATATATAATGGCAACACTAAGCTAAAGAAATTAAAAATATTAACTAAAAATATTAAATAACTTTTTATTTATTATGATTTTTATCCGTTTTGAACCAGCCCAATAATACTTTAAAACACGTAGACAATTAATAGAATTCCTATCGTGTATAACTCACTTTCAGACGCTCAAATTTAAGTCAGCTAAGATTTCGCCATTGTTCTTTGATCACAATGCTAGAATTTTCTTAACCACACGATATTGTGTTTGTGTTTTCTTTTTTAAACAACTTTGCCCACAATAAAATGTCTTCTGTATCGTGGGTGCGTTTACGAACATTTAAACTCACATACTTACACAAATCGGGCTGTTTGTGTAAGTATGTGTTCGGAACAACTATCTGTAGGTCATACAAATATTAGTTCCGTGCGGGAATCGAACCCGAGATACGCAGTGTGACAGCAATTTCCTTTCAAATTCTAATTTCTGGTATATCCAGAACCTGCAACTGCAGGCCATTCAACCATTTCGTTTCCTGAGGGAATCGAACGCGTAGTAATAATCTAAGTATGCAGTCTTGGGGTGGATACCCCGGTGGGTTCATGTTTTGTCGAGGCGGAGGGGCTTAGTAACCGTGGCTTGATCAACCACGGTGAAGCGAAGAAGAACCCGAGGATGGGTCGCTCGTCAGGGCTTTTGACGATACGCCGACGACGTAGCGGCCAACATGTAGGTTGCGGTGCTGCCTGGGCGACATCGCAACTGAGGCGGGCCGCGATGTTGTATGGGGCCTCCCAAACCCATACGATATCGCGGCTGAGGGTTGGAGGCCGCGACGGGCGCGGAGTGCCAGTATTGCGGTGCGCCGCTCCTACCTTCCGCGGCTTGGACGTAGTTGCCACCGTCTGGGGCCGCAGGGGAGGAGGAGTGTCGTTATAGCGAGCTCGAACAGATTTTTTTTGGCACATTGTAATTTGGACTTTAATACTTGCGTGTAACACTAAATTTGTATTGAGCTCATAATTTTTTATTGCTTTGTACATTATTTTGTGAATGCAACTTTAAATATTGCATTTAAGTTTGAATTTGCATTAAAGTATTTATTTTTTAAAGTAGAATTCTTAGAATTACCTAAACACAATTGGCTTCTTATAATTTGTTATAGTTTTGTGTAAATTAGTTGAAATATGACGATAATTGATGAAAAGGTCGACAAAAGTCAAACCACCTGGGAGCCATCATCGAAAACGCTGCCTAATCCCTTTGAGATATAACAAAACAATATATGGTGGAATTGTTCCTTTATTATAAGTCTACACAGAAAAGTCCGCGATATCTTATGTCTATCTTTTAATGATAGCTTACTATAACCATTCTATATCAAAAAAAAACCGGCCAAGTGCGAGACAAACTCCTGCGCCGAGGGTTCCGTACCTACCCATTATACTGACAAAGATACAGATAAAGATGGACACAATTGCATCTAAACATTCAAAGCGTGATTTTCACGGTTTGAATGGCCTGCCTGTTAGTCTGAATGGTAGATGGTGATGTGAAGGATATTGCAAACCTTTTTAGAAATCGGTTTGTTTTAAAGTAATCGCTAGGGAGCTCTTGTGAGATGCTGGATGTTGAGCCCCGTTGTGGCAAGGTGGGCACACGTTTCAGTACCAAATATTTCCCAGGGTCATCAGGTCTACTTCTAGAGGTTAGTCCCCTGGACATGATGGGCTCAGTAGCGAGCGTTTGCAATACGCCAGTCCTCACTTACCGAGGGTTTTGGCACTGCTGTACAATTATATGTAATATTGGTCATTCATACTTGCCTAATGAGGACGATCGTGGTTCCCATTGTTAAAAGTAAATAAGGCGGTCTTTCGTATAGCGGAAACTATAGACCGATTTCTCTAGCAACCACAGTCGCTAAGGTGCATGATGGTCTGCTTGATACACAGTTAAACGAACATCTTGTGCTGCACGACAATCAGTTCGGGTTTTGGCCAGGACTTTCTACAGAGAGTGCAGTTCTATGTCTCAAGCAGGCCGTCAGGTACTACAAAAAAAGAGGAACATCTGTATTTGCTTGCTTCCTCGATCGGTTTAGGGCTTTTGATCTGGTTTCCTAAGATATATTGTGGAGGAAACTTGAACCTTTATGCCTATCGAGTTTATGAGTATCTTCAGGCATCGGTATGGAAGCCAGATTAAAAGAGTTCGGTGGGCGGGTGTGCTGTCGGAGCCTTATCAATTGGAGTGTGGAGTGAGACAGGGGGGATTGACCTTCTCTGCCGTCTTCAATTTGTATATGAATGCCCTGATTGAGGCGCTTAGCAGTCAACATTTCGGATGTCATATTGACGGTGTCTGTGTCAATAATAAGCTTTAAAGGACAATGCTGACATTGAAAGGGAACGGAGGGCTCTTTCCGAGCGTGCGAATATGATAGCTCGCAGGTTTGCACATTGTACTGCTGAAATAAAGGTTACGCTCTTTAGAACATTCTGTTCCACCTTCTAGACTTGCAGCCTGTGGGATAAGTATTCACGGGCGTCGTATGGAGCCCTTCGTGTCCAGTATAATAACGCGTTCAGAAAACTGATGGGGTTGCCTTGGCGTTGTAGTGCGTCAAGGAAGTTTGCGGCGGTGCGTTGGTTTTCCTCGTCAGCGCAATCGCGCAACATCAATGGTGGCCCGAGTTATGGACAGCCCTAACAGGGTTCTGAAAATAATTGCTGACATAATGGACTGTTCATATATATACGTAGTTCACTGCTATCAGTTACATATGTCACCGTATCGTGTTTTTTACTAATACTTAGTTTTAATGCACATTGTTTCTAACCCTTTATGAGTCTTCGCTCGAAATTAAGATTTAGAATTTGAATTTTACTGCCATAATAAAATTGGTTATTGGTGGCTAAGTTTTAAAGATATAGGCAAATCTACATTTTCGGGAAAACTTGAAAGTACCATGATTTACCTTAATTGGCAACTTTTTAAATTCTTTGTTTCGTAAGACCTTACTTTTTGCCATATTTTGTGATTCTAGGTCAACGGGAACTTCCACATAGGTTACCTAGAATTGTCTTATTGGTCTTACAGCAAAAGTAAAGGGAAAATTCCGAAAAATAAAAAAAGTAGAAAATTAAGGTAAATTTTGATACTTACAAGTTATCGCGAAAAACTAAATTTGCTTGTATCTTTTTATCGTGGTGTCTCAGGACATTGGTTTTTATACACCTAATAGGAACTATAGACCTCAGTATCTGGAATAAATTTCAACTTGCTAGGTCCACCCGTTCCTGAGATAATCGGTGGTGACACACGGACAGACGGACAAGAAAGTGATCTTATAAGGGTTCCTTTTTTACCTTTTGAGGTACGGGAACCCTAAAAATAGTCATTTACAATGAGGTAAATGGAAAGCTATTTATACGGATACAGTAATCCTTATCAATTTAAATAAGTTGGTTAACTTAAGCATTTCATGCACTTTATAATAATCTTTTACACCATCTAATTGAAATAAATATCTGAGAGTCATCGCAAAATAAAAAATAACGCGCGCGAAAATAAATTAATCGCGGGTCTCACAACGATGACGGGACTCTACAAAAAAAAACTAGTATGCTTAATATGCACTACAACCCGTGCGAAGCCGGGGCAGGCCGCTAGCAGTAAATAAAATAAAAAACTTAATACATATCTTCTCAAAAAATATTAATAAAGTTTATTAAAACAAACTTCTCTGAAGTACAAGACATATCTAAGTGACATGGCACATGAGTCTTCTTGAAAAACTTATTTAATTTCAACAAATTCGCTGAAACTTAAGTATTAATATTGGTACTTGGCACTGTTCCAAAAACGTAATATAAGTACTCGTAATATAAGTGCTTGTTTTTATGTGAAGAAGGACCTAAGAGACTAGGTAGGTAATCTGTCTTTTCGTAGATGTTATAAATTGTGGAGTAAAGGAAGTTTCCCTTACTCCACAATTTATCGAGAGGGTGGGAGAGTCCGCCATTGTGCTAATAAAAACGTTATGCGGTCAAGGTCACCTATCATAAACGGACCTACTTATTTTTATTATTTCAGAAAGAGTATAAGAAAGTGAATCTGAATTGGAATTCCCGTAGTCTACAAAAATAAAACTTGTATTTTATTTAGCCCTTTTTATTACGCTTGTACATGGTTATTTTTATTATATTGTTAATACCTACTTAAAAAGATCAATAATTTAAAGCTTTCGAATATTAATCGAATGTACAGTTATGGAGTTTCTTGTACGTTCTTCTCCATAATAAGCTACTTTTCCGAATGGACGGTAGAATCAATTTAATTATTACTTGTAAATTTTAATTGTTGACGTTCAATAGTGCCGCATGCCTAGTTGACAAAATATTTTTTGACTTTGACTTGACTGGCAAAATATTTAGCACTCGTGTCACTTCGGCAGTTCAGACCTTCCTTGACTGGTCGATACTTTTTCATATTTCTTCATTTGCATGAAATAGCTGAAATTCCAAAGCAGGAACAAGAAAAAACAACACCACTGGTTTTTTAAATCATTACACAAATTCAAACCAGATTTGTTTACTTCAGTAATCCATCCCACAATCTGCATGTATTGCCCCATTTTGACATACATTGTGACATCCTCGGATACTGCTGACATATAGACCCTTACAAAACCCTATTTTAAAAACAATGTGTACTATTTTATTTATAGTTAGTACCAGATTTATTTGTTCGAAAATATACAATTTGCCTTTATGCTTTAAGCGAGTTCCCGGCGGTAGCCTTTTCCAAGTCATAGCTTGTAAAGTTACAATGAAACGGAAGCAGTTTTATTTCTATTTTTCCAACCTCTAACATTTTCTGTTTGATTTATCACTCATTGCCTAAACAGTTAGTTATACCAAAGTAAATACATATTTTCCTACTTTTATAATTTTTTTTATAAGTAAGACTTGAGGCTCTAGGCAAGCGTCATTTGATTTCAGCGAAGGCGGTGGACAAAATACCAAAATATGATCACGTGACATTTCGATAGCGTTTTACATTCCTGTATTTCATATTGACATATTTCCAATCGCTATCGCCACGCTTTTGATGATATAATGCCACTTGCTAGACAAGTGGCCTCAGGGGATTTACTACGCCGTCTTGCCATCTGCTCTTAATGCCGTCATAAATCCGTTGTTGAAAATACTACTATATAAACATACGATTTTACCTCTTTATCATATTAGTCAAGAATAAGATATAAAATATTGACCAAAAAAAATACAACGGACGGGATTATCGCTTTGGGCGATACGAGTATCTGCTAGTCATCTTAGAATAGACATTTATTGTTCAACCTACGCTTAATGACATACAAGTACATTTTTTAGGTTGTTTT
The DNA here is from genome assembly GCA_964057195.1 of Orthosia cruda. Classification (NCBI taxonomy): domain Eukaryota; kingdom Metazoa; phylum Arthropoda; class Insecta; order Lepidoptera; family Noctuidae; genus Orthosia; species Orthosia cruda. Next base: position 57,175,261 of record OZ059826.1, on the reverse strand, counting down.
AAAATTCAAGAATAACTGATTGAGGTGGGAAAAGTGGACGGAAAAAGACCACGCGGACGTTCACCAACTCGCTGGTCAGATCAAATCAAGACGATAATAGGGCTGATTGTGACCATTGCCTTGAGGAAAATCAAAGAAACATTTTCTGTATGTGCTTAAAAGCAGCTCTACAGTGAGAATTCAGAGTTTGTCAATAAGGAACCTTCAGAAATCATCATCATTACCAATTAAGCCGATATACGTCTTCTTCTGAACATCAAGACAAGAATTTTCATCCACAAGCTTGTAGTATTGCGACCGAGTGAAGTTACTCGGAGTAACAAAGTAAAAATATTAAATCATCAAAATTGTGGTTGTACAGAAGTTAGAACGAGTTTAAAGTTAGTGGTGATAAGATCGGGCTTATGCTTGAGTTATTTGGTTAACTTACTTTCTTAGTTTTTAACCTTATTTTTACCCGGCTGCAAGGAAATGGTTATGTTTTTCGCGCGTATCTTGTATGTATGTATGTTTGTATGTATGTAATATTCTTTTCATCACACTTGCACGTAAACAGTATCAAAACATACAGGTTAACTTGGCCGTAATGCCCCATATAAAACCCTCGGGCTTTTTTGTTTGTCATGAAACCCAAGGGCGGTAAGTAATATTTTTTTAATTTACAGCACAGCACACAGGTCATGCAAGTTCAAGCAAGGAGTTTACACGCAATTGAAAAATTGTCTTAAAATGTTATATAAACAGGAATTTCTTTGCAATCTCGCTACATGTTATTTAAATACTCAACTAATGTTCTTAATAATCGATTTTAATAGTTATAGTATGAAAACGTCGAAATTATTTAATTCTTTTTACACTCCGTCATGGCTGTATACCTACGTAAGTATTTGCCCTTAAAGTTTCTGAACGAAACACTGTATAATCTGTGGTGCGGGCAAAAATAAGCGGTTGGCGAATTTTCACAAAAAAAAGATTCACGTATTTCGTAATAACAGCTGTGCTGACTTGTGTATTAAAGCTATAATTCATAATTATTACTCGCAAATGAGATGAAAAACATTGTGTGTATCACGGGCGGTACGGGAATTACGAACCTTGACTCAGAAAGCCCTCAGTCTTCGACTTCGGGCTTCTACTAGAGCCTCGATCGTAATTCCTTATTTACCGCCCTTAATACACAATGTACTATTATTACCTCATATCTTGCAAACCGCTAAATGGATTTTTATAATTAATACATCGTTAAATAGGGCTTGGCCGCCCAAGTGTTCTTAGATAAGTGACGTTAAAAATAAACAAAAATGGCGGCTTTTGTGCGCCATATTGGGGGCGACTCAATATTTTTTTTCTTCGAAACCCATCGAGTGGGGTATCAAAATGAAGGATTTTAAAGGTGATTACAAACATATATACCACTTATATATTTAAATGCGATTCGAAAAAAAAATAGGTCACTAAAAAGTTGTAAATAAAAAAAAGTTAATTTCAGATACATATTCGCGAGCTGGCTGACCACCTGATCCTCCGACTGCACAGCATGATTTTCTACTTGTTTACATCTTTTTAGTTCGCAGTCGGGTTTTTGATTTTAAATTAACTTTTTTTTTAAGTAAGGGATTATCTGTTTGAGTTATACAAAAATATGGTATATTCTTGGGTCATTGTTTTTCATGAATAGTCTATGAACACTAGATATATTACTTTCATTTTTTTTTTAATAGTAGGTACGGGTTCGGGATGCCGCTGGATGCAAGGCACACGGGAATGGTCAATGTGGCGACACTTGGCGATTGCCTATATTCAGAAGTGGATGTCTCAAATGACGATGATGATGAGTAGGTATGGATAACAGTGTCCTACTCTTTTGAATGACTTATCCCTACGTTCCAAGTCATGCTCTCCAAATCGACTGCACCTCGAAACACCAATTTGGCAGTTATATTTTGTTTTTTTTCCATTCATTAAGGGCTTTTTTCATAGTAATGGCGACTAAATAGAGTGGACGTCTTTCAAACTGAGTTGGAATATAGGCCTTAAACTACGATTTGTGTTGCATGGCACTAATGCCAAAGAAGATAAATATTAAACTTTCATTTTTTAGCTTTTATTGAATACTCATGTTTATAATTACTGGTACAGTCTGATTTTTGTCATTCTTAATTCAGTTTTCAACATATACGGTTAGGCCTCTACTTATAATCGGCCAAAATAAAACACATTTAGGTACATACCTATCTTATATTAATCGATCTCCCAAGTTTATATTTATTTATTTATTTAATTTCTTATTTATCTACATTTTTAAATATTTTTATAAAATAAATTTTAAAAACGCATTTAAAAATATAAAAAATAGAAGCCCACCGGTATCGGGAACAGGGTCCAAGCTACCGGCGGTCAGGGCTCCAGAGAGAGGAACCTCCTAACAATACGAGCCGTGTCCAGCAGTACTGCTTTCTGGATCAGGCCCTCGATTCTTCTCTCTTGCACGCCTCTCGATTCGGTCCACCACCACTATATCAGGCTTATTAGCTATAATAGTCCTGTCAGTGATGATGGACCGTGTAGTGTATCTATATCTCACTCGCACGTTCACTTTGCCATCCCCACTTTCCCCCACACAGACATACACAATCTCGTGCGCACCGCGTCAGTATTACGAGAGCCGCTGGCCAGAGTAGACGTGTTGAAGTGTGGTCATTTAGTGCGTGAACGAGCCTGTGAATTGCCCCATAGAACCGGTCACTACAAATGGCGACGAGGATAAAGTAAGAAAAACATTGGTGTAAATAAAAAGAAGAAGGATTGGGGTAAGTAGATAATGCATGACATGACACACAGTTATTTGTTATCGTTAGGCGCCCACATTCCGTTATGAAAATAAAACATTTAAGCAGGTCCTAAGTGTAAAAATTTAAAAAATTACATAGTAAATACCTATTTGTTGTGTTAACATCATACGACTGCTTAAACATAACTATGTAGCGGAAAATAAATTCTGCCTAAGTATTGAGTAAATAACCATACCAGATTTTAATAATAAAGGACATTTAGTATTACGAAGGTAAAGAAATTCGTGTTATTCTAATCAAAGAGCCAAGGGCCATGACTAAGTTGTGTCTAATAACAAAAAACTGTGTCGTTAAAGAAACATCAAACTAACTATTCTAAAACGATTGTAAATTATATTGGTGGGTAGGTAAATAACAAAATTTACTTTACGATTTCAAATCATAACATCTGATTAAAATAATAAAATCGATGCATTGTTATTTTGAACCTAACTACTGCGGCTGCAACGCGGATATCTTTGTAATATTTACACAGACAATCGAGAGTCTACCCTATTTAATGGAATCATTCTCTGATCACCGTTAATAATTCAAACAGGGGTTTCCATAGATCGGGCAATAAGTTTTGTTTGACTACTTAAGTTTTATGGCGACATATTGTGATTTCGTTTCCATTCGGACACATTTGGACACTAATCGAAATTGTGGTACATCGATGCTATGGAATTTCGGTAATTCGGAAGTTTGATTTGATGACTTAGGAGAATTAGTCATGGGGCACATGACATTCGAAATCAAGCAGTAAACCGTAATATATAGTCGCTCTAGTGAAGTTTGCAGTTACAACCACGCCTATGTAGAAATCCTAATGAAAGAACTTAAAACATAGGTATACACGCACTGACTGTTTATGTGAATATGTACATTGTAGGAACATATATACCTAAATGCCTACGTATTTATTCATTGTTTATCGAGCCTAACCCTTAAAATAAACAGGTTACAATTGAATCGTCTACCGATTAAAATGTTAATGACAATAAACAGTAACCTATAATATCACAAAGGTGGCATGGGAAAAAAAACAAAAAAAAAAAAATTGTGTACATCTTAATAACCAATACAATGTAAAATTAAATATCCACATTTGTAGCCGTAACTACTTAAAGGAAGGTCTCAAGTTTAAATTGAATCACGTCAAGCCACGCAGATTCTAAAAAGCTCGTAATGGGCAAGTAAATATTTGCAACATCCTAAGGCCAAGCAGTCATGTTTTGGTTACATAAGCCATGGAGTCATATAGTCCAAATTCCTGATGTAAACAGCGGTGACTCATGAAAAGACAGTGCTATATTAAATAGTGGTTTCAGTTACGTAGTTTTAGAGCTAATTAAACGTAAAAAGAAAAGGAATGATTGATTTATAAATAGATAAAGTTAGTTAAATTACACTATTAGTTAGTTAACAAATTCGTGTTAACTCTGAAATAATCTTTTCAAGACCTCGTTGTTTATTCATTGCCTACGAAGCATATACAGTACTTTTTGGAACAATATACTAAACTTATTACTTTCTGGGCACGAAAAAATATTTATGAGCTAGCTTCTTCCAGCGGCTTCACAACCGCGCAGGTCGAAATTTATTCCTAGTGGACATTACACCAGGGTAAGTGGCCTATAGGCTGTTCCGGACTGTGATCTGTCTTTGTGCAGAGTTTCAGCCGGATCCGTTCGGCAGTTCTAGCATGGTTGGGTGCCGGACATGCAGCCGTCCGTCCGTACTTTCGCATTTATAATATTAGTAAGGTTTCCGATCTGTCTGAAATGACAGTTGCCTACCATTCTACAAAAGGGTTTGAGCTGCTGACCCTATCAGGTATGTACATTTTTGAGAGTGTAGTGGTCGTGAAAACAGATTTACACCATTGCATTTGGAACATTCTTAATTATTTTTGTACACAGGACATACAAAATAAAATAAATATTTGTACAAAGACGAGTTTAGCTCTGGATTCGGTTTTCTACTACCAAACTTTTGAGTGGTGGAGAGAGTTTGTAAAAGAGGGTAGATGTAGTCAGGTGTAAAAAGTCAAACTAACACAGAAGGAATAAAATAAATCAAAAATATACTACGTACGTAACAATACCCAATATATACAGTTAGGCTGTTTGATTCTTGACCCATCCGTTTGTAAACTTCAAAACATTAGAGTTTTCTTACTATATACCAGTCATCTTATGGTGGATATAAGATGTTTCAAAATTATAAAAAACTGAGTTAGTACAGGCATCTGGTCGCGCAACTACTATGACCATTTTGTTCATTGCAGTAAGATTATTAAAAGAAAAAAATATATATTGTGTTATAGCAGATATTGGAATTAACTGTCGTCGCGCATTGTTTACTTATATAAAGAAGCGCAGAATAGAATTTGATAAAATAAATACAAAATACGAACTATTTAGAGTACTACTATTTATGAGTTTATTCTGAATTCAAAGAAAAATGCTAAATATCAAGATGTTGAGTAAATATTCAATCTGCTAATATCATTGAAATGACAGCGAGATTGGTAAACTAATTGTCACTGACTTTCACTCTGTAATATATTAGTATATGACTGTCTTATTAAATCGATGGCAAGTTGTTGCTGAGAAAAAATATATTTAAGCAAGATTAGACCTAATTGGGTTAGAATACCCGTAGAATAATTAGTATATGGTGGGTCAGGTTTCAATCTTGTTGATTGTACACATAATTATATTGTGTCATTGTAAAATAAATTATTTTCAACTGAAAATGTAAATAGAGGTGTCGTGACACTGAGATTCACGTCACTATACAATAATACAACACAGAATTTACACTAACAGTTTTCTGGGTATTTAAAGCGGGACGCCTGAATTTATTGAGAGTTGCACTATGAGCAATGGCGATCTCTTTACTTTTCTTTACACATAAGTATGTATGTGTTACAAACATATAGTTTGAGTATGAGTTCTTCATTAACGTCAAACGGACAAAAAAGTTAGTTTATGGTCAAACTAAGATTTGCCTGACGGCTAAGCATATTTCAAGCGAAAAAAAAGAACGTATTTATTTATTTAGACTTCATGCACAAAGGTACAAAGGCGGACTTAATGCCTGTATGGCATATGGTTGGCTACATCATGGGCGGGTGATGCCAGTTTAGGAGGCTGGATCCAAGGTGGCTGATGCCATAAGGTATGACTAGATCCTAGGCGAGTTATGTCAATTTAGTTAGATTCAAGGCGGGTCATGTTCTGTAATCGTGCCTATTTCATGTGGAATGAGTATTATGAAGGCTAACCTCAATATACGTAGATAACGATATGATTTAAAGTGGTGTACAGCTTGGAGAGCGCGCTGGATCAGAATAGCCATATGGGCGCAAATCAATTAAAACTACCAAGTGCACTGCTGTTGTAAAAAGATACCTCGGGGACCAGACAACTATCGAAATGTCAGTTTTAACAAAGTGCGACATCGATACCCTTTAAGTTATTTAGCTGTGAAGATATGCAATGTTATTTTACAACTATTTTTGTAAAACTATAAAGGTACCTACATAAACAGTTTCGTAGGTGACCACACACGATTGGTGTAGTGGATTGTCAGATTTCCAATGTCACGAAATAGTACTCTTCGGGGACGTGTGACGTCTGCCGGGCAACGCTTAGCTCATGTGATGGATTGAGGCCTTGTCCCTGTCGCAGAGGGGAGGTTCGCTTTCCGGTGAATGGAGCATTATAGGCTGATTATGCTTATAGGAATAGTTGGAGTAAAAAGACGCTGCCATTTAATTGGTTGGTTGTCCTGCCATTAGATTGGCGGGTTTTGCTACCATTAAATTAGTGGGTTTTGCTATCATTAAATTGGTGGGTTTGCTACCATTAAATTGGTGGGTTTTGCTGCCATTAAATTGGTGGGTTTGCTACCATTAACTTGGTGGGTTTTGCTATCATTAAATTGATGGGTTTGCTACCATTAAATTGGTGGGTTTTGCTGCCATTAAATTGGTGGGTTTGCTACCATTAAATTGGTGGGTTTTGGTGCCATTAAATTGGTGGGTTGCTACCATTAAATTGGTGGGTTTTGCTGCCATTAAATTGGTGGGTTGTTGGTGCCATAAAATTGGTGGGTTGCTGCCATTAAATTGGTGGGCTGCTGCCATTAAATTGGTTGGTTGCTGCCATTAAATTGGTGGGTTGCTGCCATTAAATTGGTGGGTGTTGCTGCCATTAAATTGGTGGGCTCCTGCCATTAAATTGCTGGCTGGCAGCTGCCATTAAATTTGAGGAATTGTGATTTCCATTAACATACATCAACTCACACTTTTTTTATTTCCCAGTGACAATCTAGAAAATGTAACAAAATACGTAAAAAACTAAAATCACAAACAAGTACTCATGTCACACATACTAATGTCCACGTACTAACAAAATAATTATAAAAGTACACTGTAAAATTACAGTTTTCAGAGATTTTGGTGATAGCTTTATTTTCTCTCATTAAATTGAAGAAAAATAGGAGGGTGAAGTGATATTGAGAGCGTGAAAAAAAGACAAGAATCTGTCACGTGAATAACAAACAATATAATTATGATTACATTAAGCATACCAAAAAATACATTATACAAAATGAATTAATATTAAATATATTCTTAATAAAATCATTAATGAGGAAGAGATGTAGTGTATCTATATCTCACTCGCACGTTCACTTTGCCATCCCCACTTTCCCCACAGACATACACAATCTCGTGCGCACCGCGTCAGTATTACGAGAGCCGCTGGCCAGAGTAGACGTGTTGAAGTGTGGTCATTTAGTGCGTGAACGAGCCTGTGAATTGCCCCATAGAACCGGTCACTACAGACCGATCCCAGTACAATGTGATATTGCCATTCTCGAGAACTGGGTCGGGCACATACCTGTAGTACGGCACCTCCGACGCCACAAGAGTGTATTTCGGAGCAAGTTGCTGATGGACAATCCTGGCTACAAGGTTGTGCCTATGCAAGTACTCTTCGTTAGCTAGACGAGAACAACCAGAGATAATGTGGCGGATCGATTCACCCGGACGGTGACATGCCCGACAGATGTCAACCGTGCCATCCTTCACAATCAATCTCCGGTAGTTATTCGTCATGATAACTTCGTCCATAATTGCACAGACGACACCTTCGGTTTCCCCAAAGAGGTCACCGAATCGCAGCCAGGCCACGGACGCTGATTGGTCTACATCGGACCCATGTAGGGCCCGAAAAAAGCGTCCGTGAAGCTCCTTACTCTGCCATACCTCCCTGCGGTCGTTAGTGTCAAGCACTACAGGCTTGCGCCAGTTCTCATTCGCCAAGGAGAGCGGGGTGAGTCCCTTGTCCACTGCTACTACATCTCGATGAATACCCACGTCGGTGTTTAGAAAATATTCTCTGAGATTGCATATCTCGCGGTTGTGGAGATTTTTGGCATTTAAAAAGCCTCGGCCTCCACACTTCCGCGGGATATACAATCTCATGACCGACGATCGTGGGTGATGCATTCGATATGCAGTCAGCAGTGTACGGACCCGCCTATCCTGGGCTTCAAGTTCCGTTCTAAGTTTATTATATATCCGTTTTTTCCATTTTATTACTAATTTACACACAGAAAATATATACAGAAAACACATCATGACAAAGGAGTACAAAGGTACTGCTTATTTCTTGAGAAATTTCTACCAGCAGTCCCACGAAAAGGGGAAATGAAGAAGAAATGTCAAATAGTGTGTGAAAACAGGAAGAGAAGAAAAGTGAACGACTAACCTAAGATATAAAAAACATAAATATACATAAACATACACATATAGTGTAAGTGATATATACTTAAAAAAATACATAACTCTAAAATATATAGATACTAAATGTATATAAATATGTGTTTACGACTGAACTCTTTGTAAAGCTTTACATCTCTCGCTAGTGTACCTTCAGATCAAATTCCACCGAATACCATCAGGTATTTAAACTGACTTATAAAGATCAAATTTCAGAGGAAAGATAATGCTCATTTAATCGTTTTTTTTAAAAGCGAGATAGTATCTAGATCTCTGATGCTAGGCGGAAGTGAGCTCCACACTTACAGCATGGACAGAGAAGGAATAGGAATAATAGCTGGTTTTATGAGGATGGGATTTAAGGAGGGATGTAAGATGTGACCTGCATAATTTATCTCTAAGGCGGGCGTAAGAAAAACGCTCACGCAGGTAGGAAGGATAAGACGGGCTGTGTAAGATGTTGAAGAGGAGACATAAAATCCGAGTGTTTCTGTGAAGACGGATTGGCAGACACTTGAGTTCCTTGCGAAGGTGAGAAACATAATCATACTTAAGTAGACCATAAACAAAGCGAATGCATAAGTTTTTCAGGCGCTCAAGCTTGTTTAATAGCTCCTCTGTAGCATTCAGGTAGCAGGCATCGGCATAATCTATAATCGGCTGAATAAGTGTTTGCACCAAATAATTTTTTGTCTTTAAGAGCAATAGACTCTGAAGGCACTTCAGCGAATGGAATGAAAAGTGAACCTTACGACTAACATCGTTGACCTGAGGGTACATGTTAGAATATCGAAGATTAAATTACCAACAGATAAAATGCCACAGTTCAAAACATTGAAAATTAAAATAACGATTGTATCGAAATATCGAAAATTGTTACATCTAAGCATAAAATGTCTAAGATTAGAATGCCGACTGATTAAAATATCGACTGATTCAAAATGTCGATAGGCATTATACCCATGTTCAAAATTACCATTTAAAACACCTAAGTTTATTATATTTACGTTAAAAATACCTACTCGTTAGAATATCGAAAAAAAACTATATATGTGGTATGAGTGGAAAAAATGTAGGTAGATTTTAAATTGTCACACTCGGCCAACGCATTGATATTAGTCATTAGTCTGTCCTCCACTGCAAACATTTAACGTATTGTTTAGCGAATATTATCATGTCGGAAAACGGATTAGTAGTTTTCAAGCGCTCGCCGGCCGCTAAGATCAAGTAAGGAAGGCGTACAATTGGGAAAATAGTGAGTAGCAGAGAAAGGAAAAACTTGAAGATTGAACGAAGACAAGAATGAAAGGAGTTTAAGGGAGCGATAATCATTTTTAATAAATCAAGTATTGAAGTCACTCATTAAAATAATGTGCTCATACATGGGGCATAGATCGCTGAGGGTGGATTCAAGAGAATTGAAGTAATTAATGTGAAGGATAGGGCTGTAGAGCACTGCAAGTAAAACTTTTGTGTGATGAACACATACTTCAATAATCAAGTATTCAGCCGATTCAGAGTAAAGCAAAGGAGATGAACCGCCCTGCAGGGTAAGTCAGCCCGCAGGTATACAGCCACACCGCCTCCACCTTTGCCAGTCCTATCATTGCAGATCAAAACGATGCCGGGGAGTGAATATTAAGTAGATGGGAGAGAAGGCTTCAGAAATGATTCCGATATCAATATAACATCCAGGCTAGCACTGCTAAAGGATGCCAGAAGTTCAGAATATGACCAGCAACACTCCGGGCGTTTATGTGCACAATATGCAGATTTTTAGGATCATTAGACTTCTCTAATCTCATGATAAAATCTCTTCTCTCTTCAGAGAAGAGATTTTATCATGTAAAGTTAATGGCAAGGATGGGTCACTGTCCGCACTAGCAAAACTATCAGAAGAAGAGCATGAGAGGAAGCTGTCATTAAAATCAGCTAGATCATTCATAACAATATATAAATATAAATAATTCAAATAGATATAAAAAATATGACTAAATCTATGTAAATACTTAAAAAGCTAAACAAGATTTCCTATCAATTAGAAACCACCCCAACCCGCTGGTATATTGGCAGAAATTTTACAATTAGAATTTAAATAAAAAATACACTCAAATTAGATAAAATAATAACTAGTAAAAGAATAACGCAATTCAACAAGCCTTTTTTTTTTTTTTTTTTTTTTTTTTTTTTTTGGTGGGAAATCATCCAATGACTTCTCCCGCTCTGGGTGAGGCGGGAGGGCGTGTCAGACTTTTACTGACCAAAACCCACCCGTGTTCCTTCAGTTGCTTGAGTCAGGGCCGCGGTAACTCTTTTTCAAATTTATCCGCGACCCAGACAGGCATCGGCCCTAGTGGACCCCGTCAGTTCTGCTGACATCTCTTTGAGGCGCGCGTGGAACACAACGCGCCGTCGACTCGGGCCTGGTCCTTATCGGACGGTGAGCTACCCATTACTCGCCGTCCGCAAGCCCGCGCCTACGGTGGCCGGGAATCGGCTTGCGACTCCCGACGCCCAGGGCGTCTCCTGCGGTGGCTAGGGGCGTGAGGTCGTCTCCGTTGCATCTCCCTCACGCGTTCCGCCTCCTCCTTTGCGAGCATTACTGCTTCGCAGAAGGAGGAGACAGCTTCCCATACCCTCTCGCTCCGTAACATGGCTTGAACCAGGGCCGGACGCGAGAGGTTGCCACCGCCGATTGCCTCCACGAGGACACGGCGGTGCCCAGCCCAAGCAGGGCAGATCTCCACCGTATGCTCCACCGTGTCCTCCGGGCGATCCACACAATGGTGACACCCGGGCGTTTCCTCCCGCCTAATCCTGAACAGGAACCTCCCGAAACAGCCGTGTCCGGTGAGGACCTGCGTCAGGCGGAAGGTGAGGACGCCGTGGCGCCTCTCAAGCCACTCCTCAAAGAGGGGCCTTATCGCCGCAATTGTGGCGTGCCCAGCGCTGGGTTGCGACAGTCGCTCTCTCCATGTCGCCATGAGATCTTGCTGGAGCTCTGTCCGCTGAGCCACGATTTGTCGCGGCCACGGAGTTTCGCCCCGAATTCAACAAGCCTAGATAACAATCGATTCACAATACGCAACGAAAAAAAAAAAGCAAAAACAAAACGCAATGCGACCAACTGACAGATGTCAACTGCCAGATGCCAACTGTCAAAGCCTCTCATTCATAATGTCAAACTATAAACATTGTTAAAATAAAAACAAAACACCGACCAAGGTAAATAAATTAAAATTTTAAAGGTGAAACTTTTTGAACAACCGGCCTGAGAATGAAAATGGTGAATGGCTAGAGCAAATCGACCAAATTCAGGAGTAATGTAAATGGACTGAAAATTCAAACAGAAACAACAATTTATGTGTTACTTGCGCAGACGCGTCTTCCTAATGTTCTTAGCGGGCGCAGCCGAAGTTGCGACCACAGGAGATCCAAGTTCCCCAGATCGCGCAGAGCCCCGGTGTCGACTGAGCAGGACGGATATTTGGCTATCAAATCGCGAAATTTGCCTGCTGTCTCAATCTTTCTTCGGGATTTGTCTGGGCAAATAAGCACAATTTTGCCCTCCATGGACCAGCAATTCAGCAAGCCGAAATGTTTACGTGCCGCTACAAACAATTGCTGCCTAGCTTGTGTTAAAAACTCAGAGATTGTTATTCCGGTGCCCTTGAGAGCTTTCTTGCTATCCCACACTAGCTGACGGTTCTCCATTTTAAAAATTGCACCATTATGGGACGGGCCTTCTGCTTTGAGTTTCCAAGTCTATGACAGACATGGATAATATTCTTGTCCCTACTTAACTCTATCAATTTAATTTGGTCAGATAAAATGTTGTGGACTACGTCAATTAACTTCTTATTGTCCTTCTCTGGAACACCATGGAACAACTGGGCCTTCCTTCTCATGGTAGTTTCATACCTTTCAAACCCAACAGCAAGCAGCTCCACCTGAGATTCTAATTTGGTGAGTGCTTGGTATAAAACTGCATGAACTCCGAGAACTCACTTGCGATTGAAGAAATGTCAGGTGAAGCCGATGAAGCACTAGTGATGGCCTTATATTACAACATTGCAAGCAGCTGCCAGCAGTTCCAGCTCGTTGAGATCGCCATCCTTGCTAAACACTTGAGGAGAGTATACAGTAAGTATATGCAAAGAAAACAGAATCCCTTTCAAGCAAATATTTGTCTTCTTCATAGGAGCTGTCCATCCAAAATATTGATAGAGGTAAAATTTCGGGGAATAATATTAAAGTGGTTGGATATTTTTATTACCTACTTTTTAAATCTGATTTTTCAAAGCATTTGTTTATAAAAATCTTACCATGTGCTAGCTACTTCTTAATTAACTTTAATCCGTGTTTCTTCTTATGGACAGGCTTATTCAGCTAAATTGAATAGAAAAAGAATTTATTCCGCCAGAAACCACGCAAATTTTACAAATAAAAACTGCCATGCTTGCCATGTTTTCTCTTCACCACCCTTGGTTGACTGGTAGATAATGCCTAAGGCATTAACTCAGTCATTGTACGTTTGTGCATGAATTTAATATAAATAAGAAATAAAATATGTAATAATCTTAGTAATCTACTAAACCTAAATTCAATAGAAAATCAAGTATTTTTTTCAAAGACAGCCATTTTGTCTACTATAAAAAAGCACTATAATATACCCTAAAACAGCCTCACCTGAACTCATCACAGAGACAAAATAGTCTATCAGTAAACGCAAAGAAAACAGATGTTTTCTCGTATAAAATATTTTCTACGACAAAAGCCGTCACTTGAGACGTAATTTCATATAAAATTTACACTTACGCCAGCGAACTAAGGTGACAAGACAGGTGTTCCGTCTTCAAGAATATGGCGGTAACGTCGATATTTATATTGTGTTAAGAGAAAATGTAGTATCGAAGTATTTTTGGTAGAAAATTGAAATTAAAGACTTGTTTTCTGTTTACTAGAGTTTTGTCAGAGTTTTTTTGGTTGAGGAATTCATTCCTTTTCGTCTAACAAACACCTTATCAAAAACATAACATGTAGAAAACACTAATCTCGCGGCGCAGTTCTTCTACCGCAAAAAGTAGTCAGATCGAATGTTAAACTAAGTCGGATAATATTCAGTATTTATCTTAATAATTAGGTTAAAAACAAACAAATTAATCGACTCAACATTAGTTACAGCCTTGCTTTATAGGCTTTAACAGTACTTGTATTCAAAATTTGAAGCTTGTGAGTCTACTAGAAGTACCTACCTTAGAATTTTGATGATCGGAAGAGAGTGAGTGATATAAGTTTTTAAACTGTCATGGTCACTAACACTAATATTAACATTATAAGCGGGATATTTACCATGTTTACTGTTTGTAGCGAGTTTCCGATATTTCGGTGCTGTTGCAAGCACCATGATCACGGATAAACTGAAGTCATTGCGGGTGGGTGTTTATGAGGAGACAAAACGGTCTACCCTCTTTCTTGTTCGTTTTTTGCACTCGGTACCGCTACCATTGTCACTCACAACTCGATTCTGTTCCCGACACACGAAACTCACTGTGTCCGCTCGCGAACTTTTTACGGCACTTTGTCGGGGTTTACACAGCTGGACCACTGGATTCCAAGCTCTCGACAGTTGAAACCCATCCGCATTCCGTTGATGTGAGTTCACAATCGAGTTGTGAGTGACAATGGTAGCGGTACCGAGTGCAAAAAATGAACAAGAAAGAGGGTAGACCGTTTTGTCTCCTCATAAACACCCACCCGCAATGACTTCAGTTTATCCGTGATCATGGTGCTTGCAACAGCACCGAAATATCGGAAACTCGCTACAAACAGTAAACATGGTAAATATCCCGCTTATAATGTTAATATTAGTGACAGTGAGTGAGTCAGTCAATGACGAAATCAAGGCATTTTGTCATTTATATTGTTATCATTCCTAAACCACAAGTTCAAATTCAATGTAATTTGGGATGATGATATTATTTGACCATAAATTGAGGTAAAGCCTCACACGTGTCACAAATGCCAAAAAGTCGTGAACCCTTGCGAAGGTGAGACGGTACTTCACGCCAGAATAGCTGCTTAACATGTATCAAGCGCAAGTTCGATCTTGCATTGAGTACCTTTCTCATCTCTGGGACGGATCTGCCAAATACCAGCTTTGTGCACTTGATTTGATCAAAAAACGGGCCGAGAGGTTCATCAGCACCAGAGCCTTGAACATCGTCGCAGAGTTGCCAGCTTGTCGGTTTTTATCGGTTGCATTTCGGGGAATTTGCGATGGAATTGCATGATCTAATTCCGTCTAGCCATTTTCACATACACAGGGGATCCGTACACAGATATAAATAAATAAAGTAGAACTTACATATTTAGTATTCTGCAAGTTGATCTAGAAACTGGATGAATCTGCCTTATACACATAATTATTAAATGATGTATACAAATAAGTATAAATCAAATCAAGATATTTGCTGTGCTCTTTATGGTCTTATTTTTTTTGGTGACGCTAATCATAGCGTCACCAAAAAAATATTATCAAATATAATGCTACAATGATATTTTTAAATCTTGTCGCTTGACTCACATTTTCCAGGCAGGTCGGTTAGCTTTTGTGAATTAATGGTGTATGGAAATCAAATTTTGAAAAAAGAAAATGGCGATATATGTTTCGATTCATCCAACTGTGGCTTTACTTCGATCACAGAGTACATTGAATATAAATCACGATTCCGTTGTTAAAAAGGGATAGTGCTATTCGTCTCGTTTAGCTTCGTCTCTCTTACACAATAACAACATGATGTCTTTGTCAACTCTAGATTAGGAACTCTCCCAGAACACTCCCAAAATGTTTAAAAGAAAAAACTGACTTAATTCTGTGACTGTGACAGACACACAGACTTAATAAGGGTTATATTATTCTCTATTTCGTTGCGAGATCCAAGACATTTAAATCTTTACTCCGGGACTTGTCAAACTTCATTGATTCGGCGCTTTTTTGTGGGTACTATTGACTCTGGTTTTTAGACGTTGCAGTGGTTGGGAATAGTACGGCGGGCTTGTCCTTAAAAAAAACTGACTGCTACTGAATTCTAAAAACAAATTCAATTCGCCAACGGCAAGTGGGCAGTACAGTCTGTGGGTAGTTTGTGACTTCCGCTTACCAACACGCGTGTGCTAAATACAAACAACAACAGTTTTAAATTCGAATTCGGTATACGAGAATATGTTGCTAAGCTATTCAGTTTATGCATTGCATGTAAACTATTATAAAAAATTATATATATCTTTCATTCCGCAATCAAATCCATGTATTGCGTAAAGCACGCAATAAATACTGTAGAAGAGCTTGATCTTTCAATTAAGATACGTAATTAGGGTGCTGACATGATTGCTAAATAAAATAATTATACAGATTGACTTTCCATTTATTGACAACCTTTCAGAGGGCGAAAATCTTCTTGAAAGACCATTGGTTCCAAGGAATTGGAATAACAACATGATGATGACTACTGATGCTGAGAGTTAGAACAAAATGAGAACATGTTTAGTAATATTACTACGTAATTGGCTTATAATTCTACCAATATGAGGCGTTGAACTGGAATGATATTTGCATTTACACACCACTGATACATATTAACAGGGTTAATGAATCAGCCAATCAAGGAATAAGCCATATTATTATGTTATTAACTCATTAATTATGTTGCCTCTATTATCTTAAGGATGCAACAAAACGGTGGGATCATATTTTAAAAACTGCTTCCGCCCAACGTTTTTGTCAGCTGACCATAATTATATGGGAGATATTTTTTTTGTTGAGAATTGACTATGACTTAATCCTTGTAGAAAGTTGTTCATTTACATAGACAGAAACAGTTTTTAAAATATGACCCTTCATTTTCGTTGTACTCTGTATCAGGGTTGTTGCTGATGTATCTCACCGATAAGAACCAGGCCCGAGTCGACGGCAAGTAGTGTTCCACGCGCGCCTTAAAGAGATGTCAGCTGAAACTGACGGGGTCCGCTAGGGACGATGCCTGTTTGGGTGTTTGCCGCGGCTTTTGAAAAATAGTTACCGCAGCCCTGGCTCAAGCAACTGAAGGAACACGGGTAGGCTTTAGTCACGCCCTCCCGCTTCAACCAGAGCGGGAACGAAGTTATTGGATGATTTGCAACCAATAAAAATAAATATGTTGCTGATGCATATTTTTCACATCCGCTGATGCTGATATTTTGTCATTGACATTAGCGGATGCTGATGCATTTTAATTTTAACAGGGAAAAAGCTAGGATGTTTGCTTTTCAAGTGATTTTTAAGTGAAGTTTTGGTAGTTGGTAGCTACGCCCTTTGCTTTGTAATAATCCTTTTTATAAGTGTTGTTGTTGTGTGTTAGTTTAAAATATGTACGTATTTAACTTTTCGATGGAGGCGCCATTAATTATCAAATTTCACAACAGTTAAAAAAAAAACGATAACCGCACTGTCATCCGCAATGACGTATTATATTAAGTATAACATAACGTAATTAATAGTAATGATGGGACAAGTTTGTATTTGTTTACAGTCGCAACCGATGCGGTTGACCTCACGATTGGTCAAAACTCGCAACCGAAAAGAGCACGTGCCATAAGCCCCGCTCCCTCTGCAGTCATCTCACGACTCGAACATCAGCATTAATAATCAGCATATAAACATGATGATGCTGATCATTATTGGATGCTGATGTTTGCAACAACCCTGCTCTGTATAGCTATATCTCAATATACAATGTGTAAGTCTAGACGATATTCATCTGTTGAAATATTCGATAGGCTGCCAAGACGGATTGACGCGGAGGCTGCGAGGCATCCGAACCGTCATATCACAGATATCCGGATAAGATTACATTCTTGCGGGGAAATCTCGCCAAATGTGTCAGAAAATTGGTACAAGGATGCGCGATTTTTTGTGTGAAATTATATTTGGGAAGCAAGAAAACCTAAAAAATTACTTATGACTGGAATTGTTAGAAATGTGACCTGTTTCTAACAATTCCAGTCACAAAAGTCGCAAAATCTTTTTTATTACAATTACCCAATCAATTCATAATATTAACAGTTTCTAAGGTTGGTGCCTCAGAGTAATATATTCTCCGTGGTCGGAGTCTATTCAAAGTTGTGATAAATGTATTTTACTCCTGATTTCAATAACATAAAGTTTTGTTTGTCGGCAGGTGGCGCCATTTTCACAATTTACCTTGAGTTGTCAATCGAATCGTATGAGTTTCGAAACAATTAAAAATATCAACATGAACGAGTCGGCCGTTGAAATATTTCGTGGGCAAATTATTTTCAATATATTTTCGATGTTAACTTTTTCTGGCTGACAAAATAAACTCCACATATTCTGTTCCTCTTAATTTAAAGTTAATGTCCAAGGCAAAAGTCGAACTCAAAATTGTTTATTTCAATTAGGCCACTAAGTGGCACTTTTGAACATCAACAATTAAGAAAGATTTAAAAGTAGAGAAAAGTAGCTTGTTATGGAGAGGAACGGACAAGTAACTACAAACCGACTCTTTAAAAAAAGTGTTTTACAATGCTATTACGCATTTATATACTTAATAGCACTACATACTATACTACGTATAGGTGTATTAAAAGAATTAACAGGTATAATTATTCATTTGATAAATAGGAACATGGTTCTCACATACTTACAAATAATGCAAACATATAACAATTTATACTTCATATAGGTACCTAAATTACAAGTACATAGGCTTTCGCAGTCAGTCAACGCTAGGGTTATTTAATTGGGCACCTTTAACATATTTCACATTGACAACGATACGTCCGAATGTTCCGATGCCCAATTAGTTCATCCCCAATTTGTTATACCTACATTTACAACATATTACTAGTTTGTGAATTTCATAAAGATTTATAAATTCCTTGTATATTTACGCATTGACATGGCATGATATTTTTACAGGTGGTTCCGACTGTAATTTGTAAGTAGTCGTTACATAATCTTTGACAGTCGTTACGAGAATCTTACCAAATGCCAACGGGTACTTATCGTATACCTAGTTACTGAGTTGTGAAAATAATGATCCAGTTGCAGCTGCAACATAGTGGCAGATTGATTTTGCTATGTGGTATTTTAGCGCCAAATGCCCCAATGTTTTATGCACTACAGTTTATTTCAGCGTGAAACTCGTCAATGTGCGTATGTTCGCGGTTACTCAACATGTCTGCACATCGCTGCACGCAGACATGTACTGTAAGGTTGGGTATTAGAGGAGAATCAAACGCTCTGACTGCTAGTTGATAACTGACTCATTTATTAGTAATAATTGGTATTTAAGTACACGAGTAACATACATAGGTATATGCGAACTTAGAACATAGCTTATACACTACACCTTCCTCGAAAGGAAAAAATAAAATAATATGATAGTATTATTTTATTTTAATGAGTAAACAAGATTCACATATAATACACATTTTAGTACAGTATGTTTACAGTTTTGTGTATTTATTAAATTGTTTAAATGAATATAAGTATAAGATCCTCTTCCCCCGGACCGCCACAAGGTGTAGACGTGCACTAGATCCTTAATAATCTATTTGAAAATAAAATCACAAACTTAAAGTATATTTAAATTCAGTGTAATAATAGGGCAGCATAATACGCGGGAGGTGTTCGGTGCAGGTCGCTGTGCGTGAGTACCGTTCAAGATACTACTCAACAGATCTGTCGCCCTGGTACACAATATAGACAACTGAGCAACGTACGCGCAGGAGGCAGTACCAATCTGGGTCATGCCCACTAATTAGCGCTCACTCAAGGCTAAGCTCCACCTACCTCAAGGACAAGCACCACCCATCTAAACTGCCATTGATCGCTTGTCCTGCGCTCGTGCCTGGTACCAGTTGAGGCTTACATCTGCTTAGCCCATTCAACTCGGCCCTGGCAACTAATTAACGCCTTGTACGCATCACAGCCTGGTACTTTAAACGGGCAAAATGGACAAATCTCTCTCTGATACAAATATCAGCGTAATGCCATACACAACTCCCCCTAATTTTACTTCTACACGTAACAAGAGAGTAAGGGAAGAAGATCTACCAGAGGAGTTTTCTAAATTCAAAAAAGAAATCAAAGAAATGTTTTCTTCATTTATAACAACCCAACAAAATGAATTAAAAATAATTACCTCGAACCTCAAGGATATTCAACTAACGAATAATCATATTGAAACAGCCATCACTAACCTATCTTGTCAAAACGAAGAGTTCCGTAAGAAAATAGAATCTCTTGAGTCACAGGGAAAAAAGGACCGCGGCTACATTGCCGTATTAGAGGATAAGATCGAAGATCTACAAAGAAGCAGTAAAAAAACCTGCATCGAGATAAAGAACGTCCCTAAAAAGCCTCAAGAGAGTAACATTGACTTGGTAAATATGGTTACGAACTTGGGAAAACACTTAAGCCTCGAGATGGACTCGCGGGACCTCAAAGACATCTATCGACTGCCTAGTAAGAAAGAGGGTATTACCAACACTCCCATAATTGTTGAACTGAACTCCACTATGTTGAAAATTAATCTACTAAAAAAGGCTAAGTCGTTTAACATTAAAAACACCTATAAACTCCAGGCGAAACATCTTGGAATAACAAGCAACGCGGAGGTACCTGTGTTTATTTCCGAACAATTGACGCCTAAGGGCGCCCGACTATTTTTCTTGGCTCGAGACCTGGCTAAAACTAAGCATTACAAATTTTGCTGGACTGCTTTTGGACGTGTTTTACTCAGGAAGATAAAAAGTGAAGAACAGGTACACCATTTAATGCAAGAAGCCTGACTAATTTGTGCTGTCATTAGTGTATTCCTAATACTAAGAACTTTGGCATTCTCTGTTAGTATAATCATAATTAATGTTTTGCCTAAATTTAAACTATATAGATTTATTTTAAACTTTCTTAAATGTAAGCATGATCGGCTCGTTTTTACACATTTGAACACTACATTTCACACAATCCGTTCCAAACAAAATATACAACTAACTCACTCAATACACTCACAAACACACTCACTCTACTTAGTGCCTAATATAGCATATTGTCCTGTTATGCCAGTTCATACATATATAACCGAACGTACTGGTACATATGCGAATACAGACGTCACACGACTATTGTGTTTCTACTCAAAATTTGGGAAACGTACATTGTTTACTTTAGCTAATAATGAATAGTAACTTGTGTAACTTGCAGGAATTGGATACTGCTGAGATTGCTAATTCTGCCAATCTTGATATTGCACAGTTAAATACTCACCTACAACATAATAATTATAACCTAACCGTCCTGACTCAAAATATAAGGAGTATATATAGAAATATTGATGACCTTCAGATAACTTTGTCTCAAATTGGAGTAGAAGTGGATGTCCTACTTTTAACAGAATGCAGATTGAACGATAATAAACAAATACCTGTGTTAAATAACTATACTTCGTTTAAAACATCTAGTCATTTAAATCAAAACGATGGCGTAGTCGCCTACATAAAAAACTACCTTTTGCCCCAGGCAAATGAAATTAATTTGACACATGCCTCAGCTCTGCAAATCACTATCCCTAATTTCACCATCATTGGTATTTATCGGTCTCCATCGAATGTATCCGCAGATAGTTTCATTACATCGCTTGATAAATACCTTCAATCTATTGACTCACACGGGGACACTATTATTACAGGTGATATAAATATTAACCTAATAGGGAAACCAGCAGAAACATCACAAGTACGGACTAACAGATTAAATTATTTAAATATGGCGGCTTTACATGGTTTCCTCCCAGGACACTGTTTGCCTACCAGGGATAATAATTGCCTAGATCACATGCTTCTTAAGCTAGATAAATTAAAAAACTCGGCTTTTGTGGCAGTTTTAAACACGTCTGTTACGGATCATGCAATAGTACTATTGAACATATCCCACACGTACCTAATCAAGTCTTATGTCAAATTTAAGACCGTGACTAGCTTTGAGAATGCCTACAAACACCTTGTAAATACGAAAACCTCTTTTATTAATACATATAACGACCCAAACATTTTGGTAGACGCAATGATAGATGTGATTAGGTCATCTATTCTCCAAAACACTAAAGTTGTTTCCCTCCCTAGTTCTAAGCGTACTCTAAAGCCCTGGATATCCACGGGGGTACTAAAATGTATTAGGCTTAGAAACAAAATGCAGCTACAGTCGAGGAGAGACCCTTTTAATGTTATTTTGATCATAACGTATAAGCGTTATCGCACATTTTGCTCTAACCTTATTAAAAAACTCAAAAGACAATATCATAAGAACCAAATTTTAACTTCTGCGAAAAACCCCAAGCTACTTTGGCGTAAAATTAATGATATAACCCATTATAAGAAACCCAAGACATCTAGTGTACACCTGCTTCAAATCTCACCACATCCTCTAGACTCGTTAAATCGCGTAAACCACTTCTTCGTGACAATTGGGAAAACTTTGGCGGAAGAAATCATGACTCTAACTGAGAAGGAATATAGACCTGTTTTGAACACTTCGGATACACCATCTCAAGCCAATTCATTTGTGCTGCTGGAGACAGATCCAGCAGAAGTGGATAGTACAATCATGGCACTTGACTCAGAAAGTGCTTCGGGGTGGGATGGCATACCCGTGAGTTTTCTTAAGTTATCCCGAGACTTTATAGTTCCTCTCATTTGCAAATTAACCAATCTGTGTTTTGTAACAGGTATATTTTGTAGTGCGTTGAAACGATCTATCGTCTCGCCTGTGCACAAGGATGGGGACAAAAGCGATGTTAATAACTATCGACCGATTTCAGTCTTGCCGTCACTTTCAAAAATAATAGAAAAAATAATAAACAAAAGGTTAACAAATTACTTGAACAAATATAACATTCTTTCCGACTCACAATATGGTTTTAGACAGGGACGGTCAACTCAGGACGCGGTTATAGCGTTAACGTCTGAAATTACAGATAAAGTAGACAAAGGATATAAATGCGTTGCGGTGTTTCTAGACTTGAAAAAAGCTTTTGATACCGTGTCCATTCCTATCCTTATGCAGAAACTTGAGGCTATAGGGATTAGAGGCATGGCCCTTTCTCTTTTTGACAGTTATCTCCGGGGTAGGAAACAACAGGTTAAGATAGGCAATTCGTATAGCAATGAGGAAAATGTTGTTTTTGGCGTACCGCAGGGAACCGTGCTCGGCCCGCCACTGTTCCTGGTGTATATTAACGAACTATGTAACCTACGAAACAGTGGAGGGAAAATCTTCTCATATGCGGATGATACGGCTATTGTATACTTTGGTGACACTTGGGAAGCGGTACGTAATAAGGCCGAAAAGGGGCTAGATATTATAGGAAGATGGCTCAAAGCAAATCTGTTAACCCTTAATATTTCTAAAACCAATTTCATTTGTTTCTCTCCAAGTTCAAGATCTAAAGCGAGTGCTAATTTTGATATTCGTCTCCATGTGTGTACAAGTGGCTTTGATCAAGATTGTGTCTGTAAATCCATCAAACAAGTATCGTCTACAAGATACTTGGGCGTTATAATCGACGAGCATCTAACATGGCATTCGCATATCGAGTTTATTATGTCGCGTGTTCGAAAATTTATATGGCTTTTTAAAAATCTGCGACGTGTGATGCCTGACAAGACACTAAATAACATTTATATAGCACTCGCGCAGTCGGTAATCACATACTGCTTGCCAGTTTGGGGAGGGGCCACTAAAACTAAATTTCTAGAGTTAGAAAGAGCCCAAAGATCACTTTTAAAAGTAATATATTCGAAGCCATATAGATATCCCACAGTCGATCTATATAGAATTGGTGGCCTGTTATCAGTAAGAAAACTATACCTTTTAAACATCATTCTTTATTTGCACAAATATATCCCAGTTAACCCAGAATGTCGGGCTAGGAGGCGGAAAGATATTGTGGCTTACTCTCCACGGGTACGTACGGTTTTTGCAAGGCGTCAGTATGTATGCCAATCAGCCTTCATTTACAATAAAATTAACGTAAAACTAAAGTTCCATCACGAGGTCTCACATAAATGCAAAAAAATGATTACTGAGTGGTTAAAAACTATAACGTATGAAGAAACAGAGAATATTCTAGCCAGACTTACATGAATACTTATCTTCTTTATCATGTATTAAACCATGTAATTACATAGTTGGTATTTTCCAAATTCGATTAAATTGGCACTATCAGCAAAAACGTAATCACACACACAAATACACACTAACACACACACGCTCACACAAACACACACATCAACCCACACGCACACTACTATAGACACACATACGCATTCTCGCAATCACACTACTCAGAGCTGATAATTACTTTCTAAGTCATTGTTCCTCTGTGCTCTTAAAAAATAATTTCTTAATTTAAGTCTCAATTTTGTTAACTGTCTATTATGGGAAGGAGCGAGTCAACCCCAACACAAGTATCACTGATTACTTACTGGGGCTGTCTCATTCACATTTGTATATGTAACCGTTTGAGACACAATAAACAATTTTATTTATTTTATTTATTATTTATAAGAGTACATGATTAACTTGGAATATTAAGTAGAAAATATTATGAATGATATAACTTAGTCCTATTCTTATGAACTAAATCTAGTTTTCCGTTGTCTTTCAATATCTCAACATTTGGCGAAACATCTTTAACAACTAAATATGGCCCATTATAAATACTTTGGAATTTGTTTCCAGTCTCGTTTTTCACTAGAACTAAGTCATTTTGTTTATACGTAATAGGATTACAATTTTGATCATGCTTGTGTTTCTTTAATGTTTTGCTTTCTAATAAATTATCATACGCTTCTTTTTGCGATGTTTGCAATCTGAATTTCAATTCTAAGGGATAATTGTCAAAGTTATAAAGAGGATCTACTGATTGTTGGCTTAAATTGGTAGGTATATTACATCTTTTTCCAAATACAAGTTCGAAAGGCGTAAATTTAGTAGCAGTGTGAACTGAGGTGTTATAGGCAAAACACCAAAACGGTACCCACGTACTCCATGAACTCGAATGGTTATTCGTTTGAATTCTTAGGAAATTACCCAAACTTTTATGAGTATTTTCCAGAGAACCTATTGTTTCGTGATGGTATGCAGTGGAATTTAAAGTAGTTATATTGAGAAGTTTACATGTTTCTTTGTAAACAGTTGACATGAATTCTGTGCCTCTATCAGTAGCTACTCTAGCGGGGATACCAAATCTAAGTATAAAATTATTAACAAAATGTTTCGCTATCTCCTCAGAACTTTTAGTTATCATAGGATAAGCTTCTACATATTTACTTAACTCACATTGGATAGTTAAAATATATGAATTATTATAATTATCGCGATCTAAGGGTCCTACTACGTCTAGGAAAACTTTTTCCATCGCCGAGTTGGCTGTTGTTGTAACAACCAACGGCTCTCTAACATAATGAGAAGTATGTTTTTGTTTTTGACACTTATCACATTTCCTAATAAATTCTTGCACGTCTCATTCAAGACATGGCCAAAAGTAATATTTCTTGATGTTATTATACATTCGTCTTATACCAGCGTGGCCACTTGTTGGTAGAAGATGAAAATCATTTAATATTACCTTTCGGTCGTCTTTATTTTGAATAATTCTTACGTCATTTAGAATACATAATCGCGGACCGGACCAGTTTCTATACGACTTAATTTCTGTAATCACTTTTTTTATAAATTCATCGTAAATTTGATTTCTTATAAAAATTAATTCGTGCACGTTAATTTTCTCACAAAAATATTTCAGTTCCCTCACAAATGTGGCTGGCGTCAATTGTGATTGGCAAACTGGATTTATAAATAACGTCATTCTCGATGACGAATAACAAAATACATTATTTTCTTTTTCTATCTCATTAGACCTACGTAGGTTATTTAACTTATAATATTCTATAAATTTAAGTTCTACAGACATCCTCGATCTACTATGGATCTCCACGACTCTTGGTTGCGCAGGCCAATCGTCAGTAGAACCCATAGCACTTGGAGTATGTTGCGACTCAAGCACTTTTCTATGTTGCGAACGTGTCATAACCGTGATTATACTTTCATGCATATTTTTTAAGTCCGTTGATGTGATAGGTAATCGTGACATTGAATCCGCTGGAATATTTGTGGATCCTTTGATATATTCTACAATAAAATCGTATTCTTCAAGTAAAAGTCTGAACTTCATAAGGCGACTAGATGGGTCTCGCATGCCAAATAAATAAATTAGAGGTTTATGGTCGGTTTCAATTACAAATGTACGACCGTATAAATAGGGGCGGAAATGTTTTACTGCCCATACTATCGCTAATAGTTCTTTTTCCACAGTAGGATAGTTGATTTCGGCCTTATTTAAATTTCTACTCGCGAATGCTATTGGTTTTCTATTGTCATTGCACAAAACTGCGCCCAATGTATATTTCGATGCGTCGGTTTGTAGTATGAATCTACAATTACTAGAAAAGTTAGGGTACTGAAGTATAGGTGGGCTCGAAATTATAGATTTTAAAGTAGAAAAAGCGGTTTGACATTTTTGATCCCATATGAATAATGCATTTTTCTTTGTTAACTGTGTTAAGGGATACGCTATATTGGCAAAAATTTTAATAAATTTTCTGTAATAGTTTGCGAACGCGACAAATCTAATTAATTCTTCAACATTTTTCGGAACTGGCCAGTTTTTCAAAGCACGTATTTTCTCAGGATCGGGCAAAACACCTTCGCTCGATATAACATGTCCTAAATACAATACATCCTTTTTAAGAAAGTTACATTTATGAGGATTTAATTTTAAATTTACCTGACGCAATCTTGTAAAAACATCTATGAGATTTTTGGTATGGTTTTCTAATGAATTTCCAAAAACTATAAGATCATCTAAATATACCAAGCACTTTTCGTAGGTCAAACCCGACATTGCAATAGTCATCGTTTTTGAAAACGCATTAGGGCTTGTTTTTAAACCCATTGGCATTCTCGTCATCTGGTATTGTCCTGATACGGAAGCAGTACTTTTATCTACGCTACCCGGAACTTTAAACTGTCCAGAACAAAATGCTGTATATTTCCGACTTTCGGGGTCAAGGTTACATTGGTAATATCCATTGGAAAGGTCAAGAGTAGAAAAGTATACAGAACCCGAAAGAGAATCCAATATTTCAACAATATTCGGTAGAGGAAATTTGTCATCTTGTATACAGTTATTTAATTTCCTATAATCAATTACCAAGCGCCAATTCTTGTTGCCCGTATTATCTATCTTTTTAGGGACCAATAACAATGGACTTGACCATTCAGATTGACATGGTTCAATTATACCTTCCCGTAACATGTTACTAATCTGCTTGTTTACTTCATGTTTTTGCGAATGTGGTATTCTGTACGGTTTACTAAAGACTGGTTGAGCATGGGGTTGTAAACTAATTTAATGTTTGTAAATATTTGTTGTCGTTAACTTATCACCTGGCAATAAAAATATATCGGAAAATTTTGCACAAATATTTCAATCGCGATTTGCTCTTCGTCGTTCAAATGGTTTAAATTTAATAAGCTAAACAAGTTTTTAACACGGTCTGCGTTCAAATTTCTACACTGTTCAAAACTACACAAATTATAGTCACTAATTTTATGTAAAGCTGGTTCAATAGTATCAAGGTGAACCTCAGTATCATTTGTGTTTAGGATTAAAATAGGTATCATACCATTTACGGGTTTAACTAATACGCTGGCAATGAATATTCCTGTTCTTAATTCAGCCGAACAAACAAGACACTCTTCGGTAATGTTAGTAGGTATGTAATGAATGGATTCGGTCCTTGGCGGCAAAGTCAAATTATAAGAAAACCTTGAGTTATTTGACTGTAAAGGCAATGTTACTTTTTCATTTGTGATATTATTATTTAATGTCAAAGTTCTACAACCAATATTTAATGTAGCTTTGAATTTCGTAAGAAAATCCTGTCCTAATATAGCATGTGCCATACACGGCAAAGAATTAAAAACATAGAACTTATGATTAAATAAATTTCCTCTGTCATTACAATCATTCAGAGTTAAATAAACATATCCGATTGCTTCTACTGTACCACCGATTCCGCTTATCTTAATGCTCTCTTTATGGATCGGTATGTTTAATTCAATCACATGTTTATATTTAATGGCACAAATTGAAGCGCCGGTGTCAATTAAAAATAAGTAGTTATACTTATCTATGTATAATTCTATGCAACAATGACTATTACTTGCAAATACAAACCCATTATTCACGAAAAAACTTGCTCTGTTCCCCGACTGAATTAGTTTTTGAGGGCTCATCGTGGTTTAGAACGTGAATATTCGCATCACAACGTTGTACGTTCCGTTGATGACCTCTAGAGTTGTTGTACCTTTTATGAGAGTTATAGTACGTACCTCGATTCAGTTTAGGCTGACCTCGACTATGGTTCTGGAACGGACGACCACGGCCTCGGTAGAAAGTCGCACCTCGATAGACGGAAGGCCTGCTGAAATTGTTACACGTGGAAGCACCTCGAAACTGGCGGGTGTCTCCAGAAAAACCTCGATTATGCTTACCTTGAAAATAATTATTACGGTTCCTATTAAAAGTTAAAATATTTTCAGACTGAGACGGAATTGCAATGGTCTCTTCATCTATAGCTGCTTGCACCGCGTCCTTTAAGGTTTCATATTTTTGTGCAGCTATTATCGTACTGAGTCGCCTATTGCGTAACCCGTCGGCAAAACGTTTAATTGCTTGTTTTTCGTTTAAAGGTTGTAAAACCTTCAGATTTTCCGTTTTGCCTTCGGCTTGCGCTATAGATAAATCCATAAATAGCTCAGTCAACTCCTTACCATAATCATTAATCGACCTTTGATCTTGTCGCAAAGTTTGAAGTTTACTTTGCAAGGCGACGCTACTTTTTTTAGGCAAAAGAATCATACGCATATCAGTTAGTAATGCATCAATGGATGGATAATCAGATTTAAATCTTAACTTTGCTTGTTGAGAGAGACGACTCTTTAAGAAAAAATTAACTAAACTTAATTTACACTGTTCAGTTTTTAAAGTAGAGCTATAGTAATCGATACCATCAATTATTTGACGCGTCGTCGATTCTTCATTGTTCATGACTGGTAACAAACTCAGGGCTACTTTTAAATTAAACTCCATTTTTGATTCAAGATTCGATGTTGAGCCAAATAGTTCACAACTACTCTTATCAGTTTCACGTATATGCAACTTATTACAAAACTCTTGTATTTGAGATTATAACTCTGCAATTTTATCACAATGCGATTTAATTAATGACAAACTTTTACCACTAAATATCTTATCATCTATTTGTTTTCTTATGCTTGGAAGTTAAACAGAATAACTATCATACACAATAGTTGCCTCATTCAGCTTTTCTTTCAAACGCTCTGGCGTCCTCCTTTCAAAACTCAATTTAAATACATTTTCTTTAATTTTTCTTAATTTTTCATATATATCATTGAGCTCATGAGCCATAATTTGACATTTTTAAAGAATAAGAAATAATTAGCAAACTTAACGACTAATAAAAGGATATATAAATTGGATTACCATAGTTCAACGCATTTTCATCGGTTTCAGTTCACTTTTACGCACTCTTGACACTTCACCTTACATCACTTTTACGTTATACGATATCACTCATTCGGTTTAAGCACGAAATCTTCTTTAGGACGTGAAGGCTTGGCTGGGCTTGGCCCCAGGACTGTTTGAACACGACGTACACCTGGTATTGAATGCCGAAAATCGCGTTGCACACGCCGAACATCTATTTTCTTCTCCAGTTCCTCTACGAACACGCTGAGTAAACGAATTTCTCAAGGTTTGACGAAGTATTTGGTCATTAATCCACGTACGATGACAGTTCTTATAGCATTTGTACAGGAAATAGGCTGCTAGTATCAGCAACAAACCCAAAATGATCATCATCACAATGCTTATTGCAGAAAGATGAAATTGTAGCTGGTCGGTATTAGCCACATTCGATTTCCTCAATGCCATTTTGGTTTATTATCACTTCTTCTCGTTTTGGAGTGTTAGAATTGCACATTGTAAAAGTTTATGATTATTCTCGAACAAAGTTCAATAACGCAACGTACACTTAGAACGAAATCTGTACCACACACAGTGCGCCTGCATTGCGACCCGACACCCCATCTCCAAACATGGCAGGGTCGCCATGTAAGGTTGGGTATTAGAGGAGAATCAAACGCTCTGACTGCTAGTTGATAACTGACTCATTTATTAGTAATAATTGGTATTTAAGTACACGAGTAACATACATAGGTATATGCGAACTTAGAACATAGCTTATACACTACAGTACACAGGTTTTCCAACATAACATTATTTGTTCGGGGTAACCGCGTAGCGAGCAACACGCGTAGCTGGATAGCTACGGCGTAGCAGTATTGTGGTAATAATATATGACTACGCAGTATAGTAAAAAGACAGCTTTTACCTATGTACACCTTATGTTTAATTCGGGTACACGCATTAGTCAAAACTTTTGAATATACTTTAATGAATATGGATGCAGCAGTCCGAATGCTGGCTAGCTACTAAACGTAAATATCAGAGGACCAATTCCCGTGATTGCTAACATACTAAATCTAGTTGCAATTTTATTTCAGCGTGAGGCTATGTCAATAAGATAGTAAATTAAACGTATTTAGACAGCACGAGTCAAATTCGAAAGTTGAAATAATACGATCATTAAACATTGCTTGGAGACACTTGTTAATTTACGAATTAATTAATAACCGCCTTTACTCCATTCCGATTTGTCCTCCATCAATCTACAATACAATATTTACGCCATTCCTTTCGAAGAGCTTACAAGACTCCTAGTTTATAGGGTTACTTTGCGAAATACGATTAATTTCTCTGAGAAAGAAGTAAACGCTTTTTGTTCGAATCACAGACTTCAGCTTGTCTCTCAGTTTCTCAACGGACAGGTAAAATAAACTGGTTTATTTCTTAGAAAATTCGTTTTGAAACTAGATAAGTTTTTATAAAACGTGACCGGCTGGTTTTTTATGGAGTTTTGAGAAGATAATTCGAATTTAGAAGCTGTAATGCAGTCTATGATGAATGGTTTTAACTTAATAAACTGAATGGAATTGCTTGTTGTTATAAACCAGATGATTTAACAGTGTAACAATCCCTTATATTTGGTTGGGGTCCATTAAGTAGGTATCTACATTTGTCCTATCCATCACACTACTACATTCACTTTCAGGGGTTTAACGAGGAAAATTACAGAACTGTCCAGTTAGCTACTTAGATTGAGGTCGGAAATAGTACATTATGGTACAAGTGTGTAATGTTGGTGATTACCGCTGAGGTGCCATTAAGACCCGAGCCATTAGGTGAGGGTCTTAAGAGAGGCTAGGACGGTAATCATCAATAAACACGTGTATCATTCGACGTTTTTCAACACACTTGTGACGAAAATAATACAAAAAAAAAAAACATTTTTAACATTGAAAACGAGTTGTGAATTTTTTTTCGCAATGGCGGACGAAAATAATCAGTTTTCCTATGCGCGCGCATCTTACAATGGCGGTCGGCCATAGACTAAAAGAATGAGGCCACGTACAAAATGGGGAATTTCAAGTTTTCTTTATTACAGAGAAAAACAAAAGTTATGTTTGAGTGAAAGTTTGATTTAATAAATACGCACAAGTTTGAAATTATCTATTTAAATACGCACTTGCATAAAATGAGCAAGCAACAGGTAGGCCCATAAATTTATTTGTACTATTAAGCACGATCTTTTTGTGTCGAAACTTTTTTAAGAACAAAGCAACTCAACCAATAAATTAAAAAAAAGACTATAACTCACTTGTGAATAATAGTAATGAAAAAGTCACAGTTTGATTATAGGTGTCATTATGTGCCTAATTGCGGTGAAATTAGAGCCACTTTATGAGCAAGTGTGTTGAAAATAATATTAAATCCCAAGCCAGGCATTTTATATTATAAAAACCGATTCTAAAAGCTTATCTATCCTAAGGGACCATTAATAAAACTATTAGCTTTTGCCAACGACTTTGTCCTTATGATGAAACTCGAAATGTAGCTTACAGGAACATCATCATCTTCCTGATCTTATCCCATGTTACTTGAGGTCGGCGCAATACCGTCCATACCGTCCTATCCCCTGTCAAGCTATCATTGATTCCCTTTTCTTTCATATCACTCCTCACACTGTCCATTCATCTTTTCTGTGGCCTTCCTCTCCAACCATCCACATTTATATCAATAACTCTTTAAGTAACATGCGTTTCATCTCTCCTCATCACATGACCATACCAGACCAAACGGTTTCCTTTGAACTCTTCTGTCATTGGCGCCACTTTCAAACTTCCTCTAATATACTCATTTACGAACGAAATCAAAATTGGTTCATCTGTTTAGGAGCTATGATTCCACAGACAGATACACAAATACAAAAAACACACGTCAAACTTATAACACCAATATTTTTCCGTCGGGGCTTCAAAATCGTATTAAAGCAAGCATTTAATGGACTTAAAAGTACGAAATGTAACATCACTTGTCAATATATATCCAATGACTAAAACACGATGGTGCTATCTTGTCCGGTTGAAGAGTTACTATGGCCACCTTCCGTCTCCATCAGTAAACCAGGTCCATTGTCCCATATTTTATTTCAATATTTTGAAAGTTACATGAGAA
Source organism: Orthosia cruda (assembly GCA_964057195.1). NCBI lineage: Eukaryota > Metazoa > Arthropoda > Insecta > Lepidoptera > Noctuidae > Orthosia > Orthosia cruda. The sequence continues at coordinate 57,142,787 of OZ059826.1, read as the reverse complement.
CGAAAGCAATATAGTAAAAAGCTTGTAATTAGTAATAACTGTTCAACCATTGACGTATGATCGAATAATGAAACCAACCAAACAGTACAAAATATATACTCCCGTAAATATATCATTGAATTAATCAACTCTCTGTTATAGTTCTGTTTATAGTCGACATTTTAACTTGTTCTATCTGCCACACAAGAACTTCAATCGACAATCGTGACACTCCTTCACATTAGTATTCTTCCTGGAGTACCGAGCCTATCTCCTAATGAGTTATGTGGAAGGGTGCATCCGTTCAAGACGGTAACCCTTTTTTGTCCAACCACAGGATACATTTAATTAGGGCCGCATGAGTTGCTAGTATTTCTATTGATAACTAGCTTCTGTGGTTTGATAGACTGATTGAATTTTACATAACATCTTTACCAAGCTTATTTGCCGACCTCCAGTCGACAATCATGTCACTACTTACTTTATCCAAATTAGTATTCCTCAAGGAGTACCCATCTCTTAAGCCAAGGCCCTCTGTTCAAGACGGTAGCCCTTTTTTGTCCGACCACTGGTTACATTTAACTAGGGCCGCATGAGTTGCTAGTATTTCTATTGATAAAAATGACTTGAAATGACTTGCTTTTGTGTTTGGGTTGAAGGCTCTGGTGTGATGTGAATGTGATTTGAGAGTGTTATTGATATATTGTTTTTTTTTTACTCATAAAATAATATCATGCCTGTATTATACATAAAATAATACGTTTATGAAACTATAAATAACAAGTAAATAAGTATGCTTGGTAGATGTTTTTTCCACGAATTTCTGATTGCGAATATGTACGAACGAATTGGAAAGTAAATAGAGATATAATGTGAACTCCATTAAATAACTGCTTACCTAGTTTTCTAGAAATGAGCTTGTTCCAAGAACTGTGTGTGTTAATACCAACAAACTTATTACTTTAATAGCTTTCTGTCTAGTTTGAATAAGTAACAAAAAGAAACCCTGTGTAAACCCAATATCTGGCAAACTATTCACTCAGTAATAAAAAGTTAGTGTGTACAACAAAGTAAACTTCTCTTCTTTTTATTCGTTGTCTTAAGTTCTGAAAGTCTCGCCCGTCTTGGAACGCTCTGACGGAGTCACTGACGAGCTGCTTCCACGCCACTCTGTCTTCAGCTCTTCTCAGGGCAGTGGTTATCGTGAGTCCTGTAATCGCTCTTATCTGGTTCCACTGTCCGGTTGTCTCCGTGTGATATGACCAAAGTATAGGACTCATTGGTAGAAAATCGTGGAGAGTCTAGGACCGATGTTGAGTTGGTCATGAATGGACTTATTTGTGCGCTTTGCTGTCCATGGTATGCGCGACATTCTTCTCCAACACCACAAGGGCCTCAAACTTTAAGAAGTTTGAGGCCCTTGTGAGATCTAAGGATCTACAGTGCGAATTGCCCAGGATTCGGAGTCGTACATAAATCTCGAGAATACCAGAATTCTCCCGAGTCTCTTTTTTTATTATCTATAGGCTCGCGTTTGACCACCATCTCGCCCTTTTGGTGCTGTTAAGGATCTTTCTGTCTTGCCATATTCTCGACTTTTGCTCATGGCAGTTTTAGCCATCTGTGTACGCCTCTAAATTTCGCCGTCGCATCCTCCCTTCTGATGAGTGCAGTGGTGGCCGCAATTTATAAGTTGTAGGTCGTGGGTTCAAACCCAGGCAGGCGCTTTACTTTATATAAATTATTTCACCACCGCTGCTCTCAAAACGGTGAAGGAAAACATCGTGAGGAAACCGGTATGTCCTAGAACCAAAAGTTCGAATATATGTGACATCCACCAACCCGCATTGGGGATTACGGCCCATCCCTCTCGCGGAGAGGAGGCCTCCTGTGTCCCAGCAGTGGGAACATTAAAAAGGCTGATGATGATGATCTTTCCTGCTCTGGAATTCGTCAATGAGTTTGTGTACCTGGGCTCCATGATCAGCGATCCGGCAGGAAAGTAAGCTTGTTGAACAAAACTTTACAAAAAACAGCAATGATTTGAAAGATCGGCTAGCTTTACTCCCGCGCATAATAAATTCCGGTTTACAGTTCAGTTTATTGGTTTAGTTAATAGTTTGACCATTATAAAAAAATCAGAAAGGCCCTTTAGATACCTTCATTACCTTGTAAATTATATAAAAGTTAATCCTATTAGTATTGTGAATATGGTCTGTATTTTTTAATCAAAACTGCTTTAACCGATGAAGAAATTAGGGTGACACTTGGCACACTGGTAGAACTATTTCCTAGATTAGAAAATAAAGATACATTTTAAACCCGGTAGTACGCGCGGTCTTCTGTTATTATTTCTAACTTTAGCCTATATTGTCATAAGTAAATAGAATTATAAAAGTTAAAATTGTTCTGAATTTTTAATTCTTCGCTGTACACAAAAACAAAGTGAAAATGAAGTTCATGTAAAAAGGTGAGCTTAACTCTAAGTTGAGTTTCCTCCCGGCACACCTTTGTGTAATAGAAAGATGCGAATGGAAATGAGAATGCGATGAAGTCACTGTTATGGTTTGATTCGTCCCATAAAATCAAATCAAAGTGTGTCAAGAAAAAACTTTGTACCCAAGGGAAGATCTTATAGCCTAAAAGCTGACTATTTATTACTGTTGGAAATATTATTTGACTTACTTCTGCCAGCGGCATCGCCCGCGTGATAGTCGAAAATTATCCCAAGGGAACATATTCCCGGGATAAAAAGTATCTTAAGTCTATAATCTTTCTTTTTTCAAATTTCATCCAGATCCGTCCAGTCAATTGAGCGTGAAGAAGTAAGAAACATACATACACACTCAAAAACTTTCGCCTTTATAATATTAGTGTGATATGATAGTGTGAAGTGTGACAAGTAATAAAGAAGAAACTTTATAACTGGAAACATCATTCCTTCTAATCTATCAAAGTAAAATATTACTCTCCTTTCGCATAAACTTCATGAACGAAATAAAGTTAAACCGTAAAGTTAATTTTAACTGTAAAACCCGCCATCCAAAAAATTGATGGGCACTCGGTTCACTAGAAATAATAAAAATGTCGCATGAAACAACTCTAAACATTATATTCATACGGAGAGTCACGTAACGTATGTCACTGGGCTAGGGATGCTACACGATGGAGTTAATATTAAATAAAAGTTTTACGAACTCACACTCACCTACAGACAGGAGTGGTCCACATTTGCCGAAAATCAAGCTTCAGAAGTGGGACAATTCAGGCTTAAATAATTATAAACACTCCTTTGTCTGCCAGTAGTTTCAATTTGAAATGACGTAGCAGCTAATAAACTAGGATTAAATCTGGCTAATTAGAGGCTTTCTACTATATAATGAAAAAGCATTATTATGCTGGAGAGCAGTGTTTGCCCAGTGACAACGGCCGCGCCTAAGTTGTAGGTCGTGTTTTCGTACCCAGGCAGGCGCTTTACTTAGTGTAAATAATTTCATCACCACTGCTCTCAAAACGGTAAAGGAAAACATCGTGAGCAAACCTGCATGTCTTAGAACCAAAAATTCGAAGACATGTGAATTAAAAGTAGACTAATATAAAATATGGCGTCGGAAATCTTTTCCACATCGTTTTCCACTTGTACTGTGTTCAAAAGACTGGCAGCTTTGCCTCGTTGTATTTCAGTGCTTATCCTCTGTCCAAAGTGGAAGCCAGCCCAGTTTAGATGATCTGAGATTAGCGCCTGATATAAAGAGTAAACCTACTTTTAATCCTCATCTTACTGTCCCCAATGACGGTTTTTATATGCTCGGCTAGAAAAAAAACATATGCCAGTCCACTAATTATGGCACTGTTATATAATTTTGCACCCGCTAACCTAACCTAGCCCCCAATTTTTGTTAAATTCTGTTGTAACACGAATTATTTCACAAAAAAGTAACTATTTCTACACATCACCAGCTTTATCGCTTTGTAGCAATAAACATGATAAATTGCTGAGCAGATATCTATATTTTCTAACAAATTGGCACCGTTCTAGGAAAACAGATCATGTGTGAACTTTATTAAGCAGTCTATTTTTGTTACCTCCCACATGCATATTATTACGAAAATCTCAACATTAGTAATTTCATCAAGCTAGCTTTTTTAGTCATAAACGCGAAAGTTTGTGAGTATGTATCTAGGGCGCAATATTCGGTCGCCATGACACCGACGGCATGGCGTTATCACAGATAATGTGAGGGTGAGATAGATATTTGTAAAATAAAATCTCTGGATGTACCGAATACATCCAGAGATTTTATTTTACAAATAGGAAATTTCTTGCATTGATTTTGTATCCCAGCAAAATACAGTTTCTTTTGGATAGACCACGGAAGCGAAGCTACGCGATAAATGTTGTGATCAATAAGAAGACCCAACTTTGTTCCAGATAATCAAATTACAGATACTACATACTTAATTGAACAGCTGATGATTATTGAATATTGATTAGAATAGAAGATAATCTTTAATTAGGATATAGACAATAACATAACATAACATAACAAAAATATTTATTTCTCTTCCACAAAGGTGATTTACAAACTATTAAATAAAAGTGCAATACTAGATGATAGATCCTTTGTGGGAGACTGGTATCTGCACTAGGAAATCCTGTCATACAGATTACCAGACAATGCATTGCATTCACCAAAACGTACACAACTTTTAACACCATTTTGTTCAATAATTATGGGAATGGTTGTGATGAATGCTATACTAATTTTTTAAATGCCTGCTGTTATATAAAACTACAAAAAACAGTGGCTAGAAAAATCCAAACGTGCAATATAACAAAGTAAAATCGCTCCCCGCCCTTGCCATTACCACCGCCACTTGCATCCCGAGCGCCTGCCGCTAGATTACCTATTGTGGTCTAAAAGAGCAGTTTTTCAGGCAGATTTTAATAAGTGCTACCCCAGAATAGGATTTAATTTCACCCTGTCACTGGCAGCGAACATGCGAGCGACGTACCTCCATTATTCAGACTATATATATACTTATCTTTAATTTTTAATTTGTGTGTAGATCAAGGAGTCTTTCCGACTCTAAAGAAACATAGTAAGGTTATACCACTTTTAAATCCGGGGACAGTAAAGACACAAATAATTATAGACCAGTATCCGTGTTGCCGGTTTTCAGCAAGTTATTTGAAAAGATAATGCTAAATAAAATGCTCATTTAATTTAGTACAAAAAACATCCTACACGAGAAACAGTATGGATTCACCATAGGACGTAGTACAACCGACGCTGGTGTCACCTTAATAAAACACATCTTTGATGCGTGGGAGGAGGGACAAGATGCCATAGGTATCTTCTGCGACCTGTCGAAGGCGTTTGATTGCGCTGATCATGGAACATTGCTTTTGAAACTTGAGCATTACGGGCTAGGCCAATCAGAATTAAGTTTAGTAAAATCCTATTTGAATGATAGACAGCAATTAGTTCAAATAAACGGTGTCAATTCGTCGGGGTTGAACGTGAAAATGGGGGTAACCCAGGGCTCCATTTTGGATCCTTTCTTATTTTTAGTATACATTAACGATTTACCCCATCTATTGAAAGACAAACTAAACATGGTGTTATTTGCTGATGACACTTCTTTGATTTTTAAGATAAATCGACGTACGAGTAACGTTGCCGACGTAAATAATGCATTGCGGCAAGTTCTAAATTGGTTCACTGCTAATAATTTAGTTTGGAATGCTAAAAAAACTAAGTGTGTAAAATTTGCCTTGCCGAATGTCAAAAGTTATGATTGTGACATTATATTAAACAACGAGAAGCTAGAATTCGTCGACAAAACGGTTTTCCTGGGGATCATGCTAGACTCAAGGTTACAATGGGGTCCTCATTTAATATCACTTGCGGGGCGGTTATGTTCGGCAGCTTATGCTGTTAGAAAAATTCGTCAATTTACTGATGTAGATACCGCGAAACTAGTCTATTTTAGTTACTTTCATAGTATAATGTCTTACGGCATATTACTATGGGGAAGGGCTGCAGAAATTCAGTCAATTTTTGTTCTGAAAAAACGAGCCATCAGAGCGATATACAATCTTCGCCGGCGCGATTCTCTAAGGGAACTGTTTAAGGACATTAACATCATGACGGTACCTTGTCAATATATTTACGAAATCATCATGTACGTTAGAAAGAATTTACATCTTTTTAGTAAGAACTGCGATAGACATAGTTATGTTACTAAAAATAAGGACCAATTAATTCAACCAGGTTTCAGGCTGGCTACAGTAGCGTCATCTTTTATGGGGTACTGTATAAAATGTTATAATAAAATACCGGCACACAATTGTAAATCTACCATTTACTGTACCTATGTGTCGTTCGTTGACTTCAGTGTGCCCTGGCAGTTGAGTATGTCATGCTCTCTCTAATTTCTCTCTGATGGTGGCACATGTGTTGGGTCATTCGGTTCCCTTCATGAAGGTTGAGCTTAATATAAACTTGGAGATATTAATATAAACCTTATAAATGGGAAAGATACTTATGTAATGCAATATGAAGACTTACTAGCAGAATTTGGACTGGTAAAATGTATTAACAAAATAACACGAAAGGAAATTGTGCAAGGAAAAATTGTGGAGTCCTGCCTAGATCATATTTATATTCGAGCCCCATTATCAGTGATAAGTTCTGCAGTCATACAGCATAAAATATCGGATCATTTCTATGTATCGGCTACGGTGCAGTGGAACCGCGCTCCGTCAGGTGATAACGCGGGTACCCCGAGAAATCAGAATAGGCATGCCTCCCGTGCGATTCGCAACCAAACTGTACCTATTACTGCGCATCGACGCGTACTTGACAATCGCATGGTTAGAGAAAAATTACTTGCCACTGATTTTAACGCTTTGATGGCTATTGAATGTCCTATAAAATTGTATAATGCGCTTAGACAATTGTTCCTTAATATTTATAATAAATGTTATAAGACTAAAATAGTAAGTAACAGTAATAGAGGTAACAAAGGTTGGGTAACAGATAAAATTAAAAATATGATAACAGAAAGAGATAGATTGTTTGATATATGGAGCAATGACCCAAAAAATATGATAAAACGATTAAATTATACTAAATATAGGAATAAATGTTCTAAAATAATAAATAAATGTAGCAATGAGTATGACAGACAGTGCATAATTAATTGTAATAAAAACATAAAGAAAATATGGGATAGAATAAATATATTGTTGGGCAAAGAAAAACAGAGTTTGGACAATGTCATATTGTCAAACATGGAACATTTAAACACTACATACCTATCTAATCAATTCGCGACTACCTTTGATGAAGAAATTCAGCGCATTAAACATTCATGTAATGTTAATTTACTTAATAGGGATAGTTATGTACGTGCAGCAGATATGAGTATGAGGTGGCAACCGATTACCGATAGCTATACAGAAAAGATAATTAAAAGTATGAATGTCAATAAATCTCCGGGCAGCGACCTCATGCGCATGTGTGATATAAAACTCGTCTGTGATAAAATCAGTCCGGTTGTCTCTAAGTTGGTAAATTTATCCGTAAAACAGCATAAATTTCCTGATAAGCTTAAAGAAGCAATAATTCGGCCAATTTATAAAAAAGGTTGTCGAAAAACCTATTCTAACTATAGGCCAATAGCTATCCTGTCTAGTTTAGACAAAATAATAGAAAAGTGTGTAATTGACCAGCTTGGAGAATACCTGCAGACTAATGATGTATTAAACAAATCCCAACACGGATTTCAAAAAGGGAAAGGCACAAATACTCTTTTGTCTAACTTTACAAATGAAATAAATACTTATTTGGCAGATAAAAAATTCGTTGTGACCATATTCTTTGATAATAAAAAAGCATTCGATACGTTAGAAACGTCCACATTATTAAATGCAATAGAAGAGTGTGGAGTCAGAGAGCCTTTGAATGAATGGTTCAGAGACTATCTGACTACACGCTCATACCGAGTGAAGGTCGGCGAGACGTACAGCGACGAGGTCGGAGTCAGGTGCGGGGTGCCCCAGGGGTCGGGATGCGGACCTGTGTGCTACCTGATGCACGTAAATAGTTTGTGTGGAGTGCTACAACACTGTTCAGCGCACATGTTCGCGGATGACCTGTGCATACTGCGCGCTGGCTCTGACTTGGCTGAGACGTGTCGCCTCGTGCAGCTAGATGTAGACGCTATCGTCAAATGGTCTCACGATAACGGCATAGTAATAAACTCGGACAAAACTAAACTATTAATTATAAATTCGCCTTATTTGCCTCTGAATGATGTGTCTTTCTCATTATTTGCCCATTCCTATAATTGCTTTCATAATAATGTTGCTAATTGTAATTGTAAATCAATAGAAAGAGTTAACTGTGTGACATACTTGGGGATAAAAGTTGATGAGCACTTCTCCTGGGCTGAACATATAAATTTCATCTGTAATAAACTTAGAATAATTTTAGGTAAATTTTATCATTTAAGTTTGAAAGTTCCTATTAGTACGTTAAGACTTTTGTATAGTACTTTGGTAGACTCGATTTTGAGTTATGCACTCGATTGCTATGGACTAACATTTAAATCATACATTGATAAATTAGAAAACATTCAACTAAGATTTTTAAAACTACTTGTGGATAAGAAAATTAAGAATAAGTTTAAAAATAACTACAGTAAATTGTTTAAAGTTTGTAAAATTCTCCCGGTAAGTCTGAAACATAAATACCTTCTTGCAGTTAATAACCATTGCAATCGAGATCATAAGTCTTCGTTAGTTAAAGTCGTTAACAGCTATAATACTAGGTCAATGACTGCGGGTAAATTTGTTGTTCCTAGAGTCAATAATTATTACGGGGACAGAACTTTAAAAAAACGTATTCCATACCTACTCAACAGTTTGCCCGCCGACATTGCCAAAGAACCAAAAAAGAAATTATTTAAGCGTAAATTATTTAAGCACTACCTTAATAGTTTGCATTAAGAACCTACTTACTTACCTACAATTCTAATTTTAAGCACTTGCGTAATTATGTACCTACCTAAGTAAGCGAGTATGATTGATCCCGCAGTCAAACTGTATGTGCAGTTTTGCGGGAGTGTGCGTAGCTTATAAGTCTACTCTGTATTTTTAATAAAATAAAATAAATAATAATAAAATAAATAATGTGTCATGTTCGTGAACGGGCGCCATCAGTTAGGATTGGTCATATCTTAGCTGCCTCCGCCTGTTTTTCATTACCTATTTATTGTATTTTTAATTGTTTGTTTTACTCTAGACGCTTCTAAGTGCGTTTTTTTTTAGCATTTTCTCACATATATGTATTTTTCCTACAAGATTATAGTAACCAAATACTTGTAAAACACATTTTTTTTTAAAGAGTAGGTGTGGAGTTTCTTGTCCGTTCTTCTCCATAACAAGCTACATTTCCGAATGGACGGTATAATCAATTATTATTAAATTTTTTTTTTTTTTTGACTTTTGAAAGTGCCGCTTAATGGCCTAATTGAATAAAGAAATTTTGTTTTTATTTTGATTTTAGAATTTAATTCGAGCGACCCCGTGACCCGGACTCATGTGGCGGGACTTACTGAGCGATTGTGCATGTTTGTTGTGCTTTTTTGTCAGAATTGTTTGTTATGTTTCTTACTTACCAAAGCTAGAAAAAAAATACGGTCAATTGGTAGGTTTGTTTTTATATTGGCAGGCATTTTTTTGTTTGGTAAGGAAATTTTCAGTCGCTAGTCTGTCAATAAAATTCCAAGCCATTACAGTTACACGCATTTTACTTTAGAAGATCTCTTTAATACAGGGTGTTTTATAAAACATAATGCCAACTTACGGACTCCCAACTGAGAAATGTCCATTGCAATTCTAATGATATTGTTAAAAGCTTGCCATTCTTTAAGCGGAATAAGGGTTCCAAGGTCACGAAACTGGAGCTATTGCGAGAGATCAAGAGATTCTATGGGCAGTTGTACATGTCAACCAGTAAACCCGTCGCGAATCTAGCAAAAGACCCTAGAGCTAGATTGACCCGGCACTATACCGAAGACATTCCGGACGTCAGCCTGTATGAGATTAGGATGGCTCTTAAACAGCTTAAAAACAACAAGGCGCCGGGTGAAGACGGAATTACAGCCGAACTCCTGAAGGCGGGTGGAAAACCGGTCCTTAAGGCCCTTCAGACGCTGTTTGATTCCGTCATACTCGAGGGCAAAACGCCACAGGCATGGTGCAGGGGTGTGGTGGTACTCTTCTTCAAGAAGGGCGACTTTGCCCTACTAAAGAACTATAGGCCCATCTCACTTCTTAGCCATGTCTACAAGCTGTTTTCAAGAGTCATAACGAATCGTCTCGCGCGCAGGTTTGACGATTTCCATCCTCCTGAACAAGCCGGTTTCCGTAAAGGCTTTAACACCGTAGACCACATACATACGCTGCGGCAGGTTATACAGAAGACCGAAGAGTACAACCTGCCTCTCTGCTTAGCGTTTGTGGACTACGAGAAAACCTTTGATTCGATCGAGACTTGGGCTGTGCTGCAGTCTCTCCAACGGTGCCAAATTGACTACCTACCGGTAGTCAAGGTGTTGAAGTGTTTGTATAAAAACGCCACCATGTCAGTTCGACTTCAGGATCAGACCTCGGAACCTGTCTTTCTGCAGCGAGGTGTGAGGCAGGGAGATGTCATGTCTCCGAAACTGTTTACCGCTGCACTGGAGGATGTCTTCAAGGTTCTGGACTGGAGAGGGCTAGGCATCAACCTCAATGGCGAGTATATCACTCACCTTCGGTTTGCCGACGATATAGTGGTCATGGCTGAGACTATGGAGGACCTAAATACAATGCTCGATGACCTCAGTAGAGCTTCCGAAAGAGTGGGTCTTAGGATGAACATGGACAAAACCAAGGTGATGTTGAATGCCCATGTCACACCCACTCCTATCAGGGTCGGAGACTCTACACTCGAAGTTGTGGATGACTATGTCTACCTGGGACAAACGATCCAGTTGGGTAGGGCCAACTTCGAGAAAGGGGTCAACCGTTGAATCCGACTCGGCTGGGCAGCGTTCGGGAAGTTGCGCGGTATCTTCACGTCCAACTTACCGCAGTGTCTCAAGACGAAAGTCTATGACCAGTGTGTGTTGCCAGTTATGACATATGGCTCTGAGACGTGGTCGCTCACAATGGGCCTCATCAGAAAGCTTACAGTCACCCAAAGGGCAATGCAGAGGGCTATGCTCGGAGTTTCCTTACGTGATCGAATCAGAAATGTAGAGATCCGCAAGAGAACCAGGGTTACCGACATAGCCCGAAGAATTGCAAAACTTAAGTGGCAGTGGGCAGGGCACATTGCTCGCAGAACGGATGGCCGATGCGGCAGAAAGGTTCTGGAGTGGCGACCGCGAACCGGAAGACGTTGCGTTGGAAGGCCTCCCACCAGGTGGACCGATGACCTGGTGAAGGTTGCAGGGATCCGCTGGATGCGGGACGCACGGGACCGGTCAATGTGGCGACGCTTGGGGGAGGCCTATGTCCAGCAGTGGACGTCTTGCGGCTGATATGATGATGATGATGATTCTTTAATCTGAACAAGAGGCTCTAGACTAGCAAACTGATATAATTATCAGCAAATATATGGGATTGACACGCGCTTCCAAAATGCTCGACCGAAATTTACTGTTGTGTATGATATACATACCTACTTTATATCCTACCTATAAATCCCAAACATTTCGACAATCACAATTGTCAATACTTGGATAGGTTGTAATTTTTTTAATGTTTGCCATTTTGTCGGCCTAGGACACTTAAAACTTATGTTCAACATACAGGAAAACCAAGTTGATGTTCCCTTTAGCCCCCATTTAAATAGAACAGCCGTTAATTAATAACTTAACCTATGTTAAGTCACCGCCTATGGAATGGATGGATTAGCCAATTAAGATGAGGAGGAGGAGGCAGCCAACTGAACGCGTGAATTAAAAGGAGCGCGTGAGATGAGCTGATTGTGTTTTTGACGCCGTTCCAAATTATGCTTCTCATTATCATTTTGTGTTTTGTGTTGTACTTAAACGTAGTAAACTTAATAATAATAATACCACCAGTAACTCTTCCACTGCAGATCAAAGGGCTCTTCTCATACAGAGGAAGCACGAGCATTGATTATAATTGATGTTTATCTTACTAATGTTATAAATGTCAAACCTCCGGCTTCCGAATTAAAAATTTAAAGTTGATTATTCGTCAATCTCTACTTTAATCCGAAAATCTGACTAGATAGGATTTGACACGTTCTTAAATTTGGATATTCAATTTAGAAACCGGCCATACGTTTGTTCTGATGCTTGAAATTTGGAAATTTTGGTCACGGATACACCAGGTCCTGGATTATAACATAATCTTCATCATCATTAGCCTTATTATGGAAACAGGCATCCTCTCTGTGAGAGAGATCACGCGGGCCCTGTGCGGGTTGGTGGATGACACAAATGTCTTCGATTTTTTGGTTTTTCTAGGACAACCATAGAAAAGTTTGGTCTAGGGCATGCCGGTTGCCTCATGATGTTTTCCTTCACCGTTTTAAGAGCAGTGGTGATGAAATAATTTACACAAAGTAAAGCACCTGCCTGGGTACGAAATCACGACCGTAAGTTAAAATCGTTTTACACGTAAGTTGCGGCCGTTCCCACTGGACCACCACTGCATTCAAGACATAGAAATACATTCAATCCAAGAAAACGTTCCCGTGGGATATAATATGTCGACTATTACATCTGCGAAGCCGCTGGTAGCTTGTGGTCAATAATATAGGTTGACTGCAGGAAGACTGCTAAGGATAGCGTTCGATTCGATCCACTGGTAGAGCAAAATGTTACCGAGTATTAACTTGTGTCCGGTTGATAGCAGAGTCAATCTTTTGACGGTTTCAAACTCGTTTGAAAGCCCTACATGAAAGTTGTATGTAAAACCTCGTATTCGGCAGTGTTGCATGCACGACTGTAACATTTATTAACTTTTATGACGTGAAGTGATTTTCGTTGTTTTCTTTTTGTTTGTTGTATTAGATAATTGTGAGGTTGACATTTAATTTTTATAACTATATGACTTTTTATTATATTGCATTTGAATAATTTTTAAGTAGTGAACTACTCGTATGTTGTTTAGTTTGGTTGTGAGATAGAAATGTATAATTAATGATAATATGTTCAAACACAATTTACTCGTATATTGTTTATGAATGAATAAATGAAATTAACGGAAAGACTCACACAACAATATATTTTCCTAGTCCATTTTAACGAGTTCTTTGGTAATTCGTTTCAAAGTGAACACTCTTTGAACATGAACCTTTTCCATTCTAATTGCACACAGAACCAGTTGTTCCATTATCGTGTGAAAATAATTAGTAGCTTCATATACAAGAGTGGAGCAATTAGTACTGCTCAGTTCAATAGCTCGAACTAACTGAATAGCTCGAACAGTTTGTTTCAGCGCTGTTCATGAGCTGCTTATGATTTTCAGGTTTGAATAATTTAAGGCATTTTTTGCTTGCACTGAAAATATTTTAATTGATTTAAGCTTCATGTAATAGTGGTAAGAAGTTAGGCATTTTCCTCCCAACATTTTAAAAGGTATTTTACTGAAAATAGAGTTTAACATTTACACAAATAGGTCGAAATCGAACAGATTCCAAGACAGTATACCCTTTTAATTAAAACAAGAATTTTGATCGCCGGAATACCTTCTTACGCAAAACATTCGTACTACCGGACTCCACCGAACCGAGCCGTTCAAAGAAAATCTTCGCAATTTAATGCCATTTTAGCCTCTATTCGTACGCGTTAATGGCTATAATGGCGTAACTTCTGGTCGGTAAGACAGAAAAGCTGTCAAAAGTGTACGTGCTACGATCATTCTCGTATAAAGATTGTAGAACGCTACAAAGGGATATTGTAAGGATTGGAAAAATGCTCGCGACGTGCCGTCGTGCCCCTCGCGAGGAGAAAGAGGTGACGGAGAAGAATGCGGGGGAGATGACACGGCGTCGCATAGTGACGTTACACAGGCGAGGGGTGAGAGGGAGTGCACAGATACGTTATGTCGTTTAAGTTGGAGATTTATCGGTGGAACGTGCGATTAATCTGATGCTGAGATTATGTTGTGTTTTAGTCGCATAGCTTGCAGCGGTGAATTAATGACACATTCTACCATAGGTAGGTACTTTATTATTAATGGTTTATGGGAATATAGATAGTTGGTACCAAATCATGGCTTAAGAGCAATCGAAATTTGTGTTTGATAATATCACCCTATTAAATAGAATTAGTGTTTTGAAACACCGGAAAAAAAACGAAAATAAAACTGATAAAACGAATATCGAAAAATAATATAAAAATAGTATCGTTATATGAAATAGCTGTGTCGGAACAATTTTTGCGTCCTTTAGTTGGTCGTATTGGAACCTTTTGTGTCCTTATCACCACTCTACATGAATGTCCTAGCCAGTGTTGCCAACTTAACATCTTTATAGCTGGGTCTAGCTATTTTTCCCATCAGCCCCAACTTACCAGAAATTATAGGTTAACTATTAATTTCCCCATTTAGTTACTTTACAACATAGATATAAGAACTGTGATATCACTAGTATCACTAGAACCGATAAAGGTAAAGTGCAGTGCAGACAGAGTCTCTGCACTGCACTGAAGGGTATACATAGATTTTTTTTCCCGGGTGTACGTTCCCTAGTGACAATTTTCGCCTTCACGCTGGCGTAACCGCTGGTAGCAGCTAGTCTTCTATAAATTAAAATATTAATCATTTAAGCAAGCATTTGGAACTTATCTTTGAAAAATGAAAATCGATAAACTATGTATGTAGAATTCTGAATTCTATTATTTTATTCAGGTACTTCTGGCAACATATTGGGGTAAAGTAATCTGGCAATCTGGCTAAAACACAGTTGGCAATACTGGCTAACCTAGACCATTCGGCTACGGTGCGGCGTTGTAATTGGATTCCTTTCTATTTCTGATTATAATCGTAAGTGGCCTACTCACGGATTTGGTGGCGGCACTTCAGTGGAATTTTCTCGAGTTCCCCTGAAACTCTTTGATGTTAGTTGTAATGTTAGATTGAATGTTATATTTATAAGGCGGATATGTTACCGATTGTAAACACTAGGAGTTTTGATTAGAATAAAACCTGGAATTAAATAACGTAAATCTTTTTATGCTTTTATTCTAAGATAGAAAAAAGAAAAGCATTATTTTATACTGCCAAAATTGATGCACAATTTCAACAAATAAAAATAAATTCTCAGTTAGGACAAAAGAGAAGAATCTATGCGTTATTCCTTCTGTATTTGATAAATGGTAGGTCTTGCCCTGCATAAAAACTCATCCTAAGGCATTTGTCTAGCAGTGGACTATTCGCTTCTGGACATAAGCCTCACCCAAACCCCGGCACCATCCCTGATCCTCCAATTTCCGGATCCAGTCTGTCCCAGGCCTGTTTTTATGGTCGTTGGTCCAGTGCTCTTGCATGCTGTATGAGCACAGAACTAGTTTTCTTTGGTTTTTCTTGACCCTAAATAATGTAATAAGTAAGTAAAAGTAGGTAATTAGTTAACAAGCGTAATAAAACACCAGACAGACAACAGAACTAGTACAGGCTGAGCTATTAGGACAGTGGGTAGATAAATACTCAAGAATAAATAATACTCGCAAGCAGTTGGTTATTCAGAAATAACACACAGGTTGGACTTTGAAATATTCTTTATTTCCAGTTCAAACTAAGTTACCATCAACTAAATACAATATAATATCCACTTAGGTCAGCACAACCATATTCCACGCTCGTCATGAGTTCATGAATAGTGGCCCGAACTGATTCCTTAATCGGCAACCCGCCTCGTGTCCGAAAAATCCCCCTCCAATCGTCAACCGTCTAGATTTGATGTCATTTGACATTTGAATATTTTCAAGGGTAATCAATTTAACTACTTTTAAATACTATTTGATGTTTAAAATAAATAATTTAATTCTTAACAAATAAAAGATGTATTTATCAAAGAAAACTGAACACAAGTGTTTCCCAAGTACTTAATAAATATTAAAAATAAACTACGGAACAGATTTATTTAAGGCGTACATATGTCTCAATGTTAACCCAGTACTGGCCGTGCGCCCGCTCGGATCCAGAATTAATATCAATATTGAATCTCCTTTTGGACAGTTTTGTTTGCAAAATATTCTTTGATTTACATATGCTATTCGAGTTATGAAAAAATTCTAGCCATCTTTTCTGTATAAAAATATTTTTAATCATCCATGTCGTTTTGGAGGAGTATCCAAAAGTAGCCAAATAATGTCGACTTGATAATCACTTTTAAAAGCAAAACTATTAGTTACCTACACGAAAAAACCATGTTTCACAAATAATGTATCAAAAAATTAATTTTCTTTTCAAACCTTTTAACCTAGGCGTTACTAAGGAGCAGTGGTGGCCCAGTGGTTACGGTCCCGACTTACGAGTTGTAGGTCGTGGGTTCGAACCCGAGCAGGCGCTTTACTTTGTGTAATTTATTTCATCACCACTGCTCTCAAAACGGTGAAGGAAACATCGTGAGGAGACCGGCATGTCCTAGAACCAAAAATTCAAAGACATGTGACATCTACCAATCCGCACTGGGCCCGCGTGATGGATTATAGCCCACTCCCTCTATGAGAGAGGAGGCCTGTGTCCCAGCAGTGGGAACTTTAAAAGGCTGATGATGTGTGATGATGTGTGTTACTAAGGAGTATGCTTTAGATAAAGTAACCGTTTTACGATACTAAAGCGGTGGAAGGCCCTTAAGTAGTCGGGAAAAAAACCACGTTGCTAATTTACGCTACGCAGCAACAATATATCAGTACCCACAGCACAGTTATACATTTAACTAGAAGACGCGATTGCATGTACTTCGCGTGTCAAAAAACGCAGTAAAATTACGATCAATGATTGTAATTTGAGCTTTTCGTTTAGCATTATCTGCACCAGAAATCCACCGAAATCTAGGAAACTGCCTTTTTATGCCATATCGAGCTGTAAAGACTGTATAGAAAAAGTAGGCCGAGGCATTGAAATGTTTTCTTTAATTGTTAAGTAAATTTGTTTTTAAATAGTGTGTGAAAAAGTGGTTCTCTTGGTTTTCATACAGATGGAGGGACTTGTGTTATCTCGTTAGATTTATGTATGTATCCTACACCTTCCACTTCATAACATAACATTATCCATAATACACGTCTTCCACCGCTTAAAATCAAGCAAGATCAAAGTCGAGAGCTGGCTCAACACGATATAAGTATAAGGTAATCATCAGGTGATCATTATTCTTTCTATTATCATTTGGCTACTAGTATTCGTTAGTCTATGCTTTATAGACTTTTTTTCTCTTCAGATCGCTCTATGAGCAGTAGGATTAATAAGTTTGTTTATGCTCTCAGACAAATAAAGAATATAAAGAACATAAAAACAGCAATTACAACATATCACGCCTATATAGAATCCATCTTACGATACAGGCTTTTGGGGTAACAGCACGGAGACACAGAGTATTTATTGCGCAAATGAAATGCATCTGAGCCATTTGTGGTATCCGTCCTGACGAGTCATGTAAACCTTTCTTCAAAAAGCTAGGTTTCCTAATCATGTGTATACGCATTTATAACAGAATTTGCATTAAAATTGTTATATAATATTAACTCATTTAAAAACAGATTATTGAAATGGCTGAATGAACACGTGCTTTTTGACATTAAAGATATTTTTAACAATATAATTAAAATAATCTTTTGTCATTGCGGATAATGCTCAGATAAATGATTAATAATACAATAATTTATCTATTTAGTATTGACCTTATCTGTGACATTGAATAGCAATTACCTAATAATTATTTATTTTGCATGCAATTGATACATATCCTGTATAGGTAAACATGTGGATTTGAGATTAATACCTGACTGTAACAACTTTATACCATGTTTAAGGCAAATAAAGACATCTTATCTTATCCTTTGATATTTTTTTCAGAAATATCCACAAATAGCTAAAATATCTCAATTATATAACACTTTAACACGTAAAAACAGCATCAGATCTACAAATATTTGTGTTTATTCTCACGTTTCTATTCAATATTGTCGAACGCAACATAACCTTTCATGTTGTGCATTGACATTCAAAACTCAATCTATACCGCAGACATAAATCTAACTAAATAACGCGATTTCCTCCATCTGTATGAAAACCAAGCGTGCTACTATTTCTACTATTTCACAAAACTTAAGAACAAATTTAATTATCGATTAAGAGGAAATGTTTCTATTGGCCGACCAACTGTTTCGTAGTTTTTAACCGACTTCATAAAAAGGAAGAGGTCCTCAATTCGTCGGTTTTTTTTTTGTTCCCCGATTACTAAAAGGCGAAAATCCTTCTTTTGTTTGAAAGGGTCTACTTTACAGGTGGTCCCATGGTCACCACATTAGAATCTGATGATGGGATCCTGGAGAAATCGAGGGATCTCCTCAAATATTATGGGCATACATACATTTATATATATATATATTTTATATAGCGATCTTGTTATTTTCGTCAACAATTCAATAATTTGTACTCAAAAAGTATCATTTGCTGAA
The DNA here is from genome assembly GCA_964057195.1 of Orthosia cruda. Lineage (NCBI taxonomy): Eukaryota > Metazoa > Arthropoda > Insecta > Lepidoptera > Noctuidae > Orthosia > Orthosia cruda. Next base: position 57,124,088 of record OZ059826.1, on the reverse strand, counting down.
GTGGAACTGATGAAGAAGACCACCGATGGCCACAGGATCTTCCTAATGATATGTATGTCACGGGTATTAGATGTCTCGAACAGTTAACCGACTATGATGACGCAAATACTTATAAATAAATGGTACTGATGAAAATGGTACCATCGAACTGATCTGCTGATGAAGCCGGATGGTAGGCACTGGAACTCCGAAATAAAACAATTTATACTTCACACGTTTAGGCTTATTGGAATCGTCATGAGATGTGCTTTGGCTATTAATGATTTTCATGGTAATTTGAGGTACCAAACTAAATTGAGAAAATAAAAAAAGTTCTAAACAAAAATTAAACCGATTTCCAAAACAAGACACTCCAAAGCGAAAAATAACTTTCTTTTCCGAAGTTGGTATCGAAAATCGAAAAACAATAGGTAGGTAGCAAATATAAGGAAGTTATTTTTCGCTTTGTAGTGTTTTGTTTTGGAAATCGGTTTATATTTTATTGTTAAAAAGATTTTTGAAATGCGAGTTACACATATTCGCGAAATCCAGTTAGATCTATGTCTATGATCTCGAACTCCTTTACATCCGTAGCCTTTCAATCCTGCTCAAAGAGAAGTACGTAGCTGCACAGTGATTGCGTTAGTGTCAGACTCAAAGCTTGCAGTAAGGCCTGGCAATACCAAATAAATATTGCACCAAAGGCTTGCTAAGCTGATCAGAGGCCCCGACCTCTGACCAGGGCGCGGAAACGCGCAACAAAAAAAAGGTATAAGCTGCTTCTCCTTTTGTGCAAGCGGATAGGGATGACTTAGTACCAGGGACCGAAACCGATATGAATAATACCGGTATGTTTCGGTTAGTTACAGGTATTTTAAAAGGTTACCTTAATTTTTAAATATTAAAAACAACCTTTAATTATACCGGTTACCGAAATAAAAATTACCTCTATCTTACACGTGCCGTCCGTCGGCATTAGTCAAAATATTAAAGGGCGCGCATCGCCTGTGTGTGTGTCAAAGAGTCGAGTCTACCCGCGCGCGCCGGCGAACGCCGACCAATCACGGCTCTGGCTGGCACGGTGACGTGTCTCTCAGTTTGCTAGCGAAGCGAGTGTTGTTTGTGTTGGATAGTTTTGTTGGCTTGGTAAATTATAGATAAAACATATTATTAATATACTTAGAAATGGGCAGAAAGCAAAAAATATGTGTCACACACCGTTTAGTCGATACATAAAATAAGCTTTTTTGTGCAATTGTCATATTATTTGTAAGCAAATATACCTTTAGAACTAACATAATCTAAATATTTATGGATGAACAGTAGCTTCTAATGTTTCTACATGCCCTGACTATAATAACTTTTGCTAATCAGTTTGTTTTACTTGTGTAAATAGTAATCCGTGGAAAATCTAGTGGGTAGTATATTTGTTAATTCATATGTTTAAGACACTTTGTATATTTTTAGTATACTACTGTTAGTTTTCCCTACAAAAATAAATAAATACAAATTTCGCGTTTAGCGTTCTGATTGGTTGGTACCGCTGAGAAACTACCAATCTGAACGCTGTATTTGCATAAACTGAGTTTAGTTGAACGAATCGCGCGCGTAGATTTGGCATTCTTCACTGTATCGTTCGCAGCGCTGTCTTGTTTTTTTTATTTTGTCTGTGGCTGTGGCTAACGTTTAATTAAATTTAATTAAATTGTTTTAATTTATGCTTTCGGGCAAATGAAGGTAGTCAAACAGAACACAGAGCGTGGACAGATCTTAGAATTGATTATTTTTTGAAGATGTTCGGCCATTTCATGAAATAGAACATCGAACGCTCATGATGTGGTTAGGCGCACGACTACTTCATGATGTGGCTAAATATTTGTGATCTTAATTAATTTTCCGTTCTTGATAGGAGTGGGTGTATTATGGGCATTCAACATCACCTTGGTTTTGTCCATGTTCATCCTAAGACCCACTATTTTGGAAGCTCTACTGAGGTCATCGAGCATTGTACTGAGGTCCTCCATGGTCTCAGCCATAACCACTAAATCGTCGGCAAACCGAAGGTGTGTGATGTACTCACCATTGACGTTGATGCCTAGCTCTCTCAAGTCCAGAACCTTGAAGACATCCTCCAGTGCAGCGGTGAATATTTTCGGAGATATGACATCTCCCTGTCTAACACCTCGCTGCAGAAGGACGGGTTTCGAGGTCTGATCCTGAAGTCGAACTGACATGGTGGCATTTTTGTACAAACACTTCGATGTACCGGTAGTCAATTTGGCACCGTTGGAGAGACTGAAATACAGTCCAAGTCTCGATCGTTTCGAAGGCTTTCTCGTAGTCCACAAACGTTAAACAAAGAGGCAGGTTGTACTCTTCGGCCTTAAGTATTACCTGCCGCAGCGTATGTATGTGGTCTACGGTGCTGAAGCCTTTACGGCATCCGGCTGGTGCGGGAGGCTGGAAATCGTCAAACTTGCGCTTGAGACGATTCGTGATGGCTCTTGTTAAAAGCTTGTAGACATGACTAAGAAGTGAGATGTGCCTATAGTTTTTCAGTAGGGCATTGTCGTCCTTCTTGAAGAAGAGTACCATCACACCCCAGCACCATACCTGTGGCGTTTTTCCCCCAAGTATGAAGGAATCAAACAGCTTCTGAAGGGCCTACTACTGGTTCTCCACTCGCCTTCAGGAGTTCGGCCGTAATTCCGTCATCACCCGGTGCCTTGTTGTTCTTAAGCTGTTTCGGAGCCATCCTTATCTCATATAGGCTGACGTCCGTAAGGTCTTTGGATAGTATCGGGTCAATCTAGCTTTAGGGTCATTTGCTAGATTCGCGATGGGTTTACTGGTTGACGTGTACAACTGCCCATAGAATCTTTCGATCTTCCTCAGAAGCTCCGGTTTGGCGGATACGATACTGCAATCATCGGTCTTCAGTTTCGTAAGCTGGCGCTGCCCAATTGCCCAGTAGACAGATCTCTTGTTGCATAGACCTTGGAGCTATTATGCCGCTCAATCGCGTCTTTAATACTTTCGGCATGAAAGCGGTGGAGGTCGTTTTTCAAGGACTTTGAGATCCGTCTATTTAGCTGCCGGTATTTCAACGCATCGTCTGAAGACTGCAAGATCATCTCACGCCTCTCTTTCATGAGCTTAAGAGTAGTATCAAAGAGCATTTTGTTCCTATCTGTACGGCGGGCCTAGAAAACTTAGACCCGACCGCATGGACAGCTTCCACAAACCTATCGCTGTATTCGTCCACGGAGCTCCCTAGGCACTTGAAACGATTCTGGTGTTCGAGCTAAAAGGTCTCGGGGTTTTTGATCTGGATCTGTGCTGGACGGAGCGTAGACTTCATCAGTCGAGACCTTTCAAGCTTTATATTAATGTTCAATGTGCCTCTTACGTGTTTTCACCGAATTGTTTTTTTTCTGGTTGACATGATGAAGAAGATCAGAAATCATATAGTACTTTTTTATTTAGTTTTGTCAAGCTTTGGCACCTAATGCCCAAATATTAAAACGCTACTCAATTTTAAGTTAAGTCTCTTGCTGTCTCTATCACTCTAAATCAAAGTGACTGTATCACCACGAGACTCAAGCCCTATTTATAAGATGCAAGTTTATTGCCTGTAGCAATAAACTTCGTATAAATAGGGCTTCAGCGGCATCTCGACATCAAGTGGCGTTTGAATATTTGGCCAGAAGTCCTGTAATAATAAACATATTATGACTAATTTGCACAAAGGTTTCGCCATCTTGTCATCTTCCATATTTTGTACTGAGTTTGGCACGTTTCCGTTATCTTTCATTTGTTTTGATGAATTATCAGAAGATAAATCTGGGGCAGAGGCATTTGAATTTAATTGGAGTAGATGCATCTGGATCCAACGTAGTAGATATCTGCATCAGTGGTTTATTTGAATTTTCCATATTCTTTCATTCATCAGCAGAATGGATAACAAAATAACATCAGTTTTCGTATAACCGGAGTCACACTTTTTTTTTGTTGGCGTTTTTGGCAATATTATCCTCGTAGTTCAGACTGTTCACTATAACTTTTCCCTTGCCTTCACGTTGGCACCATGGCTTGCCAAGCTTAGACAGATTATAGCAGGTGCTTTTGTCGACAGTAGCAGTTGCTTCTGTCAACAGCTGCGGTTGCCTCTGTCGACAGTTGAAGTTCTCTTAGTCGACACAAAGTGCTGCTCGTCAATTTGACGCCTTAGTTTCAATATTTAAACTATTTATATTAATATTAACAGTGATACCAATCGCTTCACGGGACAAGTGATAATGGACGCACTGTATGTATTCACAAAAAACCGTAACCTAACCCATTTGGTTGGGGTGCCATGTGCTCCGTGAAATGCAACATAACACTTAATAGTGCTAACACACGTCCGGATTTGGTCCGGCCGGACTGACTCCGCCCACAAATCCGTCCTCGCTTACACACGCTCGAACCTGGCTCGGCGGACCGACCGGACGGCACAGGGTTGCCAACTTAGTGATATTGCGTCCAAACTTAGGGTAATAATTTTCATGTTGGGTTTTTAGGGACATAAATAATATTTCATGCATTCCTAACGAAACCGATTGTCCCTTGTAATGCTGCAAATTTTGCTGTTTTTGAAGACACGATTGATTCTAAAACGAGATTGGATAAACATTAAGCCTATCCTTCTAAATATCCTATCCAAATTGTTTCCCTTCCTAATTCAAAATTGGCGCCATCCCGCTGGTGCCGCGCTAGCGCCTCACTGCGATGAGAGTGAAAACTAAGACTTGAAAAAATGGCGAAAAGCAGATAACTGCTCCCGCGCTGTGTCCGATTCAAAATAGGGTTAAAAATTACCCAAAAGGCTTCGCTAGAAATTGATTAACTGATTGGTTCTCGTAATCCTCCTTGTGAAGTGAAATCAAGCAGAAACGTGAACTTGTAGTGCATATTGAATATCCTCCACGCCGGCCGGCCCGGAGTCCCGAGTGTAGGGGATACCTTCAATCCCTGCCTATCCAGGTGAGTGTTTATACTTTTTCTCAACGCAAGGAATCGCAGGGTTGGGATTGCCAACATCGGAGATTGTAATTGTTTCTGCGGACGAAGTCCAATCATTTCTTTTTGGTGCCTCCTGTGAGGATTCTACTTACCCTCACATTCTCTTATTAATCATAAATTCTCGTTTTAATGAGTACATATTGCGTTGTAATATCGTGTATTCTTATTAATTTAATAAGTAACAAGTAAGAATCACGATATAAATAAATACATTTCATAATTTCTATAAACGGTACAACGCAAAAGGTAGGTCCAATTCAAGTCGGGTTCCCGTACAACGTGCCAAGCTGGCCAGCGGACCACGATTGTACCTAACCTACTCTCATTGATCATTATTATTTATTCAGGAAATTTAATCGTATCTAAGGTTTAAATTGAAACCTTCAATTCAATGGGTATTTCTTGTATGACTATTTCTTGCAATAACTGATGTTGGTATAAAGCTAATAGGAATGTTTCATGGTCAAATAGTTGTGCTCGAGAAATTACCTATCCACCTACATTTTATTACGAATAAAAGTGATAACTTATAAGTGTCTAAATCGTAATAGGTATTTATACCTACATATTTAAATTCATAACTTGTATTGCTTGCCAAAGTAGGTACGCATAATAGTGCCTAAAGTATATTCCGCTTGCAGTTCGGATAGGTACTTACCTACCTGCCTTCTCATCTCATTTATAAATCGTGAATACGTAAGTTAACAAAATGTCTGATGAAGTTGAATTACAGGCGTCCCTTAAAAGACGCGAATATGATTTCAAGTGTATGCAGATTATCTACGATTTGTCCAAAGATGTTCTGAAGGATAGTTCTAAGCTATCTCCTTTCAAGGCTAGATACAAGAAGATTGATCAGATTAGGGCTGCTTTTATGGAGTCTAGCGAAAATATCAATAGATTACAGTTAAAGTTAAAACCCAAGTCAGAAATAGATTTGAGTGCGATGTTGTCATTTGATGATTTGTATTATGCGTCTATCGAAGTTGCCGAATCTTTGTTTGCGACGTCGCTGCCTGCGCCCCACGCGTCTGCAGTCGCCGATCCGTCCGTACATTGTCGTCCAGAAGGTTCTATTGTTCAAGTGAAATTACCTAAATTGAAAATTCCGCATTTCAATGGGAAAATAGAAAACTGGCAGACGTTCAAGGATAGTTACATCCCGCTTATTCATAACAATAGTTCACTTTCGGACACGGAAAGGTTTCATTATTTGCTGTCTTGTTTGTCTGGGTGTGCACTGACCTTGGCCAGGGGCGTACCTATAACCGAGTCGAATTATTCCGTGGTTTTTAATCTTTTATTAGATCGATATGACAACAAGCGTATATTAGCAAATACTTATCTAGAAAAAATATTTAAATTAACGTCTGTTAACAAGCCGTCACTTGAAACTTTATCCGAACTGACCAATGCGTTATATGAAAGCGTAAATGCGTTACGTGCTTTGCAAATTGATGAGCTAAGTGAATTTATTTTATTTCACATTGCATCGCGATCACTTGACCTTGAAACTAGGAAACGGTTCGAGTTACAAAATACTCACGAGATTCCTAAGTTCAATGACTTAATTGTTTATTTACAAAATTATATAAAGATTCTGGAAGTTAGTCAACCTGTCTCGGTTTCGACTACTCCTCATAAGGCAGGACATAAGGGTCAGCAAAGGTCATCATCATTTGTAGCATCTACGAACCAAAGTAATAATAATAATGCATCGGGCTCATTTGTTTGTTTATGTTGTAATGAAAATCATTCTATTTACCGATGCGGCAAGTTACATTCTATGACACTTGAACAGCGTCAACATTTCGTTAAGAAATTGAACCTGTGTGCCAATTGCTTAAGGCCGGTCACGATAATAATAATTGCAAATCTAAAACCACATGTTTTGTTTGTAACGCGAAACATAACACGTTATTACATGTGGAAAATAAAAGTTTATTAAGGTCTACTGTTAATTCAAATGAGAATAGCGAAAGTTCCGCTAAAGCTACGAGCACACTTACTTGTATTACGTCACAAACTTCGAGTCCAAATTGTAGTACGAAGATTCTTGGCTCAGCGGTAGTTCGTTTACGTCACGCAGACGGCTCGCTCCAGTGTGCACGCGCCGTTATTGACAGCGGTTCGATGGATTCTTTCATTACCAGCGCATGCGTGCGCCGCCTTAGTTTACGTATAAGAAAATGTAACTTGAACGTTACCGGTCTCGGACAGAGTAATGTTTGTGACATAAAAGGTTATACTTTCGCTTCAATAATACCTCATTCTTGTGAGTCGCCTAAGTTTGACTTACCTTTAGTAGTTTTGCCTAAAATTACTTCCTTGCTGCCTTCATCAACGTTACCGTTGCACGTCAAGGATCATTTCAAACATCTTGATCTCGCCGACCGCGACTTCGATAGATCCGGTCCGATCGATCTACTGTTAGGTGTCGAGTGTTTTGATCAAATATACACTGGCTCACGTTTCACTCCCGGTCCCGGATTACCTTGCGCCTTGTCTAGTGTATTCGGCTGGGTGATAAGTGGTCAATATTTTCATAACACACCACCTAACAATATTCACAGTGAATCCGTTACGTCACTCCTCGCATCCTCTTGCACGCTCGAAGATATCGTTCAACGGTTCTGGGATTCTGAAGAACCGCCGAAATGTAAAATTTCCGGTCCTGAAGATGATCTCTGTGAACAAATGTATAAACAGGATACTTACCGTACACGTGAAGGTTGTTACGTGGTACCTATAATGTTAAAGAAGGATGCGCCTTCTTTAGGCGATTCGTCTCGCCAAGCTTTTAATCGCTTTCTCAGCTTAGAAAGGCGTCTTATTAATCAGACCGAGCTGAAAGCTGATTATAAGGAATTTATGCACCAGTACGAAGAACTAGGACATATGAAGCCTGCAGATTCTTCGACTACTGATCGTTACATAATTCCACATCATTGCGTCGTGCGTCCAGATAGCTCTACGACACGACTCCGGGTAGTCTTCGACGCTAGCAGTCGGACTACAAATAATCTTTCTCTGAATGATTTAGTTCATGTTGGACCGAAACTTCAAATTGACATTGTCGATTTAGTTACGAAATTCCGACTTCATAAGATTGTCTTCACTGCGGACATCTGTAAAATGTACCGTCAGATATTGATACGTCCTGAGGACAGGTGTTATCAACATGTTTTGTGGCGTGACGAGCCTAACGAGGCTTTGAATGAGTATGAGCTTAATACCGTGACTTATGGAGTCAGCAGCTCCCCATACTTAGCTATTCGCACTCTGCGTCAACTTGCTGAGGATCACGGTTCTGAATATTCAAGCCGCGCCGCTCAAGTTCTTTATGAAGATACATTCATGGACGACATCACTACGGGATGCTCATCTCTTGATGAAGCGAAACAATTAAAAGAGGATGTTACCTCGTTATTGTCAAAGGGTCATTTTGAACTTCGTAAGTGGAGTACGAATACACCAATTCTTTTGTCTGATGTTCCTCCTGACCATCTTCAGACTTCTAAATCCTTCGATGATGCTGGAAATGAGTTTGTCAAGATATTAGGGATACGGTGGAATCCATTGGATGACAATTTCTCCTACAAGTTTTCAGACTCGTTTGACGTTAAATTTACTAAGAGATCTATCCTCTCTATAGTGGCCCGCATTTTCGACCCACTCGGTTGGATAAGCCCGGTAGTGTTTTCTGCAAAGTCGCTTTTACAAGAAATGTGGCGCTTAAACTTAGGTTGGGACGAAGCTATACCACCACAATTGGCTAAGGTGTGGCATTTAATAGCAGCCAACTTATCTGATTTACAGAATATTTCACTACCGAGACTGATTATGCCCTCTAGTCCTGCCGAAGTGCATTTGGTAGGATTTTGTGATGGTTCACTCAAAGGGTATGGCTGTTGTGTATATCTTTGTGTTGTTGTGGATGAAGTTACCACGGTCACTAACCTGTTAATAGGTAAATCTCGAGTGGCTCCGTTAAAACCGACAACGATAAATAGAATCGAACTAAGCGCAGCTGTGCTTCTAGCGCAAGTTATGTCACACATGCACAACTTACTCAAGGATAAAATTCACAAAAATTCTATGAAAGCCTACTCGGACAGTACCACCACTCTTTCTTGGCTCAACACGGCACCTCATTTGCTAAAAATGTATGTAGCAAATCGAGTCGTGCAAGCAACCGATTTAATTAGTCCCGAAATTTGGTTTCACGTGTCCACTGAGGATAACCCGGCCGACTGTTGTAGTCGCGGTGTTCTCTGTTCAGAATTATTTGATCACCCACTCTGGTGGAGCGGGCCTTCTTGGTTGCAAATGTCGCCTAATAAATGGCCTTGCAAACGTACGTTCCTCGTAAATGCAGAACTGCCGGAATTAAGAACTTCAGTTCCAAGCAGCCTACACGCTACTCAATCTGATAATCCGCTTCTGACGTTAACTTCTAAGCTTTCTTCTCTGACAAAGATTCAACGAACTTTGGCATGGTGTTTCCGTTTTATATCAAATGCAAAGGTTGTTTATTCAAATAGAAATTTCTCCTCCCTTAGTAGTTCTGAACTCGATAAATCAATGAAGATGCTAGTCAAGTTTACTCAAGACCATTATATGTCGTCTCACGTCAGTCAAGTGAAAAATCATGAACAATGCGACAAGTCGATTCAAAAACTGTCTCCTTTTTTGGATGAAGATGGTTTATTGCGAGTGGGGGGACGCATCGATGAAGCTAATCTATCGCCATCTGCGTTACATCCTCTTCTCTTACCTAAATTGAGTCCTTTGTCGAGGCAGATTGTCGAACATTTCCATCTAAAATATCTGCATTGCGGCCCTCGGACTTTACAGTCTCTAATTCATAGAAGGTTCTGGATAATTGGGTTGAGACTACTTATTCGTACCGCACTCTCAAAGTGCGTGCGTTGCTTCAAAGTAAAACCAGTGTCCAGTCAACCCATGATGGGCAAGCTCCCTGCCGCTCGTCTTCAGCCCTCTCGATGCTTCCAAACCACAGGTATTGATTTCGGTGGCCCATTTATTATAAAGGAAAGTCGTCGACGTGGAGCAAAAACCTATAAAGCATACATATCTCTTTTTGTGTGCTTGAGTTCGAAAGCCGTCCATTTGGAGGCCGTCACTGAGTTGAGTTCTGAAGCATTCCTCGCGGCTCTTGATAGATTTGTTTCCCGTCGCGGAATGTGTGATACAATCATTACAGATTGTGGCACCAACTTTGTGGGTGCAAACAAATATCTTAACGAAATAACCGGCGAGCTTCGCAAACATCAAGCTGACATATCAGATGGTTTGGCTATCCGTCAAATAAAATGGAAATTTAACCCGCCAGGTGCACCACATTTCGGTGGCATATTTGAAAGTGGCATAAAGTCCACAAAATATCACCTTAAGCGTGTAGTTGGTGCTCAAGTTTTAACTCTGGAAGAGTTTATTACGATTCTCGCTAAAGTGGAAGCTGTGTTAAATTCACGCCCGCTTTGTACTTTGTCTTCAGACCCGCAAGAATCGAACGTCTTGACTCCAGGACACTTCTTGTCGGGAGGTCCTTTAGTTTCACTACCTGAAGAACCTGTTAGTGACTGCTTATGTTCACGTTCTCGTTGGCAAATGCTCAAGAAAATAACTCAAAGTTTTTGGCTTGCTTGGCAACGTGATTATCTGCATACGCTTCAACAAAAAACTAAATGGTTCAAAGATACACCTAACCTTAAAATAAACGGCTTAGTCCTGGTTAATGAGCCTAATCTGCCTCCTTTACTATGGAAATTAGCTCGTATAGAACAGATCCATCCGGGATCTGATAACATAGTTCGGGTTGTGACTCTTCGAACTGCAAACGGTAAAACTATGCGCAGACCAGTAGTTAAGGTTTGTCCGCTACCAATTAATTAACTATTATCTTATATCTCGAACAATATTGTGTATTGATCAGTATTGTTCAATTAAAATAGTTTAAGGTACTTAGGTAATTGTGCTTATTAAGTAAGAATTTTATATTTCTCGAGCACTGCTAGTTGTACTCTGGCAGTCCTTTAACTTGCGAAATCCTGGTCGATTTCGAGTGGGGGGAAATGGATAAACATTAAGCCTATCCTTCTAAATATCCTATCCAAATTGTTTCCCTTCCTAATTCAAAATTGGCGCCATCCCGCTGGTGCCGCGCTAGCGCCTCACTGCGGTGAGAGTGAAAACTAAGACTTGAAAAAATGGCGAAAAGCAGATAACTGCTCCCGCGCTGTGTCCGATTCAAAATAGGGTTAAAAATTACCCAAAAGGCTTCGCTAGAAATTGATTAACTGATTGGTTCTCGTAATCCTCCTTGTGAAGTGAAATCAAGCAGAAACGTGAACTTGTAGTGCATATTGAATATCCTCCACGCTGGCCGGCCCGGAGTCCCGAGTGTAGGGGATACCTTCAATCCCTGCCTATCCAGGTGAGTGTTTATACTTTTTCTCAACGCAAGGAATCGCAGGGTTGGGATTGCCAACATCGGAGATTGTAATTGTTTCTGCGGACGAAGTCCAATCAGAGATAGTGGATCATTTGAACATTTACCCCATTTCAGAAAGTTGTTTATTATAAACATGTATGACCTCAAGAATTCCGAAAACTCAAACGAAATGCCAAGTAGGAACTTAAACGATTTAATAACTATATAAATATTTAAAGTTCTAATAAAAAGTAATTAAATCTAAGTTATATTTTATTTACCCTAGTAAAACGAGATACTAATTTTTTACTATATATAATCTTTTCAGTCAGGATTTTGGGTAATCCAGACCACGAACATCGGAAACACTGATGACTAGTCGTAGTTGGTACGGCCAAACAAGCCGACAACCCTACACACGTCCGGATTTGGTCCGGAGCAGACTATATCCGACGGGAAAACAAGCGGACCGAGACGGACTCAATTAATAATAATAATGTCATGCGGACCACTCTACACACGCTCGGATATGGTCCGGCCGGACTAACTCCGCCCACAAATCCGTGGTCCGGCCGGACCAAATCCGAACGTGTGTAAGCACTATAAAATATGATTAAAAAAAAAAACACGTCGCCTGTGGCACCCCGACCAAATGGGTTAGGTAAGAAGTGTAACCACCCGCGGGTGCGCCGAGCGAATGTTACTTCCAAATTGGTCGCTTTCCATAACAATTATTATATTTGGAAATCCAATAAAAGTTCATCGACTTTTTTGCGTGGTCTCCCTACTTTGTTTGATTTGGTTCATACCGCCGCCATGATGCACAACAAAAACAAAGCGACATCAACTCCTCTACTGGCGGGTAATCTAACTATGTATTTTATTTTACGATAAATGAAAGTTTTTGAACTGTCGAAATGAAACAGATGATGATTGATCGTGTATTACGCAATTAGGGTGCCTAAGCTGACCACATCATGAAACAATCATTTCATGAAATGTTCGAACACTTCATGATAATGTTTTAATACAAAAAGTGTAGGTACTCTGCTAGCGCGCTCAAACAAATTTCAAGCAAAACGATAAGCGCTTTGTTTACGAGGAAGTGCTGCTTACTATTCGAAAAACGGGCGTGTACGTTTCTCCGCAAGTTAAATAAACAAACTACCGAGTTGATTTCTATGATGAGAGAAAAAGATAACCTCTCTTTACCAATTTACAATGTAATATTATCTGACTATCTTAACCTTTGTCCATTTCCTTTTTTACTTTAACTCAAATACGCCGCAAAAAGGCGTACTAAATTAACGTAAACAGGACTAGCGTACAGACGCACACACACGTACTACAGCACACACGACGATCTCCCTGGTAATGTATTTTCTAATGCCAACAAATTGTCGGCATTGCGATATTCTGTTTCTTTCTAATCAAGGTCCTTTTTAGGTAACCGGTATTAAAACGGTAACCTAAATAAAGGTAACCTGTTTCTTCTTCTTGGGTTACCCAGATAGCGGTTACCTAAATCGTAGAGGTTACCAAAATTCATCGATACCGGTACCGTAATTTATAAGGGTTTTCGGTCCCTGCTTAGTACACTATTGAGTGCACGCAAGCTTCGTGAAGAAACAGAATCAAAGAAAATTGTGAAAGGCGATTCCAATCGCCGTGTTTATAAAGATTCATGAGCTTTTACAGAACATTTACGCAATTTAAATATTACTTAGGTATGTTGAAATTTTTGAGTTTGTGAACCGCCGTATCTTTTCAGAGGAGGTTTTTAATTAGGTATTATAACTACCATAATAATTAGATTCGCAAGAGCAAACGTGCTCGGAGGAAGAAAGTTAACCCAGTAAGATGCTGGTAGGGATCTTGACCGTACTTCCGGGATTGTCCTGATAGCCGTGGTATACCTCTCCACTCCTCAAGCACCGCCGGATATGTTGCACCCTTGGCGCTTCGTCACTAAAGTGCAAGCCACCCTTTATGGGGATGATGACGGGGTTCGAAACAGCAATTTCTAGTTAGTCCGGCGCCGCGCCGGGTAAATTACCAAAAAATATTGGACACGTATTTTTTGCATATTCAAATTAATAAAAATTTACCAAGATAAACGCATTAATGTTTGGGAGTGGGGGCTTGTGACATAAATTTTACATAAAAAGTGTACCAAGACATGACGTCATGTCAAAATACGTGTCCAATATTTTTTGGAAATCTAACTGACGGGCTTAAAATATTTTTTTTGTCATCATCTCTATTGAGTGTGCCAGTCTCCCCCTGCCATTTTATAGCCATAGTTCAAAAGTGGTCAGGCAGGAGCCAGTAGTCCTCCTATAGTTTTATGCAATCGATCCACGAAACCTACCAAACCCATAGCCCAATACATTTCTTCTCCATATTTTGCGATAGTCCTGCACCAGCCGGGGATTGTCCTTGGGTGCTCTTGCGTAGTGACTAGTGCGTACATGTATAATCGCCGTTTGGTGTCACATTTCATCCTACATTTATTTATTTATAATCAACAATTATAACACCTTTACATATTGCTCCAATATGATGCTACAAGTCACAAACAGACAAAATTACATAAAACTAAAATAACCTAGCAGCAAATTTGCACACATTAAAATAATAATAAGTATTCATACATTAATAAATTAAATTAACCATGACAAAGTCTATAGCTCCAAGCCTCTTTCAATAATTTTTACATGTGTAATAAGGCCTATGCGAGTTGGTTTCGGCCACTGGTCCATTCAAAGATCCGGGGCCCTAAGGTCAAGAGAATCTCAAAATAAAAAAATAATCTTATTTTGTATTTAAATATTCATTCGTTTTTAATAAGATATTGCATATTGGTCAATTTTTGTGTATGGAAAATGGAAAAATTTAAAATTTCACAAAAAAACAGTTTGTTTTGCCTAGAGCGAAATAACTATAAAACTATTCTGTTATTGAAATACCTAGTAATTCTAGTTAGTTTAATTTTATTTTTGTAAATAAAATACGCCCGCAATAGTCACGTTCCTTATAGCCTGTGCATGTCTATTTAAATAATTTTAAACGTGGAAAAGCAATTTGTTCACAAACGTTACGAACTTGAAAACGAGTGTTTTTATATCACTCTCTTGATTTGAATACTTTACATGTGTTTGACATATCTTTAAATGGGTTTCGTTTTATATTTCCTGCCTTGAACAGATGACACAGGAAGGGGAAAGCTTATAACCTGTTCCCCTGTAATTCGTAGAAGAGTAACAAGGGTGCTAATGATAGTGTTCATAATGGTATTGTTACAAGATAGGCCAACGCCATCTAGTAACGAGAGGAATAACTAGGTAGTAACTAGTGGCGCCATCTAGTATCGAATAGCGGAACTAATGTTCTCGAAAGCTCGTGTCGAATGGAATTTTCCAGAAGGTTCGAACCGAACATTCTGGAAGTTTCTAGTCGCTTCGGGAACAATTAGTTCGAAAGTCGATTGTTCTGGAAGTTTCTCGAATTATCTGGAACAGTGTGGAACGTTCTAGAAACTTCCTCCGTGCTTTATAAAGAGCGGTCGGGTTCGTCGTGAGTCAGTTTCGTTTGAGAAGCGATACAGAGCGATCAAAGCGGAAAATAGTGCGAAGTAATAGAATTGTTTAAGAAGTGTTTTTGTAATAAACAGTGATTAATTGAAGTCTGCTGTTTAAATAATTTATCCCTGAACCCCAGCTCGTAACAAATTGGTGTCAGAAGTACGGGATAAATTATGCCGGTTCTACCGAAGGAAGAAACGGAAGGGATGCGTACCAGGAGTCAGCGCCAGCAAGACGTAGACCAGAGGCGCTTTGGAGACGCTCCCTCACCGTCATCAAGTGGACATCGAGACTCCGCGGCTGCAGCGGAACCAGCTCAATCGTCGGCGTCGCCTGACCTAGCCGCCCTTATGGCATTCATGCAAGAGCAGGCTCGCCGTCAGGAGGAGCAAGCTCGCCGCATGGAGGAGCAGGCTAGCCGCATGGAGGAGCAGATGCAGCGCGACAAGGACGAGCAGGCTCGCCGTCAAGAGGAGCAGGCTCGCCGTCAGGAGGAGCAGGCTCGCCGCTTGGAAGAGCAGCTGCAGCGCGACAAGGAGGAGCAGGTTCGCCGCTTGGAAGAGCAGCTGCAGCGCGACAAGGAGGAACAGGCTCGCCGTCAGGAGGAGCAGGCTCGCCGCTTGGAAGAGCAGCTGCAGCGTGACAAGGAGGAGCAGGCCCGTCGTCAAGAGGAGCAGGCTCGCCGTCAGGAGGAGCAGGCGCGCCGCTTAGAGGAGCAGCTACAGCGTGACAAGGAAGAGCAAGCTCGCCGTCAGGAGGAGCAGCTTTTGGTAATTAAGGACCTCCGCGGAGCCATTGGTAAGGAGATGAAAGAGGTAAAGGACCAGATCCAGCAACATGAGACCCGCATCGTCGAAATGGAGAAGTCAATACGTGGCCTCAAGTCTGGGGATGGGATCGGGGCAGCTGCGGTAGTGGCACCTTCGCCTCGTGGTTTTAAAGTGCCACCATTTGATGGCTCTTCGTCATGGTCCGCCTACAAAATTCAGTTTGAGGCCGTGATGAAATCGAATGGGTGGACTAAAGAACAGGCCTTGACTGCTCTTACCTTGGGCCTTCGCGACCAGGCCTTGACTGTGTTAGAGGCGCTGGGCAAAGACGTCACTTTCGAGAAGCTTCTGGAAGCATTAGAAGCTAGATACGGCGACGCGCACCTGGAACATGTGTTTCGGGCCCAACTGAAAGACCGGTCGCAACGGGTTGGTGAAACTCTTCAGCAGTGGGCTCTGGAGGTGGAAAAGCTGGTTCGGAAGGCTTACCAGTCGTCAACTGTGCTGATCGACGGGAACCTCGTACAGGCGTTCACGGATGGGATCCGCGACCTGGAGGTTAGGGCTGCAGTAAGGCTAGGTCATTTCAAGGACCTCAAGGATGCTCTAGCCCATGCTTTGGAGGTGGAGGCAGTACGGCGGGACGAACGAACTCACCGAATCAGAGAGGTTACAACTTCACCCCGATGCTATGGCTGCGGAGAGAGAGGCCACATCCGATTGAGCTGCCCGAAGCGAAGGCCTCCCCACGGTGGGAAGCAGTCGCCATTGGTAGGATCATCTGACGTCCCTGCTGGGCAACAGCAGCAGGGAAACGAGTAGATGCCAGGACTAAGGGGCGGGTGCTGGCTGGTTATGGAAGAGCCCCAAGGATCTCGATCTCACAATCCTGTGACGGAAACAGCCTGATCATCGAGGGCGAAATTAACAGAACACCAAGCAAGCTGACACTGGATACTGGGGCTTCTCGGACAGTTGTCAGTTTCCAACTAGCTAGACGGTTTCTTGGGGACTTCTTCGGGAGCCATGAAGGTGTACATCTCAGAACAGCCACCGGTCAGCACATAACCGTCCGAGGTGAGAAGGAGGTGGACATGAAGTTAGGAAACAAAGTTTACCGCCACAATGTTATCGTGGCCGACATAGTGGACGACTGCATTCTGGGTTTGGACTTCATGCGAAAACATCACTGTGAGATCGACGTTTATCAAGGTGTATTAAAGTGTGGCTCAGAGGAAGTCTTCATGGAAGGTGCAGCATCGGGAAAAGTGTACTGCTTAGAAAAGGTTATTCTTCATCCAAGGTCAGAAACAATCATACCAGTTTGTCTACCAAGGAATTCTGGTCAGGAAAACCGATGTGTACTTATAGAAGGTTTAGATAACGATGCTTCATGGAAAATTGCACGCACATTGTGTTTCATCGGTACGCGCACTCAACACAAGTGACCAGGACCTGGTGCTCAAGAAAGGCACATTATTAGGCACTTGTGACGGAGTGGTTTGGATGCGTAGATGCCACGAACACCCAACCAACACCAAAGCTAGTGCAAGATTCGATGTGTCATCGCTTTTGAAGAACAGCCAGAATAACTTGTCGGAAGAAGAAAAGAACAAGGCTAA
Source organism: Orthosia cruda (assembly GCA_964057195.1). NCBI lineage: Eukaryota > Metazoa > Arthropoda > Insecta > Lepidoptera > Noctuidae > Orthosia > Orthosia cruda. The sequence goes on along the minus strand of OZ059826.1, from coordinate 57,106,612 downwards.
GAAGATGTTAAACAAGTTCGCCGACATTTTCTCGACAAATGATGCCGACATAGGGAAGACTGCGTTAGTTCATCATCATCATCATCATCATTTCAGCCGAAAGACGTCCACTGCTGGACATAGGCCTCCCCCAGGCGTCGCCACATTGACCGATCCCGTGCGTCTCGCATCCAGCGCCTTCCCGCAACCTTAACCAGGTCATCAGTCCACCTAGTGGGAGGCCTTCCAACGTATCGTCTTCCGGTTCGCGGTCGCCATTCCAGAACCTTTCGGCCCCATCGGCCATCCGTTCTGCGAGCAATGTGCCCTGCCCACTGCCACTTAAGTTTGGCAATTTTTCGGGCTATGTCGGTAACTTTGGATCTCCTGCGGATATCATCATTCCTGACGTGATCACGCAAGGAAATTCCGAGCATAGCCCTCTCCATTGCCCTTTGGGTGACTTTGAGCTTTCTGATAAGGCCCATTGTGAGCGACCACGTCTCGGTCCCATAGGTGATCACTGGCAACACACACTGGTCATAGACTTTTGTCTTGAGACACTGCGGTAAATTGGACGAGAAGATACCACGCAACTTCCCGAACGCCGCCCAGCCGAGTCGGATTCGACGGTTGACCTCTTTCTCGAAATTGGACCTACCCAACTGGACCGTTTGTCCCAGGTAGAAATAATCGTCTACAACTTCGAGAGTAGAGTCTCCGACCTTGATAGGAGTGGGTGTTACATGGGCATTCACCATGATCTTGGTTTTGTCCATGTTCATTTTAAGACCCACTCTTTCGGAAGCTCTACTGAGGTCATCGAGCATTTTACTGAGGCTCTCCATGGTCTCAGCCATGACCACGATGTCGTCGGCAAACCGAAGGTGAGTAATGTACTCGCCATTAACGTTGATGCCCAGCCCCCTCCAGTCCAGAACCTTGAAGACATCCTCCAGCGCAGCAGTGAACAGTTTCGGAGAAATGACGTCTCCCTGTCTCACGCCGCGCTGGAGAAGGATTGGTTTCGAGGTCTGATCCTGAAGACGGACTGACATGGTGGCGTTTTTGTACAAACACTTCAACACCTCAATATACCGGTAGTCGATCTGGCACCGTTGGAGAGACTGCAGTACAGCCCAAGTCTCGATCGAATCGAAGGCTTTCTCGTAGTCCACAAACGCTAAACAGAGAGGCAGATTATATTCTTCGGACAGTTGTCCACACGCTGGATACGCTATCGGGAATGAAGTGGTTTTCCACCTTAGACTTAAAGAGTGGCTACTGGCAGGTCGAGTTAGACCCTCGAGATAAGGAAAAGACAGCGTTCTCTACAGGCAAGGGATTGTGGCAATTCAACGTTATGCCATTTGGACTGTGTAATGCGCCTGCCACCTTTGAGAGATTGATGGAGCGGGTACTTACTGGGCTGATTGGTGACGCCTGCCTAGTCTACTTGGATGACATTATAATCGTGGGACGGACGTTTGAAGATCACCTCCGCAATTTGGAACGTGTGCTGTCAAAGATACGAGGAGCCAATCTAAAGCTAAGTCCAAAGAAGTGCGCGTTGTTCAGGCGGCAAGTGAACTTTTTAGGACACGTGGTTTCCGAAGAAGGTATTCAAACGGACCCGGATAAGCTCGTTGCCGTCAAGGATTGGCCAGTTCCGGAGAACAAAACGCAAGTCAGGGCATTTCTCGGTTTGTGCTCCTACTATCGGCGGTTTGTGAAGAGCTTTGCTGACATTGCCCGACCTCTTCATAAGCTAACTGAAGACAAGATAAAGTTCTGCTGGAATGAGAGCTGTGACGTCGCATTTCAGAAGCTAAAGGAACATCTGTGCAATGCACCCATCCTAGGCTATCCTGACAACGAAAATGAATTCATAGTTGACACAGATGCCAGCAACACTGGAATCGGCGGGGTATTGTCTCAACGAAAAGGAGATCATGAGGTTGTAATTGCGTACTTCAGTAAAGCCTTATCCAAACCTGAGAGGAACTACTGTGTCACACGAAGGGAGCTTCTAGCTGTAGTAAAGACATTGCAGCATTTCAATAAATATTTGTTGGGGCGGAAATTTCTCCTGCGAACGGACCACGCTGCTTTGAAATGGCTACTGCAATTTAAGAACCCAGAAGGACAGGTAGCAAGATGGATTGAGCTACTGCAAGAGTTTGATTTCGTAATTCAACATCGCAGCGGAACGTCGCACGGTAATGCTGATGCTCTCTCGCGAAGACCGTGTCCAGACCAATGTAAACATTGTGCTAGACAAGAAGCTAAGCAGGTAACGCTAGTGCGGGTTTTGGGGACGGATCTTAGCGAAGAGTGGAAGGAAACCTTGCAGAGTGCTCAACAAGAAGACAGAGACCTAAAACCGATCCTTGAATGGAAGAAATCAGGTGCTCCCAGGCCTCACTGGAGTGATGTCGCAGCAACCAGTTCCATCACCAAGAGTTATTGGGCACAGTGGGAAAGCTTGGTTATCCAGGATGGAGTTCTGTGCAGGAAATGGGAGAACGCTCGCGGTGACCAGTGTCATCTACAAATGGTCGTACCTAAAGTTAAGGTGCCGGAGATCCTACAGCTCTACCACAATGGATGTTCAGGGGGTCACATGGGAGTTAAGAGGACTTTAATCAAGATCCGAGAACGATTTTACTGGATCCATTGTCGAGAGGACGTTGAGGAATGGTGCCGCAAATGCACAAGTTGTGCGGCTGTGAAAGGACCACAAACTCGTAGCAGAGGGGCACTAAAGGTTTACAATGTTGGTGCACCGTGGGAACGTATAGCATTAGATGTTGCTGGACCATTTCCAGAAAGCCAAAGCGGAAACAAGTACTTCTTGGTCGTCATGGACTACTTCACAAAATGGCCGGAAGTGTTTGCAATCCCCAATCAAGAAGCCGTTACGGTGGCTGATAAGTTAGTTCACGAAGTGTTTTGTCGGTTCGGGGTACCCTTGGAAATCCACAGTGACCAAGGCCGGAACTTCGAGTCAGAAGTGTTTAAGGAGACGTGCCGTGTGATGGGTGCTCACAAAACCAGAACTACTGCTTATCATCCGCAATCAGACGGGATGGTTGAACGATTCAACCAGTCACTAGAGAGATATCTTGCAAAGGTTGTGGAAAACAGACAGAAGGATTGGGACAAACACATTCAACCATATCTCATGGCATATCGCAGTGCTGTTCATGAAACTACAATGGTAACACCAGCTTTTGCTAATTTTGGCAGAGAACTACGATTACCTGCAGATCTAATCACCGGTATCCCGCCTGAGTCTCCACGCAATGTAACAGATTATGCGAATGAGCTACGAAACAGGATGGATGATGTATATGAGCATATGAGACAGACAGGTCAACAGATGTCTGAGAGGATGAAGACCCGCTACGATCGGAAAGCGAACAATAAGGGCTTCGATGAAGGATCTCTTGTATGGTTACATAACCCGGCACGGAGCAAAGGAAAATCGCCTAAATTACAAGCAAAATGGGATGGACCTTATCGCGTAGTTACCAAGATCAATGACGTCACCTACCGAATTCAAAAGGGACCCCGAGGTGCATCAAAGGTCGTTCATGTGGATCGGTTGGCCCGTTATCATGGGTCTAACAATGCTCGGGACGAGCATGTCTAAGAGGGAGGCAATAACAAGATAGGCCAACGCCATCTAGTAACGAGAGGAATAACTAGGTAGTAACTAGTGGCGCCATCTAGTATCGAATAGCGGAACTAATGTTCTCGAAAGCTCGTGTCGAATGGAATTTTCCAGAAGGTTCGAACCGAACATTCTGGAAGTTTCTAGTCGCTTCGGGAACAATTAGTTCGAAAGTCGATTGTTCTGGAAGTTTCTCGAATTATCTGGAACAGTGTGGAACGTTCTAGAAACTTCCTCCGTGCTTTATAAAGAGCGGTCGGGTTCGTCGTGAGTCAGTTTCGTTTGAGAAGCGATACAGAGCGATCAAAGCGGAAAATAGTGCGAAGTAATAGAATTGTTTAAGAAGTGTTTTTGTAATAAACAGTGATTAATTGAAGTCTGCTGTTTAAATAATTTATCCCTGAACCCCAGCTCGTAACAGTATTATTGCAACTCGCAATTAGAAAGGCAATATCATCTTAGCGAAAATCAATGTAAGAAATTGGTATGGTAATTGCAAGTGTTTTTGGCGGATTGCGATTGCGATGCAAATGCGGACGTTCCTTCATTCTATCAGCGATGGCGATTGTCGAAATGCCAAAATGTAAAAAAATTATGAGATCTAAGATTTATTCCGTTCGATTTATTTAGTCGTTATACCTACAACTAGATAATACCATTGGTATTTGTTTCAAGTCATATTTATTTTCTATTCCGAACAGATAACATTGTTTAAGCTAATACCAAAACAATTTCAAACACATAAGGTACAGTCAGTAAAATGATTTGTATGAAATTATAAGACCTTTAATTGAAAAAAAAAGCTGATATATCCAAACAATTTTTTTTTTACAGGACGGCTACTGCAATAATAAAATATTATAACTAAAATCAACTTTATTATAATTTTAGTTCCTCCGTAAAAGGAGGCACTAAAATTATAATAAAGTTACTGTATGATATATTTTTTTATAACAACATCATACAAGAACAATTTACTTACAATCTAAAAATTACAAAATATCTCAGAAAATTAACTCTTAATTTATATTAGAATTTACCTGACATAGTTATTATTAGATAGGTACGTTATTATTAACTTCTAGGTACCTATCTAATAATAACTACTTCAGCCATTTGTTTTATAAAAACAACCAACTTTTAATCTAACAATTGTAAAATATCACAGAAAATCAACTTTTTGTATAATCAACTCAGTCATTCATCACCTACATAGCAATGAATCAGCAAAATAATGACGTTTTTTTAATAGCGAGATCTTAATCTGTTGACTTAATGCAACGTTCTGAATAGGTTTAATGAAACTGTTTTCGTTTACTATGTCATCGTGACGAGATCTTTGGGTTTTTTAATAGAAATTGAATGTGCTAATATTTAAGAATATAAAACACCAAGAACCATTGGTGTAAATTAAATTCGATAACTAACGTCCATACAGAAAATTTGTTAGGTTTGGCTGAGCTGACATGTGACATATTAAATTTAATTATTTAAAGATTGGTATTCATTCGGAATAGAAACTAATTTTATGAGGAAAAATAAATACCAGTGGTATTAGTTGTTGGTATTAGAGCGGAATAAATCAGATCGAAGATTGTTCGATCACGTGACATTTCGATAGCGCTTGGCATTCTCATACATTTTTGTAATTTTTCTAATGCTCATCGTCAGACGTCCGGCGGCGAGATGGGCAGATGGTATTGTTGCCATCCTGGATAGAACCTGGTTGAGGCTCGCACAGGAACGTTTGGATTGTCACAAAAGAGAGAAGCCTATTTCTCAGCAGTGGCCGAAGTCAAACTGTGAATAACGATGATAAACTGCCTCATGATATTTTGACGGAGTTACTTTTATAATCGCTTTCACATAAAAAAGCCAATGAGTAGTTTTGTTGTTCAACTAGAACACACCTAGTATATTATAGACTACGAAACCATATTATTATGTACAACGAATGTATTACACGGTACTTAGAACGGTTACGAGCCACTTATCTAGTAGCTGACCGCAACTGTGGTCTTAGTCGTAAGCGTGCCAGTTCCTCTCAAGTGTCTGCTAATATCTTATCGGATTAGTAATTGGTCGTGTGGCTACGGGTTGCGGTTTCTACTACAATTTCTTGCAGGATTTGGTACTTTTTTGTTGGACTTTTCGATGTTGCCGTTTAGAGGCGTTACGGACTAAACTGTTATTGATATAACAAGACAGGAAAATTACTAAATTGAAAGCCGACCCCAATATAGTTGTGAATAGACTGGGTAGATGATGATGAGACGAGGAAAAAATATGCAAGCGCATCGACTTATGTATGGCAGTCATTTCTGTCTATTGACGGCCATTTTTATGTTGTAGTAGCAGTTTAGTAAGTACCACTGAGTGATATTAATAATATGGTCTCCTGTTTTTCTCCCTTCCGATATGACCATTATAAGTAGATGCAAGTCTAAACCCGCCTGCGAGTAAATCCAGATGGATGAACACAAAAGGAGTATATTACGATCGTAGCATGAAGGCATGGTGATCTGAAGTTTCTGCCTACCCCCATGGGTAAAAGAAGTGAAATATTTGTTTATTTTATAATTTATTTATTGTAGTACCTAGTCATACTGTATGTAGATACAAGAAGAATTTTTATTATGTTAAGTTTAACTGCCCCAAACGATAAGTAACACGAGACCAATTCAATTCAAATCAACTACATGAGCAACACTCGTAAAACAGCAACACGGAGCAATATTCATAAAACCATATTGTGTAATACAGTAATAGCTCCCCGTTTCACTCGTAGACGATCGTCATTTTTCATTAGAGAGAATATAAAAAGAAAATATTATCGCGGGAATACTGTGGCTGGACTTATATTAAAGTAAGCGGATCAGGGTTTTAATAATAGTCCATTTTAATATTAAAATACGATAGTTGCGATGTTTTGTAGCACGACCTACAGGCTTTAATAATTCTGTGGGAATATGTTACAGTGTATTTTTTTCTGGTTGAATTTCTTGCGGGAATGGGTCAGACATAATTAATGGTTTCGTTGATGTCTTGATTATATTAGCTTTGGTTATTCTTCAGGATTTCAGTTCCAAAAGGTTTCTTTAAATTTCTTTTACGTGAGAAACGACCTGACCGGCGGGAATCCGCTGGATGCGAGACACGCAGGATCGTTCCATGTGGCGACACTTCTAGGAGGCCTATGTTCAGCCCTTTCCTTTTTCTTGTGCCCTTTCCTTTTTCTTGTTTACATAAATGATCTCCCTTTTATGATGGCTAAATTATCGGATATAATTCTATTTGCTGATGATACTTCGCTAATTTTTAAAATAGATAGGCAAGATACGGATGTCATAAATGTCAACGAAAGTCTAATTGTTCTCTCAAAATGGTTCGCAGCTAACAATCTTTTACTGAATGCGAAAAAAACAAAATGTCTAAAGTTCTCTTTACCAAATGTACCACAACATGACCTAAACTTAAATCTTGACGGCAAAAATCTTGAAGTTATAACGGAAACTGTATTCTTAGGGATTACTATCGATTCAAAATTGCAGTGGGGCGCGCACATTAGAACTCTTTCGGATAGGTTAAGTTCGGCTGCATATGCAGTAAGGAAAATAAGGCAGCTAACCGATGTAGCGATAGCTAGGTTAGTATACTATGCTTATTTCCACAGTATTATGTCTTATGGCATTCTGCTGTGGGGATCAGCAGCAGACGTTGACTCAATTTTCATCCTACAAAAGAGGGCAATCCGCGCAATCTATAAAATGGGTCCTCGCGAGTCCCTCAGAGAAAAATTCAAAGAGATCGATATACTGACTCTACCTTCAGTTTATATTTTGGAATGTATTTTGTATGTCCGTAAAAATCGGGGGCTTTTCAAAACTAGAAGCGACTTCCATAATTTAAATACACGCAGTAAGCACGAAATTGTAATACCCAAATTTAGATTAACGAAAACTAGCAAGTCTTTTCTTATAAACAGTATACGCTTTTATAACAAGTTGCCAAAGTCAGTTATAGAACTGACCGATGGAAGGTTCAAAAACTACATCAAACGTATCCTTGTTAAAAAAGCATATTATAAAATCAAATCGTTGAAGATAAAAACATTTGGCCTTAGCTCCTTCTGCGCATGCAGCTTCCCTGGTAACTTGTAAACGGCACAAATATGTGGATGTCTCTAACTATTCTCAATCTCATTTTTTCTTTCCTTCTTTTAATTAGACATTTTACAATGGTTTTCAATCATCTTTAAAGCCCTTTGCTAAGAATAGTTACAGCACTGATAACAAAATTTGTGCAACATGTTAAATTTAGTCTTGTTATACTTATTTTTATTATTTTTATCTTTGTATAGATTCTTTTACCGATTGTTTTGTGAATGTGTGAACATTGTAGGCCTTCTAGATGCTAGTTAACATTTGTTAACTTTTTTATATAATCTTTTTCTTTTTAGTTTCTTACGACTTATTGTCATAATTCGGGCCTACTTTGTCCCCCCATATCTAAGTACTAATGCTGTAACATGGAAATATTGTAAAACCAAACCATTTTTAAAAGAGTAACCATGGAGTTTCTTGCCGGTTCTTCTCCATAGGAAACGACCAACCCGAACCGTGCACATTTTGTCGACGTTTTATAAGTGCCCATGTAGGCCTATGTGAAAAAAAAAATTTGATTTTGATTTTGATTTTGCAGTGATGTCTTTTGGCTGAAATGATGATAAAAAAAAGAAACGCTAATAATATAGATGGCAGCCCAGCATATTTTTTCATCTCATAATATTGAACGAAACCGATGTGTTCGAAGCGCCTTCCGAATTGGGTATTCTAAAGGGTTTTCATTAAGCGCGGGTAGATTTTGCGGCCATTTTGTTTTGGTGATATCTATCAAATCTTTTGATTATTATTCAGTTACTTATGCCAAATCACCATGGCAAGTAACACGATCGAACAGCACGTTCAAATAATAAAACTTTATTATCAAAATGAGTATTCGTTAGTGCAAACGTTTGGCCGAAAATCATCTTTAGCGACGAAGCGCATTTTTTGATGAATGTCTGTATTACTAAGCAGAATTACCGTATATGGGACGACACCAACCCACGCGAGGTTCATCAGGTGATAATGCATCCTCAAAAACTTACCGTTTGGTGTGGATTTTGAGCCGGCGAAAACGACGCTGGTGAGGCGGTCACCGTCAACGGCGAGTGCTACAATACAATGATAACCAATGTTGATGGCCCAAATTGAACCAAATGGACCTAGACGACATGTGGTCCCAGCAGGACGGCGCTACATGCCACACAGCGGACGCCACGATTGACATTCGGCATGAGTGATTTGAGAGTAAGGTTATCTCTCGCAGGGGTGAGTTGAATTGGCCACCAAGATCATACGATTTGACCCCGCTAGACTTTTTCTTGTAGGGCTTCTTGAAGTTGCAGGTCTATGCAAACAAACCACAATCGATCGATGCCCTTAACACAGGCCTTCGCTCAAATTCAGCCGGATCTACGCAGAAGAGTCATTGAAAATTAGATCACTTGGATTCGTGCCACTGTAAATAGCCGAGGCAGGCATTTGAACGATCTCATATTCCAAACGTAATGGCACAAGTGGGCCTTTCAAATAAAAAAGAATGTTGTTAATACCTCGCACATAGCTTGTTTTATTTCATTTCAACATCTACCCGCCCTTGTTGAAAACCCTTTATATTATCTGATCGACTTGTTAGACTGAAATAACAAAAAAATCTGTTTAAACAGTGCTTATTATTCAAATTTTCAGCTAAAAACCATGCACATTTAAAACAAAACCTAAAAAAAATTGCTTTACCAAAAAACTTCTTAAAGCGAGACCGCTATTCATATTTGACCGACCAGAGAGTAATTATCTTTCAACTTGCGTCCTCTGGCGGCCGCGGGCGAAAGTGTACAAGTCGAAACTTTGTCGTATTAGTTAGGAGGAGTGTGGGGACTGTGGTATCTATGGGGACGATGTGTGAACTACTAACTGGGCCCATTTTACCCCTGCTGCAAACCAAAAGCTAAAGCTAAATGAGTTAAGCTTAGCTGAGGCACAGATAATATAATACTAGAATACAGATGCCTCATCCTATACAAAGAAACCGTGCCGACGTAACTAGCGTTTTTTGTTTGTTTAAGCTGATTACTTTTCATAGAGTATCGATCACGTTCGGTTCCGTTCCACGGATATAGATGGTGTTAGCAGCGACTTGCAAGTAAAGGTGTTTACTCGGTTCGTGAATACTTTTTTTTTTAAATACAGTGACGATTTGTTTTATAGTAGTATATTTTTTTGCACGTTTTTACAGTTTCATTGTACCAAAATGTGTAACAAAACAAATTAAAAAACAGTCAAGTGCGAGTCGGACTCGCGCACGAAGGTTTCCATACCATTATCGCAAAAAACGGCAGGAAAACACGTTTGTGGTATGCGACTAAAATATTTATTTTATTCTATTTTTAGTATTTGTTGTTATAGTGGCAACAGAAATACATCAACTACAAATTTCACTTATCTAGCTATCACGGTTCATTTATTCATTTATAAATTTATTTATTTATTTATTTTATATATATATATTTTTTCATTTTTTTATTTATTCACACACATAACACTTAACAGAATAAAGAAATAATACAGATAGAAGAGCACAAATGTACTGCTTATTTCATTATTCATATTACATAATACTCGAGTGTTCCTGCGAAGGCGGACAGGGAGCCACTTGAGATCCTTGCGGAACTGAGAGACATGGTCGTATTTCCTTAGACTAAAAACAAAACGGATGCACAGGTTTTGCAAGCGCTCAAGCTTATTTAAGAGCTCCTCCGTGGCATTCAGATAGCAGGCATCAGCGTAATCGATGATCGGCTGAATTAAAGTTTGAGCTAGATAGATTTTAGCTTTAAAAGGCAAGAGGATTTGAAGGGATTTTAACAGTGAAAGGAAAAGTGCACCTTACGACTTACCTCATTTACTTGAGCTCGCCAAGAAAGATTACTGTCTATTAAGACACCAAAGTTCTTAACAGTTTCAGTGTAAGCGATGGTCGAGCCGTCAAGAGATAAAGGCGTCAAAGCGGATATGTCAAGCGCAGTGCGATAGTATCGACTGCCTATGATCATAGCCTGGGACTTTGATGGGTTGACTTGTAATCTGTAGGACTTGGCCCATTTATTTATACTCTCCAGGTCACGATTCATGGCGTCGATCAACAAGTCCACATCTGCAAGCAAGAAGTGTCGGTAAAGCTACAAATCGTCTGCGTAAAGATGGAAGTTGAAAGTGATAACTTTGGTAACAGTGTTTATACTAAATATAGAAAAAAGAAGAGGAGAGAGAACGCCACCCTGAGGAACACCAACAATGAGATCACATCAATCATAGAACATCTACTCAAGACGAACACACTGCGAGCGACCCCAAAGATAAGTGTCAAACCAGGCTAATGCAGAGGAATAGAATTAAATAGACTGAAAGACCCCGAGCAGAATATCGAAGTCCACTGAGTTAAACTCACAACTGAAGTACAGAAGGACTAACACGGTGAGAGATTTATTCTCCATGGCCCAGCGGATGTCGTCAGTGACCTTAAGAAGTGCAGTTACAGTACTGTGACCTCTACGGAAACCAGATTGAAAAGGACGGATAAGAGAATTAGGCGAGAGGAATCTGTAAATTTGACCATGAACGTTGTGCTCAAGAACTTTAGAGAGGAAAGGAAGTATGGATATGGGTCTGAAGTGAGATAAAGAACAAGGATTCTTAATTTTGGGAAGTGGTATTATGTATGAAATGTTGAAAATGTGTCAGAGAATAAAGAATAATTAAAAATGTGAGTGATAACGGCTAGGAGTTGCGGGAGAAAAGGCATTATCATTCTCGAGCACAAATTATCATGACCAACAGCAGAGGAGGAAATAGCAAGAAGAGATGTTTTGACATCGTCATTGAAGATAGAATTTAAATTAAACAATGGGCAATTCGGTAACGGCATTTCGGAGAGTTCAATCAAAGTGCAAGATTTGACCCTAGGGTCCAGAGAGACAGGTGGAAGAGAAAAGTGCCGTTTAAAAGCCGACAAGTTAACATCTTTATAGGTATTAGTGGGAGATTTGCCGATACCGAAAGACGAAAGACCTTAGAAATCTCCAGACATCAGTAGGCTTCCGATCGACTAGAGATTCGTGGAAATAGCGTCTCTTAACATCTCGACACAGGCGATTGCAGTGATTACGTAGAGCTTTGAAAAAGCAAGATTCTGATCAGTGGGTCTACGCTTGTACCGGCTCTTCGCTTTGTCCTTAGGAGCAATAGCGTCTTTACTGAGAGTACTCATCCACGGAGCAGGATCATGTTTAACTTTAACTCGCCGACGCTGTGCATGATTGTCGTATAATCTCAGCAGTTTGGAATTAAAACAGTTCACTTTATCATCAACACTGGCGCTTTCGAAAACGAGAAACCAGTCGATATCATCTGCATCACGCTTCAACGCCACCAGATCAATTCCATTATAATTACGCAAATAACAGACTTGAGGTTTGCGTTTAGGATGCCGGATACGATATGAGAGATAGATGAGGTCATGGTAAGAAAAGGTTGCAGTAAGTTGCAAACTCAGCAACATATAAGGTCAAGAAGAGAAGGCGTGCAGTTGGGAAAGTTATGTGTCACAGAAAGAGGTAGAATTTCAAAATTAAAGGAAGTTAAGAGGGAACGGAGTTTTAGTGTACGTGAGTCATTTTTAATTAGGCGTGTATCATGTCACCCATCAAAATAACATGCTCGTACAATGGGCGAAAATAGTTAATGGAGAATAGAATACTGCAAGTAATATTTTCGCATTATTTAAGATAATCTCTAAGAACAAGAATTCAGCCGAGTCAGAGAAATGAGAACGGACTGAGAACGGAACGGGGACGCACTAACAACTTTGTGCGGTATATCAGCACGTATATAAATGACGACACCACCACCACCCTTGCCAGTCCTGTCATTTCTGACCAGAACAAAGCCAGGAAGTGCATAGTGCGTGGAAAGGAGAGAAGGCTTAAGAAAAGTTTCAGATATTAGAGGTGCATCAAGATGAGCACTGCTGGATGCCAGAAGATCGGAGTGGTGACCAGGAAATTTTTAGGATACTTGGAGAAGACAGTGGAGATGTTTTCAAGCAAAGTATGAAGCGGGGACTCACTTCCCGCACTAACGAAACTACAAGTCGAAGACGAACATGAGAAAAACCGGCCAAGTGCGAGTCGGACTCGCGCACGTAGGGTTCCGTACCATTATCGCAAAAAACGGCAAACAATCACGTTTGTTGTATGGGAGCCCCACTTAAATATTTATTTTATTCTGTTTTAGTATTTGTTGTTATAGCGGCAATAGAAATAGATAATCTGTGAAAATTTCAACTGTCTAGCTATCACGGTTCATGAGACATGCCTGGTGACAGAAAGACAGACAGACAGACGGACCGCGGAGTCTCAGTAATAGGGTCCCGTTTTTATCCTTTGGGTACGGAACCCTAAAAACTGTCATTTAGGTCGACAGGGTCATCCATAGATAAATATAAATACGTATATAAAATAAATACAATAAGAAAAAAATACAATTTTATACAAAACAAAACGAATTAAATATAATTAATTAATTCAATATATAAAATTAATAATTAATTCATGAGATACAGCATGGTGACAGACAGACAGACGGACATGCCCCTTTTAACTACTGAGGTTTTCTATAGTGGCCACCTTCACCAACTTTACGTTTTATAAGGCGGCACAGACAGACGGACACTGGACACTTAGTAATAGGGTCCCGTTTTTATCCTTAGGGTTCGGAACCCTAAAAATCAAGTGGATGAAAGAAATTTAAAACCGCGCCATCTATTGGAATAAATTTTAAATGATCCATTTAAATAATCTTTGAAATGTGAATTATGAGCTCAATATTCCTTAATTTTGTGCTTAGGAGATAATTAAACAAGACGAGACATTTTTTTATGATCGTCACAAGAAAATCTTAATATTTCACAAAACTCAATAACAAATCGAAGCTGCGAAGTGCAATTTATTTGAACGATACTTTACAGATAGTTCTATCTATATGTAATATCAGTAAAGATACTTACTGTACTTTCTAAGTTAATCTTAGACATCACAGACAACGGTGAAGGTAAACATCGTGAGGAAACCTGGACTTATATAGTTAATGTAAGTGTGAAATAGCCAAGGGGGTTTAGGCCTGTGGGGTTTTCCAGAGGCGGCTTTGTTAACTCTGACAGCAGAGGTGGACACACCTCACACGAAAAGAAGAAGAAGAAGAACAGTAATGATGATTATCTCGTTAGTCTAGCTCGTGGTTACAAGCGAGCTTAGTGAACCTTAAACTTACTAACCAAATAATAAATTCTTCCGTCAGGAAATTTTCAATAGCATTCTAGTCTTAAGTCTAGATTGATGCCCAATAATTATGAACTGATTAACGTCAGTTTAAACCTGAAACGTTGACTAAGGTCCATAAATATAGCTGTTAAACTTTGTTATAACACGCACGGAAGCAAATTCTGAATTAAAATCATTTCCAATGCCGTAAAAGTATGATTAAATATAAAATCAGTTTGCGCAGACCCTTTTTTCGAAAATAAAGGAGACTATAATTTTGCGGTGGTTGGCATATTGGAGACCTCACGCCTCACCAGACCCTGTAGCGGCGAATTCATGTGCGGTAGCTCCCATTGATGAGAATATGGCTCGGCCCCTTTAAATAAGAGGCAGACTTATTCATGACTATGGCGAAGTGCAAGTGTAGGTACTGTTCACATCTGCCTAATCCTTTAGGAGAATACAACCGTGATGCTTTATCAAGATTTATGAGCTAGACATTGTTTTCCAATAACTCACTGTGTAGACCTATTGTAAGTGCCCATTGGTCTAGTTTCGTCAATGTCATCTTCACACTGTACTGTGAAATAGAGGTCTTTTTAAAATCCATCACCGTGCTGTTGTCCATAGTGTCCTGCCCTAAGGCTTAGTTATAGATCGTTTTAGGAAAGAATGTGCCTGAATCCTATATGTAATAACGTCTGGTACTTTGTATAAATTATTTTTTAGGAATTTTGGCATAAGTATAACTTAGTTTTATAACTTCTGGTAACTAGTATGATTGGGTTCAATTTAAATGAGTTGTCTTTGGTGTTTTAACCGACTTCATAAAACGGAGGTAGTTCTCAATTCTTTGGAGCTCTTAGCCTAGGCTACTTTGAATCCCTGTATTCCCACGGGATCAGAAACTACGCAGGTGAAACCGCGAGGCGTCCGCTAGTCAGTGATTTAATGATTAAGAGTTTTTACACTATCAGCCTACATGTTACCACTTCCCACTGCTGGGACATAGGCCTAACCTCTATGAGAGGTAGTGGGCCGTATTTCAAATGCGGGACCAATGCGGGCTGGTTTACTGTCTTATAATTTTTGTAATGAGATTAAAAATAACCTCTGAAGGGTGCGTAAGTTCAAACTTTTGTGGCTACATAAAGAAAGCGATAAAAATGTAACCTTAAAAAAGTTGCTTTTAAAGTTGGGAAAGGTCTAGAAAAGTTTTTTATTCTAACTAATTTCTTTTCGCTTTCATGATTGTAACAATTAAAATAATTATTTAAGAGCTCAAATAACGTTTTTATTTACTTGAAGCTCTTTATGTGATTTAGTACCAGATGAATATTTAATATCTAGTTTTTTAACCTCATTTTTATGTGAGTAAGTTTTTATCTAAAATGCTCGAAATAAATATATATTGAAGATAAATGAATAAGAATTATAGATCGTATAGTTGTCTGAAATGCTTAAGAGATTGCTCGCAATGGAATGTTATTAATTTTGTTTATTTTTCATCTAATTTTCATTTCATAAAAATACATGTGGCCATTTGAGAGAGATAAAATCTTTGGTAACAGTAACAAATACGTTATTATTTTTGGTAATATAATCTTAAACTAAAAATGAATTTATGATTATTACTAGTAATATTCATATATAAGTTAATAATATTAAAAATATTGTTTTCTTTAAGAGTAAAAACTCAATAACTGAAAAGAGGTAATTGCCCTACAACCTGAAACCGTGAAACTAATCAACCCCTTATAAAATAAAATAAAAGTAAAATCAAGTAGTAAGTAAAGTTATTCATATGTATGAGAACAATGACTCCATGTCAGGTTTAGAGTTGTTTCTATTACACCTTGTAGGTGATTACGAGGCGCCCCACTGAACACCAATTTTAATAAGCGTTCCATCACAGACTTCGGCCCTGCATATTTGGACTTTCCCTCGACTATGTAACTAGATAGGAGGCCTAAGTGCTCCTATTATTATTATTTTTCCTACAGTTGGGATACAGGCCTGATAAAACTCTGCTAAAATAATATCTAAAGAAGATATGGAACATCTCTTAAACTGTCTTATTTTTTCCTTGTCGCGGGGTATCCTTCAAAAGGCACCTGGACCTTTGGGGAAAATACCAGGGAGTCTGGGCTTTTTACCTCAATAATGGGCTTTTCACCGGGGTGGTTACCCCGGTGAAAAGCATATGAAAAGGGGCCCCGTTATCTTTAAAACACCAAACCGGATTCCCCTTTATGCAAAGCCTGATAGGGCACATACCTGGGGAGACTGCGAGGCGTCTCCTCTTAGCCTTGCTGTGCACGGCCGCACATGACCACTGAGCCACCGTCTTACATGGTGTCACATGCTGGGCGGGCAGAGACCCCGATCTGGCCACCCGTGACCCCGGCTACGATGCCTTCTTCTCCGAGCGGGATCAGCCCTTTCACGATCCCACTTGGCGGCCTCTTTCTGGACCATCACTGTATCACAGAAATAATCCATTACCCTCCAGTTTTCTGTCTCTGCCAGCATTGCCCTCACAATTGCTGGCAGAGGCAAGTCTCGCCCGATCCTGGCGACCAGGACCTGTCACTCAGAGGCCCAGGCAGGGAACTCCTCGAGCCTGTGCTGTGCGGAATCCAGGTCACCACCATAATGGTGGCAATTTGCCGTGGCCTCTCGCCCAGTCCTATTCAGGTACTCACCGAAGCAACTATGCCCGGTGAGAACCTGAGTAAGCCTGTAGGAGATGCGCTCCCCTCTTTTCAACCACTCGTGCCATCGCTCGTGCGCGAGTCGCCGTGCCTGCCGCCTCATCCTTACCGCAGCGATTCCTGGCACGCTATTGCCACTGCTGGATTTTGCGAATCTGATCATAGACCCTCGCCTCCATATCCGGTATGTACAGCGGTGGAAAGCGTGCCAGGAAAGTTTGATTCCCTGTATGCTCGTGTGATTCGTATGGCCATTCTCTGCTATCCAATAGAGCCGAATAGAGACGCATGGCACGAGCTATCATGCATCAGGACTCACCCATGACCATCACCACTCTGCCAAGAGAGCCCGACTAAAAGAAAAACGATTTATAAAAGGACAAAATGTCCCATAAAGTCAAAACTTTCTACGTGGGTGTAACCACAGACACGGGTAATAAACCATACTGCCATAATCACATTAACCTTTATCTCCTGAGATCTTGAAGGTCAATATCCTAGTAACTAATATTACAAATGTGTCAGTTTGTGGGATGGCCGTTTGTTACTCTACCGGACAATTACAACTACTAAACGGATTTTGATGAACTTTAACAGTAATACTTTGTACATCAGAATTTCAAAGAGGCTATAATTTATTAGGATATTAAGTACTGATTCCACGGGAGCGGAGGCGCGGGCGACAGTTAGTTTATCTATGTATATATTTATATAAAAATAAAAGTCCTGACTTACTCACTCACTGACTCATCAACACCCAGGCTGTACCCTTAAACCTAGAAAGCTAGTTTTGTCATAGGATTGCCTTTATCTTCTATACCAATATTATAAAGAGGAAAGATTTTTTTGTTTATTTGTACCGAATAGGCTCCAAAACTACTGGACCGATTTCAATAGTACATTATGGTACAAGTGTGTAAGGTTGGTGATTACCGCAGAGGCGCCATTGAGACCCGAGCCGTTAGGTGAGGGTCTTAAGAGAGCCGAGGACGGTAATCATCAATACACACGTGTATCATACGACGTTTTTCAACATACTTGTGAAGAAAATAATACTAAAAAATCATTTCCAACAGTGAAAACGAGTTGTGAAATTGTTTTCGCAATGGCAGGCAAAATTAATTAGTTATCATAAGCGCGCGCATGTAAAAATGGCGATCGGCCATAGACTAAAAAGAATGAATTTTTTTTTTGGCTTTTCGCAGATAGCGTTTAGGCCACGTACAAAATGCGGAATTTCAAGTTTTCTTTATTACAGACAAAAACAAAAATTATATTTGAGTGAAAGTTTTATTTATTAAACACGTACAACTCGAAATTATCTATTTAAATACGAAATTGCATGAAATGTGTTCCATTTTTACTATTGAGCACGATCTTTTTTGTATCGAAACTTTTTTAAGAACAAAGCATCTAAACCAATAAATTAAAAAAAAACTCTTTAACTCACTTGTGAATAATAGTAATGGAAAAGTCACAGTTTGATAACAGGTGTCATTATGTGCCTAATTGCGGTGAAATTAGAGCCACTTTATGAGCAAGTGTGTTGAAAAAATTCTTTCACCGTTGGGAAGCTACTCTATCCCCAGGTGACATAGGTTACTTTTTATCCCTGTATTCCCACGGGAACGGGAACTAGGCGGGTGAAACCGCGAGGCGTCCTCTAGTGTCATATACAAGATATAAAGAAGAATATTCCAAAATTCAACCTTTAAGAGGTTGAAAAGGGTTGGACAAGTTTGTATGGAACATTTTTTAATGGTTATTTTTTTAACTATCACGCGGTTAATACCGTGGGCAGAAGCTAGACACGTACATAACTTGTAGTTAAGTACTTCCGTAATATAAGTAAGTACATAGTATTCGGTTTCTCTAGTACGTAGTTATTATTTATTTGAAGAAAGCTGGTCTCGGGTCGAAACGTTAAGCTAACCCGTCTGGGTAGCAGAGTGGAACTAATGAAGTTGTACTTAAGGTGCATTTATGTGTGTACCTTTCTATATAATTATGTAGATAGAAATAATTAAGTAACTCTTGGTTGGTTCAGGGAAAATTACCCGGTAACAATTTTCTCAATCTTATAATCGAATCGAAGTTACTTCTAAATTCTTGCCTTCCTTAAATGGTAGAGAATGCATAATGGTGCGTCCACGCTACACCGACTTTGCACAGACTTGACATACATTGACACTGACATTTGTCTGTACATGTGTTGCACGGACAAAATTCTATAGATAATTTCAAAAGTCTGTGTAGTGTGGACCGTCTATAATGTATTTACGTACCTTTATGTTTCATGAAGTTTTAATCAATTAATAAAAGCCCTCTACTCGACTCAACCTTGACGAGGTTCTTAATTCAACTGTATGTTTTTGTATGTTTGTTATGCGATTATTCCGCCAATTATGAACCGATTTTGATGTTTTTTTTGGAAACTGGCTTTGCTTTCTCATGTGGTCCCATTTGATGAAGATCTGACGAGTAGTTTTTAAGTTATCCTTAATAATGCATATTTTCATGGTAAAATAAGGCACCAAAACTAAAAAGAGAAGAATGAAAAAAAAATAACAGACTCCAAATCAAATCACTACAACACGAAAAATAACTTTATTTTCGGCTGTCGGTGTAAAGACGAAAAAAAATAGTTAACAAAGACACCGAATTGCGAAAAGAAAGATATGTTTTGTTTTGGAAGTCTGTTAATTTTTTTTTGTTAAAAAGTAAGTAGTAAGTAGTATATTTATTTTGTATTTAAAAATAATTCAATGAAACATTGCAAAAGTTATTGATTTATCATGTACTTTTAGTGTCCATATACAAATACCTCATTTAAAATAACATCAATATTTAACGAGGTATAAATGCCAAAATCACATCAATGGTACCAGGGCAGCATGAGTCCGAGGAGTTATTCATAGTCGGGGTAGAAATTGATTAATTTATAAGTAAATTCGGATCTACTCTTTAATTCACTTGAAGTTTAATCCGAATTCATAGTTATGATTAACAGGCGTCAATTAACGTGAAAGTGCTGAGGAATTAATGAAATGAGTGTACGTTGTGATTGGTCTATGTGCTATGTGTGTGTGTGGTGGTACAAGGTGGAATAATAGCAGATCAAAAAATGGCTATTTGTTTACTAAATTGTCGATGATTGTTTATCGGTATGTTAGGATGGGTGACCACCTAGATTCCTCCATGCCTCGAAAAGCACGTTAAGCGGTTGGTCCCGACTGTCATTTATAAATCTTTGATATTTGTACCGGGTAGTAAGAAATCAAAATCATCAAAATCAAACTTTTTTATTTCACATAGGCCTACATGGGCACTTATAAAACGTCGACAAAAGGTGCACAGTTCGGGTTGGTCGTTTTGCTATGGAGAAGAACCGGCAAGAAACTCCATGGTTCGTTTTTAGTGTTCCGTATCTCAAAAGGTAAAAAAGGAACCCTTAAAAGATCACTTTCTTGTCCGTCTGTCCGTTTGTCCGTCTGTCCGTCTGTCCGTCTGTCCGTCTGTCCGTCTGTCCGTCTGTCCGTCTGTCCGTCTGTCCGTCTGTCCGTCTGTCCGTCTGTCCGTCTGTCCGTCTGTCCGTCTGTCCGTCTGTCAGTCTGTCCGTCTGTCCGTCTGTCCGTCTGTCCGTCTGTCCGTCTGTCCGTCTGTCCGTCTGTCCGTCTGTCCGTCTGTCCGTCTGTCCGTCTGTCCGTCTGTCCGTCTGTCCGTCTGTCCGTCTGTCCGTCTGTCCGTCTGTCCGTCTGTCCGTCTGTCCGTCTGTCCGTCTGTCCGTCTGTCCGTCTGTCCGTCTGTCCGTCTGTCCGTCTGTCCGTCTGTCCGTCTGTCCGTCTGTCCGTCTGTCCGTCTGTCCGTCTGTCCGTCTGTCCGTCTGTCCGTCTGTCCGTCTGTCCGTCTGTCCGTCTGTCCGTCGGTCCGTCTGTCCGTCTGTCCGTCTGTCCGTCTGTCCGTCTGTCCGTCTGTCCGTCTGTCCGTCTGTCCGTCTGTCCGTCTGTCCGTCTGTCCGTCTGTCCGTCTGTCCGTCTGTCCGTCTGTCCGTCTGTCCGTCTGTCCGTCTGTCCGTCTGTCCGTCTGTCCGTCTGTCCGTCTGTCCGTCTGTCCGTCTGTCCGTCTGTCCGTCTGTCCGTCTGTCCGTCTGTCCGTCTGTCCGTCTGTCCGTCTGTCCGTCTGTCCGTCTGTCCGTCTGTCCGTCTGTCCGTCTGTCCGTCTGTCCGTCTGTCCGTCTGTCTGTCTGTCCATGTGTCACCACCGAATTTCTCAGGAATGGGTGGACCTAGCAAGATGAAATTTATACCAGATACTGAGGTCTATAGTCCCTATTAGGAGTATAAAAACCAAGGCACTGAGTCACCGTGATAAACAGATATAAATAAATTTAGGTTTTCGTGAAAACTTGTAAGTACCAAAATTTACCTTAATTTTCAACTATTTTTATTTTTCGGAATTTTCCCTGTACTTGTGCTGTAAGACCTTGCTTTTAACCAAAATTGACAATTCTAGGTCAACCGGAAGTAAACAATATGTTTTGGGTCGAAAACCTATATGGTAGTTCCCGTTGACCTAGAATCACGAAATTTGGCACAAAATAAGGTTTTACAGCACAAATAAAGGCAAAATTCCAAAAAATTTAGAAGGTCAAAAATTATCGGTTTTGACTCACTTTCAAGTTTTCGCGAAATTCTAGATTTGCCTATATCTTTAAAATTTAGAAACCATCCTACAATAACCTATTTTATTATGGCGGTAAAATTCAAATTCTAAATCTTTATTTATCTTGAAGGGTTAGTAACAATATGATAGCATTTAAACTAAGTATTAGTAAAAAAAACACGATACGGTGATATATGTAACTGAAAGCAGTAAACTACGTATATATACGAACAGTCCACTCTGTCAGAAATCGTTTCAGAACCCTGTTAGGGCTGTCCATAGCTCGGGCCATCATTGATGTTGCGCGCTTGCGTGTGCCTGAAGATACTTATAAGCTCGTTAGGCAAGCTTATAGGTTCAAGCTTCCTCCATAATATATCTTAGGAAACCAGATCAGAAGCCCTAAACCGATCGAGAAAGCAAGCGAAAACAGGTGTTTTTCTTTTTGTGTAGTACCAAGCAGACCATCATGCACCTTAGGGACTATGATTGCTAGAGAAATAGGTCTATAGTTTCCCCTTACCGAAAGATGACCTGTTTTACTTTTAACAATGGGAACCACGATCGTCCTCATTAGGCAAGTATGAATGACCAATACATCAATTGTACAGCAGTGCCAAAACCCTCGGTAAGTGAGGACCGGCGTATTGCAAACGCTCGAGCTACTGAGCCGATCATGTCCAGGGGATGTACCTCTACACGTAGACCTGATAACCCTGGCCACATATTTGGCACTGAAACCACCTTGCCACAACGGGGCTCAGCATCCAGCATCTCACAAGAGCTCCCTAGCGGTGACTTTAAAATAAACTGATTTCTAAAAAGGTTCGCAATATCCTTCGCATCACTCACACCATTCACATTAACAGGCAGGCCTGGCCGAATGCTCAATTTATTAGCGCTTTTCCAGAAACCACCGAAAATCACGCTTTGAAAGCTTAAAGGCAATTATGTCAATCTTTATCCATATCTTTGCCTGTATAATGGGTAGGCACGGAACCCTCGGATCACGAGTTCGACTCGCACTTGGCCGGTTTTATTTTAAAAATGGGTTGGTTTTACAATACTTCCCTGTTACAGCATTAGTACTTAGATATGGACAACGTAGGCCTGACAATAAGTCGTAAGAAACTAAAAAAAAAGGATTGTATATTATATAAAAAAAGTTAACAAATGTTAACTAGCATCTAGAAGGCCTACAATGTTCACACATTCACAAAACAATCGGTAAAAGATTCTATACAAAGGTAAAAAATATAACAAGACTAAATTTAACATGTGGCAAATGTTGTTATCAGTGCTGTAAATTCTTAGTTTTGTAAAAAGTCTAATTAAAAGAAGGACAACAAAAAAAAGAGAAAAATGGGATTGAGAATAGTTAGAGACCACATATTTGTGCCGTTTATGAGTTACCAGGGAAGCCGCTTGCGCAGAAGGAGCTAAAGCAAAAAAAAATATTCTAACTTCAACGTAGTCCTTGATTTTATAATATGCTGTTTTAATAAGGATACGTTTGATGTAGTTTTTGAACTTTCTATAGGTCAGTTCTATAACTGACTTTGGCAACTTGTTATAAAAGCGTATACTGTTTCTAAGAAAAGTTTTAGTTAATCTGAATTTGGGTATTACAATTTCGTGCTTACTGCGTGTATTTAAATTACGGGAGTCGCTTCTAGTTTTGAAAAGCACTCGATTTTTGCGGACATACAAAGAAGTCTGAAATCTGACACTGTCTTGCCAAGGAGTATCATATTCGGTCGGATAGGCAGTCATTCCGTGTAAAATACTGAGTCCAGCTGAACTTGACCCTAGGTAAGTTTATTACCAATATTGTTGGCTGCCTAGCTTGTTCTAGGCAGTTTGATTACTTACCCAAACTTCTAATGAACACATTCGAAAAACTTTGTTTCGAGAATTACTAGGTAATTACTTTATCAACCATTTCGTTCACTTCTAATTTAATAACTGGTGTTGACAATATTTCACTTTTGTTAAAAAAATATTATTTTGTACTAATACTTACAGACCAAAATTAACCTTGAGAATCTGTGTATTAATCTTCTTATTAACTTGATTTATGCCGTTTAAGAAAGTCCTAACTTAAACGCTAGATACTCGTAAGTAAGTTATTAAGTAGAAGTTTATCAAGGTAATTTTTTATCAGCCTACATTACCTACGTCCATTGGTGGCTAGCCGATTCTTATCAGCTTTCACTTGGTTACTACCAAACACTCTGTGAAGATCCTTGTTACGTATGCGGCTGTGGGAACCACACATAAGTGACTGCTATTTATGCAATGCTTTATTCTCACATGTCGGTTCAAATTGACGTAACAATAGGCGGCGCGGGGTGATTGGCGCCGTGTAAACTTTTTATAACAATCCTTATCCTTAGCCTGACTTAGCCATTCAAGTAATCTTTGATTGACCTGAAAATATAACCAGAACGTCTTAAGATTTGCCATTAAGAAGGCTTTTACTGCAACACATCTACATGTATTTACGTAAATGTGCATATATTAACTTGGGACCTTCGAGTGATAAATGATGAAGGATATTGCTACGATGAGTTTGTTAACACTTACACGTTAAATATTATTTATTAATTATTACTTTTTAGGGTTCCGTACCTCAAAAGGTAAAACATTTGGGTTCCGAGTAAGATCACTTTCTTGTCCGTCTGTCTGTCTGTCTGTCCATGTGTCACCACCGATTTTCTCAGGAACGGATAGACCTAGCAAGTTGAAAGTTGAAGTTGATTCTGAGGTCTATAGTCCCTATTAGAAAGATAAAAATCAAGGTCCTGAGTCAACGCGACAAAAATATATAAGCAAAGAATCATGTCCAGCATTGACCTGAAAATTTTGTAACGCGTCTAGTGATGTTAAATATCTTAAAAAATTGCATATTTTTGCTCGTTTCATATCGCTTAATTGAATTTTCAAACAAGGCCAGGAAAAAAAATAATTAAATAGTTTATCATTAGTCAATAGAGTTTTGGAAAAGGAACGTGTTTTATACACGTTCCGTTACCCCGAAAATTAAATACTTGTTCGTTCGTCATGTGGTTAATAAATGATCAAAATAACCAATTGTTACTTTATTTATATTCATTTATAACTGATTTATATGATTTTGATTTTTTTTATGATTTTATATTAAGGAGTGGTAAGAAAAATATGTGTAGAGTTGACAGGTTATGCGTAAAACGAACTTCTTACGCGGTAAAGTTTAGTGAATGACAGGCTGTCATTTGTTTGGCGTTTTGCAGTCGTTTGTTTGCTTTGGCTACTAATGCACTGTGCGATTTTGGATTTTCTGATACCCTTACAGCTTTTGCATTTTCCACGGACTTCGATACCTACCGCTTACGATTACTTTGGCTTGTGTTATACGGATACCGATTTAGTGCTTTTTGATTGGGAACTAAGACGTTATCGCTCTTGTTGGAAAGCGTTATGGAGCCTTCTACGAGATTGCTTTGTATAAACTGCAACGTGTGTGTTAATACGCTTCGGCGTTATCGGGCCCTTCAGCTTGATAGCAGAGTCATCTCATTAATTAGCACTTGGATATCTCCAGTAATAGTAAGTATATTAAAAATTAAGTACCTAAAGATAAGTTACATGAAAAATAGAACTAGCACTACTAGAAAAATAGGTAACGCCCCTAAGACTGATGTGAGACTGACCGAATGTGTTATTTATTTACATGTAGATTTGCCCCATGTTTAGCTAAAGAGTTCGTTTAGACAGCTGCATAAAACAAAATATGTAAAAATACAAATTAAATATACTTATTTCCATTTTAGGCTCTATAATCTCATAATTGATTTGTTTTTTAGATAACGGAAGAAGATTACATTTGTGAAGCATGCTTTGACGTATCCATGCAGACAGTTAATGCTGAAATTCATGGAAACAATCAGTGTGATCCATCTGCTGGTTCATCTCGCCGTGGTCATGCTCAAGTATGTCCGGTTTGTGGTCGATCATTGCTCAAACGTCAAAGTGACCACATTCTTAAAGAAAACCCATCAATTCTCACACTAAGGATGATCAACTTAATTCAAACTACTGTAGCACCTCGTCAGGTTTGTATTTCAGTCATTTTAAATTGCATGCAATTTCTCTTTTAAACATTACTTTCTAATCCATAGACATTACTAGGTCTGTCACTGCATTTATTACAAATTGTTGTTTTTTGTTGACAGATAACACAATCTGATCGTGTATGTCATGCCTGTTGGTTGCGATTTAAAAGACAAGCTGTTTCAACTCAGCAACAGGATGAGAGAAGAGGCTTAGATGGCGACGAGACTCTTCTAGATGAAGCAATTGAACCAGAATTGGAACAGTCTGTTGATCCAGTCCATGTTCCCGAAATACAACCTATCCCGCTCCTTGCAAGTTCAGATGAGGAGCATGAATGGGAATCATCTGTAGAATCAGTGCATTCACAACAATCTCAAATCCAACCAGTGGGAAATCAACAAAGTAACATAACATTACTTAATTATAAACGTGCTCCCAATACAGCATCTCATTGTGCATTCTATGGGTGTGACAATGAAAATCTGCATACTGTGTCAGATTCACTGCGGGCTACCATTTTGTCCAACTACAATTTTTATATTCCCAAACTGGCTAGGGTATGCACAGACCATTTCAGACATGGAAACAGTTGGGATTTCCTTTATGGCATGGAAAACAGCATGAGTGATTTCAATGTTGAACAAGTTGAGCATGTTTTTTCTTTTGTTCAAAAATACAAGCAATTTCTTGATTTTTCAAGTATAGAGTCAGTACGAGAAATTGATGACCATTTATTTGGATTCTGGATGGGCTTAACAAAAGCGAAATTCCTTAATTTATTAGAAGACCTTCCACGACTGTTGGGAAAACACAGAGGTATATTAGGTCTAGCTGCTGTATTGATAAATTGGAGGAGCTCGTGGCTAAATAATAACAGCCGCACGGGTCGATCTTGAGGTTAAGCAACGCTTGACGAGGTCGGGCCGTGGATGGGTGACCATTTCAACATACCGAGTTTCCTCCGTGCCTCGGAAAGCACGTTAAGCCGTTGGTCCCGGCTGTCATTTGAAGATCTTTGACAGTCGTTACGAGTAGTCAGAAGCTTGAAATCTGACACCAGTCTAGCCAAGGGGTACCTACCGTATTACCCAGTTACTGGGTTGTGGAGGTCAGATAGGCAGTCGCTCCATGTAAAACACTGGTACTCAGCTGAATCCGGTTAGACTGGAAGCCGACCCCAACATAGTTGGGAAAAGGCTAGGCAGATGATGATGCTGTATTGATAAAGATGCGGACAGGTGATTCTGACTTAAGAATATCCACGTTATTAGAAGTGCCTCGCACTACACTAGAGAGGTTAATGCAAACAGCACGAGAGATACTTCTGCAAGATTTTGTTTCATCCAACCTCGGAATAAATCACTTAACAAGAGAACAATTAATAGAACACAATCTCATGATTCCAAATGGAATTTATAATAAAAATAATGAACAATGTATTGTGATGTGTGATGGAACATACATTTTTTTAAATAAAAGTGGCAATTATATGTTTCAAAAAGACACATATTCTCTACACAAATATAGAAATCTGTTAAAGCCATTTTTAATAGTAGCCTGTGATGGTTACATTGTAGATTGTTTTGGCCCATACAAAGCTACCACATCTGAGGCAGAAATAATGTCTTCCTTGTTCAGCAATGAAAATGCCCCACTGAGACAGTACTTCCAAGATGATGACATATTTATTTTAGACAGGGGATTCAGAGATAGCATCAGCTTATTAGAGCGTTGTAATTATAAGGCATATATGCCAGAGTCACTTTTAGAAGGCGAACACCAGTTAACCACAAACCAAGCAAATAGAAGTAGATGTGTAACTATATGCAGATGAGTGGTGGAGGTTGTAAACGGATACTTTAAAAGAGATTTTAGATTATTAAGGTTTGACCATTTCAATAAAACTGTACCAAATATGATGGCTTATTTCCAAATTGCTGCAAGTATAATTAATAAGTTTGGTGTTCGCCTTCATAATAGAGATGATGCTGCTCAAATTCTTAATATAATAAATGAAAGGATGCCCCTGGAAAATAACTTATCTAACATAGTTACAGAATATAATTTAAATCTTTTTTACTTAGGATGGGCCAGACATGAAAACAACATCATTGTGGCTCCAGCGGCATTTTTAGATGAAGTGGTTGTACGAGAAGACATAGAATAAATAATAATAAATCAAATCCGGCTTTTTATTTAATTACCCTATCCTCACCAAAATCATGTACGTAGGTAGGCAGCTCTTTTTGTTATCTATTTATGTGACTGACTTCGTGTAAGAGTAATCCTTAAAGCAACCACCCTGTTACTTTAGATTTTGGTGCATGTGAGTTTAGATTTGTGTGTGCTGTGTGAAGAAAACAAGGATGGCATAACATCACGCGTGAAGTCTTTAAAACTGCATCGGCGGGATATTGCGAGAATATAACTGCTGTTTGCGACCGCGCGCCGGTTGATGATGATATCACGTTAATTAAAGAGAGATTTATTTCTGAGTGATTGTAACTCTCAACGAATATGAAACAATTTGATTTTAATTATCGTATTGTTTTTGAGGTTATAACAACTGTCAAACCTTATCTGACAGCTGTTATAACCTCAAAAACTTTTTTACGTTACAGCATTTTTCCCTGGCCTTTAAGTGAAAAGATGATAAGTTATTGTGTTATTATAAACAATAATTGATTTTATACAACACTAGTTGTAGGCAGACGCGACCTGTAAAACGAATCAAATGACAGGTCAAGCAATGTATGAAAAGTGGGCATTGTTCTTTACATTTTCGCGAAAACTTGTAAGTAGCAAAATTTACCTTAATTTTCAACTTTTTTTATTTTTCGGAATTTTCCCTTTACTTGTGCTGTAAGACCTTGCTTTTAACCAAAATTGACATTTCTAGGTCAACCGGAAGTACCCTATAGGTTTTGGGTCGAAAACCTATATGGTAGTTCTCGTTGACCTAGAATCAAGAAATTTGGCAAAAAGTAAGGTCTTATAACGCAAACAAAGGAAAAATTCGAAAATTATTAAATAGTTGAAATTTAAGATAAATTATGGTACTATCAAGTTTTCTTGAAAATTTTGATTTGCCCATATCTTTAAAACTTAGCCACCAATATTATACCAATTTTATTATGACGGTATAATTCAAATTCAAAATCTTTATTTCGAGCTAAGACTTATATAGGGTTAGTAACAATTTGCATTAATAATAAGTATTAGTAAACAACACGTTACCCTGACAAATGTAACTGACAGCAGTGGACTATATATGGACAGTCTACTCTATCAACAATAATGTTCAGAACCCGCGTAGGGCTGTTCATAACTCGGGCCACCATTGATGTTGCGCGCTTGCGCATTATCGCGTAAAAACAATCCACACGCACCGCCACAAACATCCCTGACGCACTACAACGCCAAGGCAACCCCATCAGTTTTCTGAACGCGTTTTTATACTGGACACGAAGGGCTCCATACGACGCCCGCGAATACTTTTCCCACAGGCTGCAACTGTAGAAGGTGGTACAGAATGCTCTAAAGAGCGAAACTTTTGCAGTACAACGTGCAAACCTGCGAGCTATCATATTCGCACGCACGGAAAGAGCCCTCCGTTCCGTTACATTTTCAATGTCAGCATTGTCCTTTAAAGCTTATTATTGACACATACACCGTCAATTTGGCAACCGAAATGTTGACTGCTAAGCGCCTCAATCAGGGCATTCATATACAAATTAAAGAGGGCAGAGGACGGGAAACGTATGCCCACCTTTCCACAACGGGGCTCAGCATCCAGCATCTCACAAGAGCTCCCTAGCGGTGACTTTAAAACAAACTAATTTCTAAAAAGGTTCGCAATATCCTTCGCATCACTCACACCATTCACACTAACAGGCAGGCCTGGCCGAATGCTCAATTTATTAGCGCTCTTCCAGAAACCGCGAAAATCACGCTTTGAATGCTTAAAGGCAATTATGTCCATCTTTATCTGTATCTTTGCCTGTATAATGTTATTTAAGTATTTGAAGCTTGTATAACTGAATGTTTGAACTTTTGAATACATATGTATGTTGGGGTAACTTGTAACTGAACAGGAATATAGGTAGATATGGATATTATCATACTTTTAATATAAATTCAAAAACAAAATAAATATCGCAAACATGAAGTGGAAATCATGAAAAAGAAAATCTTTCCATAACAATCATTTTTGACCGTTATTAATTCTTTTTACTCTTATATTTTTTATTAAATATGGGGCGGGTATTTTCGACTCTACCAATGAATTTTTTTTATGCCGTTTCTCATTATGGACCAATTTTACTTGGAGGTAACGCTTGGGAGAGGCCTGTGGATAGCAGTGGACGTCTTTTATCTAAAATGATAATCATGAATTCTCACGTAGTACACACACATACACACGACACGTAGTACATATTTTAAGTACTTGAATTAAATTTAAATTTTGTATGTCGTTTTTGTGGCAAATTAACACTTTTTCATGCTTTCTTTTTCTTTCTTATATTTTAGATTAGAACGAAAAGCAACCAAAGTGTTTTATTAATAATCATAAGTTTACAATAATATAAATGAATGTGTACTTAATTAAATACCTACGTATTTAATTAAGTACACATTCATTTATATTTACAGCTCAGTCTGTCATAAAGTTATCATGTCTCAACTTGATTTTTAATTACTTACCTACCTCCTACCATATAAAATATTTTATACTTTTCTATAGATATTCGTGTTAGAAGTAAGAGTGTTAAGAAGTATTTTAAGTAAGCAGAATGTATTTCAAAGTTGAAGTGAAGACTTACGGAAAACGAGCTTAATTCAAAGAAGTTTAAGTTACTCTCATATTATTTTTACTGCCTCCAGTTGTCGGCCACCGGATACAAGATCCATTTTGACCGTAGATAATAGAAATGCCTAAGACATTAAGTTCCCCTTTGTATAGTGTTTTATACTTGTGTAAAGTGTTTATAAATAACAAGAGGACGCCTCGTGGTTTCACCCGCGTAGTTCCCGTTCATATCAGTATAAATACGTATGTCAAACGTTTGCAAATGCAGAATGCGGTGACTGCAAAACATGTGTGTAAATAATTCATTTTAGGTCAAAGACAGGCATGTCTTTTTACCGCAAAAAGGATCCAATCGCCTACTTTTCAGGGTTCATCTGTTCCTGTAACTGATCGGCTCGAGCTTCTTGGCATGGAGTTGACATCCAGTCTCAACTTCTGCGCCTCCATCGAGTACAAAGCCCAAATTACGGGAAAGAAACTGGGCGTCCTAAACAGAGTGAAGCGATACTTTATGCCTGGACAGCTATTAACTCTCTACAAGACGCAAGTCCGATCCTGCGTTGAGTATTGCAGCCACCTCTGGGAGGGCTCAGCTAAATATCAGCTAGGCGACGTCAAACTAGTGGCTGCCAAGCTTCACAGCTTGGCTCATCGCCGTAAGGTTGCCTGCTTGTCGGTTTTCTACAGACTGTATTTTGGCGAGTGTGCTCATGAACATCACGACCTCATCCCACCGGCCCCCTTCTACCATCGGACATCTAGAAGCACTGCAAGTTACCGTCCTCACCTAGTTGCCATTCCACCAATTCGCACAAAGCGCTTCCAAACATCCGTCATAATGCGCACAGCAAAAGAGTGGAACTCACTGCCTACGTCTGTGTCTCCGAACGCATACAACCCGAATCTCTTCAAAGTTAGAGTAAACAAGCTTCTTGTGGGTAAGCTCACTCCATCGTCGACTTTGTCTCTGTCACCTCTGACCTAGACTAGAGTCAAGAGCAAACCCATCACAAATAAAAATAAAGACATATAATTCTTTTTAGGGTTCCGTACCTCAAAAGGTAATAAATGAACCCTTATAAGATCACTTTCTTGTCCGTCTGTCTGTCTGTCCGTCTGTCCGTCTGTCCGTCTGTCCGTCTGTCCGTCTGTCCGTCTGTCCGTCTGTCCGTCTGTCCGTCTGTCCGTCTGTCAGTCTGTCCGTGTGTCACCACCGATTTTCTCAGGAATGGGTGGACTTAGCAAGATGAAATTTATACCAAATACTGAGGTCTATAGTCCCTATTAGGTGTATAAAAACCAAGGCACTGAGTCACCGTGATAAAAAGATATAAATAAATTTGGTTTTTCGTGAAAACTTGTAAGTACCAAAATTTACATTAATTTTCATTTTTTTTTATTTTTCGGTATTTTCCCTGTACTTGTGCTGTAACACCTTGCTTTTAACCAAAATTGACAATTCTAGGTCAACCGGAAGTAACCTATAGGTTTTGGGTCGAAAACCTATATGGTAGTTCCCGTTGACCTAGAATCACGAAATTTGGCACAAAATAAGGTTTTACAGCACAAATAAAGGCAAAATACCAAAAAAATTTGAAAGTTAAAAATTAAGGATAAGTTTTCGTGAAAAATAAATTTGCTTATTTTTTTTTATCGCGGTGACTCAGGACCTTTGTTTTTATGCACCTAATAGGGACTATAGACCTCATTATCTGGTATATATTTCAACTTGCTACGAGTAGGTACACAAGTTCCTGAGAAAATCGGTTTTGGCTCACTTTCAAGTTTTCGCGAAAATCTAGATTTGCCTATATCTTTGAAATTTAGCCACCATCCACCAATAACC
This sequence comes from Orthosia cruda, assembly GCA_964057195.1. Classification (NCBI taxonomy): domain Eukaryota; kingdom Metazoa; phylum Arthropoda; class Insecta; order Lepidoptera; family Noctuidae; genus Orthosia; species Orthosia cruda. The sequence continues at coordinate 57,074,410 of OZ059826.1, read as the reverse complement.
TATTTTATTATGGCGGTAAAATTTAAATTCTAAATCTTTATTTCTCTTGAAGGGTTAGTAACAATGTGATAGCATTTAAACTAAGTATTAGTAAAAAACACGATACGGTGATATATGTAACTGAAAGCAGTAAACTACGTATTATACGAACAGTCCACTCTGTCAGAAATCATTTCAAAACCCTGTTAGGGCTGTCCATAGCTCGGGCCATCATTGATGTTGCGCGCTTGCGCATTATCCCGTGAAAACAAACGCGCCGCCGCAAACATCCCTGACGCACTACATCGCCAAGGCAACCCCATCAGTTTTCTGAACGCGTTATTATACTGGACACGAAGGGCTCCATACGACGCCCGTGAATACTTATCCCACAGGCTGCAAGTGAAGAAAGTGGTTCAGAATGCTCTAAAGAGCGTCACCTTTATTTCTGCAGTACAATGTGCAAACCTGCGAGCTATCATATTCGCACGCTTGGAAAGAGCCCTCCGTTCCCTTTCAATGTCAGCATTGTCCTTTAAAGCTTATTATTGACACAGACACCGTCAATATGACAACCGAAATGCTGACTGCTAAGCGCCTCCATGGGGCATTCATATACAAATTGAAGAGGGCAGGGGAGGTCAATCAACTGTCTCACTCCACACTCCAATTGATAAGGCTCCGACAGCACACCCGCCCACTTAACTCTGTTTATCTGTCTTCGATATCAATGCCTGAAGATACTTATAAGCTCGATAGGCAAGCTTATAGGTTCAATTTTCCTCCATAATATATCTTAGGAAACCAGATCAAAACCCCTAAACCGATCGAGAAAGCAAGCGAAAACAAACAGGTGTTTTTCTTTTTGTGTAGTACCAAGGAGACCATCATGCACCTTAGGGACAATGGTTGCTAGAGAAATAGGTCTATAGTTTCCCCTAACCCAAAGATCACCTGTTTTAGATGGCGCTACTGCTACGATCAACATTGGCTCTTCGACATTTAATTGTTTAAAAATAGTATACACAGTTTATCGCAAAACAAACAGTTCATTATCATAATAATAGTCCAAATACCAAGTGGCAATGTTATCCTTTCGAAACTCTCAAAGAAAGTGCATACATTATTCCAAAACTATGTTAAGTGAAATCAAGTAAAATGTATAATATGACAATAACTTTTCACAATCATAATAAATAAACAGTGCAGTGCATAAAACATTCCCATGTTACTATAAACAAGATTAAATAATGAAACTATAAACAATATTATATATCAAATTAAGTGATTTCTATAGTGACCTCGAAAAAACACAAAAAAAAAATTGTGATTAGGTTATTTATAAAAATCAACCTACCGCATTCTAACGTCCTAATAAACTCACCGTGAGACCACATCAGTAATTTCTTTTAACATAAGTTACCAGTTGGCGTTGCGGTTAAGAGCGGGACATCGATTCTTGACCAAAGTGTCTCGAGTTCAAATCTGGGTTTCGAGAAGTCTTTTTGTGAATGTTTCTGGCAGTTATAAAACTATAAAAATCAATGAATCTCTAACAAACATACAAAAGGGGGATGGCAAGTACCAACATGAACTTTCTGGAAAACATAACATTTCGTCGTAATCGAACACGATCCGTAACAAGTGTAGCAACTGACGATGCCAGCGAGATTATGTCACAAACGTTGGAGAGTACGGCAAACAGTATGCCCGACTTGTCCAATGAGGAAGACGAACAAATAAAATGTTTAAATGACAAGTTACTGGACCTAGAGACACAGTTACAAAGTGCGCACAGAGAAATTGAGTTGTTATCATCAGAAAATTGTGAACTTAAACAGACCAATGAAGAATTATTAAAGAAGAACAGCTTATACAAAAACATAACGAGTAGTCCGGTCAAACATAAAGTCACATCTCCAATGAAGACGTCAAGTAAAACTATGAAAGTGAAACAAACACAAACCAAAGCATTGGACCAGGAATACAGCAAACCATGCACAGCCTCCCCTATAATCCATTCTTCACAAAATTCCATAAACAATGTTAAGATTATTAAACATCAGGATAAAAACGACAAAACAAATACACGCCCGGTTGAAACAGTCACATCTTCTCAAGAACCAAGACCCAGGCAGAACGCTTCAAAAACCAATAAGATATGTATCCTCAGCAACAATAATATAAATAAAATTATGTCAATCTCAGACACTACTCTGCAACCTAAGTCAGAGATATGTCACTACTTGATGCCACACCGTACGGTGGACCAAATGATGCAAAACATAGAAACCAAAGTGCAATCATTCACTATGAACGATTTCTGTATCATATTAATAAAAAAAAAATAAAAAAAATTTGTTTATTATCTTAAATCTATACAATTCAGGTGACGGGGCTTCCCAGAAAGTAATCCGAAGATACTTGTGATGGGATAAACCTCGCTCTTCCTCGATTAATTACAATTGTTTCGTTGTGCTAATCTATCTATCTATCTATCTATATATATAAAAGCGAAAGGTGACTGACTGACTCACTGACTGACTGACTGACTGATCAATCAACGCACAGCCAAAACTGCTACGCCTAGAAGCATGAAATTTGGCAGAATGGTTCCTCAAGTGACGTAAGTGTGCACTAAGAAAGGATTTTTGGAAATTCCACCCCTAAGGGGGTAAAAAGGGGGTTGAAAGTTTGTATGAAAAATCTAATTCCTTCGGCCAAAATTCTTGAAACTTAGTTAAAATATTATTATTTGTAAATGATAAAGATTGACATTATTAGTATTTCGAAACTACCCCCAAATAATGATTTAGGGGGTGTTGAAGTTTGTATGGAAAAATCTGATTTCTTGGGTCAATAAACATGAAACTTGACATAAATACCAAACTAAATAAACAATAAAGAATGTCATTGTTAGTTTTCGAAACTACCCCCAAAGCATGATTTAGGGGATGTTATTTTTTTTGAAGAATCTTATATCTTGGGTTAATTAGCATGAAACTTGACATAAACACCAACCTCAATAAACAATAGAGGTTAAAACAACCCCCAAATAATGATTTAGGGGGTGTTGAAGTTTGTATGAAAAAATCTGATTTCTTGGGTCAATAAACATGAAACTTGACATAAATACCAAACTAAATAAACAATAAAGAATTTCATTGTTAGTTTTCGAAACTACCCCCAAAGCATGATTTAGGGGATGTTATTTTTTTTAAAGAATCTTATATCTTGGGTTAATTAGCATGAAACTTGACATAAATACTAACCTCAATAAACAATAAAGGTTATCATTATTAGTCTTTTGAAACTACCCCCAAAGTCGATTTATGGGGTGTTGAAGTTTGTATGAAAAAATCTGATTTCTTGGGTCAATAAACATGAAACTTGACATAAATACCAAACTAAATAAACAATAAAGAATTTCATTGTTAGTTTTCGAAACTACCCCCAAAAGATGATTTAGGGGATGTTATTTTTTTGAAGAATCTTACTACTTCAGTTAATAAACATGAAACTTGACATAAACAATAAAGGCTTTCATTTTTAGTTTTCCGAAACTACCCCAAAAGATGATTTAGGGGATGTTAATTGTTTTGCAGAATCTTATATCTTCGGTTAATAAGCATGAAACTTGACATAAACACCAACCTCAATAAACAATAAAGGTTTCGTTATTAGTTTTTTGCAACTACCCTCAAAAGACGATTTAGGGGGTATTACAGTGTTTTTGAAGAATCTTATTTATTGGGTTAATACATTTGAAAGTTGACATAAATACCATCCTAAGTAAACAATAAAGGTTGTCTTTATTATTTTTTCGAAACTATGCCCAAATGATGATTTAGGGGGTGTTGAAGTTTGTATGGAAGAATCTGATTTCTTGGGTAAATAAACATGACTTATATACCAACCTAAATAAACAATAAAGGTTGTCATTATTAGTTTTACTTATCTACTCCCAAAATACGGTTACGGGGGTGTTAAAGTTTTTTTAAAGAATCTTATTTCTTCAAAAAAATTAATTTAAAACTTGGCGCAAATACCAACATAAGGATACAATAAGGGTTGTCATTATAAGTTTTTCGAAACTAACTCAAGCTAAGAATCTTACTGGACAGGGTTTCGTTTTTGACGTGGGGTTCTAGGGGAGCACTAAGGCGCAATTTTGCGGCCATTCAACCTTTAAGGAGCTGAAAAGGGTAAAAATTAGTTTGTATGTAAAATCAAATTCCTTGGGGTTGATACTCAAAATTTACATAAAACATTTTTAAAACTTTCTCCCAGATAGGGTTAGGGGTTTCAAAGTTTTTTTTTTTTTGAGGAATCTCACTGCGCTATCTGACTAACATAAACGATAAATAAAAAAGATAAGAAAAGAGTGAATAGCATATTTAGGTTTTTCAAAACCCCCAACGGGGCAAAAAGGGGTTGATAAGTTTTTAGGGGAGGATTTTACTTTGTGGCGGTAACCTAAAATTTATTATTCTTTAAGTCAAATAACGAATCGTCCCAATCCAATAAACCCTGTATATCTACGATACCCATTTTTTATTGTTTTAATAATAGCTAATTTTTGGTTTCCTTCACTAACTGCATATAAGAATATCATTTATAGCATAAACGAAATCACGCGAACGAAGTCGCGGGCAGAGTGCTAGTCTATATATATAAAAGCGAAAGGTGACTGACTGACTCACTGACTGACTGACTGACTGATCAATCAACGCACAGCCAAAACTACTACGCCTAGAAGCATGAAATTTGGCAGAAAGGTTCCTCAAGTGACGTAAGTGTGCACTAAGAAAGGATTTTTGGAAATTCCACCCCTAAGGGGGTAAAAAGGGGGTTGAAAGTTTGTATGAAAAATCTAATTCCTTCTGCCAAAATTCTTGAAACTTAGCACAAATAGTATTCTTAGTAAATGATAAGGATTGACATTATTAGTTTTTCGAAACTACCCCCAAATGATGATTTAGGGGGTGTTGAAGTTTGTATGGAAAAATCTGATTTTTGGTTCAATAAACTTGAAACTTGCCACAAATACTAACCTAAATTAATAATAAAGGTAGCAATTCATATTTTTTGAAACTACCCCTAAAAGACGATTTAGGGGATGTTATTTTTTTTTTAATAATCTTATATCTTGGGTTAATAAACTTGAAACTTGACATAAATACCAATCTAAATAAAAAATAAAGGCTTTCATTGTCAAACTCTACCCCTAAGGGGGTAAAAAGGGGGTTGAAAGTTTATATGAAAAATCTAATTCCTTCGGCCAAAATTCTTGAAACATAGCACAAATAGTATTTTAAGTAAATGATAAGGATTGACATTATTAGTTTTTCGAAACTACCCCCAAATGATGATTTAGGGGGTGTTGAACTTTGTTTGAAAAAATCTGTTTTCTTGGGTCAATAAACATGAAACTTGACATAAATACCAAACTAAATAAACAATAAAGGCTTTCTTTGTTAGTTTTCGAAACTACCCCCAAAGCATGATTTAGGGGATGTTATTTTTTTTTTGAAGAATCTTAAATCTTGGGTTAATAAACATGAAACATGACATAAAAACTAACCTCAATAAACAATAAAGGTTATCATTATTAGTCTTTTGAAACAACCCCCAAAGTCGATTTAGGGGGTGTTGAAGTTTGTATGAAAAATCTGATTTCTTGGGTCAATAAACTTGAAACTTGCTACAAATACTAACCTATATGAATAATAAAGGTTGTTATTATTATTATTTGAAACTACCCCTAAAAGACGATTAAGGGATGTTCAATCTTTTTTGAAGAATCTCATTACTTAAATACCATCCTAAGTAAACAATAAAGGTTGTCTTTATTAATTTTTCGATACTATGCCCAAATTATGATTTAGGGGGTGTTGAAGTTTGTATGGAAGTATCTGATTTTTTGGGTAAATGAACATGAAACTTGACATAAATACCAACCTAAATAAACAATAAAGGTTGTCATTATTCGATTAAGGGGTGTTAAATCATTTTTGAAGAATCTTATTACTTCAGTTAATAAACATGAAACTTGACATAAACAATAAAGGCTTTCATTTTTAGTTTTTCGAAACTACCCCCAAAAGATGGTTTAGGGGATGTTAATTGTTTAGCAGAATCTTATATCTTCGGTTAATAAGCTTGAAACTTGGCATAAATACCAAGCTCAATAAACAATAAAGGTTTCATTATTAGTTTTTTGCAACTACCCCCAAAAGACGATTTAGGGGGTATTACAGTGTTTTTAAGGAATCTTATTTATTGGGTTAATACATTTGAAAGTTGTCATAAATACCATCCTAAGTAAACAATAAAGGTTGTCTTTATTAATGTTTCGAAACTATGCCCAAATGATGATTTAGGGGGTGTTGAAGTATGTATGGAAGAATCTGATTTCTTGGGTAAATAAACATGAAACTTGACATAAATACCAACCTAAATAAACAATAAAGGTTGTCATTATTAGTTTTACTTATCTACTCCCAAAATACGGTTTACGGGGTGTTCAAAGTTTTTTTGAAGAATCTTATTTCTTCAAAAAATAAATTAAAAACTTGGCGCAAATACCAACATAAGGATACAGTAAAGGTTGTCATTATAAGTTTTTCGAAACTAACTCAAGGTAAGAATCTTACTGGACAGGGTTTCGTTTTTGACGTGGGGTTCTAGGGGAGCACTAAGGCGCAATTTTTCGGCCATTCAACCTTTAAGGAGCTGAAAAGGATAAAAATTAGTTTGTATGTAAAATCAAATTCCTTGGGGATAAGGTTGATACTCAAAATTTACATAAAACATTTTTAAAACTCTCTCCCAGATAGGGTTAAGAGTTTTAAAGTTTTTTTGAGGAATCTCACTGCGCTATCTGACTAACATAAACGATAATTAAAAAGAGAAGAAAAGAGTGAATATCATATTTAGGTTTTTCAAAACTCGACCCCCAACGGGGCAAAAAGGGATAAGTTTTTAGGGGAGGATTTTACTTTGTGGCGGTAACCTAAAATTTATTATTCTTTAAGTCAAATAACGAATCGTCTCAATCCAATAAACCCTGTATATCTACGATGCCCATTTTTTATTGTTTTAATAATAGCTAATTTTTGGTTTCCTTCACTAACTGCATATAAGAATATCATTTAAAGCATAAACAAAATCACGCGAACGAAGTCGCGGGCAGAGTGCTAGTTAGGTATAAGTTACACATTTTTATTAAACTAATAAAAAGAAAAATGAAGATCGTGCTTATGGCAGTGTGTGAAAGTACAGTGTGTTTTGTATAGATGTGTGTTCATACGTATGTTTATGTGTGAATGTATATTTTATATTTTCTGTGTATGCGTGTGTGTATGAGTGAGTGTGTGTGAGTGAATGGGCGTGTGTATGTGTGAATGAGTGTTGGAGTGTGGGTGTGTGTGTGTGTGCGTGTAGGAGTGTGTGTGAGTGTGTGTATGTGTATACATGACGTTCAACCCAGTGTAGCCAAAATGCCTTCCACGGCATCATAGTTAAGTGTGAGGATCCATTCCGTCAATGTCTTCTTACACTCATACAACTGCATAGGGTAAATTTTAAGTATGCGATTTACTTTACTATAAACGAGTGGGGCTTGAGTTACATTTTGGCGACTAGCAAAAGTTGAGCGTGCTGAGTATGTTGGGGCTACTATATCCCACCGTCTTTTTTTAAGTTTGGCTTGGCTAAAGGGTAGAATTTTGTGATATCTTAGTACCATGTGTAATATATACAGTTTCCTGACGGAGAGTAGCTTAGAGCTTGCGTATAAAGTTTCAGTAGGGAACCTGTAGGGCTTACAGTACATGACCTTAATCAAGGATCTTTGTGCCCTCTCTATTTCTATAAAATACGACTTAGCTGCTCCACCCCATACCGAGATACAATATATGATTACAGATTGGGCCAGTGCGATATATATTTTATTTTGTAGTTCTGTACTCATAACGTGTCTCAAAGATTTGAAAACCCATATGAGTTTTCTTAATCTCCCTATAGTTAGTTCGAGGTGTGGGTACCAGCTTAACCTTTGATCTACTATAATACCTAGGTACTTGACGGAATTTACCTTCTGAATTACAGGGCAACTACAGGTAGATTGGGTTGGGGTACGACAGGAATGTATTCTAATCTTAAAGTCAGGCGCAGGCTGAGAGTTTGCGTATTTAGTGAAGCAGACGAAGTTGGTTTTTAGGGTATTTAGGGTAAGTAGATTCTCCCTTAACCAATCACTAACTCTGGCGAGTCCCCTTTCAGCCTCCAGCCTAACCTTGTCCCAGGTCTTAGCAGAGAAGATAATAGCGGTGTCATCCGCGTAGGACAGTATCCTCGCACCGTTGATAATAAGGTTACAGAGTTCATTAATGTAAATCAAAAATAGCGTTGGGCCGAGGACACTGCCCTGTGGGACGCCATACGTCATGTTCTCCTCGTCACTAACATGGTTTTCAATTTTTACCCCCTGCTTTCTGTTTTGAAGGTAACTGCTGAGAAGAGAGAGAGCAGAACCTCGAAATCCTAAGTTCTCCAGCCTGTGTATAAGTTTAGAGATAGAGACGGTATCAAAGGCTTTCCTGAGGTCAAGAAAGGCCACTAGGCATTTGTTCCCCTTATCTACTTCCTTGGTTATCACAGTTGCTAGTTCCTCCGTAGCATCCTGGGCCGACATCCCCCTTCTAAAACCATATTGAGAGGAAGATAAGATGTTATACTTAGTCAGGTAGTTAACTATTCTACAGTTCAAGAGCTTCTCAATGATTTTAGAAATGGAGGTCAACACAGAAATTGGCCGTTAGTTGTTAACGTCGCCTTTATCTCCACTCTTATACACAGGGGTAACAACGGAGCGCTTAAGAAGGTAGGGGAAGATACCAGTGTTAAAGCACAGGTTGGCCAGGTCACAGATCAGCGGGACTAAGATCTCCTTGGCCTGTTTTAGGAAAAGGGTAGGAATTCCGTCCCATCCTGGTGCACTCCCAGAGTCTAGTGACATTAGTATATTTTCAACTTCCTCTTGAGAGGTGTCCAGGAGAACAAAGGAGGATAGATTAGGGCTGTCTGTGTTACCAGTTGTAGGGGGTACGTAACTATTTAAGATGTTCTGAGCTAAAGTTTGACCAATGTTAATAAAATAATTATTAACATAGTTGACTGAGTCTAGGGGACGTGATTTTATCTTAAGTAGGTCGCAATTTGAGCTCCTAGGTGGCTTATAATTTGTGATATCATTAATGGCTGACCACAATGCCCGAGGGTTTTTAGCAGATGCTTTGATTTTATCTTTGTTGAATTTGTTTTTTAGTTTTTTTATAAGGTTCACACAGAAAGTCCGATATCGTCTATATGTAATTATTAGAATTTGATTATGTGGGTTTGATTTGAGTTTAAGGTAGATTGAATTTCTTAGTCTAATACACCGTAGGGCACCTGTTGTTATCCATGGTTTAATCGTTCTTTTGCTGTTCGTGATAATTACACTTTTAGAGTTCGAAAGTAAAGCTGTCTTGACCAATTCTATAAGCGCAAAGGCGTATGTATCAGGGTCTTTGAAGATGTTAAAAAAGACTATTATGAGCATTTTCGTAGTTGACTATTGTTTTGTGCTTTTTGGGTATATTATAGCAATATTTGTTCTCGAGTGATAACAAAATCAGGCAGTGGTCTGTTACGGTTGTATTTAAAACCGCTGTAAAAGCTATGTTTTTTTGATAATCAAGACTCAGGAAGACGTGATCTAGGCATCCATCCCCCCTCGTGGGTAGGTTGTGAGATGGTAAAAGTCCATGCGTTGATAGCATATTTAAGTAGGTTAGTCTATTATTTCTTTCATTGTTTGTTTCAGTAGGGGAAATAATTAAGTCGATATTAATATCCCCCAAGATTAGAATGTTTTTACTAGGAGTAATATTATCAAGATGATTGTTAAGGGATGTAATGAAGTTACCTGCTTGTAGAAATGATGGGGAACGGTAAATACCCAAGATAGTGTAATTTGGTATATTTAACTCGAGTCCGGTAGCATTTACAAGGTTTAATTCTTTAAAATTTACTGACAATTTATTTGTGATGTATACAACTACCCCGTCACTTTGATAAATATGGTGTTTTGTTTGGAACGATGTGTAATTAACTAACTGTGGTATATTCTTTTTAGGGTTTAACCAACACTCTGTGAGAATCAAAATATCTACTTCATATTTTAGTTGTGATAGGGTGAGTTGCAAGTCATCAAAATTTTTATATATACTTCTAATGTTTTGTGTTAAAATAATTAAATTGTGTGGAGAATTACCCGTGTTTAATTTTAGTTCCTTTATATTACACTTTTTCGATTCCGATGGTTTAATCTGATCAATTTCCTTTAGTGTATCGAAACTATCCATTTAAACATATCAAGTTAGTACTCTCGGGATTGCAACTAGGGTAGTTAGATGTTATGGAAAATAGCGGATCAGATTCTAGAAAGTGTAAGTACACACGGACGAATTCAACATTCTGTATAGAGGAAAACAGGGGGTAACACTTTGTATATTTACAATCTAAGTAGTATAGGTTTTCTACTAATGTATGTTTATAGCTATTGTATCTGGGGTTGTAGACGGCATGTAAGTGTGTTGATATGTTTGTATATTGAGCGTGTTTATGTTTTTTGTCAGAGATCAAGTGATGTAAATGTGGTATATAACGTTGGTAATTGTGATTGTGGTATAAAGGTGTGTAGGTATGTAAGGGTTTGTAAGTAGATTTCTGTGAGAATTCCGATATATAGTAGACATTTGATATTACTTTTATCCAGCTAGGTAACCCATACCTAGCTTGACAAATGCAACATTGTGTGTAGACGTGTATAAGTGTGAAATTGTGTATAAGTTTGTGTGTAGATTTCTGTGCAGGTTTTGTTGTATAGTAGACATTGAACATATTATTTAAATAATTAGGTGATGGGCTTAGGAAAGCTATTTTAAGTAGGAGAAACAGTTTTGAGATATATATACCCATAATTAGTCATTGTTCTTGCATTAGTTGTTGCACCTGTGCTTCGTGTTGTATATGGATAATTTTAGACGTGTCATCTTTCCGGATCAAAACCTTTCCCAAAGAGGTCCAGCAGTATTTATATTTTTCAGCCTTTTTCAGGTCTCGAGCCAAGAAAAACAGACGAACCCCCTTAGGAGTAAGTTGTTCAGTTATAAAAACAGGAGTTTCTTCGTTGCTTGTGAGACCTAGATGTTTAGCCTGTAGTCGAGTCCTGTTTCTAAGGTTGAAGTCTTTCACTTTTTTCAGGAGGTCGGATCTCAGTATTGCTGACCTTAATTCCACCACGATTGTAGGTTTCTTCTCACCATCTCCTCGGGGTTTCAGGCGGAAAATGTCGCTTATATCGCATCCATTTAAACCAGATTGAATGGTTTTTGAGAGGTTTACAACCATCTGCATCAAATCATCCCTGGTTTCCTGGGGCTTTTTAGGGACATTTTTAATTTCAACGCAGGTCTTGCGCGATTGCCTTTGGAGGCCTTCTACTTTGTCCTCCAATAAACTAATGTACTCCCGGTCCTTTTTTGACTCATTTTCAAGGATTGCAATTTTGCCTCGGTACTCCTCGTTTTGTGCAGTTAAGAGTGAGACAGCCGCGTCAATTTTAGCATTTGACTCGGTTAACTCCTGCAATTTGTTGGATATGGATGCGAGCTCTTTACTTTGGGCGCCGACGAGTGAGCTTATTAAGTCTTTTATCTCGTCTTTAAAAACCGTGAATTTATTGGGTGAGGAATCTTCGTCTCTTGGTCGTTTGCTGCGTTGTGTTACATTTTCCTTGGGCGACGGGAATTCTTCATTATTAGATGATGTTCGATTCAAGGTGGGGTCAGAGGAATACTGTAGCATTTGATATTAATAGGAGAAGAAGAGATCAACTCAAAACACTATCCTGATTTCATATTTAGTATACGAGCATCTATAAGTAAAATTAAACATACAAATTTTATTATCTGCGCACCGACTTTCAAATACGGTAATTATTCGAATCTATTTAATGGGAGGATAGAACATTTTAATAGTTTACTATACCGTGATATATTGACTCATGAACACGCCTTTTTTCACGACTCGAACAAGAACCTATCCTATGACTACACAATGTTCTATAGACGTAACGGAAAGCTCAATGCGAGCTGTTTTTCAAGATTTAAATATTCTTTTACTTGAAATCAATCAATACAACGAAGACTTAATAGAAGCAAATATGATACCTTATACACAAGAGGATGAAGATAACCTGACTCGACAATTTGTTGACAAAGATAAAGAATTTTTTTTTCAAATTAAGTACTATGACACGGTTAAAACTAAGAAAGTAAATCAGGAGAAGCTAACAATTTTTTTTTGTCACTAATAATATCTGTGTTATGCATCAAGATATTGCCGGTTTACTAAACAAATCCGACATGGTCACAGTGTGTTTGGATGTGTTGGCAGAAAAAGGTTTGAATGTACATGTACTCGTATTGTGCGTAACCGAACACTTCATTATGGCAGGATATGAATCTTATGTGACTATTCCAAATTATCAACTAGCGGCACCGTACTGCAGAAAAGAAAGCAAGAGAGGTGGAGCATGCATATTGGTCAAAAACGGACACCACTTCATCGAATTAAAGAAGATAGCAAACATATCAGAACCCGGAGTATTTGAATGTTGCGCGATAGAATTACCTAATTATAATACTGTCCTAGCATGCGTGTACAGAGTTCCCAAGTTAATTAACCTGAACGCATGTATGGATAAATTACAAATTCTCCTAAAAGAGCTGACTAAGAAGTGTCATCATAATATTGTCGTTGCAGGGGATTTTATTTTATTTTTATCGATATTTTAAAAAGGAACCTTCAATCTATTGAATTTGAGTGCCTTTTTGTTAACTTTAATTTAAAATTAGCTGTGAATCGACCCACACGCCTTAAAAGTAAAATTTGTATGGATAATATTGCTCATAATTTTCGCAAAGCATGTAAGGTTGAAGTCCTAGAACTTGCTCTATCGGACCATACAGCACAATTGATGATATTCCCAGTACAAAAAAAATGTAACATTAAATACTGGCAGGTAAAAAGACGTGACTACTGCAATGAAAACATGACAAAATTTAAAAATTGCTTACATAATTTATCATTTTCTGACATTTACAAAAGCAATAATCCTAATGTAGCGTATAATTCTTTTCTTGACATATTTTCATTATTTTATAAATTGTGCTTTCCCGAAATGAATGTTAGAATTAATACTATGAGAAAACCGAAATGGGTGTCACGTGGTATTAAACTATGTAGTAAAAAGAAAAAACAACTCTTATGGCGTATAGACTTAAACCAAATCAGATTCATAAAGGAAAACTTACTAATTATTCTAGGCTATTTAAAAGAATTGTAAAAGTCACTCAAAGAGCTCAAAATAACTACACAATAAATATTTCAGATAATAAATCTAAAGCTACTTGGAAAATAATAAATAACTCAAAATTCAATATTCCGAAAAACTACATTGACAAAATTCGTAAGAACAATGAGTTTATCACTGACCCAAAATACATTGCAGATGCCTTTAATAATAACTTCGTTGACAAAATCAATCCAATAGCAGGATCTGGGCAAAACCCTACAGCATTGATACATAAAAGAAAAGATTCTTTTTTTCTGGTCCCATGTCTGCCAATCGAGGTGTTTAAAATTATAAAAACATTAAAAAACACAAATAGTGTAGGATACGATGGTCTATCAACAAAAGTTATAAAAGCAATAGCGGGAGAAATATCAACGCATCTTAGCCATATAATTAATCTTTGCATAGAGACTGGTGTTTTTCCTGAGGCACTCAAAATATCTACTGTTAAACCATTATTTAAAAAGGAAAATAAAGAGCTAATGCAATTTTATAGACCCATATCCCTTATTAGTATAATATCAAAAATATTTGAAAAGTATTTATATAAACAGTTATATGCCTATATCGAAAAAAGAAAATATACTCGCTCATGAACAGAAAGGGTTCAGAAATGGGAAAACCATAAACTTGGCACTATATTTTTTTTTACATAATGTAATGCCAAAAGTAGATACAAATATACCTGTATGTACGATATTCTGTGTCATGACACAGGCTTTCGACCATGTCCGTCACGATATACTAATTGAGAAGTTAGAAGCATACGGCATTAGAGGTACTCGTAATGTCGCCAGCCTTATTAAATCTTATTTGAGCAATAGAAGACAATTTACAGAAATTTCGGCATTAAATGGAGACAATAAGCATGAAGTAATTCATAAATCAGAAGAGCATGTAGTCAAATTTGGCGTACCGAAAGGCACTGTCGTAGACCCACTATTTTTTATACTTTATATTAATGATTTACCCAAAAGTATTGACCACCCTATGACACTTTTTGCTGATGATGGTACCATTGACCCGCGCAATTCGGGTTCTTAAAGATCTTCACGTCAAGATCGATGTATTTACATGCCATTTGAGTGAATTCGCAAAAATACTGTTGTTTATTTTATGTTATAGTGAAGATGAGAGTAGATATGTTTTTGTTTTGTATTTAAAATATTGTATTTTTATATTTACGAAACATAGTTTATAAGTTATTTTTGTTAGATGTGTAGTAGAAGGACGTTTTACGTTTTCTTAGTTTTATATCGTAAATAAGTTAATTTTAAGACCGCGCTGTCGCATTAGGTATTAGGTACCTGTAATGATAGTTGTAAGGGAGATTTTAATAAGTAAATTACGATCGCTTGTAAAAATAGAGACACTTACGAAGCTGACATTAACAATTCTATAGGTTCAATGATAAAATGGTTGGAAAACAACAATCTTAAGATAAATCTTGGAAAAACGAATATCATGCACTATGCCCAAAGATTAACCATTCCAAATGTTAATGTACACTATTGTAATAGTAACATAGACAAAGTTGACACTACAAAATTTCATGGAGTTACTATTGACAGTAAATTAGATTGGAAAGCGCATACGGAAGCCTTAAGCAAAACAATTAGTAATTCCACATATGCTCTGTATAAATTAGCACCGATGCTAAATGTTGATGCGCTGCTAAATGTTTATCATGGCTTCGTAAAAAATTACTCCGTTTCTTAACTTAGAGGATTTTAAGTTAAGTTACGGAGTAATTTTTTGGGGCAACTCAACAAATAAACATATAATTTTTAAAACCCAAAAGAGGTGCCTTAGAACTATGTTTGGACTTCATGTTACCGAAAGTTGCAAACCATATTTCAAAACATATAAAATCTTGAACCTACCATCCTTGTACATTTTAGAGACCATTATGTTTGTCAGATCGAACCCACACTTATTTCCCCTATTGTCAGATAATGTAATTCGAAATAGACGCGACAATAGCAAACTTTACGCGCCTAGATCTAGGACAGCACTATTGCGCAAAAGTATATTCTGTATGGCGCCATTTATTAATAATACATTACCAAAATATTGGAGGGAATATACAACAGAAAAATTAAGAATTAGTTTAAAACGTCTTTTGTTAGAGAAAGTCTATTACAGCACTGACGAATTTTTGACTGATAAATTAATCTGACTAGTGTGAAATATCCAAATTTTCCTAATTATTTTGACATTTAATTGACAAATTTTATATACATTTATTTGACGAGTTGATGACACCACTATGCTGTGGCATATTTTTTAATTTTTAAGTTTAAATTTGGATTGTTTTGTATAATGGATAAATTTGTAATTATTTGATGTTTACTTGTTATATTTGTACGCCGTTGAGGCAAAACATGACAGTTATAAATTTTATTAGATGGTGCAACTAAAAACGAGATCGACTTCATCATGTCAACCAAGAAGCAAATGTTCAATGATGTCTCTGTGATCAATTCGGTGAAAACCGAGAGCGATCACCGCATGGTGAGAGGCACATTGAACATTAATATCAAGCTTGAAAGGTCTCGACTGATGAAGTCTACGCTCCGTCCAGCACAGATCCAGATCCAAAACCCCGAGAGCTTTCAGCTTGAACTTCAGAATCGTTTCGAGTGCCTAGGGAGCTCCGTGGACGAATACAGCGATGGGTTCGTGGAAGCTGTCCATACGGTTGGGTCTAAGTTTTTCAAGACCCGCCGTACAGATATAAACAAAAAGCTCTCTGATCCTACTCTCAAACTCATGAAGGAGAGGCGTGAGATGATCCTGCAGTCTTCAGACGATGCGTTGAAGTACCGGCAGCTCAATAGACGGATCTCAAAGTCCTTGAAAAGCGATCTCCGCCGCTTTAATACCGAGCGTATTAAAGACGCCATTGAGCGGAATAAGGGTTCCAAGGTCTTTGCAAGAGATCTGACTATTGGGCAGAGCCAGCTCACGAAACTGAAGACCGACGATGGCAGAATCGTATCCGCCAAACCGGAGCTATTGAGAGAGATCGAGAGATTCTATGGGCAGTTGTACACGTCAACCAGTAAACCCGTCGCGAATTTAGCAAAAGACCCTAGAGCTAGATTGACCCGGCACTATACCGAAGACATTCCGGACGTCAGCCTGTATGAGATTAGGATGGCTCTTAAACAGCTTAAAAACAACAAGGCGCCGGGTGAAGACGGAATTACAGCCGAACTCCTGAAGGCGGGTGGAAAACCGGTCCTTAAGGCCCTTCAGAAGCTGTTTGATTCCGTCATACTCGAGGGCAAAACGCCACAGGCATGGTGCGGGGGTGTGGTGGTACTCTTCTTCAAGAAGGGCGACAATGCCCTACTAAAGAACTATAGGCCCATCTCACTTCTTAGCCATGTCTACAAGCTGTTTTCAAGAGTCATCACGAATCGTCTCGCGCGCAGGTTTGACGATTTCCAGCCTCCTGAACAAGCCGGTTTCCGTAAAGGCTTTAACACCGTAGACCACATACATACGCTGCGGCAGGTTATACAGAAGACCGAAGAGTACAACCTGCCTCTCTGCTTAGCGTTTGTGGACTACGAGAAAGCCTTTGATTCGATCGAGACTTGGGCTGTGCTGCAGTCTCTCCAACGGTGCCAAATTGACTACCGGTACATCGAGGTGTTGAAGTGTTTGTATAAAAACGCCACCATGTCAGTTCGACTTCAGGATCAGACCTCGGAACCTGTCTTTCTGCAGCGAGGTGTGAGGCAGGGAGATGTCATATCTCCGAAACTGTTCACCGCTGCACTGGAGGATGTCTTCAAGGTTCTGGACTGGAGAGGGCTAGGCATCAACGTCAACGGCGAGTACATCACTCACCTTCGGTTTGCCGACGATATAGTGGTCATGGCTGAGACTATGGAGGACCTCAATACAATGCTCGATGACCTCAGTAGAGCCTCCGAAATAGTGGGTCTTAGGATGAACATGGACAAAACCAAGTTGATGTTGAATGCCCATGTCACACCCACTCCTATTAGGGTCGGAGACTCTACACTCGAAGTTGTGGATGACTATGTCTACCTGGGACAAACGATCCAGCTGGGTAGGGCCAACTTCGACAAAGAGGTCAACCGTCGAATCCGACTCGGCTGGGCAGCGTTCGGGAAGTTGCGCGGTATCTTCACGTCCAACTTACCACAGTGTCTCAAGACGAAAGTCTATGACCAGTGTGTGTTGCCAGTTATGACCTATGGCTCTGAGACGTGGTCGCTCACAATGGGCCTCATCAGAAAGCTTACAGTCACCCAAAGGGCAATGGAGAGGGCTATGCTCGGAGTTTCCTTACGTGATCGAATCAGAAATGTAGAGATCCGCAAGAGAACCAGGGTTACCGACATAGCCCGAAGAATTGCCAAACTTAAGTGGCAGTGGGCAGGGCACATTGCTCGCAGAACGGATGGCCGATGGGGCAGAAAGGTTCTGGAGTGGCGACCGCGAACCGGAAGACGTTGCGTTGGAAGGCCTCCCACCAGGTGGACCGATGACCTGGTGAAGGTTGCAGGGATCCGCTGGATGCGGGACGCACGGGACCGGTCAATGTGGCGACGCTTGGGGGAGGCCTATGTCCAGCAGTGGACGTCTTGCGGCTGATATGATGATGATGATGATGATGCCATGTGTGTGTATACTCATGTTTTGGACTTATCTTATCTTTACTTTTAACAATCGATCGTGGTACCCACGATCGTTCTCATTAGGCAAGTATGTATGACCAATACATCAATTGTACAGCAGTGCCAAAACCCTCGGTAAGTGAGGACCGGCGTATTGCAAACGCTCGAGCTACTGAGCCGATCAGGGGACTTACCTCTAGACGTAGACCTGATGACCCTGGCCACATATTTGCCACTGAAACGTGTGCCCACCTTGCCACAACGGGGCTCAGCATCCAGCATCTCACAAGAGCTCGCTAGCGGTGACTTTAAAACAAACTGATTTCAAAAAATGTTCGCAATATCCTTCGCATCACTCACACCATTCACACTAACAGGCAGGCCTGGCCGAATACTCAATTTATTAGCGCTCTTCCAGAAACCACCGAAAATCACGCTTTGAATGCTTAAAGGCAATTATGTCAATCTTTATCTGTATCTTTGCCTGTATAATGGGTAGGCACGGAACCCTCGGAGCACGAGTTCGACTCGCACTTGGCCGGTTTTATTTTATCTAGCCGTTGCTCTCCTTCCAGATATGCTTTATAAACTCGTGAGGAAACCGGCATGTCTTAGAACCAAAAATTTGTAGAAATTTGTCATCCACCAACCAGCACTGGGCTTGCGTGGTGGATTACAACCTATTTCCTCTCCCAGTGAGGAGCCTGCACGCACAACGGACCAAATACGAGCCTAAGTGCGGCAATGAGGGTACATCTGTCCTATCCTACTTTTGTTCACGCCGGTCTCAAACCAGCCCTCATGGTACGCATCCAAATCATCTCGTAACTACTTCCTGGGCCAGCCTCGACGGCTACTTTCATCTTCTGTCACCCACTACGTGGAGACTCATGCCCAGCGGTCAATGAACTTAGGACTAAAGTAACCCACCCAATCCCATTTGAGCCAGGCAACCTTTTTGCTCACGTCTATTATGACCGTTTTGAAGCGCAGCATTCGTTTTATTTCTAAAATGCTGCACTCTACCGCACTATAACTCTATTCTTTATTATATATAGTTATCGTAAGCGCTAGACGACTGTGAAGTGCTATATTTATCTCTGTGTTTGGACATATTTTCTTGCTGTTTGGAATTCCATAGGGTGACACATATTATGTTGTCCACTATGTAACTTGTGCCTCTACCTAGACCCATTACTGGGACTGGCCGACTGGCAATGTTTGACTACGTTTATTAGCTTAGGTCTTACCTGTAAAACTAAAAGTACGTAAATAAATAAAAGTCGGTTAATCAATATTCGCATTGATAATTTCAAGAAATAACTATTAAATATGTAATGAACAAAGTCAACATAAACACTCCTCGGTATTGTTTCTCCTTCGATGAACACACGTTATTTATATCTAAATATTTGAGCGTTACATCACGAATTCACTATTAAAATACATATTTTAAGCGATAAATACGGCAATGTGTAAGTTATACAAAATTGACGGTTCAGCAATTATTTGCTTAGATATTCGCTAAGATTTATGACGTAGCATAAACAATAAGCTAGTTTGAAAGACTACTCAGTCATTTTGACAACGGTAGAAAACCATCTATCAATAAACTAGCTTCTGCCAGCGACTTCATCCGCGTGAAAAGTGTTTTCTTTTCCCAAACGAACATTATATCGGCATGCAAAGAAGCCTAAATGCTTTCCGGACTATAACCTAGGAGGAAGAGGAGATGCAAAATTTTATCCATATATTTTCAGTCGTTCTGTGTAATTATTATTACTACATTAATTATAATTACTTATATATTTAAATTTTTGACGTTTAAAAGTGCCGCTTGATGACTTAATTGAAATAAAGAAATTTGAGTTTGAGTTTGAAACAGCCATCCATCCATCCAAACTTCCGCATTTATAATATTAGCATTAGTAACAGGTAGGAAATAGAATAACAAGCTGTATCTGTCAATTTGATGATTCAAAATCAAAATCAATTTTTATATTTCATATAGGCCTGCATGGGCACTTATAAAACGTCGACAAAATGTGCACGGTTCGGGTTGGTCGTTTCCTATGGAGAAGAACCGGCAAGAAACTCCATGGTTACTCTTTTAAAAATGGTTTGGTTTTACAATATTTCCATGTTACAGCATTAGTACTTAGATATGGGGGGACAACGTAGGCCCGAATTATGACAATAAGTCGTAAGAAACAGTATATAAAAAAGTTAACAAATGTTAACTAGCATCTAGAAGGCCTACAATGTTCAAACATTCACAAAACAATCGGTAAAAGAATCTATACAAAGGTAAAAATAATAAAAATAAGTATAACAAGACTAAATTTAACATGTTGCACAAATTTTGTTATCAGTGCTGTAACTATTCTTAGCAAAGGGCTTTAAAGATGATTGAAAACCATTGTAAAAAGTCTAATTAAAAGAAGGAAAGAAAAAATGAGATTGAGAATAGTTAGAGACATCCACATATTTGTGCCGTTTACAAGTTACCAGGGAAGCTGCATGCGCAGAAGGAGCTAAGGCCAAATGTTTTTATCTTCAACGTAGTCCTTGATTTTATAATATGCTTTTTTAACAAGGATACGTTTGATGTAGTTTTTGAACCTTCCATCGGTTAGTTCTATAACTGACTTTGGCAACTTGTTATAAAAGCGTATACTGTTTATAAGAAAAGACTTGCTAGTTTTCGTTAATCTGAATTTGGGTATTACAATTTCGTGCTTACTGCGTGTATTTAAATTATGGAAGTCGCTTCTAGTTTTGAAAAGCCCCCGATTTTTACGGACATACAAAATACATTCCAAAATATAAAGTGAAGGTAGAGTCAGTATATCGATCTCTTTAATTTTTTTTCTGAGGGATTCGCGAGGACCCATTTTATAGATTGCGCGGATTGCCCTCTTTTGTAGGATGAAAATTGAGTCAACGTCTGCTGCTCATCCCCACAGCAGAATGCCATAAGACATAATACTGTGGAAATAAGCATAGTATACTAACATAGCTGTAGCTACATCGGTTAGCTGCCTTATTTTCCTTACTGCATATGCAGCCGAACTTAACCTACCCGAAAGAGTTCTAATGTGCGCGCCCCACTGCAATTTTGAATCGATAGTAATCCCTAAGAATACAGTTTCCGTTATAACTTCAAGATTTTTGCCGTCAAGATTTAAGTTTAGGTCATGTTGTGGTACATTTGGTAAAGAGAACTTTAGACATTTTGTTTTTTTCGCATTCAGTAAAAGATTGTTAGCTGCGAACCATTTTGAGAGAACAATTAGACTTTCGTTGACATTTATGACATCCGTATCTTGCCTATCTATTTTAAAAATTAGCGAAGTATCATCAGCAAATAGAATTATATCCGATAATTTGGCCATCATAAAAGGGAGATCATTTATGTAAACAAGAAAAAGGAAAGGGCCGAGAATTGAACCTTGGGGCACGCCCATCTTGACTAGAGACCCGGAGGACGTCGTCCCATTAACATTTACTTTTTGCTGTCTGTTTGATAAATAGGAAAGCACGAGATCAGCAGATTTTCCACGAATTCCGTAGTGGTGTAATTTACAGATCAGTGTGTTGTGGTCGACGCAGTCGAAAGCTTTTGAGAGATCACAGAAAATGCCAATGGCATCCTGGGACCTCTCCCAAGCCTCCAAGATGTGGCTGATGAGTTTTACTCCCGCGTCCGTTGTCGAGCTACCTTTCGTGAAACCAAACTGTTGACTATGCAGTATCCCATTTGAATTGAAGTGAGACAACATCTGTTCCAGCATGATTTTTTCAAAGATTTTACTCAATGCTGGAAGCACGGATATAGGTCTATAATTAGAAGGATCACTCTTACAGCCTGATTTGAAAATTGGTACTACTTTACTGTGTTTCATCAAGTCAGGAAAAGTGCCGCTGTCCAAACATTGATTGAATATGCCTGTTAGGACAGGAGCAATTGAGTCAATAATATCTCCAAGAATCCTAACGGATATCCCCCACAAGTCTTCAGTATTTTTTTTATTGAGACTTTTGAACGCGTTTTTAATTGAATCAATACATATTGGCTTAAATTTAAAGATTGGTATGTCTTTAGTAAAGTTTTCTTTAAGAAGAGCTTCAGCTAATTTAGATGAGGAAGGAAGAGACTTCGTAACCTCTAACGGAATGTTGGTAAAGAAATTTTCTAATGTCTCAGCGACTTCTTGCCTATCAGAAATGGTTTGATTAGTTATTTTCAAAGACAACTCATTCTGATCGCGTTGTTGTATCTTTCCAGTTTCTTTATTAATTAATTGCCACACAGTTTTTATTTTATTATTAGAAACACCAATTTTGTTAATTATTATTTGAGATTTTGCTTGAGCGCAGACTCTTTTGAATATTTTGGAATAGTTTCTAACATAAGTGTGAAAAACTTGATCGGAAGTCAAAGAGTTTTCGTAATATAAATTATATAAGATATCTCGGCTTTTTCTTATGCCCACAGTGGCCCATTCACTAAATTTCGATTTGGAATTGTTGACTTTAACTGTTTTTACAGGACACGTTTTATTGAATTCTTGGCAAACTGTTGAAAACAACGTGCCGTAATTTATATTGGGGTCGTTTGAATCAAAACTGGCGTTACAAATGTTGCTTAAAACATTATTATTAAAAGAGATTCGAGTTGCAGTCGAGTTGGAGGAAATAATCTCATCTTTGGCTTAAGGGCGAAATGTAGTTTCGATTCATTGTTGAGTCCCAGTCACTTTTTGAACGTCTTACCAAAATTTTCAGAGTTTGTAAAGTTACTGAAACATCTGTATAAATAACACGTATAAATCCATCTCTTCCATATTTTCCCTTAAGTTAGTTCGATACTTTCTGTGAGAACATGAACAACTGTTGCTGAGTTTTGTTGTTTCTTCTACACTCAGCTTATGAGAAATTCTTTTGTTATTTTTGTTAAAGTTTACTGTTCTACTTTAACCTAATATGGCATGTATCGATCAAGGATATTTTCGGTATTTCAAGGATTATAGATATTACAAACGTAATATTGTCAAGGTTAACAAAGTTAATTATTCCATTATTGTCATTACAAAATTTTCCAACGCAATAGGAAGATTTTTAGTTAATTGATGTTATTTGTTCTATGATGATCTCTAATGGGTTATGTGTTAGATATACGCGGCATTCCAACATTCAAAAGTGCCGTTTAGCGGCTTAATTGCAATAAAGGTTAAAGGTTATTACACTATTTAAACAATAAAATTTAAATAAAATAGAGTAATATGAAAAAGAACGTAAATATCAACATATTCCAAGGACTTGTGAGGTACCTACTGTTTAAATATATACTGATATACACCGTCACACATTTTTCACACAATGTCAATCTTGTATTCTGCCACCAACAATCATGAACCCATTACAAATACATATATGTTTTTTGGGAGCGATCAACAATAGTTACATCATATGAGTTAATCACAGTGCTAACAGTGTTTAAGAAGCTTTTGTCAAATTACTTGTGAGAAGTAATATTCAACTTTCAAGTAACAAACTTTAAAAATATGCAGACATAAAATATCCAAGGACGTTATCACTACCTGCAAAATCACACTACTAGCACTCGTAAAACACGGACATCTAGTCTGAAATGCGTCCTGACTGCAACGAAGTGAATTACCGCAGGATTCAGGAAGGTAAGTAATGTGTTGTAAAGTGCTGCCCCCTAGCGGCGCGGCTGTTGCCACCCACTGCCAACTGTGCTAACTGCTGACTGCAAACATCTGTGAACTGATGTCACCAGGTAGAAAGGTGCAGAAGATAAACTATATACCATGACCAGAAATCGACTTACACATAGACAAGTACACTGATTTAGTATACTCAAATAGAGTTACTGGTGCACTGTATAATTTACATAAAAACAATAAAGTACAAAGGCACTGCTTACTTCTTAAGATATTTTTACCAGCCGACCCGCGAAAAGGCAAAATGAAAAAGAAATGTGGACAATAGTGTGTGAGAACAAGAAGAGAAGAAAAGTGAACGACTTAATCTAAGATATTAAAACATAGGCACCTACACAAATATTGTAAAAGTGAATATATACTTATATAAATACATTATTTAAAAAAAAAAAAAATATAAAGGTCATATCTGAGAGGAGAGATAATGCACTTTTATTTAATAAATAAACAATCGCTTTTTGAAAAGCGAGATAGATTTTAGATCTCGAATGCTAGGCGGAAGTGAGTTCCACAATTTTACAGCAAGCGGAGAAGGAATGGGAATAATAGCTGGTTTCATGAGGATGGGATTTAAGGAGAGCTCTAAGATGCGCGAAGTGGAAGATTTACATGGTGCGTCTCTATAGCGAGCGTAAGACAATCGCTCACGCAGGTGGGACGGGCGGGCGGGGGTCTAATTAAGATTGTTATTTATTGTTTAAATTTTTTACACGTAATAATCATTGGACATAGGAGATCAATGCGAGCGTTGTCACTCGTTGTATAGAACGGACCTTCTGTATCTATTTATCTTGTGGATCGAGTTATTGTGTGAAAACTTTCTGATGTAATTTGACGGCAAGTTTTTGCGTGCGGTCCTAATGTTACAAGTTGTTAAAGGGAAGTTAGGATTAATAATAGGTGTATGCAAAAACTGATTTCGTTCGTTTGTTCTAGTAGCTGAAAGCGCTAAAGCATAACGGGCTATATAACATCACGCTACGACCAATAGGAGCGCAGCATAAATGAAAAATGTTGCTTTTTGAGAGCTTCCTTGTGTAAACGATTTAAGTTAAGCAACAATCATATTTGTAGGGCAGGTAGGGTAGGGTAGGTAGTCAGTTGACGAGAGCAAAGCCGCGTGGGACAGCTAAACTCTCTAACTCGCTAACTTTCTTTTAGTATTATATAACTGCACAGCGCATGTGTGAGTACTATGTACATAACTCTATCCTCTTTTCTCTCTTTATCTACTATATCCTTCCCCTCGGACCACGAAAGTGTTTAGACGTGCATTGCGTACAAGATATTTTTTCTTAAATTTGTATTCCAAATTAATAGTTATTTCAAAATTAAATGTTAAATATATTTCGCAAAAGTACTAGGTGCGCATAAAGTTTGAACAGAACGCGAAACGCAGAGTACTGGAAAAAACAAGCCGACAACAGTAAGCCTTGCGTGCGCGATCCTTGTCGGCTGCCACAACTCAAGAGCGATAGTGATTAGCGAGTAACTTATTTATGTTTACTTTGCTTTGTCTTGTTTTTGTAGTTCTGATTATACAAATTAGCAAGTTAGGGTAACATGCCTAAGGCAACACCCAAAACTCCTCCGAATCAGTTCTCATCGCGTTCGGAGTCTGATATCCGGAAGCTGCATGCAGACGAAGACTCGGAAGGGAAAATCACCCAGAGGGCCAAAGGCAGATGCCTTTCAGATGAAGTCACTGGTGATGAACTGGATATTTTTAAAAATGATATCAAGAAGATGATCACTGAGATGATGTATACTCAGAGCACCCGATTGGACAAATTGAAGGACATATTAAAGGCATAAAAAAACACTACACGGAAATTAAGGTCACAAATAACGATCTCAAAAAGGAAATGACAGCGGTCTCTGATCAATTACAGTCACTCGAAAATAAAATTACGGGACTAGAAAATCTACGTGGCTCCATGGCAAACCAGCTAGCTACGCTAGAAAACAAGTTGGAAGTTCTCGACCACAATCTTATCAAGGCCTCTATAGAATTACGCAATGTACCTAAAAGGCATAATGAGACCAAAACAATGCTGTATGAAACTATAACGCACCAATCAGGACATATATGCCTTGATACAGAATCTGCTAATATCCGTGATATTAGGTGATAATATATATTATTATTTTATTAATATTCGTGATATTGTAAGACTACCCTCAAAAAAGGAAAATTTAACATCGAGTTTATCAGTCGAGTTCTGTAATACGCTGACGAAAACGATTTTTCTTGCTGCTGTTAATGACTATAATAAACGCAATCCTAAGGACAAGATAATATCAACCCATCTGAATATAAAATATGCACAGGAAACACCTATTTACATCACCGAGCTTTTAACAGCGAATACTAAAAGGTTATTTTACCTTACTAGAAACCACGCTAAGCAACACCAGTATAAATATTGTTGGACGTCGAATGGAAGAGTTATGCTAAAAAAGGATCCTGATAGCCAGGCTATCTTGATAAAAAGCGAAGAACAACTGAAGCAGCTGGCGACAATCATCAAAGCATGACTGCTTGCATTTAAGTATACCCTGCTATATCATACGTTTTATTAGATTATCCTTACGATTTTTTCGAACTTATATGTTAAAATATTAAATACAAACACAAACAAAACTCACACACTTAACTATTATGATCCACACAACATACTCTCATACATTAATAACTCAACACCAACATATTACATCTTCACCATGGTACCCTTTACATATGCTTGCATTCATCCCTATTTTTCCTTACCTAGCTACTTCAATATCATAAAAAATAGGTTTTTAAATTTATTACTCCCAATCATAAGCTTCCCACACACTCCCCTAAAACAAATACCACCCTATTTTCTCGTAACCATCAAACAACTTTTACCTTACCGCAAAAATGCTTAATACCATAAACAATTTAATTGACAACATCAACGAACTATATGTATAAACTACCTATACATGCGCACCTGAAAAAACACTCTCCATTGTGAAGTGTCCTAAAAACTTCATTAAGATCCTGACACAAAACATTCGCTCTGTAAACCGTAACTTCTTAAACTTGCAAACGCTTCTGCACCGAATACCTTTCGATTGCGATTTGGTTGTTTTAACTGAATGCTGGTTACCTTGTTCTAGCAATAGCACTATCCCGATTCTCATTAATTACTCCGCGTTCATGACAACCAAACATATAAATCAGAGTGATGGTGTAGTGGTGTATTCGAAGTCGGACATGTCTGTTACATGCGAAAAACCAGATTTCCACCGATCTGCATCGGGTCTTATCATAAAAATTAACTTTGACTTTGCGATAATCTGTATTTATCGATCGCCGTCAAAAGTCAATATAAACAGCTTTCTCTCAGTTCTTAACGACATTCTTCCGTCACTACATAGATTTAAATCGGTAGTTATAACTGGTGACCTGAACGTGGACATTAAACCTAACAAATCTGACATGCGCGCCCACGATTACCTAAATTGCCTCTCTTTTCACGGTTATCTTCCTGCCCACACCTTACCGACCAGGGATGGCAATTGTTTGGACCACACGTTCCTCAAAACAATTTCCCCCACGCACACATTTGTCTTAAGCTCCACAATAACTGATCACTCCTCCTCCTTACTTTGCATTCACGATAAATGTCTACGAACGGTCACAAACTCCCTTATAACAAAAATAGACTATGAAGGACTTGACAAAACAATTTCAAAACTGGACTTCACTCCTATTTTCAGTATAAAAGACGCAAATATAGCTACCGATAGATGACTGAACTTAATAACTGTATCCATTTCTGAAAATACCACAGTTAAAAGTTTCATTAAAAAATTGAATCCTCAAAATGTGGATCACATCTGGTTTGTTACGGTGCATAAGAAACAGGGATGCTCTACATAAGAAAGTTAAAAATTGCCCAGGAAATGAAATTCTAAAAATGACTTACCTTCGATACAGAAATTTTTGTATTAGTGTTTTAAAGAAAGCAAAGAAAACTTATGATACAGAGGAACTAAATAAAGCTAGTAAAAACCCAAAAACACTATGGGACACTATTAAACGGGTAACTAACACTACTAAAACTAAGAATACATCTGTTCAATTACTAATTTTGTCATCTACACCTATTGAGTCTTGCAACACTATTAACTCATACTTCGTAAACACTGGCGAGAGGCTTGCAAATGATATAATTCACACCAGTACTACACAGCCATTGACAGTCACTCAACCCACTTCTCATATCACATCGACTTTATCGTTCGTCCTCGACCCTACTGACATTGATGAAATTACAACAGTCATCCATTCTTTGCGCTCTGATGCGGCAACTGGCTGGGATGGCATATCAACCTACATCCTGAAGAGGTACTCAATTTCCCTGGCACCCATACTATGCCATACTTTTAACCTCTGTTTCGAGACTGCCGTCATTCCCTCTTTTTTTAAAAAGGCAATCATTCACCCAGTCTTCAAGGGAGGCGACGGGAACCTGCCGAATAATTACCGTCCCATTGCAGTACTGACTGCCTTATCCAAGGTACTAGAACGGCTTATCAATAAAAGACTTGTATACTACCTAGAACATTACCAACTAATATCACCACAACAATTTGGATTTCGTAAAAACAAATCTGCCTGTGACGCAGTTCAGGAATTAACTAACAATATCGTACACAACCTGAACACTAATAAAAAGGTCCTTACGGTATTCTTAGACCTTGCGAAGGCGTTTGACACCGTTCCCGTCCGTTCTCTCTTACTCAAACTTGAAAAGATGGGCATCGTGGGATTGCAACTTGATCAATTTCAAAACTACCTCACAAATCACTCTCAGATAGTCAAGATTGACCGTCACAACAGCAATTTGCTCCCCATCTACTAAGGCGTTCCGCAAGGAAGCATATATGGACCCACTTTATTTCTAGTTTTCATAAATGACTTATGCAATATAAATATCCCAAATGCCAAGATAACATCCTTTGCAGATGACACTGCTATCACTTTTGTCGGTAACACATGGTCTGATCTCGAAGACAAGGCACAGCATGGCTTTAATGTAGCGCTAAACTGGCTTTATTTCCATATGCTTACACTTAATACCTCTAAAACCATACCTACTCGATCAGTTCTGCTACCCAACCAAACCCACCAGTAGCACTTAAAGCTCACACATGCAATTTGCTTACTCAAGTTTCATGCCACTGTGCAACTATATCCTCTACGGATGAAATCAAATACCTAGGTGTTATTAAAGATAATAATCTTAAATTTAAATCTCATGTTAATGTCCTTACTGGCAGAGTTCGCAAACTTCTATATATCTTCAAAACCTTAAGAAATATTGCTAATCCTATAATTATACGTAATATCTATTTTGCCTCATGCCTATCTATAATTACCTATTGCATTCCCTGTTGGGGTGGTGCTGCAAAAACTATCCTTAAACCGTTGGAAATTGCACATCGCGCCATACTGAAAGTGGCTACCTTCCGTCCACTAATTTATCCAACTAATCAGTTATAAAAAAACTGCAACGTTCGCAACGTGCGGCAACACTTTATTTTACAATTAATTTTGTTGCAACACCGTATAACCCCCTATATTGAAATTACCAAACGCCGAAAAGATAAAATATGTACTCCTCCAAAAACTCGCTTGTCGTTTACTAGAAGATTCTTTTATTATTTAGGTCTGTCTCTTTATAATACAATAAACAAAAATTGTCCAATATATAAATTGTCTTATCATAATTGTAAAAAGACCATCCGCACATTCCTTCCAAATAAAACCTACGACGAAACAGAAAACTATTTAATTTAATTCAATTATGATAAGTTTGTAAATTGTACAACTCACTCAAAACATAGACCCACACAAATACAATCTCCTTACTTACGCACGCTTACACTGACTTACACAGCCGCACGCTCACGCACATACATACACGCACACACAGCACACACGCACAAACACACACGCACACACACACAAATGCGCTCGCGCTTGAAAAATTATAGATTTTAAGAATTGAAAAAAATAACTTGTAGAAATTAAATTGTAGCAATACAATAAGAGGGTATCGGCACTGTTACTCCTTAATACAGGCTATTTCATAGCCTAGCAAGGTGGACAGCACGTCACCCACTTGATTGTCAGAAATTTACAACTACCTACTTTGAAAAACTGTTAAATGTACCTACTGCAACCTGTTTTTATATATATAAAGATTATTATATATATAACTGTAAATGTACATTTACTGTACCTTTGTGTCGTTCGTTGACTTGTGTGTGCCCTGGCAGTTGAGAGTGTGTCATGCTCTCTCAAATGTCTCTCTATTTTATTTTATGAATTGTTTGTTTTACTCAAGGCGCTTTTTAGTGCACGTGTTTTTACATTGTTCTCAAATTGTATTTTTCCAACAAGAATGATGTTACCAAATAATTATAATTAAAACTGATGGAGAAAAGTGTCTGTGGAGTTTCTTAAAAGTTCTTCTCTATAGAGACCTAGTGACGCTTGCGAATGTGCAACTATATTCATATTTTGTTTGGCAATTCAAAAGTATCTATGTATGGTTTAGTTGAATTAAAAATATATTGTTTCTTTTTGATATTTTGTTAATTAAAATGGTAGAAATGTCTGCATATTAGTTTCGGAGAAATGCGTGGACAAACATACATATAAAAAAACAAACATACAAAAGAACTATGGCGGACCTATTTAGACCCACAAAGAGTGTGAATATTGATCAATTCCAACAGTATTACATACATATTTCGGTTACAATTACTATTTAATTACTAGAAAATGATCATCATCTTTCTGCCCTACTCCCACGTTACTTGGGGTCGGCGTCACACATTTTGTTCTTTTATTCCGTTCTGTGTCACGCTAACATTGACTACATTTTCTTTTCTTCTCTTCATCCATTCACATTTATATTCACATCTCTTTTAATAATTTCTACCTCTTGAGGTTCATAAATTAAATCCATACTTCAAAATCAGGGCAAAGGCATCCACAAAATTACCTCAAAACACAATTTAACTTACCATTGTCACTAACTTTATCAGCAATTCAATTAGGAACTGTAGGTACTAAAACTCTTTCACTTGAGGCATGAGCCATGCTGTCTTCCTCAAGTTATAATGCCACTATCTGATAAAATCACATTTTGAGTTATAGTCGTAAAAATCAAAGCTGTTTGTCAACTACGAGTATAAATCATAGGCCTGAGTTTCCGGTGTAAAAATAGATCTAATTGCGAACTTTTGAATAGCACATTGTTAGTTTATATCAATGGATTAACGGTCCACGACCTGAACGGGGCCAATGACAGAGCTATTCAGGTAGCCACATTTTGGGGGAAAATTGATAAATCTTATCAAAAATTGGTTTGTGCATATAAAAAAATTGGGGATCTTACGAGAACCACTCAACAATAAAAAATCTTTTAAAAGTAGAATCATGTAAGGCAGATGGAAAGATTTTTTTTCTAATTATGATGCCATCGAAAATTTTAAACCGAGCCAATTGTCAGATAGTGGCATTCTAACTTAAGGACGGCATCGCGAGCCTCGAGCCTCCTAATAATGAAATTCTCCACCATTTAGTTTTTTGCCCGAACTCAGTCATTTGTGATGACAGAGCAGTTCAAAGACGTCGCCAAAGAATTTTATTGTGTTAAGAAGGTTAGCCGCGTTAAGTAAACTTAAGACAAAACGCGACGAATTTACGAAACGCAGGACAAATATAAGGGAGCGTGCGCTTCGTTGAGGTGAAAGTTGTGAAATTTTAATAAAATCTGGTATCTTAAATTATACTACGGAGTCAGGTAATCCTGTAAAGTGCTAAATAAATACATAAAATATCTTTATTTCAGACCTATATCAGTCCATAAGTTGTTAGTGGTTAGTAACAGATTGTGCTTAAATGCTATGTTAGTTTTATTAGTACTTAATTCTATTTAACATAAACCTATACATATTTCCAGCCTGTGTCTTTGGATGGGGCAGTCTACTCTGCCAACAATCATTTTCAAGATGCTGTTCCGAGTGTTACGCAAGCGTTGCAGTAAGGAAGCCGCTTTCTTGTGCATGATAGCTTGAAAGCCGTCTGTACGAGCTGCAGCAAACATTACCGATGCACTGCAACGTCGTGGCAACCGCAATAGCGAAAAAAATACATGTAAATAATTCAGATATCCTTACATAGTATAAAAAAGTAGCTTCCCGCTGTCTGTCCCTATCTATGCTTAGATCTTTAAAAACACGCAACGGATTTTGGTTTATATGTATAATACACGCGGGTGAAGCCGCTGGCAGAAGCTAGTTACTAATAATTGGTAGTTCTAGAAATCTCGAATACTGGTCTAACTCGATAAATCAATACTTTTATATAACTTGCATTATCACACTGCTGCGCAAAAGTCTCATATTTTTGCTTTCTCCGGCCAATCGCCCTAAACACCTCAGAAAACTTTTAGTAAAAAAATATTGTTAATCAATAACGACTCGTGATGGTCTACCATTATTTAAGCTTCCGTGTTGTTTACACTTATTAGAATTGCGATGTATTTTAGTGTTGATGCGTACTTGTTGAAGTGAGGAGAAAACCATGATTACAAACCAATTTATACGATGTTGGTCTCTAAGCGGAGCCGTCGTAACAAATTGTCGTAGCTGCCTACGCCACCTACGAACAACGGTACAACGTATGGTAACTACCTTTCCTTTAGGGCTTGTAAGAGACAACCGACAATACTATCCAAGACAAGTGACATGTCATCAGCGGAAACGAGTGTCAACCAATTTTTTGTTACGTGTCGGTGATTCCATTCACGATTTCTTCCAATGATTTGTCGTAACAAAAACCACGCTATAATTCGGCAGCTCTTAACAATTATTCTGAGTGATAGGATCTCAATTAGTATAGTCCCTGTGTTTGCCACATAGGACCGATTTCCAAATTGAGTATTTGGAGTTAAGAACTTGTCAAACCCCAATTTAATGCCAAATTTTGTAAATTTTTCTGATAAAGTAGATGCAAATGCAAACACAAATGCTCAACTTCAAATTCTTAATTTTGCCTTCGGAGTAATATAGCTATTTAAGTTATCAATAAGAAGAATGAAGAAGACTTGACATGAAAAGTTTGCTTCAATTCTTCATTCTTTTCTCCATAAAGACAGCACGCACTAGTTTCCTTCGCACGGACATTACCGTATCGTCTTAATCCTCATATTTATCCGCTCGGCGCAGCCGCGAGCTGCTAATTATTCCACACAGACAGACAGATACACACAGACACACACACACCCAGAGAGATACAGACACACAGTCACACAGACGCGCAGACAGAGTGAGCAACACGATCTATTGTCAAGGCGTAAAGTTCGTAGATGTGGTGTTTCTATAATTGGGGGTTGTTACATTGTTGAGGGATTAGTGAACAGTGAATTTTAGATAAGGTTCATGAAGGATAAAACAGTTATTTAAAGGGATTGTAGTTTTTGGTCAGGTCATAGATTGTTATAATTGTACTTATTAAGAACGTCATAAACCATATTCAGCGTTTATTTAGATTTGATTTTCTAAAATGGTGATATGGATTCACTTCAGAGTCTTATTTTTCATTGATTTGTAGATGTATGTTTATATTTTCAAATTGAAATGGCTTAAAACTACATAAATATATACTACATAATATATAGTACGAGCGCCCACGATGAAAACCATGTCACATTATTATACGGTCAAAACTGTATAAAATCGCTAGATGAGATGTATCTGAACCCGGCTAAGTAGCCTCTGGGCAGTACCGACCAAAACTTTACAATGTTATGGAGGAGGGGGGGTTAATTTATGCTACATCAAAAAAAAACAAATATACAGTTTTATTACAATATGTCTGATATTAAAAATGTACATAGCTTTCGTAATTTTTGTTACGAATAAGTTCGTTTTCAGACATTTTGCGCGTCACTTGTGGCCTGAGCGCATTTTCAAAAGTGTTAAAAATTTAAACATACCTGTCCAATTTTTTCAATTAGTCTAGGTCCAATGTTTTTTTAAATCTTTTGTACGGTTGCCGAGATTACCAGAAGATTGTTTTCAGACATTTTAAAAGATAACTCCAAAAACGAAAAGAATGCGGAGTCGCTTCAAAATGGTTTCAACACATACACACACTTTACACTTTAGGCACACTTTCTTTTAAAAATGTGTTATATGTGTTCACTTGGAAATATGATTTTCAGAAAATTTGCTATGGGTTTGTTTCTTGCTTCATTATTAATGTTCTCAAATGGTCGCCTGGATATGTGTGACGTTAATCCTAATGAAATTTACTTATCTCTAATGTCATCTTATTTGTTCCTCCTATTTTGTCCCACAGCTGGGCCGGATTTCCATTCTGCCCAGTGTTTCGTCTTTTTTATCAAACCACCGTAAAAGTACGGCTAAATTAATTTTTGTTGCTGCATATGAGCGTTTGTTCCCCTTTAATATAACTTAATTACAACATCGTAGTTACAAAAACAAATGACGGTTTGAGCGAGCTTTTACAAACACAGAGTCGAATCAACTCGTAGCGCGTAGCAACATCATAGCGGCCGGCATAGCGAGATTCGTAGACACCTCGTAGCGCGTAGCACTGTATTACCGCGTGGGCATTCGTAGAATTTGTAATTAGAAAATGGTGGTATATTATTGATATTAGTAAACTCTATGTGGGACAGCCCAGCAGTGGGACTTAATAAGGTAGATAGAATTTTAAGGGACTCATTAAAAAAAAGAATTCCTGGAGATCAAAGAACTCTGTTGATGGCAAAAGCTTCGCCGACTACATAAATATATATATATAACTGACAAAATATTGGTATTCTGAAGGTGTGATTGTGAAAATTAAAATATTAACTTTGTTGTCCATTTTGCGGTTTGGTTACATTTAAGCACATAATTATAAATCACCACACATTAATAAGCTCAATAATTAGAATCACACATGACTGTATCTGAAATCACAAATTTAGAACCACACATGACTGTATCTGAAATCACAAATTTAATTAATGACCATTCCATTAGTATACTATATATTGAAACTAGGACTCCAAATAATATCTTTCTTTCAAAATAAACGCTATTCAGCTATAGTGTGTAGATAACATGAGTGTGTTTATGTTGTTAATACATTTGTTTTGTTGTGTCATTGATAATTTTTATGTAAATTTGTCTGTTTTCATAATATAGGTAGAGTTAGGTATTTTTGTTGCTAATTAATTGGTTATATCAATGTTTGTTTGTGTTTGCAATTGCACATTTGCTGTATTATTTTTTAAGTTAATTAGTTATTTAACAAGCAAATTCCATTTATCTAATAAAGTTATAAACGTGAATATGTTTGTAACTCATTCAGGTTAAACTACTGAATAAAAAATAAATAAAATAGTTTATTTCTTTAACGGTTCTCTTACAATATTATTCAGTGGCTGGAACTACCCAGGAAGCATGTAGTAATGCTTGTATTGGGTGGTTCCGCTCTTCCCTAGGATCAATATACATATTTTTAGTTAACTAGTTAACTTAACTACTGAATGGATTTTGATGAAACTTTACAGTGATATAACCTAGACATAGGCTAGAGATATAGTGAATCCGCGGGTAGCAGCTGGAATAGAATAATATCGTCGCTTACATGCGTCGCAGAATTCTTAGTCTAATTATTTCATCAAGTCAGAATGGAAGTCGACCCCAAAAGAGTTGGAAAATAGCTAGAAAGATTAAATATGCGAACTGCAAAAAAATATAATAAATAATGAGTGGTCTACCATAATATAACTGCGAAATATTTTAAAATCTTTTATTTTCATATTGTTTTTTTTTCGGCATTGGCCGATTTTCATGATTCTTACGTCAATCGATTCGTCTTACCTTGCCAATGTCACTGTTTACATAAAAATTATTAAAAATGGCAACTTTTGAGCGCCATATTCATAAGATCTAGAATTATGTCACTTAACTTATCATGCATTGTCATAAAAAATAAACGTGTAAGCAAAATTTCATCTTAATCGGTGGAGGATAACTGCTTTAAAATTCAGTCGCAAGATTTGACCCGAACAAACTTAGACACATACATACATACATTGCAAGTTAAATAAAACCTTGAAAAAAGCAACAATTCTGAGTGTTCTAGTATAGAAAACAGTTAAAACGAAATATCTGTGGCTAATGAAATGAGAATAGCTCGCAGAACATAAAAGAAGTGATATTGGAAAATTGACATTTTAAACGGAAAGAACAAAAGCAATACTCCTTTTTGTGTACCACATGGGTACATACTAAAGCACATTGACAAATGCTATTGAATGGCTGTTTACACAATGGGCCGTGTTTTACTATTTTAATGTCAGTCAGTCAATTTCTAGTGTCAGTCAAAGAGTCAATGGGACCTTGCGTTGCCTGTACCGTCTGGGGAACTTTCTGCCTGCAAAAACGAAGACTATGCTTGTGCAGACTTTAATTTTCCCTATAATAGACTATGGTGACGTGTGCTACTTTGATCTGAATGCGGTATTCCTGGATAAGCTTGATAGGCTCCTAAATAATTGCATCCGGTTCATATTCAACCTGAGGAAATATGACCATGTGTCGAGCTGCAGATCTGAACTCAAGTGGATGCCCATTAGGCAGAGGCGAAATTTGCGCGCTTTGACCACGCTTT
Organism: Orthosia cruda; assembly: GCA_964057195.1. Taxonomy (NCBI): domain Eukaryota; kingdom Metazoa; phylum Arthropoda; class Insecta; order Lepidoptera; family Noctuidae; genus Orthosia; species Orthosia cruda. The sequence continues at coordinate 57,037,810 of OZ059826.1, read as the reverse complement.
TCTCCCTACTCAACTCTCCCACTCCTCCTTCTTATCTCATACCTCACTTTCAATATTTATGTACTTCACACGCTAGGAATCTGCGTTCGTCTAACAATCTTCTTTTGCTTTGTCCTTCTCATACTTCTGATTTTATTCATTCTTCCTTTCATATTCAGTCCATTCTTCTCTGGAATGCGCTACCTCTCGATATCAGGACGGCCACCAGTCAATATGCATTTAAGCGGAAGTTACGGCATTACTTTCTACACCAATAGCAGATTCGACTCAATCACCTTTCTATCACTTATATATATATATATATATATATATATATTATAGGAAATATATATGTATGTTTATTTTAACTATTCTTCAATTTTACTTTAATAATAGTTTATATTTTTTTATGCACCTGCCATGTTATCTCTCCACCACTCTTGGTTGACTGGTAGAGAATGCCTCAGGCATTAAGTCCGCCTATGTACATGTATGTTGCATGAAGTTTTAATAAATAAATAAAATGTAGGTCTGCTTTGGTATTGTGGCTGCCTCAAAACATAGTTACAAAGCCAGTAACTTTGATTTGTTTAATGTGAATACATACATCTATGAAATATTTTGTGCTATAGTGCTGCGATTGTTTGCTGATTCAAAGTAATTAGTAATACAATAGATTTATTGGAGCTTTTTTATTATGTATGCGAGAAGTGTTTATGAGAATCTATTTCATTGTCATGGTCACTTACAAGAATTATGGGTGAATGTTTTTAATTTTATAATTTTATTTAAAAAATATAAATAATATTGTAATCTTTTGTTTACGTCTTTTTAGTTCGCTTCTTAAGGAGTCGGGTTTTTTGATTTAATATTTTTTTATTTATGTATAACTTTTTAGTTAGCATTTGTTTTAGAATTAGGTACATTTAAACATATAAGTATTATATTTTTGAAATCACCTTTCAAAACCCATTATTTAGATACCCTACTCGATGGGTTAGGAAGAAAAATAAATTCAGGCCACCACAATATGGCGCTAGGTTAAGGCGAATCGATTGACGTAAGAATCATCAAAATCGACTAACGCGTTTGTTCTCTAGAATGCCACATAGGAACAAACATACATACATACATATACTGATAAACACATTACCCTCCTTCGGCAGTCGGATAAGAATTATTTTATTTAGTTTTCGAACAATGCTTAAAACTAAAATATATAGAAAACCTGGCTTCCGCCAGCGACTTCGCCTACGTGTAACTTAAAAAAATCCTTAGAGAACTTACTCCCATCATAAAAAGTATCCGAAATCATAGCCCAGGAGATGATCTACCTGTGTGCACCTTTTGTCGACGTTTTATAAGTGCCCATGTAGGCTTATGTGAAATAAAAAACTTGATTTTGATTTTGTGTGCCAAGTTTTATTTAAATCCGTTCAGTCGTTAACACGTGAAAAGGTTACAGACAGACAAGGTTACTTTTGCGTTTATAAAATTATTTTGGATTTAATTAATCTTACTATAACTCATCCATCGAAATAATATTGTTTATTTTTATTAATACAGTGTTCTTCCTAATCCATCTTTTCATCTTCACATCCTATACTAGAACACAATCGGCCGTATTCGCATGAACCTTTCACCCACATTACGCAAGCGGTGCCGCTTGAAGAGCACTAGTAATAAGTCTGCTGTTCCCGCCGACTGAAGATACGTCCGCGTGAACTCATCAGCTTGCATTGTTGTGCCGATCGGTGCGGGCCCACTGTTGTAGACGATACGGCTGTTCACAATAAATGATTTATCTTCAGAATGCATGATTGGGATCTACGTATATATTCTAATGATCGGTTCCTGAATTTAGAGTTGTAAGTTAGGTATTCTTCAAACTCAAATTTAACCAGAAGCTCTGTTAAATTTTGGGATTTCAAGGTAGGGTTTGCAGATTCTTACCTCGAATTTTCCTCCACTTGAATCAATGCCAGCTCACACTCCCACTATCAAATTGTTATTGGTGAAGATCTGATGAAGAACTTCGGATATATACAACAGAACTCTTCAATAAATAACGGCAAATCTCTCGGGATTGCTGCAATCGCATGTCTGTTTATTGTTTCATAACATAACATCACGCCAGTACGCTCTTAAGGGGTACGCAGATATCTCATTTCACCGGTTATGTTCAAGTTTCATGAAATCTATTCTGGCGTTATTAACTAAAAAGTAAAAAATAAAAAAACTTTTTGCAAAAAAATACTACCGACTTCCAAATGCAAATCTACAAAGTGAAAAATAACTCTCTCTCACTCACTAACTCATCATCATATCAGCCAAAAGACGTCCACTGCTGGACATAGGCCACCCACAAGCGTCACCACTTTGATCGGTCCCGTGTATCTCGCATCCAGTGGATCCCCGCAACCCTCACCAGGTCATCGGTCCACCTGGTGGGAGGCCTTCCAACGCATCGTCTTGCGGTTGGCGGTCGCCACTCCAGAAACTTTCTGCCCCATTGGCCATCCGTTCTGCGAGCAATGTGCCCTGCCCACTGCCACTTAAGACATTAAGGTAGACATAATCAACAACAATTTCGAGTGAAGAGTCTCCGTCCTTACCTTCACCTTGGTTTTGGCCATGTTCATCCTAAGACTAACTATCACTTAAATCTAACTGGCGAAATATACGTAGGTGTATTATAGGTACCTCTATACCTATCCCTTCCGGGAATACCGGCGTGATATTGTATGTTATAAACACACTGTGAGAAATAAGAACCCGTAGTGTAGGTATCGTTAATGTTGATAATAACTTAGCATATACAGCAACAAGTAATATCTGACCACATCACTTTGGTTGAACTAAACGCGTTTACCGTAATTGGCTTATTTAGCCGTAATGAAGTCTAATAAAAAGCATTAAGTACTTATTAAAGAAATAAATATTTTTAAGAACTCATAATTTACAAGCCAACTGCTAATAATGGAGCGAATAATCTTAATGAGTTTTAAGGAAAAACGTTTTAGCTTTATTTCGGGGAAATTATTAGGGATTGTTAAAATTTTGCTCGATTACTCTACAATAACAACCGTCAATACCGAACAATTTAATCGTAACTTATGTTATTTCGATGTTAAATTATTTGTTCATTTGTTTGTAGACACACAGGATCGATCAGTCTAGCTACGCTTGGAGAGGTATATGTCCAGCAGTGGACTTGTGTCGGCTGAAATTATGATAATGTTTGTAGAATTACTTATCCAATTACGAAATATTTTCACTGAATAAAAGCTATATTATTAAATAACTTTTCCTCGCGGCTTCGTTCCCGCTCCACAGGACCCATTTCCGGGATAAAAATAGCCTATGTTACTCAGGAATAATGTAGCTTTCTACTGGTGAAACAATTTTTAAAATCGGTTAAGTAGATTTTGAGCTTATCCATTGCAAACAAATCTTTCCTCTTTATAACATTAGTGTAGATATAATCAAACAAACGATTTTTTTGCGAATGAATAGACAAAAATTTTATTGGCATGCCAGAGGTACTGTGAGAGGGATTTTTATTCATATTCATATTCTTTATTGTACACAAAATATACAGTTAAAAATACAAAAGGAAAACTTATGTACACAGGCGAGCTTAACCCATAATTGGGTTCTCTGACAGCAAACCTCATTGCTAAAGAGTGATTTACAAAATTAGGACAGTTAACAAAAGTGCACAACAAATATTAAAAACATTTGAAATCTTACTAACTAAATACACTACACAAATACGTGTACAGCACATAATGCATAAACATAATACATACATATATCTAAAATACATACATATTTATTGCGTCATGTTGACAGGAAATGTTCCCTAATTCTTCTCCTGAATATCCCTAGTGAAGGGCTATCCCGTATGGAATGAGGAAGATTATTCCAGAGGCGGACAGCACGAACAGTAAATGATCCACCGTAACGACTTGATGAGTGGGGAGGAAAACGAAGGAGAAGAGATGATGAGGAGCGGCAAGGCTTTCCTCTCGGAACAAGATACTCAAAGCGTTCTTTAAGATACGAGGGAGAGGTAGGATTGTCAAGAATAGAAAAGAGTAGAGAAAGAGTGTGGGTATCGCGGCGCTGCCGAATAGGCAGCCACTTCAACCGCTTCCGAAATTCCGACACATGGTCGTACTTTCGGAGGCCAAAAATGAAGCGAATGCACAAATTCTGCAAACGCTCGAGCTTATCAAGAAGTTCCTCAGTCGCATCAAGAAAGCAGATTTTAGTGTTTTTTTTATTATAATTATTTACTGTGATTGGTTACTTAACAACCGTTGTAATTAATTATACAAATTATTGCTGAGTGCCCTAAGGTACTTTCTATCCCAAAATGAACGGTTACTGTGGACCCCAGGAATAAGATGAGGAAAGATAGTCCTTCATAAATGCGGAAGTATATCTGTCTATCTGTATGATATGTTTTCACTCCTATCGCGGTGTAGTTATAAAGGAATCTACCTTTATAACTACACCGGACTTTGTAGAAAGATATAGAATATTTTTTACTCCGGGAGTGCGTGCCTTTGGCATAGTTTCAGAAAATCGCGTGGGCGAAGCCACTAGCATAAGCTACTATATAAAATAAATCAGCAAACAATCAACATAACACATAAATTTCACACACCCGCACATTAAAATGTATAAATATTTTTTGTTACATACATTATTATTCATTTTAATTTTCCATCGCCATCGTACGAACATCAGCTCTCGGGTGTATTGGAAACCGATATGAATCCAATGGCAGTCGAACTCGGCTCGTGATTGCTGAGGAATGAGTCGTTCATTGATTACGACATCACTCGGTACCGGCGACAATATGCTGGTCAATTGGAACGATACTGCTTTACATTTTACTTGTCCATGTATTGCATACATTTCGTGGCTAAATAATAACAGCGGCACGGGATCATCTCCCAAGTTAAGAAATGCTTGCTGAGGCGGATACCGAGCCATCAGTTACCTACTGAGACTCCTTAGTGCCTCAGATAGTGCGTTTAGCCATTGGTCCTTGCCTTAGATCGTTGACAGTCGTTAGGAGAAGTCAGAAGTTAGGCAATCTGACACCAATCTTGCCAAGGATTATTGTTCCCAGTTGCTGGGTTGTGGAGCTCAGTAATGCAGTCACTACATGTATAATACTGGTACTCAACTGCATCTGGTAAGACTAGAAACCGACCACATCATATGAGCAAATACTAGGCAGACTGATGTATTTGTAAATTTAGGTTTATAAATCCTGTTCTAAGAAACAAGCAATTATATCTCTTAAATATACTTAATTATGACCAAAAAAGCTCTCCAAACAAACAATTCAGTCATGAAAACCAAGAAGAATCTTTTCCCAGAAAAAGTCACTGACACGTTAACATCTACTTACAAATTTTGCAAAATTACTGAGAAAACTCTGTTTCCGAGAAAAGCTTCTTCAGCTTATTTTCTCATAAAACACGATGTTAGAATTTTATAAACTTGAAATTCCTCGTGTTTACAAGAAATATTTCGGTAAGATTTTCCTGCTTCGTGGATGAAGTGGCCGCAAGCACTACTGCTGAGTCCTGGGTTCGACATAAGGGCCGGACAAAAAAAAAAAACTAAAGTCAATAAAAAAATAACTAAATTGAAGCTATTTACTTGCACATTTGCAAGCGTCAGTCAGTCTCTATGGAGAAGAATGTGCAAGAAACTCCACGGACACTCTTTAACATCATAAAGTAATTTACAAGCATTTGGTTACATCGTTCTTGTCGGAAAATTACACATATTTGTGACAGAACAATGTAAAAAAAACACGTAAAAGCGTCTATAGTAAACTAAACAACCCCATAATACAATAATTAAGTAAAAACATGCCGAGACAGCCAAGTTGTGACCAATCCCAAATTATGGCACCCGTTCACAAATATGTCGCATAGATTGACACCACTCTGCTCAATCATCATGAAGGGAAACCAAATGATCCAACACATGTGCCACCAACAGAGAGACATTTGAGAGAGCATGACATACTCTTAATTGCCAGGGCACATTCAATTCAACGAACGACATAATTGATATACCTACGTTACTGTCCACTACAGCACAAGGCCTCTTCTCATACAGAGAAGGCACGAGCATTGATCACCACGCTTGCTCAATGCGGGTTGGCGATTTCAGACTTATATTAATTACTAGCTGACCCTCGGGGCTTCGCTCCCGTCAACTGGCTACCTATCTACCCTGCCTACCCGGCTACCATGGCTAACCTGGCTACCCTGGCCACCCTGGCTACCCTGGCTTCCCTGGCTACTCTGGCTACCCTGGCTACTCTGGCTACACTGGCTACTTTGCCCCTACCTTGGCTACCATGGCTATCCTGGCTACCCGGGCCACTCTGGCTACCCTGGCCACCCTGGCTTCCCTGGCTACTCTGGCTACTCTGGCTTCCCTGGCTATCTTGCCCCTACCCTGCCTACCCTGGCTGCCATGGCTATCTTGGCTTCCATGGCTACCCTGCCCCTACCCTGCCTAACCTGGCTTCCCTGGCTACTCTGGCTACTCTGGCTACTCTGGCTACCCTGGCTACCTTGCCCCTACCCTGCCTACCCTGGCTACCATGGCTATCATGGCTGCCATGGCTACCCTGCCCCTACCCTGCCTACCCTGGCTTCCATGGCTACCCTGGCTACACTGCCCCAAACCTGGCTACCCTGGCTACCATGGCTACCCTAGCTACTCTAGCTACCCTGGCTACCCTGGCTACTGTGGCTACCCTGGCTACCATGGCTACCCTGGCTACCCTGGCTACTCTGGCTACCCTGGCTACCCTGGCCACCCTGGCTACTCTGACTACCATGGCTACACTGGCCACCCTGGCTGCCCTGGCTACCCTGGCTACTCTGGTTACTCTGGCTGCCCTGGCTACCTTTCCCCTACCCTGCCTACTCTGGCTATCCTGGCTACCATGGCTACCCTGGCCACCCTGGCTACCCTGGCTACACTGGCTACCCTGGCTACCCTGGCTACCATGGCTACCCTGGCTACTCTGGCTACCATGGCTACCCTGGCCACCCTGGCTACCCTGGCTTCTCTGGCTGCTCTGGCTACCTTTCCCCTACCCTGCTTACTCTGGCTATCCTGGCTACCATGGCTACCCTGCCTTCCCTGCCTACCCTGGCTACCATGGCTACCCTAGCTACCCTGCCCCAAACCTGGCTACCCTGGCCACCCTGGCTTCCCTGGCTACCCTGGCTACCTCGCCCTTACCCTGCCTATCCTGGCTACCATGGCTACCCTGGCTACCTTGGCCACCCTGGCTTCCCTGGCTACTCTGGCTACTCTGGCTACCCTGGCTACCATGCCCCTACCCTGCCTACCCTGGCTACCCTGGCTACTCTGGCTACCCTGGCTACCCTGGCCACCCTCGCTACCCTGGCTTCCCTGGCTACTCTGGCTACCCTGGCTACCTTGCCCTACCTTGCCTACCCTGGCTACAATGGCTACCCTGGCTACCTTGCCTACCCTCTACCCTGCCTACCCTGCCCAAAACCTGCCTACCCTGGCTTCTATGGCTACCCTGCCCAAAACCTGCCTACCCTGGCTACCCTGGCTACCCTGCCCAAAACCTGGCTACCATGGCTACCCCGGCTACCCTGGCCACCCTGGCTACCCTGGCTACCCTACCTACCCTGGCTACCCTGCCTACCTACCTACAAATTTTTATCTATTATCAATAGTTTCGTCAGCGCACGCCAAATAATGTATTTTACAGGCAACATTTTTCTACCTCGGGTTACATTATTGCAATGTTCATAATGATCTCTAATTTTTTTGGAATTATATTATAGCTTATGACACTCAGGAATAATGTAGCTTTCGACTGGTGAAAGAATTTTTAAAATCGGTTCAGTAGATCCAGAGATTACCCCTTACAACGTTACAAACTCACAAACCCACAAACTTTACCTCTTTATAATATTAGTATAGATTAAACCCAGGTGCCCTCACGATGTTTTCCTTCACCGTTGTCAGCAATGTCCAAGATAAACTTAGAAAGTACACATGAATTGAAAAAGTCACATTGGTACTTGTCCGGATTTGAACCCACAACCTCAAGCATGAGAGGCGGGGTGTTAGCCAATGGGTGACCACGTCGCTTGTGATCGTTAATAATAAAAATATATAAAACCTTCTTCGCATACAGACGTGTTGTAATGTTATGATTTTTGCTGAAAAATGTCTGTACACAAGACAATGTTCGAGTGTATAACAATAAAGTTAATGACGTCACGCAGTAAGGTTATATTTCTGTCTGTTCGTTGTTTCCTTATCGCTGTTTTTTCCTTTTTCTGGACGCTGCTGTCGAAACACTTCCGACGTAAATTCCCAGTGCCAGTGCGGTGCTTGTAATCAGGAGACTTTCTACAATATTTTAATGCCTTCATGATTCCGTTGTGCAAAAGATAAATCAAGTGCTATTTGTCCCATATAGCTCTGTCTCACTATTGCACTAGTAACATTATGTCTTTAAGAAATCATGGTAGACTTTATCCATGTTCTAGGTTCCCGTTTACTTGCACCTTTGACGATTATTAAAGAATGCCACAAGCACCTACTGGGCCACTCTAGCAATATAAAGTATTAGATTTTCCCGTGGCTCCATTCCCGTGGCCTATACCGCAGAAGCCGTGAATTTTTCGGAAGGAAAAGTAGCATGTAAGGCCTAGGGAGTACTACATTTTTTTATCATGCAATAATTTTATAGCAGGAATGCAACGTATGAGTTAGTGCGACAATGCGCGCACATTCGAGTAATTCATCGCAGTGATTTTAGAATTGTGATTTGTCACAATTTGTTGCGTTTGCTTGCGACGCGATTATCGAGTTTAAATTAAACTGCAGCGTATGTCCCGCGCGCACTGCGACAGAAAAATCGCGCACTCAGTCCGGCCAGCGCCCATTCGTATTCCGTTCTATCGAGAATAACATTTCGGCGCCTGTATTTCCACTGGAGTCTTAATAAGAAACGCAGCTAGACGTGGAACATTTGATAATCATAATAAAATAAAGACCACCTTTGTGACATAAACACTCCAAAAAAACCCGTAGTAAATACATCCGCTGTAAAAGAATGGGTCCAGTATTGACAATTTTTCATATAGTAGTAAGTAGAGACAAGCAACTTCTATCGAATCCATTGTGAGACCGTGCAAGTGCGAAATGACCAGTGATTAAACCCGATTGCTTAAGAAACAAATTAAAAAAAGATATAAACAAGAAGAAAATCATGCTCTGCAGTCGGAGGATAAGGTGTTCATCCAGCTCGCGAATATGTATCCTCCGACTGCACACATACATTATTTTTCACATATAAGTGGTTATATTTTTGTAACGACCTCTAAAAACCATTTATTATGATACCCCACTCGATGGGTACAGAAGAAAAAAAAAAGGACCCACTCAATATGGCGCCAAAAATCCACCATGTGTTTTTTTTAGCGTCACCTGTTTAAGAACACTTGGGCAGTCCAGACGCATCTAACGATGTCTTAATTATAAATCCGTCTGGCGGTTTGAAAAATATGAGATAATAAAGCATATTACATACATACAAGATACGCGCGAAAAACATAACCCTTTCCTAGCCGGATAACAAATAATTAATAGTGTTAGTTTATATAATATGAAAGTACCGTACAATACAAAAGAAGAAAGCACTGTCCCACATACAGGTACACAGCGGATCTTTGTGTTTCGGAAGTTGGCTGCAAGGCCCTGCGCAGTTGCTATTTTCGTGTCAATGTTGAAGTAGAAGATAGCATTGTGTAACTGTCTTTCACTCACTTACTTTTGTCGCATCGTCCTATCTCGCTTACTGTATGCAGTATACTCGATGACAAACTCTTTCTTGCGCAATCGTTCGCAGTGCTAACTTCAGAAGCACAAAGATCCACCGTTACTACTGTATAGCATAATATTTGTACGTTTGGATTCCAGGAAAAACTTTCATTAAAAGAGGAATTTCATTCTAATGTTGGAGTGAAAGTCTTGCCTGCACGACTACAATAGAATACTTTTCCTGTAGTTGGTACCAAATATTTATATTAATAGGAAATACTTGCATTTTGTCGCGCCTTTCTCTCGTGATTTATTTCGACATACACAATAGCTTTCTTTGAGTTAAAGATGTTTTTAGCTTCAGAACTTATACTTAATTAACCTTAGCCTAGAACTTTACAAAAGAAACAAATCTCTGTGTTCGGGTGTTAATTTAATATCAGTTTCGAACCGGTTGAAGCCAGTAATATCTGTCTGGTAATAACTGGAATCAACCGGATTACGGTCCAAAATATCCGTGATATTGGTCGCTAGTACTTTGTCGCCGACTCCGCCCGTTTATTATCATCTTAAACTTTTAATGAGTTCCGGAATTTTAAGTGAGGTGCGAGGTTTTTTGATGACCGTATTTTTGTGTAGGCTTCTAAATTATGTAGTTCTTGAGAAGAAGATAAAGTTTATGTGATGTGTACTTGTGGTAAATTCATTTCGATGGTCCTGAAATTCTGGCTTGCTTCAGCATTGTGCTTGTAAATGGTTTCATAGAAATAACAACATTACCGTGCTATTTTCAATTTGTAGTTTATGGTGTAGGTAACCCATATATTAGGGAAAACGCTTTAAAAGTAAAATAATTGAAGAACATCTTAACAAAATTAAAAACGAAGTTATTCTCATATAGTAATTCTGGTTGTATACTAGTTCGCTAAGAAATTTCATTATTGTTTTAAACGCCAGTGAGTTTAGAACAATAACGAACTTTGAATTCAGTTATTCAAGTACTATTATTTTAACACCCACCAAACCTACGCTCTTGTCTACTCACAGAGGAATCAAGTTAAACCCGAGACAGTGACTGAGCAGTGAGCAGGCCACGATAGCCAGCCGGCCACACAATGGAGCACAATGGCGCAGATTGACACTTGAACCGTAGCACTGATAGTCTGCTGCAGACAGGAATCAACGCGATGACCGCTGTTTCTACTGGTATTATAGTTATTTTGTATCATCACGATTGTCTTTTATAAATGGATAAGCAGTGTATATTGCACACCCAGTTATGATATAAGTATTATCCTATAGGAGCGAATTTTTTGGCATTATATCTGCATCAGCCTTGTGTCACCCACTGCTGCGATTTTAGTTTTCGAACGAGCGCACCAAACTATTATAACTACTGTAACTCCTGATAGCTGGGATCAACATTGGCAACCTCCAGAAAAAGGGCGAAGCAATGCAGTGTAACGAGTACAGAATAAACAGTCAACTGTCTTTCGATTCGCAACGAATATCAGAGAAGGACAGCATCAGAAATATATAAAAAAAAACCCGACTGCTTAAGAAGCGAACTAAAAATACGTAAACAAGAAGAAAATCATATTGTGTAGTCGGTGTATACATATTCGCGACCTGGATGATCAAAACTAGACCGGTTGGCTACTGAAAAATACATAACTTAACATCACTTCTTCATTCCTTAGAGGGCATTTGCGTTTGCATTGCGTCGTTTCATAAAACTGAACTGAGGATCAAACCCGAGACTTATCGCTTAACAGCCGCACTTACGACCGCTGAGATAATCAACTATCGAATCATCAAATTAACTGAATATTTAAATAATGCAATTGATTTGAATTAAATAATTTTATAGGCAGTAATTAGGTAGGTGGCTGTGGTCCGTGGTGATCCGCTTATGTTGTGTGCGCAAATAGAGCGTGCGTTTTATTGTAATTAATTATTTGTTACAGCTTATTGGGAGCTTATTTAGTATAGTGGGCTGGATAGTTTATTTATTTATTTAATAACAATTGCTTGTTGTACTAAAAGTTTGCAATAAAGCGTACAGCAAGCCAAAAACATAAAACTTCAAACAAACATTTATTACAAATATTAACAAACACGACGGAGTTTTTAGTGATTGTTTTTGTTTCAATTCAAAGTTAAAGCAAAGAAAGACTCAAAGACGTCACTTCTTAAAACTGTCAGTCTTATCAAACACAACTGTCATGGCTGCCCTAAAAATATGGTTGTCTTATTAAAAACTTTTTTATTTTATTTGAGATGGGTTTGCTCTTGACTCTAGTCTAAGTCATAGGTGACAGAGACAGAGTCAAATGATCATTTTGTAAGCATTAATTATTCTTCAAATTAATTTGTTAGTATTTTTATGAAATTCTCCTATTTATCTATGTAGTTTACATAGTGGTAGCCAAAAACCAAACATCTCCTTATGTCAGTTATGTAGAAGGCCCATGTAGTAGAGGCATGTACTGCTTACTGAATTACAACCACTGGACGAGTTATGTAAAATGTAGTAGACGAATCTAGTTCAAAACGAACATAATTATTATTATAACTATGAGAAGGATTATATAATACAACTGTGAGTAGCCTGGCGATTGTAACTTGCTATATTTAGGAGGTTCACATTCACAATTAATGTTTTTTAACAGACTTCAAAAAAGAAGGAAGTTCGCAATTCGACTGTATTTTATTTTATGTGTGTCGCCTCAGAACTTTTTACTAGGTGAATTGAATTTGATGATTCTATTTTTATTTGAAATATTTATTTTATTCGGCTAATCTTATTACGCATAACCTTGAGCATTACCTTACTATTAAACTTGCTCATTATGTAAGTATCACAACAAAAAAAGTGAAAATAAAAAGATTTTTACAAAAAAATGCAACCGATTTCTAAATAAAAACACTACAAAGTGAAAAAACTTTCAATTTCGGAAGTCGGTGTAAAAATAATTTTAATTTTTTTGTATAGGATAAACAATGGTTCTAAAATTTGCTTGACCTTTTAATCAATTCGCAAAAGCGTAGACGAAATGCGGTACTACTGTGTATTGTCATTCAAAACTGCTACAACATTATAAATTCTCTCAATTTCTTAAATGTCAAAGTGAAATGTCAAACTCATTGCACAAGTTTGATAGGTGTTAACTGTTTTACAGACAGACGGACGGACTCATTACATTTAATTATTATAAAAGGGAACATTTTTCGCTGTAGCAGACCCACGCGACTCAATGAAGACTTTTTAATTACTGCTTTTAATTGATTCGTGTTAAATGAGTAGTCTATGAGGAATATTGTAATGTCAGCCATTTTTACGACGGGAGGGGCGGGGAGGGGCACATGGATTTTGTTTTAATTATGATGATTTATTGTACCGGGGTTTCTTGTCATGGTATTATTTATATTTCTGTATCTTTTAAAGTCGTGCTGAGACTAATAGACTAGGAATTTAGGTGCTACAGTTTTGATCCTTGGGTACAGGAGGACGGGAGCGTTGTAAATAATTATCTAATTTTAAGCTGGTTATGAGAAAGACAAAATTAAATAGTCTGTCAACGCATGGTTTCAAGAATTCTAATGTCCGACCAAATAATTACCCCTTACATTATATTATATTATATTTTCTTATTCTTTTTCTGGTTTATTAGATCCAATATGGTTGAATCGATTCTGGGAACAGTCCCTGCCTGGACAGCCTGAGACACTAAGAGAGACCTGCTGGTGATTGCCACTGTTGATTATTTCAGGCTTTCAGAAGTTGCAGTCGTTGGGGACATGGACACAGAGATCTTCCATTAAGGGTAGGCTATTGGTAGAACGGTATGAAAGTTGCACATGAATACTGCCTACCTTACAGCGCAGAATGGGTTGGTAGAGAATATATTTGGTCTTGTACCCAGTAATCACTAGTTACAGGGCCAAATACCTCGCTGACCCAGGTAACATACAGGCAATAGTCGGCAACAACAATGCACTGCTGGCATTCCTCGAGGAGATGGGTTGTATCGAGTGAGGAAGACGAATCCCACCCGTACGCTAAATATTATACTTACAACGGATCTTTGTCTCTGAATTGGCTGCAAAACACTGCGCAGTAGCTATTGTATCAATGTTGAAGATGAAAATAGCATTGTATAACAGTCTCTTTCACTCGCTTACGTTTGTCGCATCGTCGTGTATACTCGATGACAAACTATTTCTTGCGCAATGGTTCGCAGAACCGACTTCAGAGACACAAAGATCCGCTGTGACTACTATACGCATCTTAACTTAACCTAACAGAGAATACCTCGAGGTTCACGTGTGTACTTATGATGTACTTGAAGTACCTATAAATAACCCATCACTGGTCCAACAATTCCCAGACAGAAATACTCAATAATATTAAATTCGATCCTCGCTCCATCGAATTTTCAAGTAGCACTCTTTTCCTTCGAACAGATTTTAACTCCCTTTGTGTAAAGTCAAAGTCAAATATATTTATTTCAACACTTTTGAACGTCAACAATTAATATTTACAAGTAATAACAACTGATGCTACCGTCCATTCGGAAAAGTAGCTTGTTTTGGAGAATAAACAAGAAACTCCTAACTTACTCTTTTAAAAAAATAAGTGTTTTACAATATTTACTTAAATACATACATGAATAAATTCATTTATGTGAGGACGATGCACCCAGTGTCTCGTATTAACCCTGGACCAGTGGTCATCATTGTCTCGGGGATCACCCTCAAAATTTTAAGCATTATGTTATCAACTGCAAACATCAGTTTGTCCAACGTTTTCCCAAATATGTTGGGGTCGGCCTCCATTCCAACCAGATGCAGCTGACTGCCAATATTTTATATGGAACGACCATAATACACACACGGGCAAAATTAGCGGAACAAGAAAAAAATAAGGTATTTTTTTTTTTTGCTTTACCGGCTCGTTTTTCTTTCGTTTTATAATAAAAACAATTATGCCTAATTGATGATAACAATTGAACATCACCTTTCATGCGATTGTTTTAACTTTATTCGAAGTTACATCATTTTGAGAGAATTTCGCTTATTGCCACTTTATGAATATGTCTTATAATTTCGAAAAAACATCATTGACATATGAATTATTTGTTTTATTTTTAATGTTTAGATCATTTTCAAAGTTAAGGATGCCATTGTGGCCAACTTAATCAAAACTGAGGGCCAGGGCACTTGAGATGAGGATAATTGATCTAACCTGCGGATGATGTGCATAACTCATCGTTTACCGGTTTCAACCATTTATTACAGTTTCCAATGAGAGAGACTAATGTTTTTGTGAGGAAATCAGGAAAAGGCAGACAATTCGCACTTCTAACAGGAATTACCGTTTCATTCTGCTTCGCATTTGCAAAAACCTTCGTTTAAAGGCTGTTCAAGCTGTTATGAGCTGGAGGAAGTTCGAGGTGCAACAGTAAGTGAGCTTACGGTACGAAGGAGGTTGAAGGAAGATAGTATTGGTTCGTTCGTGTCCGCCATCCGTAACTTGAGGAACACTCCTTAGAAACAGTATAACTTTTGCTAGAAAACATCGACTTTGGCCAACGGACTAATGGAGTAAAATATTGTTTAGTGATCAGTGTGAAAGTCATTTAAATAGAATTAATGGAATGCATTAGATGTTTTATCATGAACAAGAATAACATAATCAGTAATTTTTTTAAACTACTGTGGCATATGGTAGAGGAACAATATTGGATTCAGGTAGGAAATGTTTTGGAGCTCGTACGGACTTGGTGGTAATCGATAGAGAAGATCTTATTGAAGATAGCTGTAGAAGTGTTATTTAAGAATAAAATGTGATATCATTTGCCTTTTTATTAGGGGTTACTTTGTTTTGATCCAGGATAATGCTCGTCCACATGCCACTTTTTCAACTTCGGTCTATGTTAAAAATGTCAATATCGCAGTTTTGGAATAGCCGGCGTTATCACCATACTGGTTATATGCATCCTATAGAACACGTTTGGGAAATGAAGGGCAAAATTCATAATACCAGCACCTGTCAATGTGGGTGAAATGCGGAGTGCCGTTGTACAGGAATGATTGAGACAATCACACGAGACAGTGGATACCATTATTCTCAACATGTCTAGGTGGGTGAAAACTTTATTAAAAGAACGTGGAGAAAACACTCCATATTATGTGATATTAATTTTATTGTAAAATGTTTTTTGATTATCTTTTTTATCTTGCCTTGGTAACCTTAAAAAATCAACAATGTGCAGTTTTCACAAAAAAACAGCTTACTCATACAAAATGTATTAAATACGAACTAAATTTTTATATCAAAAGGTTTATTTTGAAGTAAAGAATCCT
The DNA here is from genome assembly GCA_964057195.1 of Orthosia cruda. NCBI lineage: Eukaryota > Metazoa > Arthropoda > Insecta > Lepidoptera > Noctuidae > Orthosia > Orthosia cruda. The sequence goes on along the minus strand of OZ059826.1, from coordinate 57,021,595 downwards.
GTCCTAATATAAGTTTAAAAAAATACAAACGTATTTAAAAAAATCAACCTTTTTTATTTTATTCCGCTAATTTTGCCGGTGTGTGTATTTGACCTCCATAGCCCAGTATTTGGGTAAGACGACCCCCTTAGCAACAAAATCACTCCAACAAAATTAAAAATAGTGTTTTTAATTTTGTTGGAGTGTGTTGACAGTTTCAAATTACAATCACGACCCCCGTGAAATAGGAATAGTTAAATAAAATTATTAATTCAACATAATTTTTAAAAACAAGTGTTTTAGCTAACCGTGCATTGTCATCCAAACATAACATGTAGGATGAGTGTTTAATAGTGTTAATCTATGAGGAATGGAATGCAACGTGATCAGAGAGAAGGAATGATAGTGCGAGAAAGAGGCGGAAGGTGAAATGTCAGAGTGAGGATTGAAGTTTGAGAGCGATGACGAGAGGATGTATTAAATGACTATTGGAAGATTTTTATTGTGTCGTGTTGAATAATAAACCAATAGTAAACAGTTCAGCATTTTACTTGCCCCGCAAATCCCACAATTTTACATTTTGGGGGCTCGTCCGAGATTGCGGGCATTTGGTTTGAAGAAAAAATATTTGGAAAAAAAGACGATCGTGACACGTAAAAAACAGTGAAAATTTTCGACAAACACGAAAGAAAGACGCATTATAAAGACGAAAGACGTAATACGAAGACGAAAGAAGACGGCGGAGAATAAAGACGTATTTTCTAACATGTTCGAAGTGACACAATTCAGTGGTGAAGACCATACCTATGCATCCATGAAATGGGCTCAAGATCTCGATGACAACGCGGAGATATTTGAATGGTCTGCGAAGCAACGGCTCATCATTGCTCGTAGGTCTTTGACGGGAACTGCTGTCGTGAATACTTTTTTGTTTATATCTATGGTTTTATTAAGAAACAAAAAGTGACTGACAAGTGATGTCATTACATACCTATGTAAAAATTGTTGAAAATTATTAAAAGGAAAATATAAAATTATCTCTCTTAGTTTTGTGCCCAATATTTATGGCGACCGCGTGAATTATGGACAAATTAAAAAAAGAACAGACTGCCCTCCGTTCGTTTTTTACAAAAACAATACGACGTATATAAGCTGCATATGGTGCGATAAAGAAACACACGCTAGTTCAGAATGTCACAAAGCAACAAAAATGTCACTGTCAGAAAAGCAAGATTTTTTGAAATGTAAGAAAGCTTGTCTCATTTGTTTTAGAACGAATCACGTGACGAAGAAATGTCGAAGCTCAGCTAAATGTTTGGTCTGTAAACGTAGGCATTTAACTATCATGTGCCCTGAAATCGAAAAAAAGGTAGAAAAGAAAACTGAGTCTTCCACAAAACGTAGCCCGTCAAGTTCACCAAGTTCTAACATCAACTTACTTTCCAATCGACAAGATTCCACAACATTGCTTCAAACACTTGTATGCAAAATTGCAGGAAATAACCAAGAAGTTCAAGTTCGCATTTTGCTAGATAGTGGAGCACAGAGATCCTACATTAGGACCGATTTGGCGAAGAGACCCAACTTAAAATCTGAACGCAAGGAACGAATCGCACATTGTTTGTTCGGGGGACACGAGATGACCGCTGAAGAATTTGATGTATATAGTATCAGATTAATAAGTTTGTATGATAGTTTCTTTATAAGCCTAAAGGTTATAGGACAACAAAATATTTGCGGTTTCTTACCAAAAATAACGTCGATTCCATTACTTGACACTTTAAAAAAACATAACATAAGACTGACTGAAACGACGGACTCTACTAACGATGTTGACATTCTTATAGGGGCTGACTATTTAGGAACAATAATGACTGGAGAGATCTTACATATTTCAAACAATTTAATGGCATGTCGAACTAAATTAGGGTGGACAGTGTCTAGTCGATTGACGGGGATTTACAATTCTCTCACTCCAAAGACTACCGTATTACACAGTTCATCTAAACTGCCGGACTTATGGAGCCTGGAGTCACTTGGGATAACTGATCCTAGTGAACAAGCTTCCAAAATGGCCCACGAGAAGGAAGTTCTCGAACACTTCCATAAAACATTGGCAATCAATAAAGAGGGAAGATACGAAGTAAGTCTTCCTTGGAAGGACATGCCTCGCCCTCAACCCAACTATCAGTTGGCTAAAAAACGTTTGATTGCCACAACGGCGCGTCTTGAATCGCTTAACAAAATAAACGAGTACGATGCTGTATTTAAAGAGTGGAAATTACTTGGTATTATCGAAGAAGCACCTCAGTCAAACATCGAAGAAGGTACGTACATCACGCAGTATTTAAAATGTCAAGTGCTACTACTAAAATACGTCCTGTCTTTGATGCTTCAGCTAAGGATCAAGACAGAATTTCACTCAATATTTGTCTTGAAAAGGGCATCAACCTAATTGAGCTTATACCTGAATTACTTATAAATTTTAGGAAAGGAGCTTACGCGGTGACAGCTGATATAGCGAAGGCGTTTTTACAGATATCGTTAAATCCAGAAGACCGCAACTATCTAAAAATTTTATGGTGGTCCAATCTCAACGATGAGAACAAACAGGTAATTACTTTTCGTCACAAACGCGTGGTATTTGGTCTAACATCTAGCCAATTTCACTTAGCTGCTACAATAAATCATCATTTGGATAATACACCACCACATCTAAAGGATACAGCAATGTTGCTGAGGAAGTCTTTTTACGTTGGTAATTGCCTAATGTCTTTAGATAATTAATAAAATGTTTAAAGACTACCTCACAAATAGGAGACAACGAGTCAAAATTGAGAGCTATATTAGTGATGAAGAAACAGTGAGTTACGGTGTGCCCCAGGGTAGTGTTTTAGGCCCCACACTATTCCTCCTATACATAAACGATCTCTGCTCACTCCAATTACCGTATACTAACATCTTTACCTACGCAGATGATACTGCTATCCTTGTTTGGGGTCCAAATTGGCAAACTGTTAAGGAGCATGCCGAATACTCACTATCCAGAGTTATGAACTGGCTAAAAAATAACCTACTAACACTAAATCTAACAAAGACCAACTATATCGCATTTTCCCTCAGCAAAATTACCGACCCTGCCGAAAACTTCTATATTAAAGCTCACACTTGTTCTAATTGCAACGAATGTGACTGTCTTGAACTTACGCGGGTTGAAGAGGTAAAATACTTGGGCGTACAGATTGACCACAGACTGAAATGGAATAAACAGATAGATTTAGTCACAACAAGAGTGAGGCGATTGATATACGTCTTTAAATCCCTACGAGATGCCCTAACACATGACAAGCTAAAACTAGTCTATCTGTCTCTATGCCAGTCTGTAATACAATACTGCATCACAGTCTGGGGTGGAGCTGCTAAAACGCACCTTATTAAATTGGAAAGGGCTCAACGAGCCGTCCTAAAGTTAATGACCAGGAAACCTTACAGATACCCGACTGTGAGCCTTTATTCAAACTGCAAGGTCCTAACAGTTCGTCAGCTGTTCATCTTGAATGCTGTTCTCAAAAAGCATCGAGATGTGCCAACCCCAAACTCCAATAAACGCAGTTTATCATCTGTATGCCCTCGTGTGGTTTGTAGAAACTCTTTCGCAAAAAGGCAAACACGTAGCACAAGCGCTAAACTATACAACGATTTAAACAAGAAACTTAACATCATTTCATTATGTAGACGCAAAGTCAAATCGAAAATTACTGAATGGCTTCAACTACTTGACTATCAAACAACCGAAGACCTTCTTAGCTATCTAATATAAAATACAAACAATAATAACTACTAACTAAACCAATAACAATAACTAATTACTAATTCAATTTATCCACTCATACACAAACACATACACTCCCTCACACACACAGACACAAACACATACCACGATACACTATCAATCACATACTCACATATACTAACGCAAATTTAAAATTTATAGCGTATTTAACTTAATAATCAGCAACCTTATGTACAAACAGTTTTGTGTACCTTTTGCTGCGACTGAACACTGTCTCCCAAGATACAGGCTCCTGGCCTAGTTTGGGATTCAGTATCAGTACACATATATTGTTACAAACATCCTAAGACTGTCCATACTTAAGTAGGTACCATTGTTGTAATTTTTGTGTCAATAAACAATTTTTTTTTTTTTTTTTAGATTCTGAACAAGATATGCACCGATTTATTGTCGAGGCAAAAGAACTAATGGCACTAGGAAAGTTTGATCTCAGATGTTGGGTAAGTGCTCCAGCGCAAGTAGATGAGGAGATAGAAATAACAGAAGTTCTGGGCATGGTATGGAATGTAAAGGCGGATACTTTCAACTGTCGTGTAGTAAATAACCTTGGGAATAAGATTACGAAAAGGGAAATTCTGTCAATTGCACAGAAAATTTTTGATCCTATTGGGATATTGTGCCCTATAACAATAGTGCCAAAAAATATTTTACAAAGGTCATGGAATAGGAAAATATCTTGGGATAGTGAGTTACCAGATGATTTGAAACTTGAGTTTAAACGCTGGGCAGACAACTTACATTTAATTTATCAAATTAAAATTCCTCGACGTTTGACAGTTCACAATATTTTAGATTGTTATAACTCCCTTCATGTCTTTTGCGACGCCAGTCAGCAGGCTTATTCTGTGTGCATTTTCTTACGATCTGAGTATAAAGGAGACAGTCATATCAGCCTCGTAATGGCAAAGGCTAGAGTAGCTCCAGTACGAGAAATCACCATTCCTCGTTTGGAATTGATTGCTGCAAAGATTGCTGCAAGGCTAGGCTCTAGGGTCATAAAAAAGTTGTGCTTACCCAACTGTCGTTACTTTTTTTGGACCGACTCCAGTGTTGCACTAAGCTGGATAAAGGGTGACGGAAACTGGACTGTATTCGTAGCTAATCGTGTTAAAGAAATACGATCCATCACAGATCCCAATGCCTGGAAACATATCCCGGGTCATTTAAATTCGGCTGACCTTCCATCAAGAGGCACACATATCAAAAACCTACTTAAAAACAAATGGTGGGAAGGCCCGGCATGGCTTCGCCTAGAAGAAAATTATTGGCCGGAGACATGTTTCATAACTAATTCAGAGGATGTTAATGCGGAACTGAAATCCGTCAAAACCAACACAAAGGTGATGTTAGTTGGACATTCTTTTCTAAATCGACTCACTTATTTTTCAAAGTACACCAAGATTGTGCTAATGGTGGCATGGATGCGCAGATTAAGATACAAAGTCTTCAGGAAAAACACTGTAATTCTCAGTAAGGAATTTGAGGATGCAGAAAGGACCGTAGTACGACTAATTCAAGCAGCGTATCATCACAAGCTATCGAACTTACAGACGTTCAAAGACGAAGAAGGCATTATCAGATTGTCAACAAAACTGAACTTAGGAACAGACAAGTTTGATTTCATAGCCCCGATCGTACTACCCGGAAATGATGTTATCGTGCAGAGGCTGGTAGAAGAACGACACCGGCAACTACTTCATGCAGGGACTCAGACATTGATGGCCAATTTAAGAGAAACCTTCTGGATTATTGGTATAAGAAAATTGGTCAAGAAGGTCGTACGTGAATGTGGTAGGTGTAGACGCTACAAGGCTACACCTAGTCAAACTCCTCTAACTGGCCTACCAAAAGATCGTATAGAGTCAGCTGATGCCTTTGAGGCATCGACCACATAGCCTCTAGACGCCTAATGCTTGATCTAATACATCAAAACAATTCTGTCAACTAGCTGAGGTATGAGGCACGGGGTACTGCGCTCTGATTGGTCCTTTACCAAGGTCATATGTCTCATTAAGGATGGGACAGGTTTAAATAAAACCAGGCAGGTATCGATATTTTTAGATAAATAATATTTGTACTTATTTTTTTTAATTAATTATACCTTTTTTATTATTAATTATACGACGTTTTAAACATTTTAGTAATAAAATAAAATGTTAAAACTAAAAAAAAATATCAAAATTCTAAAGGAAACATACTTTTTTCGGTTGTTGGTTCTTAAATATAGTAATATTAAATATTAGTAAAAAACGTAATCAAAAAATCGTTTCACACTTAACAAACTATTCAATTTAATGTCTTCATTTGTAAGGTTTCAGATTTGGTCATAGGATATGGTGCATCACTAGTTGTGTTTACGAAATTATAGAGGAGAAGAGATAGCGAAAAAAAAACTTTAAAAAGAAAGAGACGCACACATGCAGTGGGCGTTTTCACCTACAAACGTGACCAGTATAATATGAACTCCGATAAATAATATCAGAAAATAAATCTAATTATGTTTATATGTAAATATTAACTTATAATGAAATGTTATGCCATTTTGCCGGAAACTCGAAGTCTGGCTGTTGTTACCATACCAACGTATTGTACAAGAGGCCATTATAATATTTATTAAATCTATTTTTTATTGACTGACGCCGAAGTGTTTACGGCTCTCAGAAGTGGTCGCTACTAATTTGAAATTGTCGAGTGGCGACCTGCATTACCTGTATATGATCTTTTTAGTCATATGTGTTGACAGACATCGCTCGCCTGTTATTAGGCATCTAGTGGCTATGTGGTCGAAGCCTCAAAGCAGCTCAAATTAGTAGCGACCACTTCTGAGAGCCATAAACACCATAAAGTATTTCTTTCGCTATCTCTTGTCCTCTATAATTTCGTAAACAAAACTAGTGAAGCACCATATACTATGATCAAATCTGTTATCGATAGAACTAGAAACCTTACAAATACAGACATTAAATTGAATAGTTTATTAATTGTGAAACGATTTTTTGATTACGTTTTTTACTAATATTTAATATTACTATATTTAAGAACCAACAACCGAAAAAAAAGTATGTTTACCTTTAGAATTTTGTTTCTATTTTTTTAATTTTAGCATTTTATGTTATTACTAAAATGTTAAAACGCCGTATAATTAATAATAAAAAAGGTAATATTCATTTAAAAAAAAAAATACAAAAACTATTTATAAAAATCGATACCTTCCTGGTTTTATTTAAACCTATCCCACCCTTACTGATGCGTATGACCTTGGTAAGGGAACAATCAGAGCGCAGTACCCCGTGCCTCACACCTCAACTAGTTGACAGAATTGTTTTGATGTATTAGATCATTAGAAGCATTAGGCGTCTAGGGGCTATGTCGTCGATGCTTTGAGGCTAGTGGAGTCGACTTAGCTGGCCCTTTGTTACTGCGCAATGGCAGTAAATGCTGGATTGTACTATTTACATGTGCCACATATCGCGCGGTACATTTAGAGCTGACGGAAACATTATCAACTAATGACTTCAACATGGCTCTGCGACGCTTCACAGCACGTCGCGGTAGAGTTCGTTGTTTATTTAGCGATAATGGTACTAATTTTACTGGTCTCAATAATGCTTTTAGTCAACTAGACTGGAGTGAGATCAAGAAAGTATCAGCAATACATAGAATTGAATGGAAGTTCATACCGCCAGCGGCTCCCTGGTGGGAAGGGTTTTACGAAAGGCTGGTCGGGATGACAAAACAAATCCTAAGACGAGTTTTAGGTCGAGCCTCACTAACGCTCATGGAGTTACAAACAGTGTTATGCGACTGTGAAGCTACCTTAAATAGCTGACCACTGACGTATATTACAGGTGGACAAGATGAACTAAGACCGCTTACCCCATCATTGTTTATCCAACCACGAGTACGAATTGACGTTGCAGATCTTGATACAATAGACCAGAGATCGTTGAACATTTGGGCAAAATATTGTCAGATGCTCCGATTAGATTTGCGACAGCGTTTTCGATTAGAGTATTTGAGCATGTTGGTACAGCAAAAATCTAAGAAAACGTCTCAAGTCCTCTTACCTGGGGACGTGGTTTTGATACACACCGAAGATAAAAGGACCAATTGGCCGTTGGGTGTAGTCCTAGAGACATATCCGGGAGGAGATGGAGTGTGTCGAGTAGCAAAGGTGTGGACAGCCATGGGTGAAAAAATACGCGCATTCCAAAAACTCTACCCATTGGAAGTTTCTTTCAGCTCAAGCGACCTTATCAATGGTAGGGTTGATATGACCGATGGTAGGGTTGACATGACCGATGGTAGGGTTGACATGACCGATGGTAGGGTTGACATTACCAATGAATTAGACGTAACTGACGTACCACGACCTCGAACAACACGGTCAGGACGCACGGTACGTCCGCCGACACGTCTCAATATTTAAAATAGTACCTAGTAGACCTGCCGGTCCACTTGGGCCCGGGAGTGTCGTGAATACTTTTTTGTTTATATCTATGGTTTCATTAAGAAACAAAAAGTGACTGACAAGTGATGTCATTACATACCTATGTAAAAAATTGTTGAAAATTATTAAAAGGAAAATATAAAATTATCTCTCTTAGTTTTGTTCCCAACAACTGCAGGGCTGTAGCTTAAGACGGAAAAAGTTCACAAAACCTACGAAGAACTGAAGGCAGCCGTGCTGAAGGAATTTCCAGATGCCGCGAACAGCAAAGAAATGCACGAGATGATGGCTGCACGTAAGAAGCGTAAAGATGAATCCTATTATCAGTATATGCTTATTATGAAAGAAATGGGGAAGCGGGCCAAATTCCCCGACTACGTCGCCATACAGTACGTAATTGACAGCATTCAAGATTTCGAAAACAATAAAGCTATTCTTTATGGCGCCAACACCTACCCAGCTTTGAAAGAAAAGTTATCTTTGTATGAAAATATAAAGAAAAAAGTTGCTAGACAGAACGTCGAACGACATGCAAAACAAGTTTCTGCACCAGGAACTGGCCAGTCATGCTACAACTGTGGGGAGAAAAATCATAAGGAAAAAATCATATATACTAGTTCTAAATGCACAAATCCGAGCGCAGCAGGAAGTGGTGGAAGTTCAGTCGCCACAGCAATGTCGGTAAAACAGCCAAGAGCAGCTGGATCGGCCATTCAGCAGACACCGCAGGTGCGCCCATTGGTAAAGCAGTTCGATGCCGCTGCCGCCGGTACGAAGAAACATTCGCCTACATATTCGGCTTTGTTCGGGATCATGACGGCACCCGAAGACGGATCGGGTGGCAATGAAAAATGTTGCATGATGGCAGATGACGTAGATGTCATGCAGATTGTAAACAAACCGAGTGACCGGCTTAATAAGGCGATGAAAACTGTAAAAATAAGTGACAAAATAATAAGTGCGTTGGTAGATACGGGCAGTGATGTTAATCTAATTCGTGACGACCTGTGGAACGAGTTAAATGTGCCGTGTAGTAATGATAATACGATGTTATCTGGACTTGGACTTACGAAAGTAAGATCGTGCGGAAAGATTATGTTATGTTTACAAATAGACAATAAGATTTATTATGATGTAATGTTCCATATAGTATCTAAAGGATCCATGCCCTACAAACTTATTATTGGTCAAGATTTTTTGCAAAATGTTGTGATGGTAGTTCGTGAGGGCGCTGTGTTGTTTTTGTCACAAGATGACGAACGGCTGTCTAGGGTGAATTGTTGTGTGAGAGATGTGGATTTTACAGGTCATATCTCTAATCCCAGCATAAAGACGGAGGTTGAGAGGCTGACTGAAGAGTACAAGCCTATTCAGACGAGAGAAGCTCCAATCAAGATGAAGATAGTGTTAAAAGACGATGTGCCAATAGCCCAGCGACCACGGAGGATATCACATATGGAACAAAAGGTAGTAGAGCAGCAAATAGAGGAATGGTTGCAAAATGGTATAATACAGGTTAGTTTTCCGAGTATTCTAGTCCTTTGGTACTTGTGAAAAAGAAAGATGGGTCTACTCGAATTTGTGTGGATTACCGTTTACTAAATAAGAAGATTGTCAAAGATGAATTCCCGTTGCCAATCATTGATGACTTGATTGATAATTTGAGAGATGCGAAAATATTCAGTGTGTTGGACCTTAAAAACGCATTTTTCCATCTTAGATTAAGCAAGGAGTCAGTTCAATAAACATCCTTCATAACTCATCATGGGCAATTCGAATTTTTGCGTGCACCGTTTGGTCTGTCCATATCGCCTAAATATTTTATGAGATTTGTCTCCATTATTTTCAGAGAGCTGATAGCAAAAAGAATTATGATGATATAATTTTTATTGATGACATTGTAATTCCAGCTGAGACGGAAATTCAAGCATTAGAGAGACTTACTCAGGTTTTAGAAGTAGCCTCACAATATGGACTTGAAGTTAATTGGAAAAAGGTGAAATTGATAAGCCGTGAGATTGAATATCTGGGTTATTTGATCAAGAATGGTGAAGTTAGACCAAGCCCAGAAAAGGTGCAAGCCGTTGCAAGGTACCCTGAACCTAAAAATGTTAAACAAATTATGAGTTTCATTGGCCAAACATCTTATTTCAGGAAATATATCAAGGATTATGCTAAGATTGCTAGACCATTAACAAATTTGTTAAGAAAGGATGTGTCATTTAAATTTGAAGACGAACAACACTGTGCTTTCAATACATTGAAGGAAAAGCTGACCAGTGATCCAGTATTGAAAATCTACAACCCCAACTTACCAACGGAGTTGCACACCGATGCGTCCAGTCATGGTTTGGCCGCAATACTACTGCAATTGCATCCAGATGGAGAACTGCATCCGGTGCATTACATAAGTCATAAGACGACTGATGCTGAAAGTAAATACTCGAGCTACGAGCTGGAAGCGCTTGCTGTTGTGGCAGCTGTCAGGAAGTTTAGACACTATTTATATGGAATTTCTTTTAAAATCGTTACAGATTGTAAAGCTTTTGAACAGACATTAAAGAAGAAGGATTTGACGGCAAAAGTGGCTAGATGGGCATTTATGCTAGATGAGTATGACTACAAGATCGAACACCGAGCTGGCAGTATAATGCAGCATGCAGATGCTCTCAGCAGAAACCCATTTGTTGCTGTGGTAAGTCTGCAAGAAGAGATAAGACTCGGACAGGAAACAGATGAAGAACTCAATGCCATTAGACAGCTGATTTTAAAAGATGGGCAATATCATGACTTCTGGATGGATAATGGTATTTTGTATAAAGGTGAAGAGAAACGATTAGTAGTTCCAAAGATTTTGGAGAAAGAAATAATAAAAAAAGTGCACCTAAACGGTCACTTTTCTTTGAGAAAGATGAAAGAAGCCATAGGAAAAGATTACTTCATAAGAAACATGGATAGAAGAATAGAAGAAGTAGTTTTAAGTTGTATACCTTGTTTATTAGCAACAAGAAAAGAAGGAAAACAGGAGGGCTATTTGAACCCATTAGATAAACAAGGAATACCCCTGCATACATTGCATTTAGATCATATAGGACCATTTACTGAAACAAGAAAACAATATAATTATATACTTACCATGATTGATGCTTTCACTAAGTTTACATGGCTTTTTCCTACTAAGTCCACAACAAGTGCAGAAGTGTTGAATAAATTAAGATTTCATCAGCAGGTGTTTGGAAACCCTACTAGGATCATAACAGACAGAGGTACAGCTTTCACCAGTGGGGAATTTGAAGAGTATTGTAAAGAAGAAGATATCCAGCATATCAAGATTACTACTGGAGTGCCTCGGGGGAACGGACAAGTAGAGAGGGTTCATCGTATATTAATACCTATGTTAACCAAGCTGTGTATAGAGGATAAATCTCTGTGGTACAAGCACGTGAGTCGTGTCCAAAGAGCCATTAATAGTACCTACCAGAGATCTATAGACACCACTCCATTCCAATTACTGGTTGGAACAAAAATTAGATCTAAAGAGGATATTGATATAGTTACCTTATTACAGCAAGAAGTTATCAGCAGTTATGATGAAAATAGAGAGAACGTGAGACTGAAAGCCAAGCAGCAAATTCAAAAAGTACAAGATGAGTATAAAAAGACTTACAATGAGAAGAGAAAACCTAGTTCATCTTATGGGTTAGATGACTTAGTTGCAATCAAGAGAACTCAGTTCGGTGCAGGTCTAAAAGTGAAACCTAAATTCCTTGGACCCTATAGGATTACTAAAGTCAAGCGAAATGACAGATACGATGTTGAGAAATTGTATGATGCCACGGAAGGGCCAAAGAGAACATCTAGTTCAGCAGATAACATGAAAAAATGGCCAGGTAACGATGAATGAAAAGAGTGTTGTTTGTTTGTTGTTTTTTATTTATTTTTGAAAGGTGTTGTCATGTGTGTGTATTGTTTAGCTATGTTATATAGCACTGCTCATTGTTCTCACGAATACCAAGTTATGTGTTATATTGCTATGTGATACAAAGAGTTTGGATAGTACAAAGCTAGTTTGTAAATTAAAATAGATCTAGTGCTTGACTCAGTTGTTATTGTGTTTTTTTTGCTGTGATGTTTAAGCGGATACAATACTATTATTATTTTATGTTAATTGTGTTAATTTCAGTTAAGTTCTTAAGATGTAACAAGGTTTTCCATACTTAGTAATTTCCTTTTCTTGTGTGTTCTTATTTAGGTATTTAATATACAATGTTCTAATTTAGTAACTCTGTGGAAAGTTTAGAGCATAAGGGGTTCGGTAGTAAGTTTATCGTTGAAGTTAAGGTGTGGTGAATTTGGAAAGTTATGCCAGTGAGGGTGTATAGCTGCTATGTGAATGAGGTGTGGAAGAGTAGCGTGTGTGGAGAGTACGCATATCTGGGGACAGATATAGGAGCAGGATGGCCGAATGTAGGATGAGTGTTTATTAGTGTCAATCTATGAGGAATGGAATGCAACGTGATGAGAGAGAAGGAATGATAGTGCGGTAAATAGGCGGAAGGTGAAATGTCAGAGTGAGGATTGGAGTTTGAGAGCGATGACGAGAGGATGTATTAAATGATTATTTGAAGATTTTTATTGTGTCGTGTTGAATAATAAACCAATAGTAAACAGTTCAGCATTTTACTTGCCCCGCAAATCCCACAATTCTACATAACATGTACACAAAATTTTAAAGTTCAGTTGCAAGATTTGACCCAGACATACTAACTAACCAATTAACTAACAAGGCTTGTTTAATACTTAAAAACTTTGAATAAATTCTACACTGTTGTTGAATTAGTGTGTCTGTTATAGTATTTTTATAGTTGCATTTTTGTTTGATCCAGTATCAAATCACTATTTCGATTTATACTTTTGGGCTTTTCCACGATCGGCTATTTAAGTACCCTGCCCTAAACTATTTTTACTCAGACCTCTTGAAGCAGTAGATAGTAGATTTTTCATCGGGAGTCGGGAGAAATACTAATACGTTACACTGTCATAACTGTGAAGAAGGGGTTCACGTGATTGGGATTCTGTGGGGTGGGTAGCAACTGCCGGAAACGTGGGACAGTCTTTGTACTCATTTTAGTTTAAGGTGATATTATTTTTATTTGGTTTGACACAATTGACGCCTTTAAATACACTAACACACTGCTTGTATAATGTGTTTGTTGTTGGTCTGGAATTCACAAGTTCGTTTGTGCCTATATAGACTCTAAGACGTATTATAACCTTGGTTGGACATCAGATAGGCCAAAAGTCTGAGTGATATTATATCTCACAGTAGTTTCTACGTTTGTAATAATCACAAAATAAAACAGTTTGTCCCCAATTTATTTATTTAAACTTCATCTACAATGTTGATACATAGGCGGACTTAATGCATCAAGGCATTTTCTACCGGTCCACCTTTGGTTTATTAAAAAGGACACAACAGTGGTAGGTGTAAGAAATAAAAAAAAATTAACAATAATTGAAGTTGGATATTATTAAATTAATTAATAAATACATAAATAATTTTTAAAACAATATACCAATCTATAATAATATTATAAATGCAAAAGTAACTCTGTCTGTCTGTTATCTTTTCACGCTTAAACCGCAGAACCGAATTAGATGAAATTTTGTATGAAGATAGTTTAAGACCCTGGAAAGGATATAGAATAGTATTTATCCCAGAAGTCATCCTTTAGGGGGTGGACAGGTAGAAGTTTTTATGGTGAACTAATAATTTATCAAGTAAGGCAGCCCACACATCTAAAATATTATGACGCGATCTACAAAAATAATACTATTCAAAGTACTAATGCTACGCAGACGAAGTTGCGGGAAACAGCTAATAAATATTATAATTGAGACAGTTCCCAATCGAATTCTATAAAAAGTTTAGCGTTAATGGTTATAAAGCGTTTAGAAATTCAGATGATACCACGCATTGATATTTTTTTTCTTTTTCACACAGTATTTATGTACTGTAAGTTTTTTTACGAAATGTATTTTGTTTTAGGACTATCCGTGTTCTACCCAAGCTTATGGTGACCCTGATATAGAAATAATGTTTCGCTTCAGTGAATCCTTCCTTAGTCAGATTTCTGCCAATTGTGATCGTATGTATTTTTATGTTATGTATGATAATAACCAGTGTTTCCAATATTGTGTACTCCGCAGTCCTTCAGCCAAATACACAGAAAATATATGAGATTCTGGTAACATACCTAAGAACGTACTAAGTAAAGTTAGACACGGGTCAATGATTTCTCTGTGAACTCTTGTGTTAGCTTTCGAATGATAAATCCGGTTAGTTCACATGAGTTAAGTATAATATCAGATTTTAAGAGATTGTCAGAAATAAGATTTGAATGTATACTTCGCATAATCAGATAAATTGTTTCAACTAATTGAGTCCTGACCTGACAAAGATAATACTAAAACCTATAAATAACGAAAACCTAAGTGCCTGAATTATAATAACTTCCCTTAAACGGCCTAAGCCTTGTGAAAACCGTCAGCCCGTCCCGGGACGAATCGGTGCAGCATCAAGTTCCTGGGCGCAGAGCTAGTCGGCGGCGGGTAAGTCCGGTCAATTGTCAAATCTATTCAAATAAAACGATACATCAGATTTTAATAGATCGTCAGAAATAAGTTTTGAATGTATACATCACATAATTATATTACAATGTTCCCTATGCTGGGACACAGACCTCCACTCTGTGAGAGAGACATACCTTATTTCAACATTGGGTATTCGTAGAAGTCAAATAACGAAGAATAAGAAGGACATGCCGCTTTTCTCGCAGATTTGCAGTATAATTTACAAAACCTAAAAAGCTTATCTGGGTTTGAACCCACATCCGACAACTTGCAAGTCTCTTAGCTATCACTGCTGCTATGAAAGCAATTAATCTAAAAGCTTTAGTGAAAATTAAGGCCCTATTTAAAAAAAAACTGATCTATTTAGTATTGTAGTCACAGCGGATCTTTGTGACTCTGAAGTTGGCTCTGCGAACCATTGCGCAATAAATAGTTTGAAATCGAGTATACTGCATGCAGTAATCGAGATAGGACGATGCGACGAACGTAAGCGAGTGAAAGTGGCAGATATACAATGCTATCTTCTACTTCAACATTGACACAAAAATAGCAACTGTGCAGGGTCTTGCAGCCAACTTCAGAGACACAAAGATTCACCTGTGACTACATACATGAATAGCAGATTATTTATTCAAATTCTCTACCTATACAAAATTGAATATAGAATAGCTAAACATTGTCGAATTTTTTATAAATAAAGGAGTATGTACCCAAAAAATAATTAGCCACGTCCTTCCCTCGACAGCATCTATCACAAACCCCATCTGTTGGCCACAGCATACTGTCAGACGTAGATATTTCCATGTGGGTACCGTTTTACAATTCGGTGCGGAACACTAAAAAGGTGATAAATGGCACCGACCGGATTAAGAAACCCGGACGCGGGTGTCGTAAGCCCTACAAATAGGGGACCAATAGCGAATTTGTTAAATTACGGATTTGCCGCGTGGGGAGCACTGAAGCTGGACATTTTTGAATAAAAATGTGATGGACGATTATTACGACTTGTTTGTTTCAAAAAATGGCATATGTCCAGCCTTGCGTTAAATAGTCTAGCAGTGGACTGTTTACTGTTTAAGGGATCAGTATGTGTAGGTAATTCGTGGTAACAAAACTTCAACACTGTTGTTTGTAAGCTGTAACCTAATCGATGACAGAATTGATCCGATTTGGAAAAATATTTTACTGATAGAAGAATAAGAAAAGTTTATTTGTTACATAGTGAATCTTAAAATTATAACATAATCATCTTATCTGTAATAATTTATTAAACAATTAGTTTTGCAGTGATCCCCAAACTAGCCAGAACCTATAAGTTGGGGACCAGAGTTGATTACATTAATATAATAATATTAGATAACTGCTATGAAGTACTGTTGTGTGGACTTATATTCTAATATTTCACAAATATTATCCTGGGATTTGAAATAAAACTTATTTCTTTACGTAGTTTTTAACAAAACGAAACGGAAGGCGTGCTTCCTGTCACTTATGATTCTTGAACGAATCGCGCGCTTTTTGTGTCAATCACGTAATATCTGTGTTTGCTATGTCTGTTTTTGTTGTTGGCCTGCAGTGAGAAAGTTAAGTGTTGAAGCGGCAATATCCAAGTAGGTACATTCAATTAAGAATTTTTAATAATTTGTTAACAAGATTTTGTTTTTCGGTTTTCTTCGTTAATTGTTAGTTTATTCATAATTGTAAGTAGTTTCTACATACAGTCTTCAACTGCTGGCCACAAAAACACCACGGAAATGTTCTGAAGCGGATTTTTTTGTGAAATCTAAAACTGGCACACACAGATATTTTGGCTCAAATGACAGCTCTTGATGGTTTTCCTTTTAGTACGGTTGCTCTTATGTTTAAAATTAAGTAGATACCTATCGATATTATAAATATATTAACAATTAATTATGATTTGTTACGGACGCTAGTGGTCATTAAGTTCAAAATTGTGATTGCAATTGCAAAAGTCTGAATAAAAACCGATTTTTACGTAATTTCTACTATTTTTTTGTAACATTCGAAAAGCCTGGGTTTGCTTGTCATCAATCCCGAAATTCCGGGACCGGAAAGAAGGCCCGTGATCGAAATTGCCTAGTCATAGGCAAACTTAAGTTTCGAAATAATTCGGTAACGCTTCCTGTGCGATACACCACGAGAGCAGTTATTGATAACAACAGTCGATACCGTGGAAGTGCCAAAATTTTGGGCAAAACAAATTTGAATGAGTCTCATACCTAACAGAGACACGAAGAAGAAAAATATGAAAACAGTTTATAGCAGAATAGTTTTTTTCTGATTACAGGTTACGGTTTCGTTTGTTTTTAATTAAATAAAACTTGAATTTGCAAAATTCTTTAGCAAAAGTACAGTAAACCTACCTATAGACTGAACAATCGTTGCGATATGAGCGAATTCTGAACATATTTTGTGGCGATATGAGAAGGATATGGATCAAAATAACTTTCCTGTTGGCGTATCTAGTTAAACCCAAGCGAATTAAAGCCGGGAATCGAACTGACTCGTAATCCGAACGTTCTAATTTGTAACATATTTGTAGGTGGCGCGTGTATGTATTCCGGAGAGAGTGATAACTCATATTTTTATATATCGGTGTTCAGGATGATCTTCGTTTTAGATAGGATATATTTTATTTTCGGAATCGTCGCTTGTGTGAACCTCAAGGCTTAGATATTAGGGATTAACTTGCATCCCTTTCATGAATAATTTTTATATTCTTAAATGTATACATAATATTTATTACTATATAAGATATTTTCCGAATAAAAAGTAGCTGGCACGCGGCGATATTGAAAGTGCTTTGTCTTCAATCAAATAAATATTTTCGTAACCGGTTAAGTACTTGCAGAGATAAACTAACAAGCAATTTTAGTTTTTGTATTATTGATGGGCTCGCGCTGTATCAGACATTCAGACAATATCTCCTTCCATTGATAAGTGAATAGACCTAGTCCAGGAGTATAAACAAGGAGAGCGTTGAGTGCGTTTAGTATTCGCGGAATAGCTAATATACGTCGCCCATCTTGGAATATATTACTATTAGTACCAATAAAACCTCCCAGCACATACGTCTGTGCAAATCATTGCACTAATTAATGGCCAGTATCACGACTGATTGCACACGATTAGAAACGCGATTATTAAGGTATTATATACTTAAAGAACATCATTATGTATATATTAGGCATGGGGTTGATATTCCATACGCAGCTTTATATGGCTATTGTGTGATGTTATTGGCATTAATTATGACTTTTCTTTTGTCGGAGCAAGTGGTCTTCAACTTGGGAGGAAGGGATCTGCCTTAGTTCAGCAATGACTTAAGTTAAGGCTTGCAAGTTCCAGCGAAGTAGGTAGATTAGCCCGTGACGTCACGCCAAAACCTACCCTCAAAACATTACACTTTTTTACACTCCACACGCTCGATTTATTTCGAAGCCTTACAGTTTTTGTACAGTAAATCATTCTGTTTGATAAAACTTGGCCTGCGTGCTTAGGTACTGAAATATAACGTATATGTCAAAGCTTAGGTTTTTTGTCAGTTTCCTCTTTCATCTTTACTGATGATGTTAATTTTTTGTGGCTTTTTCTGTTTTTTTTCGCATGTGATTCAGGCGTTATTATTTATGCGAAGCGTCTCGTAGAAAAAGAACTGTCGCAAGGGAATTTCATAATAATCTACAGAGAAAATATTTTTGTATTTTAACACTAACAAAGTAGATGATGCTAGTTATACTTATAATCATAAGCCCCACCGGTAATTCCCCAACATATAAATTGAACTCACTCCAAACACAAGGCAAGTACATTTAGCTTCGTTGTCTATAAATCTTTTGAATATGTGACTCTTATCAAGCCAAAGAGCCGCAGATAAAGTTACATACTGTCAGCGAGAACACTTGTCAAAATTGCAAAATATTTGGGATCATACAATTAGATTTTTTTTTGTTACGCAAAAAGATACACGAAGCGTACGAGCGAGAAATCCTAATCAAGTACAAACTGCCCAAGAGAAAAAGAGAGAGTAAATGATGAATCGATATGATTTTTTTTTTCGCAAATAAGGGTTCCTAGCGTCCCATCTGTTTTACCCGCGGTGAATTTCGTGCATTTAAATAATAATATTAAGATTTTTATAATATTAATTATTTTTTTGAACCATATTTTGACATATTTATGCTAGTAATCGGCTCAGAAAAAGATTCCTACAATAATATATTGGTTTCCATTGTTTTATATAAGTATATTTCGTATATTTAAACAGAATTTGCGAAAATATTATGTAAAAAAGATTTTTTTGTTTACGCTAGGGCTTGAAAAACCGGTGACGTCATGAGTATCGATAAAAACTAAATCGTTTTTAGCGACATCATGACTTGAATACAAACTTATTTAGTCTAGCCTTATTTTTTAAAAATGTTTCGGACAGTTTGATGTTTTGCCCTTTTTTGTAGGTTTAGGAATGTCATTATATTTATTTAAACTTCACTCACAAAGGTACAATGGTAGACTTAATGCCTTATCTCCATTTATAAGTTATACAGTGTCTAGAATACATCAGTGCACCGGGCATCAGTATTTTTCTGTTGTGTAAATAATAGTCTATATATGTAAATGAAGAAACTGACTGACCAATTAATTAATTAAATTTATAATTAATATGGGGATTCAACAATAACCCAACCGTAAAAATCTTTTAGCTGTATATAAAAGATTACTTTGCCATTCAGAAATCAAAATTAGCTAACCGCGTTGTCAAGTACCTTGCCAATTATCATTTTCATTTCAAACGGTTATTTTCACGAATCGTCTGTGTATTAATGAAGTTTATTTGTACAAATGTCACGATGGATGATCGACTGTATATTGTGAATTGTATTTTAAATAAACAATGTTAAAAAACTGTGTTTTGTATTTTATATTTCAAATACACGACTTACAAATATTTTGTAAGTCGAATACATTCGAGATATTATTTTGTAATTTGTATTATAATTAAAGCAAAGCATATATTTTGCCCTGCTCTTAATACAGTTCAATACAACCACCAACCCTCTAATCGTGTTTCTTATTATGTTCACCAAGTATCGATATCGATACTGAACATTGACTTTTCAACAAAACTTTTTTAACTAACACATGGACAATTCCCTAACACATAGATTTTATTATTTTGGTAGAGGTTGCTTTTTTGTCACGATCGTCATTTCAGCCGAACAACGAGCACTGCCGAACTGCCTCCCAAGTGTGAACATCAACCGGTTCTTTGCGTCTGGCATCGTTAATTTTGTACCATTTGATAATCCTTGTTGCTGATATAATGTGTCAGACAATAAGACCTTTTCCAGGCCAATAACGACCAAAATAATAATAGGTACTCCCAAAATTTTAAATCGCCGATCAATCAAATTAATTTCCCCCGACTTAAAAGTCGTTCAATCGAACGGAAGCAGTCAAACACGACCATTTAATCCGAACGACCAATAATAAATACAGCCAGAAATCTCCGAACCCTGTCAAACCTTTAGTTATATCAATTACATCTTGCAAATCAAATTCTAGGGCAATAATATTGATCCTTTGGGAAACCATGGTGGGTCACGGGAAGGTTATATTAAAACAAATCTGTCGATATTTTTAACGGACGATCTTTTGAAGTAGCGTATTTGATTTGGCCTTCAGCCTCGGTATGGCTTTTGTGATTTTCGTATTAATGGATTTATTGTTTTAAAGTTTTGCATGGGAATCAGGAACTAGGAAGTAAGGTGTTGAGGAAGTTATTAGTTTACTGTTTAATCATTGACGAAATGTGGCTTCTGCTGTTTGATATAGTGTAATTTGTGTACTTTGTTGTAAGGTGTATGTTTTAGGCCGTGTTAGAATTTAATTGTAAATTGTTATCACCAACGAAGAAAAGCAAAGTAAGAAAAATAGATTAGGCGGGCATAACCCATACCTACTATTAACAATCATCAAAAATACAAAAAACACACTCACATGTGACATGTCTATAAAACTTAGTATCGATTTTCGTGGACGATTTAATAATTTGTTATTTTCCTTTTCACACAATATTTTTACTCACCTTTTAACTACATTGTTGGCAGTAACGTAAAACTAAACATCATAGAAAATATAAAGAACCTACTTCTTACAGAAAAGCAAAACACGTTAGACAAAAGATTTCTGTCCTATTCCCAGTTTTCTATTCTCACCCGTAAAAATTCTCGTGTAAAAAGGTAAAGGTGTCAGAGCGTAGACGTTAAAATTTAAATAATGGCTGTGAAATGATGTTACAAAAATCTGAAATCTCTTCCAAAAGGTCGTGTCCTAAACGTCAGTGCGAGGAAATCTCGTGTAGTCGAGTCATGAATGAAATAGCCGTATCCATGACAATGAAAGAAGACAACATTTTGTGAAAGAATGCGAGATTTGTGAAGTTCTACCAACATTTCCCATAGAAATATGTCCGCGTACATGCGTTTTAAAGCCACAATTCTTGGATATTTTACTACTAACTGTTCACAGTTACTTCGCCTGTGTGGAAGTTGAAAATCATCTCAAGGGAACCAATACCAAATGTCATGTAAATCCATATTATATATAAAATATTAATATTATAGATAAATATTTCATCCGTCTACAGCCTTGGGGCCACCAAGTGCGTGGATGTTGCAGAATAAAACACTGTTTATTTAGGTAGATTTTCTCTGAATAAGTTTCAAAGAGAACCTACTCAAGTACTCATGCATACGATTAGTAGCTGCATTTTGTCCAACCCGCTGTAAACTCTGCTGTATGACCATAATGTCTATGGTTCAAAGCGTGAGCTTTGAAACCACAATAAAGATTCTTAAAGTGTGAAAATAAAATAATTCATAATCAAGAACACGAGTAAGATCACAATTTCATACAAAACAGTGTTCCACCATTTTTTAATTACAACTAAGTGCTTTTTCACAGAAATAACAAAAGAGTAAAATTTTAAGTAGATAATAGATTTGTTCTAAGCACATAATTTTTTTGCGGACCTTTAAAGGTTTCAGTGAAAGCCTAAAGATATTTTTTAAACCTAGACAAAAGAGTTTTTAAGAGCAAAAGTAATTTGGTCTTTTTGTCCGGGGTGAGTGATTGTGGACCAGTGGGCCGTTTTAAATGCTTGTATTGCATGTAAAACTGTTTTATGTAAACGAAAAAGAGTCTTTTTAGTTTCGTTTTGGAGCATTTTTTAAATTACCGCGGCCTTTTCAGCGGATTTAATAAATGTACGCCGGTTTTTCGGAATGGGTAAGAAGATTTGTAACTCTTTATTTTTGTTAAAATTATTATTCTTTCCTGCTTGCTGGTTTTTGTTTTTTCGGGTAGGTTAGAAGCCTTTAGGCGCGATTGGTCCAATTCGCGGTTGGTCTAACTCGCGATAAGTCCGAAAGTCTGTCCACCAGACTTACTAAGAAGTATCTTCTTGCCAATGTCTGTATTGTGCAGGTCAGATAGGCATTCACTCCATGTAAAATAAATTGAATCAGCAGCATACCGTCAGACTGATAATCGACAGCTACATAGTTTGGGCAAATAAAGAAGAAGAAAACGTGGTTAATGTCACAGAAAATGTTGTAAAAACAGCTGTAAGCTAGTTACAAATGTTAAAAGACCGATTATTATTATGTATTTTTTTTTGTTTTACTTAGTCGGACGTATATTTGAAATGAAAATACAAACGCGAAAAGCAAATCGAAAAATAGATTGATTTTTGTGATATCGACTTTTTAGATCTCTATTTTTTTGTGTTTCGATTTTTTAGATTTCGATTCGAATCGATTCAACATTGATCGTTTTCGAAAAGAATAGCCCATCCCTAAGCCGCAGTACGGCGCTGATTTTCAATGGTCACCTAGGACATGACGTGATACTAAACAGATGAATATTTGCTAAAACTAAACTACTACCAAGGAGTTGAAACTTACTAAACTGTAAACATGTCCCCAGGACTACATATTCCACAAAAACCAATTTCCTAACGACGATGTTTCTCAGAATACATGTTAGTCAGACTTAAACGCAATGGATAAACACAATATTGTAAACACAGCCAGTTAGACAGTTTGGACGGAACAACTCCAGAATGTTGTTATACTCGAACGTATGACGGCTTGTGAGCTTTATTCACTATTTGTTGTCTGGAGATGGAATTAAGTTTATAGTTCAGGACGAAAAGGTCTCTTTCTCTTAAGGGTATATCAGCAATAATATCTAACACAAGTACCCAAGTCTTGAACCTAGGTTATTCATTGACCACTACGCTTGCTTGCTGCATTTTGCCAATTTGAAAACCCTCTTACACTACAAATCACTAAATAGATTTAGGTCTATACGAATCTAAAACATCGTTGTATTTCTGTGGTTTGAAGTCAGATAAAGAATGAGCTTTTAAATGGATATATAATTAAGTGATTTTTAGGTTAAGCTAGGTTAGCTCAATTTCTCTCTACGTTTATCAGTGATGTTTTATCAAGCTGACTGGCTTAATGTTTTTGAAACGTTTGAGCTATTTTCTTTTGTTTTGAGCCGATACGAGACTAGAATAAAGTAGATCATCTTTGTATAATTAACACAAGAGGCTCTGAAAAATTATTGGTCTGTAAATAACGAACGCATAGTGAAACAATACGTTTAAGACAATTAATCATCAATTTCTCTCGCTTTAGTATTTTTATTTTAGCATCATTTCAACGAAATCTATCAAATACTTTAGCCAGTAGATAACCGCAATCAGTTCACGCACACTACGATCAATAGTTACCAACACAGAACATCATACAACAGTAATCAACTGTAGATTTCTGACGCCCTGGTACATTACAGTCCACGTCTGAGTATTCGACACATGAGCTACGTCACACAACGCCTATTCAGCGCTACCTTTCATTTCATTTTATTCTAATCTATTGATATTTAATTATGATAAGGTTTTTATGTTGTCAGTCAGACTAAAATAGTTAATTAATGATTTTTAAGACCAGCCTATCAGTAGGTACACCATTTTTATGTAGAATTTTATTAACTTACTTATATACATAGCCTCCGCCAAATGATACAATCCTTACATGCTACTTTTGCTTCGATTTATTTCATACATCTGGTCATCCTCGCACGCCGGTTATGAGTATGGCCTTTCTGAAGAACATTACTAACAAGGTCCTTGTAGATAAGTGTTTTATTTATTTGTTTGAATGTAAAGGTATTTGTTTTGGAACTACTCTCTTCTAGCTGCTACCAGCATATTTACGAATCTTTTGCCCCATCTTGCCTGAAGGCATCCTATTCAATGTTCGCCTATTACCAAAGCCATCTTGATTGCCTAAACCCTTATTTACCAGGGACGCTACCCATATAGGTACGCAGGCATAAAACTACTCTCCTGATAAACACAGCCACATAGGTATAGGTAGCTTCCCTCGTTTCGCGTACAACGACGCCATGAAAGCGGTTTTATCGAATTTAACACTTTACACAACGCGACACAGCGCTTAATGGAATTTTCGACGACAAATCTAACGCCGATGCAAACCGTCGTGAAAGAGAATTGCTACTTTGATTCTAGCCAAAAGAGATAAAGTTTGGAACACGTGTTTAGGAACTGGCTAAATTAGATTCCGTGTCGGATTCTGCGAATTATTCGGTGCTGTTTCTCCGAAATTGAAAGATAGAGAAAAAGTTTTCTTTTATTGTTTTCCGCCTAAATTTTAATGTTGTTACTATTATTGATATAATACAAATAACTTATTTTTTATTATTATTGATATGCTCGCGCTTTACCACTATCTCACCTGCTAAGCGATGATGTGTTTTATTGAGATATGTTCTATTTTTTTTATTATTCGTTCGGTAAATATTCCTTTTTTTCTCTTTTGGTGCCCTAAAAATAAGTTGAACATCACGATCGAAAGTAAAACTAAAATTGAAAAAACTGTAATTATAAAAACTCTTAAGTATTGCAAAGAAAATGATTTAAAGTGACTTAATAATCACATAATTATGTAATAGGGGCCAGCATAAACCGGGCACAAATTTATCAATTTTAATCCAGGCTAAGAAGCCTACTCCCAGAAGTTGCTTTCAATTCACAAGACGCCCAAGGCAGTCAAGCCACAGATTAACAGTCCAATATTTGCTTACCATAAACGCAAATAGCCCTCGCGTAAGCTACCCTCTTCTCCATTAGGCGTACCCAGCATGTTTGCTTCCATTTCGCTGCTCTACATCGATCACTCTCAGCTGATAGACCAGATATAAGCCATATTGCATTTTGTAAATTTACAGCACTGCGTGTCGTTTTTGACGCACGCTCGGATTTGATTGGGACAATATTTCAAATGGATTGCTTGTTCAGTTTTTGGACGTGTTCTAATTTAGAAAAAAAATATGTTTCTGTTTTAGTTTATTTATCCTTCTATGTTTGTTCTTTAATTTCTTTATCTCCCGACTCCCTTGCTGTTCTGTTTTGCACGACCTCTACCTAACTCTATAGTCCAAGTATAAGTCACCATTTTCTTAAGTCTTGCACCAGTCATTCGTCATCATCAATTGCAGCCATTTCACCAAAATATTGATAAGCATGAGTAGGAACACCCATGCTACCTGCTACCTGTTGTAGTAGGTAGCATTAAAAGGGGTGAATAAATTCGTTCCAATAAACAGTAATTTTTGTTCAACGACCCTTAAAAAATGTGTATTTTTATTAGAAACTAGCTGACCCCCGGGGCTTCGCTCCCGTCAACTGGCTATCTACCTACCTACCCTGCCCACCCTACCTATCCTGCCTACCCTGCCTACCATGCCTACCCTGCCTACCCTGCCTACCCTGCCTTCCCTGCCTATCCTGCCTAGCCTGCCTACCCTGCCTACCTTGCCTACCCTGCCTACCCTGCCTACCCTGCCTACCCTGCCTACTCTGCCTACCCTGCCAACCCTGCCTACTCTGCCTACCCTGCCTACCCTGCCTTCCCTGCCTATCCTGCCTAGCCAGCCTACCCTGCCTACCCTGCCTACCCTGCCTATCCTGCCACTCTGCCAACACTGCCTACCCTGCCTACCTTGCCTACTCATCCTACCCTGCCAACCCTGCCTACTCTGCCTACCCTGCCAAACCTGCCTACTCTGCCTACCCTGCCTTCCCTGCCTATCCTGCCTAGCCTGCCTACTCTGCCTACCCTGCCTTCCCTGCCTATCCTGCCTACCCTGCCTTCCCTGCCTATCCTGCCTACCCTGCCTACCCTGCCTACCCTGCCTACCCTGCCTACCCTGCCTACCCTGCCTACCTTGCCTACCCTGCCTACCCTGCCTACCCTGCCTACTCTGCCTATTCTGCCAACCTTGCCTACTCTGCCTACCCTGCCTTTCCTGCCTATCCTGCCTACCCTGCCTACCCTGCCTACCCTGCCTACCTTGCCTGCCCTGCCTATCCTGCCTACCCTGCCAACCCTGCCTACTCTGCCTACCCTGCCAACCCTGCCTACTCTGCCTATCCTGCCAATCATGCCTATCCTGCCTACCCGGCCAACCCCGCCTACCATGCCTACCCTGCCTACCCTGCTTACCCTGCATACCCTGCCTAGCTAGCCTAGCCTGCCTACCCTACCTACCCTGCCCACCCTGCCTATTTTGCCAAACCTGCGTACCCTGCCTACCCTACTGACCTACTATTTTTTATCTATCATCAATGGTTTTCTCAGCGCACGCCAAAGAATGAATTTTATAGGCAACATTTTCCTACCTTGGGTTACATTATTGCAATTTTCATAAGGATCTCTAATTTTTTTGAAAATTTATTGTAGCCTATGACACTCAGGAATAATGTAGCTTTCTACTGGTGAAAGAATTTTCAAAATCGGTTCAGTAGATCCAGAGATTACCCCTTACAACGTCACAAACTCACAAACTCACAAACTCACAAACTCACAAACCCACAAACTTTACCTCTTTATAATATTAGTATAGATATTCACTGAATCCGTAAAAATGCTGAAACATTTTTGTGCCTAAATAAGTTTGATTGTATTCAAAGTAGTTAATAGTTGTTTTATATTCGAATTCAGAATTCGAGAGAATTTTAAAATTTTGGAACAATGAACTCAAAACTATAGAAAACAGTGTTAAATTTCCGTTACAACCTAAATATACTTTTTATAGGCCGCATTCTTTTTTTAATATAAAAACGGTCACATATATAGGTCAACGTATAATATGTAGTCGATAGTTGAGTAAGGCCCGCTTGTGCCATCCTGGGTTATCTTACTAACTCCGAGTTAGTAGCTAACCCGGCCGATGTGTATATTCTTATTTGTTATCTATCCTCGTGTTAGCAAATAACTCTAAGTTAAGTTTTTGGCGCAAGCGGGCCTCAGAGGCGTTGGATTGATATTATCTGGCATTGTGAATTGAATTAATACAGTATACCTAGATGTTCATTTGCAGCATTCCTAAGTAATTTAAGCGTCACGTACTAGATCAATGCCTATAACTAATGGGTCTCTGAAATCAATTAACCCACTTTGCGCGTCGATGTGTTCTCGACCTTATCGCTCAGGCTAAATGCATTATACCTTTATGTATGTACTAGTTACATGGTCACTATTTTTCTTACTATCTTGCCTGAAGTAGATTTTGAAGTTCATGGTTCGAAATGAAGTGACTTGAATGAAAAAATGATTTGTCTGATCATCACCAATTTTTTTTTTCTAGTTATATCTTTCAAGTTGTATCTTGCAAACAATCCTGCCACTGCTCTTTCAGCCATCCATATTCAATTATTCACGGATGTTCATACTATTAAAATAAAGGGGATAAATATCTTTTCACTGAGGTGAATGGTAGTGATGGACAATCATTCTGCGACTAGATCTAAAATAATAGGCGTAGCTCTGTACTGAAGTCACACATCATAATTTGAGGATTTTAACTTACAGAGGTAGAGGGATTATGTTTGTCTCGGTGACTTTTGTTACAGAATTTAAAAATATGTTAAAAACCTCAAAGTAAGTAAAGTCAGGTGTAGCCGGTCTAGTGATAATCTGGGATACATGTTTATCTTGAAATGGGACTAAATGTACTGTGAAATGCAATGAAAACAGCTTATAAAGGGGATGTGGATAATGTTTTCATGACAACATGATCAATTTGTCGTTTTAAGAAAAACATATTAATGCTAAACAAGAAACTTATATTCTTACATACATTATATCTAGCCATTATTCCCCGAAGCGAGGAGGAGGTGCACCTAATAGTACACCCAGGTTTCGCCAATGATGTTCAAGATCATATCAGCCGGAAGATGTCTGCAGCTGAACATAAGACTCACCCAAGTGTCGCCACATCGATCGATGCTGTGCGTGTCGCATCCATCGGATTCCCGCATCATGTTCTAGTCCATTCAAAATCAAAATCAAATATCATTTATTTGCGTCAATAAGGTACAGAAAATTCGTAGGCAATAATTACAGATCTCTTATTCTGCTTTTAATTTTAGCGTGCAAATTAGTCATAGAAGTTATTAGATCACTAAAGTCAAAATTTATGCAAGCAGTCAAAGTAAATTAAGATTAATTATCATAAATTATTATTAAATTAAAAATAAATTATATCACATAGATTGAAATTGGTACATTAAATTTTATATTATCTTCTACAACTTATAATATAAAAACTCCAGTACACTGTAAAAACATTTATCAATAAGTAGATTTGATAAATTACGCTTAAATTTAAAGAATGGTAATGTTTTTATGGCATTTGGAATCTTATTGTACAATTTAATGCACATAATATAGCTGTTGTTGGATGTTAGCGTGATATTAGTTTTCGGTCGATGCAACTTGTTAATATTATGTGATCGAGGGGCGTAATAACTTGTCGCTTGCTCAAAAAGTCCCTTATGTTTAAAAACAAATATACATGATTCCAAAATATAGATGCATGGTAAAGTCAAAATTTTGTATTATCTAAAGAGTGTAATACATTGGGGCGAACCTATGGCCAATCGGGCACAAGTCCAGATTCCAGTTGGAAAAACTCAATACTACTTTGCTCAACACGTTAATCGAACTCAGGATCTCATACTCAAAAAAAGCACTATCGACCATTAAACCAGCAAGGCAGAGGCGCATATTCATAAATGTATTTTCGCCTTTAGTCACATAACTGACCTAACAATCTTTTCGCCTTTTATCAAAGGCAAGCTATGCCCTTGAAATGAAAAGAAAAACAATCAATAGCATTGAACTCGGTCATCTCGCAGCTCGGACCTAGAGTGATCGTTCAACAAATCTTTCATTTTCCACGACTGTCCTATTGACAAGATTTACGCGTCACAAAAAACCGTTTACAAGAAAAACAATTTAAATATGTAAATGTTGCTCTGTTTAGTGAAAAGTTTAGCCTTTTACAATGAGAAAAATATGCTAATACTACGTCTAAGGTCAATTTCTATAGGAATGTATAATTTGGAGTTAAAAAGTTAGATTTCATTTTAATAATACATTATAAGGCAGTAAAAGAAATTTATTTTTATTTTTGTTCTAAATTTAAAGTTGATGCGGTTTCGGCTATGAATAGGTTTAGCGCGTAGGCAGTTAATTTGGGTTTCATAATGGTGGTAATTAATAGGGAGAAATAGGGAGAAATGAGTGTGATATTGAAGGATTTTGGTCCTAAATACGCGGCAAAAGACTTATGTACATATCTAATGGACTAGTTTGCGTAGTTTCTGTACGATTGTCTTATGCTGGTTGATTTTCGCATATAGCAAAATAGAGATGATTCCTGGGTGATAAACCTATTTATCAAAAATAAAATACAAAGATGAAGCGATTAAAATTTCAGGAGACTGGGCTCTTGAAGTTTTCAAAAGTAGAGTGAAAGAATACAACCTTTCCATTCCGTCATAGTTGCATAAAATATGTATATTTATCCTTTTATATATATTAGTATTTATTTAGTTTTAATTGTTAAGATATGTATACTTATATGTATGTATATGTCAGTATATTTTATTTGATATATTATAAATTAATAACTCTGAATTGGTTTATTTCTTTATTTTTCCCCTCGACACACAATGTCTACATCTCTTTTTTTTTCATATTCCTTTCGCAGGTATGCTGGAAGAGATGAAGAGAAGCTCATAAGAAATAAGCATTACCTCTGTACCTTTTTTCTTCTTGTCCTTGTATTATGTGTGTGTACAAAAACTGTTAAATAAATAAAAGATTAGAAAACTTCAACCAAATTTCAACGCACTGAATAGTCGTTTTTTTGTTTGTTGTGGTCTTGTTTTTTTTTATTATGTGTGCTAGGAAAATTTCAGAGTCGAAGGTGTCTTGGATTTGTAACATATACTACCACACCTACCTATTTCTTTCATACCTACCCTGGTGTTCCTTATTATAAACACCTGTAAGCAAAGCTTTACACCTCAATTTACCATCGCACACCTCCAACGCTGTGTTTAGCAATTAACGAATCCGGTATCAGATGGAAATTTCCATTCGGTCTGTTTATGCAATGTTTGCTTCCCAATGCTGGCTGCGGTACAATTAATTTTAAAACCAATATACTTCAACAGTATTTCATAATACTGTTCCTAATTAAGCGAACTTTGCAATATGCTGCGCATCAAAACTACTAAATTTGTGAACTCTTTTGCAGCTAGATTTTGCTGTAGAAATACGTGCTTTAGCAGCAAATTAGTTTTTGTTTGAGTGAATTTGTAGTCATGTTTTTGCAGCGAATGGTTAACTGAGAGATAATACTGAGCTTTTCTCTCTGTATATGCAGTCTATCTATGGTTTGCTCTAGTCTAAACATTTGAAGCCATTAAATACTATACTACTTAGTACTTTCTGAATGCGAATCTTGCGAAAACTATGAAGTTATTATTATAAAATTTTCGGAAAATCTGTCCGATACAGCAGCACATGGTGCGCACTGGTATAAAAATTAGAACGTGTGGAGGTTTTCTTTCACAGTAGACAAGTTGAACATAATAACACCACTGTAATCTAGACATCATAGGGAACCAATCTCTCAAAACTACGGCAATTATCATAACACTGACAAAGACGTCCAATTTCATCCAAAATTCGGAAAAAAAGTAAATGAAAAAGTGCCGATCTCGGCACGAAGGCCTCACGGGACCACGGCCCCTCGTTAATAAGGATGCTAATCACGTTTTTATCAAAATCCTGCCGATATTAAACTCTTCGACTAGTTAAATATTTAAACGTTATCAGACGCCATACTATCAAGCCAGTTGCAAATCAAGAGCTAAGCTAAAGCTAGTTTAGCTTATCTCGTAAAACTGAGATATTTTTCAGACTTACACAGCGTAATTTACATTATTTGCGGATGGTTTATAAGTAATTTTAGTTGAATTTTTGTCGTTCAGTCGCGTTAACAGTTGAACATTGAGCCGTGTTTTGCAGACTTCTAACCTCACAAAATCGTTCCGATTTAGATCCAAATGTATCTTGTCTTGGGTAAAATTTTCGTATCAAGCTTCCTAAAATCAACTGAATCGTTAATCGCCTTTTCTAAAAGTATCGTATCTGCTACAATCCTAAGCACAGTCCAATATTATTTCCCGCTCGCATTGTAGGCAAAGCTCGGCCCTAATGAGTTTACTACGCTTACAAATCCTATTTGGATACGCAGAGGGGGGGAGGGGAAGTCCAAATGGAAGTTGTAAACGTAAGTATTGAAATTCTGATGAGAGACGTCCGTACCTAGTTGTTTCGCGTCTGCTTCATTTTTCTTTCCTTCTAATTATGTTAATTGTTTGAGGCAAATACTTGTACTTTCCGATTATTTCGGTCCGTATTTTATTGTGTTGGGTTAAGAAGAAACATTAAGGAGGAGGTTTGTCCTCTCTGTTAATGTAGGTAGCCCATGGTTTTTAACGAGATGGTTCAGTTCATTAGTTGTTTTAGAGGTCTTTTTTGAAACGAATGTAGGTCACTGAACTGAGTGTGGGGGATACTCAGTTCAGTGACCTATATTCGTCTGCAAATTTAGTCGGATGTCGCCATATTTATCCTATATCAAAGCCTCGTGAGTCTAGGTGGTTGCAATCGCTACTGCGAGCATGAGGCCCTGGGTTCGATTCCCGGGTGGGCAAAGTGTTATTGGGTATTTCTTCTTCCATCTGGCATCTCATGTGTCACCTTCTGCGGCGTCTACTACGTATAGGGAGGTAGGTTGTGTTCTCCCATTCCCTTTCCTCGCAGAAGAAGACGACGGCGTCCCACGCGTTCTCGCTTTCAACCATGGATTTGACCACGACTGGAAGCGAGAGTTTATCCGCAGCACTGACCGCCGTGACGACGTCAAGGCGCTGCACTGCCCAAGCTGGAGTGCCCCTCCTCAAGGGTTTGTTGCGTTTAGGCAGTTGCCGCAATGACGGCAACCGTGCGTCGGCTTCCAACCTATACGGCAAAGGTACTTCCCAAGTACCCATGTCCAGATAGTAACTGTGTCAGCTGGGAAGTAAGGGCGCCATGCCATCTAAGTCATAAGTCATTTATTTCTTAACAATATACACTGTGTTAGCTATCCAGCTAATGCCTCAAAACGGGTCTTATTGTAGCTATAGCGGCATGTCCTCGGTCGCGCTAAACATGTAACCTAACATATGTATGCATTTATGCATTTATATTATATATTTATCAATGAACGTAGAGGTCTGCCCAATCTACGGAGTAGGAATCAAAGTAAACCCTAGTTACGTTGGCGTTAGATTAACCTAGAATATGGATGGTTTGAATTTCCGGGTTCCAAAAGTGCTATTGCGTTTTCCCATCACGGATTTCTCTCATTTACTGCTCGTCGTGTGTATACGGGCCTTATGTTATGCTAGCAAACGATCCACGTGGCTGTGATTAGCCACAAGCTCTTCAAGAAAGCCTAAAAGTGAACCAATTTGAGAACCAGACTGGAGAAAATAGACAGTCTAAATGAGAGCACTTTTAACACTAAGGACGGTTATGCACTACATCTGATCCGTGTCCTTAATTTGAGTTCCAAGTTCAAAATGTTTTGAATTATGACGGGTAGAGTTCGGATGTAGTGCGTAAACTTCCCTATAAGAAGTACTACGGCCACTTCGGAACCGAAATTTCACGGACACTCATCGGATGTAGTGCGTAACCGCCCTTAGGAAGCCTTTCCTTACAAGTTAGAAGCTGAAATTGTTTTCCAGATAAATGTTTAATTTATACAATGTTTGTTTGTTGTTATTGACATCTCGCGTGTTCGCAGCGTGAAATGGCGACTCATTAAGCTTTTTAGCATACATTTACCGGTACCTGCTGCTCGGTGTTCATGTTTAATTGTTTCAAATTATGTTCAGAAACAATCTATTAGCGTTATGTGCTGAATACTGAGTGTCATTGTTGTGTGGTATATGTTATTTTGAAATAGATACGGAATGTGGAAAATCGAGTGTTTTGACGCATATTGGAAAAGCTTTTGAGCAACAGTGGACTGCAATACAGTGATTCCTATCAAACAATTGGCTTAGTACCTTCTGCATTACATACACAGTGGGTCAACCCTAGAATACTATTGTGGTCATCACCATCTGCACTACGTTGAGGTCAGCTGACCAAGTCTGATCGGATGCAGACGAATACTAGTATTTTTAAACCCCGACAGAAAAAGAAGAGTGTTATAGGTTTGACGTGTGTAGCTGTGTGTGTGTGTGTTTGTTTGTGGAATCATAAACCCTAAACGGATGACGATTTAGATTTTTTTTTTTTTAGTTTGTAGAAGACTTTATCGAGAGTGTTTTAGCTATGTTTGATGAAAATCGGTTCAGCCGTTCTAAAGTTCTGGATATTTTAATATTTCCATAGGGGTGTCATAATTACGCGGTCAATAGATTGTCGATCGAAGATCGATGTAGCATGAAATAATAATGTGTCGGGGATTTTCAAATTTTACTTGTTTTTGGGCACGGTTGGCGTAGTGGTTGAGCGATTGACTGCTGCGCTGCGTGTCGCGGGTTCGATTCCCGCACGGGACAAATATTTGTATGACCTGCAAATAGTTATTCCGGCTCTGGGTGTTTGTGTATGTGAGTTTATATGTTTGTAAACGCACCCACAATACAGGAGAAATTCCTAGTGTGGGGCAATGTTTTTCTTAGAAAAAAATAATAATAATAATACTAGCTTCGCCCGCGTGTATGTCGAACATTATCCCAAGTGAGCATATTCCCGGCATATAAAGTATTATGCTATTCCAGACAATAATCTATCTCTGTGCCAAATTTCATCCAGACTCGTCCAGCTGTTTGACCGTGAAGAAGTAACAAACACACTCACAAAGAGTTATAGTGTGATAAAGTTTTACATGAAGAGACTGCTTATCTGATCTCCACTAGTTCCTGGGATAACACTCAAAATAAATACCCATCAACAAGATTGGTGACTGTTTTTTGTGGCTTCTGACTAGCCGTATGACAGTCAAATATCTATTAGTGAATGCCCCAATAAACTTCTCGATCTCAATTTGTAATCGATGGTCACTCGTCCACAGTAAGCGTTGCTTAACTGTTATTATTTAGTCAAGAGTCCCTCCTCGAATGATACTCTCTTTTAATATAAGCCTTGAAATTCGTCGTAGCGGGGCGTCTGCGCTGGAATTGCGCGATCTAATTCGTCTAGCCCGTTATATAAGACGTACGGCGATGCGCCATCGGTCAGGTGGACATCCCACCCATACGCACTAAAAGTTTTGGAAATACTTTCATTATGCTTACAGCTATGGAGTGGAATTCTCTACTGGAGTTTATGTATCCCGATAGATACAACTTCGGGGTCTTTAATTCAAGAGTGAATAGAAAGGTAGACACCGTAGACCACATCACCGCTAACCATCAGGTGAGATAGCGGTCAAGCGCAAGCCTATCAATAAAATAAGAAAATATTTTTTATGTTATCCCAAACTTTATCACGTTATTAGCAAAATTCCTTTAAGCGTCGCGTATAAGGTTACAGTTAATGACCGTTAGTCATGTGATACTTGTCTCACGGTTTACTTAATAATGAACGTATGATTGCTGCAGCTCGCTCTAACAGATTACATTCTGGCGCACTCCAATCAATCCGCGCCTGCCGTTATTTATCCTCGTGGTATACTGCAAGCGATGAAGAAGATTCATAGGCTATAAATCATTATGTCTCTATTGACCAAAGGGATGAGCAGTCGTGTTCAGTACAACCATATTCTGCTATAGTACTGCATGTGTTAGTATGTACCTTCCTGCTAGTTTGATAAATTTGTCTATCAAGCCACTCTGTTATGTCCCACTGCTGGGCAAATATAAGTCAAAAACATCAAGAAAAATAATTCAGCATGAATTTTCAAGTACAAGAGAAAACATAAATTTAAGAAGTGGGTTATGTTAGTAACAACATCTAATTTTGTTCACATGTTGGCAATAAAAATCCCCGCACCGTATGGGTGGTATCCACTGAGATTGGCTACCGCAGCCGGCATTCCACCTGGAGAACTTTTATTATGTAGACCACCAGAGGCTCTGGACTGACATTCTATCAACGAAAGCGTCTCGATATTGATAGGTAAAATGTTAATAATGTATATGAATGCCAAACGTTATCGAAATGTCACGTGATCAATCCCTTACATTTTGGAATTCTGACAATCGCCATCGAGAATAAGTCTTTGTCTAGAGCCTCACCCCGGCTCCACACGTTGGTCCCAGCACTCGTACAAACGTTGGTCGGTAAATTAGTGAGGCGTACATACGTTGGCAATACCCAACACGCCAACGTGTCTAGTTTAATAAAACTAGTTCTGTCTCGTCAGAGACAATGTCAAGATGTGAAGATGTCCGATATGGAAATTGCTGTAAGCGCTTTACGTACTGAGTGCATATTATAATTCATATTTGTTACCGAATAAAAAGAAATCCTTTGATCAAAACTGACACGCGCCGGCCAACTACCAACGGTCGCCCCAATGTTGGCGCCAACGCAATTTTCTAGATCCACACATTGGACGAGTGTCGTTGGTACCTACGTTGGGACCAACGTGTGGAGCCGACGTCAGATCGTTGATTTTCTCATACGCTTTCGAGAATATTCTCGAATATCAGTACATTCATGATAATTAATTTCCTTTTCGACTATAACTCAAATTAATATTCGCTCAAAAGATTAACTCACATTCGAGAAAATAATTCAGTGTAATTGGAATTTCAATCTTTACTAAATTAAATTCCCATTTCAGAACTGTACCTGTACAGTTTATTTCCGAATATTGTGAGAATCAGTACAGTATTATAACCTCTGTTTATAATAACATGCTATGTAGCCATGACATCACGCTTGTATCCTCTGAAGGAGCTGGCAGGATTGTACATTTAGAAGCATTTAATCAACTTTTGTAATATAGGAGACGAGCCTATTACAGGGCACTAGTCCAGACAACCAAGAAAAACCCAATAACATCATAAATAACAAGTAATATGATTGGGGTTTTCCGGGTTTTTTTCTTTAGGACAGTTTTTACTAGAGATGTGCCGAGTATGACTTTGGCCGACTAGCCGATTGTAAAAAGGCCAACTAGGGGGGTTTCGGCAAATTCCGTGATGCTTCGTTTACAGCTGATACGCGGGCAAGTCGCAACCGCGCCGCGCCGCCTGCGAGTGTGTCGGATAATGTTTTGTTTACTTCGAGTCGCACGAGTCAGAGCGGTCTATCTCCTATGCACTGTCATCATCACCATCGACCGTTTAATAGTCCCACTGCTGGGATACAGGCCTCCTCTTTAAGAGAAGGAATGGGCCGACTAGTCGGGACATTCCTAGTTTTTACTTTTATTAATATTCTTCTTTATTCTATGTTCTTGTTCTAAAATAATTTTCTACTCGGAACTCCAATACTATCTTTAACTATTATCTCATCGTCATCATACTCATCCCCCCTTCGGCTTCTTAATGTTCCCACTGCTGGGACACAAGCCACACATGCCCCGGCCGCTATTATTTACTTTATTATAATATTAGAGTTTGAAAGCCATTTATATGACTAAACAAGTCTCACTTTTTTCTACAAAGTATGTATCTTTGTATATATTTTTTTAAACACTTAGATAAAGATCCATCGCTTAGCTTATGTGTAGCTGATACTACAACATCAGCTTTACCTACTAGTGAGTGCTTATTGACAAACTGAAGCCGGGGTAGCGTTGTATTGTATCCGATGCTAAACGAGTAGATTTTGTTGGTACATACCTATGTTGACCTTCGATTACACGATCAACTACACCTGATATATACATTCAGATTTTGACAGAATATAATTATAACACTATTTGGGTTGGAACTAGTCTTGTTTAGTACTTGCGCGATTATTTTATACTAGCTTCTGCCAGCGGCTTCGCCTGCGTGTAAGTCGGAAATTGTGCCATGTGTGTTCTATATTATTCTGGAATGTCCAATAAATCTTTTTGTCAAAATTCATCAGATTTGGTGCGTTAAAACATAACAAATAGACAACTAAAGACAGAATTACTTTCTCGAACGATCCCGGAAGAAGAAGTTTGGATCAGGGTGGCTTTGGGAGATATCAGGTACCACAGGTGCATAAAATTGCACAACACTATGCTAGTATTACATTATCTGTGAACACACTTTAATTAAAGTATAAAGATCATATTTTATTTGGAGTAACTTTAGAAATCATGTCGTCTATTGACAGACCATTAGTACCGTGGCAACTCCCTGTCAGACACCTTCCGAGTATGATACATTGTAATGAAACTTTCGTCATATGATGTTTTTTTTATTTTATTTCAATTGCTGAAGTAATAAAGTACGCAGCATGAGTGGATAAATACTGTGTTTTTTGTTTTATAACCATTGGGAAACAAAGGAATGAGAAATCTGCTTTTCTACAAAATTTTGTGTCGAATAATTTTCTAACTTGCCATTGACCTATGAACTGCAAATTTTGTGATAATGTTTATTATTATATGTATTTTACTAACAAATAGCAAAATACTGATAAATCAGATTTCCTTTGAAATTACCTCTTTTTTTCCTTTTACAACCAACTTAATTTTGCAGTTTGGTACGGATCCCTAAATGTGCGAAGTCCGACACGCAATAGACAGTTTAAAAAAATACACCGTCTTGACGTCCCTACGATTTTATTTTTTGTATAGATTTGGGTAGATACTTACCGGATACTGATCTCCTTACATAATTCTCCTTGTTATTTGTTCAGCAATGAAAATGTACATAACAAAGACGATTAAGACAGTCTTTGATATAAACGTCTACACTAATATTCACAATTAATTATTCACAATTAATAATTTACAATTTATTTCAGTTTAACACACGGTT
The DNA here is from genome assembly GCA_964057195.1 of Orthosia cruda. Taxonomy (NCBI): domain Eukaryota; kingdom Metazoa; phylum Arthropoda; class Insecta; order Lepidoptera; family Noctuidae; genus Orthosia; species Orthosia cruda. Next base: position 56,983,228 of record OZ059826.1, on the reverse strand, counting down.
AAACAGCTTTGAACTCGGAAGGAAGAAGAGGAAAGATTTGAGTGTCTTTAAAATTGTTTGTAATGAATAAACTCAAGACCTTCTATACCGAAAGCTTCATTATTCCGGAATGACACAGGCTATTTTTTTATCCCGTAAACGGGAGCGAAGCCGCAGCGAAAAGCTAGTATATCATAAAATTATGTAATAATGTAATCATTTACATTTAGTAGTTTGGGATGTGATTTACTTGCCTAGGACTACTTTTGAGTCAAGAGGTTTAGTTAATACCTACTGATAAGTCCTATTTTGAGACGGAAATGGATATATTATAGAGAATAAGATGTTTCGAAAGATCTAAAGCTTAACTATAATTTAGCATTGTTCTATCATTTTTAGCCTCCATATATTATTTATTTATTATTAGGCTCTCAACACTGAGTACACTGTTACTTTATAAATTTGTACATTAGGTTGAACAGTTGACAATCGACATCTGAGGTTCTAAGCCATGCCCACTGTCATCGATAGTTTAGGGGCAAAATTAAAATGGAGCGAAAAGTATTTGAAAATTAAATACACAAGGCCGACCACAGAGGCCCGCATCATAAACGGACAGTTCTTATTTCAAACTGGCGGCTAGCATCTGACATCAGATCGTTCACTATTATTTTGCCTATGAATGCAACCCTATTGCTACGAAAATAAAGATCACTAAAATAGGTAATCTGGCTTGTATCATACGATGTCTGCTTCTATCCGACTGCCACATATAAGAACACAGCAGGTGACATTTTTTTATAATGGTTTTATAGCCAGATAATTTTATTTATATTATTTTAATGAGTTCTACTATACTGAAATGGACTATGTAATGTTAACTTTGTAATGGAAACTTTAAATTTGAATTGAGATTTCGTGCTTTCATTAATCAATTTAATCATTATTTACAATAGGAACGTCCCATCAATTTGTAAAACATCTTAAATTAACAAATATCCAGAACTTATTAGGTTCGGCATTGTCTTTTTAAGCAAATTTAAATTATCTAATAGAATTTAGGACACTATTAATATCGTTTGCACAATTCATTGGTTCATATTCCTTGTTTAGTATTCTCTTGAAATATTAAGATGTCATTTAGTTACTAGTACCTACAACATGACTTGCCATAGCCTACTTTAAATCATAATATATTTTTGCGCTATCCTGGAATATAAAAATTTCAAAGCACCTACTGGGTTTTGATATACACCAGCCCTCTGGGGTAAGGAGGTCACGTGGTGCCGTTTTTGAGATAACATTAGTTAATTTTTTAAAGAGGTTTAATTACTTTTTAGTTATGGAATTAGTAAGTAAACTAAACGACATGAGTCGTTTATAATACAACAAAAATGTAAATGCTAGTGACAGCGTTAGTGCCAGAGAATAAAAATAATAAAGAGTTTGACAATATTCCTTGTGATTTCGTTAGTTCCAATTAAAGCCACCAGGCTACATGATCTGGCTGCATTATACCTGATATTTTTTTGACAGATTGAATTGACGAGAAATAAATCGAATATGATTTTGCATTTTGTGAAAAAAAAGCGACATACGTCCTCCTAGCAACGCCATAAAGCGATCACTGTCGAATTGCACTGGATGGAAAGAGAAGCACGATGGAATTTGTATGGATTTTATTATAAAATATAATAAATTGTAGTACTTAAAAATAATGAATGAAACTTCAAAATATACGACAATGAAGTTTTGCGTCCTGTTATGATACGTTATTGTTGTTAATTGAACAAACGTACGCTGGTCATTATTACCGGAAAAATCTTTTGAAGATCACGGTAAGAGGTTACTTTGCCATTCAATTGTATCGAGGTTTTTGTGCGTAACCGTGTTTCGGCCACAACAAAGTTTTCGGAAATATGATCAAGATTAACATATCTTTAATCTGCTGCCACATCTTCAATAGATTTGGCAAAAAAATGTTTAAAAGAAAGCCTATTTTGAGTATTCAGTCCCTTAAGTCTAAGTGCCTCATCACTTAAAGAAAAGCACAGTATGCGCTAAAATATGCGGAGATAAATACATAATTTATTCATTAAAAACAATAAAAAACTATTTAAAGCTAAATTGATTGCAGTAAATTAAATTAAGTAACATAATTTAAATTAAATTAGAACAGATTTAATTAAATTAGAATAGATTAAATCAAATTAGAATAGATTATTTTAAATTAGTATACATTTTATTATTTATATAAGATTAGGTACCAGAGATAACCACTAAATGGCAAGCGCGACTTTTTTTAGAGCAGGTACAGGAGAGTTAAATAGGTCAATATCGCCGTTGTGCTCTTTGTATCCAGCATACATTCTTGATAGTGGACAGTATTGCCTCAAGTTGGTGTGACATCTTGGCATGCAGAAAAGTCTGCTATTAGAACTTCTTGGCAGAGGCTTTATTACGAGTATTAAGTAGATAATGTTTGTATGTCATTGTTTTTTATACAGTTTGGCTACGGCTGCTCATGCTGGAGTGCCACGCCACCTGATGGAGCTGATGATCAAAAGCGTGGCCGCCAACGATATGAAAAACTGACCAAATATATATTGGTATTTGTTAGTAGAATATAAGTAATGATAAACATTATCACCAAATTTCAAGTTCAATGGAAAGTTAAAAAATGCTTCGGAACAAAATGTACGACAGACGACAGATAGACAGACGGACACGTGAGTGACAGCAATGGGGTTCCATTTGGACCCTCTGGGCACGGAATCATAAAACATTATCAATTAACTCGAAAATAAGAAGAAGACAGTTTAGCTATCGAATAGTAAATGAATTAACATTTTATTATATTTCATAACTCAGCTTCATTCACAATTCATTCAATTTCAGACCAATATCAATCATATCTTTTGCCTCGTCTAACACTGAAGGCAATATTGCAATAATCTGACTTTCCCCATTTCTATTCATCTCGATGCAAATAGATATATACTAATAAAATGAACGGCTAGCAAATAATCTGGATACACGGCAGAGTGTCAGTCAAGTTTGCGAAAGCAGAAGCGACATAAAGGCCTAGGGTTATATTAAACGAACCATTTCTGGCCACTTTCGACCCGCCCAAATCTATAAGACAAGAAATATATAGATACACACTTGCAATTTTGCGAGTCTAGTAAGAATAACCTTTGTTATATTCTTTACTACACAATAGTGCAATTTGGCAAGTTGACACATACTTGACTAAATTTTACTGAAACTTAAAGATTAAGGTTCGTTGGTAATGTGGCGTTATAAAAAAGAAAAAAAAGACACTAAACGCCACGTTTATACGTATAACTTTAGGAAATAAATTTAAGCTATTTTTGAAACGAAATTATCACATGCATATCCTCAACGCAGTTGCAACCGGTTAAATTCAGACTCCAGCATTCAGGTGGAAACGAATCCTTAACGACATAAAGCTAAGTTTTTTTATCCGTTTATCATAACAAATTTGGCTTAAAAATGCACAAAATAATAATTAATTAATTGACCATTCCACAACGGTTGCTTTTGTACATTGACATACATTCCGATGGACAAGAACATCCTTAAAAAAATAAAAACAAATTCTGGTGAGTTAGAACTAAATTACGCTGCAGCGTTAAAATGTTTATTTTGTCTAGTCAAACTATTAAAAAATGCAGCGCTAGATCACTTATAGAGTTTAGTTTACTCGCGATCAAAACGTGTTTCGTTCAAAATGTTTACAGTAAAGTGTACGGATTGCAGTACAGTACAGTCGAACAAATAGAGTGTTCGGATCGCCAAATCTAGTGTGTATTATGTATCGATGCTCTTGTAAAATTGACGTTTTGCCAATCAGAAATTTTCGCTTAAGTTTTATACCAGTCGAAATTTTATAATTCGAAAAGATATAAACGGCCAGTTTGTGAAATAAAAAAAAGGCTTCATTGCAAAACGTCTTGTGGCGGATACGTTAAGTAAGAACTTGCCAAGTGCACTATCGAGTGGTAAAGAATATAACAAATTTGAACGTTGAACATGACAGGAGCAAGTATGATTTAATCATTTTAGGAACTTCGAGAGAATTTGTTACAGTTAGATCTCTCTTATTTTATCAGCAATGCCATGATCAAGAACTTGGCTTTCTTTTACATTTTATGTTTTGGTTAGATCCCAATTTCTCAGAGCACTAGAAATAACCCGAAATATGATTCTGTCAATAAGCAATTTGGTTCGGGATAGATATCATAGCAGGAACTTATTATTTTCGTTGCAAATTAAGACAAAACTAGTAAATATATTTTAGCTTTGCTCTGACCTTCATTAGGGTAAACCTCATGTCGTTCTCAGAAAGGACAAACGTTGGTTAGAGATGGCTTGAGGGAATTTTTATATTCAAATTGAATAAAATTTATCTTTATTCGAGTATCCATGAGTCAAAAATGATTAGTAAAACTTACGACTATTTTTGTAACACACAAAATAAATATATGGGCAATATTAAAATACAATAAATAGCAGTGGATCACCATTGCTATCGCAACCCATTAGAAATGGCACAACAATTTCCCACAAACACACAGTCTGTTCAGTTGAATAGTCGGAGTCTGTTGAAGCTGACCTACGCCTTGCACACCAGGGAAGCACATCTGCGGACCCCTCTGCTATATTTTTTTAATTACTAACAAAGTTTCTACATTTTGAACTCAATTGTCACAATGGTCAAGTCCGGGAACTTGATTAGTTAGTAGAAGGTTGAATATTAACTTGCATTGTCCATCAGTTCAAATTACAAGTACTACGGCTTTTATCGTTCTTTGACATTCATTTCATAACAGTCAAGTACCTACCTTGAATATTCATGGCCACAGTTATATACTCTCAATGTACACGAAACCATAATTTAATTATTTCAATGAAACAAAACAAACCACATAGTGTACTCTTGTGCCCTTCAGACACCTCCCATCTTTGGAACAAACCCTTTGGAAAACACAGTCTAAATAAATTAAAAAACTACACCTGTAGTAAAGAGAATCATCATCATCATCATCATCATTTCAGCCGAAAGACGTCCACTGCTGGACATAGGCCTCCCCCAGGCGTCGCCACATTGACCGGTCCCGTGCGTATCGCATCCAGCGCCTTCCCGCAACCTTAACCAGGTCATCAGTCCACCTAGGGGGAGGGCTTCCAACGTATCGTCTTCCGGTTCGCGGTCGCCATTCCAGAACCTTTCGGCCCCATCGGCCATCTGTTCTGCGAGCAATGTGCCCTGCCCACTGCCACTTAAGTTTGGCAATTCTTCGGGCTATGTCGGTAACTTTGGTTCTCCTGCGGATATCATCATTCCTGACGTGATCACGCAAGGAAATTCCGAGCATAGCCCTCTCCATTGCCCTTTGGGTGACTTTGAGCTTTCTGATAAGACCCATTGTGAGCGACCACGTCTCGGTCCCATAGGTGATCACTGGCAACACACACTGGTCATAGACTTTTGTCTTGAGACACTGCGGTAAATTGGACGAGAAGATACCACGCAACTTCCCGAACGCCGCCCAGCCGAGTCGGATTCGACGGTTTCTCGAAATTGGACCTACCCAACTGGACCGTTTGTCCCAGGTAGACATAATCATCTACAACTTCGAGAGTAGAGTCTCCGACCTTGATAGGAGTGGGTGTTACATGGGCATTCACCATGATCTTGGTTTTGTCCATGTTCATTTTAAGACTCACTCTTTCGGAAGCTCTACTGAGGTCATCGAGCATTTTACTGAGGCTCTCCATGGTCTCAGCCATGACCACTATGTCGTCGGCAAACCGAAGGTGAGTAATGTACTCGCCATTAACGTTGATGCCCAGCCCCCTCCAGTCCAGAACCTTGAAGACATCCTCCAGCGCAGCAATGAACAGTTTCGGAGAAATGACGTCTCCCTGTCTCACGCCGCGCTGGAGAAGGATTGGTTTCGAGGTCTGATCCTGAAGACGGACTGACATGCTGGCGTTTTTGTACAAACACTTCAACACCTCAATGTACCGGTAGTCGATCTGGCACCGTTGGAGAGACTGCAGAACAGCCCAAGTCTCTATCGAATCGAAGGCTTTCTCGTAGTCCACAAACGCTAAACAGAGAGGCAGGTTATACTCTTCGGTCTTCTGTATAACCTGCCGCAGCGTATGTATGTGGTCTACGGTGCTAAAGCCTTTTCGGAATCCGGCTTGTTCGGGGGGCTGGAAATCGTCAAACTTGCGCGCGAGACGATTCGTGATGACTCTTGAAAACAACTTGTAGACATGGCTAAGAAGTGAGGTGGGCCTATAGTTCTTCAATCGGGCATTGTCGCCCTTCTTGAAGAAGAGTACCACCACACCCCCGCACCATGCCTGTGGCATTTTGCCCTCGAGTGTGACGGAATCAAACAGCTTCTGAAGGGCCCTAAGGACCGGTTTTCCACCCGCCTTCAGGAGTTCGGCCGTAATTCCGTCATCACCCGGCGCCTTGTTGTTTTTGAGCTGTTTCAGAGCCATCCTAATCTCGTACAGGCTGACGTTTGGGATATCTTCGGTATAATGTCGGGTCAATCTAGCTCTTGGGTCGTTTGCTAGACTCGCAACGGGCTTGCTGATCGAAGTGTACAACTGCCCATAGAATGTCTCGATCTCCCTGAGAAGCTCCGGTTTGGCGGATACGATCCTGCCATCGTCGGTCTTCAGTTTCGTGAGTTGGCTCTGCCCAATAGCCAGATCCCTTGAGAACACCTTGGAGCCTTTATTTCGCTCGATAGCGTCTTTAATACGCTCGGTATTGAAGCGGCGGAGGTCTCTTTTCAAGGATTTAGAGATCTGTCTATTGAGCTGCCGGTATTTGCACGCCTCATCTGAAGACTGCAGGATCATCTCACGCCTCTCTTTCATAAGCTTGAGGGTGTGATCAGAGAGCTTTTTGTTTCTATCTGTACGACGGGTCTTGAAAAACTTAGACCCGACCGTATGGACAGCTTCCACGAACCCGTTGCTATATTCTTCCACGGAGCTCCCAAGGCACTCGAAACGATTCTGGAGTTCAAGCTGAAAGCTCTCGGGGTTTTGGACTTGGATCTGTGCTGGCCGGAGCGTGGACTTCATCAGTCGAGACCTTTCAAGCTTAATATGAATGTTCAATGTGCCTCTTACCATGCGGTGATCGCTCCCGGTTTTTACCGAATTGATCACAGAGACATCATTGAACATTTGCTTCTTGGTTGACATGATGAAGTCGATCTCATTTTTTGTTGCACCATCGGGGCTCTGCCAGGTCCACTTCCTGTGTTCACGCTTTTTGAAGAAGGAGTTCATCATATAGAGGCCCTCCTTCTTCATAAAACTGGCCAGTAGGTGACCCCGGTGGTTCCGTTGTCCAACTCCAAATTGCCCCACTTGCAGCTCATCCTCGTCTCGTTTGCCCAGTTTCGCGTTGAAGTCCCCCATGACAACGGTGAAGTGAGTTTTGAAACCATGCATGGCTCTGGAGATATCCTCATACATGGTCCCTACCTCATCGTCGGGGTGTGCCGAGGTTGGGGCGTAGACCTGTATGACCTTCAGCAAATATCGTGAGGATATTCTGAGTATAAGGTACGCCACCCTGGTCGACACACTCTCGATCTTCACCACGTTGTTCACAAGGGACTTGTGGACGATAAACCCGACACCACCCTGGGACTGCCGGTCACCTTCTCGGAAATAGAGCAGGTTACCGGATTTGAGGATTATCGAGTCCTCCCCCTCTCTTCGGACTTCAGATAACCCTATAATACTCCATCGCAACCTGCTCAATTCTTCCTCGAGTTCGGTGACCTTCTCGTCGGTCCGAAGTATGCGCGTGTTGTACGTTGCCAGGTCCAGTCGTCGGTGATTGTTGGGGTAGCCAAGAGAATACGCTACACATTTTAGAAATCCTGTATTGCAACTAGTTTCAAGATGCAATGATCTCGTTACAATGTAACGTATGTTTTACCCAAGTCATACCATAAATTATTTCGTCGTCATTTTGCATCAATCTGTTAATGTCCCACTGTAGGGCAAAGGTCTCTTCTGATACGAGAAAGCACGAGCATTAACTACGCTTGCTCAAGGCGTGTCGTAGCCACATAACGTTTTTATACATTTGACTAAGTGTGGTCGCTGATTTGACTTTAAAAAGCCTTTATTTGAAGAGGCAGTGATCTCGTTAACATGCACCGTCTGTTTTACTCATGTTTGCCCATAAATCGGTGCTGGATCTAAGCTTGCAGGTACCAGGGAGCCAGCGGCCTGCGATAGTTAGCTGCTGTAACACCGCGGCCAGATTGAGCTAATTTAAAATGCATACACCTATCCTCTTGGTATGCTGACTGTCTGCATATTACACTGATGTTACATCGCTTGTGCATTGATTTATTTCAATATTTTATGTTTTGAGACTCTGAAAATTGTTATAACAAGTTTATACCAAAATATGCCATGCTTTTTTCTCGGTAGAATATTGCAGTACGAGTACTTCTTTATATTTAAATACTTACTAGTTTTTCTCGCGGCTTTACTGCCGTGCCTTGTCCATATTTCTTTTTCAGGTCAGCCTATGACACTTAACGATAGCGTTCTATCAGTGAAATATGTTTTGATATTGGACCAGTATTTTCGATGATTACCGCCTACAAACAAACATAAAAACTGTTTTGTAACATTAGTTAGGAAGTGTCAGTCTCAATCTATATTTATTAGTCTATGGTGTCAGTTGGGATCAAAGACCTTATACGTATTTCTTACTACTAGACTGTGTACCAAAAATTTTTGTTTAGCTATAATGAAATCTATCATCATACTAGGTGTATGATGATAGATTTCTTATAAGCGGTAGCTAACCAAAAGCGGTCCTGGCGAGAGGGTTTCCGCTGGAAGTGTGTCCTTGTGTGACCTCTTGCTAGCTCAACTAATCATTGGATTTGGTAGAAATGGTAGAAAATTTTATATTTTCTTTTTATGTTATACCAAAACGAATAATTCATAGACTTTGACACGTATTTAAATATTTCTAGAAAAGTATATAAATATTTCTACAATTCCTATATTTAATCAATTCGTTGTATTTAAAAAAATATAAATTAATACTTTTAAATGTTTGGGCCTGGTAATACTAAATGTAGGATGGTGGTTCGTGGATTTTTTGGCGGACTTTGTTCTAGTGAAATTCAGCAGCTGTTAATATTATTTGCAAAATGATTCCTAGTAGACGCAACTGGATAATATGTGAAATCATAGAGATCCTTTGAGTTATATTTAGCTGCCGGTATTTCAAAGCACCGTCAGAAGACTGCAGGGTCATCTAACGCTTCTCCTTCATTAGCTTGAGAGTAGGATCAGAGAGCTTTTGTTCCAATCTATATGATGGTCTTAAAGAATGAAACTTGAAGAGACTTGGGATTTGAGGATTATTGAGTCCTCCCCCTCTCTTCGAACTTCAGATAACCCTTTAATACTCCATCGTAAACTGCTCAATTCCTCTTCGACTTCAGTGATATTTCCGTCGGTGTTTTGTAGGCGGGTTGGCGATCGCAGTATGGTTGTTACAAATGCACAGAGAACGCTGTTGCCCATTCTCTGATTTTTCCATTAGTCGCCTCTTATGACACCCACGGGCAAACATGGGATGGTGAAATTCCTTACGCCCGACACCATACGGTTAGTGATGTAGATACCAAAAAATATAAACATTTTTTTTTTACTATTTTGTATGTAGGTTTAGCTAGCGCAGTTAGGTAGCATCAACATATCGGTTAAACAAACGTTTTTACAATCAATTTGTCCTGTGTTCTGTTTTGTCATGGTCACCTCATTAGAAAGAGACACACTACCAAAGGGAGCCCTTTTGCTCGGACCGGTTTTTGCGCCATAGTGCACAGTCTAGTAGTAAGAAGTATAAGGTCTTTGGTTGGGATTGTCCTCTGTGAGATTACTGTAATGTCATTGAAGATCTGAGGATACTTATTGATAATCGCCACGCTTGCCTGAAGAACTGGTGATTGCAGTTTGTTAGAACACAAGCAAATGTCTCCTCACTCTTTTTTCGTGGCCTCGAAGTTTGACTAAAGTCTGAATAAAAAACATACGAGTAGGTATCTAACTAATTTTATTTATACTACATATAGTAAACGTATTTATCTAGCCGTTTGTGTATTTATATGAGCCCATCTTTATTCATAAGCGTAATAATTACAATGTACTTTAATAAAGACTTCATGAATATTGTAATTAAAACGACCGATTTGACAGTTCACCAACGACTAACTTTATTTAAAAAGTGCAAATCACTTATTGCCAGAGACAATGCATAGCTCACCTAATATTAAACAGGCGGCGTTAGACACCCAATTTTGATATCGGTTCAACACCCCCACTATATCAAAATTAAAAATAAACTTAATTGACTGACATACAATTTGTAGTAACTTTACAGTAACAAACAATAAACTTATTTTTTAACAATACCAATTGTTTTCATAAACCCATAATGTTTAACACCCGGCAACCCTTTGGTTAGAAGGTCAGCAGGCATGCTTGCAGTTGGCAAATACTTTGTTTCCACAATATCATTATTAATAACATCCCGAATGAAATTATATCTCACATCAATGTGCTTCGATCGTTTATGAGATTGATGATTATTTGCCAGCCTTAAAGCACTCTGACTGTCACTGTATAGTACAATTTTATTACAACAACCTGTCAACTCAAGTTCTAAATTCTGTAAATAAATGGCTTCACGGGAAGCTTCTGACATTGCCATATATTCGGCTTCACAACTGCTTAAAGCTACTGTCCTTTGTTTTTTGCTTTCCCAAGAAACAGCAGATCCAGATTTAATAAAGCAAAATCCAGTATATGACCGTCTGTCTGTGGCATCACTTGCCCAGTCCGCATCTACAAATCCTTCTAGTTCTGCTCCCTCTTTAGAGTACCTCAAACAATAATCTTTAGTTTTTAATAAATATTTTAAAATCCTTTTAGCATAATTCCAATGAATATAAGAATATGAATTATTGAATTGGCTCAGATAGCTGACTGAATAAGCTATGTCTGGTCGTGTCAGGACAGCTAAGTACATCAAGCTACCTATTAATTTTTGATAAGGTAACTTATCTTCACAAATGTTAGACTTTTTAACATTTTTAGTTTAGACTCTATTGGAGTATCAGCTGTTTTACAGTTAGACATATCAAAGTTTTTAATCAATTGTTCAATATAATGCTCCTGATCTACTGTAATTACATCCAGACCTTTATTTATGTTAATTCTCATTCCTAAGTACTGTTTAACTTGGCCTAAATTTTTTATTTTAAATTTTTGACTTAAGGCTTTTATAAGAGAATCAGTTTCTATTTTATCATTTGAAAATATGATAAAATCATCAACATAAATACCAACAATAGTTTTCTTATTGTTACAGTGATTTTTTATAAATACACAAGGTTCCATTTTACTCTTACTGAACCCTAAATTACACAATGTTTCCTCAACCCTTTGATACCAAGCAAGGGATGATTGCTTCAAGCCATAAACAGCCTTTTTTAATTTTAATACTTGAATATTTTACAGTAAAACCTTCAGGAAGATGCATGAAAATAGTTTCCTTTAAATAACCATTAAGAAAAGCTGTTGTGACATCCAAATGAGTTATGTCCATATTGTACTGTACACTCAAAGCAAATAATAACCGTTAGGTTGAATGTCTGATCACTGGAGAAAATGTTTCCTGGTAATCCACTCCAGCTTTTTGGGTGAAGCCCTTTGCTACAAGTCTGGCACGGTATCTCACTTTATTGTCACAATCATATTTTTTTTTTAAAACCCACTTGCACTGCACTACACTTGCGTTGTCAGGAGTATCAACTAACTCCCACACTTGATTGTCTTTGAAGGACTGCAGCTCCTCTGCCATCGCCTGCAACCACTGTTGTTTTTCAGGACCACTGATAGCCTCTGCGTATGTCATTTCACCTTCTATGGACGTAGTACACACATTGGCAAAACCGTACCTAGAAGGTTTCTTCCTCTGTCTTTTCTCTTTTTCTTTCGTGACAACTGTTGGATCTTCTTGTACATTTCTGGTTTCTTCTTCCTGTACATTCCTGCTTTCTTCTTCCTGTACATTCCTGACTACATCTTTTTTTGGGTAAGTTGTCTGTTGTTCTTCCTTCAAGTCCTCACCATCCTGGTAATCTGAGTCACTTGAGCTTGTCTGATCTAGACTTTCTAGCTTTATCACAGATTCCTCTACTAATTCCCCCACTGAATCTGTGCTCTCTACAGGAATTGTGACTGTCTCTTCCTTCTTTGTCTTCTCTAGTATCACAACATCTCTGCTGGTGGTGATTTTATTTTTTACTGGATCATAAATTCTGTATCCCTTGATATTATCACAGAAATCAACCAATATATGCATCTTGGACTTTCTGTCCCATTTTGTCCGTTTCTCCTTTGGTATGTGTACCATCACAGGACTCCCAAATATGCGTATATGTTGTAAATTAGGTCTTGTTCCGGTCCATGCTTCATAAGGAGTCTTTTCAATACCTGAAGCCACTGACCTGTTCTTCAAGTAGACAGCTGTATTCGCAGCTTCTGCCCAAAACTTTTTGTCCAGATCTGCTTCGAAAAGTAAGCACCTAGCTTTCTCCACTATGGTTCTGTTCGACCTCTCGCTGAGTCCGTTTTGCTCTGGTGTGTAGGGATTTGTTTTTTGATGTATGATGCCTTCGATTTTCAAGAAATTTTCAAAATCATTACTACAGTACTCGCAGCCGTTATCTGTTCTTAAGATTTTGATTTTCTTGTTCTGAAAATTCTCCACCATAGACTTAAATTCTTTGAAATAGCTTAACACTTCACTTTTATATTTTAAGTAATAAATGAAGGTCATCCTGCTATAATCGTCAATGAATAATAGAAAATAACGAGCACCGCCTATAGATTTTTTCTCCATGGGGCCGCAGATATCTGAATGAACAATCTGTAGCAATTCTGTTGCACGTGAACCCGTAGAAAACGGTAATCTTGACTGCTTTCCCTCACAACATGTCACACAGCTTGACTTACTTGTTGTAAAGGTGCCTAGATAATCCAATCCTTCTACTGTCCCGCAACGCTTCATTTTGTTCATATCACTGCTATTAATATGGCCGAGTCGTTTGTGCCATGTTTCTCCATTGACTTTAGTTGAAGTCAATAAACAACTCTGTGAACACTGTGATTCTAAGTTCACCTTGTAAACACCGTCGATCAAATCTGCTTCGGCTACCAAATCGCCTATTTCGTTTCTAATTAGACATTTGTTTGGCTCGAAAACGACACTGTTTCCATTCTTTATCAGTTCACTAACTGATAACAAGTTTTTTGTGACGCTGGGAACACACAACATATCCTTCACAGTTATGTTATAATTGCGACTTGTTGTTATTTCCACATCGCCTGAACACTTTACTGGAACTTTCGTTTTGTTTGCGACGATAATTTCTGGTAAACTTGTCGTAAATTTGGGATTTTTCAACCAATCTTCATTCGGAGTGATGTGCCGGCTGGCACCGGAATCAATGTAAAAATCACTTTTTCTGAACTCGCCACTAAGAAACACGACACTAAAAGCGTTACTTTGCTTTTTTCTTTCTGTTTTCTCGTTCATAAGTGGGCATTGATTGCGATAATGTCCCAATTCTTTACATCGGTAGCAGGTTATTGTTTTCGTGTTTTTGACGTTTGAGTTTGACGTATTCGACGCATAGATACTGGAATTCGCGCCATGTTGGGTTGTGTTGGCACTACCTTTACCGTTTCTTTTTTTTTGTTGTTGCCAACTTCGGGCTACTAATGCTGAGCTAAATTCCGATTCATTTGCGCCGTTCACTGATTCCATATCAAGTAATTTGGTCTTGATTGTATCGGCAGTTATTTGTATTCCGGAATGCTCAATAGCCATAATCATTGGCATATACCTCTCTGGTAATCCGGCCAGTAACAATGAACCAACCCATTCATCGTTGATTTTGAAACCCGTGCTGCTTAAACGTTGAAAAGTCTCCACTATTTGTGTCACATAACTCGTCATATTCTCACTGCTTTCTAGTCGTATAGAAATTAAATGACGAAGCAAAGTTATCTTCCGCGAAAATCCTGAATCGTCGAACAAAGAACGCAATTTTGTCCACAACTCCTTCGTGGTGTTTGTCTCCTTTATGTGCACATATAACGATGTATCTATCGTTAAAATCAGCTTCGCTCGTGCTTTAGCATCTGCAGCTTTTGTTGCGGCGTCCGTCCCTTCTTCTTTTAGGTATTTATCGGCTGTCTCCAACACCAATAGATTTTCGACTGCAAAAGCCCAATCGTCGAAGTTTTCGCGGCCTTTCAGCTTTGGCACATTTGTTAAATAGCTGGAACTCATTTTCTTACGTACACGACACGAAATATTCTCAATAAACTGTTTATTTGAATCACTTTACAGAAGGGTGAGGCCCATAACCTGTAATTAAAACGACCGATTTGACAGTTCACCAACGACTAACTTTATTTAAAAAGTGCAAATCACTTATTGCCAGAGACAATGCATAGCTCACCTAATATTAAACAGGCGGCGTTAGACACCCAATTTTGATATCGGTTCAACAAATATAAACAGAGGTGGGGAAGTCACTCGGGCTTGCCGCCTACACAAGTACAGTCAAACTGTTTGATTCGTGATTCATTCAGGCGATAATTTGTTTGATAACATCAAAAACATTATCATCCCAAGGGAACAACCTAAAATAACTAACTCCACGGTGTCCTCCTGTGTCGCTTATGGCAACCTACCGAAATAAAAACTATCCTATGTCTTTCCCAGGTGTTAAACTATCTCCATACCAAACCGTGAAATGTACCAAACAGAAAGACAGAGTTACTTTTGCATTTATAATATTACAGTATGGATAAAATATAAGTATGGATTACCAACTATGACGTTTGCACGTCATGGATTGAATTAAAAATAGGTTTTGTATAGCAGAAATTATGTTTTTAATTTGGAAATAACTGTCATCCATCATTTGCTTAGAGAAAGTCTGAGAAAGTAGTGCAGACAAATATTAAAATTTCAAAACATAATACGAACCATATCGAGTACAGAAGCTAATGTTTAAATTAAATGGAAAATGCTAAAAAAAATAAACGTCAAGTAGATATTGAAAATGGTGTCACATGACAGAAATATGAGCAAAATAAATAAATCTATAACAAGTTTGTTGCAAGCAAGGCAAATCACCAGGAAATTTAAATACAATTCCACTTAATTGTATAAGAATGTCTGTAGTAAAATGCGGTTAGGTTAGGTTATGAATCAAGTTTGCCGACAGTACACACCAAACTCTGACGTTTTATTATTTATGAATCTGGGTGAATAATAAATAATGTTTTGTGCTATCAGTCGGTTAACTTTATGAAATGTGGTTACAGTCGTTGTTGTCGAGATAAAAAATTCAACAAGACATTTGTACTTATCTGGTTTCATAATTTTTTCTTGGATGGGAAAAGCACTTGGACTTTTGTGGAAAAGTGCAAGGATTGTGAGAGTTTTACCTCACTAAAACTACATCATGATCATCAGCGCTTGCCAGGGGCACGACCTCCTAAAAGATCACCCCGGCAACCCATCTGTGCAACGCCTGTTAGGGCACATCCCCGGCACCTGCGGCCTTATTGCGAAATGAATTCGGCAAGGCAAAGGGCAAAGAGTGTGAATAATCGACTAATCACATGGTGAAATGCTGCTGGTTTCAATCCATTTTTATGATGGCAGTTCTTCTTTATGATGCATGGATCGATCGATCTTCAAGAGCAATGCTTACCGAGGTCGCCCTATCGGATGGGTGAACAGCCATTATATATCAAGTCTCTTTGGGGAGACGAAAAGAAAGCACGTTAAGCTTTTGGTCCCGGATGTCATTTGTAGGTGAAGCCTCACAGTCTGCCAACCAGTCTAACGAATGGGTATCGTGTTATGGAGGTAAAATAGGCATCCGGTGAGACTGGAACCCAATCTTCCATAGGGGTCTAGTCAGGCTTCCTCAGAGTAAGTCTAAAGAATTGGTACTTGATAAAAGTCTCGGCCCATTATTGATACTTTGCACACAGTAACTAGTTGCAAGATGATTTATGAACTAAAAACATGGGTCATATAGAAGACCGACGTATACGTATACTATCTATACTAATATTATAAAAACCGGCCAAGTGTGAGTTGAACTCACGTACGAAGGGTTCCGTACCATTACCGCAAAAAACTGCAAAAAATCGCCTTTGTTGTATGGGAGCCCCATTTAAATATTTATTTTATTCTATTTTTGGTATTTGTTGTTATAGCGGCAACAAAAATACATAATCTGTGAAAATTTAAATTGTCAAGCTATCACGGTTCATGAGATACAGCCTGTTGACAGACAGACATACAGACAGACGGACCGCGGAGTCTTAGTAATAGGGTCCCGTTTCTACCCTTTGGGTACGGAACCCTAAAAACGTAATTTTTTGAGTTTGTGTGGTATTCTCTGGATATACAGAACCGATTTAGATGAAATTTGGCATGGAGATGACCCTGGTAAGGATAGTTTGTATTCCTTTGGGATGACAAAACACTTTTTAAGCGGGCGAAGCCGCGGGCAGAAACTAGTAATTGAGAACGAGTAAAGATTTGTTTGTAAGTTTATTTGTAATGGATATACTCAAAAAAAAAACTAAACCGATTTTGAAAATTCTGTCACGAGTAGAAAGCTGCATTATTCCTGAGGCTAATTTTTAACCACGAAGACGGTTACTGTGGGATAGGACACGGGAGCGAAGCCGCGGGGTACAGCTAATTAGTAATAAGCGTGCTTACATTCTTGCTTCTTCCACACCAACAAGACCACTCAATTAAACCTTAACAAGTCCATCCTCCACACAATAGTTACTAAAAACTCACTGAACCAACTTCCCTAATCTAGAATTTTCGACGCACACCGTTGAGTATCAATCAGTAGTATCTTTCCACCTATCCACCCGACCAAACCCCACTAATACAATAATGAGATATGAGATCCCAGTGCAAAAATCTGAAGGTAATTTTGTTTTTTTGATAGTAGTTAGAGTTAGCCCCACATCTCACAACCCAATTTGCTGGAAACAGGGTTTTTGAAATAAAAATGGATTGTTTGACAAAAATTAAATATAATACATTGCTTCCGGGTTGCCTTTACAAACCTACCCGCAGTTACGTTAATTAAATAAATTGAAATTTATGTTTGACCAATAACCCCAATATACAAGTTTTACCAGTGAATCCAGTGTCGTTTGAAAGAAAGTGGTGTAGAAAATAGAAAAATTAAGATTTCTAGCAACAATCTGCGGGTTTTCAGTTTGCTGCCCTCGTGTCGGGCGAACTTAAACTTGCGACTAGGTGCGACCCTGCAGTATTCTACGCATTTTTGTCTGTTCAGTTGTGCACGCATCATGTTAAATGTTCGATACCAATGTAGATAAGTTCATTTTGCGTAACTTGAAGTATTACTTAGTTTTGGTTTCATCTCAATCGGGTAATTCTATCAAAATTTAGATTAATTTAAAGTGTTCAAGAAGTTAATTATCACAACACACGCAATTTTGATCCATAAAAGAACTATTCACAAGATTTTATTTCCTAAAACACTGATATTGAATTGAATTTTTCATTGTAGTGATTGAGTTAGTGTACACACTGACAAAAGAATCACATCTCGAAACCAACTAGTTTTAAGTTTATTATTGCCTAAAATAAAAAATTAAAAATTGGGCTTAAACCCCTTAAGTGGGCTGTTATTATCGATAAAATTAAGTGCATTTTTTGGCCTTAAAGTTTTATTACCACAATTCCGGACACATTGTATTTATTATAATATTTGTATTTATGAACGTAGGTCTATTATGTATGTATTATTATAATATATTTAATTAGTATTTAACTGTAAAATTGTACACTGGAAAAGTCTTTCTCCAAGGTCCAGCTAATCTCTATACCAAAATCCATTAATATTGGTCCAGCGGCTTAAGCGTGAAATATACTGACAGACCGAGTTTTTCATATAGATTATATATAGCGTTATTCATCTTAGCAAACGTATAGCTACAGAAAAGCAAATAATTACAGGCCAAAATCAATGAAGCGATAGTTTCATCAAGTCCACCCTCACTAACGGCCGACAGAACCGATTACCCACGTGTCACTCACAAACATTGTACCAAACTGTCTACCTATCTCATTGTCCTTGACTTGTCTACTACTTACTTAACCTTGAATTCAATTCCACCTCAGACCAACTCAGATCCTTCCTTTTTTAAAAACCAAGTACGAACTCCGGTACAGTATCTACCACAGATATAATTCTAACTAGATGACGCGAATGTAGTTCGCGTGTCAAAAAAGTAAAAGTGAGATGAATTCTCTTACTATGTGCTGTTTCATTTAGCGTTATTGCCATCGGACATCAATTGAAATCGAGAAAAATGCCGAAACATTGGAAACATTTATTTTTATAGGTAACTAGCGGATGCCTCACGGTTTCACCCGCGTATTTCCCGTTCCCGTTGGAATACAGGGATAAAAAGAACCCATGTCACCCGGGGATAGTGTAGCTTCCTAACGGTGAAAAAACTTTTGAAATCGGTACAGTAGTTTTTAAGTTTATTCGTTACATACAAAAATACAAATCTTTCCTTTTTATTATATTATTATAAATAAATAAATATATTTTTATTAATTAATAATAATTATTAAATTGCATTGTCACGAGAAACAGATGTGTATGCTAAATTTCAGCCCAATCAGACACTAAGAAGTGGGTCAATTATAACTTCAAGATTTGATTACAGACCGGGACAGGTTAAACTTAATATAAAATTATTCAAGAAAAAATATTGTTTTATAACAAGCTTTTTTTGTATTCTTCTCATTAAACCCTTTCATTTGATACCCATATCATGGCTGTACAAAAAAAAAATTATATCTACCATCTTGGGCCGTCCGCCATATTTAAAATGACGTCACTTAGCTAACCATGCATTGTTATCCAAACTAAACGTGTATGCAAAATTTCATCTTATCGGTGGATGATAACTGCTTTATAATTCAGTTGCAAGATTTGACCCGAACACACTTACATACATACATTGCAAGTTAAATAAAAGCTTGTAAAAAGCTAGTAAAAAGTGGCACATTTGGTTTTCATATAGATGAAGGGACTTGCGTGTTCTAGTTAAATTAAGGTTTGTGATACCTACATAAGTTTTGTGCGTAAATTATAATTTGGCAAAATTTATGGTCCCCGAGATGTTGCCGAGTTTATATTTTACTAGCTAACAAACTAAGTCAAACAGTAACTTGTTTCGGCTAGTTCAGTACTGTTTATTGTTTATTCATCAAGGCTGGAGCATGATTTGTGTCTGTTAGAGTTTATTAAGCCCTGAGATTGACGGAAAAGCGAAGGATTTAATACTGTGTTCGTCTGTGACTTTTGGTCGTTTCTTTTGTTGGAATTTCTGTTGGTGGCCTTTGCATACGGGTTTATCATTGCTATAAGGAACTAAACATTTACTAATGAATAGGTCTAACGTCGTAACTACCATTTTAGAAAAGAACTTGGCATGATGCGTCCAACTACGTGGTCCGATAACCTGGGTAAGGCTGGGGGAATCTGCTGGATGTAAGACGCCCAGGACAAGTCGCTGTGGGGTCACTTGGCGGAGGCCTATATAATGACGTATCTCGGCTAAAATGATGATAATGATTATGATGTTATTAACATGTTGTTGTTGCTTTGCTTACTTTTGTAACATAATTCCTTATTGGCATCACGCGGGTAATAAGTTCATCGTCTGCAGTATTTCCAAACATGTTGTGTTCAGCTTGCAGTCTATTTGGATGCAGCTGAAGCCCAGTATTTTGTATGGAGCGACTGTCTATCTGATCTTCACAAGACTGTCACTAAGTTACACGATACCTCTTCGTAAGACTTGGTAATTTTCTGGTAACTTACCAATAGGGATGTTGCCTGGGTAGAAGAATGATAATTCTATTTATTTCGTCAGTGAGATTATCAAATAATATTGGATCTGTATTTTTTGCTTTGACAAAGATAAAGCGCATCAAAGTTCAGGAGTGGGGCCTTGTGACGTCACTTTGTCAGTATAATGTGTAGCACACCGTGACGTCACACGATATTTCAACGCATTGTATCGTCGTATTTTTTTGTTTACGTGGAAAAAGAAAAATATGTGTCCAATTTTTTTAGGTTATCTAACTGACGGACAAAATAGTTTTTTTTATCTACCCTATTGGCAGGAGATAGAGAGGTTGGAGCCTGATCAGAAGGTCTGAGGAAATACGCTCAACTACATTCCACGACGCTAATTATAGAAACAGATGGAGGAGTATTATTTATTTATTTATTATTTATTTATTATTTATTATATACTTTATTGTACACCAAGATAAAAATTAATCAAAAAGACATCTTATAACAAAAACAAACATACAACAGGCGGCCTTATCGCGAACCGCGATCTCTTCCAGGCAACCAAGAATGGAAAGAGACAGCCTGGACACAATATGGGGTTGCACTTGGTGCAAATTTTACAACAAATAATTAATTTATTAAGAATGTAGATACTAAATACAAAATATAAACTAAATAAAATAAAATAATAGATACATAAATACATACATACAACTAATATACAGACAAGAAAACAATTCAGCTTATACAACATTATGATCACAATGACAAGTAGTGCTCCTTCACAAGTCGCTTAAAAACAGGCAGTGATTGCGCGCGCCTTATAGTCACAGGCAATGCATTCCATAGACGAGTGGCCTGGACAGTAAAAGATTTGTCTAGGAAGGTAGTGGAATGCATTGGCATTTTAAGTTTCATATTATCCGATGACCTAAGAACCTTAAGGTGCGAGTCACACAGAAACTGAAACCGTGTCTTGAGATAAAGAGGGGTAGAAGGAAGAAAGAGAATATTATATAGGAGAGAAAGAATATGAGCATTCCGGCGATGGCGAATTGGCAACCACTTGAGTTTCACACGAAATTCAGAAACATGGTCATATTTGCGCAAACCAAATATGAACCTTATACAAACATTTTGAAGCCGCTCAAGTTTATCAAGTTGCATTTCAGTGAGGTCAAGATAACTGGCATCAGCATAATATTATAAGAGAAAAGTTGATCTCCCGGTCGGGGCAATCATAATCCTCAGTAATGAGACATACGACCCATTGAGGAGGAGGAAGACCCATTGTAATGATTTAAATTAATTCAATCAATACTGTACGTATTGCGATATGCGTTCCTAAAATAAATGCGCGGCGAGAATGTTGCAACTTGTTTAGTTTCGTTTTGTATCGGGGGTCCGATACAAAACGAATCATGGGTTAAAATACCAATCAGCCAGGCTGCCAGAAACATACAATGCTTGGTGTGGACTTCTTGATTTTTCATGACGGGCGGTCATGAAAAATCAAAAAGCCCTCACAATCGGCTCAAACGGAAGCTGTTGCAAAATAATGGGCAACTGAATATTTATAATCAATGATTTATTATGTTTGTTAGGTTAAAACTATTTTATTTTCTATTGTTTTGTATTTCATTGATTTTTAGTTTATTCATTTTAATTTCAATAGCATTAATTTTGACTTCAATATAAATTATATTGTAATTTCGATTTTATAAATTTTTCGTTTGTAAAATTAGAATTTTACTGTGCACTTCGCCCGCGACTTCGCTCGCGTATTTTTTTTTCCTATAAATGATACTCTTATGAGCAGTTAGTGAAAGCGACCAAAAATAAGCTATTATTAAAACAATAAAAAAGGGTTTATTGGTTTGGGACGATTTTTTAAATCAAAGTTAAATCCAGAAACCCTTAAAATTTAATAAGACTATTTTGACCCTTTGAGGGTCGAGTTTTAAACCACCCAAATATGCTTTTCACTTTTCTTCTCCTTTTTTATTTTTCGTTTATGTTAGTAAGATGCTGCAGTAAGATTCTGCTTAACTGCTAACTTTGGGGTAGTTTTTAAAAATGTTTTATGTAAATTTCGATTATTTACTTTATCCCCAAGGAATTAGATTTTTCAAATTCCTTGGGGATAAAACAAATTTATTTATTTATTTATTAATTTTAGTACATGGAGGACTTACAGCTAATAAATACAGACAAAAAAGAAAACCATAGTCAACAAAAAGCCAATTACAAATCCTCACGTATAGACAAAAAACTCACCTCTTTAATGAAATTTTGACGTTTTTCACCCCTTAAAAGTGGAGTTTTCTAAAATTCCTGCTAAGTGCTCCCCTAGAACCCTACGTCAAAAACTAAAACCTGTCCAGTATGATTCTTAGCTTGGGGTTAGTTTCGAAAAACATATAATGACAACCTTAATTGTTTACATAGGTAGGTACTGTGGGGACGATAGCCAGAGGCTAATAAATTAATTACTTAAATTATTTTTATATTTTATATATTTAGCACAACGTGCCCGCCTGCTGGGCGGCTACACTAGCATTCCCTATCAAAAGCTTTGCAAAAACATCTTCACTTATTTTTATGTTCTAAATTCATATTACCTTTCAAGTAATACTCATTGCCAGTGCTTTTATAGGCAAGTAGGTTGCCTTCTAGTTAAGCAGAGCCTTCATAGTACTTATGTCAAGTTTCAATCGTCTTTTGGGGGTAGATTCGAAGAACGAATAATGACAACCTTTGTTGTTTACTTTGGTTGGTATGTCAACTTTCAAATTTATAAACTCAAGAAATAAGGTTCTTCAAAAAAAATTAACAACCCTTAAGTAATCTTTTGGTACCCCCAAAAGTTTCAGAAAACCAATAATGAAAACCTTTATTGTTTATTTAGGTTGGTATTTATGTCAAGTTTATTAAATAAAGTAATAAGATTCTTTATTCGTCGTTTTGTCGACGTTTTATAAGTGCCCATGTAGGCCTATGTGAAATAAAAAAAAATTGATTTTGATTTTGATTTTTCGGTTTATTTCGAGAAAAACTTTTCTTAAAGGCTGTCAACTTCTTTTTTTTCAAAATGACTTTTATAAGATTGTGTTTTATGTCAGATTGAGAAATTTTGATATTATTTTCAATATTATGTTTGAAATCAATGCACAGATTACTGATATAATCAATGGGATTCTCATGCATGTTAACATCCGAGACATATTGGTGTCCCGACGGAACCACAACTAGTTGTTCTGACTGAATCTCTACATGGTTCTCTGTAAGATAAATGGAAGGACTGGACCGACACATTACTATACCCTCGTCCACGCACTCGCTGTTGGATAGAGAGTCCAACTCGTCGTCAGCCGGACCGTCCGCGCGCTCGCCCTGGAACACTGACTCCACCTCCAACTGGACATCGACGGGGCCGTCATCTCTGCTGGTCTGGTCACTTTCGTCCTCGAACATGCAGCGCTCTCCGTTGGTGTCATCGCCATCGCCATCAACTGCGTCACCCTTCCCGTCAACGTGGTCAACGCCTTTCTCAATGCACTGTATATTGTTTTGTGTTTGTTCGTCCTTAATCACGATACTAGAAAATAAATGTGCATTAAAATCCTCACACAATACATCAGGTTGTTTTTTATCTGCTATTATTTCAGCGATTATTATGCGCTGTTCGCAATAACGACATCTGCGGTGAAATATTGAGAATTTACTCCTCAAGCGATCGCATAACACTGCAAAGTCCATGTCATACTTAAAAATCATACGGTAAAAATAATATGCAGCCCCCTGTAGGAATCCTCCCAAGATCAGGCTGTAGTCGCTCTTTCTCCACTCGTTTATTTCGGCCACGACTTGAATTCGGTTAAGAATTCCTCCAAGCAATACCCGTTCGTGCCTGAGTAATAATTAAATTATTCATCGTGCTTGATTTATGCTCAATTACACAAAATAACAAAACCACTTAGCTTTATGCCGACTCTTCCTTATATTTCTATCCGCTTATGAGAGGGAATGAGAGGTAACAAGCCTCTCTGTTAAAATTTATCTCGCTTTACGTACGCCGATAGGGCTTCGTGCACTGTATATCGCCATGCACACGCGAACTTCCGTCTTTAAACACTTTCTTCGATTTTTTTACACACTTATACGTATACGCCGTATACACGCGTATTTATTTTGTATCTTTTTTTTTACTGGGTTAGTTTACTATACCCGGCGCCACTTCACCAAATGTGGGGACGATTGCCAGAGGCTAATAAATTAACTACATAAATTACTTTTATATTTTATATATTTAGCACAACGTGCCCGCCTGCTGGGCGGCTACACTACCATCCCCAATCAAAAGCTTTGCAAAAACATCTTCACTTATTTTTATGTTCTAAATTCATATTACCTTTCAAGTAATACTCATTGCCAGTGCTTTTATAGGCAAGTAGGTTGCCTTCTAGGTAAGCAGAGCCTTCATAGTACTTATGTCAAGTTTCAATCGTCTTTTGGGGGTAGATTCGAATAACGAATAATGACAACCTTTGTTGTTTACTTTGGTTGGTATGTCAACTTTCAAATTTATAAACTCAAGAAATAAGGTTCTTCAAAAAAAATTAACAACCCTTAAGTAATCTTTTGGGGGTAGTTTCAGAAAACCAATAATGAAAACCTTTATTGTTTATTTAGGTTGGTATTTATGTCAAGTTTATTAAATAAAGTATATATATAAGATTCTTTAAAAAATCTTTACCACCCCTAATCGTCTTTAGGGAGTAGTTTAAAAAAATAATACTAAAATCCTTTATTATTCATTTAGGGTAGCACTTGTGCCAAGTTTCAAGTTTATTGATCCCAGAAATCAGATTTTTCCATACAAACTTCAACACCCCCTAAACCATCATTTGGCCGAAGGTATTAGATTTTTTATACAAACTTTGCCCCCTTTTTCACCCCCTTAGAGGTAGAATTTTGGAAAATCCTTTCTTGTTGGATGCTTACCTCATAGAAAGAACACATACTCCAAGTTTCAGTTCTCTACGATCAGCGGTTTAAGGCTGTGCGTTGATCCGTCAGTCAGTCATTCAGGACAAAGCATTTTATATATATAGATGTGACATTAATTTATGTTAATGTTGTGCACGACTGTTATAGTCATTTTTTTCTATAGGCTTGACCACTATTTCACCTGATGGTAAGCGATTATGCAGTCGACGGTGAAACATGCTTGCCTAGAAAATAAAATACTAGAATAAGATTTCATACAATTTAATATGTCCATGTTAGTATTTGTATTGTTGATGTGTCTTGACTAAATTAATAAATAAAAATACCATTCGAAGCAAAGCGTCAATTCTTTCAGCTTAGTGACGTATATTCATTATATTATTGGTTACGAGGCACAGAAGAAGAAAACTAATTTACCTAATTATCCCACTTATATAAATAATTAAAAATAAAAAATAAATAAATTACTGTAGTGTTTCTGATGTAATTAGGCGAGTTCTGAATATTGCGACAAAGGTGGCTCCCGTCTTTGTGTTTACAATTAATTTGTGGGTTCGTTAGGGACCTAGTTAGTACCTGTTTCCCTTATTTTGGAATACGTTTCTCATTAAACTTTGGACGCTATTTATACGCTTACCTGAAATATGCCTGTTTTATTAGAAAAACAATAAATGCTCTCTCAAAAAACAACCTTAACAACCTCATCGTTATTATTTAGATTATGAATATAAATTTGGATGGATGGACAGGGATCGGTTGACCAAAGAAAAGATTGATGGATAGTGTGAGAGTTATATGAAAGAAAAGGGAGTCAGTACTGTTGCTGACTACCGTTCTGTTAACAGTCAACCGATAGCTTGACGCTTAACAGAACGTAATTGAAGAAGGAAACCAACCCTAAATAACAAGGGACAAGGGCAGGAAAATGATGATTGTTATTAATTACCCGACTGCTGAAAGAGGGTAATATGTTTATCAGTCTATGTATGTATTGTATGTATGTTTGTTCCTATGTGGCGTTCTAGAGACCAAACGCTTTGGCCTATTTTAATGATTCTTACGTCAATCGATTCGTCTTTACCTTGCGAGTGTCACTGGTTATATTAAAATTGATTATTAGAAAAATGGCGGCTTTTGGGCTCCATATTGTGGGTGCCAATTTTTTTTCTTGCAAGCCTATCATGTGGGGTATTATAAATCAAAAAATGCGACTGCTTAAATGCGAAATAAAAAGACGTAAACAAGAAGAAAATCATGTTGCGCAGTCTGAAGATGCATCTGGATTTTGGTCAGTCAGCTCGCGAGTATGTATCCTCCGACTGCACAGCATGATTTTCTTCTTGTTTATGTCGTTTTAGTTCGCTTCTTAAGCAGTCGGGATTTTAGTTTTTTTTTTAACTACCTCGTTGTTTTACTGTTTGCAGGCGCTACTGCAGAGCATACGGTCCTGGATTTCTATTTCTATTTCCTAACCCGGGCATCAGGCCCGGGTTAGGAAAAGAGTTATTACGATACCCATGACTTAGGAGTCACCTTTATAACACTATAAACGAAACCTGCAACGTATATTCTTTATCTAGATTTAAATGTAAAACAGTAGTTGGTATTTATCTCCAAAAGTTAACGTACGATGAGACTGAACATCTCTTTGCAAAAAAATCTTACTAAAGCATTTAAAGCAGATTTAAATTGCTTCTTTATTATCTATTTTATACTATGACATATTCGAAACATACAACAAAACACACACACCCATTCCTTGCTTACATAATTTTTAGTACTTATGTTAAACTAAGTTTTATGCTTACCAAAAGTCCTACAAAGTGCAGCAAAATGTCAATGAACTATAAAAGGAAGGCGCCTGTGTCTGTAATACAGTTTATACTAGCACAGACACAGACGTTCACTCTGTCTTAAATAATGCATAGCGTTGTACTTCATACAATGGCGTTTATATGTTTGATTGATATGGATAAATTGTATTTGGCTTTCTTTTGATGATAATACATTTATTTATTCTTTTCTTTATTCATTACTTTTCTTATTATCCATCTCCTATATACATTTTAAAATATCTTTTTAAATATTATTATTACCTTTAATAATTTATATTCTTATATATTACATTTTTAAATATTTAAAAAAAGGAAACTTAATAAAACCATTTAAAATAAAACAAATAGGCCCACCGGTATCGGGAATAGGGTCCAAGCTAAAGGTGATAGGACTTCAGAGACAGGAACCTCCTCAGAATGCGAGCCGTATCGAGGAGTACTGCCTTCTGTATCAGGCCCTTGATCCAACCGCGCAATGACAGCCTTGACAGATGTTCTTCGAGGATCTTGCCCTTTCAAGCCGTTTTTATTTCATTATTTATTATTACTATTATTGGGTCTGTCCATCTGGTATTTCTCAGCATCAGCCCGGAGTCTGGATTATGGCAATAGGTTCACCGCCTATTAAATAAGACTTAAAGATAACTAGAGTGTATCTTTAATAGGTATACCTCTTGCTTAACCCTCCACGGAGCAAAGGCGTGATCTATGTTGCTGATTTATTTTGTTGATCGTTAAAGATTTATACTTGAATACAGGGATATCGGAGATGATATTGTGTAGATTGTAGTAGTTATCAAACATTTTTGTGATGCGTTATGATGCTTTCTGAAGCATTTTCAGAAGTATCTTTAATCATACTTGAAACAAAACAGAAAACGTTGCCCTTTATTACACCATACTAATACATTAAAAGGCAATGGCAAGCTCTCGAACCTGGAATGGTACGGTCCAGTACATCGGTTATGGGACATTAATCGCACGATTAATCCATTCTATGACCCTCTTACACTAAACTAGGCTGTTTTCTTGGTTCCGCCCATCCTATAACATACTCCTAAATGTAAATGTTGTTGTGAGAACTTTCCCGGTTGTTCTAAGTTTTGAAAAGGTCAAGTAAATAAATAACTTCTTGACAGAAGGTACTTAAAAAAACTCAACGTGTATTCAGTTTAATTGATGTAAATACTTCAAGTTTTCTTCTGAATTCTGATGAATCGTAATCTTTATAGTTAAAAGGACTAGGTTCTGAAGAGAGTTTTGTTTTAGGTAATTTTATCATAATAACTAACATAACGTAGACATGTTTGGAATTCTGTGGCGGGATCATCATCATATCAGCCGAAAGACGTCCACTGCTGGACATAGGCATTCCCCAAGCGTCGCCACATTGATCGGTCCCGTTCGTCTCGCATCCAGCGGATCCCCGCAACCTTGACCAGGTCATCGGTCCACCTGGTGGGAGGCCTCCAACGCAACGTCTTCCGGTTCGCGGTCGCCACTCCAGAACCTTTCTGTCTCATGTTCCCCATTTCTGTGGCGGGATATTGCTACTTTATTTCTACGTTCTGGCCTTCTGAAGCGAACCACCAGACAAAGTGATATTCGATCGGCGAAAATGACTGTTGTAAAGCCAAAATTATCTAATTTAACCACGTAAGTATCTCGTACAGATCTTTCGCTTTATTACTATAAGCTTTGAATTACCTTCTTTCGTTTGTGTCCGGCAACTAGTAATCTACTTTTCATGCGATTAAGCTGAACCTTGGTGTACTTATGTAATTTTGGAAACATTTAAAAAATATTATAGTACTATGGAGCTGATCTCATGATTGAGCTCGAAGATGGCCATAGTAACTGCTCAACCAGACAAGATAGCAACACCGTGTTTGGGCTCATTGGATCTGCCTTGACAATTGTTATTACAATTAGTACTTTACCTTTATTAGTTCAATAAGCATGCTTAAAAAAAACTAAATACTTATAAGGTATTTTATTTAATAATAAATAGTTCTGCTAGCCCTTTTCCACCAGAGCACCCCTTTTTCCCCTTTTCCACTTAGCCGGGCTAAGAAAATGAAGTGCTCGCCTCGCTAAATATCGCATCTTTGGTGGTAAATAACCCTTAAGGGCCTATATACGCTTCAGTGCCGTAAAACGGTAACTTTCTAAAGCATACTCCTTAGTAACGGCTAGGTAAAAAGGTTTGAAAAAAAAAAAAAAATATTATTGATTCATGTACATAATTTGGAACACAAGGTTTTTTCGTGTAACTAATAGTTTTGCTTTAAAAAAATAATTAACAACACGATATTTTTTCGCAACTTTTGGATACTCCTCCAAAACGACTTGTCGATTTAAAAATATTTTTAGATAGACAGATTGGTGTTTAGACGTTCTTTCGATGTAACTTTGCTTATTTAAATCAATCAATATTTTGCAAAGAAAGTCTTGTAAAGTAAGGTCCAATGTATATATTCTGGCTCTCTACGGGGGCGAAGCCAGTCGCGCATTAGCATTGGCACGGGGAGGCTGTGTCGCTCGCTGCTCCGCCGCGCTATCGTCTGACAAAGCGCATTCGCACGTGTTAGTGCAAATATTTACTTAGTTTCTGTATAAGTGTGCGTTCACAGACTAGCTCGCGCGCCGCAGAGGGCCCTACGTAATCGTGCGCGTGGACGCTTTATTTTTATTTATTTGTGGACTATTATTTTATGGGAATTTGTAAACACTTTTTATTTATATTGTATAAATAAATAATAATGCCAAGACCAACTAATACAAGAAAACTTAGAATTCTAAAGGCTAAGAAAATGCATCTGGTTATGTAAGACTACTTATTATTATACCTTATGTATACTCTATTCGCTGGGAGAAAAATAAAAAGTAAATAAACCATAAAAAAGATTTTACAGTGTCTCCTTTCCTGTCACTAAAATCTAAAGTAAAATAGATATCATGCGGATCTGTTTATTTCATTGAACAACAACGTGCACACTTTTCAAACGTTTAAACTATTATTTTCTTATTTATAACTCTATTTGAAATAACATTAAAAATCTACTACCCTTTTAGGGTCCGTTCAACCGATTTTGAGTTCTACCCCGTAAATATAAGGATAGCATAAAAAGCATAAACCTGTTACCAATCTGGTCATGGTGTGGAGAATCAAAAGATATAAAAATTGAGTGGATAGTAAGAGATGACAATTTTTGGAAACGAGAAATGGAATCAAAACTAGTTTAATTTTATATGGAATTTTTGCTTCCTGAATTGATAGATCCCAGGTTGCCAAGAAATATGAGAATAAGAGACCCGATATTATATACAAGAAGCGATTATAGAAAAAGAAAGGATAAAAAACAAAATCGCATCGAGAAAATGAAGAGGCGAAGTATTGACCCAATAAATAGTCAAGAAAAAGCACAACACAAGATGAAGTAGAATCAAATGAAGGGAAACATAAAAACCGGCCAAGTACGAGTCGGACTCGCGCACGAAGGGTTCCGTACCATTATCGCAAAAAACGGCAAAAAATTAACGTTTGTTGTATGGGAGCCCCACTTAAATATTTATTTTACTATGTTTTTAGTATTTATTGTTATAGCGGCAGCAG
Source organism: Orthosia cruda (assembly GCA_964057195.1). Classification (NCBI taxonomy): domain Eukaryota; kingdom Metazoa; phylum Arthropoda; class Insecta; order Lepidoptera; family Noctuidae; genus Orthosia; species Orthosia cruda. The sequence continues at coordinate 56,952,701 of OZ059826.1, read as the reverse complement.
AAATACATCATCTGTGAAAATTTCAACGGTCTAACTATCACGGTTCATGAGATACAGCCTGGTGACAGACAGACAGACAGACAGACAGACAGACGGACCGCGGAGTTTTAGTAATAGGGTCCCGTTTTTACCCTTTGGGTACGGAACCCTAAAAAGCAGAAAACGGATAAAAAACACAACTTTTAGCTGAACAAAACTGTACAAGAGTATTAAAATTTACTGATTTTTAGAATAACTGTGTTTTATTTGTAACCTTATATAGAGAGCAATGAGTAATAAACTGTTATCACTTACTTTGCTAAAACTGGGTAAAGTACGACACAACTTATATAAAACTTATGTGTGTTAAAAAGTCACTTACAAATAGAGAAACATTATAGGTAATCATTTTAATTATGGTATCCAAAAAAACATCACATGATGAATCCAAGAAAAATGCACATTAGCATGTGGGGTATTTATCATTAGAACCATTATTTAAAATATGTTTATACAGAACCCACAGTGCGTGAGTCTGGCTCGCACATATTTATTTACGGAATCGTAGAATGCAACCTGTTAGTCGCATCTCTGCGTCCACGCATATTCTTTGATCGCAGTCCGCGCTCGCTATGTATGCGTGAGCCGTGCCGGTGTGTGAGTTTAGCTTCGCCGGGATGCTCAAGGCCATTGGGGCATACTTGTGCCTTAAAGGCGGTGTTTAGCACCATCTTTCACTACACACAAAGGCCTTTGAAGTCTGTCGTTACAAATTATGTTAAGAATAAAATATTTTATTGGCAACCCCGCCCTGGAGCATTAGTTGTAAATTCAGCGGCTTTATTAAAATTTGCAGCGTTTATAGGCTATGGTCTATTTTTGGAAGATTTAAATGTTTCAGTGGTGGGTAGCGGTTTTTGCAGGTTTCTTGTCAATTTCTGAAGAAATTTGTTAAAGCTTGGCTTGCAGTGTATGTCTGTAACTCGAGTTTGACAGCTTCGCAACTGTTTCGTCCCGAATTGTGGTATTTACTTGCAACACCGTGTTGGTGGGCTGTCAACGGTTTTGACAGCTGACACTACACAGTCGAAAGAGATAGTTTGTAACGTGAACACGCGGAAGTCGGGTCTTGTAGAAACATATCTAATCGAGATGTGTTTCACCCATTGTATTTGTTAATCGCGCCCGCCGTTCGCAATCGGCGTTGTGGGGTGCCCCCAAAGTAGGTTTAGAGTATATTTTCACGCGCAGCGAAGCGCTTTTGTGGGAAACGCGTGTGTGTCTGCCTGGAAGCCGAAGCCCGGATCAGAACGCGTTGGTGGTCCCAATCTAATCATTGTCCTTTATTATATATATATTCTCCTATCCCTAACCTCACGGCACGATATTGATCGACCCCAAGGAGTCTACCGCAGGAATCTAAGGTAAGGAATCTTATAGTCGTCCCACTTCCCGTCTGTTAGATAGGTACCAGGATATCTACCAATAGGGAGCAAATCCCTTGCTTTCCACTGCCGCGAACCGCGGTTTCGTGGGATACAGGTTCAGACAGGGTCCAGGAGTCCCAACGCTGCTATGGGCCCCAGCGTTACCTCCTGGCTTGGGACCAGAATACCTGTATTTAACAGCAACAATGGCCTTTTAACATACTGCGCATCCATTTATAGTGTCATATTGATAGATTTATAAATGAGGGGCTCGGGTTTCTCACATGATTCATAAAATAAAAGTATTATTATGCACCATACTATTATGCTCACAAAGCGGTGAAGAAAGCATCATGAAGAAACAAGGATGTCTAACACAGACAAAATCGAAGGCATAGTACATTTACCAATCTGCACTGGGTTCGCGTGGTACATAACAGCCCACTCCCACTCACAGAGAGGAGGCATATGCCTCCGTAGAGGAAGCATAAAAGTTTGATTATCCTATGCCATAAGAAATAACTCATAAAAATGTGTAACTGATATACATGGCAAAACAAAATGTAAAATCCAGACAGCCTTCTATGTATATTTACTGGATCATGCCCCAAAACCATGATAAATGATTTTATTTCTGTAAGTTGGTTTGTACAAACACTTTTACATGTCGAACATATTTTTTAAAACTAGATGAGGTCGGCGTTTCCTATCTGACTACTCTGAGAAAAAAGGCCGAAACAAACTAAGAGGTCACAGTCTCTTTTAAAGTCCAGACAAAATTTTGGTAAGATCATGTGAAGACCATGTAGACTGATGTCTGATATGGTCTTTTGACGAAAGAACCAGCCAGATTGAGAGGACCTGTCCAGCCAGTGCACGCATTTGTCAATAACCGAGCAGCTCAACTCAGAATTTAAGGAGCTCAACGATTCGACGAACAATACCAAAGAAAGGACATTCGAGTAGGCCGCATAAACTACTCAAACTGCCAGAACATGATTAAAAACTAAGATAAATTTATTAAAACCAAAAAAATAATGATCCACATAGTCTTCACTTTGACAATAATGAAAAAGAAAATATAATACTTTAAAAAGTAAATATTCTTGGTGTACAACGTCCCAAAAATATCTCGCATATAAATAAAACAAGGGTGTCCAGAGTAAGACAATTTATTACCAAAAGTATAGCGGAGGTCATGCAATACAGAAAAATCTTAACACCGCGATCTACAAAATGGGTCGTCACGGAACAACGCCATCTGTCTTTCAATAGCGGTACTAAGCTTATGACAAATGTTGACCTTTGTTTATGTTTTGTAAGTAATCGTAATTTTAACAGATTAGACATTCCGCCCACCATGGACGGCTCTGTCCATCAACCATAACATGACAATATAAACTTAAATTAATAATTGATTGTTTGACAATCCACTATATGATAAAACTAGGACCTTATTTCTATGATACAAATTCATGCCTTAGGTAAATAAAAAACCAAACAACGGTATAACGGTAAACACAAGTTCATTCAAGTAAATTCACAAGCAGTGTATATGGTGTAAATAAAACAGTATATAAAATTCATGAATAAGATGGTAAATAACTAAGTGTTCACAGGTAAAATAATTAGTTTAGATACAGGTCTTTTAATTTCATTATTTTTACACCGTATGGTTACAACGCGAGTAATATTGTCCAAACCTGGATGTTTACCTGCAATAACCCCGTATAACCATCTAGCGGGTGGAAGACCATCCTCTTTCACCAGAACCACATCTCCAATCTCAGGTTCAGGCTTACAATCTGTCCACTTATATCGATGCTGCAATTGAGTTAAGTACTCTAACGACCACCTACGCCAGAAATTTTGAAGCATTTTTTGCGTAAGATGCCACCGTTTCAGATTACTGATGGATGCATTTTCATAATTTGCATCAGGTACAGTTATCAGAGGTTCACCTACGAGAAAGTGCCCAGGCGTCAAAGGACACAAATCCTCTGGGTTGTTAGAAAGCTGGGAGATAGGCCTCGAGTTAAGGCAGGCCTCAATTTGAGCCAGCACAGTTGTCATTTCTTCAAATGTCAATGTGCTCGTGCCTATTATTCTTTTTAAATGGTGCTTCGTGGACTTGACACCAGCCTCCCACAGTCCTCCAAAATTTGGAGCATGGGGAGGTATGAAATGCCAAGTCGTACCATTTATAGATAGGAAGTCAGCTATTACCGAAGCTACCATAGACGTTTCGGCGTTAAAGAGCCGTCGCAATTCCTTTGCACTACCCACAAATGTGGTCCCATTATCACTCCACAGGTCCAATACTCGGCCACGTCTGGCTACAAAGCGCTTAAAAGACGCAAGAAAACTCTGAGAAGTCATGTCACTGACAACCTCAAGATGAATAGCCCGTGTAGACATACAAACAAACAAGCATATGTACCCCTTGGTGGAGTGATGACTACGACCTTTAGAGGTTCGGATGCTGATTGGACCTGCGTAATCTACGCCACTGCATTGGAAGGGCTTCTGAGCAGACACCCTGGCCTTCGGTAATTGGCCCATCATTTGTTGGTGTGTTTGTGTTGAATGTCGAATACAAGTTACACACTTATGAACATATAGCCTAACGAGAGTCCTTGCATTGAGTATCCAGTATTTTGACCTTAAATAATTAAGCATCAGTTGCGGCCCGCCATGCAATGTCCTCTCGTGAGCATCCGCAATTAAAAGATTAGTGAAGTGTGATTTATGAGGGATTAAGATGGGGTGCTTCATATTCTCGTCAATAGAAGCCCGGTGCAACCGACCGCCAACTCTTAAGATCCCGTCATCGTCAAGAAAGGGACTCAACGAGGTAAGTCTACTACTCTTATTTAATTTACGGCATTTTTTCACAGATTCTATTTCATTACTAAAGAACTGGAGTTGGCAGAGTTTGATGCAGGTAAGTACAGCTTCATTTAATTCCTTTGTAGTCAACCAAGTAGTTATTTTATTTATATTATGTTTAAATTCCTTTATTCGTAGAAATCTTCTACAGTACGCTATTACTCTTATTAACCTCCCGAACTTAGAAAATCTAGCAAATAGACGATCATCACATTCTACCGCAGTTGCATGACATTTTGTTTTTAGCTTTCTTTCTTCTAGCGTAGTTACTTGTGTATTATTATTTTCTCTATTATAGTCTATTTTTTCATTCTGTAACCATACTGGCCCTCTTTTCCAGAGTTGCATATTGCTTAACTCAGAAGGGGTTACTCCCCGAGATGCGCAATCCGCTGGATTTTCCGACGACGACACATGTGACCACTGACTTCTATCCATAATAGTAAGTATTTCGGAAACACGATTAGCGATAAACGTTTTCCACCGACTAGGGTGGCTGCTTAACCACGCCAATACGACGGATGAGTCTGTCCACGCATATAAGTGCTGTTTGGGCACTTCTAGAGTTGAAGCGACTTCTTGAAGAAGCTTTGCTACTAAGACAGCTCCACAATGCTCTAATCGCGGGATTGATACCTGCTTAACAGGAGCGACCTTGGTTTTTGAAGTCACCAAGTTTGTGTGAATATGTCCATCTCTATCAATAATGCGGACGTATACCACCGCGGCGTATGCTACATTGGACGCATCTGAAAAGCCGTGTAATTCTAGAACCCTATTCTCCTTGCTACAGTTGATCCAACGAGGCAGACGAAACTTAACAAGGTTACAAAGGTTCTTCCGGAAGTCAAGCCACTCTGTCAGCAATGGTGCAGATAATTCTGCGTCCCATTCGATCCCAGTCATCCATATTCGTTGAATAAACACCTTTGCAGTGATGATTGTCGGTGCTAACCATCCAAGGGGATAAAATAGTCGCGCTATGTCCGAAATAACCTTACGCTTTGTCACAGGTAAATCTAAATCATTCAGCTGAATAGTGTAAACGAACTCGTCATTGTCTCTGTCCCACGTTAAACCTAATATTTTTGATATTGCATCTGTTTTTAGTTGCATGTTCCCTTGTGTTTGTGATATTTGCTCACCGTCTTCAATCAATCTTAACAATTCTCTGTTGTTACTAGCCCACTTTTGGAGCTGGAAACCTCCACGTTTAAGCAACTCCGATGTCTGCTTATATACTTCTACTCCTTCCTCTATGGTTTGACATCCCGTCATTAGATCGTCCATATAGAACTCGGAAACAACACGGTTCTTTGCTAAAGGAAATGCAGCGCCTTCGTCCTGAGCTAACTGCTGCAATGATCTGACTGCTAGGTAAGGGGCTGATGATGTTCCAAACGTTACTCGTAAATGACGTAACACCTGAATTTCATCATTTGGATTCTCACGCCATAATATACGCTGAAAATCTGTGTGATCATCGATTACCTTAATCTGTCTGTACATCTTGACGATGTCGGCTACCAGACAGATAGGTTCACAACGCCAACGCAAGATAATATTACGAAGCTCAGGTTGTAGAGGAGGACCCACCATTAAATCGTGATTAAGAGAAACCCCGTTACTACCTATACATGATGCATCAAATACGATGCGCAACTTTGTTGTACTTTTTTCGTTACGGATGACGGCATGATGAGGTAAGTACACAGAACCTTCTTTGTCCCTATCCTGTACTATATCCATGTGATTAAGAGCTATATACTCATTTAGAACTGCTGAATACTGAGCCTTGAACTCGGGATTCCTTAGAAATCTCCTTTCTAAGGATAAAAATCGTTTAAGAGCGATGTCTTTCGATTCACCATGTTTGCAAGCAGGATCGCTTGACCTAAAGGGCATATGCACAATATAGCGACCAAATTCGTCTCGTTTAGTTGTGGCCTTAAATATATCTTCGCACCTTTGTTCTTCTGGGGTCAAGTAAACCTTATCGTAATCGCCCTTGGGCTCAGATTCTAGTTCCCAAAATTGTTTAAGGAGTGTATTTGTATTCTCATCTGAATGAGTAGAATGCAACGTGACTACGGTATTGTGGCATGTCTCGCTTTGGTTGATTTTACCTATTTGACCAGACAAGATCCATCCTAGTCTAGTATTTTGTGCAATGATTTGACCAGGAGAACCTCTGATTAAACCTTCTAACAAAATCTGGCCATAAACTTCGGCACCTAAAAGCAGATCAATCTTGTTCGGAGTATCGAATGAAGGATCTGCTAAAGCCAAAGACGAGATTGTGGTCAAAACGTTTGCCACAACCTTCCTTTCCGGTAAGATAGTCGTTAGTTTCCTTAAAACATAAGCCTTAACAGTTATAATAAAACTAGGATCGACGCGTGATTTAACCTTAATGAGAACCATCGAATTTAATGAAATCATTGATGGGCCTTGATCACAACCTATACCTGAAATCGAACCTTTAGTTTGTAGTCTTTTGAGACCTAAGAGCTGGACTGCGGACTCCGTTACAAAGGAAGCCTGAGACCCCTGGTCTAACAAGGATCTTAATACTATAGCAGTACCGCTCTTTGATTCCGCTGCTATTAGCGCGGTGGCCAATAATATTTGGCTATGACTATTAGCAAAACAACTTACAACATTAGTGGAATTACTCTGGGTTGAAGTAGTGCCAGCAGAAACGCTGCTTTCTGTACCCTGATCAGTTTTGTTACTGTCACCAACTGATTTGGAGAAATTTTTGAGATGAAGAAGACTATGATGCTTCTTTTTGCAAATATGACATCTGGTGGACTGGCGGCATGCATATACGGAGTGATTGGCACCTAGACAGTTATAGCATAAACCATTTGTTTGGACAAAATTACGACGCTTATCTATATCGAGACTTGCGAACTTTTTACAATTAGCAAGCTTGTGATTATCTTGACAACAAATACACAATGTAGTTGACACATGAAGCGATTTGACTGGCACATTTCGATTGAACTGATTACGTTGACCTTTATTGTCTAAAAATTCTAATGACCGAAATCTTTGCTCAAGGAAAGATTTGAACTGATACATTGTGGGCAAGTCATCTGAACAATCACTTATTTTCATTTCCTATTGTTTACGTGACTCAGTGTCTAGCTTTAAACACAATACATAAATAACTATAATATCCCAATACTCAACCATTATGCCTAAATTTTCCAAAGCATGTAAACATTCGTTAGAAGTATCCAACAATTCCTTAACTGCGCTGGAGGATTCAGATATAATATTTTTTTGACTCATAAAGCGTTTAATTATACAATTCGCCAAATATTTTTTATTATTATATCGATTCTCTAATTTTGTCCAACATGTTGTATAATTACTACTAGTAATAGGAATGTGCCTTAAAAGACCTTCAGCTTCTCCTGACAAATGTGATTTCAAATAATGCAGTTTCTGAACATCGTCGAGTAGGTCATTATTGTGTATTAAGGATTTATACAAATCTCTAAAACTAATCCACTCAGAATAACTGCCGGTAAACATAGGCAATTCAATCCTTGGCAATTTTACAGAACATATACGAGTATCTTTAGAACTCTTCGCAGAAGATTCAGACACTTTACCTAAACTATCCGAACAAACAATTATCTTCAATGCTTCCCTCAACTCAGTTTTATAATCAGTAAATAATTCTTCCGTGGTCTCATATACATCTTTTATGTTATAATCCGATTTTTCGAATCCAATGGACTTAACTGACGATACAATTTTCATATGAGTTTCAGAAAACGCTGACCAGTTAGCTTCTAAATTTTCTAATCTAGTTTCTATGTATGAACTGGTTATACGCTCCTTAGGTGATTTCTTAAAGTTAGACCTTGCTTTACTGATAGTAGAATGTAAATTAAACTGTAAATTACTCAAAGCTTCCATATTGAATTATAGATAAAGTTCTTTGAATAAACTGTTCTGGAACTTCTGGATCGCTATGCTAAGTTCGTAGACAACACGTAAAAAATCACAAGTCTTTGAACTTAATACACTTCGCTGCAAAATCGGGCATAGGTTTCCCGTAGTTCACTTTTTATTGAAATTATTCTAAGTCCATGCACACGGTAAAGTTTCTAAGTCCAAATTGTTAATAAAATTTTCTAAGTTAATAAGGTCTAAATTTGCTTGTAATTGTTAAGTCTCAATGTATTAATTTAGTCACTGATATTTAAAGTACTCACAGATTATCTTCGTATCACATCACTGTCACTCACATTTACGTAGCTCGTCGCAATGATAAGCGGGGTACTCCCCCCGCACCGCAGCTGCTGCTCACGTCAACTCGAACTGTTGTTAGCACCAGCGCTGACCGTTGTGTACTATTTGTACATATACGCTTAAGCGCCACCTTGTACGGTCCGCTGATGCTGCTCGCCACTGGCTGCGCTGACGTTACACTTGCAGCAAAATGCAGATTGACCATTCAACCTGACTCCAACTGAACAATGACAATGCACACCAATCCTTCATCTGGACGTTCGAAGGACCAATTTGTACAACGTCCCAAAAATATCTCGCATATAAATAAAACCAGGGGGTGTCCAGAGTAAGACAATTTATTACCAAAAGTATAGCGGAGGTCATGCAATACAGAAAAATCTTAACACCGCGATCTACAAAATGGGTCGTCACGGAACAACGCCATCTGTCTTTCAATAGCGGTACTAAGCTTATGACAAATGTTGACCTTTGTTTATGTTTTGTAAGTAATCGTAATTTTAACAGATTAGACACTTGGCATAGCAAGAAAAACAAAAAAAAAAATTCACGGTGCAAAATATAATAAAAAAACAAAATTAATTGGAGCAGCTCAATCCCAAGCCTTTTTGTCCTCAAGGTAATCTTTAGTTGTATAAAACGCTTTCTGGCACAACTTACGTTTAATGAAAGATTTGATTTTATTAAGACTTAGATCTTGTATGTGGCTTGGAAGCTTATTATAAAAGCGTACACATTGACATCTAAACGAGCCACCTATTTTCATGAGCCTTGTTGTAGGTACTACAAATTTGTGTTTGTTCCTAGTATTTATGTTATGGATATCACTGTATTTTTTAAACGATTTTATATTTTTATGGCCATATAAAAGATTTTCATAAATATACTGAGAAGGCACAGTCATTACATTAAGCTCCTTAAATTTCTCTCTGAGAGAGTGTCTCGGGCTTAATTTATAAATTGATCGAACAGCTCTTTTTTGCAAAACAAAAATAGTCTGGATTTCGGCGGCATTTCCCCACAACAGAATACCGTACGACATTACACTATGAAAATAGCTAAAGTATACTAAACGGGCTGTCTCTATGTCAGTTAAATTTCATTTTTCTAACAGCATATGCTGCGGAGCTTAGCTTCTTTGACAATTTATCTATATGTGGGCCCCACTGAAGCTTAGCATCCAAAGTTAAGCCTAAGAATACTGTGCTATTTTCAGGATTCAATTCTTCGCCCTTTATCAACACATCGGTTTTCACATGCCTAACGTGAGGTAGGGTAAACTTAATGCATTTGGTTTTTTTTTCATTAAGAAGTAAATTATTAACATTGAACCAGTGAACTACTTTTGAGATTGCGCTATTTACATCGTCAGTAATCAGCTGCTGACGTTTAAGTTTAAACAAAAGTGAAGTATCATCCGCAAACAACACTATATCATGGTTATCCTTTATGAGGTAAGGCAAGTCATTAATATAAATAAGAAACAAGAAAGGACCAAGAATCGAGCCCTGTGGGACTCCCATTGTTACCATAGATCCGCTGTTCCGGATCCCGTAGTGGCGGAGTTTCCTGATTAGCGTTTCATGAAAAACACAATCTTTGGACAAATCACAAAAGATTCCCAAGGCATCGCACTTATCTTCCCATGCATTATAAATATGTCCTAAAAGTTCAACACCGCCGATCAGTAGTTGAACGACCCCTTGTAAAACCGAACTGTTTAGTATGTAATAATTTATGTTTATTAAAAAATCTTTGCAATTGCTCTAAAATTAATTTCTTAAATATTTTGCTAAACGTAGGTAGTACTGAAATAGGTCTATAATTTGTAGGGTCTGATGTACTACCTGATTTAAACAAAGGTATTATTTTACTATTTTTCATAAGGTCAGGAAACTCCCCACAGTCGATACAATTATTAAAGATAATAGCTAAACTAGGTGCGACAATGTCAATAATAGACTTAGCAACTTCTACAGAATGACCCCACAGATCTGCAGTCTTTTTAACATTTAAAGTGTGAAAGGTTTTAATTATGTCTTTACAAGTAATATGTTCAAAAAGAAATTCCGAATCGCAAACATTAACATTTTCTTTTAGCAAAGACTCAGCAACAGAAGGTGATGAGTTTAAGGATTTAGTCGTTGAAATGGGAATATTTGAAAATAAATTTTCAAAGGCCACTGCGACTTTTGAGTCTGATTTTATGATGTTGCCATTAATAGACAGGCCGTAGTCAATATTTCGGTTACCAGATCATCCCGTTTCACTATTAATAATATTCCAAGTCGTTTTAATAACATTACTACTGTTTTTAATCTTTGAGCTCAAATAACGCGACTTGGTCAAACAAAAAACTTTTTTAAATAATTTTGAATAATTTCTAACATATAAATTAAATTCAGCAGTGTTTACATAAGTCCTTTCACTGTACAGCTCATAAAGCCGTGTTCTACTTTTATGAATACCAATGGTAGCCCAATCACTGAATGATGCGTTACTATTAACGGAGATAATCTTGGGAATAAAGATCGAATTCAATTGTTTACAGTATATACTAAAAAAATCATCATATAGATGATTAGGATCAGCATGAATTGACAAAATTGGTAGTTTATTAATGAGTTTAACTTTAAAGGCTGCCAAGCGACTTGCAGTTTTGGGGTTAACAGTGATATCCTTTTTAGCCACTTTGTTGTTTTGGTTTGGTATAGTAATCCTCTGTTCGCAATGATCAGAATCTGGTAAATTTATAATTTATTTGCGGACTGGTATAACATTAGTATAAATATTATCTAAGCATGTAGCACTAGAAGGGGCTATTCTTGTGGGCTCCAAAAATATTTTTACAAGATTGTAGGACTGAAACATACTTATACTACAAGGCCTGAACCTGAGTTGTATAATAAATTAACATTAAATTCACCACAAGTGATAATGGATTTATTCGAGTTACAAATCTTTTGTAACACTTCATACATTACCTTTTCAAAGCAGTCATACAATCCTGAAGGGGGTCTGTATACGCTTAATACAAAAAACTGCTCCAATTCTATACAAGCTATTTCAACTGTCCGCTCAACAGATAGGCTCACAATATCCTTACGGTCTTAAAATTTAAGCTGGTTACTTACAAAATCAATGAGCCACCATGTATAGCAATAACTCTGCTGAATGAACTTCCAACCTGGTATTTATTAAAATTTAACAATAACTGGTGGCTTTTAAGCCAATGTTCTGTTATACAAAGAATATCAATACTGTTAAAGTTCATAAATAATTCTACTTTTAAATCTTTGTTCATAAATCCTTGAATATTTTGATGCACCAGGTTAATACTATTTACGGAATTTAATCTTTTATTTGATTTTCATCATCATCATCATCATTTCAGCCGAAAGACGTCCACTGCTGGACATAGGCCTCCCCCAGGCGATAATATTTATATTTGATTTTATCTTGCAATTTTTATCCTGTATACTTTTGCAAGAGGTTATCCCTATTGTCCTAATTTCTAATTTAAATTATTATCAATATCAATTTCTGATACCAAATTATTGGCTGAATTAAATAACATTCCTTGGCATTGCTCAATAGAAGCAAGTTTTTTAGCCAAATTCTTGGCTGTAATAGAAAAATATTATGATAGCGACACAGCTATCTGTCTTTTATAATACTTTGAAAGAAAGTACCTATCCATGAAAAATTTAACTTTTGTCAAATAAAAGTGATTACCAACATAATTGTTAGTGTCAATTAAATGGAATAAATTACTACAATATGTTAAATTATGTAATGTACCATTCAATTCATATCTAAGCATGTTTTCTTCCTGTGGCAAACTTTGCCTGTACGGGAATGTGAACATCACATTTTTTTTTAAACTAAGGTTGCACAAAGATCTATAATGTTGGAGTAATTCTCCAATGTTCACATTACCCCTATTACCAATAAATATGAATAATGTAGTATCCTGGTTAAAATTGCATTTTATAACTTTTTTCATTATGTCAAATAAAGAACAACCAGGCATACAGTAGTTCATTATTAAGTGTCCTGGATATCTATTAGTCAACAAGTGGCAAGTGGCCTAGATTCTTTCCAATTTTATTACAAAATAATACAATTTCTGTATTTACATTCTTTTTTGGCAAACAGTTAGTAATTTCTAATGGCAAACTTGCAGTAGACTGCGGTATAGTGGCATCACATATTGTCAATGAATGGTCCGGTGTGGGTTCAACAGATGGTGGTGGACAATGATCACATTTGTTAGTTTGTGAGCTTACCAACTCATTCATTGCCAATACATATTCCCTCATTTGGTTATCAGAGGCTGTATATTTGATGGTCATAGAAGTAAGGTTCTCCTGTAGATGGTCAAGGTCATACCGCAAGTCTTCTGTGTCAGTTTGGTATTTCCTAGTACTTTTTTCTAAGTTAAATGAATACATATCTAATTGTTTAAGTAGATGCAACCTTTCTCTATTAAGTTTTATATTTTTGATGATGAACCTTTGTTTTTTGATAATTTTCTTAGTTTTAACTATGTATTTGTTAATTTTAATGTACTTTTTATTTAATTTTTACTAGTAACTACCCTCAATGATTTAATTGATTTTGAATCATCATGACCTGTTAAATCTATTGTGTAAGAGGGGTGCACGCACTATTTATTTAGTTTAGAATTGAAGATAATACAGTATTTTCTTCAAATACTGTATTATCTTATCTGCTGTGCTACAGCAATTTAATTCTCGTGTCGAGGTCCTACCTATACCCCAGTCAACGAAAACCTTATAACTCGACATCAGTTTACTCGAGAAAGGTCCTTATAAATATTTCAGAAGTAAGTCGAGTGAATCTTTGTTCTGAGAGAAATTACAGTTTGGATATGGGATACAAAGCTAAGATGACCCGCGACGGCTACCCGGTTGCCCGGGTTACAGTCGAGTGAAATATTGAATGAATACGCGGATCCTGACTGCTTTAGAATGTGACAAGGTTCCTAGGTACTTCTTATATATCAATCTTCTTTATTGTTCTTTTAAAACGGGTATTTGAAGTTACAAGGTTTTTCTCGTTATTCCCGAAGGAGAAAGCACGTTTGGGTATTTTTATGTTCTCTATGCGTTGGGGATATCATTACGATCATCATCATTCGGTGTCTTATTCTATCCAAAGGCCAGTCTCCTTTTTATGGTATACTGACTCTTTGGCGGTTTAAAACTGGCTGCCTAATTCTGAAATGCCAAGTTATAAACAGTATACAACCTAATTTATAAAAAATAAAAATAACATCATACGTTATTTAGCTGGTATCATTTATACTGGCAGACTGGCTTTTAGCTTTAATGCTGAAGTTTTGATTTATTTTGTTTATTGTTGGCCCACAGCGTTTGGTCGTCTGGGCAAAATCGTTAAAGAGTTTCTGTTAAGTAATGTTCTACATTATGTTCTATGGCCAACTTGAAGACGTAAGGTAACGACCACCTACTAGGCAAGGACCGCAGGAGTCAGATCGATACGAGCCGCTTAAGACCGTCGATGTAGTGACACTTGGTAGAGGCCTATGTCCACCAGTAGACGTCGACGACGGTGACAGTGAAAGTTGACGACACGGTTGGCGTAATATTTGAGCGATAGGCTGCTGCACTGCGTGTCGCGGGTTCGATTACCGCATGGAACAAATATTTGTATGGCCCACAGATAGTTGTTCCAGAACTAACTGTCTTGTGTATATGAGCTTAAATGTTTGTAAACGCAACCAGTTTAAGAAAATAATTAAAAATCCTAGTGCCCCTTGCCCCAGCAAGGCAAAGAAAAAAAACAAACACCTAGTGACCATGTAAGTACCTATCAATCTCTTCCTACTAGATACGATCCCTATAAAACAGTTAGAAAGATTTATCATTTACAGCAACAGTTGATATAACACCGAAGTTAAAGAAATGTGATAGAAACGTTCACACGTATTAGACAATAAAATCCAAATAATAAAGAACGCACAAAAAAAACCGGAACCAAACATTCTCCGTAATATAATAAAATAAACATGAAAATAAGGGAATGACCGCACGCACGCCATTCCGGACAGTTTTATTGTAATGACGTTCTATCTCGCGTAAAAATATGAGTGGGTAATAGGGTGTTACCCCGACACGTAAACAAAGTAACGGTTTTATCACCGGACGATATTAGCGGGTATAACCGACGGCAACTATTGCCGGGTTACCCTACAACCTATCAGTAATTATGTGTTTATCAAAGTTACATTTAAAACGGAGTCGAGCTGAGTTTGTAAATAAAACACGCTATTATTAAATTGTCTTCTTTAACAATCTTCGCTTACAATCAGATAGGAAGGTGGTGAAAAGCGAGCCTAAATGAAATAGTAATTTATTGCCACAAAACAAAATAGTAATAATTAAATTAAAATCTTTACACTCAATAGTGGAACGAGAAATAATCTGGAAAAGTATCATCATCATCATCAGCCTTATAGTGTTCCCACTGCTGGGACACAGGCATCCTCTCTGTGAGAGAGGTAACGGGCCTTAATCCACCGCGCGGGCCCAGTGCGGGTTGGTAGATGTCACATGTCTTCGAATTTTTGGTTCTAGGACATGTCGGTTTCCTCACGATGTTTTCCTTAACCTACACAAAGTAAAGCGCCTGCCTGGGTTCGAAATCACGACCTACGACACCTAAGTCGGGGCTGGTCGGGAGAAAAGTATCACGAAAGTAAAAATGTTGCTTGCGTTTGTTAGACACTAACATGTTGAAAATACTCTTAAATGGCCAAAACATTCATAACTACTGGTTATATCGAGGCTAGTTACTGGATAAGTAGCCTGCAAAAGTGACCTTAAAATTTACAACATGGCTATTGGCTACCCTAGTATCCCGATAATAGCAGGTCATATTCAGGAATAAGCACCAACATCTTAAATATTTATTCGCGTATCAAGCCATTCTATCGAGCGGCAGAACGCATAAATACATTATTTGCACGGTCAACGACCTCTCAAACTTGGTGGTGTTTCAAGGGTTACTTTACAAGGACTTGTACGGTCAAGGTCACAGTTAAGACGGTATTCAAAGAAATATGAAACTTTGATTAGAGTGTAGCGAAGCAACGACCCTACGCTTTATAGGCTTAGGAAAAACAGAGCTCTTTCTAAGAAATGTTGTGTTTAATTTAAACTGTAAGAACATTGACAGGCACATAATCTCTCAAGTAACTAAACCTACCCCCGTACCCCAAAAAACTATCATAGTTTGACTGTAAAAAAGGGACAGATGTATACAAGTCATATATATCTGTCCCTTAAACACACCCAAAATAACCTTACTCTAAGAGTTTATGGTCACCGCCCTGGACCCAGCTAAGATATTTGTTTCATAAACTTGATAGAGTACCTATTGATACCACATTTACCGAACTGGCTTAACGTAGTACGGAATTCAATACAACGCACCTTAAAACCGCCATTATATTATCTGTGCTACTGCATACTTTCGTGCTTATAATGATTTCAGATACTCTGAAATATCGCTTATCGTACTAAATTTATCAGCGACGGGCTAAAACTCTGTCTCATAATTATCATTTACCTGTTCTTGTCTCATGTTATTTTTTGCCGGTATAAAGCTATGGTATCAAACAACGCTGCAGTATGCGGTATGCGGTGCCGAACATAATTATAATCCAGTCCAAAACAAACACAGCTTAAGAGCCACCACGCACTAACGACTTTCTGTTGACCGATAGTTTGATCGTTTAGGGAATCACTACGGAGCTATATTGAAGTGCACGCATTTGGCGATTAAAAATCGTATGATAGTTAATCGACGTTTGATAGCGATCAACTATTGGTCAACTAAAAGTTGCTAGTGAGCGCTGGCTCTAACACGTTTTCTTCTTCCTACATTTTCCCTTCACCAAAAACCGAGTCTAAAACACGAGAAAGTAAAAATTACACATTTCAGGCATTGACAAATTACGTGCCAATTTGTTATTTTACTCCAATTTTTGCCTCCAACTTTTGTTCCTCAACCAAAACTGAACTAACCGCCTCATCGCGTAAGTCAAGGTCAACTGTCGCGTAATCGCGTTAATGCGTGTCATTTGTTGGGCAAAACGTCGCGGGCGAAGTGACGCGAGTAACCTTTGCTAAGCTTCTTAATCCTGAATGACATACTAAACAAAAACTTATGCTAAATATAAATAAACGCTTTTGTTGTTTTGAGACTGGGTAAAATCTAGATTTTATAGGGCATGTTGGAGTTGGCCTTCTGGCCAGATGTGGCCGTATATTTGATTAATTCAGATTCTGCTTCTATAATATATATAACTTATCTAGGACATCGAAAAACGGCGATAGAGAGCCTACCTAGAGTAGAAACTGTTTGTATTAAATAGGCTCGTCCCCATATAAAACACTAGCTTTTGCCAGCAGCTTCGTCCGCGTGAACAGTATTTTCTTTTCCCAAGGGAAAAAGTAATACTGTTACTGTTCTGTAATACTTTTCTTTTACCGGGATGAAAAGTAGCCTATGTGCTATTCCAAACCATAATCTATATCTGTGCCAAATTTCATCTAGATCCGTTCAGCTGTTCTGGCGTGATTGAGTAACAAACATACATCCACACTTCCACCACACATCCGTTATCCATTTATAATATTAGTAAGATAACTTCGCAAATACGTATATACTACTTATAAGTCAACTTCTGCGTAACTCTTTGGGGAACACAAACGTGATTCTAGTTGTATAATTATTTTCTTACCAGTGTGTTTGACACCTCCATTTTTGGAACTCAAGCAATCTCAGTGACATCTCTCCGAAAAACTGCGCCAAAACTTTTCTTACAGGCAATAACCTCTTAATATTCTAAGCGGCAATTAAGCTTCAGAACTTTGCCTGAACTGTCCAAACTTGCCGACAAGATCTGAATACTTTTTGCGTTCCAACTTGTCTAAAACATTTATTCGTATAAAAGTGACTATATCGATCAATGTCACAGACAGACATTTATTCCCAGAACAACATGTTCTGCACATTTGTGAAGGCAAATATGATTTTCGTATCTTATTTTCTGTTGCTATGACATAAAAAGGCACCTTGGATGTTATGTCGATCTATCAATGTGTGTGTTTTTATTTATATTTGTAATAATAATTATGACCTTTATCTTGATGACATATGTTATGTTCTTTGTGACATATCCCTTTATTTTTATTTTATTATTCCATATTTCACTTACTGTTTTGTACAAAATTTGCTGGTACCTACTCAGCTGCTAGTTTGAGTGGACGGCGACCCCGAAATAGTCGGGCAATTTTTTAAATTAAAAATGTTTTCATTGAAGCAAATTAATTAGACATCAGGATTTTCCACGTCACACTTATCCACTCACAGATAAACACACACATCGACAAATTAACTCCACTAAACTCGACGACGTGACTTTGCAACGTCGGCATCGCTTTCAAGGGTGTCACGATATAAACCTCTCAACGTAATGATACCGCAGTAAAAAGCGACGCCAGAAAACCACTCAACTTTGAGCAAATTACGGAAATTCTAGCCGTAATTACGTTCTAAAAATTTAATGATTAGATGGACGTATAGCAAAAGTTATGCCATCGTGGTATACTGCAGTTTGTGTTTACTAGGTAAAAATAATTATTTTAATGAAAATGGTTGCCAGGAATTTATTATTAAAATTACTTTTTAGTATAATGGTCTGAAAGCTTGCTCTAACACGGCTATGGATTAGTGTAATGAAGTCTTTGTTATATTATCATAACAAGAATAGTAATTAAAGACTTAATCACCACCTTTTCCGGCATTTAGAATAGTATATATAACATTTATTTGATATAGACGCAATACAACAACGATAATGACAGACTAAAAGAGATAGTGAAAAAATGCAAACAAAGTATTTAGAGCTCATATTGAGTGATGTAAGTACAACTAAATATGAGTCACTTAAAATAAACAATGTTTACAAACAAACGAAAACAGTTAATTTTTAGGGGTATCACCATGAAATTGTTATGTTTTTACAAAATAACAATGATTTTACCTTTATATCAAATTGTCATAATTTTCATTTGTAATTGTCATTTCTATGAGAAATCTATACAATATCATGAACAAATCGTACGTAAGTAATTAAAAACAAAGATTAGAATCACCAGATAATATTTCACTTTCAATCACTACCAATCCTAAAGAAAAGATCACTATTCTGACCGTCTGTCTGTCCGTGTGTCACCACCGATTTCTCAGAAACTGGTGGATCTAGCAAGTTGAAATTTATACCAGATACTGAGGTCTATAGTCCCTATTATGTGTATACTAGTGGCCCTGAGTCAACACGATAAAAAGATTTGGACAAATATAGATTTTCACGAAAACTTGTAAGTACCAAAATTAAAATAAGTAAACACCTTAATTTTCAACTTTATTGACCTTTCTAGGCCAACTGGAAGTACCTTATAGGATTTGGGTCGAAAACCTATATGGTAGTTCCCGTTAACCTAGAATCACGAAATTTGGCAAAAAGTAAGTTCTTAACAGCACAAATAAAGAAAAATCCAAAGTTAACGCCACCCTGGATACGGAACCCTTCGTGCGCGAGTCCGACTCGCAGTTGGCCGGTTTTTTGACAATGACTATTAATTTAGAAGAGCATTAACATTATTCATAGTATGAAATTGAGAATTATTTTAATTTAGTTTTATTATTGAATTGTTACGTTCCACTTCACGCTGTATATTGCTCATCAGTAACCTGGCCGAATATACTAAACTCTCCCTCTAGTCAAAAACAAATGTCTTGAAGTTATAAAACGAATTGGACGAATAATGTTGCGTTTGTTGTACATCGATTTAACCTAGTTAGTACAGATAAAAGATAGTTAGAGAACATAAAATATCCCAGGTACTAAAAGATTAGATTAGCGAAAACTTAAAAATAAAAATGATTTTTCACCCCTGGTGTCAGCTGATTAAGCTGTCAGGATCTGTCAGTGGATTGTTATTAAACATTGTACATTGATATATGCCCCTGTCGATACTAAGCGAACCTTAAAACCTTAAATGAATTGCCTTATGACAAAAGCAAGATAACACAATAGCACTAAAAACATAATCCACCAAAAACTTTCACCCCGAAAAAGCACAATTCCTTTACAAATTGCTGCTACAGCAAACAGCAACACGACAAAATTTCAAAAGCAAACGAGCAGTGAAATTTCAAAAAGACCTATCATCAAGGCGAGCACAGTTCTTGAAACACAAAATGGCGCCGCAAATTATTCTTTTGAAGTATATTCATCACCGCCTAGTCATATTTCAATCGCATTCGTGTTTTGTAGACTGCGACGGTTTAATTGCCACTAATTGGCTGAGCATTGCTTCTTCGCAAACTTTGATTCTTAGTGTTGATGAGGTGCTGCGTTCTATTCCTGGGTCGGGCAAAATATTATTGGGTTTGGCAACGTGAGTTTACTTAGGTGCACCTATGACTAACAGAAATTGACGTAAAATTTTGCTGTTTAAGGGTAAATCCAGTATAGTACTTCTGAAAGTTTGTGATACGTCTACCATCAATCAATTTAGCCTGCTCGATGGCTTAATAGCCTGTCTTGTATACAGATATGGCCCGTGTAAAACGGGTTTAGTTTCGACGTTTGTTGATTAAGGGGCTGTATTCGAACAGTTGACAATCGACATCTGAGGTTCTAAGCCACGCCCACTGTCATTGACAGCTTAGGGTAAAACTTTAAATTGGAGCGAAAAGTATTTGAAAATTAAATTCACAAGGCCGACAACAGAAGCCCGCATCATAAACGGACTCTGCCGATAGTTTTTACAAAAACATTACTGCGCAAGTTCTTATTTCAAACTGGCGGCTGGCATCTGACATCATATCGTTCACTGTTATTTTGCCTATGAATGCAACCTTATTGCTACGAAAATAAAGAACACTAAAATAGGTAATCTGGCTAGTGTCATACGAGTCTTTGCCGTGCAAATTGAATAAATATTATAATTATGTCTGCTTCTATGAGACTGCCACATATAAGAACACAGTACGTTACATTTTTTTATATTGGTTTAATAGCTAGATAATTTTATTTATATTATTTTAATGATTTTTACTATACTGAAATGGACTGTGCAATATTAAACTGGCAACTTTAAATTTTAATTGAGATTTGGTGCTTTCAGTAATCAATTTCATCATTATTTACAATAGGAATGTCACATCAAATTGTAAAGACACCTTAAATTAGCAAATATCCAAAACTTACTAGGTTTGGAATTGTCTTTTTTAGGCATGTTTAAAATATGCAATAGAATGTATGACGCTATTAATATCATTTGTACAATTAGTAGGTTCATATTCCTTGTTTAGTATTCTCTTGAAATCTTAATATATCATTTAGTTACTAATACAAGATGACTTTCCGCTCTCCTGGAATATAATAATTACAAAGCACTTACTGGGTTTTGATATACATCAGCCCTCTGTGGTGAGGTCACGTGGTGCCGGTTTTCTGTATATTACAGTTAAAAAACAAAAAGACAGGGCGCAAAAAACACGGTCATGTAAACTTTATCTATCTATATAAATAAAATAAAACGGCCAAGTGCGAGTTGCACTCGCGCGCAAAGATTCCGTACCATTATCGCAAAAAACGGAAAAGAACACGTATGTTGTATGGGAGCCCCACTTCTCAAATATTGATTTTGTTCTGTTTTTAGTATTTGTTGTTATAGCGGCAACAGAAATACACCATCTGTAAAAAAAATAATTGCCTTGCTATCACGGTTCATGAGATACAGCCTCGTGATAGACAGACAGGGAGATAGACGGACCCTAAAAATGCTGTATGTGATTGTAAGCGTCTCACTAGAGAACGGCTGAAATTATTTGTTGCTACTGTTTGTTATATATCAATCAATCAATCATTTATTTGCTATAAGTATTGGTACAGTGTAGGTGTTTAAAGATAATATAGAAAGAAAGAAAATGTTTATATGCGCCAGGCACAACGCATGCCATAAAAAAAACCGGCTAAGTGCGAGTCGCACTCGCGCACGAAGGGTTCCGTACTTGTTAAATTGTAGTTTACGATTTATGACGTATTTAAAAAAAACTACTTACTTGATCCCGTTCAACCCAATTTGGTGGAACGGTGGAAGTTTACATGGTAATGTACATCATATATTTTTTTTAGTTTTATCAATCTCTTTTTTTAGAAGTTTCAGGGGGGGGGGGACACATTTTACCACTTTGGAAGTGTCTCTCACGCAAACTATTCAGTTTAGAAAAAAATATATTAGAAACCTCAATATCATTTTTGAAGACCTATCCATAGATACCCCCACGTACAGGTAGGATGAAAAAAAAATTGAGTTTCAGTTTTTTTCTATTTTTGTTTGAAAATCTTAATGCGGTTCACAGAATGCACCTACTTACCAAGTTTCAACATCATAGTTCTTATAGTTTCGGAAAAATGTGGCTGTGACATACGGACGGACAGACATGACGAATCCGTATTTTGTCTTTTGGCTAGGGAACCCTAAAAAGGAAAACATAAATACTAAAAACAATGTATGCCTCACAACCACGTATATGTTACTGTAAAATCCGAACTGTTGTTTCAGTTAAAAAAAAAAAAACTATGATGAAACTTATTATTTATCGGTAAAACAGATTTACTAAGTCTTACCGGTAAAAGTCTGAAATCATCATCATCATCATCTACCTGCCCTTGTCCCATGTTACTTGGGGTCGGCGCAACACGTTTTCTTCTTCCATATCGTTCTGTCCCGCACCACGCTATAATTGACTCCCTTTTCTTTAATATCACTCCTCACACAGTCCATCTATCTTTTCTTTGGCCGCCCCTCCCTCTTCATCCATCCCTAATTAAATTCATAAGAGTACACCTAAGTCATTCCAGACATTCTTTTCCCGCACCGTCTAGAACCAGCCCTCACGGTACGCGTCCAAATCATCTCGGCACCTATTTCTGGACCGGCCTCAACGGTGCGTTCCATCTTCAAGATTGTGGAGGCTTGCCCAGCGCTCAATTTGCATGCTACTAACGTGAGCCGTAATGGCATTGGCCCATTTGAGCCGAACAGCCTTTTTACCAACGTCTATTATGCCCGTTTGGGAACACAGCGTGTTCCATATTCGGTCTGTTCTTTTTACATCCAGAACGCTGCGTAAATCTCTGGCAATCCCCAAGTGTAAGTCTTTGAGTTTACTCTCCAGGGTGATCGGCGGCTTTTTTGTTAATAAATAAGAATTGTCAGTGCCGATTTGGCAAAATGGATTTGGAGATTGAAACAAATGGATACGAAGAATTTTATTAGTTCTGTCATTTCGAGACACTGCCAGCGTGGTTGGTACGACCATTCCATGTTCTGTGTTGTTTGCTTCTATTGTTTTCACATGAACGAAGAAGGTTAAAATAGTATTCGACCTTACCTATATTTTAAATATTGTTTAATTCAAATTGAGATGACATTTGTTGTATTTTCAAAGAGGTTCAAATACTTTTTAGTTATGGACTTAGTAAGTAAACTAAACGACGTGAGTCGTTTATAATACAACAAAAATATAGATGCCATTGACAGCGGTAGTGCCAAAAAATAAAAATAATACAGACTTTGACAATATTACTTGTGATTTCGTTAGTTCCAATTAAAGCCAACAGGCTACATGATCTGGCTGCATTATACCTGATATTTTTTTGACAGATTGAATTGACGAGAAATAAATTGAATATTATTTTTGCTTTTTGCGGGAAAAAGCGACATACGTCCACCTAGCAACGCCGCAAAGCGGTCACTGTCGAATTGCACTGGATGGATAGAGAAGCACGATGGAATTTGTATAGACTTTTTTACAAAACTTAATAATATGAATTACTTAAAAATAATGAATGAAACTTCAATATATAAGACAATGAAGTTTTGCGTCCTTTTATGATACGTTATTGTTGTTAATTGTACAAATGTACGCTGGTCAGTATTACCGGAAAAATATTTTGAAGATCACGGTAAGAGGTTACTTTGCCATTCAATTGTATCGAGGTTTTTGTGCGTAAACGTGTTTCGGCCACAACGTAGTTTTCGGAAATATGATCAAGATTAACATATCTTTTTTCCGCTGCCACATCTTCAATAGATTTGGCTAAAAAATGTTTAAAAGAAAGCCTATTTTGAGTATTCAGCCCCTTAAATATCGATATTTAATCTTAGCCGATGTTAGTGTAATGGATGATTGATCTTCGGGCACTGTCTAGGGTTCAGTGTTAAATGGTGTTCATTATTACACTTTGCCACAGTAATCTGTTAGTAAAACAAAATTGTAAATAACAGAAGAATGAATATTTACGTCCTTTTTTATAAAATTTTAACCACATGTTATTTTAAATATCAGTTTAGAGTTTCTAGAGCACGCGTTATCAGCTGTGATTGGCTGTTGAAAATATATTCAACCAATCACAATAGATAACGCGTGCTTGACAATTTGTCACATTAATTTTGCTTCCAAAAACTCGTGGTTAATATTTTTTTTTTTAGTGTTCCGTATATCGAAAGGAAAAAAACGGAACCCTTATAGGATCACTTTGTTGTCCGTCTTTCTGTCTGTCAAGCCCCTTTTTCTCAGGAACGCGTGGAGGTATCAAGCTGAAATTTATATCAAATACTCAAGTCTACTGTCCATTAAAGCTGTGAAATCAAACTTCGAATCCAACGCAATCAAAAGATACAGCCGTTTATGCCGCAAATTTCCGCAAATTTTCGACACTCGCAAGGGAATCAAAACCTACAGGGTATTTTCCGTAAACTCAGAATCTTGAAATTTGGTACGAAGCAACGTCTTATAGCACAGATAAAGAAAAATTGCGAAAACCGTAAATTTTCAGTTACATCATATAATAAAAATATTTTTAATAATTTTGAACATACTACTCTTTACTTTCCTCATGAACGCGTAGAGGTATTACATTGAAATTCATATCAAATACTCAGGTCTATAATATCTTTAAGCTAAGGTTTGCACGGAACCCTCGGTGCGTGAGTCCAACTCGCACTTAGCCGGTTTTTTTATTAATGGTCGTCTAGCGTTTGACCAGTATCTCACCCAATGGTAACCTATTAATCCTTGATTTAAAGTCCCCCAGGTTGTAGCTTATACGAAACATAGACTCCGGGAGGGAATTATTACGAACATATTCTAAATTCAAATTCTCCTTAGAACATTTGAATTTAGAATATACTATCTAATCAGTGCTTAAACTTGAACTCAAACTTTGTATATATAAGGTCCTAAATGCCAGTGAATTGTAAACAGAAAAGTCAACTATGACAAATTTCGAGGCTTTTATCGCAATATTATGTGTATTTTAAGAGAAGTGTTACACAATGGGTCAACCACTCCATTTATGTTTATACATACCTTGTGGTATTCTGCTAAACAGAACCACATATTTTTTAAGTCTATTTACAATTCATTACACTATACAAACCATACCTTCATATCTGTTGATATTTTATCAACTTTTGCAATTCATTTTTATGTTTTCTTTCATACTGTTTGTACCTGAAAATCATACTTTTAATTATATCTGATTGTTTTAATATCTGAAACTTAAATTATATTGTTAATTTGTAATTCTTGCAATATTTTTCTACTGTGACATTTTCATCTGACATGACATCTGTCTGTCTATTTTATTTTTCTTAAAACCATAGACCGAAACATAGGTACCATGGACTAAACCTCCTTTAAGCTAGGTTTACACTATTATAAGGGTAGCGTAGACAGACCCCTTTGTGAACCGTTTTTATTCGTTCTGGTCTTTATTACTTAATTGAAATTTGAATTTGAAATGTAGATAGAACATAGAACGAAGAAAAACGGGCGTGATGGTTGAGTTTTGAATCTGGACGGAACGCCGAAAGTCGGTGGACTACGGGATACTACTTAATGTACGATCGAACCTGAAAGTCTTTAAAACTATTATACTTACGGCTTGTGTAATATTATCTGAAGTGCTCTAATTTTTAATATAGTGTTATACTGTGTATAATTTGCCAGCCTTCATACCTACCGTTTACCTGCGCATATACGGCGTGTAACGCCCAGTCCAATCCCCGACGCTCCTTACTGCCTACCTACCACACTTGGTGTATGAGCTGTAGCAGACAGGTCTTCAGACTCGCGCTGCCACAGCGCGCCCGTTTCATCACGCGCAGATTCCTGCCGCCTACTCATTTACGTACCAGCCCGATTGCCTGCTCATCTGCCTACCCAGGGCCTACGACGTCATCTTGCCCGTCCGATCACACCGTGCCACGTCTGCCTGCCCTACTCTACAGCCTGCCTATCCGATTGCCGTCGTGGTGCCTGCTCATCTGCCTACCCAGGGCCTACCACGTCTTCCTGCCTGGTTAGCTGCCCACGTCGTGCGAAGCCGGACCACAGTTTTATTATCTTTATCCTTTTTCTTAGTTTTAATTTATACTACCTTTTATTTTGACTAACGTGGCTAACGTTAGCTCTCCGGAGCTTACGTTACGCTACAACCTACACACACTCTTCCAAAGAACACCTTGAAAGCACAAGTGCAACTAATTAAGAAGCTATCTTAAACAAAATCAAGAAAAATGGCGCCTCCTCGACGTAATTGAATTACTCGGATCAGAAAAGGACATTACTCGAAGTTCGCGACTTTGTTGAGTCGTATCGAGTTCGTATTCATTCGGGCAGATGCGGAACTCTTAATAACTATTGCTTTGATGAACCACTTGATGGTTTGAGACAGTTGGATGCAGCTGGATCGTGGATTTATTTAATTTTGTGGGGTTATAGGCACAGATGTCACTTGTGCTAATGTATCCAGAGCCGTTACTGATTAACTAAAGATCACGAATATGTGAGTGTAGCTTCTGCCAGCGGCTTCGCCCGTGTGAAATGTCATCACAAGGGAACATTATACCGGCTAAAAAGTATGTGCTATTCCAGAATATAGTCTATATCTGTGCCAAATTTCATCCAGATCCATTCAGCCGTCCTGGCGTGATTGAGTAACAAAAATACACGCATCCATCCAGAATTTCACATTTATAATATTAGTAAGATAAAATAGATTTAATTAGTAAAAGTAACGGCCGTCTGAACGTTTGCTTACACGCGTACAAGCAAACTTTCGGACGGTTGTATTTTCCACCATAAAAAAACACGGCATTGTTAATGCAACGCGCTGACGACCGTGTCAAGTTCACTTTGGTCTAGTATGACCTAAGTATGATCAAATAGTGGCGTCAGAAAAACGCGTGGTCCGCCCTGTCCTTACTATGTGAGTAAGTCAATGGATATTAGATTTATTTATCAATCATTTATTTTTATTTTTCAACTTCAATCTGGTAACTTACTCATCTAATCGTATTAATTTGATTGGATATTTTTTATCAGCTACCTACAATTATAATGAGTTTTCATGGGGTGTTTCACGTAAATGACAAATAAAAAAATTAACTGATAAATGATTTATTTCTGTAAGTTGGTTTGTACAAACACTTTTAAGGTCGGCGTTTCCTATCTCACTACTCTGAGAAGAAATGCCGAAACAGTCTCAGAGGTCAGTCTCTTTTAAAGTCCAGACAAAATCTTGGTTAGATCATGTGAAGACCATACAGACTGATGTCTGAAATGGTATTTTGAGGAAAGAACCAGCCAGACTGAGTGGACCTGTCCAGTCAGTGCACGCATTTGTCAATAACCGAGCAGCTCCACTCAGAATTTAAGGAGCTCAACGATTCGACGAACAATACCAAAGAAAGGACATTCGGGTAGGCCGCATAAACTACTCAAACTGCCAGACCATGATTAAAAACTAAGATAAATTAAAATTAAAAACAAAAAAAAGAATGATCCACATAGTCTTCACATTCACAATAAATAAAATAAAATAATATCATACTTTAAAAAGTAAATATTCTTGTCATTGCAAGAAAACAAAGAAAAATATATATAAAAATAACAAAATCGACGGTGCAAAATATAAAATGATAAAAATTAATTGGAGCAGCTCAATCCCAAGCCTTTTTGTCCTCTATGCAATCTTGTATGGTATTAAACCCTTTCTGGCACAACTTACGTTTAATGAAAGATTTGAATTTATTAAGACTTGAATCTTGTACGAGGTTTGGAAGCTTATTATAAAAGCGTACACATTGACATCTAAACGAGCCACCTATTTTCTTGAGCCTTGTTGTAGGTACTACAAATTTGAATTTGTTCCTAGTATTTATGTGGACATATAAAAGATTTTTATGGACATATAAAAGATTTTCATAAATATACTGAAAAGGCACAGTCATTACATTAATCTCCTTAAATTTCTCTCTGAGAGAGTGTCTCGGGCTTAATTGATAAATTGACCGAACAGCTCTTTTCTGCAAAACAAAGATAGTCTGGATGTCGGCGGCATTTCTCCACAACAGAATACCGTATGACATTACACTATGAAAATAGCTAAAGCTAACCGGGCTGTCTCTATGTCAGTTAAATTACGAATATTTCCAACAGCATATGCTGCGGAGCTTAGCTTCTTTGACAATTTATCTATAGGCCCCACTGAAGCTTAGCATCCAAAGTTAAGCCTAAGAATACTGTGCTATTTTCAGGATTCACTTCGCCCTTTATCAACACATCTTTATCATTCACCTGCCTAACGTGAGGTAGGGTAAACTTAATGCATTTTTTTTTCATTAAGAAGTAAATTGTTAACATTGAACTAGTGAACTACTTTTGAGATCGCGCTATTTACATCGTCTGTAACCAGCCGCTGAAGTTTAAATTTAAACAAAAGTGAAGTATCATCCGCAAAAAACACTATATCATGGTTATCCTTTATGAGGTAAGGGAGTGTCATTAATATAATGGTCCGTTACATTCCATTTCGTTACGACATACCAGTTGTAAATTATAGACTCGCCGTAGAGGCACACTACAGCAAAGCTCTAATTACAATAAGAATAGAAAATAATACAAACAATACTTATCCAAAATATCTATACTCCGTTTGAAATAATATTAGACATTTAAATAATCCTATTTTACCGCCCGCTCAACCGATTTTGACTTCTATTGCGGTGGTGATATGACAAATGGCAGCTGTATTTATTTATTTATTATATATTTTATTGTTCACCACAAAAAAAAACATAGTGGACAAGCGTTCAAATATACAAGTGTACAATGGGCGGTCTTATCGCACTAGGCAATCTCTTACAGACAACCTTTAAGGTTGTATTAAGGCAGTTAGTTTTGGTAACCGGTTTATGCTTTTTATGCTATCCTTATATTTACGGGATAGAACTCAAACGAAGCCAATACGAAGATAAATATACAATAAAAATGTTTTATTTCGCTTTAATCCACCTGTAATTATTAATACGTACTTATTGTTAAGGTGTCAAACACGTATGCCCTTCAAACAGCCTTCATCTAAAACTTAAAAAAATGTATGTACCTTATAAATGAGGTCCAGGACCTGAGTCTAGCTCAATAATGGCAAATGTAGGGTAGTATTACTTAGGGCCGTAAACTAGCCGGCGGTGAGTGCCCATTTTATTGGGCCACGTTCCGGATGTTATGGAGTCTGACGGACTCCAGCAAATGGTTCGCGTACCTATGTCGTTTGGTATGCATAGAGAGTAGGTGTGTTTACGTAGAGATAGAAGTAGGGGTTTTCCTGATATTGTTTATTCTCTTGGAATTGTTTTTCAATAGGTCATGATTTATGAGTAAATAGTTAAGATACACGGGGTATAATGCTTGTATCGTAAAACAGAAAAGTGTCGCAAAGCTGAATGTTAAACCGCATTGAAACATCGCGTTTGTGTTAGAATTCGTAGAAATCTCTTTCGGAGGCCACTCAAACTCTTCTTAAATTAAGATATTAAATTAAAACTGCCAACATAAACACGTATTTGCCCTAGAAGTCTTACTTTGTATTGTAGTAGTTAAGTATCCATTTTTGAGACAATTTTAGCAGCATACTTATGTACGTTTAACTTGAGAATGTGCCCAGTTTTATCGTCAAACAAAATAGCGTAGCCGCGCAGGCGTACGATGACAAACAAACTTACGGACGCATTAAACGGCAGGGAGTTGGGGAGGAAACTGTGATATTAAACAAAGTTCTAACACAAGTTGCAAATCGCAAAACCTAGCACAGAGGACATGCAAGGATTTTGTTGAAGTTTGCATATTAAATTTATGTGTGCTTTCTAGCAATAACACCTCATCACGCATGTATTCCCCGAAGGTTTAGGCAGAAGTGTAATATGAAATTGTACACTCACTATCTCTCAAAGGTTTGCTGGGATAATCTCAACTTCATGTCCTTCATGAACTTTATTTTCTCTTTGTGTTAAATAGTTGTTTTTGGTGTACACCAAAAATAATTAAGAATGAAATATATGGTTCAGCCATATTACGCCAGTTATACTTTAAGCTTATGTCCAGCAGTGGACGTCCTTTAGCTGAAATGATGATGATGATAATACTTCTCGCCCCCTTTATAAAGAAGACAGCTCTGAATAGGCTCTGCCTACTTACGAGTACCTACATTACACTTTAAAAACTTTTTACGACTAAGAAACTTGAAAAAAGTACTGACAGAGGAACATGTCAGACCAGAAAGGTATTTTATTCAATACAAACTGTATTCTAAGAATAAGATCAGAAAATATAACAGAATTATTAAATATGTGTTAGACAATGAACATGAAACGGATGACAAAGAAAAAAACTGCTACAAAGCTCAGTATTTGTTATCTGAAGGAAAAATAATTTATATACTTGTCTTAGACTGTTGGAGGATCCGACACGAGGTTGAGCCCTTTGTCTGCGGTACGTGTGTATTGTCTTATTAGTATCTTTGCAAATATATATTTATCATTTTCATGTGATTGTAGGTTTTGCCATGTGAAAGATGGAGGAGTTATAAATTAGCTATTTTACTTTGTTTACCAATCAGAGGTAGATTTCATTGGTGAATAGGTCTTTAGTGACTGACCTTCGTTAAAATAATAATCAAACGAATGTTATTTACGGTTTCCGCATGGTTGCCTTTCTGTCTGCTGTGATATGGAGAAATCTAAATCACCACTTGGGCTCGCATTTGACCAGTATCTCACCTGTTGGTAAGCAATTATTTTGGTCGACGATGAAGCACTCTTGCCTACAAGATGATCTAAATGGAGACCGTGTACCGCAAGAAGCAGCGTTGGAATGCCTCCCTATGAATTCGGTGGATGCAAGACGCACGGGGGCGATCGATGTGGTGGCACTTGGGGGAGGTCTATGTTCAGCAATGAAAATCTTTCGGCTGCGATGATGATGATGACAGAATTGGTGGATATTTTGATAAGAAATTGTAAATTTTTCTAGAGAAATTCTGATAAACAGCCAGCCGTTTGTAACCTCAAAACTCTTTGGTACACATTATGGCCCCGAGGTTTCAACGATTGAAAGTTAATAAAGGGCTATTTTACTTACCTACAATACTAAAATATCAGTGGCATATCATGTCAAGAGATTCATATTACCTGACTAGATAGCATACATTAATATACATTAATTTGTTTGTATTCAAAATGTCACATTAAAAAGTCAATCTAATATTATACATTTCTCAAAACAAAATAAATATGGTATTCAATCAAAGTGTGTACAAAATAATGAACTGGCATACTAAGAGTGGCACATGTTCGTAATCAAAGAGGAATAATTAATGTATGTTATGTACGCGCAACTTTAGTAATAAGCACAGAGAAAGTAATAAATAAGTGTGTACTGTGGAGTACATAAGTGATTCGGTCGATTTGAATTGTATCATAATAATTGGGGTAGCCCCTGTCTAAACAATAACAGCCGCACGGATCGATTTATTTTTCATTTTTTTATTTGTCGATAGGCTCGCATTATAGCGATGATTTTGTCTTCGATGAAGCACGCTTGCCTAGACGTAACCTATTCACTCTTGACTTAAAGACACCAAGATTATAGCTATCAGGAAACAAAAAACCAAGCAGGGAATGCCACTACTTAGGTGTGCGCACAATTAAGGTATTAACAAAACGCTTTGTGCGTATGGGTGGGATATCCACCATGTACCGATGGCGCAATGCCGTACTTCTTGTAGTCCGATGATGGAAAGGGCTAGGCGGAATCAAATTGTGCATTTCCGTCGTCATATATCTTCAAGGTCAAGCAACGCTTGCCAATGTAGGTCTGTTGATGGGTACTGTCGGTCTGAGGAATACAATTCTATGGCCTATCGAGATACATCATGATTGACCATGTTAAGGTGTTGGTCACGACTGTCATTTGTATCCTCGTTAGGTATAACCAGAAGCCAGAAAATCTGACGCCATTTGAGCCTGGCAGACTTTTTGCCCACGTTTATTATGCCCATTATGGAACACAGCGTGGTATTCCGTATTCAGTCTGTTCTCTTTACAGCCAGAATGTTGCGCTCCGTATCTCTATCGCAAACCTCAAAATCTTAATTTTGGTGAGTAATTATATCTGAACACCGTTCTTATATACTAACATAGCAGTTTAACTTAGTCATGAACCGAATGCACTTATAATAATGGTGCCTGTAAAAAGTATAAAAGCCTACGTCATCAAAACTGATGGATGTAAATTGTTAATGAATATCATGTGGCGAGCATCCGTAACGATGATTGAAGTTAATTAACTCAATTATTTTGCAATGTAGCCTTTATGTCATTAATAATTATTGATGAATATGATACGTTCTGCTTTTGTGAACGGTATGACATTATGCACTTTTATCACATCATCAGCCTTTTAAAGTTCCCACTGCTGGGACACAGGCCTCCTCTCATAGAGGGAGTGGGTTTTGGTTCTAGGACATGCCGGTTTCCTCACGATGTTTTCCTTCACCGTTTTTGAGAGCAGTGGTGATGAAATAAATTACACAAAGTGAAGCGCCTGCTCGGGTTCGAACCCACAACCTACAACTCGTAAGTCGGGACCGTAACCACTGGGCCATCACTACTCTCTACTGCACTTTTATATCATGGTATAAATCACACTCTCACCGCCTCGTCACCTGTGTCCCAGCAGTGGGAATGTTAAAAGGCAGATGATCATGATACACTGTTTTATTTTTAAGGGTTTTTATTAAAAGAATTTTCTCGTAGACCAGTCTGTGCTGTTTTATTTTTAATATATTTTCAGTGCTGTTTTCAAACAAGTAGCTCAAAAAGACACATTTTTTTAATTAATTAACAATTCATTTGAAAAGTTGCAGAATTCAACAAAACAATTATTTTTACTTTCATTTCTGTGCCCGACTGTACTCCGTCTCAACTCTAAGAGATGGATACTAACATAACGTACATTTATGATAAAACTTTTGCAATAATTGGATTCTTTCTGTGTTTCATAATATTTAAGTATTCCATCCAGGACTACAAAGGCATTTTTATTGCTATTTTTTGCTAAAGTAAAAACAATAAAAAGTTGAAATACGCTAGGAATTTAGAGTTCTGAGGCCATTAAACAACAGTGAAAATATTACCTAAATTTTATTTCTGTGTTAGGTTTGGCTCTGTCGTCGTCTCACCCCGAGGAGGCAATACCAGTTATTAAAATGTATTGACGTAACATTAACTTATAAATATTGTTTAAGTTTGAATGTAGTTATCGCAGTACAATACACATAAGCAAACGTCTTCGTCGCATCCTCGGCATAAACTGGCCCGAGATTCTATCGTCGTTCATTGTAGATGCCACAAGTGCCCGACCGACAGCCAGATCAAGCGTCGTAAATGGAGATGGTTTGGTCACACGGTCTGGAGGGATTCTGATCACATTCCTAAACAGGCCATGGATTGGAATTCTCAAGGAAAAAGGAAGCGTAGCCGTCCCCGTTAAACCCAGCGACACACCGTATTGGCTGAAGCGACGAGCATTGGAATGACGTGGAGCGAGGTGAAGCGGAAACTCTCAACTCAAGACCGGAAGAATGGAGGACTACTGTGGACGCCCTCTGCCCCAGCTAGGCGACATAGGATCTTATGTCAAAACTATTTCTACTTTTTTATCCCGGTATTATGTTCCCTTGGGATGAAAACACTTTTCACGCGGGCGAAACCGCTGGCAGAAGTTTGTAGATACATATAGTGACAATCACATTAATTTCACTCATAAAACCCACATCACCACCACACTGACTGCTTCATTTAATTAGTCAAATTCCCATAAAACGTACCTTTACTACGCCAACTTTACATACCCATAGGTACCTATTCCCGTCCCTTGTTCCCTTAAACGGATAAACGGCACGACCAATGTTCGGCTTGCTCCTAACGATTATTGCGCGACAACGTTGCAATATAATTAAAATTGTACGAGCGAAGCCGCGGTATCTCGATCTATTTTCACAAATTATTGCTCGCTAGGGCTGTTGAGTAGGGATATTAATTATCATAACCAGAAATGGATGTAGCTATGTGGGACTTGTGGACTGGTAAGTTAAGAATATTGTTTAGTGGAATTGGTAAGCCTTAACATACATTTAGGTGGTTTGTTGATTTAAATTGTTTGTTGACGCGTGCGTTTCAAGCCCTGATCTCATAATCAAGCCTTTTAATGTGCCCACTGCTGGGACATAAGCCTCCTCTCTTTGAAGAGGGAATGGGCCATAATCCACCACGCGGGCCCAGTGCGTGTTGGTGGATGTCACAACCACATGTCGTCGAATTTTTGGTTCTAGGACATGCCGTTTTCCTCAAAATGTTTTTCTTAACGTTTTTAGAGCAGTGGTAATGAAATAATTTACACAAAGTAATGAGCCTGCCTGGGTTCGAACACATGATCGTCGATACGTAATTCGGGGCCGTTACCACTGGGCCGCCACTGCTC
Organism: Orthosia cruda; assembly: GCA_964057195.1. Classification (NCBI taxonomy): domain Eukaryota; kingdom Metazoa; phylum Arthropoda; class Insecta; order Lepidoptera; family Noctuidae; genus Orthosia; species Orthosia cruda. Next base: position 56,918,112 of record OZ059826.1, on the reverse strand, counting down.
TGTCCTGGCCCTGGCCCTGATAGTGTGACTCCAATTCAACTATTATTAACTTTAATTTAAAACCTTGTGTAGCCTAGGCGAATGTCCACGACGAGAACAAGTTATACCGTTTTAGATTTATTGACGGGCACCTTTTAAATAGACACGACAGTCTTGGTAGAAATATTTATGAGACAGGAAGTGGGTACTTCTACAGACGGCGGCAACATTGCCGTTTATTTTCGCTGAAGGCTTTTCCAGAAATTTTGACAAAATTATTATAATGTGATGTATTTTTCATTGTACTTATTTACTTTTATGGTCACCTTTAAAACATATTGTTTTACAGTGAATAAAAATATCGTGAGAAACACATCATCAAAAATAAATCATCATCGTCTTCCTGCCCTTGTCCCATGATACTTGGAGTCGGCGCAACACGTTTTCTTTTTCCATTAGAATAAACACTAAAATTTTAAAGACGTTATTAGCAAATTTAGATAAAGTCACATTCTAACAGGGATAATTGTCAAAAAGATTAAAATGTTGAGTTGGTATTCGGATAATGTCAATTTATCTCAGTCAAAACAACTTCTTATCTCGATATTTTTAATTTGATTTAGGTGCCTATCTGTTCTTACCAAATGTAAGATATATTATCCTGTTGGAGTATTCAGTCATGATCTTAATCCCAATACGGTATAATAACCGGCGATTATTTGATCTCCTAGTCTCCCTAACTCCCTGGTACAATGAGCTGGCGAGGCTAAATACTTTCCGAATGAATGATTTTAATAGTACGTGTTTTCACGAGCAAGATTTTATTTGCGAACTTTGTGATAAGGGTTTTCATGTGGCTAACCTCAAGTCGGGTTCAAAAAGATATCTGACCTCTGATTAGTTGACACGTTTCTAATAAGATTATTGGCCATTTGATTGGGTTTTACATGGCTGCTTAGCCGACTTGCCAAAAAAGGAGGACATTTTATGTTCGACTTTATGTTTGTTTTTTTTGTGTATGTTGTATGTACCGATTCTCCTTTTTTTGTCTAAAAGAGTATGTTCCCAATTTGGTCCTATTTTAATTTGATGAAGAACTACGGAGATATACATCATAACTCTTCAATAAATGACGGCAAATCTCTCGGAATTGCTGCAATCGCATGTCTGTATATTGTTAATACCATTTCATATCATCGCGCCAGTACGCTCTAAAGGGGTACGCAGATGTGTACAAGTTCATTTTGGTACACTCTCATTTCACCGGTTATGTTCATGTTTCAGGATATTCGGGTTCCTGGCATTTTATTTTACCTAACTAAGAATTTGCCTATTAGGTACAACTAAAAAGTGAAAAATCAATAACCTTTTTTATAACAAAAAATACTACCGACTGCCAAATAAAAACACTACAAAGTGAAAAATTACTTTCTTTTTGGAAGTCGGTGTCCATAACGAAATAAAATTGGCACCTACCAAAAACATAGACTTCCAAAAAGAAAGTAATTTTTTCACTTTGTAGTTTTTTATTCGGAAGTTGGTAGTATTTCTTTGTAAAAAAGTTTTTACTAGCGTCTTATTAACTTGCTTCGTTTATATGCGACCAGGTACTAGTCATCCATTTTTCAGAAATTAATGTAATTTTAGACCAGAGGCTCTGGATAAAATGTATGAGGTTGGTCAAAATAACAAAATGTAAATAACTAATCACGTAAAATTATGATGGCACTTAGCAATCCTATATATTTATTATCGCTATTGCGACGCTTTCGTCGATAACGTCACTTGTCTAGGGCTTCAAGTGTCATTTCGATAGCGCTCACAGACATACATCTAACTAGATAAGCAAGTCCCTCCATCTGTATGAAAACCAAGCGTGCCATTTTTCCACACACAATTTAAAAACAAATTTACTTACCAATAAAAGAAAACAAGTCCAATGCCTCGGCCGAATTTTTCTATACAGTCTTAATAGCTCAATATGGCATAAAAAGGCATTTTTCTAGATTTAGGTGTCTTTTCGGTGGCGATAATGCTAATAGACCGATAGCGCTAGGCTTTGAGGTTTCAAAAATATTAAAGTTGTTTGTGTTTCGCATATAGTTTCCGGACCATTTCCCCAACCTAATACAAAAGTTTGTGTCATCCTAGGTATTTGCATAGGTAGAAATTTAGATATATGAATTTTCGACCAGTATTGGACGAAAAGAAAATTAGAGATGAACATATTACTTTCATGATATTAACAAAGTAGTAACTAATGTACATAGGCATTTTGTGTCATCTTTGTCCACGAGAATACTAAGACTTGACCAGTACCTAACACGTCGCCAAACTAGCTCGAAAATAATATTACAATAGTTTAAATAGGTGTTATGCGTTTTAGAGTACTGATATCTGTTGTTTAAAAGATTTTGTGTCAAATTCATCCACGACTTTTATAGATATTTTATTTTTTTATTACAACACCCTATAAAATCCACAAAAGAAAATGCAAGTCATTAGAGTTTACGTGTGTTTGGTTATTATGAAGTAACAAAACACTATTCATAATTTGTGTCCTTTTTATCCACGAAATCTTATTATTTAAAAAAAAATACTAGACTTCTTCGAACGAAGTGCGAGCGCAGAGAAAAGCGCGGGCGCGGGCGGCGGGTGCCTGACAGCCAGATGCGCGGCGCGTTTAGTTGTTTACATTCGGTCTTTGCAAGTTGCAACAAACAAGTGCGTGCGTTATTTATGATGTATTTGATTGATTAAGGCCCACTTGCACGAAAATCTTAACTCAGAATTAGTTGGTAACACGAGGTTATTTGACAAGTTTGTATAACAAACTGTCAATTTAATCTAGTGTGAGCAACTAACTCTGAGTTAAGTTTTTTGCGCAAGTGGGTCTTAAAAGTTAGTTATGACACTGTGAAAGACTAAAATGGAGGTTGAATATAATAAATGTGTTATATCGACACCCAATATAAATAAAATAGTAACTCAATATGGCATGATTTTCAATCAACACAGATATTTAACTTTTTTAAAGCTAAGTTTATTATTTATTTGTAGCTGAAGGCATAAATTGTTCTGTACATTTTAGGTATCATGTTGTTTTATTTTACTGACCTTTCAGTTTTGATAAAACCACTGCAAGTATGATTTTTGAAATGTTACAATGTACATATTTTAAGCATTTTGAATAAGAAAAGCAAGGGGTCATGAAAACATTTGAAAAGTTTTTTTCTGTTTTGTGTATGATTACGAATTATCCCGTTAATAAACATCTGTGATAAATTTTATTGTAAGCAACCATTACAATGAGTGTCAATGTTACATTCGGATAAAAAGGCATGTTAAGTACTATGGAAGAGCTAATAAAACTCGCTTTTTAATAATTATTGTAATTCAATTAATATTCACAACGCTTTGGGTTCTGGTGGACACAGATCTGGATAAAATTATCAGTGCCTGTGTCTACCATTCGCACAGCGGAGATCAGGAGGCAAGCAGACTCACAGATTACCACAGTGAAGCGGCTGATGCAGTACAGCCGCGGTACCCATCCGTCCAACTAGTGATATGGGGGGACTTTAATGCTGACCACCAGAAGTGGCTCTTCCCATACCAGTGCAGTGATCATGCTGGAGGGGAGATGTATAAGCTTTCCTTAGCGCTTATCAGCCAGCTGCTTCAGGGGACAACGGCAACGGGGGATGTTGATTCGCATACGGCCAATTGCTTGGACCTTCTGCTGACAACAGATCTAGACCTATACTCTGTGTCGATAACTTCACCTTGGATAGTTCCGAGCTCTAACCGCTGCCTTTTAAAGACTTTGTCCGTCTACTGTCCACCCAAGAGGCACCCGGCGGGTTTGTCAGTACAAGTCAGGAGATAAGGATGTGATGCGATCTTTCTTTACATGCTAAACTTGGCTGCCTACTTGATTTTCTTCGGCTGACCCCTCATCATGCGCGGACACCGTGACGGATGTGTTGCGTCAGAGATTGGAGTACTACATTCCGTTCCCTGACTTACCAATGTCTAGCAAGGGCCGGCACGGTTTGGCACCGATTGTGATCACGCAGACGCGCTTGATCATGAGGTGCACCTGGCATGGGTCAACGCTCGAACGCGCAATGCCAGTCACGAATGTCAGAAAAGAAGGCCTTCAACAGCACTGCCAAGTCCTGCAAGAAGGTGTTGCAAAATGCTCGGTTCGACCACATTGGCCAAATAGGGACATAACTTGCTTCTTACCCAGCAGGTAGTAAAGCGTTTTGTTCCCTGGGTAAGTGGTTGAGTCAAACTTCTGCCATCCCTCACTACCATCACTGCTGAAACCCGGCAGGTCGCTGGCCCGCTTCACTGAGGAGAAGGCGAACTTATTTGGCAAATGCAGACGCGGAATCTTTGCGTCTGCATTCTGATGATGCGCAGCCCCTTCTTTCTCCTGGCGGATGTGAGACATATGTCGGACATTCGCATCCATCAAAAGGACGTTCGTAGGTTGCTGGGCAACCTCAACTTGAACAAAGCTAGTGACCCCGACGGGATACTAGCACTTGTCCTTAAAACTTGTGCGCCCGAACTTTCTCTGATCTTGGTACGTCTATTTCACCTTTTCGTATGAAACTGAAAAAGTGCCGAATGCTTGGTAGTAAGCTAACGTACAGCCCGTGACCAAGAAGGACAGTCGAGCTGACCCGGCCAATTACAGACCCATCTCTATGTGTGCTTAATATTAAGCTCCTGGCTAACCAAGAAGCTTATGACATCCTAAGTGATTGCCAATCGTTTTACAGGAGATCTTCTTGCGTATGCCATTCGCATATGGAGTAAGGCCATCGAGAGGCACGAGGAGGCGCTTGCCGTCTACCTCGACAACTCGAAAGCTTTCGATAGGGTCGGACACGGTAGCCTTGTTAGTAAGCTTCCTTCATTCGGTCTGCCTGGTGATGGTATGTGTGATTGGATTGCAGATTTCTTGAGGGATCGGTCCTTTCGAATGGTTATCGAAGGCTGCTCGTCGTACCAATTGGATAATAATGCCGGTGTCCCTGAAGGGTTGCTACTCTCAGCAACATTATTTTTGCTACACATAAATGATCTGCCGTCTGCATCCGATCTGCTATCCTTGTCCGTGCTATGGTGGAGCGTTTGAGCTTATCCTTGAAGGCAGTATGCAAATGGGGCGATGCCAATTTGTCAGGTTGTATACTGCTAAAACCCAGGCGTGTCTTTTCTCTATTAAAATGAGCCAATTCCACTTGGCTCCTTCCTTCCGAGGTGTAAACGTGCCGATAATGGACCACTTTGAGCTTCTTGGTGTTACGTTTGACACGAGCCTCAATTTTGGTCCATACATTGAAGAAAAGGCTCAGCTGGCTGCTAAAAAGTGGGGGAGTCGGTTCTTCACGCCAAAATAATTGCTCAAGTTGTATCAAGCTCAAGTTCGATGATTTAGGAGTACTGTTCTCATTTTTGGGACGGATCTGCCAAATACCAGCTTGATGCAGTTAAGTTGACCAAAAAACGGGCCAAGAAGCTCATCGGCAATGAGGCACTGGTCAAGTCAAAGCTCAAGAGCCTTGAACATCGTTGCCGAGTTGCTAGCTTATCGGTTTTTTATCAGTTGCATTTCGGGGATTGAAAAATCACGTTTGTTGTATGGGGGCCCCACTTAAATATTTATTTTATTCAATTTTTAGTATTTGTTTTAAATACATCATATGTGATAATTTCAACTGATTAGATAGTACGGTTCACGATATTCAGCCGGCTGACAGACAGACAGACAGACGGACCGCAAAGTCTTATTAATAGGGTTCCGTTTATACCCTTTAGGTACGGAATCTTAAAAACTAAGACATATAACATCCATCAACCCGCACTGGGCCCGCGTGGTGGATTACGGCCCATTCCCTCTCACAGAGAGGAGGCCTACACGCACAATGGACCAAATGGGAGTCTAAGTTCGGAAAAGGGGGTCCATCTATCGGATCTATCCTAACCTATCCTAATGCTAACCACGCCTATCGTTTGCAATTACTACTTTACATATTTTTGTTATATTTTCCTTAACTACCTGTAATATTTAATGAGTCTAAAAAATATTTTATTAAATACCTACTCTTAGTTTTTCTCCTAGACCATTTAAGCTGATACCTTTTCTCGATGTAAACACTGCATCTTTCTTTTAAATAATAACATTTAAAAAAAGTGTTTAGATTTAAGAAGAAAAACATTGTAACTTAAAATTACAATAGGATTAAAATATAAATTGTACATTGTACGTATGTCAATTTAAAATGACTTTAACACATATAAACCCTTGTTACCAAAACTGTTGTGTATTGGAACTTGATCTACAAGTATACTTCAGTAGAAACATTGTTCATTTTTAACTACAATAGAATAGAATATACTTTACTGTACACCATAAAATTTACACAACTCTTTTATAAGAAAAATTAAAAATACTTGCGAAATTATACCATTTCGCAAATGTAGTTCTTATAGTCATAGAAATACGGTTACAAGGCAGAAATAAAGGTCTGTTCTTGCTGATTTCATATGACAAAAAGTTATACCAATATGTGATTAAAGTTACAATGTTATTCATATTGGGGGTTGATATGTGGTCTCATACTGGACGTTAATACAGTGATTGTTAAAGAAAGGGGATTATTAAAATTCATAGAATAGAGCATTGTAAGAGATGACGGAAAAAAGGACCGTGCTGAAATAAAATCACTATCACCACACAACAAAAATAATATTTTATTACGTCGTGTATATTTTGTTTTGCTGACTGTACACTACCTAGTACCTACCTACCCGAACCGGTGCGCGAGATATCGAGAAGTATAACGAAAAAGCGGTAGGTTTAGGTAGGTATCGGCATACCTACCTACCTACCGCTTTCAGGTTCAAATTCGAAGCGAATCGAAGCGTCCATCTAAAATAATACTGACCACATTGACCGTCTTCTAAGCATTAACAATTGGCATTCGTAGGTTATTGAGATTGCAGACACACGCTTTGTACAAAATTCGCAAGTCATTATTTTTATCTCTATAGGTTACACATTTGTTCATTACGTAGCGGAGATAAGAGTCAATTAATACTCAATATGATAGGTATGTTATTTATTTATGAATCCTTCGCATCTAAGAAAAATCGTACCGAACGAACGTGTGTGCGTAGGTACTGAGGTAGGTACGAATGGCCGCGTCGGCCCGCTCGATCGCAACTATTGTTTTTGTGTTTTATTCATTTATATATATACTTAACGTGCATGAAAATGACACAAATTTACAATGTCGATATTTCATGTGTGATATTTTTTTGAATGTTTTGTAGCTTGGGTAAGCAAAATAATTAAAAATCTTAAAATTGCATGGTCTAATTTGGCACAAATTTATTGAATAAGCTAATGTAAGTGATCTGAGAAAGGAAATAGTTATTTCATTAATTGTAATTTTTCTTTTGTACTATTTTTACTTAATGACCCTATGTCAGTTTGCAATGGACGAATATGACACAAATTGGGTTTGCACACTCCGCAGACTATCCTAGATATGACACCATAATTATTTTAAACTTTAAATTAATTTTGCCAGTTTTGATTTGAATTAAAATAATCAACCACAAATCAACGAAATTACTGAAAATGCAAGTAACAGATGTGACACAAAACGCAATCATAAGCTTCATAGGCACGATTGTATCCACAGGCAAGATATAAGCAACTTTAGATTTTTTTAAACTTATGACATCAAAATAGCCTAGCGCTATCGGTCTATAAACGAAAAGCTCAAAGTACGATCATTGATCGTTTTTTTACTCCTTTTTTTGACACGCGAAGTACATACAATCGCGTCATCTAGTTAGATTTATATCTGTGGTAGCGCTAGTCAACCTCATCAATTTCAGACTTTTTACAGCCACTATCACTTTATTAATATCTAAATCTTTTTTCTTTCTCCAAATTACTTTGCCCTGCAATCAGTTCATTATAGACTAATTAATTCTACTGTTCTTAATCAAGACTTATCCGTTTGTAGGATCAGCAGAATAGTCGAACACGTAGAGTTCAAATAGTAATTGAACCCACTTAACCCAGTCGAGCTCACTTAACCTAGTTATAGGACTTAAGGATTGCAATATTAGATTTACGTGTCGTTGTGACTTTGACATCTAATTTGTTAGTCTTAGTTAATTAAGTATTGTATAGATAATTAATATATACACTTATATACATTAATTTGCTATTTAATTAATATGCTAATAAGTTGTAAATAATATATTTTATTCAATGTTATGAATATTTGAAATAAAACATTTTTCTAGATAATGATAGAGATTGAACAGATAATAGCCTGTACTCTGGTCATTTGTGTAGATTGATATCTCACACAATATACAAAATCTTAAGCATTTTTCTTATGGCGGTATGCAGCAACTTATATACATACTACCAATAATATTCTAATAAAGAATACTATAATATCATCGCATACTTCGTACAAATAAAAGTCTAGCAAAAGGAATACGTATTACATACTATATGTATGTAGTATATATGTATTGATAAGATGGTGTGAACGAAATCACACCATTATAATGAGTTTTTGGAATGGAGTTCCATAACGCACGTTATAGTTCTGATTTTTTTGAGGGCTGAGGAGCTTGTTACGTATGCCTAGGAATCTGCTGACATTGCGGACAATATACATACATAGACCTTGATGACAGTGCAGTTACTGCGAAGTCAACGCACGTAGCTAGACTTTCGCTGACACAGAAACGTACGGAGCATAAACATAGGAAGTTGCTGACTGTGCAATTACCTTGGAACCGATCCAGCCATGACGTCAAGGAATCGATCAATGCCGAACTAATATTTAAGAGCATCTCTCGTAAGAAAGGGGCATTCCATATTCCTACATCGTGTAGGATGGATTCTCGTAGGCTAGTTAGTTTTAGTTAGTCTATTTAATTATTGTAACCATTCCATGTCCTAACATCGGCTTGGAATGGACATTCGTAGGTTAAACTAGTTGTAGTTAGTAGTTGTAACCATTCCATGATCCAACCTCGACTTGGAATAGACACTTCTAGGATAATTAATTATAATTAACTTTAATAATTAAAAGTTTAGAATCATTTCGGGTTTCTTTCCACTCTCCCGGCTGTGGTAAACGTAATTGGCGCAGTCGGTAGGGTATCCGCGGGAGACGTCGGGACACATCACACATCGATAATCACGTCTCGTGTCACCCGGGTGGCTATCAAGCACCGTTCCGGATATCCTGAACATACGGACCTGCTGCAGACCGAGAGAAGAATCTGGAAATCGATTCGCAGAGAGGAACCGGAAATGAAATAGCTGTAAGTACATTTGAATTATTCTCGTGTTGCTCCCTCCTAAATCCTAACCTTCAGGGTTTACTATCCCAGGAACTCGAGTGCGCGGGGACCTGCATCACGTCAGGCCCACCGACGAACTGTAGATATTAGTAGAAATATATTTTTAGATAAGCTAGAGTTAGGCAACTTGGTTAGTTTAGATATGGATCAGCACAGCCAAATACCATTTCTAAGGCACTTCGCCTTGGCCTTGCTTTTCATAGTAACTCTAACGTGTTTGCGCGGTTTATTAAAATCCTTGATTCATCATCCAAGTGTTGCACGTGAAAGCGAATTTTCTAACTTGTGACCATTAAACAGAATTCTTAATAAGATTTCTGGAACCACTTTGTGTACCAGTAACTCTAATGGGGTACCAGAGAGTTGGTTGGGCAGTCGAACCACCCTGATTAACAACTTTTCAGACCAGCACCATAATTTCAAGGAGCCGGTATCTAATTGACAGCTCCCGTAGGTCCAAATCCTTCGTTTTTAAATTTTCATTTTATTTCTGCTCCCAAGAATAGTTATTTCTGCTCCCAAGAATAGTTACGACCTATAAAGATTATCATCATCAGCTTCTTTTAATGTTCCCTCTGTGATAGGCAATGGACCGTAATTCATCACACGAGCCCAGCGTGGGTTGGTAAAGATTATCCGTAGTACCTAAAAACACGCATAGGCCCTTATCCTATCCTTCCCAGTCCTAGCAACCAACGAGTTGACATTCACTTACATGGAGGCTGAATGCCCGAAGTCAAACTGGTGCGAGAAGGAAGTTACCCACCAGATCCGCACCAAATCTGATTGCATCCAGAAGTCGATCACCAATCAAGTTCTGCGGGACTCCTGCCATCCCACTACAGTTATCCTGATGAAGAAAACTATGAAGAAACTCGATGACCAACACCACGTCCTGTAATTCCCTCAGCAAACGAAAGTACAAATTATCTGTCACCAACAAGACTACACACCGCTCCAAGGAAGTTAATTCGTTACAACTCCCGATGGATGTCGACTGAAATCTGAAGAGTTCACCATAGCAGATGCCGACGATGAAATCAAAGGCCAACCTCGCAAAATCATGAGGATACCCTTCGATTCTGGACAACGAGCTACGTCAACTACTCACATCAATTTGTACTCCGTGGATCTTAAGGGACTAGTGCAAATGGGCAACGCGCAAAAGAACACCTGTCATACCACAAGAACCAGCAGTCTCCTACCGTAATCCTGAAAAAAAAACTCGGATCCCGAGAAGACTCCGGCAACTTTTTCACTCAATGTGCTAAAATAGTTGCCGTTCTAAGGGTGGAGGTGTTACGTATGCCTAGGAATCTGCTGACATTGCGGACAATATACATACATAGACCTTGATGACAGTGCAGTTACTGCGAAGTCAACGCACGTAGCTAGACTTTCGCTGACACAGAAACGTACGGAGCATAAACATAGGAAGTTGCTGACTGTGCAATTACCTTGGAACCGATCCAGCCATGACGTCAAGGAATCGATCAATGCCGAACTAATATTTAAGAGCATCTCTCGTAAGAAAGGGGCATTCCATATTCCTACATCGTGTAGGATGGATTCTCGTAGGCTAGTTAGTTTTAGTTAGTCTATTTAATTATTGTAACCATTCCATGTCCTAACATCGGCTTGGAATGGACATTCGTAGGTTAAACTAGTTGTAGTTAGTAGTTGTAACCATTCCATGATCCAACCTCGACTTGGAATAGACACTTCTAGGATAATTAATTATAATTAACTTTAATAATTAAAAGTTTAGAATCATTTCGGGTTTCTTTCCACTCTCCCGGCTGTGGTAAACGTAATTAGCTAGACCGGTTAATATAAATAATAATATTTACTTGATAAATTGTGCGAGGCACAGCGTGCTGCATGCAGAATAGTACAAGCGCCGACACGCTTAAAAAGGAGACGCCAGAGGCGAGAGCCGGAAGCGCACGAAGAAAACCGAAGACGTACAAGCGCACGCTGACTAGACATATACAGTACCTACGCTAGCAGCCACTATTGTGTGATTACACTGAGCATCAGCTGTGTTGTTGTTATTTCAGTTTCGTCATATTTTACGAAACTGAAAGACGGTAAATTTAATTAATCGAAGTTTGTTCCAACCAGGTGTCCTTAAGCCACTTCTCTTTTTTTAGGGTTCCGTAGCCAAATGGCAAAAAACGGAACCCTTGTGGATTCGTCCTTTCTGTCTGTCTATAACTGCTGGGTACTCGATATTATAATTTAATCGCACATCTACGGCATTAGAAATGATTTTAATTCAAACTTTGCTTTCGTGCGTAATATCAACTTTCAACAGCTATATTTAAGGACCTAACTCGCCAGTGGCGCCAAATTTACCAGAAAGAAAAATGACTGATATTGTTCTCTCGGCTCTTCCTTCTCATTTGTCAGATCCAGACTGGATTTTAACGGTACTTAGTCTAACCTAGATCCCAGCCTAGTGGTTTACCGTTATCGTAAGTATTCTTCAGGCAATCAATATTGCCGGAACGGGTCTTCTGGGAAAAATAAACAAGAGCGTCACGTTTTATGACGTTTGCAGATTTTATCACGGTCTTTGTTATCCCTTCCACCCCAGAGACACATACCCCAGACCTAGTACACAAGAAAACCTACAAAAATATTTTCTCAAAGTGAAAAGCTAAAGAAACCTTTATTCGTAATTGAATTGGAGATTGAGATGAATAAGACTATGAATTATTTTTATTAAGTAATCAAAAAATCTTGAGGATTTAAATATAATGGCCCTTTTGTGTTGGAATTTTGTGCTTTACGGTCTATTATAATATTGTATGGAATTAACTCTTTAATCAGAATACACGAAAGGTCTTTTTAGTGTACAAAGGTATGTGTAAGCTTTACATAAATAAGTAATGTAGGTTCGTTAATGTATTCACAAAGGTACAATCTGTTCGATTGAATGTGAGTTATGGTGTAGTTTGGTATTCATGTAACTCTTGTATTGAATTTCTGTAGATCGTTGTTTAACCGTTTTAATTTAAGTAGCTAATAATTATATAGTTATTTCTTTTCACCATAGCACTAAATAAAGAAGTAAGTTTATGTATATTTTTCATACATAAACACACGCCATTTTCCCATGGGGGTAGGCAGAAACTACAGAAAACCACCAGCTGCGATCCTTACAAATTCCGATTGTTTCATTAATTTTCCTTCATACATCTAGGCATAGAGTATTACACGCATGCTGGTTGTGAGTACTACGCACCTGGTCTTTCTGAAAAACCATTTTCTAAATAATGTCTCTGTCACCTCTTGCCTAGACTAGAGTCAAGAGCAAACCTATCAAAAATAAAAAAATCATTCATTTGAGTCAATGATCATTGCCATGCTGCATGCTGCAATTGTTATTATATAAGAATATTAATAATTATTATTGCGAAATCCTACAGGGTTTAACAGCACTACTGAAAATGTTTTAGATTAAAATAAGATTTATTGGAGAAATTTTATGTCTGTGATACCTGGCGAGTTAACAGGTGTTAATCCATTATTATTATTAAACCTCCTGAGAGGTATCTCGTTATTTTAATCTGGAACTTTGAATCCCTTGATATTTACTTTTTGAAATCCTAATTTGTATATCTGCCTGAGATAGCTTCGCAGATTTGAGTGGTTTAAGCCTGGATCAATTAAATTATCTTAAGCAACACATGGTGCCTACGCTTAATGGATTGGGTAACTGTACTATGGTTTTTAGGGTTCCGTACCCAAAGGGTAAAAACGGGACCCTATTACTGAGACACCGCGGTCCATATGTCTGTCTGTCACCAGGCTGTATCTCATGAACCGTGATAGCTAGACAGTTGAAATTTTCACAGATGATGTATTTCTGTTGCCGCTATAACAACAAATACTAAAAATAGAAAATAAAAAAAAATCAGTGGGGCTCCCATACAACAAACGTGATTTTTTGCCGTTTTTTGGCGATAATGGTACGGAACCATTCGTGTGCGAGTCCGACTCGCACTTGGCTGGTTTTAGTTTCCTTATCAAAGAGATCTGATTAACCTGAAGTATTTAGGTAATACCTTTTATAATTTTATTTTAATAGTAATTTAACGAATCTGCAAATTCTTTCCTTCCATGATTCGTTAGCAGATAGACTGAAAGTGCCTTTTTGATTATAATTGCCAGGCAATAGTTGAAAGGTCTGATTATCCCAAAACGTTGTAATTATCTTTCATACATTTACTGCTATAATAAACATCTTTTTCATTCGCGAACACATATTATGACGATTATGTATTTTTTTGATAAAAAATGTCGCATAGTCGAAGTTATATTAATAGTGCCGTAGGTTTGCTCGTTCGTTGTAGAACTCATACATCGTTTTCTATCCGGCGAGATCAAGGCCAAGAGCAGGCTCACCTTGATATAAAATAAAAGACTTGTGACAGGCCATTGCTATGGTCATAAAGTCACAAAACATTAACAAATCTACATCATATTATAACCTAACATAATATTAGATCTTTACCTAAGAAATAGCCGGTTTTTATGAAATAAGTTAACGTATATTTTATCTATATTTTTTATTTCTGTTAATCAAAGCAATCACCCATGCAATAGATGCATGTTTTCCAGCACAGTGGCAGTTCATTGATGACCCTTATTGAAGAAATCAACTGGACTGGAGGCAATAAAATTCTTCAAAGGCATTTTTTACTGCCTCTCGGATATTGATTTCGTTCACCGCCAAGAAATTATCTAAATTCTGTAAAAAGTAAAAGTCTGTAGGCGCAAGGTCTGGTGAGAATGGCGGATGACGTAGCTTCCAACCCCAGCTCTTGTAACTTGAAGACCGTCTGCTGATTAGATCGCGCGTTGTCGTGTATGAGCAGCGGAGACAAGGGAATGACCAAAGCTAGTTGGAGACGTGCGAGCTTCTCCATCATTGTGTTCAGTTCTTCACAGTACTCATCTGCAATAATGCTCATCCAGTTTGGTAAGAAGCTAAGCGTGATAAATCACACCGACCATAATTTTTCTAAGGGTAAGTTTTCGTTTCGGGAATTATTTAGGTTCAACAAACTTGCGATTGTCAAACAGAATCCATTTTTCATCGCAGGCAACATTGCGGTTCCGAAATTAGTTCGTTTGTGTGCCTGTTGAACAAGGCAAGGCACGTCTTGACGAGTACTTCGCGCTGGCGATCATTGAGTTCATGGGGCACCCATTTGTCAAGCTTTTATACCTTGCCAATTTAAAACAAATGGATCAATATTGTTGTGATACTAATGTCGAAAGCTGCTGCTAATTTAGCCGTAGACTGAGCTTCCACAATCACCTTTTATTCGTCATTGTCGACAATAGTTTTCGGACGACCACGGGTTTTATTTTCAGGTCGAAATTGCCGGAACAGAAGCGGGCAAATCAATTATAGGTGGAGCATTTGTTTGGTAGTGTTGGCTTCGTAAACGTCGTTAATGTTGCGTGCCGCTTGTGCCACGTTGCTGCCACGTCGGTCTCATAAGCCATAATTTCTCTTAAGCTGGGAACAAATTATCGGACACGGCTGACGGACGTGACTTAAGCCGCGACTAATATGTGTGCACAGACAAAAACATCCAGCAGGCCAGATCTCTATCGGACGTCCAAACGCCCAAGGTCACGTCCGCGACTTACGTCCGATAGTTTGTTCCTTCTGTGTTTATTCTATTTTGTTTGTTATTTATATATTATTTTATTATTTAAGTATTTTCTGTTTCCATAAGTGTGTCCGTGGCATCAACAGTGGGTCCTATCAGAATATCAGCGCGGCGTTATTTTCTTTTTGGATATCGCTGCACATGCTGAGATAGGAGCCTTTTTGGTCTCGCACGGGGTTTTTAAATAAATTTTTTATTATTGTTTAAATTTATGCGTATTTCTCGTGTCTCCTGTGCGGGTCACAAATAAATATTTTTTCTTTATTTCTTTCTTTCACAATGTAATGTACATTCATTACACAGATACTCTATAAGTCGCGGCTGTCAGTCGCGTCCGTTAGCCGCGTCCGTTAGCCGCGTCCGATAATTTATTCCCAGTTATATTTTTAACGAAAAAGATTCAAAAGCGTTGAAAAGATAATGCTAATCAATAAACAAATGACTAATTTTCAAAAAAGTATTCCATGATTTTAAAATAAAATTAATTTGGAATTAGAATTCTAAGCCAAACAAAAAATATTTTGATTCGAAACGGCCAGTACTGCAGAGCGGTAATTTCATAGGTAAATATCTATTCTATATACACTGACGTAGATACCTTTTGCTTAGCTAGTCGTTCACTAAAAAGGCCCGTAAAAGTCATTTGAAGCCATAAGAGGCGAAAAGGCGATAAATTGTAAAGTGTAGTTTTCTACACAGCCTTTTAGAACTTACTGTTTCAAGGACTTTCTACCTGTTCGTTTGTTAAAGAGAGATATTACAAGGATGATGTTTTATATAACAAAGATGAGGAAGTAGGTATATAAAACACGATATAGGAACTAGAATATGAGAGGAATAATGTAGGTAGCAGCTGCGAGTTTCCAATTAAGATTTCTAGGGAATTTTTTTGCTTGTGTCTTCTCAAGGGAGGCACTGAAGTCGTGTTTTCCGTTATTACGTCATCATTTCAACAGCCACAGACGTCAACAGCTGGACATAGGCCGTGGGCTCGTGTGCTTGTAGGTTTCCTTACACCAGTTTACATATGTTTTAAACTGGACCACAGAAATGCTACTTAGTGGCCTAAATAGTTATCTACCCATGTTGGTACGATAGAAGGCTTCCTTGGACTTTAAAAAGAGATCACCTGTATGAAAACTATAATACGAGTAACCCAAGTCATATTTCGCAAAACACTTAAACTTTTAAATAGAACAGGTTCCTTTCTACTATATTTTGCGAAGTTAAAAGTTAAGCGGCGTCGGGTGAAAAGTTAGCAATATAACAATAACTATGAGAGCTAGCTTTGTTAAACAAGGTACCTAATGGTGCTTTTACTGGAATCTGTCCGTAGGTATACGAGTTCAGATAATAATGTGTATACTCCAAGTATTTTTAAAGATCTGGCTTGCTTGTACTATTGCTTCTGTCAAGTGTCAATTAGCAAACACAATAGAAATTACCATTGTTTTAATCCGATTCGGCAATATGGACGGTTTGGTAGTGGGAGATAAATTAAAAAGGATGTACTCCAAAAAAAAACTGGCCAGGTGCGAGTCAAACTCGTGCGCCGAGGGTTCCGTACCTACCCATTATACAGACAAAGATACAGATATAGATGGACATAATTGCCTCTAAACATTGCAAAGCGTGATTTACGCGGTTTCTGGAAGAGCGCAAATAAATTGAGCATTCGGCCAGGCCTGCTTGTTAGTGTGAATGGTGTGAGTGATGTGAAGGATATTGCAAACCTTTTTAGAAATCGGTTTGTTTTAAATTCATCGCTTGGGATCCCTTGGGATCCCTTGTGAGATGCTGGATGCTGAGCCCCGTTGTGGCAAGGTGGGCACACGTTTCAGTGTCAAATATGTGGCCAAGGTCATCAGGTCTACGTCTAGAAATAAGTCCCCTGGACATGATGGGCTCAGTAGCTCGAGCGTTTGCAATACGCCGGTCCCCACTTACCGAGGGTTTTGGCACTGCTGTACAATCGATGTATTGGTCATTCATACTTGCCTAATGAGGACGATCGTGGTTCCCATTGTTAAAAGTAAAACAGGTGTTCGTTCGGATAGGGGAAACTATATACCTATTTCTCTGTCAACCATAGTCGCTAAGGTGCATGATGGTCTGCTTGATACACAGCTAAACGAACATCTTGTGCTGCACGACAATCAGTTCGGGTTTCGGCCAGGACTTTCTACATAGAGTACACTGTGTTGAGGACAGCGGGCCTCTAATTGCAATAAAAGACGAGTCTCTTACAACCAGATTTATTAGCTTATTACCACAGGTTTTCTATACAAGATACTGGTCAAGGCAGGCAAACAGGGCTTCAGACTATAGATTAACTTAACAATACGCGGATACGAAAAACGAAACGTGTGAACCTTGAAGGGTTTTGTGGGCGACTGCCACTAACAAATAGAAAGTGGACGGAAGACGATATACATTTTAACTACTTCCGGTTCTGGAAGCTTCTAGAACATTCTACTTATAATCTACAGTGCTTCCCCTAGCGTCGAGAAGCGACAACTTGAGTATTCATTGACAAATACTGAAAACCCATTCATATTGTCAATCTGGTGGCGAGCAGCGCAAGTAATATTTACTGACAAATAGAATTCGGAAACTAATGCCCATTTTTAAAAAGCTACGCCATATAGAGGATTTATATGTTCTGAAAATAATTTATTATTCACTTTGTCAGTCAGTATTGGGATACTGTATTTCTGTATGGGGAGGGGCTCACAAGACATTTTTTCTCAAGCTTGAAAGAGCGCAAAGAGCGGCAATCAAAGTAATTATGTCCAAACCAAGGCTATATCCTACTGCAAGACTTTACAGGGAATTTGATGTCCTCACTGTGCGTCAATTGTTTTTATTACGCAATCTTATTTATGCACACACCCATTTACCGAATAACAGCACTCAAATAGATAATAGAAGAAGAAAAGATATTGTATTCAAAACCATTCCACACAAGACAATTTTTGCAAAAAGATTCCCTTATATAATAGCTCCCTATATTAACAATAAAATTAGTAAAAAAGTGTCCCTAATGAAAATACGGCATTATAAATTTAAAAAGGTAGTTAAAAACTTGTTAGTTGTATTAAATTATCAAGAAACTGAAAACCTCTTAAGTGTTTCTGGGTAATCCAAGCAACTTCTAATCTACATGTTACATACCTATATATTTACCTACACTCACTCATATATACATTCCATAACACGCAGGCATACACACACACACACAGATACACACGCACGCACAGATACACACACACACATGCATACACACGTCTCATATAAATATTCTAATTTTAGTTACTTTTATTTTTTTATTGTCTAACTGTATAGTTAATTATGTCGTAATATCTAATTAACTAATTTATGATAGTAACGGATTGTTGCACAATTATTTTGTTTTTAAGTAAATAGATCAACCACGAATTGTTACTGTTGCTTATAGCACAGGTATCATAACCTAGTTTAAGTGACAGTGTTCATATTGTTAACATAATTTATTTGAACCAATAAACGTTATTATTATTATTACTTTTCCATTCATAAGTGCCCGGTCATTCATGAAAGCGGAAGCCCTCTTGCTGCGAGGGGCGACAACTACACCAGCATGCAAGTTGGCAACTTGGCGCCTATTGAGAAATAACCAATCAAAATATAGAACTAACAGAACGCAGATGCGACGCGATTGGTCAGTCATCTTTGTGTCAATTGACTAACCAATCGCGCGCTCAGAACGTATCCCGCTCTATGTTTCACTACCAACCTAATAACGACTTATGCGGATTGCCAACCTACATAGCGGTGATCCCATAATATTTCCCGCTGCCCACCAACAGATGTCACTACTTGTATATATCAGTTACATTTCTCCCGCCGTGTACATAAAATGTACATAATCGTACCATTCTAGTGACTGGTGTACACCACAGCGAGATAAATGATAACAATTTACCGAACTCTAATTTAACAAGTTCCCAGTCTACAAAGTAAACATCTTGTACTTAATTCAATAAATAATTTAACACATATATAAATATAAGTTAAGGGTAGTCACTGCAAGATCCTTACTCTGCAATATATTAATTCAAATGAATTAAAAACTTCTCCAAACAGTATGATACTGCAGCAACGCCAACACAACACAAATAATCTGCCTATCAAGAATATAAATCCACCTCCAATTATACACGGATTTCTCACCGCTAAACAATCGCAGAATTAATGTGACAAATTGTCAAGCACACGTTATCTGCAATAATTATTCGTCAATCACGTTAAGAGCCCGACAATCGAGCGTTGAGAAACCGGGGGTAAGTAAGTACCATACTAAGTTTTATACAGACATAACTTACTCGCCTGATAGTTAAAACAATTTAAGAGATTAACGGTAGTCGTTCCAGGACCAAGGCACGTCTTGACGAGTACTTCGCGCTGGCGATCATTGAGTTCATGGGGCACCCATTTGTCAAGCTTTTATACCTTGCCAATTTAAAACAAATGGATCAATATTGTTGTGATACTAATGTCGAAAGCTGCTGCTAATTTAGCCGTAGACTGAGCTTCCACAATCACCTTTTATTCGTCATTGTCGACAATAGTTTTCGGACGACCACGGGTTTTATTTTCAGGTCGAAATTGCCGGAACAGAAGCGGGCAAATCAATTATAGGTGGAGCATTTGTTTGGTAGTGTTGGCTTCGTAAACGTCGTTAATGTTGCGTGCCGCTTGTGCCACGTTGCTGCCACGTCGGTCTCATAAGCCATAATTTCTCTTAAGCTGGGAACAAATTATCGGACACGGCTGACGGACGTGACTTAAGCCGCGACTAATATGTGTGCACAGACAAAAACATCCAGCAGGCCAGATCTCTATCGGACGTCCAAACGCCCAAGGTCACGTCCGCGACTTACGTCCGATAGTTTGCACAATGTAATGTACATTCATTACACAGATACTCTATAAGTCGCGGCTGTCAGTCGCGTCCGTTAGCCGCGTCCGATAATTTATTCCCAGTTATATTTTTAACGAAAAAGATTCAAAAGCGTTGAAAAGATAATGCTAATCAATAAACAAATGACTAATTTTCAAAAAAGTATTCCATGATTTTAAAATAAAATTAATTTGGAATTAGAATTCTAAGCCAAACAAAAAATATTTTGATTCGAAACGGCCAGTACTGCAGAGCGGTAATTTCATAGGTAAATATCTATTCTATATACACTGACGTAGATACCTTTTGCTTAGCTAGTCGTTCACTAAAAAGGCCCGTAAAAGTCATTTGAAGCCATAAGAGGCGAAAAGGCGATAAATTGTAAAGTGTAGTTTTCTACACAGCCTTTTAGAACTTACTGTTTCAAGGACTTTCTACCTGTTCGTTTGTTAAAGAGAGATATTACAAGGATGATGTTTTATATAACAAAGATGAGGAAGTAGGTATATAAAACACGATATAGGAACTAGAATATGAGAGGAATAATGTAGGTAGCAGCTGCGAGTTTCCAATTAAGATTTCTAGGGAATTTTTTTGCTTGTGTCTTCTCAAGGGAGGCACTGAAGTCGTGTTTTCCGTTATTACGTCATCATTTCAACAGCCACAGACGTCAACAGCTGGACATAGGCCGTGGGCTCGTGTGCTTGTAGGTTTCCTTACACCAGTTTACATATGTTTTAAACTGGACCACAGAAATGCTACTTAGTGGCCTAAATAGTTATCTACCCATGTTGGTACGATAGAAGGCTTCCTTGGACTTTAAAAAGAGATCACCTGTATGAAAACTATAATACGAGTAACCCAAGTCATATTTCGCAAAACACTTAAACTTTTAAATAGAACAGGTTCCTTTCTACTATATTTTGCGAAGTTAAAAGTTAAGCGGCGTCGGGTGAAAAGTTAACAATATAACAATAACTATGAGAGCTAGCTTTGTTAAACAAGGTACCTAATGGTGCTTTTACTGGAATCTGTCCGTAGGTATACGAGTTCAGATAATAATGTGTATACTCCAAGTATTTTTAAAGATCTGGCTTGCTTGTACTATTGCTTCTGTCAAGTGTCAATTAGCAAACACAATAGAAATTACCATTGTTTTAATCCGATTCGGCAATATGGACGGTTTGGTAGTGGGAGATAAATTAAAAAGGATGTACTCCAAAAAAAAACTGGCCAGGTGCGAGTCAAACTCGTGCGCCGAGGGTTCCGTACCTACCCATTATACAGACAAAGATACAGATATAGATGGACATAATTGCCTCTAAACATTGCAAAGCGTGATTTACGCGGTTTCTGGAAGAGCGCAAATAAATTGAGCATTCGGCCAGGCCTGCTTGTTAGTGTGAATGGTGTGAGTGATGTGAAGGATATTGCAAACCTTTTTAGAAATCGGTTTGTTTTAAATTCATCGCTTGGGATCCCTTGGGATCCCTTGTGAGATGCTGGATGCTGAGCCCCGTTGTGGCAAGGTGGGCACACGTTTCAGTGTCAAATATGTGGCCAAGGTCATCAGGTCTACGTCTAGAAATAAGTCCCCTGGACATGATGGGCTCAGTAGCTCGAGCGTTTGCAATACGCCGGTCCCCACTTACCGAGGGTTTTGGCACTGCTGTACAATCGATGTATTGGTCATTCATACTTGCCTAATGAGGACGATCGTGGTTCCCATTGTTAAAAGTAAAACAGGTGTTCGTTCGGATAGGGGAAACTATATACCTATTTCTCTGTCAACCATAGTCGCTAAGGTGCATGATGGTCTGCTTGATACACAGCTAAACGAACATCTTGTGCTGCACGACAATCAGTTCGGGTTTCGGCCAGGACTTTCTACATAGAGTACACTGTGTTGAGGACAGCGGGCCTCTAATTGCAATAAAAGACGAGTCTCTTACAACCAGATTTATTAGCTTATTACCACAGGTTTTCTATACAAGATACTGGTCAAGGCAGGCAAACAGGGCTTCAGACTATAGATTAACTTAACAATACGCGGATACGAAAAACGAAACGTGTGAACCTTGAAGGGTTTTGTGGGCGACTGCCACTAACAAATAGAAAGTGGACGGAAGACGATATACATTTTAACTACTTCCGGTTCTGGAAGCTTCTAGAACATTCTACTTATAATCTACAGTGCTTCCCCTAGCGTCGAGAAGCGACAACTTGAGTATTCATTGACAAATACTGAAAACCCATTCATATTGTCAATCTGGTGGCGAGCAGCGCAAGTAATATTTACTGACAAATAGAATTCGGAAACTAATGCCCATTTTTAAAAAGCTACGCCATATAGAGGATTTATATGTTCTGAAAATAATTTATTATTCACTTTGTCAGTCAGTATTGGGATACTGTATTTCTGTATGGGGAGGGGCTCACAAGACATTTTTTCTCAAGCTTGAAAGAGCGCAAAGAGCGGCAATCAAAGTAATTATGTCCAAACCAAGGCTATATCCTACTGCAAGACTTTACAGGGAATTTGATGTCCTCACTGTGCGTCAATTGTTTTTATTACGCAATCTTATTTATGCACACACCCATTTACCGAATAACAGCACTCAAATAGATAATAGAAGAAGAAAAGATATTGTATTCAAAACCATTCCACACAAGACAATTTTTGCAAAAAGATTCCCTTATATAATAGCTCCCTATATTAACAATAAAATTAGTAAAAAAGTGTCCCTAATGAAAATACGGCATTATAAATTTAAAAAGGTAGTTAAAAACTTGTTAGTTGTATTAAATTATCAAGAAACTGAAAACCTCTTAAGTGTTTCTGGGTAATCCAAGCAACTTCTAATCTACATGTTACATACCTATATATTTACCTACACTCACTCATATATACATTCCATAACACGCAGGCATACACACACACACACAGATACACACGCACGCACAGATACACACACACACATGCATACACACGTCTCATATAAATATTCTAATTTTAGTTACTTTTATTTTTTTATTGTCTAACTGTATAGTTAATTATGTCGTAATATCTAATTAACTAATTTATGATAGTAACGGATTGTTGCACAATTATTTTGTTTTTAAGTAAATAGATCAACCACGAATTGTTACTGTTGCTTATAGCACAGGTATCATAACCTAGTTTAAGTGACAGTGTTCATATTGTTAACATAATTTATTTGAACCAATAAACGTTATTATTATTATTACTTTTCCATTCATAAGTGCCCGGTCATTCATGAAAGCGGAAGCCCTCTTGCTGCGAGGGGCGACAACTACACCAGCATGCAAGTTGGCAACTTGGCGCCTATTGAGAAATAACCAATCAAAATATAGAACTAACAGAACGCAGATGCGACGCGATTGGTCAGTCATCTTTGTGTCAATTGACTAACCAATCGCGCGCTCAGAACGTATCCCGCTCTATGTTTCACTACCAACCTAATAACGACTTATGCGGATTGCCAACCTACATAGCGGTGATCCCATAATATTTCCCGCTGCCCACCAACAGATGTCACTACTTGTATATATCAGTCACATTTCTCCCGCCGTGTACATAAAATGTACATAATCGTACCATTCTAGTGACTGGTGTACACCACAGCGAGATAAATGATAACAATTTACCGAACTCTAATTTAACAAGTTCCCAGTCTACAAAGTAAACATCTTGTACTTAATTCAATAAATAATTTAACACATATATAAATATAAGTTAAGGGTAGTCACTGCAAGATCCTTACTCTGCAATATATTAATTCAAATGAATTAAAAACTTCTCCAAACAGTATGATACTGCAGCAACGCCAACACAACACAAATAATCTGCCTATCAAGAATATAAATCCACCTCCAAATATACACGGATTTCTCACCGCTAAACAATCGCAGAATTAATGTGACAAATTGTCAAGCACACGTTATCTGCAATAATTATTCGTCAATCACGTTAAGAGCCCGACAATCGAGCGTTGAGAAACCGGGGGTAAGTAAGTACCATACTAAGTTTTATACAGACATAACTTACTCGCCTGATAGTTAAAACAATTTAAGAGATTAACGGTAGTCGTTCCAGGACCCTTGCTCTACTATATATTAAATCAAATAAATTTAAAAATTACTCCTCCATATAGCATGATCCTGCAGCGACGCCAAAATAAAATAAAAAGGGTAACAGAATTAATTTGGTCTACACAACTGGCTACCGACAAAATACAAAACATGAGAATTAGTCAGTCTTATTCTACTGGTATGACGACGAGACGTTTAACAGGACGACGCATTATACCACTCTTGGTTTGGACGTCGACGACTCTTACGACACCATCTGCACCTGGGTACAAGCGTTCGACTCTCTCTTTTGGCCATATGTTTCTTGGTAAGTTTGAATCCACTACAACCACCAAATTGCCCACCTTGAGCGGGACGCCACGTCCATGAGGCTCCCGCCGGTTTTGAAGTGTAGGTAGTACCTCGCGCACCCATCGTTGCCAAAACAGGTCCGCTAGTCGTTGCGATGCTCTCCAGTGTGAATGGCGTAATTCATCCGGTTTTGTAAGAAAATCCCTGGTAGCGGGACTTTAGAAGGCGCACCAAGCAGAAAATGGTTAGGCGTCAAAGCTTCCTCGTCGTCTGGGTTCACCGATACGTGGGTCAAAGGTCGTGAATTAATCGTGTGTTCTATCTCTGTCAGAAGTGTATGCAGCACATCTTCATACGGATGTCGATCGACGAGTGTGGCATTCAATGCAGTCTTTACCGAGCATACCAACCTTTCCCATGCTCCGCCCATGAACGGCGCTTCCGGTGGAATGTAGCGCCTGTCGATGTGACGTACTTTTGCTTCGTGTTGAAGTGACTCCAAGGCGGCTTTGCGGAGCTCAGCGTCCGCCCCGTGGAAATTGGTACCGTTGTCACTCCAAATTATTTCAGGGCATCCCCGGCGCGCCATCATGCGCCTCAAAGCAAGTATAGCGGCGTCCGTTGACAACGAGGCGGCAATTTCCAAATGAACGGCACGCGTAATGAGGCATGTAAACAATGCTACGTAGCGCTTCTCGTGATGTCTCGCTACTGTGACGGAAAGCGGCTCGAAGTATTCCAGTCCTGTATGTGTGAATGGACGTTGGTGGTGTGCCAGTCAACTGGGTGGTAAGTCACCGGTCAGTGGCTCTGACGGCACGGCTCGACGTAGTTTACAGGCTTGGTAGAGCCTGAATACAGCACGGACGGAGGGCCTCAAGCTTAGAATCCAGTAGCGTTGGCGGACTTCGTTCACAACGCATTCCACGCCGATGTGGTGTTATTTTCTGTGAATCCAGTCTATATACAAGCGCCAGTCGCCCGCCGAGGACGGCAGCCTGTAATTCAAGTCTAGGTATAGATGTGATCTCAAGGGGCGCAACGCGCCCTTTCGCTGCCGCGAGCGACACATTAACTTGACCTATGTCGTTTACTAAACGCCAATATACTGCTGCAGCATAGGCCTGTTCGCTCGCGTCCACGAAAACGTGCAATTCTAATCTAGCCGAGTCATTGTATCTCGGGTAACAACGCGGAATGCGAATATCTTTCAGAATGTGCAGAGCAAGTAACCAGTCGTGCCATTTGCGTTCTAAACTTTTCGGTAGGTGCTCGTCCCAACCGATATTATAACGCCAAGTGTCTTGCAATATGCACATCGCTTGTGTCGTAAACGGCGCGGCTAATCCCAGCGGGTCATACAAAGACATCGCCGTTTTTAACAACTGACGTTTCGTAATCTGCTTGTCTAAATAAGAAGGGTCTACTTTCCTGAAGTTGAATCCCAAAGTGTCATCGCCGTGTCGCCAGATAAGACCGAGAATTTTCTCTTCCTTGCTGAGCAGAGTGTCCTCTTCTGCTGGCTCGGTCGCCAGACCTGCGACGGCGGCCGGCTCGTTGGACGCCCATTTCTGCAGTACGAAGTTGCCTCGCCGATGTACTGTGTCTACTGCTTTGGACACTCGGTTCGCTTCCGCTGTGTCGTCGAAGCTCTGTAAAAAATCGTCCATATAATGATTACGGATTATAGAGTTCACCGCTTTGGGGTAGTCAGACTCATGAACACGTGCGTTATAATTTTTAACGTAAATTGCGGTACTCGGGGAAGAGGTTGCACCAAACAGCACCGCTTTCATTCTGTATTCAATGGGCGTTAAAGTCGAATCGTCGCGCCATAGAAAACGAAGTGCATCTCTATCTTCCTCTCTTACCGTTATGCGTAAAAACATATCTTTTATGTCTGCTGATACTGCAATAGGTTTTTGTCTAAATCACATTAACACGCCAAGGAGTGATTGTAGGAGATCCGGGCCCGTCAAAAGATAATCATTGAGACACACACTATGAGTGCGCGCTGCTGCGTCTTACACGATTCTCACCTTACCCGGTTTGGAAGGATTAATTACAGGAAAATGTGGTAAGTACCATATGCGTCCGCTAGATGGCGTCGGTGGTGCTAGTTCTGCATACCCATTTATAATCAGCGACTTCATCTGGTCTGAATATTTCTGTTTTAGAGTTTTGTTCTTGTGCAAGCGATTTTCAGTGCTTTGTAATTGACTGAGCGCGGAGTCATAGTTATCTGGAAAACACCTACCTTCATCCTTCCATAATAATCCTGTTTCGTAACCACCTCCAGGCAGAGCGCGCATAGTTTCCTTTAATATTTTCAGCGCTCTCATTTCTGGGTCAGCTTGTGGCTGACGTGGCTGCACTCCTAGTGACTCTAAATATTCTTGTATGAGCTTTTCAATAGATTCATCTGTACTTACATGATTGCAGCATTCTCTGATCTGTGGTACTAAATGTACTTTTGTCATGCTACAAATTTGGCCATGTAAAACCCAACCGAGCGGTGTACGTGATGCTACCGGTTGCCTCTTTGTACCTACCCTCACTTCAGAGGCGAGCAAGAGCGCACAGTTGTCCTGGCCTATCAAGACAGTTGGCATGCCCGCGTTATATGAAAGCTGCTTGGCCATAGGTGTCAGATGATCGAACCCGGCCAGGTCATTTGCTGATATAGACTGGCTTGATAATTCCAGCCTGTCGATGGTTCTGGCTTCGATGTCTATGGCCTCGGTTGCGTACTTACCTTTTATACTTAGCTTGACTCGACGAGAGTTGGAAACATCAATGCGTGTGCCCGCTACGGCCTCGATATAAAAGGGCTCATATGGGCCCTCTGCGCCTATTCGCTGTGCGACATCCGTAGTAAGTAGTGTAATTGTCGACCGATCGTCCAGTAAAGCATATGAGTCTACTTTACCGTTAGGTCCCGATAGTGTCACTGGTACTACTTTCAGCAAGGCTTGTCTATACCCGCTCGGGGCGCTCGTGTTGCTGATGACTGCGTGCGGCGCGCTGTCAGCGTGCGGCACTGCGTGCTCTTTCGCTGTGATACGATTACGCTCTCCTGAGTCGTATAGAACGTGCCTCTCGCTTCTGCGGTCACTGTGTAGTAGGCTGTGATGGTAATACTTGCAGTCTTGCTCTTCACACTGCTTACTCTTGCATTTATGATTCCAAATCCGTCGTTTTAGGCACCTGAAACACAGTTTATTTTTACCAGCAGCTTCCCATCTATCCTTTACTGACATTTTCTTGAAATTTGTACAGCTAGCCACACTGCTACAGTTACCGTTGCATATTATGCATGTTGTTTTGTCGGACTCTGACAAATTAAATGTTGTATGGGCCGGTCGTTGTTGACGTTTGAGTTCCACTTCAGCCGCGGCGTGTCGTGCATTTATGTCGGCTTCTCTGTCGAGAAATCGACTCAACACTACTAGACCGGGCTCTGCGTCCACCGCAGCCATCTCGTAATCAAACCACCGGCTCCTAAGCGTTACTGATAACTTATCTGTAATTACGGAAATCATTTCCGGGCTATGTAATTATTCAGAGCTTACACGGCGGCAATGACATTTGTGACTTTTGATGCGAATATACATATGTCAGTCGGGTTGTCTGACAGTGAGTGTGCCTACCTTTACCGAGAATTTCTTTTGGTTTCGTCATGTGAACATAACTGCGAAATTCGAAGTGTACTGGCAAACCGGCATAATGTTATATTATTTCATTTTGAAAAATATTTACTCATATTTTTTTCATTAATACAAAATGTCTTTAATAATATTGATGTACCCACTGACAGCTTACTTAAATCATCTCACAGTACAAACACAATGGTGATCGTACGCGATAGTGTGCCATTACCAGTTATGGCCATAGATAAGTTTTTACTTTTTTATGAGCACTCAAAGGAAATTGAATTTATCGGGTTAAATATAGCTGTAAAAAAACTACATAAATAAGCTGAGATCTTCATCAGCTAAGAGGATAAGGCTATATTTTTGGTACGAAACCAAACTTCTCCAAACAGCGATCCACATGGCCGCCTTACAGATTTACGGTTGCTATGTATAATTTTAAAGGATGTTTTTCCTGCCGAATAGTCGCTTAATATATTTAGAACCAGGTGGCCATTATTATGACCACCACAACTTAATAAGTTTTCCAGTAGGCGTATCTGGAGAATCCTAAAACTTCAAGTATATTGAAAAAACAGAAGAAATCTCGGGCCCGATTTTGATGACAACTATCTTTAAATCATTGGGCTAAAAAAAACAGCAGCTTTCTAGCCAAGAATTGAACCAGTCAATATTGAAAAACGACACATGCTGTATTATTATACCATCCGATAGTGTCAAATTCTCGAAAGTAATTACATAGGTACGGTAAACCCCGTAAGAAAAATAAAAAAGTTTTTTAGTAAAAATGAGGTGTTTCCATAAGTTTGCTGTACTTCATTACTTCCCAAAATTTTATCCTTATTAGTGAAATTATTGGATGTTGGATTCTCATTAAATATTTCTGAAATCAAAAATACTTAATTAATTTCTGTCAAACGTTTTCAGACGATAATTGTTTCTGTTCATAAAATTTACCGCCTGTTCGTATTTTTAACCGACTTCCCAAAAAGGAGGCGGTTCTATGTTCGACATTATGTTTGTATTTTTTTTTGTGTATTTTCACCGATATCTCCGTCAATTGTGGACCGATTTTGATAATTCTTTTTTTGTTTGAAAAAGTATGTTTCGAAATTGGTCTCATTTTAATTTGTTTAAGATCTGATGAAGAACTTCAGAGATGTACAACCGAACTCTTCAATAAATAACGGCAAATCTCTCGGGCTTGCTGCAATCGCGTTTATTGTTTATACCATTTCATAACATAACATCACGCCAGTTCGCTCTTAAGGTGTACGCAGATCTCTCATGTCCATAACGCAAAAAAATGGTACCTACGAAAGACACCGACTTCAAAAAATGAAGTTATTTTCACTTTGTAGTTTTGTATTTGGAAGTCGGTAGTATTTTTTTTCAAAAAGTTTTTTATAAGTCTTTGGGGGTAAGCGGAACAGGGTGTAAAGTCCCACAAAACTCCATAGAAAAGGGAGGATCCTCCGACCAACCGCCCGACGGTTGATGTCGGACTGTTGTATACGTTCAAATCGCGCCGAAAACTTTACTTGCGCGATGCAGGATTTGTGTGACGTCATGTCATTAGTTATTAAGTGGCGGCGATGGTGCCGCTACAAGGCTATTAATAAATTTAAATTTAATTTGCATTTAGACATCGCTCTAGCAAAAATCGTTACATCACCTCGAACCATTCATAATGACTTCACCACGGCGTTCTGTGATTCGTTGACACGCAGATACCACCAAATATCCGGAATACGGAGTGTACCGAGTTCGGGCGGGCCCTGAATACGATATGATATTGTTTGCACCGCGGGGGGACCGCGCCATGAATTTATTATTGTTGGAAAACAGTATTGTTCTGTAGCTCGATAGCGGGAGTGTGTCCACAATTTAGTGTTTAACGTAACCTAGTTCATGGGTTGGTTGTGTCTTTGTTGAAAATTAAACGGGTATTTTACTTACCGTGTTTTGTATTGTGATTCTGTGGGTATACGGTGGAAGGTGAACCAAGTGAAGGGAACGGTGAATATTGTGTTGTGGTAGGCTTTGAATTGGATGCGTAGATCAAGTTGTGTTTCAGTAGAATAGCTTCTGTATTAGCTGAATCTTTGGTTTATAATACAATAATTACATTGAGATTGAGTGATTGAGATAAATTAAGAGGATGAATGTTGCTGTAAGAATATGGGAAGAACGAAAAAATGACGCATATATTGTGTGAACCGGCACGTTTTTATTATACGCTACATAATTTATTTAGTAGTAACACACGCTACGATCGACAGTCTATTGAACACGTAATTATGACACGAAATCTTGCGAAAACACCCCGATTCAAACAGTAAAGAGTTTTTTGCAAATACAAAGTGGGAAATAACTACAATTACGGAAGTCGGTGTCAAAAAACGAAAACAGGAACACTGTATTTTTTGTAAAAAAGTTTTTACTGTTTTGAATTGGGGTGTTTTCGCAAGATATCGTGTCATAATTACGTGTCGCGTCACGCGTCATGAAAGACAAAATCACCTCGAAATCAAAATCGGTGCATCCATTTAGGAGCTATGATGCCACAGACAGACACAAAAACACAAACTCACAGTTACATACGTCAACCTTATAACACCTCTTTTTCCATCGGGGGTTAAAAGTGATAAACGGGTTTGAATTCGAAGATTAAGGTACTAACAGAGAAGCATGGAAAGAAGAAGACATTTTGCGCCGATCCTAAATAAATTGGGTTAAGGACAAGATAATAATAATTGCGATATTATATTAATCGTTTTGAATCTGTAGACAGAATCAGAAGAGCCCATAAAATCACATTTATTAGCAAATAATCATGCATCAACAAACGCCCCATAAAATATTTAAATCTCGAACCCCGCGACATAACCCTGCGAACGCAATGGTTTTTAAAACCCCGCTATCAGGCAGCCAAAGGCGGGTTGGCTTGCCCAGCCCGTAGATCATGCGACTATGCCAAGATTCGCCCGGCCCAACAGGCCCGCATCTGTTATTTCTGTGATTAATCTCGTGACATTCATTGTACTTTTTGGCTATTTGAATGTCAGCAGGGTTTGCTTGGAAGATTTTGATGTAAGATTAAGGTTAAGCTGGAGCGTTCAACTGTTATTAGTGTGTGTACTGTAATAGTATAAATGTGGATATTTGGATGTTTGTTAATCAATCATGGATGATACTTGGAGTATGGGTATATAATAAACGAGTCCTGAATAGAGATGTAAATGGAAAAAAAGAACTAAATATTTTGTTTCACAATCTTTAAAAAAAACATGAAAAAAAAACTTGGCACCGACGTTTGTTTTCTACACTTAGTTTTTTTTCAGAAAAAGTGAAACGCTAGATTTGGTTGTTGTGTTTTTAATTAAATTCAAATTATGTTTAAATCAATAGGTACCTTAATAGGTAATAATAATTTATGAACTTAGAAAATACTTAATTAGTTACAATCAGGATCATATTTTATTTCTAATTAGGAAAATCCCCGTCCGTAAATGGTAAACTTCTGGATGTAGCCAATTATTAAAAAAAAATGTACTATTTAACAAAAAATAAATGGTATTTTCTTATTAAACAAACAAAAATAGAAATATAAAAAATAACTCATATACGATAACCGCCTTACCGGAGGACGGCTATTTTCGTATCCTTGAAAAAAAACTACTCCAGAAAATAAACTGTTTTTTTTTAAGTTGTCTTTCATCTCAGAAAAAAAACCGATATTTACAACTCTAGTCCTGAACATGCTCTTTAAGACATAGGATATTATTTATCCCGGGATCGCAATCGCCCGCAAATACTACCCTGTCAATATTAACCGCGCTTTGGGATATTTTTCTACTCTCACAAGGGCGAAGGTGATTAAATACACGAATGAATACTACAGCCTTTACTGTTTATCAAATAAAGACTGATCAAACAAAAACTGAAATAAAAATTCAGTGCCAAAGAGCGTATTAAGAACAACGTATTTCATAAAACGCTTTCTTTCGTAATTCACTGAAAACCAGCGCAGTCTCGAACGCGAGTCCCAGCATTATGCTGAGCGACGCCCGTTATGAGCGGATGTGACGCATATGTTTGTACTTAAGTTTTTTCTTCGACTAATATTTTAGTAATGTAATATTACTATGTTCATATCAATGACTGCATTTCAAAAGTTTGTTTTGCTTTAAACTAAATCAAATGTTCCATTAACAATAGTTTCACCGCAATCAGAATAATTATTTCTCCATAACTTTGACTGTGCTCTATCAGTGGAACTAATTATATACAGGTTTAATGAAGATCGGATTAAACTTAATAAGTATATTCAGATTAGCGCACTTTAAGCTAGATAATCTCGTTCGCGTAATTGATGATACTTGAGACCAATTTCGGTCACACAATGAGCAGTGGCGATGAGAGTTTGGAAAAGCTGATTGTGGTTGGGAACACCGAAGGCAAAAGATCGCGTGGTCGTTCACCAACAAGACGGACCAATCAAGTGAGAGTCTCGTTAGCCTCCAAATTCTACACCACCTGACCCTGACCACGATCCTCAGACATGAGGGACCGACCAATAGAGAGAGATTATAAAACCCACAATTTAGTAATACTCAAATTTCTCCCAGATCCATTCAGCCGTTCTGGCGTAATTGCGTAACAAACATCCATTCATCTGAAATTTTGCATTTATAATATTAATAGGAATTAAGATATAGGCATATAGTTAGATAATATGAATAGCATTACCGTATCTTTATGAATTTTGTTATTTAGTTTGACCAAAAATTTCAGCACATGTAGTTGTCCCAAAATCCTAGTTTGTCTACGAATATGTTCTACAATTAGCAACAACAGCTAGGTAATTACTTAATAAGGTTCAAGACTCTAACTACACCGTTGACCAGATGTTGCTCCAAATGGACAGTAGTTTGCTTGCCATTTTCATTCTTACTTCTTTAACTACAAGGTAGATAGTCGTATGAGTATGACACATTACTGTCTTTACTAACTAGAGATAATCTTAGAATGGTATAATAGCTTCCTTTGTTGATTGCTTGAGTAATCATAATGTACACATGTTAACGATAATTTTGCTGCAATGTCTGCCCCTTTAGACCATATTCTGGAAAGTTATAAATCTAGTTGAGAGCGTTTATGGAGCACGCTACTTCGTAAAAACTGTTAAGTCCAAACCCGTCAAAATTAATGAACCGATTTCATACGCAAAATACCTGGGTCTAAAAGAGAGTTTAGAAAATATTCGTTTCTCTTATTTTAGTTTGCCATTGTATTTGCATTTGTTATCCATGAATATTTGAATACTGAATGAGATATGTAGGTTCCTATTAAATTGTAGAAACAACATGTTATTATTATAATTTTAATAACTAGGCCAACTTTAAGAGTAAGGCTCCCAAATAGAATAATATCACAACTTCGACTTATCATTATTCCATTTATTCATTTTATATACATATTATTACATTGTTAAATATTATTTTGAATTATAATATATAGAACATTATATATAGAATATTATATTGAACGTATGATTGTGGGTTCGAACCACAGCCAAGCAGTTTCTTTTTGGAAGCATATCGATACTTTAAAATGAATTCTGATATAAGGAATAACATAGCGATTCGTAAAAAACACAAAAAAACATCAACATCGTTTGAACGGCTATGTTTAACCAGCCCATCGTCATCTGAGAAGTCAATTGCAGACAGTCTACCCGAACAAATTACAAACTACGACAATGACCACACAAGAAACTTAAGAGAACAAATAAAATCACTGACTGACCAACTCAGTAGCGCACACGAACAAATTGACGAACTGTTACTCGAGAATGGATCACTTACCAAAGTAACACAGGAACAACAAAGACAAATTACCTATTTAAAAACGATATGTACAAGCACTCCCCAGAGTACTAACCCGGCACGCAAGAAAAAAAACAAAAAGCAATGTAGAAAACACTTGATTTTCAAAGAGAAGATAGTGATACTCCAGTCAAGGACTGTGATTCAAGTGAAGTTAAAGTAAAAACATCACAGGAACGTAATCAAAAATGTTTGCAAGATGATTCAAATAGACAGTGAGAAACCGAGAATAATAATTCTGGAAGATGAACAAGTTCGAGGACTTTCACAGGTTCTAATCAATAGAAGGACAGCCGAGTGGAATGATTGTTACACGGTCTCAGCCCTAGTCAAACCAGGTGCAACATGCTCTGATATTCTATGTAATAACTTAGAATTATATAACTCGCTAACCGAGCAAGACATTGTTATACTATCGATAGGAACAAATGATAGTAATCCATCTCATCTCCTGAAGGAAGTATGTATAGCGCTTAATAATCTAAAAACGTGCCAACAAATTTATTTATTAGGCGTGCAATGTAATGTTTTTTTTAAAATAAGAATATGTGAACTTTGCGTTAAAAGTTGTAAGCTGTGGAGCTTACAACTTTTAACGCAAAGTTTCTCAAACTGTAAATATATTAATACAAACGAATACTCATATTATAAGCGTTACTTTCATATAAAACAAAATAATCGTACATATTTGAATGAACTTAGTTCTAAATTAAATATTGAGATTGACTACATAAAAAACACAAAATAATTTCTCATAAAAAAGCCTTTATATTTCACTGCACGTAATCAGGAAAAACTGAATGAATTAACGAGAATATGCTCCAGTCAGAAGACAATTTTAGATTATTTTAAGCCAATGACATGTAATATGAAACCGTCAATAAATACTAAAGCACAATCTGAATCTAGACAGGTATCTGATTCAGCTTGTGCTAGTCTTTTTCGTGTATGAAAATATTATTGTACTGCACCAAAATATTAATGGACTAGTAAATAAATCAGACTTATTAGGTGTGCACCTCAATGATTTTGTCGATGAGGGTAAATCGGTGGACATATTATGCATAACAGAAACAAACATGAATAAGGACGATCATATGCATGTTCACGTGCCTAACTATACACTCCACACATATTTTTCACGAGAAAGTAGGAACGGGGGCTCGTGTATACTAATGAAGAATACTCTAATGGGAAAAAAAAATGATGTAGGAAAATGGTGTAAACCAAACCTTATTGAAGGTTGCGCAGTTGAGTTGCAGAATCACCCCGTAATAGTCTTGTGTATATACAGACCTCCTAATATGGATAAGGTGTCATTAAATACATTCCTTTTTAATTTAGATTTGACTCTCAATGACATCTGCTTCAAACGTAAGAAAAAGATCATTTTATGTGGTGATTTCAATATAGATCTTCTGAAGGATAACTATGCCTCTCGCAGTTTTAAAAATCTATTGCAAAGTTTCAATCTGAAAATAGGTGTGCTTACCCCTACACGTCTTTGTAGCGGCACCTGTATTGATAACATTGTCGACAATATACGGGGTAGTAAATGCGTAACGGTCGAACTGGCAATGTCAGATCATACATCACAACTACTACAATGTCCAGTTAAAAAAACTTGCATTCTCCCTTATTGGTACATATTTAGACGTAGTTACTGTACAGAAAATATGCAAAACTTTAAACGGTG
The DNA here is from genome assembly GCA_964057195.1 of Orthosia cruda. Taxonomy (NCBI): domain Eukaryota; kingdom Metazoa; phylum Arthropoda; class Insecta; order Lepidoptera; family Noctuidae; genus Orthosia; species Orthosia cruda. The sequence continues at coordinate 56,882,428 of OZ059826.1, read as the reverse complement.
TTTACAAAATTTGACATTCAATGATATTTATTCCTGCAAAGAACCCAATGACGCATTCAATAAGTTTTACGACACGTTTAAATTGTTTTACGATATGTGCTTTCCACTTAAAAAACTTTAGCGATACGCAGTAAAATCTCATAAGTGGATAAGTAAAGGAATAAAATTATGCTGTAAACGCAAGCGCGAAATGTTATGGCAGTTTCGGAAAGACCCTAGAAGGACCCGGAAGGTTTAAAACTTATTCGCGACGTTTAGAAACTATAATTCGTCTAACAAAAAAATCACAGAATAACAACCATATTAATAATGCGTCGAATAAGAGCAAGGCTACATGGCAAATAATAAATAAATGCAAAAATAACAAACCGGTTGAAGGAATATCAAAACTTAGGATAAATAACGAAGATATAACTGACCCAAAAATAATCTCCCAAACCTTCAATGACTATTTTATTAATGAAATCGAATCAGTTTCTGACATGAACATTTGTGATCAAAATTTAAAATTTGACATGCACCTTGACTCTTTATTTTTAATTCCCACAATTCCCTCTGACATTATAAAACTAATTATTTAGTTGAATGATACACATAGTTCGGGATATGATGACATCACAACAAATGTCATTAAATATGTCTCAACTATCATAGCACCGGTACTTAGCTACATAATAAATATGTGTTTAGAATCGGGTGTGTTTCCGGATCGCCTAAAATTGGCCGTAATAAAACCGCTACATAAGAAAGGTAGCAAACATGATCCAGCCAATTATAGACCTATTGCCTTACTGCCCATATTCTCCAAAATATTGGAGAAAGTAATATACAACACATTGTACTCTTTTTTTGAACGGAAAAATCTTTATGCTGATGAGCAATACGGTTTTAGGAGAAAAAAGAATATTAACATGGCGATTTTTAATCTCTTCGATAAAATTATTACTAGTATGGATAATAGAAGTCCAGTAGCTGCTTTATTCATGGACATGAGCAAGGCATTTGATTTTGTTGATCGAACTATTCTGTTAAAGAAGTTGGAAAGATATGGAGTTAGGGGCAATGCTCTGAAACTTTTAGAATCGTACTTGTCAGACAGAAGACAAGTTACGAGGATAGAGAAAGTATGTATTGCTTCAAAAACCGAACGTACATATATGTCGAGTCAGAGACCCAATAACTATGGTGTACCCCAAGGTTGTATTTTGGCAGCGTTGTTATTTATTATATACATTAACGACATGCCCAGAGAAACACACCACCCTATGGTTTTGTTTGCTGACGATAGCACAGTTGTTTTTAGTGGCTACAATGATGCGACGACACTTGAGAGAGAGATAAACCACTGTCTCCAAGTATTAGTAGAATGGATGGGCGCGAATAATTTGAAAATAAATATTGACAAAACGAAAATAATGACTTTTGAGCAAATGACAAATCATAAAAAACCGGACATAAAATATAAAGACAAAATAATTTCAGATACTAACACTACAAATTTTTGAGGACTAGAGCTAGATAGACATATGTCTTGGAAAACTCACAGTGACAGTGTGTGTAAACGCCTGAGCCAGCATGCATACGCCTTACGCAATCTCGCAAAGGAGGTACACCAAAAAGTTTTGGTCACGGCGTACCATGCATATGTTACATCTACGTTACGCTACGGGATCATATACTGGGGTAACTCCACGAATATGGAGACGGTATTTAGAGCGCAAAAAAGATGTGTTAGAGCGATATGCGGTATACCAAGCACGGAAAGCTGTAAACCGTTCTTTGCGTATTTTCGAATTTTAACAGTACCATGTCTGTACACATACGAAGTAGCTGTCTTTGTTAAAACAAATTTTCACTTGTTTGAAAAACTTCACAGCGCAAGACACAAAAATAAAATAAGCGGTAGACAGCACAAAAAAGCAGTGTTTCATAAAAACTTCACAGGAATGGCTCCACAAATTTATAATAAACTACCAAATTCTTTGTTAAATATTAATGACATCAATGTATTTAAAAAACAATTGAATAATTTACTGCTAAGCAAGACATACTACACAGTACATGAGTACCTGTTGGACAGAAAATTATCTGTTCAGGTGTGATTGGGGTGGATACTTGGGTCCGATTTGTTTACTTATTATTTTGTTAATTATTAAGACATTGTATAATTTGACATTACTTCTCAATTTTTTTATTTATGACATTGTCTACGTCTTAGAATTTTAATATTAATTTATGACATTGTATACGTTCAAATTTTATCTATGACATACATCTGATTTCTTTCATTTATGACATCGTACAGTATTTTAATTTTAATGAATGATATTGGATATAATTTTAATTTTTGACATTGGTTGCGTTTTAATTTTAAATTTATGACATATTATACCATTTTTAATTTATGACATTTTATACATTTTTTTAATTTATGACATTGAATACGTTTTAGATTTTTTTTTTTAATTAATGATATTTTATACATTTTTTTAATTTATGAAGTTGTTCACGTTTTAGATTTTTATTTTTTATTAATGACATATACGTTCAATTGTAATTTTAGTTTAATTTATAACATTGTATTATATGAATTATTATTGTAACTATAATTTTGCAAGCCTAAATTGGTGGAACACGGTTGACTGCGCATTCACCTGACATCTGGAAGTGTATTTTTATGTACTGTGTTGAGCAATAAATGAATTTGAATTTGAATTTATTCTATAAAAAAATAAAATAAAAAAACATTTAAAAATACAAAAATAAGTAGCCCACCGGTATCGGGAACAGGGTCCAAGCTACTGGTGTTCAGGGCTCCTGAGAGAGGAACCTCCTAACGATACGCGCCGTGTCCAGGAGTACCGCTTTCTGGATCAAGCACTTGATCCAGCTGCCCAACTAGAGCCTCCTAAGATGTTGGTCTAGGCTCTTGGCTGGGTGTTACGCGGACGATACGCTGGTCACCGCCCGGGGGAGTTCGTACAGTGAGGCAGCGTTGCTGGCGACGGCTGCGGTCTCACAGGTGGTGAGCCGCATACGGCGCCTTGGCCTGGAGGTGGCCCTCAACAAGTCGGAGGCCATTGTCTTTCATGGCCCCCGGCGGGCGCCACCGCCCGATGCCCACATCGTCGTCGGGGGGCTCGAATCGCTGTCGAGTCAACCATGAAGTACCTGGGATTGGTGCTCGACAGCCGGTGGGATTTCGTCCCCCACTTTCGACGGCTGGCACCCAAGTTGCTGGGCGCGGCTGGGGCGCTGTCAACGCTGCTTCCCAATCTGGGGGGCCCGAGCGCTGCCTGTAGGCGGCTCTACGTGGGGATCGTGCGATCGATGGCCCTGTATGGGGCCCCGATCTGGGCGGCTGACCTGACGGCCGGCAGCATCGCTGTTTTGCGAAAGCCGCAGAGAGCGATGGCCGTCAGAGTCATCAGGGGGTATCGCACGATCTCGTACGAGGCGGCTTGTGCATTGGCCGGATCCCCGCCCTGGGACCTGGAGGCGAAGGTACTCGCGTCATTGCATCGGTGGCGCGAGGAAGCGCGGGCGCGGGGCGAAGGACTGATGCAGCAACATATGGAGTTGCGTCAGTCTCAGCTTCGCGAGGTCCTGGTGGCGGAATGGCGGGACAGGCTTTCACGACCTACCGCCGGCCTCATTACCATCGAGGCGGTCCGGCCAGTGCTCGAGCGCTGGCTCGGGAGGAGGCACGGCTCCCTGTCGTTTCGGGTGACGCAGGTGCTCTCGGGGCATGGTTGCTTCGGGAAGTACCTGTGTCGCATAAACAGGGAGCCGGACGCCCGGTGTCACCACTGCGTCGACTGCCGGGAGGACACGGCGCGGCATACGCTGGCAGAGTGTGCCGCTTGGGAGGAGCCACGCCGTGCCCTCATCTCTGAAGTAGGCAGTGACCTGTCGCTGCCGGCTGTAGTCGAGTCTATGGTCGGCAGCGAGGAGTCCTGGGACGCGGTGGTATCCTTCTGCGAAACAGTCGTCTCGCAGAAGGAAGCTGCGGAGAGGGAGAGGGAGATTTCATCCGCTAACCCGATCCGCAGAAGACGCGCCGGGCGTCGGCGGAGGGCGGACAACGCCCTCTTCCAGCCCCCCTAAATGGGTCCAGAGGCGACGGACTCGGGGACGTCCGTCGTCCCCCAGATATCAGGACCCGAGGTGGTGGCGCGTAGTGTTCCACGCGCGCCCCTCTTAGACGTCGCGGGGGGAATCCAACACCTCACTCCCCCCCAACCCGAGATCGTGGCCCGCAGAGGCGGGCCGGCACTAGCTGGGGGTTGCGGAAGTATCGTTGTTCCCGCGACCCCCGGTGCAGGTGTGAGACGGAACACCGGGGTGGTTTTTAGTCAGTACAAGTCTGACAGACCCCTTCGCCCCCCAGGGCGGAGGACATCCAATGAGGATTTTCCACCCCGAAACAAAAAAAAAAAAAAAAAAAAATGCTCTTGGCTATTATGCCATTGGCCGTAACGACTATCGGCACAATGATCGCTGTATTCACGTCCCACATGTCGACAACCTCGCGAGCCAGATCAAGATACTTGCTTTTCTTATCTCTCTCAGCCTTCACGAGGTTCTCGTCATGTGGGACCGCTATATCAACAATCATTGCGCGACGCTCGATTCGGTCTATCACCACTATGTCAGGCTTATTGGCAACAATAGTCCCGTCAGTGATGATAGACCGATCCCAATACAACGTGACATTGCCATTTTCAAGAACTCGGGTCGAGTCCAGAATCGAGGGTCGGGCACATACTTATAGTAAGGCACTTCCGACTCCACAAGATTGTATTTAAGAGCAAGTTGCTGATGGATTATCCTGGCTACAAGGTTGTGTCCATGCAAATAGTCTCCGTTAGTCAGACTAGAACAACCAGAGATAATGTGACGGATTGATTCACCCGGCCGGTGACATGCCCGACAGATGTCAACCGTGCCGTCCTTCACAATGTATTTCCGGTAGTTATTCGTCATCATAACTTCGTCCATAATCGCAAAGACAAAACCTTTGGTTTCCCCGAAAAGGTCACCAAATCCCAGCCAGGCCACGGACATTAAAAGATCTACATCGGGCCCATGTAGGACCCGGTAGAAGCGTCCGTGAAGCTCCTCGCTCTGCCATACCTCCCTGCGGTCATTAGTATCCAATACTATAGGTTTGCGCCAGTTCTCGTTAGCCAAGGAGAGCGGGGTAAGGCTCTTGTCCACCGCTACCACATCTCGATGCATACCCACGTCAGCGGCCTGGAATTTTTCCCTAAGACTGCATACCTCGCGGTTGTGTAGGGTCTTAGCATTTAAAAAGCCACGACCCCCGCACTTCCGAGGGATATACAGGCTCATAACCGATGAAGGTGGGTGATGCATACGATTTGCCGTAAGCAGCGTGCGGACCCTCCTATCCAGGGCGTCAAGTTCAGTCTGAGTCCATTTGAGTATGCCGAAAGAATACATCAATACCGGCATGACCCGGCTGGGTCATGCCGGTATTGATGTATTCTTTTGTTTCATATGTTTATTTCTTATGTTGAAGGCGCGCACCTTGTTACCGCCCGATAAAAGACTAAATAGTACTCTTTTCAGGCGGCCAAAGAAGCGCTCCTTCAACGACTGTTTCACGTCAGTAGCATTGATGCCTAGTGCTTCCGACATACCCAAATACTTGTAAGTTTTGGTTGAGGAAAGGGATCGAAGGTGTATGGAATTCGAGAGTTGTATTCCCACGGATTCCATAATCTGCCCTCACTTTACATGCATGACTGCACATTTGTCCACACCAAATTCCATACGGATGGCGTCACTGAAGGTTTCTGTTACCTTCAGTAGCTTCATCAGTTGCAAGTTTTTGGGGGCAAAGAGCTTCAGATCATCCATGTAAAGGAGGTGTGATATGACCTGACCACCTCTTCTCAACCGATAGCCCAGACCTGAACCCTCCAGCAGTGTACTGAGAGGGTTCAGGGCTAAACAAAACCACAGAGGACTCAGACTGTCGCCCTGAAATATTCCGCGCTCGATCCTTATAGGTTCGCTGTTTTCCTGAATCTGTCGACATCCTGGATAGTGAAGGACCGTCCTCCACTGCCCCATACATGACGTCAGGAAGGCGCGCAGAGTTGCATCAATTTTATACAACTCCAGCACCCTCATGAGCCATGTATGTGGCACTGAGTCATAGGCCTTCTTGTAATCTATCCAACATGTCGCTAGATCCTTGCGGGAAGCGCGAACCTGTTGGCTAATGGCAATGTCTATGAGGAGCAGCTCCTTAGTACCGCGGGACCCGTTCCTACATCCATTCTGAGACGCAGACATGATGGCGTTATTGTCAATATGTTGATTAATTTTTGCTCTCGGAATGGATGTAAGAACTTTATAGACCGTCGGTAAGCACGTTATCGGTCTATAATTTTTAGGATCCGCAGTACTACCCGATTTATGGAGCAGGTGGGTTATTCCTGTCGTTAGGAACTGGGGCAGCAATCCTGACTCTAAGGCAGACTGGAACTGAGTTGCCAAACGAGCGTGCGACCTTTGCGTGAACCATTTAATCCAAAAGTTGTGCAGTCCGTCCGGCCCTGGAGATTTCCAGTTAGGCAACGGACGGACTGCACGAGCCACATCTTGGGGGCTGATGGTAATTGCCCCCATTTGTGGTATCGGATCGCACGCCCGTTCGACCTCCCGAGTCCAGTCACCCTCGGTGTGACTGACAGGCACTGACCAGATATCGCGCCAGAACGAACACATGGCGTCGTTATCTGGTAGGCGCGTATCAGTAACACCTTGGTTGGGTTGTTCCCAAGCCCTATAAACCCACCTTTCGTTGCTCTGGAATGTGCGATTCTGAGTGTATCGCTCCACTCGCCGCTTGTACCGACGAATACGGTTTGCCCATGCATAGATCTTCTGCTTCAGGAAGTCGATACGCTCTGTGACGCGGGACATATAATCTCGAGAACTGATATCAGTCCCTGAGAACGCCCGCCTCACAAAGCGCATCACTCTAAGGCGAGTGTTGCCCTCCCTGAAGCAGATAAGCTTGCCGATGAGTGCTCTAGCCTCACCGATACGACGCTCAATCCTGCACTGCCAAGCTGGTATAGCTGGTCGTGTAGCTCTGTCAGTTTTGGGCAACTTGACGTTAGCTACACGACATGCTGCTGCAGCCGCACAGTACAAGATCGAGTGGGTGTCGGCAAGATCTTTGCTGCTATCAAAAACATTTGATAGCTGCGAATCTAGAGCACACACCAGTGCCCTATTTTTCTTATGCATGGGCAAACGAGGTAGTCGAAGTCTAAGCTCAGGCTTAGACTTCGACTACCGTCGAAGTCGCCGCTCAGTCGTCGTCGTCCTCGCCAACATGGTCGGGTCGCGGTGAAACACTGGGTTGCAGTTGCACCGCGACCGGTAGCAAGGCAGGTGAGACACGGCTACTCTGTGATTCCTCACGCAGTCTATCAAGTACGGCGTCATCCAGCATACGGTTACGTTAGATGACCCGCACCTGATCCGATAGACGTTGGGCCGACACGTTGACAGCTGGCTCAAGCACCTGAAACAGAGAGAGCATCCGACCACGGTACGCAGTCAGGTTAATTCCCCCCTCTGTAGCCCCAAAGTATGCGCGCATGACGTTTTCGTTGATCGATTGCGTCCATCGCATGCGCTGCACACTTCCACCGGGAGCGGGGACCCTCAGAGGCCGATGGGCCTCGAGGTCCCAGGCTGTCTGGCGGCCGGCGTCCTCCCCGTCGACGCGCAGGTGGTGGTGTCGTCGGCGGAGAGAAATATTCGTCGCTCGGACTCGACGCAACTGCAATGTCCGGGATCGCTTCACTCACGATTGTAGGTGGTCCCGGCGGCTGCGAGGCGGAGCTGAGCGACGAACCCGAAGATTTTGGGCGTGTGGATAGTGCTCGGGCCTGGCTTCTTGTGAGCATGTTTTATTCATCTTTGTTTGTCAAATGATTTTTCATGTTGTAGTTTTGTTTGTGATCGTCACTATTGAAATTTTCTTGATTTTTCATTTTATTGGTGTGTTTGTACATTGTTATATTGGAAAATTTGGAGATAATTTTTTTATATGTCACTCTTGACAGGTCAGGCCATAGACTTTCATTATTCCTATTAATATAATTCCTAAATTTCAATACTCCTAACGTTTATAATTACTATTCTCAAAATACCGAGTTTCAATAGATCAAATAACAAAAAGCGCTTAATGAGCTTAATGATAATGCGAAACATCAAAAATACGAATCCGATTATTAAAATACCGATTAATACAATTCCGAAATAAAAACGCCTTGTAAAATTGAATAGCAAGACAAACAAACAACAGGCATGCAACATGCAAGTAGACATGCAACATGCAGCAAGCATTGTTTCTGTCACGGCTCCGGCGCTGCGGGGTTTGGGCGGCCCCACGCGACCTTAACGTCGCAGTTTTAACGCTCACCACCGCAGCTTCGGCTAGCTCAGTCTTTTACTATCAGCCGCGGCGGCGGGCCTTCAAACCACCTGCTCCCCAGCTCGCGGGACGCCCCACCCCTCGGCGCCTACGCAGGCTTAAATTACACTCTAGTGTAGTGCAGACAAGACTGCGTGTAGACAGTTTTGCAGCGATTCGTTTCTGTCACTAAATGTTGTAGCACAACATAATGACTTTTAGTTTATTCGAAGTATTAAAAATCGGTATGTCGTTTTTCGGACCGAGAACCCTTCGAACATTTGATTCTTCGAACTTATGAAAATCGGAAAACTAATAAATCGCATTTACGACTTTCGGTAAAATAAATTTCGTGATTTTTAATAATAGACATTATAATTCTTAGCTATTATGAAATTCGGCCTTTTGATTTTCGGAACATCCAAATTCGGAATAAAATATTTCGGAGTATTTGGGTGTTCCCCTAATTTTCTTTTACACTGAGTAATTTATGTATGAGATAAAGTTAGAGATGAAATAGAACATAATGTATATTAATATAACGTACAAACGAATACATGGACTATATTAAATTTAATATAAAGCATTACGTATAATATACTTCTATGAAAAAAATCGCTAGCAATTTTAGTAATGGACTCACAAATGTCGCCTTTTCAACTTTCCCAACATTATAAGATTTCTATATGTATGAAACTTGTGAAAAGCGTGGCTTTCGAACCATTGAGGAAACATTTGGCCAGTAGGGGAGAAAAATGTTGAAAATCTAATTTCGTCTGAGATTACGGGATAGCAAACTATTGTCAAGAACTGATTCACTAATGTTTTACCAAAACACTATCATTATTTTTTTAGTTTACAACCAACCTTTCGTATGCTATTTATTTCACAAAGAACTTAACCAGCAAATATATTTTTTAATGTTTTATTTTATTACACTTGCTTTACTTTGATACAAATTAAGTTCCCTTTTATTAGTATCAACATTGTGTGTATCTGTCTGTGCCAAATAAACTAGTTTTCTTACTTTTCTGTCTTTTAATTTTTTCTTTCTTTATTTCTTCCTTTACTAACATTTATACAAATGCGTCTCTCTATAATTGTTTTTGATGATATATTTAAACATTTTTCATTTAATATTTAGATTATTTTGGAAAAATCACGTTTATACTAAATATCAATTTAAAAAACATTTTCTAAACCAGTCACAAAGTGATCATAACGGCATTGTTTTGCATGTTTTATTAAACTTTAAAGTTACTTCTGCATCGTCTCTATTGCTGCGAGCAGTGCAACCTCTTCGCCCTTAAGTAACAAAGGATAGGCACCCATGCTCAACTTCGCAGCTTCGGCTTTCGCCCCTGGCGACCAGCCTCAGCTACTATGGCTTTGACCGTAGCAGGCGGGAGTTGTTCTCCCTTCGGGCCTCCGGTTTTTATATACACTCTAGGTGTAGCAGCCAAAAGACTACGTGAAGTCGGGGTGCTTCGATTCGGTTTTGTAACAGATTCGAACTATCTCAACCATGAAGTGTCTTGAACTACATGAGAAACGGAATAAATGACACGTCATATCAGGTCATTGACTCACAAAATGGCGGAAAAAGTCAATACGTAAAACGTTTTTATTCCAAATCTATCTACGACTAATTTTTAGCCATTGCTGAGCTTCCGTGACATATTTCATAGAAACCGATTATATAAACCAGGATTAAAATATAAACCAAATATACAATGGGCGATAGTGTAGATCAGTGTCTTTTTTTAATAATCGGAGAAATACTTTCAGTTCAGTAACTCTCTTCTACATTATTAATTACACTCTAATGTCATCCTTCTTTATGTACACTAAGGTTTGCGACCCCTGTACCTCCTCTTTTCGATTTTTACGGATTGAAAAGTAATCCAAAGAGGGAAGGGTTTGCGCGTGACCTCCTTCAGGACATATTCGTGATGAATGAGAATAATTTGGTTAATGGCTAGTCTTAAATAGAACCGGGCTTTCAACATGTTTGTTTGCATAGTATATAGCGCTTTGGGGTCACTCATGAATCTCTGTAATTATATTTTACAAGAAATCGCCACGATTTCTGAATCAAGAACTTTATATTGAGTGTTTTTAAGGAGCTCGTGGCTAAGTAATAACTGTCACACCGATCAATCTTCAAGATTAAGCAACGCTTGCCGAGGCCAGTCCATGGATAGGTGACCATCCTTATACTCGTATAGCGAGTTTCTTTCGTGCCTCGACCAGCACGTTAAGCCGTTGGTCGCGGCTGTCATTTGAAGAACGGAAGCCCTCATTGCAACAGGATGATAATCGCTTCCACACCAAGAAGCTCGCAAAAACGACGACATTCTGCAAGGTACAACAGTTGTCAAAAAAATCAAAATGTATGTATGAAATGAGGGCTTCCATTCAACTGGGCCACCACGACATAGAAATGATTTTAATTCTAACTTTGCTTCCGTGCGCATATCAACAACGTTTAACAGCTATATTTAAGGACCTTACTCGCCAGTGGCGCAAACTGGTTAGCACAAAAATGGAAGCCCCCATTGCAACAGGTTGATCACACACACCAACCATACATCTCTTACCACACCAAGAAGCTCTATACAAAATGACATTCTTCAAGCTGTATCGGTGGTAAAAAAATCAAAGTGTATTGAAATTGTCATGGGCTATACCAAAATTTCATGAGATCCATTCCAAACATTTTGTACTTTTGTAATCGTTATCGCTGTCTACAGCCTATACAGTGTCCTTCTATTAGTGAAGATGATCTGCTCATGCCCATAAAGTAGATGCAGCTTTAAATGAGAGTTGCAGAATAATAACTGGTTGCTTAAAACCAACTCCACTTAACGTATTATACCCGCTAGCCGGAATAGCCCCTCCGGAGGTTCGAAGAAAAGTTGCCTGTTCCTCCGAGAAGCGCAAATAGGAGAGTGACAAACGACACCTAATGTATAGCATGCAGCAACAATGGAAACGTCGATTAAAAAGTCAGAAGAGCTTCCAAAATAATTAAAGACAACAGCCCTACCGATGCTCGTAAGAAACTGGGGCTTCTCAAATACCCCCCTCCAACTGACTATGTTGAACTTGCAGAAAAGCTCCGAGCAGGCCATAAACAGCCATGGCCCACCTGGAAATCCCTAAACCGGTGCGAAGCCAAGTGGGCCGCTGTAGGCATAACTTAGTCAGATGGAGGTACTCCAATCAACCACAGTGTGACTGCGGAACCACCCCACAAACGATGCCCCATCTCCTGCCCTACCCCTTATGTAAAAACACCTGCACTATGCAAAACCTTTGTGAGGCCAGCGCTAAGGCTATCGACGTGGCTGAATACTGGTTGAAGAAAATTTAGTGAAGTGAATCATCGATACGAAGAAGAAGAAGCGAAGACGACGGTCAAGATGCCAGAATGTAAGGAATGATCAAGTGACATTTCGACAGCGCTTGGCCATTCCGTACACTTTTGACATTTTACCTATCCATAACACGATGCTTGCGTTTATATAATGTCACTTTCAAGGGCTTCAAAGAACCAAAGGTGTACCTACATTAGTAAGCCAATAAATCTGTCACCCACTTCACAAACACAACCCACAATTCACTGTTCAGTCAGCGTCATACCAACCTTCGTAACTCACGTCCCATTATGTTGGCAACATAAATTTTTGGCACACATCGGAACAATGCTGCCATTATGACGAACAAAGCCTTCTCTAAGTTTAGCGCGCATTTAGTGGATAATATACACGCGTATCGTGGGCGGTTTGTTGATTTACTTGTTATGGGTTGTGTGTGTGTATCAGTGAGATGTCTGGCAGACATATTTAGGAGCAAAGTCAGGATTTGAAGGTGATATGACAATTTGATGCTGCCTTTGTTGACTTGACTTCCGATGTGGAATGCATCTGTTGCCCAATCTTTTTATGCGCGTTTTTAAACCATTTTGTCTGAACCAATTATTTTCAATGAATTAGCTTCGGCCAATCACACGGCTACCTACAAGGTGGCTCAAAATTCCACATGTTGAGAATATTCTTTCTTTTCATTTAAAAAAAAAAAAAAACGTTCGAAGATTAACGTGGCAGTATGACCATATTTTAAACTTATGATGGTAAATTTGTTTGAGGATCGCTCAGTGGTAAAACTCCTTCTTAACCAAAGTTCTGTGATATTTTTTCTGCTATAAATGGGGTTCAATTTCAATGTGAAACAGTCGTAATATATAAATGATCGATTGAAGAGAAACCACCATTTGGCAGAGATAAAAAAATCTAGTTAATCTCCTTTACTTTTGAATAAGTTCCTTCTAAGAAAAAGGTTCTTTCCTAGCAGATGGTATCAATCACGTTTGCATTCAACGTTTTTATAGGGTTCCGTACCCAAAGGGTAAAAACGGGACCCTATTAATGAGACTCCGCGGTCCGTCTGTCTGTCTGTCACCAGGCTGTATCTCATGAACCGTGATAGCTAGACAGTTGAAAATTTACACAGATGATGTATTTCTGTTGCCGCTATAACAACAAATACTAAAAACAGAATAAAATAAATATTTAAGTGGGGCTCCCATACAACAATCGTGATTTTGTTGCCGTTTTTTGCGATAATGGTACGGAACCCATCGTGCGCGAGTCCGACTCGCACTTGGCCGGTTTTTTGTTCTATGTTAGCGCGCAAGAACTCGAGCTAAATAGATAGTGAAGTGTTTATGGAACACTATAAAAATGATAATTGGGACTTGCGAACAATTTTCTAATAGCATAAAAACAGAGCTTTGCTGTTGCTAATTAGTTAAGTATTATTTACTTTAAGATTTTTTTTCTTATACCTAAAAATTGTTTAAGTATAAGTTACAAAACTTGTTGGTATTGTAAAAATTTTGTAAAATTTTAAGCAATTTTATGTTTTCCTCTGTCCATTGCTGTTCCTGCAGGACAAAGGCCTCCTTTAAGTCATTCCAGACATTATTTTCTCGAGCGTTTTAGTTATTAGAAAATAACCTTTAATCAAATATTATAAAACTAATTTTGTGTCCAGTAAGAAAAAAGTTCGCAAGTCCCAAATATATTTTGTCAGTGTAAGTTATCTGGTTGCAGTCACCTTGGCAACGCGTCCGCTGATAAGATATAAGACAGTCATAGAATGGCGCGGACAAGAATATTAAATGAGAGAGATAAGGGAATGTATGCAGCGGTGAAATGACGCTCGGTTGTGAAAATATGAAAGTGGTTTCAGAAAATCTGTTTGTTTGTAACTGTAAATTCTAAAGGCTACCTCTTAGTTATCGTGGAGACAAAACATAATACGATGTTCCATTCTTACCACTTCAACTGCCATGATCATTTATTATAAAGAAGTACGATAAAGATTGTTAAAAGTCTAAAACCGAAGCCCACGTCACATTTTAATAGCGTTTGTCAATTATGTCTGTATGACAATCTTTGTTGCTGAATATTATTTTATCTTGTCCTCTTTACCTTCTAATCTTATGCTCACATCCTTTGACCGAACACACCGACGAAGTTTGACCTTACAACATGACCTTTTAAAAACATCAAACCTCGAAATAATCTCGTCTGTCAAAGCGTACCTTTAAATAGCAAACATTTGAATGGCAGCATCTATTCAGTACCAACAATACCGTGTACGAACCTACCCGCGTACCTACCTACCCACTCGGTGTAAAAATGTCGACTACCCGCAGTATCGCACAATGGCCGTGTGTAATTGTTTTGCTAAAACGCAAAACGTGTTAATTTCCCAGCAGCGCACAAAAGAGCGAGATAGCAATCATCTGGCGTCACGATAACGCCGACAAAGTGGTTCACGAGGGGCTATCATGGCGTTGTGACGAGAGAACAGAGAGGCAGGTCCGGTGGGCTTTGAGATTTACTGTGAAGCCAATTTTTACACGACGATATTGATATTGCTGCGGCGCAATTCGTCCTGCTTGTATATTGTGTTATTACATACTGCTTCCTCGAAGGAATAACACAACATAGCATAACTAGCCTTTTTAACGTTCCCACTGCTGGGACGTAGGCCACCTCTCTGTGAGAGAGGAAATGGGCCTAATACACCACGCAGGTCCAGTGTGAGTTGGTGGATGTTAAAAGTCTTTTAATTTTTGGTTCTAGGAAATGCTGGTATATCCACGGTGTTTTCATTACTGTTATTAGACCAGTGTTGCTGAAGTAATTTACACAAAGTAAAGCGCCTGCCTGGCAGGAAGGCAAGGAGTAGGTAAAGATGTAAATTATTATTAAACCTTCATCTCGCAATTATGCTTTTAAACCAGGCGCCTGTTCATTTTCAAGCTGCTACTAAGAATTTCCAAATAATTTTGAATAATTAGTTACTATTATTCTGCTAGTAGGTTGGTCGGGTCATGAAACTTTGTAATTCAATATCTATTTGAAATGTTTTCCTCGGTGTTTTGAAATAGCAATTGGACTAAGGCGTATTTTTTATTATGATGTCATCGTCATCATCATAAACCTGTTAACTTTCCCACTGTTGGGACACAGGCCTCCTCTCTTTGAGACGGAATTGGCTTTTATCCATCACGCGGGCCCAATGCGGGTTGGTGGATGTCACATAATCTTCAAATAGGTTCTGAGATATGTCGATTTCCTCAAAATGTTTTTCTTCGCCGTTTTTAGAGCTGTAGTGAAGAATACGAGTACATTTACAAAGTAATGTACCTGCCTGGGTTTGAATAAATGACCTACGACACGTAAGTCGGGGTCGTTACCACTGGGCCATCACTGCTGAAGTAATACAATATTATTCGCTTGTTCATCCGGCTGTAGCATATTTTGCAAGATTCATTATAAAGATGGAATACACCACAGGAAGTCCAACATATAAACTTGTCCTACTGTATTCCCATACACTACACAAAGCACACAGGGGTATATAACGTCGGACTTCACTTTGCTTAAAGTTCAGAACACTCGGAGTCATTTCTAGACGTTACACGTTTAGTGTCGCGCTGATAGCGCACACAATGTTGGACGCACCTGCCTGATGAGTTCTTTGGCGCAATAAGTGTTAGACTGATAAGGGACGCAAATTGATGAGGCTGGGGTGCCTCGCCTATGGATTTTTTTTGTTTAGTGGATTTTTTTGTAGTGCATAAGATGCACGGGCCATTTTTATTTGTTAAATAAAAAAATACAATGGTAATGAAAAAAGTCTTCCTGCTTGTTTTAATAAGATCTAGCTTGCTACCTTTTCCATTTGTACAGTCAAAAATAAATAAGAAAAATTCATGCTGCTATCTCATAATAGCGGGCGCACGTTTGGCGCAGTGGTTGAGCGATTGACTGCTGCGCTGCGTGTCGTGGTTTCGATTCCCGCGCGGAACAAATATTTGAATGAACTACAGATAGTTGTTCCGGCTCTGGGTGTTTGTGAATGTGAGTATATATGTTTGTAAACACTCCCACGATACAAGAAGAAATTTAGTGTGGGGAAAAGTATTAAAAAGAAAATAGCACCCAAATGTCTACGCTGTGAGCAAAGCTACGGCGTAGCGTGCGATGTGCTACGGCGTAGCTTAGGACGTGCTACGGCGTACTTTAGGTCGTGCTACCGCGTAGGTCACACTGTTCTACAATCTATACCAATATTATAAAGAGGAAAGATTTTTTTGTTTGTTTGTTTGTTTGTACCGAATAGGCTCCAAAACTACTGGACCGATTTAAAAAATTATTTCACCGTTGTGAAGTTACTCTATCCCCGGGTAACATAGGCTTTCTATCACTGTATTTCCACATGAACGGGAACTACGCGGGTGAAACCGCGAGGCGTCCTCTAGTATAATATAAATATATAATACTAAATATAATATAATAAAATATTATAAGCCCGTGACTCCGTCCGCCTCAAACCCGTAAAACTGAAAAAAAAAACGGGATTTTTTTACGCGGAGCCTTAAATCTTTTAAAATTAAAGTAGCATATGTTATTCCTTATAACATGAGCTATCTACCAGTAAAGGTCACGTCACAATCGGTCCAGCCATTTGGAGATTACCCGGAACAGAAAAACAGACATTCAGATAAAAATCTTAATAATTGCGTGTTTTAGGGTTCCGTAACTCAAAAGGTAAAAAAAGAACCCTTATAAGATCACTTTCTTGTGACAGAAGGTGTCTGTCTGTCCAAGTGTTACCAACGATTTTCACAGGAACGGGTGGACCTAGCAAGTTGAAATTTATACCGGATACTGAGGTCTATAGTCCCTATCAGTTGTATAAAAACCACGGTCCTGAGTCACCACGATAAAAAGATATAAGCAAATTATTTTTTTCGCGAAACTTGTGAGTACCATAATTTTCAACTTTTTTTATTTTTCGGCATTTTCACTTTACTTGTGTTATAATACCTTGCTTTTAACCAAAATTGACAATTCTAGGTCAACGGAAAGTAACCGGTTTTGGGTCGAAAACCTATATGGTAGTTCCCGTTGACCTAGAATCGCGAAATTTGGCAAAAACTATGGTCTTACAGCACAAATAAGGGAAAAATAAAAAAGTTGAAAATTAGGGTAAATTATGGTACTTTCAAGTTTTCGTGAAAATCTAGATTTGCCTACTTCTTTAAAACTTAGCCACCAAAAACCAATTTTATTATGGCGGTAAAATTCAGATTCTTAATCTTTATTTCGTGCAAAGACTCTCAAAGGGTTAGTAACAATGTACATTAAAACTAAGTATTAGTAAACAACACGGTACGGTGACATATGTAACTGAAAGCAGTGAACTACGTATATATACGAACAGTCCACTCTGTCAGCAAGCATTTTCAGAACTCTGTTAGGACTGTCCATAACTGGGACCACCATTGATGTTGCGCGCTTGCGCATTATCGCGTATTTTTACGCGATAATGCGCAAGCGCGCAACATCAATCGCGCCGCCGCAAACATCCCTGACGCACTACAACGCCAAGGCAAGCCCATCAGTTTGCTGAACGCGTTATTATACTGGACTCGAAGCGCTCATACGACGCCCGTGAATACTTATCCCACAGCTTGCAAGCGTCACCTTTATTTCTACAAGTACAATGTGCAAACTTGTGAGCTATCATATTCGCACGCTCGGAAAGAGCCCTTCGTTCCCTTTCAATGAAAAATTTCAGCATTGTCCTTTAAAGCTTATTATTGACACAGACACCGTCAATATGACAACCGAAATGTTGACTGCCAAGCGCCTCAATCAGGGCATTCATATACAAATTGAAGAGGGCAGGGGAGGTCAATCCACTGTCTCACTCCACACTCAAATTGATAAGGCTCCGAAAGCACACCCGCCCAAAGAACTCTGTTGATCTGGCTGCCATACCAATGCCTGAAGATTCTTATAAGCTCGATAGGCAAGCTTATAGGTTCATGTTTGCTCCATAATATATCTTAGGAAACCAAATCAAAAGCCCTAGACAGATCGAGGAAGCAAGCAAAAACAGGTGTTCCTCTTTTTGTGTAGTACCTGACGGCCTGCTTGAGACACAGAACCGCACGCTCTGTAGAAGTAGAAAGTCCAGGCCGAAACCCGAACTGATTGTCGTGCAACATAAGCTGTTTGTATAGCTGTGTATCAAACAGACCATTATGCACCTTGGCGACTATGGTTGCTAGAGAAATAGGTCTATAGTTTCCCCTATCCGAAAGATCACCTGTTTTACTTTTAACAATGGGAACCACGATCGTCCTCATTAGGCAAGTATGAATGACCAATACATCAATTGTACAGCAGTGCCAAAACCCTCGGAAGTACCGGCGTATTGCAAACGCTCGAGCTACTGTGCCCATCATGTCCAGGGGACTTACCTCTACACGTAGACCTGATGACCCTGGCCACATATTTGGCACTGGAACGTGTGCCCCTCTTGCCACAACGGGGCTCAGCATCCAACATCTCACAAGAGCTCCCTAGCGATGACTTTAAAACAACCCGATTTCTAAAAAGGTTTACAATATCCTTCACATCACGCACACCACAGACAGGCCTGTCTCTCGGCACTAGCAGACAGGCCTGGCCGAATACTCAATTTATTATTGTTCTCCCAGAAACCGCGAAAATCACGCTTTGCAATGTTTAGAAGCAATTATGTCCATCTTTATCTGTACCTTTGTCTTTGTTTGTTGCGGCTTTATTGCTCCGGTACCATTCTGGACAAATGGTAGTGAGTAATCACGATGCGACTCACATTTTCTCTTGAGTACCTGGGACGAGTGCTCTCGGAGGCGTGACCTACCGAAGATGGTCCCATACACCTCGTAAGGGGTTGCCTGGTATAGTGTGCCGCCTTTTTATACCGAAAGGTGGGTGGAGGTGGCCACTATAGAAAATCTCAGTAGTTTGATTGGGTCATGTAACTTTGTCTGTATAATGGGTAGGTACGGAACCCTCGGCGCACGAGTTTGGCTCGCGCTTGGCCGGTTTTTTAATTAGTACGGTATATACTTTCACATGCATTCAATAAAACGTTGTTATTTTGTTCAAACAATTTCATTAATTTGTATAGAAGATGAAAGTTTTTATGTTTGTGTTTCAATCAACCAAAACTAGCTGAACCGATTCGGATAAAATTTTGCAAACAGGTAGTTAATAACCTGGATAGACACATAGGATAGTTTTTACTACAATATTTGTAAAACACTTTATCTACTTTCATATCGTAATATTCCAATTATAAAATTCAAAACGAGTTTATAATGACATACTTTATAAACACAATTCCGAAATTTAGAAATAGAATCTTATTATAACACTATTTCTCTAACAAAATAATGCTATTATTTTTTTTTAACACACTTGCTCATAAAGTGGCTCTAATTTCTCCGCAATTAGGCACATAATGACACCTGTTATCAAACTGTGACTTTTCCATTACTATTATTCACAAGTGAGATAATGAGTTATTTTTTAAATTTATTGGTTGAGTTGCTTTGTTCTTAAAAAAGTTTCGATACAAAAAAAATCGTGCTCAATAGTACAAATGCAACACATTTCATGCAATTTCGTATTTAAATAGATAATTTCAACTTGTACGTGTTTAATAAATAAAACTTTCACTTAAATATAACTTTTGTTTTTGTCTGTAATAAAGACAACTTGAAATTCCCCATTTCGTACGTGGCTAAAATGCTATTCGCGAAAAGCCAAAAAAAAGATAACTCATTATTTTTAGTCTATGGCCGATCGCCATTGTTAGATGCACGCGCATAGGAAAACTGATTAATTTTGCCCGCCATTGCGAAAAAAAATTCACAACTCGTTTTCACTGTTGGAAATGATTTTTTTGGTATTATTTTCTTCACAAGTGTGTTGAAAAACGTCGTATGATACACGTGTGTATTGATAATTACCGTCCTCGGCTCTCTTAAGACCCTCACCTAACGGCTCGGGTCTCAATGGCGCCTCAGCGGTAATCACCAAAATTACACACTTGTACCATAATCTACTATTTTCTATTACGATACAGGACAAATCCAAGAAGTTGATCACTAAGGAGTTTCTATCAATACATTTTTGTAATGCCATTTATTACCTATTATAAAAAGATCTGATTCCAATTTTAAATTGTCTATGACAATGCCCGCTTTAAACTTAGCACGCACTCCGATTTTTATTCCCGTGAATTTTGTTTCCTTCTACCTGTTCATAGAGCTCAAAATATTCGGGTGAATAAACTTCGCGCCGTGTTGCGGTGGATTCTGTGGCAAAACACGGATTTCTTGCGGTATTATTTCCGCACGATTTCTTTACCGCAATGCGAACAACTTCATATAATTCCATAGGTCGCAGAATGAGCGGATAAAAATCGCGCGAATAAAGATCGCAGTGCATGCTAAGCCTTAGCGCATGCGCGGTTAATGCGGTGATGCGCTGGGTTTTGGCGCCATTCATACGTTTCGCAAGTTTTGCTGTACTGAATTTCATGAGTTATTTAAATTATTGTTTAAAAAGTCTGATATAAGAAGAAATTTTGACTCCGCCCGATATTTTAGATGCGGCGAAGGAAATTACTCTTAATTTATTATCAGCAAACTCGAGAAAAGTATATGACAAATGCTATCACGATTTTATGGCATGGAAAATGCAAAAAGAGGTATTTAGTAGGTTCAATCCCAATTTATGAGTGTAGATAAAGTAGTGTATGAAACTGCACATAACTAGGTATTAAAACATTCGTGTGAAAACAGGCGAGGTTTTTAAACACACACTCATGTTTAAATACCCCTCATTATACAACAGTTTCATAAACTACTATTTTGTGCGGGTGAAGTTGCGAGCTAGAAGTTAGTGGTATGATAAATTATTTCACCTTTGAAAAGTTTTAAGTACTTAACGTTGTATTCAAATTCATGAATACTGTATTTTTGAATATATTTTTATTTTTTATTATCATTCATGATTTCTCGTTAGATCATAACTCTAAATGTCTAAAACTCACCGGTTCACAAATATAAATAGCAAAAAATAAGCAGTACCTAAATTAAAGCGGCCGCTTGTTCATCCGTATCGTAAATAATTGAAACGGATTGGAGCTAGTTCTCGTCAGTACCTTACCAATCAGCTGCAGACACCTGCGCGGGCTGATCAATTAATTGATAACTTCCTGACCTATTTTTGTTTAGTCATTGAATATAGCCTATTGTGGAACTAACTTCGGGAAAGAAGAACACTCTTAGTTATTATGTTTAGCATCTTATTTTTATCTTTAAAGATAGACGTAAAAGAAACTAACGCAAATTTCATTATAAATCAATAAAAGCATTTAGAACATCTTTTTGTGTTTGACTGAAATATACGGTAAAATAATATTTGTTACGGTGGCAAATAACTCAATAAAACATACGCGGGTGCGGGTCCTGTGCCAGTCTGTCACAAATAAATATTTTTCTTTCTTTCTTTATACGACTGGCTGGCTGGCTCGTACCTTGGTCATAGAATAAGCATTGCCATATAAAGCGGCGATGCTGCCAGTCTTTTGGGCACAATACCTGTGGACAACGATGTGGAGGAATTTTTCGTCGCCATAATTTAGATAAGTTTATATTTTACATAGGACTTCATACTAATCTGTAAATTGCAAAGAAAAAAGGTAGAAACACGTTACCTTAAAGAGACCATTTAAGGTAAACGACCATCATCTGTCCACAAAAACCACATATACATTCTTCACAAATACTATAAACTGCCCGGCTGGCTTATAGGGATTGAAGTGGAAGCCATAGCGTCAACTAACAAGTTCGGGATCGATCCGGCAGTACGGCCTTTCCCGATAAAGCACGGCCAGGGTCACGAGGCCTGAAAGATCCCCTTTTAGGGTTCCGTGTTAAAACAAGGGACTTCAGAGCCACGTGTAGCCTTGGACCTTACAGTATTGAGACCTTGAGAGTATAATCAATCCTTTAGGTATCGTATTATAGAAATTGCTCGTTTTTTGTGATGTTGAACTAAAACTAAAAAGAGAGAAATAAAAATCTTTAACAAAAAAAATAAACCGACGAAAAGAAAAACACAAAAAAGTGCAAAATATCTTTCGTTTCGGAAGTCGATGTCGAAAAATTATATAACAAGAAGTAGTTTATTCTTTAGTGACATTTTTTGAAAAATATGTTGTTTTTTCAGTTATACTAGACCTGGACAAAAATATTGCCATGTATAACAAGAACACTTTGTAAAAATCATTCACTTAGCGTCTTTTACACCCTGATTTACCGTGATTCATTGCGCAGTCTATCAATTACGGCATCATCCAACATACGGTTACGTTGGATGACCCGCACCTTATCCGACAGACGTTAAATCTCAAGATTATTTACCGATTGCGAATTTCTATAAAGAATTTTAATAAAGAACCTGCTAATCAATTTGTTAATACCTCAAAGATTTTTATAAGGGGCCTTACCCTTAATACCTCGCTGACTCGTTCAAAATCTTTGCCCGTCATTTGTCCCAAGATTTCCAACGTTACGACAACAATGGTGTTACTTATATTTCATGTCAAAATACCGAGCAGTCGTGTTGAGCAGGAAGAATGAAAAGTGCGTCTACGTGTCAGAGAATCCGCAAGCTATTTTCAACTGTAATATATTTAGTTAAGGTAGAAAATTTATTAGTATTGTTAACATCTTTAACTGTAAGGTTGGTGTGCCTTCATTAGCTCCCATTATGGATAAAGGTAAAAATTCAAGGAAATCCATTAGCATTATCCGAGGGACAGAATTTGTAGAGTTTCCGTGGTTGTACTGGGTTGGAACTTGGAAGGCATTCACCTGCTTTTATTTTGGATAGATTTTATGTCGATGGCTGAACAAATCTGAGTGATCATTCTTTCTTTCTTTTTCGTGTGAGGATGTGGCCACCTTTGTGTGTTAGAGTGAATTAAGCCGCCTCTGGGAACCCCAAAAGCCTCTGACTCGGCTATTTCAAACTTACATTAACTATATAAGTCCAGGTTTCCTCAGGATGTATTCCTTCACCGTTGCCTGTGATGTCCCAGATAAACTTAGGAAGCGCATTATGAATTTGAAAAAGTCACATTGGTATTTGCCCGGATTTGAACGCATGACCTCAAGCGCGATAAGAGAGGTCTTAGCTACTGGGCCACCACGTCAACATGATAATAACCTGTTTATCCTGTCAATAATACTCATATCCTGTCCTAATATTATTCATTGTGCTTGGGAAGAGATTTTACTGTTGAAATGTTGAGGCAACGTTTATTTGGAGCTATCAGAGAATGTGTGTAGGTATTTATGGATTGTAACACAAGTTTAAGAATGTTATTTTATATTATGGGGCTTATTTACAAAATTAAACTTATTTGCAGGTTCTAAATTCAAATTCTCTTTAGAAAATGTAATCAGTCGCTAAACAGCGTCAATATAGGAGCACTCCGAATCAGATTACATAAAATCATAATTAGATAAATGTTTCATTATAGGTATTTCGCTCTTACTCAGCCATTAAATCTAGGATGAGAATTGGGTATTACGCTTAGGAGATTTTCTTTCTGGCTAGGTTTTTTGCCCTATCGTGGATCATTTAATAGAATCATTGAATCGACTGAACAGCAATTATATAATACAGATCTCATTACTAATCTTCCTATAGTTGGTACTGCAGAAATCTCAGCATCTCTTTATCCCAATTATTTTCCAGCAAGAAACAGTTCGTCATCGAGTATACTGCAAAGAGTAAGCGAGATAGGATGATGACAAACGTAAGCGAGTGAAAGATACAGTTATATAATGCTATCTTCACTTTCAACATTGACACAAAAATAACTACTGCGCAGGGTTTTGCAGCCAATTCAGAGACACAAAGATCCATTGTGAGTTATATGTCTGTTCATCGATCACAGCCAATTTGCTCTGAATCTATGTAAGTACTGAACTGATTCAGTTGGCATTTCGAACACATAATATGAGTTTCTGCGACCCAAACACGGAAACGTAACGTAAATAAATAAACTGTGGCTGTTGATGTGATTAAATGATGATTGATGGACTGATTTGTGTGATATTAAACCATATAAATGGCCTGAATTAGGACCTATGTTTTTTATTTTCACCACTTAAAATAGCCTGTAAATTTCTCTTCTCATACAGAGAAGGCAGGAGTATTAGTCATCATGCTTGCTCAATGCAGGTTGGTGATTTAAAACTTATATTAACTACACGTTTCCTCATAATATTTTCATTTACCATAGTCAGAGATCAAATATATAAAAATAGAAGTAAAAAACACTTTGGGTCTTGCCCGGATTTGAACCCACGACCTCAAGCACGAGAGGTGAGGTTTTAGCTACTAGGCCACCACGACATACAGTAACAAACACCAGTCAAAAATCTGGGGTGATTATTAATGACTGAAGGATGAACATGGATTGCAAGAGTGTCATTCGTCACGTCAGTAGAGATAAGATTGGGTGTCCATTAATTAAGTGTTTTGTTTGGGCTATAATAGTGAGATTGTGATGAAGTGATGATGATGGATGTCTTGTATAACCTGCTATGTCGATTGGCACAGTGGCTAAGTGATTGGTTTTCGAGTTATACAGAGTATAACTGAAATAACGGAAAGCCTGAAAAGGAGTCTTTGTACTTCTCATTATTATAAAAAACTTTTACTAAGGGACCAATTCTGAAATCGCTAAACAAATCTACTGCACAATTTATGTTTACATCACCCGCCAAAAAATACTGAAGACACACTGTCGGCTTTTTATCGGTTACATTTTGGGGAGTGTGCGATGGAATTGCATGAACTTATTCCTCCTAGCCCGTCCCATCATCGGACTACAAGACGTACGGCGATGCGTCATCGGTACATGGTGGACATGCTCCCATTCGCACCTAACGTTTTGGGAATACTTTTACTATGCGTAAAGCAAAGGAGTGGGATTCCCTGACAGAGTCTTTATTGCTTGATAGCTTCAAACTGGAAATCTTTAAGTCAAGAGCAAATAGGTTTTTTTCTAGGCAAGCGTGTTTCATCGTAGACCACATGATCGCTTACCATCAGGTAAGATAATGGTCAAGCGTGAGCCTATCAATAACATAAAAAAATGCCAATCACATCACAAATACTTGTGACCTAAAAGATAACGGACGTAAACATATATTCTTGGATACGAGACTGGTATCTCCCTATGAATCTGTACAGGAAAGCCGTGAACTGCAGTTTAAAGTATTGTTCTTTACCACTCATAAAAAGAGATACCCAACTCCTCAAACTAAATGTCTCCTCATCGTCCCAAAAATCTTTATCCTCCTGTCTACACAGATTCGTCAGTCATGTTACTATAAGCCAAGTCATGCTTAACTTATTTCCCATTTATTTTTCCAAGGGATCATAGCGTTGGGACACACAGGATTAAGGGCGCTATCACACCGGCGTCACTCGCTACGTCAGTCGACGTCAGGCGGTGTGAGTCAATATCTGTTTAAAAGGACAAAGGTCAAGGTGAGGGAGGGAGCCGTCACTCCATTGTGGTGCTGTACAGTCTTCAGATATGATGAAAGGTGTTTAAAACTTGACTTTGTATGTTAAGTTTGTGATATAGTGGCTGAAGAGTCGTAGAATCTCTTTTGTGAAGTTTCTGTGTAACAGAATGTATTTGATTTCAGTAAAAGGTTTTGTTAACGATGAGAATACTTTATTACTTGGTAAAAAGATGAACTTAATGAACTAAGCATTCTATCCAAATATAAAGTGAAAGTGAGTAAAACACATGATGTAAAAAAACGGCTAAGTGCGAGTCGATCTCGCGCACGAAGGGTTCCGTACTATAATCGCAAAAAACGGCAACAAAAATCACGTTTGTTGTATGGGAGCCCCACTTAAATATTTATTTTATTCTGTTTTTTATTATATTTGTTGTTATAGCGGCAACAGAAATAGATAATTTATGAAAATATCATCTAGCAGACTGACAGACAGACGGACAGTGGAGTCTTAGTAATAGGGTCCCGTTTTTACCCTTTGGGTAAGGAACCCTAAAAATACGAAGTTTCCATAGTTTGTCTGTTTCTATAGTGTTTTGTTTTTACCTGCACTTGTCTGTAATGTCATTCGTGATGGTGTCAATGAATCTCAAAAAATCGCAGCAGTTTAGCTTCAATCCGCTTATAATTCTCAGAGACGAGAAACCTTTTGATTATATCATACAGGCAGTAATTTAATCCAGTCTGCTGTTTCCCTTCGATCAGTGATTCTACAAATAAAAATAAAAAAATGAATCCCATCGGTCGCTTAAATCCGACTCCTGCATCCGAATGGCGTATTTCTCATTTTTTCGTACATTATGAACGGAATACGTACTTCAATTCGGATTCCTCATTATTTATTGGCATATTCCGGTTCGTATGTAAAGGATACGGACATTTTCTGAATGAGAATTGGTTTCGATGAAATCTGAAGTATCATATTACTTTTTGGTTAAATTGTTTGCTTGCCATTTTGGGCCAGGTTTTTTTAAGTATTATGCTTAAAAATAAATGCTTCTCAATTTCATGCTAAAAGTAAATTATACATAAATTATTATTTATTAATAAAATTTAATTTAAATACAAAATTAAAGCGTCGCCGGCAGCGACGATGATAAGAATAGGTATTTCTATGAGATATTAAAATCAAGGCCGTCATCGTTAAAACGAGCATACAGTTTATGAATTCTTAAACACTACTGTTTCTAATAAAAATACATACATTATTCGCTTACATATTCTTATATTAATATGTAATTAACTGAAAAGGGAGAAAATGCTCAAATTGCAAAAAATAAGTTAATTTAGAAAACAAAACGCGATTGCATAAGAAACGAACAAAAAAGTTGTTAACAAGAAGAAAATGCACGCTATACAGTCGGAGGAACAGTTGATCAGCCAGCTCGCGAATATGTACCTATCCTCCGACTGCACAGCATTTTTTCATTACATTTTATTTTGCTCTGATTTTATTTTACTTTATTTAATTGTAATTTTGAACAAATTTAATTGCAAATTTGACCTAATTTCATTTTGGTTTAATTTTAACTTTATGTTATTTTAATCTTATTGTGAACACGTTTTTATTTGTTTTTCTCTTCTAATGTAACCAAGTTTAGTGTCAACAAGGGGAGAAGACTCTGACTTCTGTAACCATTCTGTAACACAGGATTTTACCTAGCTTAGAAGTCTGGGATTCAATTATTTTGGTGTAAATATTTATTTGTCTATAAACATATTTGATTTTGATTTGATCTTTTTAGTTCATTTCTGTTTTTGATTTCAAGTTATCTTTTTTTATTTACAGCTTTTTAGTTATCATTATTTTTTCCAATTGCTTTTAAAAATATAAGTGGTATATATGTTTGTAATCACCTCTTAAAACCCTTATTTTGATGCCCCACTCAACGAGCTTAGAAAAAAAAATGGGGTCCCGCATGTTTATTTTTTTTAACGCCTATTTAAGAACACTTGGGCGAACAAGTGGCATCTAAAAATGTCTGAATTAATTAAATCCGTTTAGCGGTTTGAAAGATATGAAGTAATAAAGAATATTACATGCATACAAGATACGAAAATCCTTTCGTTGCAGGCGGGTAAAAACATTGTCTGCATCGCTGCCAACAGGAGCGCTTTAAAGTCAGGCCGAATGGCAAAGCTGATCTCTAGCCGAAAAAAAGACTATCTCTGGACTCTCGCTAACATGAGTAAACCAAATATTTGGCGATGCCGGAATCCTTTGGACAGCCATAGGATCCCGGCATCATCAAGCATTTTGTTTGATTTGGAAAAAATATTATTGCTTAGTTAAGCCGTGAGAACACACGGAACGCGAGAACAAAGCATCTGTAGATGTAGAGATGTTTGGGGAATGCTTTTGTCCAGTGGTGGACGTCTTTCAGCTAATAATAAAACACACAGACACTCATCTATTTTATTCACAAGTAAAATACCAAAATGTAAAAACTCCCGACACTTTTTTTTTTTTGCAACATAATTTATCTAATAGTAGACACACTTCAATCGACAATCTATTGAAAGAGTAATTATGACACAATATCTTGCGAAAACACTCCGATTCGAAGAGTAAACGCCCATAACTTTAGAACGGCTGAACCGACTTTCACCAAACATTGCTAAGAACGCTTTTGTAAAGTCACCTATACAACAAAAAAAAAACGAAACCGAAATCGGTTCATCCGTTTAGGAGCTATGATGCCACAGATAGATACACAAACACACACGTCTAACCTTTTCCGTCGGGGGTTAAAAACTGCCTATTTCAAAATAAATGTTCGCCCAGTTTGTAAGAACTTCCGATGACAATCAAATAACCGCTTTTCACTACAATTTCCAAATTGTAGTGTAGTCATATCCTAACAACATAGCCTAGTCCATGCCAATTTACTTTTTCATATGATATAGCCCAAGAGGGTAGTTCTGCCTGAATTTGCACGAAATATGTTAATATCGCCGCGCCCCTGGTTCGACATCTTTCGTAAACTAAGCTCTAGTTTACGAAAGATGTCCTTTGTCAAATGCGTTTTTGTTAAGCGGTATTTTGTTCAATTAACAAAGATGATTCTTGAATGTGTGAATGTATACCTACTTAACATAATTTATCGTCCCTATTTTTTTATGTTAATAAAAACTAAGGTTCTTAATACTAAATTACAATCTAGCTTTAATAGACTAATAAGCAATTTAACTCTAACTTATTATTATATTGTATGATGTTATGACTAAGAATAGTGTCAATTTGCACTTTTATATAGTTCAGTAGCACTTTCTTAGAGTCTCACATGTTAAAAACACTTGGTTCACGTGTTACATGTTTAGCACATTATTGTTACTATTATTTATTCACTTATTATACACTACACTAACTCAAATGGTTTAGTTCTCTTTAGCCTACGCACTATGTCTGTGTTATCTAGCAGCTGGATTGCTTCCACATTCACATGTCGATGAAGTCTGTGTTCGTGGGCTTCAGCAAAGTTTTGGATAACGGTGGTGACGAGTTTCATTTTAAGGTCGCGGTGAAGGTCGTCATTTCTGATGTACCATGGTGCATTAACAGCATCTCTGAGTACTTTATTTTGAAATTGTTGAATAATTTTAACATTGCTTTGTTTAGTACAGCCACATTGTTGGATACCATACGTCCAAATTGGCATAAGAATATGCTTGTAAATTGTAATTTTATTGTGTATTGATAGACAGGTTTTCCTTCCGAGTAGATAATACATATTTTTGTAGCGTATATCAAGTTCCTGTCTTTTCTTTTTGACGTGAGATTTCCAACGCAACTTGGTGTCAAGAGTTATGCCAAGGTATTTTGCTGTATTTGCATACGGCTCTTGCTTGCCGTTTATATAGACTGGGTGATAATCGCAGTGTTTATTAGTGAAGTCAATGTGAATCGATTTTGACTCATTCAGTTTGATCTTTCACTTTTGTGTCCAGTTGTAAACTTTGTTCACAGCTAGTTGAACTTTTTCTACTACTTCTTTGTAGTTTGAACCAGTAGCCATAATAGCAGTATCATCAGCAAAGGTCGCTATGGTGTTGTTTTCCAGCTCTGGGATATCACATGTGTATACCAAGTACAGGATTGGGCCTGACACACTTCCTTGTGGTACTCCGGCCTTAATAGTTTTTAGCTCAGAATATGCGTCCACTTGCCTTATCCTAAATATTCTGTTGCTTATATATGACTCTAGAATATCTGAAAATTGGGGGAGCATGCGTCAGAGTTTGTATATCAGACCCTCATGCCAAACTTTGTCGAAAGCTTGTGCCACATCTAGAAATATGGTGGCACAGACTTGCTTGTTTTCGAGCGTTTTTTCGATAATGTTTGTAATTCTGTGTACCTGGTCTATGGTAGAATGTTTTCCCTTGAAGCCAAATTGATGGTTCGGAATAAGGTCTTTCTCTTCTATTATTGGTTTTAGCAGTTTTAATAAGGGCTTGTCGAACAGTTTCGATAATACTGGCAGCAGGGAAATGGGTCTATAAGATGATGCTTCATGGGGTGGCTTCCCAGGCTTAGCAATCATAATAACTTCAGCAACTTTCAATTTCTCAGGTACATGTTTTAGCATAAATGCAGCGTTAATAAGTCTGGTCAGCTTAACTATGGCTTTGCACGGGAGGTGTTTTAGTATTTCTCCTGTTATGAGATCATAACCCGGGGATTTATTCGAGCTTATGTTGTTTTTAATTTCTCTCAGAACTTCTTTAGGAGTTACAAGCCGAATTCTTTGGTGTTGTGATACATTTGCACTCTCAGGTGTTTTTATGGAACTTTCATTGGGTTGAAAAGTATCTTCTAAGTATTGGGCAAAACTTACCGCTTTTTGTTCATTGCTTATGGTCCATATTCCATCGGTGTTTCTTATGGGAGGTATTTGCATAACCGGCCTTTTTAGTTTTCTTGTAGCTTTCCAAAGAGAGTAATCCGTTGATTGGTCGTTACCACTGCCTAAAATAAACAATCCTTCTTCTTTATCTCACTTCAGACCCATATCCATACTTCCTTTCCTCTCGAAAGTTCTTGAGCACATAGTGCATGGTCAAATTTACAGATTCCTTTCATCTAATTCTCTTATGTGTCCTTTTCAATCTGGCTTCCGTAGAGGTCACAGTACTGTAACTGCAATTCTGAAGGTAACTGACGACATCCGCTGGGCTATGGAGAATAAATCTCTCACAGTGTTAGTCCTGCTTGACTTCAGTTGTGCGTTTAATTCAGTGGACTTCGACATTCTGCTTGGGGTTCTTCAGTCTGTTAACTTTTCTTCCTCTGCATTAGCCTGGTTTGATCGCTCGCAGTGTATTCGTCTTGATGAGATATTCTCTGATTGGTGTGATCTCACTGCTGGTGTTCCTCAGGGTGGCGTTCTCTCTCCTCTTCATTTCTCTATCTTCATAAACATTGTTACCAAGGTTATCACCTCCAACTACCATCTTTACGCAGACGATTTGCAGCTTTACCGACACTTCTTGCTTGCAGACGTGGACTTGGCTATCGACGCCATGAATCGTGACCTGGAGAGTATAAGTAAATGGGCTAAGTCCTACGGACTACAAATCAACCCATCCAAGTCCAAGGCTATGATAATAGGCGGTGAATACTATCGCATGCGCTTGACATATCCACCATGACGCCTTTATCTCTTGACGGTTCGACCATCGCTTACACCGATACTGCTAAGAACCTTGGTGTCTTAAGGGCAGGTAGCCGACTTTACATCTCTTTGATTCATTATAAAACAAACAAATAGTGATTTTTTAAATACCAAAAAAATATATATTGTAGTTCACTACAATATATATAGTCACTTTCGTTTCACTAGTCCTTTTCGTTTCTGAGACTCAAAACATGATATCAAAAACTTCACTAGATCAAAAAAAATCGGAAGAGGAGGCTGAATCGATGTTTTCTTGATGATTTATATTATTTTTCTTGAAGATTATTAAATATTTACTCCCAAAAAACATATCTAAAATAGTTAACAACATATAGAACTTTATTCTCAGAGTAGAATTTATAAAATAGTTTAATTGTTTTAATAATAAATTTATATATAACACAGCGGCCGTCATACGGCTCTTCAGTCGCCCGCGAGGCACCTATGCTAGTTTTATTCGTGCTGGACTTCTCGCTAATCTATCGAGCGATTTATTATGAGACCACAGTGTAACAAAATCAGTAGGTTAGGAAAGTTTTTTAACAGACTTCAAAGAAGATCGAAATATACGTCATGGGTGTATTTTATTTTGTTTCTTTGGGTTATCAGAAAAAAATAAAAAAAATATTGCGAATATTAGTCAAAATAAAAATTCAAAATAGCGCCAACCGAAATTTTTGATATGATTGTCATGGGTGTCATTTTTATGGTTTTTGGGGTCGATAAATGCTAATATGGGGTCAAAATGAAAACTCAAAATGGCGCCGACCTAAATTTCTGAAACTTTCGTCATGGGTGTCACTTTCATGGTTTTTGGGGTCCCTAGATACGAATTTGGGGTCAAAATGAAAACACAAAATGGCGCCAACCATAATTTCTGGAACTTTCATCATGGGTGTCATTTTCATGGTTTTTGGGGTCGATAAATGCTAATATAGTGTCAAAATGAAAATACAAGATGGCGCCGACCAAAATTTCTGAAACTTTCGTCATGGGTGTCACTTTCATGGTTTTTGGGGTCGCTAGATACGAATTTGGGGTCAAAATGAAAACACAAAATATCGCCAACCATAATTTCTGGAACTTTCATCATGGGTGTCATTTTCATGGTTTTTGGGGTCGATAAATGCTAATATAGTGTCAAAATGAAAATACAAGATGGCGCCGACCAAAATTTCTGACATTTTCGTCTGACACTTTCATGGTTTTTGGGGTCGATAAATGCTAATATGGGGTCAAAATGAAAACTCAAAATGGCGCCGACCTAAATTTCTGAAACTTTCATCATGGGTGTCATTTTCATGGTTTTTGGGGTCGATAAATGCTAATATAGTGTCAAAATGAAAATACAAGATGGCGCCGACCAAAATTAACTTTCGTCATGGGTGTCACTTTCATGGTTTTTGGCGTAGCTAGATACGAAATTGGGGTCAAAATGAAAACACAAAATGGCGCCGACCAAAATTTCTGAAACTTTCGTTATGGGTGTCATTTTCATGGTTTTTGGGGTCGAGAAATGCTAATATGGGGTCAAAATGAAAACACAAAATGGCGCCGACCAAAATTTCTGAAACTTTCATCATGGGTGTCATTTTCATGGTTTTTGGGATCGATAAATGCTAATATAGTGTCAAAATGAAAATACAAGATGGCGCCGACCAAAATTTCTGAAACTATCGCCATGGGTGTCACTTTCATGGTTTTTGGGGTCGCTAGATACGAATTTAGGGTCAATATGAAAATACAAGATGGCGCCGAAAATGACACCCATAACGAAAGTTTCAAAACTTTCGGTCGGCGCCATCTTGGAATTTTATTATGACCACAAATTCGTATTTAGCGACCCCGAAAATCCTGAAAATGACACCCATGACGAAAGTTTGAAATATTTCGGTCGGTGCCATTTTGGAATTTTATTTTGACCACAAATTCACAATTAGTGACTCCGAAAACCCCGTAAATGACACCCATGACGAAAGTTTCAAAACTTTTAGTTGGCGCCATCTTTGAATTTTATTTTGACCACAAATTCGTATTTAGCGACCCCGAAAACCCTGAAAATGACACCCATGACGAAAGTTTCAAAACTTTCAGTCGGCGCCATCTTGGAATTTTATTTTTACCACAAATTCGTATTTAGCGACCCCGAAAATCCTGAAAATGACACCCATGACGAAAGTTTGAAATATTTCGGTCGGTGCCATTTTGGAATTTTATTTTGACCACAAATTCATAATTAGTGACTACGAAAACCGCGTAAATGACACCCATGACGAAAGTTTCAAAACTTTTAGTCGGCGCCATCTTTGAATTTTATTTTGACCACAAATTCGTATTTAGCGACCCCGAAAACCCTGAAAATGACACCCATGACGAAAGTTTCAAAACTTGGTCGGCGCCATCTCGGAATTTTATTTTGACCACAAATTCGCAATTAGCGACCTCGAAAATCCTGAAAATGACACCCATGACGAAACTTTCAGAAATTTCGGTTGGCGTCATCTTATATTTTCATTTTACCACGTATTCACAATTACCCACCACGAAAACTATGAAAATTACACCCATAACGAACGTTTCAAAAATTAGGGTCGGCATCATTTTGGAATTTTATTTTGACCACAAATTCGCTTTCAGCGACCACAAAAACCATAAAAATGACACCCATGACTAAAATTTTGGCAATTTCGATCAGTGCCATCTTGGATTTTGATTCAACAACAATTTTTTTTTTTCTTTTTGCTTCTTTTTAGTCCGTCCGTTTATGTTTTTAAAAACATAAATAGGTAGTCAAATTTTTTTAAAACTAAGGTACACACTATAAGTTATTATTTATTTACCACGCATTGTAACTCTCGTATTTTAGTAACTTTTAAAAGCAATAGTAAAATAAACCTTCTCTACACACCTTTACTGTGGCTTTTTTGCCGACTTTACGCATACGCGAGCGCGCCGCTCGCTTCGCGGTAACAGTGGCGCGATAAATACCTACTTCGGAGGGAAAAGCTAGCCTTAATAGACAGTAATCTCTCTTGGCGAGCTCAAGTAAATGAGATAGGTCGTAAGGTGCACTTTTCCTTTCACTCGTTAAAATCCCTTCAAAACCTCTTGCCCTTTAAAACTAAAATCTATCTAGCTCAAACTTCAATTCAGCTGATCATCGATTACGCTGATGCCTGCTATCTGGATGTCACGGAGGAACTCTTAAATAAGCTTGAGCGCTTGCAAAACTTGTGAATCCGTTTTGTTTTTGGTCTTAGGAAATACGACCATGTCTCTCAGTTCCGCAAGGATCTCAAGTGGCTCCCTATCCGCCTTCGCAGAAACATTCGAGTATTATTTCTCCTCTTCAATATCCTGTTTAATCCTTCGTACCCTGAATATTTGCGCGATCGCTTCTCCTTTACTCGCCCTGCCGATGTCCTGTTTAGATCCCACCTTAAGCATCACCTAAACTTCCCATCCCATAGTACTAATTTCTATTCCCACTCCTTCTCTGTTCATGCAGTACGACTGTGGAACTCCCTTCCACCTAAAATTCGTGATTCACAAAATGTATATCTATTTAAGAAACAGGTCAAAGATATACGAGTACATTACCTCTCCACCATATAGTAATTATTATATATTATTAAATATGTATTTTTATTTTCTATATATTTAGTTAAGGTATGTGTTATTTATATATAATTAGTTAAGTTATATAGTTGTTAGTCTATTGTATGTTTCCTTATTTCCTTATACACACTGTGTCTTCGTATATCATCCAACTTTCCTGTCGCAGGTCTGCTGGAAGAAATTCCTAATGAAATAAGCAGTAACTTTTTGCTCTTCTATCTGTATTATTTATTTTATCTGTTAAGTGTTTTGTGTGTACATAAATAAATAAATAGGTTATGTCCCGTTGGTCTTGTGATCGCAAATACTGCTGCTGAGCGTGGGGTCCTAGGTTTGATTCTTAAGTCGATATAGTGTTATTGGGGCACTCATCAGTAGCAGCCTGGATTGAGGATGTTTGTTGGAAACTCCAAAAAGAGTTTCCAGACATTGAACCTGGGTCTGAACTCTCTCCAGCCTTGTCGGATTGCTGTTTTGTAGGACTATTGAGGGTATAATAATAGAGAGAAGGACTCTTGTGTGCTATAATATCTCCAGCGTACTTGACTATTCTCCGTTGGGATTGGCAACCGTGACCGAAATTAGGGCGGGAAGAAATTATTATTAATACATTCTTATCATCATTATTTCAGGCAAAATAGTTCCACTGCTGAACAGAGGCCTGCCCCAAGATTCGCCACATTGACCGACCCTGTGCGTCTCGCATCCAATGGATTCCCGCAACCTCAACCAATTCATTGGTCCAACTAGAGGGAGGCCTTCCAACGCATCTTCCGATACTTAGTCGCCACTCCGTCACATCGACCATCTGTTTTGCAAGCAGTGTGCCCTGCCCACTACCACAAGTTTCTCATTCACAGTACATACCTACCTTTTATCCCCTATGTTACTGACGCTTGCTATTTATTCGTAATATATTGACGTAATAATTTGCGACACACGGATGCTCCTCAAGTTAAAGGGGAATACTTACAAGTCCGTGATTAGACCTGTCGTACTGTTTTTGTTTTTGTAATTTAGAATTTTGGGCTATCAAAAAGATGGATGAAAAGAGATTGCATGTAACAGAGATGAGAATATTGAGATGGATGTGCGGCGTGACGAGAATGGATGAAGTGAGAAAAGAGTTTATTAGAAGAAGTTTGAAAGTGGCGCCATTCAAAGAAAGGTTGAAAGGAAACCGTTTGTCCTGCCGGGCGAGCACGCCCTCTGTGAGCTGGCTGTTCTGTGGCTTCGTCATGCATTTTATCACGGTTTTTACTCCCAAACTGTGATAAAAATGTGTGACTGAAGCCTGTCACAGTAGGCCTGCTCGCCCGCCAGGTATGGTCATGTGATGAGGAGGGATGACACGCATGTTACAAAAAGAGTTATGAATAAAAATGTGGATGGATGGAGAGGGCAAGCACGGCCAAAGAAAAGATGGATGGACTGTGTGAGGAGTGATATTAAAGAAAAAGGAGTCAGTGATGGTGTGACGGAGGACAGGACGGTATGGAAATAGAAAACGTGTTGCGCTGACCCCAAGTAACATGGGTGTTAAATGCAGGTCTTCGGGTCCCAAGCCAGGAGATAAATACCGAGGCCCATAGCGGCGTTGGGACTCCTGGACCCTTTCTGAACCTGTATCCCACGAAACTGCCGCAACGCAGCAGTGGAAAGCTAGGGGGTTCGCTCCTTATTGAGAGATATACTGGTTCCTACTACTAACTTACTTTATATTCACTTACCTGGTATTCCTGCGGAAGGCTCCTGGGGGTCGATCAATATCGTGCCGTGCCGGGAGATTGGGGATAGGAGAATATATACAATATTAGGACAACAAGGGATAGACTGACGGCCGTCTGGACCGAAGGCTCCGGCATCCACCAGACAGAACACGTTTCCCGAAAAAGCACTTCGCTGTGCATGAAATACATTAAAACCGACCTCGCGGGCGCCCCACAAACCGATTGCGAACGGCGGGCGCAATTAGCAATTACAAATGGGCGAAACACATCTCGATCCGACACGTTTCGACAAGAATCCGAATTCACCGTGTGCTCACAACAAATTTTCTTTTTCGACTCTCCGAAGTGTCAGCTGTCAATCCAAACTGTCAAATCGTTGACAGCTAACTGACATGGTGTTGCAATAATAAAATATCAAATAGTGAACAAAACGTTTGGTTCAGAACAATGGGACAAAGGCAGGAAGATGATGACGATGATATTGACGTAATATATAACTCGACAGGTAAGCAGGGTTTCCTGTATATAATGTATACTAAGTATCAGTACTTAAGCTGTTGAAGTGGTCGCTTGCCGCCTTCGCTTGATTCTTATCTTTTAATTACAATTTGATAAACTGGCGTAACGTGGTTACAGTATCGTTTGGGGTTGAGGTATGGAATTAGCTCATTATTCATTTGATTAAATGGAACTAGCAGTCACAGCTTAATCTTTACTTATATTACAAAGCGGTAAAATCGTATGTTTGTTTGAAGTGAAAACTCTCTGGCATATCTAATTCGATTCGATTGCTTCGCTTATGTTCATACACACCCGTCAGTTGCGAGTACTACGCATACGACTTTTTCAAAGAACATCACCAATAAGGTCAGTGTATATCCTTTTATGGTAATCCCTCTCAGCAGCAGACAGTTAAGTACCTATCAATATCTAATATCACAAAGCAATACCGTCCTAACTAAACAATGACTGTACGAGCAAACCCGTACATATCAATAGTATCATTTTTATGCCGACATCGACGCGCAGCGAATGAATAAAAATCACACATTAGAGTAAAAGTAGTAGTTGCATAGCATTGTTGTTGGGTTGACTCATTCGCCGCGGGTCGATCATATATCAGTTTTTCGGGTGTTTATATCAATACATTATTTGCAATTAAATCAGTTTATCATTTAAATGTACCTTACCCGTACATTTTTGGTCCTTCGAGTCGGATGTCGCGTGTGTACAGCACAGTGTAGCAATCAAGTACTGTAAAGTATTTCACTAGTGACGTCAAACGAACTAGCAGTGAGGGTGTTTTGTACTGCCAGCAAGAGTGCAGTACATAGCAGCAGCAACAGCAATCAGCAGGGATCAACAGGGATCCGCATTTCGTGAGCAACAAGTAAGATCGTTTCATTTATTATCATTTCCATCAACAATATGTCTTCAATGGAGGACGTTCTCGCCCAACAACAGCAGCTACTCAATCAGATAGAGCAAGTTTACACCAACTTCAAAAAGGATGGCTCCGATCGCAAAACCTCGGACTACATACGCCGAAGGTTAGAGAATTTGGATGCATGCTGGCAAGAGTATCAATCGAATCATATAAGATTGTGTAGCATCGAATATGCCAGATCGCATACTTACTTCACTTCGAAGCAATTTGACACTGTGAAGGAGAGATATGAGAAAATCAGAGCGGTTATTCAGAATCATCCGCCAACAGAGGAAAGACCATCAACACCGCTTCTAAAGCCTGCTACTCCTTTAGCTACCTCAAGCACCGTACAGCAAACTTCGGGTCAATCTTTAAAGTCTCAGGGATCAAACAGCAAGACCGATGAGATGATGAGGAAACAGATGACCAACTTCAAGGCTTTTGAACATACTGTTTCAAGTATCGACATGGATACTGTAACGGAGAAATGGGAATTCGATCATCTGTTGAGTATGGTAATGTCTCGCTGGGCGAAGATTGACACTCAGCACTGAGACTTAGACAGTGAGCTGGGAGACCGAAATCAAGAGTATCATCGTATGTACCTCAAATACGAAAACACATACAATGCTGCTATCAAAGCAATAAACAAGAAGATGTCGTCCATTTAACATAGAGAGCATACTACGCCAAAAATAGAAATACCACATTCAGCGGTAATTACCATCAGTGGACATCTTTTAAGGATCTCTTCACAGAAGCAGTTCATAGCAACCCATCATTATCTGGAGCTCAGAAGATGCAGTTCCTCAAATCGAAAGTAAAAGGTGAAGCAGAGCGTCTCATACAGCATCTTCCGATCAGCTCGGACAACTACATCATAAGTTGGGACATCTTGAGCCATCGTTATGACAACAAAAGGATGATATTTACATCGCATATTAACATTTTATTAAATATGCCCATTTCACAGCAAGCATCAATTAATCATATCAAACGAATCCATGATACTGCACTTGAAACGATGAACGCCATACAGACTCTCGGCGTAGACGTGAAGTCATGGGATCCGTTGATCGTGCACATCCTGTGTCAGAAATTGGATTCAGACACGTTCAGCGAATACAACGCAGCTATCAAACAACCTCGAGAATTACTCGAATTGAATGAATTTCTAGCCTTTCTAGAGGGAAAGTTCACGAGCATGGAAGCAAGTAGAAGAAAACAGGAGATCAATCATCAAAAACCCTTTTCTTCGAACACCAATAAACCATCAGAATCAAAACATTATCATTTCAAGCAGTCATATTCAAGCAACAAGGCTATTTCGCAATCACCAAGTTACAGGAAATTGCAAAACAATCGGCCAAACTGTCCAGTCTGCAATGATGCCCATGCAATATTTTTATGCAAACAATTTGCTGACTTTTCCCCAATGAAGAAAAAGCAATGTGTTACTAACTTGAATTATTGTCAAAACTGCTTATATGATCATAGAGGAAAAGAATGCTTATCAAAAAAGCGTTGCCTCGAATGCAATGAATTTCACAACACATTGCTTCATGAATCGTATTCAAAGGAATTATCAAAACATGGAAGTAATTCGACGCATTCTACACAGCAAAACAACATCCGTTATAATCAGGAACGTGCAAATCAAGGCAACACGCACGTGACACAACAATATAATAATATGATGCAAGAAACTTTGCTTTCAACTGCACTGCTAAAGGTTCAGAAAGCAGATGGCACATATCTGATCCTGCGAGCACTTATTGATCAGGGCTCACAAATGTCTCTCATCACAGAAAACGCTGCTCAGCAATTAGGTTTGAAGCGTTCCAGGTGTGACGGCATTATCACAGGCATAGGGCAAATAGAAAACAGTTGCAAAGGAATTATCAACCTGAACTGTATGTCAAACTCAAAAATCAGACTATATCAATTTAATATCGATGTTTACATCATGAATAACCTAACAAAACATTTACCATCATACTCATTCCCGAAAATAGTATGCAAATTTCTGGATAATTTAGAATTAGCAGATCCTGAGTACAACATCAGCCGACCCATAGACATTTTATTGGGTGCGGACGTATATTCGAATATTCTTTTAACGGGCATGTGCAGATTAAGCGAATCACTTCCGCTTGTTCAAGAAACGTATCTGGGTTGGATATTATGTGGAAATATCAAAACTAAACTAATATGCAACGTCGTGCAATTTGATTTGGATAGTATAAAGCAATTCTGGGAGATGGAAGATGTTATAGAAGAAAAATCACTATCATCAGAAGATCAAGAGTGCATTCAGTACTACAAAGCAACAACAAATCGTTTGGAAGACGGAAAATACCAAGTGAGGCTTCCACTTATACCACAATTTGAGGAGAAATTGGGGCAGTCCAAAAATAAGGCTGTTGCTCAATTCATACATTTAGAAAAGAAATTGCATAAAAACAATTCTTTATTCAACGCATACAAGTCATTCATTACCGAATACAAAAACTTAGGTCACATGAAACCTTCACCTCGCAACCAGACACTGGAATGCTTCCTACCGCATCATTGCGTATTGCGCGAAGAAAGTGCAACGACTGCATTGCACTCAAAGGTTTCCATACATGAGACTGAAACGGATTTGAGAACCCGTTGGCAGTTGACACAAAAAATTGTACAGGATCTCTGGAAAAAATGGAGGAATGAGTACCTAGTACAAATAACAGAAAGAAGTAAGTGGAGACAAGCTACAAGCAACCTCAATGTTGATGATATTGTCATGATTCATGATGACAATCTTCCGCCGGGAAAATGGCTGATGGGCAGAGTCATCGAACTACATCCCGGTTCCGACGGCAAAGTTCGCGTGGTTACAGTGAAAACCAAAAACGGAACACTTAAACGTCCTATCACAAAATTATCAAAACTCCCAGTTAACAATGAAACCTCGCAAATCAAGCAAGCAAATACCGCGCGGTTGGGAGTTTCTAACATAAATAAGCGCTCTCAAACAAGGAAAGGAGGCACTCGTTACAATATAGCTGCAGTATTTGCAGCAATCATGTTATTCTTTAGTATCATAACAACTTCCCAATGCGCATGTTACGTATGCCTAGGAATCTGCTGACATTGCGGACAATATACATACATAGACCTTGATGACAGTGCAGTTACCGCGAAGTCAACGCACGTAGCTAGACTTTCGCTGACACAGAAACGTACGGAGCATAAACATAGGAAGTTGCTGACTGTGCAATTACCTTGGAACCGATCCAGCCATGACGTCAAGGAATCGATCAATGCCGAACTAATATTTAAGAGCATCTCTCGTAAGAAAGAAGCATTCCATATTCCTACATCGTGTAGGATGGATTCTCGTAGGCTAGTTAGTTTTAGTTAGTCTATTTAAATATTGTAACCATTCCATGTCCTAACATCGGCTTGGAATGGACATTCGTAGGTTAACTAGTTGTAGTTAGTAGTTGTAACCATTCCATGATCCAACCTCGACTTGGAATGGACTCTTCTAGGATAATTAATTATAATTAACTTTAATAATTAAAAGTTTAGAATCATTTCGGGTTTCTTTCCACTCTCCCGGCTGTGGTAAACGTAATTGGCGCAGTCGGTAGGATTTCCGCGGGAGACGTCGGGACACATCACACATCGATAATCACGTCTCGTGTCACCCGGGTGGCTATCAAGCACCGTTCCGGATATCCTGAACATACGGACCTGCTGCAGACCGAGAGAAGAATCTGGAAATCGATTCGCAGAGAGGAACCGGAAATGAAATAGCTGTAAGTACATTTGAATTATTCTCGTGTTGCTCCCTCCTAAATCCTAACCTTCAGGGTTTACCATCCCAGGAACTCGAGTGCGCGGGGACCTGCATCACGTCAGGCCCACCGACGAACTGTAGATATTAGTAGAAATATATTTTTAGATAAGCTAGAGTTAGGCAACTTGGTTAGTTTAGATATGGATCAGCACAGCCAAATACCATTTCTAAGGCACTTCGCCTTGGCCTTGCTTTTCATAGTAACTCTAACGTGTTTGCGCGGTTTATTAAAATCCTTGATTCATCATCCAAGTGTTGCACGCGAAAGCGAATTTTCTAACTTGTGACCATTAAACAGAATTCTTAATAAGATTTCTGGAACCACTTTGTGTACCAGTAACTCTAATGGGGTACCAGAGAGTTGGTTGGGCAGTCGAACCACCCTGATTAACAACTTTTCAGACCAGCACCATAATTTCAAGGAGCCGGTATCTAATTGACAGCTCCCGTAGGTCCAAATCCTTCGTTTTTAAATTTTCATTTTATTTCTGCTCCCAAGAATAGTTACGACCTATAAAGATTATCATCATCAGCTTCTTTTAATGTTCCCTCTGTGATAGGCAATGGACCGTAATTCATCACACGAGCCCAGCGTGGCTTGGTAAAGATTATCCGTAGTACCTAAAAACACGCATAGGCCCTTATCCTATCCTTCCCAGTCCTAGCAACCAACGAGTTGACATTCACTTACATGGAGGCTGAATGCCCGAAGTCAAACTGGTGCGAGAAGGAAGTTACCCACCAGATCCGCACCAAATCTGATTGCATCCAGAAGTCGATCACCAATCAAGTTCTGCGGGACTCCTGCCATCCCACTACAGTTATCCTGATGAAGAAAACTATGAAGAAACTCGATGACCAACACCACGTCCTGTAATTCCCTCAGCAAACGAAAGTACAAATTATCTGTCACCAACAAGACTACACACCGCTCCAAGGAAGTTATTTCGTTACAACTCCCGATGGATGTCGACTGAAATCTGAAGAGTTCACCATAGCAGATGCCGACGATGAAATCAAAGGCCAACCTCGCAAAATCATGAGGATACCCTTCGATTCTGGACAACGAGCTACGTCAACTACTCACATCAATTTGTACTCCGTGGATCTTAAGGGACTAGTGCAAATGGGCAACGCGCAAAAGAACACCTGTCATACCACAAGAACCAGCAGTCTCCTACCGTAATCCTGAAAAAAAAAACTCGGATCCCGAGAAGACTCCGGCAACTTTTTCACTCAATGTGCTAAAATAGTTGCCGTTCTAAGGGTGGAGGTGTTACGTATGCCTAGGAATCTGCTGACATTGCGGACAATATACATACATAGACCTTGATGACAGTGCAGTTACCGCGAAGTCAACGCACGTAGCTAGACTTTTGCTGACACAGAAACGTACGGAGCATAAACATAGGAAGTTGCTGACTGTGCAATTACCTTGGAACCGATCCAGCCATGACGTCAAGGAATCGATCAATGCCGAACTAATATTTAAGAGCATCTCTCGTAAGAAAGAAGCATTCCATATTCCTACATCGTGTAGGATGGATTCTCGTAGGCTAGTTAGTTTTAGTTAGTCTATTTAAATATTGTAACCATTCCATGTCCTAACATCGGCTTGGAATGGACATTCGTAGGTTAACTAGTTGTAGTTAGTAGTTGTAACCATTCCATGATCCAACCTCGACTTGGAATGGACTCTTCTAGGATAATTAATTATAATTAACTTTAATAATTAAAAGTTTAGAATCATTTCGGGTTTCTTTCCACTCTCCCGGCTGTGGTAAACGTAATTCGCACTTAACGTCACACAATTCAGAAATAATCAACATATTTACTTCGACAAACTAACAAACATGCAGATCATACGCGACGACTGGAAATTAATCATATATTACGATTTAGATCCTTATTGGGAAGGAATTACCGCACTTAACAAAAGTATAATGGCCCTGGAACAAACATGCAGTACGATCCAAGAGCAAACATATTGTGACATAATATTATTGCAACTACGTCATGGGTACAATGAACTCGATTACAATAATCATATGTTACTCAGTCAGCATTTTGCAAAGCAAGCGAACAGGTGGCGGCGAGGTCTTATCGACGGTGTCGGTTACATAGCAAATGGCCTCTTCGGTGTATTGGACGCTCGATTCGCAGAACAATACGAGAAAGATATCACTC
The DNA here is from genome assembly GCA_964057195.1 of Orthosia cruda. Lineage (NCBI taxonomy): Eukaryota > Metazoa > Arthropoda > Insecta > Lepidoptera > Noctuidae > Orthosia > Orthosia cruda. The sequence continues at coordinate 56,838,428 of OZ059826.1, read as the reverse complement.
TTCTTCGTAAAAATCAAAAGCATATTGTATCATATTGGCAAAATCCAACTTCGGTCATAGAAGCAGAATTCAGTCTCTTAAAGAGGACGGAGGCTACAATGCATAAACAACATAAAATGATTCATCAGCAGTTTGCAAACATCGAAAATACATTAGAAGTATTAAAGGCTGCAACTCAAAACATTTCGAGAGTAAGTGAAGTTTCTATGGGAGCTGTGGTCGCCAGCAATCTATTACGCGACTTGAAAGATTTACAGAATGCTTTAGTGGACACAATCACAGACATCTATCATGGTCGATTTAATCCACATTTAATAACAGCAGAACTGCGCAAGATCTGCATGAATGTTTTCTACAGGTAACGTGACGTCATTAGACAAATGACTAGCAATAATGCTCAGCTGATCCTGTAATTGTTCTGCTGTTATTAAATGTGGATTAAATCGACCATGATAGATGTCTGTCACCTTTGAAACATTCTGTGACACCTATGAAATATTCAAGCTTATACCAATTCCTACAGAGAAACCCAACGACACAATGCTTTCAATTAAACCAGTGTCAAATTTCATAGCTGTGAACCTGAAAAAGGATACATACATTATGATAACAGAAAATATCATAGATTCATGTCTAGTGACAAATGTACATCTGTGCTATATTCATTCTCCTATCTATAAATTAAGCAGAGATAAAGACTTCTGCCAATCAAAGTCATCAGCGTGTGAAGTCAACGTCGATCCCTGTAAAAATCTATGGATGGAAAGCCATTCTATCAACAATTATATCTATTTTTGCTGCGGTCAATGTAACCTACGAACAGTATGTGGAGATCAAGTTACCGCGCATCAGCTGACTCACTCCGGACTTATAACTATAGATTACGGCTGCATAATCAAATCAGATAATTTTGAAGTAATTGCGCATCAACAAAGAAAGAGCGATGTTAGTATTAGTGCTAACCTATACTCACCAGTCATTGCATCCATAAACCACGTTATAAACGTGTCTATTCCTCAAGATGTCTTGAACGACTCGAGCATAGAGAGCGATCGAGAGCTTAATACGATTGAGGAAAAAATCAGAATCATGAAAGAGAGTGGATTGTTATTTGACAATCTGTCATCTCATGACATTCACCATTACACCGCTATCTACTCTACGATCGGCGTGGTAGCAGCATGTCTCGGAGTGTTCGCGTGGCGGCGCGCGCGCACGCGCTGCGCCCCCGCACCAGCGCCGGCGATGCCCGCAGCAGCTGGCGTGCCCGGCGGCGGCGCATGCCCGGCCACGCAACGTGCGTGTGTTGGTGATAGTGTAGTGTACCAGTGTGACAATGAAAGGGTGAAGGTGGTAACAAGTGCGCGAGTGTTAAATAAAGCCACCTCCCCTATGTTAGGTTCTTACACAAGCATTTCAAATTTGTGAACAGTGTGTTAACATAGAGACACTAAGAAATTAGATTAATATCAAATCATTTATTATAATTATTTGTTTCTTCTCACATTGTCTTTATATCTTTCCTCGGGGAGCATGTACGAGCAAACCCGTACATATCAATAGTATCATTTTTATGCCGACATCGACGCGCAGCGAATGAATAAAAATCACACATTAGAGTAAAAGTAGTAGTTGCATAGCATTGTTGTTGGGTTGACTCATTCGCCGCGGGTCGATCATATATCAGTTTTTCGGGTGTTTATATCAATACATTATTTGCAATTAAATCAGTTTATCATTTAAATGTACCTTACCCGTACAATGACTACTAAAACAATACTCAAAAACACAAAACAATTATTGCCTCACAATACAAAATTCGAACAATCCAGCCATTCTCTGTAGCGCCATCAAGTAATGCGCTTGAATAGCGTTCATTGCGCTTTAGCTTACTGCAGCGCTGCACGCGTAATATATTCGGCAGAACACGCTAATGCCCGTATTTAGAGACGGGATAGAAACATTCAGCTCAGAATTAAGCCTGTGTGTTGTTGAAGAGGATATTATACGCATATTATTAGTCTGAAGAGAGGAAATCCTTGTTTGTGGAAATTGAAAAGTCGAAAAATCTTGCTAGTAGACGTTTGGTTTCATATCAAGAGTTTGAATATAAAATTGTTGCTACATTAACTGGATCTGGATAACCATGGGACAAAATGATATATTTTTTTATTTTTAACATCGTCAAACAGTGGAGTAATCGCCAGACTACGTTTGTATGATCGACTAGTGCAACTTTAAGTCAATGATAGCCCATTCGAGCCAATAAATTAAAAAGTAAAGTTCCTTTATGAAACAGTTTTTTAAAAATCGAAGGAAATTGTTGCACTGTAATGGTGTTTTTTTTAATTTTGCCTATCCACGACATAACAGTAGGTGTTTATACAATATTTTTTGAATTCATAATATGTGGAATATTACGTTGTGAGTTTAGATAAAAGTCTGTTCTAAAATCCTGTGGTGGTACTAAAAAGAGCCCAAATTATGAGAAAGAATGGGACAGCGTATACATCGGTCACTTTAGTACTCCACTATTCTTTTTTTAAGACTTTTGCTCATTGCCCAAAAACTGCATTTTTTTAATTAGTTCACTTTAATTTTGAGGATGTGGTTTGAAATAAGGACTTTTAAGAGGGCCTTTTGCAGACTGATTACCCTAACAATAAGATAAGATAGGTAGTTCTGATTTGACTGCTTAAGTTGCGCTGGACATACAATTTTGCTTCAGCAACTTTTTGCTTGGGTCACGTAAGCTACATGCACTGTGACCGCTGCGCTACACAATGGGTGACTGAAGACGGACGGCCCAGAAGGAGGCGGTTAGACGACCTGGTCGCATACCGTGAGGGCTGGTACGAGGTGGCACGGGCATAGAATTTCTGGCAATATATGCTAGTAAACAAATCAAAATTTAATGCTTAGTTAAAAGAATTTACCCAGGTCACCAAGATTTCCAAACACACGAAGTATGAAACACAATTACTTAACTGCTTTTATCAACTCCAACCCATTCATTTTTCTTCGAATCTTAATGAACAGCAACTGAAAACAATAACGTATTCCATCGAATTTGCCACAAAGTTGGTTACTTGAGCGCTAAGTGAATTGTATGACCAAACATAAGGTGCCATTAAGGCACTGGGGCTAACACTGACGGTGATTGAACTGTAGAAGAAAGTGCGAAAGCCTAACTTCGTATCTGACACAGAAGTTGGAGGAAATCTGAGTGCTGTAAAGGTGAAAAAGATCTTAAATTGTGGTCGTTTTGTCCATGTTTACAATAATTAGATCATAAAAAGCCGATAAACCGATCTTGTTTACCATTTACAATAATGACGAACACAAATATGTATTTTTTTATGACATATTTATAATCGAGTTTAAAAGGTATTTTTTTTTAAATCAAAATCTTTTTTTTTTATTTCACATAGACCTACATGGGCACTTATAAAACGTCGACAAAAGGTGCACGGTTCGGGTTGGTCGTTTCCTATGGAGAAGAACCGGCAAGAAACTCCATGGTTACTCTTTTAAAAAATGGTTTGGTTTTACAATATTTCCATGTTACAGCATTAGTACTATGGGGGGACAACGTAGGCCCGACAATAAGTCGTAAGAAACTGAAAAAAAGATTATATAATATATAAAAAAGTTAACAAAAGTTTACTAACATCTACAAGGCCTACAATGTTCACACATTCACAAAATAATCGGTAAAAGAATCTATACAAAGGTAAAAAAAAAAAAATAACAAGACTAAATTTAACATGTGGCACAAATGTTGTTATCAGTGCTGTAACTATTGGGGGCTATAATAATAATATATAAAGGGCTATAAAGATGATTGCGAACTATTGTAAAAAGTCCAATTAAAAGAAGAAAAACAAAACCTAAAAATAGAAAAATGAGATTGAGAATAGTTAGAGACATCCACATATTTGTGCCGTTTATGAGTTACCAGGGAAGCTGCATGCGCAGAAGGAGCTAAAGCCATTTTTTTTATCTTCAACGTAATCCTTGATTTTATAATATGCTTTTTTAATAAGGACACGTTTGATGTGATTTTTTAACTTTCCATCGGTCAGTTCTATAACTGACTTTGGCAACTTGTTATAAAAGCGTATACTGTTTATAAGAAAAGACTTGCTAGTTTTAGTTAATCAGAATTTGGGTAAATTTCGTGCTTACTGCGTGTATTTAAATTACGGAAGTCGCTTCTAGTTTTGAAAAGCCCTCGATTTTTGCGGACATACAAAATACATTCCAAAATATAAAGTGAAGGTAAAGTCGGTATATCGATCTCTTTAAATTTATCTCTGAGGGACTTGCGAGGACCTATAATGTTTTCTGTTTTACCTTTCCATTACACAAGGAACTTTTGTGCAAAGTTTGAAGCAATATAATACAGACCAACTGTTTAGGAAGTGCGTTGTTTTACAGTGAATGAAATAATTTATGTTTTTAGGGGCTGTTTTGCTTTTTTATCTACTTTTAAAAACTGGTGTAAAGCTTCACTGGTTTTTTACTGTTTCTGGCCCGCTTTGGCAAAAATATTTTTTTTTATGAGAACTGATCTACCAAACTTGAAGCCAATATGAACCAGGCCTATCTAAGATGTTTTATTTCAGTCAAAATAAATTTGTACGCATAACCAGATCATCACCCTCCTTCTTAAACCAGCCTGGAACTTCTGTCGCCACCTGCCTCCTGAACCAGGACGCTAACAAAGACACGTTCCAGATAAAATCAATGTGAGTGCTCCCGTGGCAGCCTTTGTGTCTTCAGCGCTTCGGGGTAAGGACATCAAATGGCGAACACACCGGGACGCTGTCTGTGCCGGTTCGAAGGTGGTGGAGAATTCGAAGAGAAGCAAATAAACTATGCAGGCTGGTGCATGCATTTCTTGTTAGTGGAGTAATGGGGATGTGCGTTTTGTGGGCGTATAGTCGATGTTGGAGCAGGACATTTTATTGGTGCGTTATTTCGCTATGTAGATGAAATGTTTCAGCTCTTGGGTTGTGATTTTGTGATCAGTAGTATCGCTTTTAATTTACGGTCGTTTAATTTTGATTTCGTGTCTGCTCTCTTGAAAGATTTTCTGTTGCACTCCAAAATTATGTTAGGTATTGAATAAAAAGTTTTATTTAGAAAATTGACGACATCACAAAAAATCGTGCTCAGTGGAAAAGAAACATCAGGAAAGTCTATCCCAAGTGAGGCACTCTGTTAGGTAAAGATTTTTAAAATATATTACAAGTAGAATTGTTATAAAATTTCTAATAAATTACAAACTAATAAAGATAATAACCAGAAAGCCGCGTTCTCGCTGCGGTCTTTCTATAGATTTAAGCATTTCCTCCCATCCAGCACCAAAATTACTCTGGTCCAGTCACTTGTGCTTCCCATTATCGACTATGCTGATGTTTGTTATCCTGATCTATCCCAAGAACTCTAAATAAATTGGATCGACTTCTCAACAATTGTATTCGCTTTGTAAATATGATCACATTTCTTCCTACCGTTCTCAGCTTAAATGGCTGCCTATCTGCCTCAGGAGGTCCCTCAGATCTCTGCTTGCTCTTCACTATTATGAACGATCCTTGTGCTCCCGATTATCTAAAAACTTATTTCAATGTATTGGGCAGTTCTCACAGTCGTAACCTTCGAGCTTTTAAAAATCTAATCCTCCAAATTCCTTCACATCGCACCGGTTTTATGCCTAACTCATACGCTGTCTCAACAATTAAGCTCTGGAACGCCCTACCCTTTGGCATTAAAAAGGCAGAAAGCAAATACATTTTTAAAAGAAAAGTACGTGACCACTATTTCAGTCAGACTAAATAGCTTTCATCTAGAGTCAAAAGTCTAGTCCTTATAATTATTATTCGGTTTCTCGTTTTTTTTTGTATTTATTAGTCTATTTTATTTGTATATGTGTACTATTAATATATATGTAAGTATATATATTTTCGTATACAATTTGTTTAAATATTATTTTGTACCCGTTCACAACGTTGTCCTTTTTAACCCAAAGGTTGACTGGTAGAGAATGCCTTGTGGCATTAAGCCCGTCTATGTACCACTATTGTACATGAAGTTTAAATAAATAAATAAATAAATAAACTGTTTGAGATGCAAAATATCAATTTCAAATTCATTTAAATAACATATAGTGTAACTATTTTCTAAATGTTCCTCGGCAAACTTTGTATTTCGTCAGTTGCCGGATTTCTATCAGTTGCCCTTTGCATTTTGTGCAGATCGGACGCTCTCAATCAACGTGTAAGTATATAGAGTTGTTAATACTCTTTTTTAAAATGGCAGGATAGCTACTAAAGGAAAATACAAAATAATAATAATAACTTATTTCTGAATTCAAAATTATTCATAATAAATTTAATAATTGATGGACATGGAAATTAGCACTCGTATAATTTCGGAAATGCGATGATTGCTGAGGGCCATTGCGAAAACAATTGTACTGTACACAGTTATGACATGTTATAAACCTGTTAAACATATAAATCATTCAAATCTCAAGTTAACAAAATCGTCGTACCAAGTATTATTTGCAATATCCCAAACCAACGTCTTCAATATTGTCACTATGACATTTTAAGGTTCTTATTAAATCTAGATTTGTAGAAATAAACCGTGTCGGCTCCTCCTGAAGCTGTAAACTTTGCATTAAAATCCAAAATTTAAAAAGAAGCGGGAGACCAAAGCGAGCATTTATTGGATGTACGAATTTCTCTGAATTTCTACAATTTTGATTTCCCTCGCTACTGGTGGAATAGTGTCACTCTGTATAGTCTTTGGTTCATAAAAACTTGTCTCGTGTTTTACAAAATATATGTTTGCTTCTATTTGACTAGATTTTTTTAGGCCTCAGGGGCAAAATTCACGTCGGAAGTCGGTGTTCTTGTTTTCGTTTCTTCGTTTTTTGACACCGACTTCCGAAATTGAAATTATTTTTCAGTTTGTAGTGTTTTTATTTGGAAGTCGGTTGTATCTTTTGTAAAAAGTTTATTTTTATTTTTCATGTTTTAGTTGTGGTACATAATGGACCAGAGGCCTTAGTGCGAGTTTTTACTCACGCTCACTCGTGATACGTCAACATAATTTTGTATTGAAACTGGATAAGCGCCGTCTGGTGACGGTAAGGAGAAACCACTTTTTTGTATACATTTTGACATAAGAGATCGTTTACGTTATCACGAGTAAGCGTGGGTAAAACTCGCACTAAGGCCTCAGTTATATAGGCTTCGTACCAATAATGCCCAAAGTGAAGCCAGAATAGATAAACCCAATAACATGAAACATAACAAAACCGGTGGAATAATAGTATACCAAGGTGAACTGTTTACACCTGCGTACCCCATTAGAGCGTACTAGTGTGATGTTATGTTATGAAATGGTGTAAACAATAAACAGAAATGCGATTGCAGCTAACCCAAGTGATTTGCCGTCATTTAATGAAGAATTCTGATGTATATCTTCGAAGTTCCTCATCAGATCTTGATGAAAATTAAATCAGACCACATGACAAGCACCAGCTTTCAAATAAAAATAAGATGCATCAAAATCGGTTCTCCCAGAAATAAGTTCTGAGGAAAAACACATAAAAAAAATATATACTGTCGAATTGATAACCTCTTCCTTTTTTGGGAAGTCGGTTAATAAAACTACGTGTTTCTTGCTAACCCAAAGGTGGTCTGGCATAAAATGTCGCTTGTGGCATTCAGCCTACTTTGACGGAACGATTGGCTGCCGCGCTGCGTATCGCGGGATCGATGCCCGAACGGAACCAATACTTGTTTGGTTTCGGGTCTGGCTTTTTTTGAATTCGAGTTAAAATGTTTGTAAACGCATTCTCGATACACGAGCAATTCCTAGTTGTTTTTTTTAAAGAAAACTAAGAACGATAGAAGATTACCACGACCGAAATATTACTTATATTTTACTGACAACACTCACAGCGCATTTCTATCCATCTACAAAAACATTCAAACAAAGAATGAATTAACCGCACCGATTCCAGATATATCTTCGAAAGCTTTTACTATGGAAGGCGTTATTCGACGGAGTCTCCGGGGTGGGTCACGTATCGCCCCCAATATCCGGCTTCACTTAATGTAAGCCGGCGGAAACGCCCGCCGAAGTCGAACAACTTGAATCTCGAACCTGGTTTTAATAAAAGAATCGGGAGACAAGTGCAGCGCTGGGTTTTAACTAGGATTAACCTGGGACAGTTTTGGATGGATCAGGGCTTAGAAGTGGTTCGTTGTTTGTTTTGTAATGAAGTTACTTACTATTCAAGATTTTTAAATAAATGGGCATAAGTTGAAGGCGGCAAATATGATTACTTGATGAGAATACATAGAGGAAGTAATTCTTATGGCTGATTTTTTTATGTTTTGTTCCTCTCTGTCTAGAATTTTTCTTTCGTAAATAGATTCTACATAAATATATTACATAACGTCGTTTAAGTTCTAGAACTTAAACAACGTTATGTAATATATTATACATATAGAAAAAGGTGACGTTCTCTGGCTTGTGTTTTTAAGAGCGACTCAGCAGTCTTTTGTTTTAAATAAAGGGGCTAAAAGTGTGGTTGTACTTCAAAAATTGTGCGAACAGTTCTACAGATATGACCAGAGATGTGACCTTTAAGTATAAAATGACAGAACAAGAGAAATTCATGTTGAAAGTGCCACAGAATCGGAATCGGAATATAAAGGTATATATAACGCTGCCGTCTTTACCAGTGGCCACCGAGACGTCTTCATCACTCTATGGTTTAAAAGCCCTTGATTGATTGAGTCTGAGTTCAAATCTTAGTTGGTTAACTATTGATTGATAATCCACTGCTGGCTTAAACGTTAAATATGTACGTGGAGGGTTGAGTTGGAGGGCTTGACAGGAATAGTTATAAGCACTATAGGTAGTATTTGTGTTTAGGAGCTCATTTCCCGTATTGGTGATGGGTTTTTGTAACTCAGGAATGGTCGAGTGTACCTACCTTATTGGGGCTACCTGAATTTATATGTAAATGCAATAAACTGAGACATAACATTTTTTTATTATTTTGGTAAGTGGTTAAATAACATCACGGCTATATTCCTCGAAGGGTTAAGCAAAGGTGCATTTAAAGTACCTACACCCACATTTCACCAGATATATTAAAGTCCGATGTAATAATAGGTGACGAACCTACTGTCATCAACCAGGTACAAGTCGAAACGCCGGGCTGCTGTTGAGTAACTCCAGAGTAAAAACCCAATCACACATTTGCCTACCCGACAATCGAACCCATGTATGTTGGTACTGGTGGTAGTTGTAAGTGTAACTACAATATACAGGCTCTGTTTTCTAATAGTTTTCTCTGCAACCAAGTTTATTTTATGACTCATGTTCATGTAATTACTTTGAATTTCGCCCCATCATCCAAATTACACTAAAGCAGAACGAGTTCTAGAAATGCCAAAACCTACTCTATTTAACATTATAAGCGGGATATTTACCATGTTTACTGCTTGTAGCGAGTTTCCGATATTTCGGCGCTGTTGCAAGCACCATGATCACGGATAAACAACCCCCATCCCATAACCTGATTCTAATATTAATCTTAGTGACCATGACAGTTTAAAAACTTATATCATACTCTATTTGAGTGGAATTTCGACATTTGACATTAAAATTACGAGAACATGAATATCTCCAAATAAATATAACTGTGTTAGATATTTAATCTGTACTGTGACATCTCAATATCGTAAGAGGTTGTCGCGAATTGGTTGAAAGCCTTCACTCTTGTGACGTTACCCGCGGCCTTCTATATAATAAAATTGCGAAGCTATGTCGATACTCTTTGACGACACGAATATTTCAACGTAGATATTACAAAATGTATAGACGGAGTAGGTATTGTTTGTGACATCAGCAGCTGCAATAGTATTTGAATAACTTTTTAAATAATTATAGAGGACAATACATTTCTTCTTTGTGTCGCTGGCACGATAGTAGGTAATTTAGATTATTTGTCCGAAAGTTTCCACGGAATCGTCAGTCACATTGGTTGCTTGTTTTGTGGCTCAGAGGACTTAGCTTCGCATCCACTGCCTATGCTGTTACGATAAGGTTGCTTATCCGAGATTGAAGTTTACATCTTCCTGCTTGGGTCCTGCGGTGACAGTTAGAACGCATATTCAGCTAGTTACTGCTACTACTACTGGCAGTCATCTGAAATACTTCTTTGGTACTTACCACTACCACTTGTCCCACCGCCGACGATCGATAAGCTGTCGACTATTTTCTCGCTGAAGAAACGGACACAAGATATAGATCCCGTGTCAATGAATGAGACACATACATATATTAATAGTTGATAGCTTTATGAAACATAGTTACTTAATTGCCTTTATCAGTTCATTCATTTTCTTCGAACCTTAATAAACAACAACTGAAAACAATAGCGCATTCCATCGAATTTGCCACTAAGTAGGGCCACAAACTAGAGCCTTGAGCGCTAAGTGAATTGTATGACCAAACACGCCGCACTGCCACTAAGGCACTGGGGCTAACACTGACAGTGATAGAACTGTAGAAGAAAGTTCAAAAGCCCAACTTCGTATTTGACACAGAAGTTGGAGGAAATCTGGCTGCTGTGTCAGTGAAAAAGATCTTAAAATTGTGGTTGCTTTGGCCATGTTTACAATAATTTAGATCATAAAAAGCCGTGTGACCGATCTGGTTTACCATAGGTAAAAATGCCGAATACAAATATGTAGCAATTTTTATGACATAATTAAGATCGAGTATTTAAGGTAATTATTATAAAAATCTTTTCTTTTTTACCTTTCCGTTACGCAAGGAATTTTTGTACAATGTTTGAAGCAATATAATATTAACGTATATAATATATACCAACGGCTTGGGAAGTTCGTTGTTTTTCAGTGAATTAAATAATTTAGTTTTTCAGGGAGTGTCTTGCTTTTTTATCTGCTTTTAAAAACTGTTGTAAGCGTCGCTGGTTTTTTACTGTTACTGGCCCTGATCTACCAAACTTGAAGAAATATGAACCAGGCCTACCTAAGAAGTTTTTTTCAGTCTTAATAAATTTGTACGCATAACAGATCACCCTCCTTCTTAAACCAGCCAGGACCTTCTGTCGCCACCTGCCTCCTGAACCAGGACGCTAACAAAGACACGTTCCAGATACAATCAGAGTGATTGCCCCCGCGGCAGCCTTTGTGTCTTCAGCGCTTCGGGGTAAGGACATCAAAAGGCGAACACACCGGGACGCTGTCTGTGCCGGTTCGAAGGTGGTGGAGAATTCGAAGAGGAGCAAATAAACTATGCAGGCTGGTGAATGCATTTCTTTTTAATGGGGTAGTGGGACGTGCCTTTTGTGGGCGTATAGTCGATGTTGGGGCAGGGCATTTTATTGGTTGGTTTATTTGGCTATTAAAATTAAATTTTTCAGTTTTGAAGCTCTTGGGTTGAGATTTTAAGATCAGTAGTATCGCTTTTTGTTTGCTTTCGTTTAATTTTGATATCGTGTCTGCTGTCTTGAAAGATTTTTTGTTGCACTCCAAAATTATATTAGGAATTAAATAAACAGTTTTATTTACGAAATTGAAGACATCACATAAAATCGTGCTCGGTTGAAAAGAAAGACAAGGAAATTCGATCCCAAGTAAATGTGGCACTCTGTTAGGTAAAGATTTATAAAATATGTTACAAATAGAATTGTTATAAAATTTCTAATACATCACACACTAATAAAGATAATAAACTAACATATATTAATAGTTGATAGCTGGCTGTTCACACTGCTGGCGAGAACTCTTTCACCAGCGCGTGCAGATTGCGCAGTACTGGACACAAGAAAACTCGCATATAGCCAAGCGACGAAGCTATCGATAATACACATTAGCTTCTTACAAGCTTTAAGGGTTGCTGTTCGCTAACTCATACGAGTACTAGTTTCTAGATTGTCGGGGACAAGTTCCATAAGAGTGTGACGAATAACTCTTCTGTAAAATCATTGAATTGGTATACAAAAAACATGCAACTAATTAACGCGATATGACATCAGTCCCGACTGCCGTTTATAGATATATTAACGGGTAGTTAGAAACCCGAAAACGGGCAACCAGTTTTACCAAAAACACAGTTACAGTTTTATTCGATTAGACTACAAAATAACGTCTTACTTTCAATGTGTCTACTCGCTTCGGTTAGCTACTTATCAACTTACTGTTTAATACGGTAACTAAAATTGATTCCATTCAAAATTCACACACAAAACTAGATAAAATCAAATTATCTGTCGGTCTCCATACAAATGAGTGTTGTTTAATTGACACAGCTCAGCCCGGCTATTTGGCTACTGTCACGATAACAACGCAAATTGTTCAGTAATTTAGATAAGAGTTGATGTAACATACTATGTTTTGTGGACCGTAGTTTGAGTAAACAATAGTGCGTGATAATTTTATTTTAGTGAGAGTAAAGCAATAAGCTTTCGATTGACTAATATCACATATCATGCTATCTTTCTAAAATTATTTATAATTGTGATTGTCATAATCAGCCTATTATTTATCACTACTGGTACACAAGCCTCCTCTCTGCGAGAGGGAATAGACCACCTAATCTACCGCGGACCCAGTGCGAGTTGTATTTTCAATTTAAAATATACTTCTTACAAGCTTTAAGGGTTGTATTTTCAATTTAAAATATACTACTTCACACCGGTCAAAGTGGCGACTTGATATAATGACACATGTCTAGAGCCTCAGGGAAGCATGGCACATATAGGAGGAGGCCTATGATCAGCAGTGAATGGAAAATGGCTCACAATGATGTTGATCGCTATATATACTGTCAGAATAAGCTTTCAATTATATAATACTAGCTTCTGCCAGCGGCTTCGCCCGCGTGAAATTCGAAAATTATCCTGAGGGAAGATATTCCCGGTATAAAAAGTATCCTGTGCCAAATTTCATCCAGATCCGTCCAGCTGTTTGAGCATGAAGATGTTGCAAACATACAAACACACACACACTCACAAACTTTCACGTTTATAATATTAGTGTATGATTCAGCAAATAAGCAATCTATCAGCAATTTATTGTTAATTTTTGCTTTCTTTAATTAATGGAACAATCTAGTCACAGACGTGAGTAAGTATTTTTAGTTAGTTTTCTAATCAATCATTTTATTTTAGGCTCCTAAATCTTTTAAACAAAATTCCCGAACCCGCCCAAAAAATTCTTGATGATCTTTTATTAGATCTTCTCTTTTGTTTATTGAATGGTCGTTGCGAGCGAACTTCCTAATTGCACCCCTAGAGTGTTTGGGATTGATAACATAGAGTAAGTAGATGATGCAGAAGGCTAGCTTGATTCAAAGATCGAAAATGCACGCACACATATACGCGTCTCTTTTGTCTAGAGTCTAGTATCTGTGTCGCTAGCACTTGGTGAGAAGGAGCTCAATCCGGGCATTCATCCGGTTTGAGCAATATGTTGCATAACCATGATGCCCTGGGTCTGGATTTCTGACCAAATTATGGGAATAGGCTCGCCCTGTAATACATTGGTACTCAATATTACTGCTGAAATGTTGGTGTCCTTGCATAAGGTACTTGCGGTAAAATGCGCCACACTAATCCAAGTATTTAAAGATTTAAACAATACGAATGAAAGCCAGGATAATTATGTGGTTATAAACAATTTGGTACACCTCGGTTTAACTTTTCGAAGAATACAAGGTTGATGTTATGTTAACATAGACCTACTTCATGTACAGCGAGTGCGCACTCGCGACTGTGAGTTGTTTGATATCACCGTATGTACCTATGTTTGCGTGCGCCAGTTTTGGTTCGTTGAACGATGCTGACCTTCTATGTACATCTTTTCTGTGGTGTCATTTTAAGGGGATACCGTATTCAGTTAAAACTTTTTAAAGTCAGTTCAGTTTTTTTTTGAAGTAGGTGTCTTTTGTACCTACCCATTGTTTCCCGTTTTCCGACACCGACTTTGGAAAATAAATATATTTTTTGCTTTGTAGTTTTTTGTTCTGAGAGTCGGTTTGATTTCTTGTTAAAAAGTTTTTATTTTTCTCTTTTTAGTTTTGGTAGGTACCTCCAATTAACATGATTATTATTTATAGCCAAAGTACACCTCATGGCGATTCCAATAAGCCCAAACACGACTAGGATACATTGTTTTATATTAGAGTTCCAGTGCCTACCTTCCGGCTTCATCATCAGATGAGTTCGATGGTGCCATTTTCATCAGTACCATTTATTTATAAGTATTTGCTTCATTATAGTCGGTTCACTATTCGAGTTATCTTATGCCCGTGACATATTTAGCATTTAGGAGTTCCAGTGGCCATCTGTGATCTTCTTCATCAGTTCCACTTCACCAAATGATACTTTCTGAGTGCAGATGATTGCATTGTTGATGAAAATACCAAAATCGTTATATGTTTGCCTATAATATTTGAGGAGTTCCCTCGATTTCTCTAGGATTCCATCATCAGATCCTGAACTGATGATGATTATGGGACCATTTTTTTTATTTTTTTTTTCCGTGGGTAAACCTTCAAAAGGCGCCTGGACTTTTGGGGAAAAGATCAGGGAGTGTGGGATTTTTACCTCACTAAAACCACCCCGGTGATCACCATCAGCACCTGGAAGGGGCCCCGTCACCTCTTAAAAGACCAAACCGGAACCCCCTTTGTGCAACGCCTGTTAGGGCACATCCCTGGGGAAGCTGAAAGAATAGCTTCCTCTGAGCCACGCTATGTACGGCAGCACGTGACTACTGTGCTGCTATCCTTCCTGAAGTCACTCGGTGGGTGGACAGAGTCCCCAATCTGACCACTCGCGACCCCGGAGTCCCACCTGCTTGTGACGCAGGCGGGGTTTCGGCGTTTTAGGCATCGAGGTGGTTGCCTCCCCGACGCCTTCTTCTTCGAGCGGGATCTGCCCTCTCACGCTCCCGCTCGGCGGCCTCCTTCTGGGCCATCACAGTCTCACAGAAGGAGGCCATTTCCCTCCAATTTGCTGTCTCTGCCAGCATGGCCCTCACAGCTGCTGGCAGAGACAGGTCTCGCCCGATCCTGGCGACCAAGACCTGCCGCTCAGAGGCCCACGCTGAGCACTCCTCGAGCGTGTGCTGTGCAGAATCAAGGTCGCCTCCACAATGGTGGCAATTTGCCATGGCCTCTCTTCCAATCCTATTCACATACTCACCGAAGCAACCGTGCCCGGTGAGTACCTGAGTGAGCCGGTAGGAGATGCGCTCCTCTCTCTTCAGCCAGGCTTCGAAGTGTGGCAGGACGGCTTCGACAACGCGCTTACGCGAATATTGCGGCTGCTGTAGCCTCTCGCGCCACCGCTCGAGTGCGTGTCGCCGTTCCTGCCGCCTCAACCTTACTACAGCGATTCCTGGCGCGCTTTCACCATTCTGGCGGACGGCGCGAATTCGGTTATAAACCCTCGCGTCCATGTCCGCCAGAATGTCCAGCGGAGGAAAACGTGCCAGGAGAGTTGCCGCCTCAAAGGACACCGTTCGGTATCCTCGTGCGATACGAATGGCCATTTTCCGCTGCAGGCTATTAAATTTAGTCCTGCAGCGTCGGACGCCTGATAGTCTGCTTGACCAGACAGGCGCCCCATAAAGGACCATCGATCACACGACCCCCGCGTAGAGGCGGCGAACTTCTTCCCGAGGTCCCCCGAGGTTGGGCAGCAGTCTGTGTAAAGCACCCACTGCCTTTTCAACGCGGGGGACCAGGCGCTCGAAGTGCTCTTCGAAGCCCCACCGACCGTTCAGGGTTAGGCCAAGATACTTGATGTATCGACCCACCTGGACTTGCGCATCTCCAACTGTCACTGACGAGCTAGGTGGGTCCCTGCTCCTCGGCAGTTTATGGAACCATAGCGCCTCTGTTTTATGAGGCGCTATCAATAAACCCAGCTCATGGATCGATGCCACGACTTTTGCCACCCCGAGCTCGGCAAGCTGGATTGTCTCGTCGACAGTGTCCCCGCCGGCCAACACCAAGGTGTCGTCTGCATAGCAAACGACATTAACGCCGACGGGGAGTTCAACACGCAGGACCACGTCGTATGCGAGATCCCACAAGAGAGGACCTAATACCGACCCCTGTGGAACCCCACACGTAATCTCCCTCCGATATACGCTACCATTCCGGCCCACATAGCTGCGGCAGTGGTTCAGGTTGCACTGAAGGACTTTTAGGGCTGGGAAGGTGAGGTTTCCATGTCCTCCACGGGGCCCATACTCGATGGATACTTGACGCCAGTTTTTTTATTGCTGCCAATGGTGCACGCACCCAGACGTGCCCCAAAGAAGCAGGTGGTCGACGAATTTCTCCCAACTTCACGTCTTCAGTAGAACAACCACCTACCTCGGCAATAGCTGCCGTAACCTCATCAGGCGTGACGGCATCATCGAGGTCCATTATTCTCACCTCAGCTCTTTTGGTTGGGCGCGCAATCCTTACGTCGAACTCGGTAAGGACTTCCCCGACTAGGACTAGGTCCTGTCGATGCAGCCAAAATTGGGCTAGCCGTCACCTTACCCTGCCGATTTAGAAGGCTGACCTCCGCTGTTAGCTTCTCAACCTGTGCGTATAAACTAGAAAGCTGAACTTTCAGGTCCGCATTCTCCGTCTCTAGTCGTTTAACATTGACCTCGACAGCTGATCGCGAGGCCAATTCGGCTACCGCAGCCTGCACTGTGGCTGCCGCCAATTTAAGGCTGTGGACAAAATCTCCTTTGAGGTTGCGCGATTCGTTCGCAACCTCCTCTACAGCCTTCAGACTATCCATAATGCAGCTTCTGAGCTCTTCCGTTGGTTGTGCGTGCATAGTCTTGGACAACGTCTCCGAGTTTGGCAGCTGGTTCGCCGTTTCCCGAGTTTTCGCCTGCTTAGCTGGTGGGCTCGCTGGCTCGGAATCTCCGTCCTGCACTCGACCGTCGGTAAGTGGCTTGCTAAGCGTTAGTGACTTAGCCGACTTCTTCTTTGTTGTGAAAGGCTGAGCACGCTTGCGCGTGCGTGATCGAGTCGACTTTGTTGACGACTCAGAGGCGTGCGACATCTGCGAACAGGAAGATTCGCATGAATCACTAGCCATCTCGTCAGCAGCCGGAGTAGGCGGGCGCACAAATTGTGCCCGCTTTTTAGCTTTCGGTGCCACGGCAGCACCGGTACGTGAGCCACCCTGGCTCATTCCTTTCTCCTCTACCAATTCGTTTGGCACATCTTTTTTTAGTTTGGAAGTCTCTGTATCCATATCTTTGCATTATATAAATTCACTGTTAGAGCTCTCCACCCACCACGGAGCCCTCAGTCGGGGACGTCACTCGTTCTACGAGCAACGCCAGAGCTTCTCCTTCGGTATAGGGCCAGCCTAGCAAGAAGTTGACGAGCCCGCACGCGACGGAAGATCACGGGACTGTATACGACACGAGACTATGCCGCAACTCATCCCGAAACCCCACGCCGCGCCGGCTGCCCCCCCTCACTAAACCGACCCTCGCATGGCAGCCCGCTTATGGGATGCCTCAGCCGATTGATTGTGGTTAGCTATCCCACAACCTCCCGCGTGAGAGGAAATCCGGACCAAAGTGGTGTGTTGTGTGCAACCTGCTCCACTCAACCACCAGGATTCCTTCATCCCTCCGTACGGGTCCCCGCGCACGGCACAAACACGCGGGAGGTCATTACTATCCACCATCTGCTCTTATTCGATGGAGGACACCCAGGGGCATGACCTCGGCACCCCTGCGTTAATTCGCCCGGTGATTTTTGTTACGTCGAATTCTTAAGGAATTAGACCAATAACAGGGTGGCAACCTCGAGAAGGAACATCACCAGACTTGCCTTGAGGATCTTCACGACCATAGCGCTCTCCCTCAAGACCACGCCACCTTGCCGCTTCTTAGGGAGGAAGCAAGGTAGGCCTGTATCTACGTTACCAAGCAAGCAAAGCTTGTCGTTGTGCAACCGCAGAAGCGTACATACAGAGCCCTCCCTATGATTATGGGACCTACTATACTGAACCTACCTACTATACTATACTACTATTTACCTACCTACTATACTATACTACTGGACCTACTATACTACTATTATGGGACTTTTTTTTTTTTTTTTTTTTTTTTTTTTCTGCCCCGATTACTCAAAGACGCCTGGACCGATTTTAATATCTGGACGCCTGGGCAGAAGCGTACATACAGAGCCCTCCCTATGATTATGGGACCTACTATACTGAACCTACCTACTATACTATACTACTATTTACCTACCTACTATACTATACTACTGGACCTACTATACTATAATACTATTATGGGACCTTTTTTATTTATTTTATTTTTTTATTTATGTTCCCCGATTACTCAAAGACGCCTGGACCACAAAATCAAAATCATTTTTTTTTTTATTTCACATAGGCCTACATGGGCACTTATAAAACGTCGACAAAAGGTGCACGGTTCGGGTTGGTCGTTTCCTATGGAGAAGAACCGGCAAGAAACTCCATGGTTACTCTTTTAAAAATGGTTTGGTTTTACAATATTTCCATGTTACAGCATTAGTACTTAGACATGGGGGGACAACGTAGGCCCGACTTATGACAATAAGTCGTAAGAAACTAAAAAAATAAAATAAAAGGATTATATATTTTATAAAAAAAGTTAACAAATGTTAACTAGCATCTAGAAGGCCTACAATGTTCACACATTCACAAAACAATCGGTAAAAGAATACAAAGGTAAATAAAAATAAGTATTACATGACTAAATTTAACATGTGGCACAAATTTTGTTATCAGTGCTGTAACTATTCTTAGCAAAGGACTATAAAGATGTTTGAAAACCATTGTAAAAAGTCTAATTAAAAGAAGGAAAGAAAAATGAGATTGAGAATAGTTAGAGACATCCACATATTTGTGCCGTTTACAAGTTACCAGGGAAGCTGCATGCGCAGAAGGAGCTAAGGCCAAATATTTTTATCTTCAACGTAGTCCTTGATTTTATAATATGCTTTTTTAATAAGGATACGTTTTATGTAGTTTTTGAACCTTCCATCGGTCAGTTCTATAACTGACTTTGGCAACTTGTTATAAAAGCGTTTACTGTTTATAAGAAAAGACTTGCTAGTTTTCGTTAATCTGAATTTGGGTATTACAATTTCGGGCTTACTGCGTGTATTTAAATTATGGAAGTCGCTTCTAGTTTTGAAAAGCCCGCGATTTTTACGGACATACAAAATACATTCCAAAATATAAAGTGAAGGTAGAGTCAGTATATCGATCTCTTTAAATTTTTCTCTGAGGGACTCGCGAGGACCCATTTTATAGATTGCGCGGATTGCCCTCTTTTGTAGGATGAAAATTGAGTCAACGTCTGCTGCTGATCCCCACAGCAGAATGCCATAAGACATAATACTTTGGAAATAAGCATAGTATATTAACCTAGCTGTAGCTACATCGGTTAGCTGCCTTATTTTCCTTACTGCATGTGTAGCCGAACTTAACCTACCCGGAAGAGTTCTAATGTGCGCGCCCCACTGCAATTTTGAATCGATAGTAATCCCTAAGAATACAGTTTCCGTTATAACTTCAAGATTTTTGCCGTCAAGATTTAAGTTTAGGTCATGTTGTGGTACATTTGGTAAAGAGAACTTTAGACATTTTGTTTTTTTTCGCATTCAGTAAAAGATTGTTGGCTGCGAACCATTTTGAGAGAACAATTAGACTTTCGTTGACATTTAAAACATCCGTATCTTGCCTATCTATTTTAAAAATTAGCGAAGTATCATCAGCAAATATAATTATATCCGATAATTTGGCCATCATAAAAGGGAGATCATTAATGTAAACAAGAAAAAGGAAAGGGCCGAGAATTGAACCTTGGGGCACGCCCATCTTGACTAGAGACCCGGAGGACGTCACCCCATTAACATTTACTTTTTGCTGCCTGTTTGATAAATAGGAAAGCACGAGATTAGCAGATTTGCCACGAATTCCGTAGTGGTGTAATTTACAGATCAGTGTGTTGTGGTCGACGCAGTTGAAAGCTTTTGAGAGATCACAGAAAATGCCAATGGCATCCTGGGACCTCTCCCAAGCCTCCAAGATGTGGCTGATGAGTTTTACTCCCGCGTCCGTTGTCGACCTACCTTTCGTGAAACCAAACTGTTGACTATGCAGGATCCCATTTGAATTGAAGTGAGACAACATCTGTTCCAGCATGATTTTTTCATAGATTTTACTCAATGCTGGAAGCACGGATATAGGTCTATAATTAGAAGGATCACTCTTACAGCCTGATTTGAAAATTGGTACTACTTTACTGTGTTTCATTAAGTCAGGAAAAGTGCCGCTGTCCAAACATTGATTGAATATGCCTGTTAGGACAGGAGCAATTGAGTCAATAATATCTCCAAGAACCCTAACTGATATCCCCCACAAGTCTTCAGTATTCTTTATATTGAGACTTTTGAACGCGTTTTTAATTGTATCAATACATATTGGTTTAAATTTAAAGATTGGTATGTCCTTATTAAAGTTTTCTTTAAGAAGAGCTTCAGCTAATTTAGATGAGGAAGGAAAAGACTTCGTTACCTCTAACGGAATGTTGGTAAAGAAATTTTCTAATGTCTCAGCGACTTCTTGCCTATCAGAAATGGTTTGATTAGTTATTTTCAAAGACAACTCATTCTGATCGCGTTGTTGTATCTTTCCAGTTTCTCTATTAATTAATTGCCACACAGTTTTTATTTTGTTATTAGAAGCACCAATTTTGTTAATTATTATTTGAGATTTTGCTTGATCGCAGACTCTTTTGAATATTTTAGAATAGTTTCTAACATAAGTGTGAAAAACTTGATCGGAAGTCAAAGATTTTTCGTAATATAAATTATATAAGATATCTCGGCTATTTCTTATGCCCACAGTGGCCCATTCACTAAATTTCGATTTGGAATTGTTGACTTTAACTGTTTTACTGTTGTTTCTGTGTTAAAAATTATTTTGTTTGAAAGGGTACCTAAAGGATACTTCCATGATTATGGGACCTACTAGGAAGTATCCTTTAGGTACCCTTTCAAACAAAAGAATTTTAAAATCGGTCCAGGCGTCTTTGAGTAATCGGGGAACATAAATTAAAAAAAAAGATTCCGACGAATTGAGAACCTCCTCCTTTTTTTTTTAAGTCGGTTAAAAATGAACTTTATTCAGGCATTGACCGTGAAAAATTCGAATAGATGACTCCCATGTCGAATGAGTTTAGAATAATTCTGGTGTTAATGTAATTGCTGAATTTTGATTAATAAAATAGCTGTTTTGTTTGTGTTATTTATTTTTAATGTTTGTTTCAGTTGAATAAAATTATAAACATGTTAGGTAATGGATTTTTAACAATATTTCCCGTTTTATTTTTTATTGTTATGAGAAAGTTTCAGAAAGTGGATAGGGTGAAATTAGTACATATTGCAGGTTGAAGTATATAACTTCTAGCGATTTTGATGTCCACAGTATTTTTAATTAAAAATAATATATATATATACATATCCCATACTTATATTATAAATGCGAAAATAACTCTGTCTGTTACCTTATGACGCTTGAACCGCTTGTTTAGTCCCGATTTTTGGTATTTACTTGCAACACCGTGTCGGAGGGCTGTCAACGATTTTGACAGCTGACACTTCACAGTCGAAAGAAAAAATTGGTAACGTGAACGCGCTGAAGTCGGGTCCTTGTCGAAACATATCGAATCGAGATGTGTTTCGCCCATTGTAAATGTTAATTGCGCCCACCGGTCGCAACCGGCGTTGTGGGGCGCCAGCGAAAGTGCTGTTAAATATATTTTCACGCGCAGCGAAGCGATTTTGTGGGAAACGCGTGTGTGTCTGACGGAAGCCGAAACCCGGCCCAGAACGCGTTGGTGGTCCCAATCGAATCATTGTCCTTTATTATATATATATATTCTCCTATCCCTAACCTCACGGCACGATATTGATCGACCCCCAGGAGTCTACCGCAGGAATCTATGGTAAGTCATATTGACACATCTTGTGGTCGTCCCACTTTCACCTGTGAGATAGGTACCAGTATATCTCCCAACAAGGAGCAAATCCCTAGCTTTCCACTGCCGCGAGCCGCGGTTTCGTGGGGTATAGGTTCAGACAGGGTCCAGGAGTCGCAACGCCGCTATGGGCCCCGGTGTATAACTCCTGGCTTGGGACCAGAAGACCTGTATTTAACACCGCTGTCTATCAATATATATTTTTCTTCAAAGAAAATTAAAATAATAATGATGTACGAATCAACACAAATAAAAGCATATAAAAGCTAACACCTCTTACTTATTATAATGATCTGTAAGTACACAATGCAAATAATGTTTAATTTATAAACACTGTTAAAAGACTATATATGCAACTATACCTACTTTTAGGTACATTCTACACCCACGCCTATCATTGATATCCAAGTTTTATGCTTAACCATTTCATATTCTAATCTCTACCAACTGAAGAACACTCAAGAAAAAAAGCCATAATCTTACCAAAACCACTTACACACACGACTCCCCCATTTTTCTCACTTCAAGAACCACATCTACATTTTACAACGTCAAAATGTTTATGCCAAAAATCTACATGGCAAGTTACTTAAAACATTTTATCCTGATATCACATAAAGGCAAGCGGGACTCCCGACACGGCTTATGCATTTACCCCGCAGCTTACGGGTTCAGTTGAGTACGTTATGCCAAGGTCTAATGAGGTTGCCGCAATGGGAGCTCATTTAGCTCGCTGACACTCTGTCAAACGCAGTTATGAAGAAAAATTGTTGGTTTTAAAAGTTTGAGCTTCCTTCGTTGTAAAGAAGGGTAACTAGTTTAGAGTAGATGTTGCTGTAAGCTGGGAAGTTTCGTTGTTGTTGGCGGGGATGAATATGGGAAGAAGTTTGTTTAACAGTGTGTTTACTTTTATATTGAAATAACTTTTACCAGTGGTTTCTTCCGCTTAAATATCGATCATTATTCTGTGAGAAGGCACTACCGGGAAATGTCTGTCAGGGTAAGGTCTACTCATGCGTCAACCTCAAAATCCGTTCAGATGTTGAGTCATGCTTGATTAACAAATATATATACAGATTTTCAAATTTATATTCGCAGGACACGAAATTAGGAAGATTTCGGTCAAAAAGTCATCTTATTCAGAATCAACACGAAGGCAACGAGTTCTTAGTTCATTCTTTGAAGAAAACTTGGCAAATACCGGATCGTTACTGAGCAGAGTCAACTCCCAATAAAAAGTACATTAATCCAAGCGTTAAGGCCTGCGTTAACCATTTTAATAAATACCTCGTTTGTCTCGCGTTAGTAAGCGTGACTGTAGAGCTTGGGGGTGTTTGGTTTTGTCCCCATTGTGGCTGTGATTCGGTCGGGGAGAATTATTGCCATAACAAAAAAAAAACGGTTTAGCATTCGTAGTAGTTTTAACTATTCTTTAAGGCTTCTGCAAACAACGATGCAACAAGCAATTTTATAGAAATTATTCCCGTAGAACAGTTTTCAATTAATTTGAAGTGATGGTCGTATTGTCGTGTTGCCACTGTCTGTAGAAGCCTTTAAACAAAGACCTTTGACGTAAAATAGTTTGTCAGCTTTAAAAACTATGTTAGTATTCGTAAATTAATTATTCACAAATACTTTTAGGTTTCTAAGAAATCGTGTTGTTCGTAAAGTTATACTTTTAACCAAGATCACTAACCAACTAAAAGGAACCCAAACTTGAAACTGTCTATTTGGCATTTTTGTCCAGTATTAGTTCGAGACGGAAAGGCCTAAGAAATTCTAATCTGTTAGGAATTTTCTTTGTAGTGATCAGTATTGGCTTGTATAGCCACTCACCGTTGTATAAAGGCATTCCTGTAAGGGGACCCCACTCGATAACTAAAGTGATAAATATTGAACGCAGTATGGTACTGTGATGAATAGTAATAATTAATACAGGGTTTTTCGATATTCTTGTGACTTTTATAAATATACTGCGAAATGAGACACGAAATGTGTTGGCAGCAGTGTCGTCACAGCGCTAATTTTTTCCTATTATCTATTTCTACTAATTGTATAGGTGTATTCCTATATTTCATTTATTATTTATTGTGTGAATTTTATTGTATTTATTAATTACTTCTAGCTTATATGTATGTATTGTATATATATTTAAATCCATTCATTATCGTGATTGCACCTACCACTATTTATCTCTGCATCACCCAAAGGTTGACTGGTAGAAAATGCATAAGGCATTAAGTCCGCCTCTGTACATTTGTGTGCTTAAAGTATTAAATAAATAAATAAATATGCTGAAGTGAAATAAAAAACATCAAAATGTAACAGTTGTTTATTTAAAAAATATATAAATTCTATCCTGCATTTGAATTTTGTGAAATCAGTGGGTACCCTACATACTGATTCAACAAAATTATAATTTACCTGATGATGATATAAGAAATGTTAATCATGACCATTGTGTTTCTATCAATATGTTGCGTTGATACCAAATAATTTGAGAAAAGGACAAGAGAATGATTATTTTATTCAGCATCACTATTTTGACAATTCAGAGCTCTAAAACGAAGATCGCAACCTGCCTGCTTGCTGACCCGGGGTATATGATTCATCTGGAATAAAGTACCCTTCAAGTGATGAAATATTTTTGAAATAGGTTACCCTCCATATTATATCCACGATAATCACGCTCTCAATATTATAATATTAGTATAAAAAAATACAAAATACAAAATTATTTATTTCATCTTATACATTGTGTCATACATAAACTGAGGCAGCCCCAGTAAGTTACAATAGTACTTGTGTCGGAGCTGTCTCTCTCTTCCTTTAAGTGGTAGCTTATCAATGAATTTAATGAAGCTAATGAATATAAATAAAAATTAATAAAATATTTGATTTTTGTTTATAATAAAACTAGCTTTTGCCCGCGACTTCGTTCGCGTGGAATAGTGACTTCTGATGCCGACTCTTGACCAATAGATGGCGCTGTATGTCCGGAATAAATTTTATTTTATATTTTATTTGTTGTAATAAAAACTATCCTATGTCCATTCTCAAGTTCCAAACTATGTCTGTAACAAATTTCACACAAATCGGTTCAGTAGTTTAGGCGTGAAGCAAAGACATACAGACAGACAGAAAGACAGACAGACAGACAGACAGAGTTACTTTCGCATTTATAATATTAGTAGGGATTGCTCTCGATGTGTGAGGAGTGCATGTATTTGTATGTGCGTAGGTGTGTGTTTTGTGAATGCGTTTGTGTGTGTGTTTGTGCGTGCGCGTGTGTTTGTGTGAGTATGTGCGTGTGCATGTGTTTATGTGTTTATATGTATGTGTTGGGTATCCAGGAAGTTAGCTTACCCTGACCAGAATGTTTTCTGTTTCGTCATATGTTATAGATCTTAACCAATCATCTATTGTTTTTTTTAAATCATATAACAGCATGGGATATATTTGAAACTTAAGATTCAATTTATTATAGATGTAGGTGGATTGTGTAACATATTGACGTTGAGCAAAAGCTGATCGTACCCTTGGAGAGTGGGCCACAATATCTCTGCGCCTTCTGCTCTGAGTAGCTGGGTCAAAAGGAAGACATTTATGCAGGGTTAGGGTCACATTTAGAATATAAAGTTTTCTAATTGAAAGCAAGTTGCTGACTTTATAGAGGTCTGTTGTGGGGAACCTAAATGGTTTGAAATATATCACCTTGATAAGTGATCGCTGTGCTCTTTCCAGATCAAGGAATTTCATTTTGGAAGCTCCTCCCCATATCGGAATGCAGTAAGTTATTATGGATTGCGCCAGAGCTATATAGATCTTGTTTATAAGTTGGACGGACATAACATGACGTAAAGTTTTGAAGACCCAAATGAGCTTCCTGATCCTTTTCATGAGGATCTCAATGTGAGGGTGCCACGACAGTCTTTGGTCAATAATTATACCCAAATATTTTGTGGATCTGACTTGTTGTATATTCTGGCAGCCACAGTTACTTGTATATTTATAGAGGGAATAATTTGGACAAACATGAATTGTAATTCCAAAGTCAGTTCCAGGCTGTGATCTTTGGTTTGGGGAAAAACAAATAAAATTTGTTTTGTTGGTATTTAAGGTTAAAAGATTTGCTCTTAGCCAGCCAGCTATCTTAATCAGACCCTGTTCGGCGACAGTTTTCGCAAGGTTCCAAGAGTTTCCCGAAAAAACAACCGCGGTGTCGTCTGCGTATGAAAAGATTTTCCCTCCATTGAGCTGCATGTTGCAAAGGCTGTTAATATAAATTAAAAACATTGTCGGACTCAAAACGCTTCCCTGTGGCACTCCGTAATAGACGTCCCCCTCGACACTACACAAGTTTCCAATCTTTACCATTTGCTGTCTACCTTTGAGATAGCTCTCAAAAAGAGAGAGAGCCGTGCCTCTTATTCCTATGTTTTCTAACCTGCGCAGTAGGATCGGGACGGAAACGGTGTCAAAAGCTTTTTTCAGATCTAAGAAGACTGCTAAGCATTTATAACCCCTATCCACTCTATCAACAATATCAGATGTCAAAGCCGAAATAGCATCTTGAGTTGAACGTCCTCGTCTAAACCCATATTGTGCGTTTGATAGAATATTGTATTTCTGTAAATAGTTGATTAGTCTCTTGTTTAAAATTTTTTCTAAGATTTTTGAAATTGCTGGCAGAACAGATATGGGACGATAGTTGTTGATATCGTTTACGTCCCCACCCTTGTGCACAGGAGTGACCACTGATCGCTTTAAATCTTTCGGGAAAACACCATTCTTGAAACATAAGTTTGCTAGCTGGCTTATAAGTGGAACCACAAAATCCCTGGATTGTTTTAAATATTTTGTAGGAATACCGTCCCAACCTGGTGCACTCTCAGAATCAAGACCCATTAGAATACAGTCCACTTCCTGCGGATCAGTCTCTAACAACACAAACGAGGAAGCCCTAGAGTCAATACAGCAGCTTGTCACAACAGGCATGCCAGTTTGAGCTACGATGTGTTCTGCTAAGGATTTGCCTATAGTTATAAAGAACAAGTTGACTCTATTTAGTGAGTTTAGAGGCTGTGTAGTAATATTTAGGAGGTGAGTATTTGAAGTTTTGGGTGGTTTAAACTGCGTGATTTCATTTATTGTACACCAAAGATGTCTCGGACTTTTTGCTGAATCATCTATTTGTTTTTTATAATATTGTCTCTTTGTCTTTTTTATTAAATTGGAGCAAAAGTTGCGGAAGCGTTTGAAGGTTACTATTAAAATTAAGTTGAAAGGGTCTAATCTTGATTGATGCTGCATTTGGTTTCTAAGTCTTATGCACCGCAGAGCTCCCTCAGTGATCCAGGGCTTCAGTTTTCTTTTGCCACAAGAAACGTATTTAGTTTTTGAATTGTTTATGAGGGACGATCTTATCACCTCCACCAGTTTAGTTGCAAACCTATCTGGGACCGTGAAAGTATCAAAAATTGATATATCTATATTTATAAGGCAATTATATGCCTTTTCAAAATCTACAATGGTTGTGGTTTTTGTACAAGTTCTTTGTGTTTTACTTGAGTCAGTTAAATTCAACAGAACCATAGCATGATCCGTGATTGTTGTATTAAGCACTGCCACAAATGCTGAAGTTTTAGTTTTATCAAGCTTCAGGACGGTATGGTCAAGGCAATTCTGTTCTCTAGTGGGAAGGCAGTGACCCGGAAGGAGGCCGTGCACCGATAGCATATTTAGGTAATTTAGCCTATTTGATCTTTGTTTTGTTATTTCTGTGGTTTTTTCAATTATATTAATATTAATGTCACCCATGACAACAATATTTTTGTGAGTACTACAAGCTTCAAGACGGGTGTTTAATGAATTAATGAAATTGTCAGCACAGGCATTAGACGGGGAACGGTATATACCTATAATAGTAAAATCAGACACGATGACTTGGAGAGCAGACGCATGTGTTAGGGTTAGTTCTGTAACGAGAGGCACATGCTTGTTGCTTACATAGACAACCACGCCATCGTTTTGATTAAGCTGAATTGAGGTAGAATATGAGGTATAGTTATTAAGTAGTGGTATTTGTTTATTATTATTTAATCTACACTCAGTAAGAATAATAACATCCGCGTCGAACTTCATGAGAGCCAAATTCATCTGCAAATCATCAAAATTACTGTAAATACTTCTCATGTTTTGAGTTACTACTGTCAAACACGTATTTTCGAGTTTTAATAACGTAGACATATCTTCGACGTTTACTAATGCAGAGTTCGCAATTTCAATCTCGTCCAATTCATCAAGCGTATTTATATTACTATCCATTTTCGTATGAGAAGTCTAATAAACATAACTCACGGGGTATTGTTAAAAATAAATGGCGAGGTAAATCAGTATTGATCAGAATTATTACATAATTATGCAGAAGTCCTGGTTCAAAGATTATGGGTGTGTGTATGAATGTGTGATGTAAGTGAGAGATATTTGTATTATGAATCTTTGCTATGATCTTTGGTGAGTGTTTGATAGAAAGTTTGTATGAGGTGTTGTGTGTTGATAGTTGATGAGCATGCTTTACGGTAAAAAAGTTACATAAAAAGTTAAATCTAATTTGTTTTAACAAGCCACAGGAAACATAACATAATCCAAACGTAATAAAGGCTAATAATAAAACCAATAAAAATAGACAAACTAATAAAATAACTATAATTAGTCATGCACTTTGGAGTAAGCCATGCACCTGTGACTCACTCTTCACTAGAACCACCCTAGCATCCTCGTCCTTTTTCAGAAAAACTCGACCAAATGTAGTCCAGCAGAATTTATACTGCTTTGATTTAGCTAAGTCCCTGGCTAAGAAAAATTGACGGGCGTTTCGCGGAGTGAGTTGCTCCGAGATAAATACAGGAGTGTCCCCGTTACTAGTGATAGCAAGGTGCCTGGCTTGAAGTTTCGTTTTGTTTTTTATGTTGAAGGACTTGGTGTATTTCAACAAATCCTGTTTTAGAATGGCAGAGTCCAGTTCCACTACGATGGGAGGGCTATTTACCGCTTCCTTCTTCCCGTGCGATCTAAATATGTCCTTTATATCCCGCTTATTCATATCGAGATTGATATTCTTGGCCAAACCGAGTACCATATTTATCAAATCATCTCTGGTTTCCTGGTTTTTCCTAGGCACATTCTTTATCTCGATATTATTTTTGCGCGAGCATCGTTGCAGGTCCTCAATTCTATCCTCCAACACAATTATATAATCTTTGTCTCTTTTTACCTGTAATTCCAACTGTGTTATCTTATTTTGGAATTCATCATTTTGTTTAGTCAAAAACGCGATAGATGTTTCTATGTTTGTATTTGTAAGTTGAATCTCTTTCAGATTTGCAGTGATGTTTTTTAATTCGGATTGCTGGGTTTTTATGAAGGACTGAAACAACTCTTTCATTTCCTCCTTAAATTTGCAAAATTCCGAGGGTAGGTCTTCTTCCCTCTTTCTTTTGTAGTTGCGTTGGGCAACGAAGTTAGGAGGGGTGACCTCCAAGCCCATTTCACAAATATTTCCGTCAGAAATCGATTTGTTCATATTGTTGTTATTGTAGTTCCAAAATACCAGGATATGATAACTGTCAAAGATTGTTGATGATTAGCTAAAGATGCGTCGCCAGGTGGGAGGGACTATGCGACCTATTTCGGTCAATGGTAGCGAAGTGGGTGTAGATCAGGATAGACCGAGGGCACGGCTTCTGGTAATTTGACGAATAGCGCAGGTGAAAGGTCGGGTTGCGCGTGCGCCTCCGCTGATTTGTTGAGAACGTCGTCAGGTACCAGGGCAGCACGTTAATAAGGAGTAAGTTTGACTGGCCGGTATATTGGTGGTACAGATAATGAGTGAATTGTACTCACGTATTTGTTTAAGTACGGACACCTCCTCTGTGCTTATGCTGTCCTATTTATCACTTGTATTTAATTTGCAAAAAGAATGACTTGTATTAAGTAATTATTTAATATTTTAAAACAATATAGTTTTCTACACGTCTGCACCTTACGGTGGTCCGGAGGAAGAGGATTATACTTACTTAGAGTATAGATACTTTCCATTTCAATTAAAAGCAACACATTCGAAGACTTATCTGTACCGACAGTAATGAATCCTCATATAGATTACAAATCCCGGATAGATATCGGATCACGATAAATACTGAGAGTGACCGTGGCTTCGGATCACCCTGAATAAACTCCCAAATCCGAGATTACTATAGATTTAAACGTAACTACCCTTTCCGGTTTATTTACGGCACGATAAATGCCGATTGCGGCGTGTGCGTGTGTCATCCGGGTGCTTGTAAATCAAACGGGTGTTAGGGCCGTGATACATGGCGTGGTCCCGTGGAAACCGGTGCTGGTTCGTGCTGGACTGGCGGGCACTGTACCGGACTCGGCGGTGGTTTCCGGTGTGACGTCACAGTGCATCTACGTCATGTAATGGCAGTCGATTACTTTTGGGGAGTGGTTTGAGGAGGTTGGTGAACAAACGAAGTTGAATTGTTTACGAGCAACTAGATTGTCTCTAGCTTTTGGTACGGAAAATACGTACATTAGGTAGCGTGTTTGTGGTAACAAAAGCAGTATACGCTGGACTAGCAAAATCAAAATCATTTTTATTATTTCAGATAGGCCTATATGGGCACTTATAAAACATTGACAATAGGTAGCATTCTATTGAAACTTCCTAGTACACTAGGTCAGCTCCAAATGAAAGTTTTACAGTTGATATGCGGTTACTGTATCTATACCATTATTTTGCACTTTGCAGTATTTTTGTACTCTTGATTAGCACCGCGTGAGCAAACTCCATTAGTTTTTTAGTAAAGCTTTCAAATTAAAATGCCTTGCCCATATTGTATGGCAACACTAAGTGCTACCATTATCTTTATGTACTTTGTAGCATAACAGACTATGTCCTTTTTTTGTTTTAGCGAGAGTCTATTCTAAACGATACGTCCAAATTATCACTCTCTTCAATCTAAATAATCACACACAACTTACTCGATAACCTGACTTGAAATATTCAAACACACACACACAATAGTCCACGAAATTCAATCGCTTCATTTAGTCCCGAAACAGTGAAGCCACAAAATAAATAAATGCAGAAGCTTGGCTCCGTACAATAAGCGAAAATGCATGCACAGTTAGACACGCTTTAGGTACAGCGAGAGCAAACGCACACGCGAGCTGCTCGTGGCTAAATAATATCTGCCACACACATTGATTTTCAAGGTTAAGCAACGCTTCCTGAGGTTGTTTTGTGAATAGATAGTAACCGTTAGATTTCATTTGTACATCTTTGACAATTGGGCCTCATCAAAAGGCTTAAAGTCACCCAAAGGGCAATGGAGAGAGCTATGCTTGGAGTTTCCTTGCGTGATCGAATCAGAAAATATGAAGACATCCGCAAGAGAACCAAGATTACCGACGTTGCCCGAAAAATTGCCAAAAATTAAGTGGCAGTGGGATGGTCATATTACTCGCAGAACGCCGAAATGTTCTAGAGTGGTGACCGCGAAACGGAAGACGTTGCGTTGTCTTCCGTTTCCCACTAGGTGGAACGATGACCTGATCAAGGCAGCGGGTGTCCGGTGGATGCGAGAGGCACAGGACCGATCAGTGTGGCGACTAATGGGGGAGGCCTATGTCCAGCAGTGGACGTCTTTTGGCTGAAACCATGATGATGATGATCTTTGATAGTCGTTAAGGGTAGTCAGAAGCCAGAAATTTATACTCCAGTCTTACAAATGGATGTCGTGTTACAGTGCCTGAATTGTGGCGGTCAGATAGGGAGTCGTTCAAATAAATAAATAATATTTGAGGAGTTCCCTCGATTGCCATGGGATCCCATCATCAGATTCTGTCTTGGTGACATTGGGACCACCTCGGAAGTATACCCTTTCAAACACAAAAATATAATAACATAACGGAAAAATATAGTAATAATATATAATAATAATTTCTAAATCGGTTCGCATTTGGCGAAGCAATCGCGTAAAAAAATTACAAAAAAAAACATTGCAGTCTAATTGGGCACCGTCTCCTTTATGAAGCCGGTTTATAAACCACTAGTATTCAGTAGCATCCGAGTGGAAGCCCACCCCAAGATACGTAAGAAAATATTGATTGATTTTATTGAACACAGCCTTCTGACCTACCTTTTTTGTGGTATTGTGCCGATAGATGCCAGTCGGGTCTAACCCCCTTATACTGGGCGATTAACTGCGCCGATTAGTGATACACATTGTTTAGATCACTTGTTTAGCCCCAGTCATTAGTTAGTTAGCTAGCAGTGTTTGTTCATCAATTAGGGTTGTTATAGGATTAACTGCAGCGAAACGTTTTGATTTGGAATTATTGTGCGTGTTGCAATCAGGTTTCAATTGGTGAAATATAACAAATTATTTTATCGACTAATTTAATAGGTAGAACTCTGCCATTGTCGGTCCCAAGCCCGAATGAGAAAGGAGGAGGGTTGGTGTGGACCTACCCGTAAAACTATCAACGCCGACTATTGGGCGGCGGTAATCAACCCGACAACCCTGTGAGGACGTAGCGTCTACGGGGCGGTAACCAGTGACCGTGAGGATCTAAATACCCTCTAAAAGACTGACGTGGAAGGACGTGGGAACCCACCGTGCTTATCTTCCCATGAAAAACCCCTTTATGGAATCAGAAACAGAGAGAGTAAGTATGTTGGGCGACCCGACTAACCATCGGCGCCACCCAGTACCCGGGCTGGATGGTGTGAAATTAGCGACCGAAGCTTCCCCTGGGGTGAATCGACAGGCTACAGAGGGGAGAGATGCTACTGTCGGTGCCACAACATCTGAGATCGAGAAGTTCTCAATACGAAACCATCATCGTATTGGCGCTTGGAACGTCCGAGGCAGGCGTTGGCCGTAATGGCGGGTAAACTGACCATCGTAGAGAAGGAAATGGAATCACATTATATCTCCATACTAAGCGTCAGTGAAACACACATGCGTGGTAACGGCCACTTCACCACTGTGGCAGGGAACATCATGTACTTCTCAGGCTGCGAGGATTCGTGTAGGAATAGGGTCGGAATCATATTGCCACCACTCATGAACAAATATGTCATCGGTTATAACCCGGTGTCTAATAGAATCTTGACAATGAAACTGAACACCAAACAGTGTTTGCTGAATATTGTACAAATATACGCACCGACGGCACAAGCTCAAGATGAGGTAATTGAAGACTTTTATGGGAGACTGGAGGAAACGTTGAACTCAATTCCTAGTCGAGAAAGTAAATGATCCTTGGTGACTGGAATGCCAAGGTTGGTAGTACACTAACTTCTGATGATCATATCAGAAGCACAGTTGGAAAATTTGGACTTGGCACTAGGGATGAACGAGGTGAAAAACTGATCGAGTTCTGTATAGACAGAAATCTCAGTATTATGAACACGTACTTCCAACATCATCCAAGACGTTTGTACACTTGGAGATCTCCAGGCGACAGGCACAGAAATAAAATCGACTACATCATTCTAGATACTCGCTGGATATCCTCAGTTTCAAATATGAAGACCTTTTCCGGTGCAGATTGCGGCTCTGATCACAACCTACTTGTAGCCAAATTCTCGCTGCGCTTAAAGGCGCCTGGACGTCAACCACCAAAGCCCAGAAGCTTGGATCCTTCTGAACAACCAATCTTCCGAGAAGCGTTAGAGGCGAAACTGAAGGATTGTCCCACGTATGAACACGCTAACGCTGACATAAAATGGGTACATTTGAAGGGCCATATCAACGATGCGCTGTACCAGGTATCCAAGAAGAAGAAGCAAGAGCAGAAGAAAAAATGACTTATAAAAATACAGCGCAGAAAGGACTTACAAACAAGGGGTTTGCAGGATCGTGCAATAACGGCTGAATACTCCGAGTTTAGCAGAGCTATCCAAGCAAGTTGTCGCCACGACAGGAACAACTTCATTGAGGACATCTGCAGCGACATTGAGAGACATTTGAACAAGCTACAAACTGCAGACCTTTTTAAGAAAGTTAGAGTCCTTTCCAAACAGTTCAAAGCTAAATCTTGGGTCATAGTAGATTCCGATGGCACTGTACTACACGAGCTCGACCGCATTGCCGAAAGATGGCGTGCCTACTGTGAGCAGTTGTACACAGATCCACAGTCAACGCCAGGGGCTATCCTTGACTGGAGGGATCTAGAACTGGAACCCATGATTCTTCACTCCGAAGTATCTGCTGCTCTACATTCTCTCAAGATAAAGAAGGCGCCAGGAAGCGACCAAATAACAGCGAAGGTGCTTAAAGCTATGGGTGACATGGGTGTAGTGACACTATTTAAGATTTGCTCACACGTCTGGCAAAACGGTGACTGGCCGCAGGACTGGTGTGAGTCCGTTATTCTTTCGCTGCACAAGAAAGGGTCAACCAAGGCCTGCGGCAATTATCGTACCTTGTCCCTCATCTCACATGCCAGCAAAGTCTTGCTCCATATTCTTAACAGTCGCATCCGCTACTGGATTAGCACATTCCACAGAAGCAGGCAGGTTTCTTAAAGGGCAAGGGCAATCGAGAGCAGATTCTCAATGTCAGACAGCTCATTGAGAAGGCAAATGAGTTTGATACGCCAGTGATAATATGTTTCGTCAACTATAGCAAGGCTTTTGACTTTGTCAACTGGGGTTGCTTATGGAGAGTCCTACAAGAACTTGGAGTACCAAAACATCTCATCGCCCTACTTCGCACCCTATATGGCTCAAGCCAGGGAGTCGTAAGAGTTGATAGAACAACCTCAAAACCCTTTAAGTTTTTACAAGGAGTGCGCCAGGGATGTATTTTGTCGCCCATTCTATTCAACGCCTATGGAGAGCACATTATGAGAAGCACCTGCGAAAATTGGGAGGGAGGCGTCACAATTGGTGGTTTGAAAATTACCAACCTGCGCTACGCCGATGACACTACTCTTCTTGCAGCAAATGAGTCGAAATGGGACTTTCCATAAACAGGTCCAAAACCAAGGTCATGGTGGTGGATAGATCTGAGAAGTTGGAGCTCACTGGCGCGTTGGGCCTAGAAACAGTAGTCAACTTTACCTACCTGGGGTCCAGCATTAGTAACGATGGTTCATGAGAGAAGGAAGTGCGCAGGAGAATTGGCATGGCTAAGAACGCCATGTCTCATCTTGGAAAATCTGGAGAGATCGTAACATTTCCGTAAAAACTAAAACCAAACTGGTACGGACTTTAGTCTTCTCGATCTTTTCGTATGGCGCTGAGACTAGGACACTGAAAGCTGCCGATCGCAAACGCATCGACGCCTTCGAGATGTGGTGCTGGAAAAAGATCCTCCGTATCCCCTAGACAGCATTTCGGACTAACGTCTCCATATTGCGAGAACTCAAAATCTCCTCGTGGCTGTCATCCGAGTGTCTACGCAGAGTTCTAGAATATTTCAGCCACATTGCAAGGAAAGACGGTTCCAACCTCGAGAGGCTCATCGTGACCAGCAAAGTGGATGGGAAAAGGCCTCGTGGACGCAGCCCAATACGTTGGTCTGATCGTGATCGTGAAATATACGAGTACTTATACGTGATTTAATATTGTCTACAATTCTGCCTAAGCCTTTGTCGAATACAGGCGTGATGTTATATTTACTTGATTGACATAATTCAAAACAAATGATGAAATATAATAATTTGAATCTTGCATCCGTTACTATCGGTACTAAATATAGAATTTTCCGAGCCCCATCCTTTGCTGCTGTATCGTGTCGATTACTACATTTCAAGAAGGGTACATTGTTTCAACCACTGCATTTGTCCTAGTACTTAATTATTTAGCTTTCATCATTTGTATAACAATTACTTACGAAATTAGGTTAATTGTCTTTGACGGACAGGGTTTTGTTTAGCAAATAATAAAGTTATGAGTCGTTGATCATGATTAATGCCATTCAAACACTAACAATATTATTAATATTTCATTAGATTGCGGCTTTTGTGACCTATTTCATTGTTGACTTACCTTCATTGGTCGATTTTTGGCAATGACCTATCTAATACATCGTATGGAGTAGGTAACCATGTTTGTTAATACACATTTTTATTTTTATCTTTGCGATATTTAATTTCCATTCGACTGACCAGCACCGGAAAAATGCATGGTCCTAAATGATTAGCCATATTTTATTACTTACATGTTTTTCTATGTCTATTTATTCGGGGCTTGTGGTGTAATAACAAATAAAAGGAAAACATCGACATATAATATTAAAACATGAATTAGTAACTTCAGTAATAAAACAAACATAAAAAAAAAGTAAAACTTGAAACTTGAGAAAAACTGTGTTATTCCGTCACGAGCTACATTAGCATGTTGAGGACGCTATCACATTAGCATATGGCTGACGCAAACCTATAAGTTTTCTACTACTAAAATTGTTCTACGCGGCTAAAGAATTTTGCACTAATTAATAAGCTTTTAACTTATTACTAATTACTCTTAAGAAACCATGCAATTCCATAAAAAACACCTCCCCTTCAGCCTGAGGTACATCACATCATCAGCCTACTGCTGGGACACAGGCCTCCTGTCTGTGAGAGGGGATGGGCCATAATCCACCACGCTGGCCGTGCGTCAGTGCGGGTTGGTGCATGTCACATGTCTTCGAATTTTCAGTTCTAGGACATGCCGGTTTCTTCACGATGTTTTCCTTCACCGTGTTTGAGAGCAGTGGTGATGAAATAATTTACACAAAGTATAGCGCCTGCTTGGGTTCGAACCCACGACCTACAACTTGTAAATCGCGGCCGATACCACTGGGCCACCACTGCTCTGCCTGAGGTACCAGGCTAACATAAACTACAGCAGGTCTTTAGCAGCACCCAGCTCTATTGAACTTATACGAGTAACAAGCATTATAATTCCAACCGCTTGTCTAAGCTGCCTCAATTCTAAATTAGTTACTTCAGTATTAAAAAGAAAGATTTTAAAGAAAGGAAGATTTAAAAAACCTGAGGCATTAAACAAGGGCTATTTGATGTCGACGATGGCGATAATCAAAATGCCAAAAAGGGATTAATCACTTGAAATTTCGATAGCGCTTGACAAACCCAGACATTTCTCCATTCACTATCGCGACGCTTTCATTAATAGATTATCACTTGTCTAGAGCCTCTGAAATCCCTTAAAGAATACCCCTCTTTTAAGCTGAGTTACCAAGCTAATATAAACTAAAGCAGCAGCCGTATAGCGTAAGTTCGCAAAGAGTTTGACCGCTATCCAATCGACTAAATCGGTTTAATCACACAAGATGAAAATACACATAACGTAATTTATCTCTCATGTGATTGGTCGATTTGGTCGATTGGATAGCGGTCAAACTCTTTGCGCACTTACGCAATACTGCTGCAGGTCTTTAGCATCCTGAATCATTAGTCCAACGAACTTATAACAAGCATTATAATTCCAACCACTTATTTATGCTTCCAATTCTACAATTCATTAGTTGGCACAGCCTCCGGTTTTGATTGCAATACCCATTATGTGGAACTTCATTAACTCGATTATCTATCAGGAAACTTTCTGGGTTCCTCGAAAATTGCTCGGGCAATTTGTATAGAGAAATTAGTTGGTATTGATGTTTTGACACTGTTGGCACTTTTAGCCTCGGTCCGGGTTAACAAAGCGACCTACATAATAAATGGGGTGTGTCTTTAGAGTGGGAATTTGTTGATGATAATCTTAAATTCTTCAAACTCTAATAATTTATTGTGGATTTTAGGTTCCTAAGATATTTTGTTGGATACATGTGAATCTGCTATGTCCCGCCGTTGAAGCATACAAAATTCATATAATCAGTCTAGTTAAAATACAATAGATTAAATCAATTATCTTTTCCAGACAACAATGATTACCCTTTTTTCTTTATTTTTTTTGCCTGGAGAAATTCTCATTGTTACTGCGCTACCAAGGGAGATAGTGCAGTTATGTGGGACTCGAACCCACTAAAAGTCCACGGTGTCCTACTGTGCCGCTTATGGCGGGAACACGGGCACGCGTTAGCACTCACCTCAAACCTGCCGCGACTGTCCGTCACCGGACCCTTCGCTGGGGTGTATCCCTCATCACCCGTGCAACAGAACACATTGTACGCCGTGACCG
Organism: Orthosia cruda; assembly: GCA_964057195.1. Taxonomy (NCBI): domain Eukaryota; kingdom Metazoa; phylum Arthropoda; class Insecta; order Lepidoptera; family Noctuidae; genus Orthosia; species Orthosia cruda. The sequence continues at coordinate 56,800,076 of OZ059826.1, read as the reverse complement.
CTCCAGGGACCAAACCAGCACATGGGTGCCAGACGACCCCGTGTATGGCACCCTTGTCAGTGGGCCGCCACCTACCACCACTTTTCGGCCTCAGGGGATAGAGCTGGTCCCTGCGGTGGTGACCCCATCCAGGCTGTGGAAGGTAGGGAGAGCGGCGCACAGTAATACTAGCACTCCTCGTCCGCCGCAGCCTCCAACCCTCAGCCGCGATATCATATGGGACACTGGGACGCTCCATAAGATAACGTGGCCCGCCTCAGTTGCGATGTCACCTCTGCTACCAAGCGGCACCGCAACCTACTTGTTGGCCGCTTCGTCGTCGGCTTAATCAGCAAAAGCCCTGATGACCTGCCCCTCCTCGGGTTTCTCTTCGCTTCACCGTGGGTGACCAAGCCACGGCTACTGAGCCCTCCCGCCTCGATAATGCGGGAACCCACCGGGGAGAACGACTAGTACCCTAATAAACTAATTGGTCTTGAAGAATTAAATTTTGCTCGAAGCTTCCTTATGTACCAAAAGTTAGCATGGAAAGTTTTTTTAATTCATTCCCACAATCAGGGATACATTTAGACATGGAAGTTTGTAATTTTTACTGTCTCAGAGGGGACATCACTTGTAACATACAAATCAAGGTTCGTTTGATTTTCTACAAAAATAAGCCACCACTGCCCACAAGAACAAATGACTGAGATCTCCGTGCCTAATGGCAAAGAGGAATTGATCGAGCTGAAAACGGCTCAAGGACTTACAATCTGCCAACGAAGCGAAAATCCTTAAAATTTAAGATCGGGACCTCGAAGCTAAAAATAGGATTTAAAAGGATTGCATGACCCTGCAGATTTTACGGGAAGAAGTATATGATACTAAGAATAATTTACTGAAGTCTATAAAAGGAAATCTTTTGTTTGAATCTTTGTTCTTATATCGTGGGCTATAATATTTCTTAGGTTTTTTTTAACACAAAAATCAGCCCATAACTTATAACACGAGAGCATCGATTAGTAGTGGATCTATTAACCGATGCTCATCAAATAAAATGTCATAAGATATAGTTGATTTGATCACCACTCTGCGTAGACATTCGATACCTACCACAAATAACATTGCAAGCCCACTGTTTTTACGTATTCACCAAGTTTTAATTTACGATACTCACGGGTAAAACTAATTTTTGTACGGAAACCACAAGTAAACCCACAAAATACCCATAAACATATTTATGATTTCCATACAATTCCTTAATCACATCTCACGACACCTACGGGAAATCACAGCACACTCATGATTCACAGTCAATACTCCAGCCAGCGCACTTCTCATAGTAAGTTAATATATTCCGCTTACACTTACACAATTCCCCGACCGCGGAGTTCGTAGACAAAGACAGTGCTGTGTTCTAAATGTAACGCAAACTGCAGCATACAAGAAATATAGCCACTAACTAATGACATAACTACATAACAATGGTGTTCTAGGAAAATGCAGAAGATTCATTTCATTAATTAAATATTTCGTTTGGCTCCCAGACCGTAGTGGGCCGGAGTGGGCCGGAGCTGCCCTCAAGCGGCTCCTGCCCAATTAAGGGAGTCCAAACGCCCCCAGGAAGCCCAACGCGGGAGTTGTGCGGTCCATGGCCCTAGACGGGGCACCGGTATAGGCGCGTTCTCTGAGGCGGCGACCAGCCTGTCGGTTTTACGCGTCCCAAAGGGTCATGGCCCTCCGACTCTTCCAGGGGATACCACACGGTCTCCGGTGAGGCGGCGAGCCTCCTTGCGGGATTGCTGCCATGGGATCTGGAGGCAAAAGTCCTAGCGCAAATATGGAAGTGGCGCGAGTAGGACAAATGCTGGGGCAAAACTCCGTTACCGCGACAAATAACGGCTTGACGGACAAAGCTCCGGCAGGATCTCATGGTGACATGGAGAGGGCGACAGTCACAATCCAGCGCTGGGCACGCCACAATTGCGACGATAAGGTCCCTCTTTAAGGAGTGGCTTGAGAGGCGTCACGGTGTCCTTACTTTCCGCCTGACGCAAATCCTCACCGGACACGGCTATTTCGGGAGGTTCCTGTTCAGGGTAAGGTGGGAGGAAACGCCCAGGTGTAACCATTGTGTGGATCGCTCGGAGGACACGGTAGAGCATACGGTGGTGGTCTGCCCCGCTTGGGTGGAGCAACGCCGTGCCCTCGTGGAGGCGATCGGCGGTGGTGACTTCTCGCATCCGGCCCTGGTCCAGCCCATGGTACGGGGTGAAAGATCATGGGAAACTGTCACCTCCTTCTGCGAAGTAGTAATGCTCGCGAAAGAGGAGCTGGAACACGTGAGGGAGCACCCTGGGCGTCGGGAGTCGCAATACGAAGCCCGGTCACCGTAGGGGCGGGCTTGCGGACGGCGAGTAATGGGTAGCTCGGCGTCCAATAAGGACCAGGCCCGAGTCGACGGCGCGTAGCGTTCCACGCATGCCTTTAAGAAATGTCAGCAAAAACTGACGGGGTCCGCTAGAGCCGATGCCTGTCTGGATCGCGGATAAATTTGAAAAAGAGTTACCGCTGCCCTGGCTCAAGCAACTGAAGGAACACGGGAGGTTTTTAGTCAGTAATAGTCTGACACGCCCTCCTGCTTTATGCAGAGCGGGAAAAGTCATTGGATGATTACCAAACCAAAAAAAAGGCGCTGGCAATAGAAAACTATTAACTGCATGCAAGTAATGACTGCAATAAATCAAAATATATTTGTTTTAAATGTCGTATTCTCATCATCATCATCATTTCAGCCGAAAGAGGTTCACTGCTGGACATATGCCTCCCCAAGTGTCGCCACATTGACCGGTTTCGTGGGTCTCGCCTCCAGTGGATCCCCGCAACCTCCACCAGTTCATCGGTCCATCTAGTGGAAGTCCTTCCAACGCAACACCTTCCGGTTCGCTGTCCACACTCCAGAACTTTTCGGCCTCATCGGATATCCGTTCTGCGAGCAATGTGCCCTGCCACTGCCAGTTAAGTTTAGCAATTCTTCGGGCTTCGTCTGTAATCTCAGTTCTCTTGCGGATGCCTTCATTTCTGATTCAATCGCGAGAAGCCCGAGAGGGCTATGTTCTACGTTGCCTTTAGGGTGACTAAGCCTTCTGATGAGACCCATTGTGTGCGACCATGAAAAATGTCATATTCTGGTTAGAATAAGTTGGAAAGCAATCTTTTACAATTCCGCATTTGTAATATGTCTTAGTGAGGCACATCAAAAGGAGGTGGTTCACAATTTGACTATACTTTTTAGGGTTCCGTACCTCAAAAGTAAAAAAAGAAACCCTTATAAAATCACTCTCTTGTCCGTCTGTCCGTGTGTCACCACTGATTTTTAGGGTTCCGTACCCAAAGGGTAAAAACGGGACCCTATTACTAATATTCCGCGGTCCGTCTGTCTGTCTGACTGTCTGTCTGTCACCAGGCTGTATCTCATGAATTGTGATAGCTAGACAGTTGAAATTTTCACAGATGATGTATTTTTGTTGCCGCTATGACAACAAATAATAAAAACAGAATAAAATAAATATTTAAGTGGGGCTCCCATTCAACAAACGTGATTTTTTTGCCGTTTTTGGCGATAATGGGACGGAACCCTTCGTGCGCGAGTCCGACTCGCACTTGCCCATTTTTTTTTATTACCTCATAACTTTATATTAAGTGAGCTGATTATTTTCACGTAATTATCAAGTGGTATTGTGATGTTTATTTTTTTATTTGAAAGCTGGTGCTTCTCATATAGTTCCATTTAAATTTGATCAAGATCTGACAAGTAATTTTTGTATTATCCTTAATAATACGTGTTTTCATTGTTATAAGAGGTAATAAAACTAAAAAGAGAAGGATAAAAACCTTTTAACAAAAAGAGTTAGACCGAAGTCCAAAACAAAATACTACATAGAGAAAAATGCAGTCGGTGTCTTTGGTACCTATTTTTTTTCGTTTTTGTTGTTTTAGAAAGACTGTTATTATTTTTTTTAATTTCTTTATCAAAGGTGAGACAAACATGTTTTTTATTCATTCTTCTCTGTGTGAATCATTGCGTGACTAAATACACCTTCTGCAGTTTTATAATTCTTGCTAGCCTAAAAGACAGTTTATCTGTTTTTATCAAGCAATCTTCTAATACCAGCCATAACGTCCTTCTGCATGGCAAATGCAAACAGAGAAGGTTGGAAAATTAGCCACCTTACCTTACCTTACTTAAAGCGAGTTGACACTTTCAAACTTATTATAAATTCAGGTTTCCTTAACATCTTTTCCTTCAATAAAAAAATACTTATGAGCCTTCTGACACATCTATTCACCATCACCAGTTAATTAAAGTGCACATTACATATCAACTTAATTATCAAGTGGTATTTTTTGGTGTCCTGCCAAGTACTGGCGCATTTCCTACCGAGCTTGTTATTTGACTGAGAGGGTTCCGGCTCGTTTGGACTTCCGAATAATGCTAGCTTTACTAGAGCGTGTCTTGTATTGTTTAGAATGGGGGTTCGGCTTGTTAACATTTATAGGCGTTGATGAAACTTCTTTAAGGATTTAGGTTAACAGTAATTATACTAATACTATATACAATTATTAATTAAATATTTTTTTTATAACAAAATTTTTCGTATTCTTCTCAGCAAACCCTTTCATTTGATACCAATATCATGGCAGTGAACCAAAAATAACTATTTCCGCCATCTTGAGCCGTCCACCATATTGGATTTAGAATGACGTCACTTAGCTAACCATGCATTCTCATCCCCATGCATTCTCATCCAAACTAAACGTGTATGCAAAATTTCATCAGAATTGACCCGAGCAACATACATAGATTGATTATAAATGTATGATTGTTGCGAATGTCATATACTGCATACAATTGATATTTGGTTTTGGTTTGTGTCTTTCTTTACCTTTTAACTCAATTATTTGAACAATTTGATGGGTAAGTTTTTATGGATCTGTGCTATCACTAGAGAATAAGTCTGTCACTTTTAAATAATTTGTGTCATAAAAAAATATGAATTTATTCTTAATTATTTACTAGCTGTAATATTACCGGTAACTCGGGTCAAAAATCAAGGGTTATTAAGTACCTAAAACCAGATTAATTAATCTAAGAATTCAGAAACACCAAACTAATACTTTTGCTTTCAACCAATCTAGACTAACGAATTAGCTCTTATATTTAATACAAAACTCACTGTTCTGTTTTCTAAGGTCAAACTTCAAAACTGTCTTATTTTAACAATTCTGATATTCAATATCTTTGAAACAAATCCTCTTTAAAATTTTAGAACCACTTTCAAACAGAAAAATTTCCAAGTCTTGAAGTACCTTCCTACGCCCAAAATTACAAGAGAAACTAATCTTTGAATGGGCTTAATTGTGACTAAAAGTGGCCATTTCGTCACGAGTTAGGCGCTATTTACGTCCCTCATACATCTCGGCTGAAATCCCGCACGGTTTACCCAGAAATGTTGTTTTCTTTGCTATTCAGGAATAAATAAGGTGTCATTATGTCGACGATCGCTGCCTAGTTATGGGCTTTTTTCTTTGGCACGATTTTCCAGCCTCTTAGTATGTCGCTACCCTTTCCGAGGTCCCATATACATTACTTCTTGTTCTGTGCCAATTAAAAGCTATTGTTTGGGCAACAAGCAATGTATTTTGATAGTTACAATGCGGTTTGTTTAACATATTTGTTGGGAGTAGGGGGTCGGATTCGTGGTCAAGATAAGGCCCAATGAGTTGTTACAAAATTGGCTGTCGTGTTATTGTGCTCGTTGCCAGATATAAAATGCTTTTGGCCGAGTATTCAGTCGTTTGATCGGGGCCATTGTGGGGCGGGCCATTGTCGGCCAGTCTATTGTCATAGGAAGGGGTCGCAACCTCACAACTTACGTAACTGCGGACGAAAGTGCATTCGGTTCTATAGTATTTGTATTGGGTTTTGAGGGTTTTGTCTCCGTTGATGTATGCGTGACCGCGCGTGTAAATCATGATCCAATGGTTTTTTCTAGCAGAAAGGCATTGTTTGCAACTTTTTTAAACAAATTGTGTCGATTTAATGCGATTGTTTCTTTAAATCTATAGCCTGCTTGTATTGTGTGCCAAGTGATTGAGTTTTTTGTTGATTATAAATCACTTTATAGAATGATATTCTTGTGATACGTGCTTTTAAATCTATCTTTTAATATACCCGCTTCAATAGGTAAAAACTTATACTAAAGCCAGCTTCAACTTCTTATAAAATATTTTAAAAATTTCTTTGTACTCTGAAACGAAATAAAACGAAGAAAGTTGAGAATAGAAAGTATCTCGTTCCTTGATTGAAAGTGAAGTGAAAAGGCACACACTGTGAAGAAAGCGGATTTTATTCCTTTGAGTTCGGAGCCAACTCTTTGCTGTATCTGAAGTCCTGGTATTTGCTAAAGCAGTGAAAGCTTAGGACTCTGGAAAATTTAAATAAAATTCTGTCAAGCGCAATATCTACGTAAATTATTGTAAAATATTGAGATTATTTTTGTAACATTATTTGTTTACTAAAGAAGTCAGCTGTTTGGTTACCTATAATTGAGTCTGTATAATGTGTAATTTTTTTTTATATTTTGTGCATAAGTGTTTTTATTTTTTTATTGTGTAATTCTTTGGTAATAATTAAATAAATAAAGATTGGTAAGACTCATATAATTTGTATGATCTAAATAATGTAATAAAAGTAGTTTAAAAAAAAAAAAAACCCTTATATTTACACGAATTAATAATGTCACAAAGACTCAAAAAATTTAAATAAAAAAAACGGGGAAACAGTCTCTACATAAACAAGCTAACCATAATGACGTGTATTAGGCAAATATTTGATAACATATAAATATAAGGGACCATATAAATAAAAACTAAAAATTTAAATAGCAGAGTTTAAATTCATAAAAAAAGAATTAAGAAGATTTTTAATAATGCTAGATAAAGATAGAATAATTGTAAAAACATAAGTATGCAGCAGGTACAAATCGGAACTTGTACTCCAAGTTGTTCTAGTAAAAAATGGCCTACATATTTTGACATAGAAATCCGACGACCACCTAATTAAAGTGACAGATACACATGTAACTTTTTACGAACATCCTTCCATCTAAAACTATTCAAATTATGCAACATGAGTGGCCAAAAAACAGAAGTAATTGCTGAAACGCCACATGGCCGTTAAACACATGCGTCGGCTCTCCTAAACTTGTGCCTTGCAGGGACATTTGCATATGTCTGGGATAGGCTTGAATAATACAACAGACCGTTGTGGGGGCTTTCTTCGTGTCATGAACAAAGACGATGTGTTTCTAGCAGGAGGCTTCAAATTAAAAAAAAACAATGTTTTCTTCATCAACAATGCAGCATTGTCGACCGCAGACGGGTAAAGCAGAGGTTAAACGAGACTAAGTACTTAATTTTTGACTATTTTTTTTTCGACTTCGCTTACGTGGCGTTTTCTCAGGCATCGTTCATTTTTGTGAAAGTGTAGATTTACAGTGTAAAAATTCTTAATTGGATCAACAATTCAAAGATGTCCTGCAAGCAAACCAACAATTTGACCATCTGAAGATGTACGGCGTCGCCGAAGCCTGGCCAAGAAGAGGTTCAAATTTAAATGTATATTTATTCGTGACACACAGGTAAATGATGTTTCACATGCATACATGGTTATAGTTGCAAAGATCTTTTTTTACTCTGTGCTACCTTGCTGGGCATACGAATATAGGTATTCACAAAATGTAGCTAGGTTTATACTATGTACAAACTGCTTAATGTAAGATAATATTGTAACTAATAAAATCATAAGTTATAGAATAAAAACACTACACAAAGGAACAGAAATAAGAATTTAATAACAATACCTAACAAATAAAAATCTTTATTAACTAAAGTACGTAATCGGGTAATAAATAAACAGAGGAAAAAAAATGGAGTTTGATACAGTTTTTATTTATATACTGAATATTCTGTAATATGCTTTATTTTGTGAGAATTTATGCAGTCCTTTTTTTAAGAAACTAAGGTCTGTTGAGGTCGTAGTGGGCCATCCCTAGAAAGCTTTTTGAATAGAGGGCAGTTTGATGGGTGTTTGATTTAAGTTCAACTTGGTGGTGTTTGGAGGAAAAGGTTTCAGAATGGTTAGGTTAATTTTGATAAACATGGCAACAGTGTTAATATTTTAAAATTTATAAAGAAAGGTTTGCAGCTATCAGAGATTTTGTTCATGCATATTGCATGAAGACACATTTTTGTGCTTTAAAGGCCATTTCCCTATCCATAGATTAACCCCAGAATATAACGCGGTATCGCAGTGTGGTAGTGACGTACTAACGTGGCCAAACGCAGTACTGTTCTTACTGCTTAGTAAGAATAGTACTGCGATTGGCAACGTTGCTTAAATTATCTAAAGCATAACAGTACTGTTTTTTTTTTTTGCAACAAGATCAGCATTGGTCTTCCATGTCATGACAATGTGTTGATCTAACCAAAGCTGATACGACTTAGACGCATACCACTAGCCCTGGTAGCCCAAACACAAAACTGCGTTGCGATGTCGCATCGTTAAAATCTACGAGCTTGTTGCTTTCCTGTTTTCTGCGTTGCGAATTCGCATCGCGTCAATTCGCAGTTTTGGCCCTTAGGCTGCCCCAATTAATGTAGACTATATAAAAATATATAAGCTTAGATTTAGATAAGATTATTCGCAACTCCATTCTTTCAATTATCCTTGTAGCCCACAATGTAACAACTCCACGCTAATATTATTACAGTATTCCTCTTGTCCCTGTCTCCCTTACGCTATCAAAGGACATATTATCTTGTCCAGCCTAAATTAACGCATGTTTCTCGGTAGTTGCCCTAAATAACTTTGCGATATTTTATTAATATGTATTACTTTCTTGACGCAAGGGTTAGTCATTATTCAGCCATCTATCACTGGATGGGAAAGAATGGGAAGAGATTGTGTCAAAGTATATTATATGCTATAGAATATTTATTATGAAAGTGTTGTCTAGTTCTAGAGAAGTTATAAATAAAAAAAACGTTGTTAGCGTAATACTGCTAGAAAGATAAAACGAAATAACTTAATGTTTGCAACTATAGGGGACTTTCCTGAAGGCGCGATGCAATATAATTTAAGTCAATAGGCGATATCAGGCACGTATTTTCAAATAAAAAATAAAACAATTGCATAACGGTCGAATTGCGTCAAATGCGTGAATGTACTTGCAATTTCGCTTCGTAAAATCGCTTATCGGTTGGTCGGGTGATGTACATCGAATCGCGTCGAACCACCTGGGAGGTCGCTAGGCATTCTCAATCATTAAGCGTTGTTTGGATGTAAATGTAATGTTTTGTAAATTGCATAATAACTTTCATTACATATTGATCTTTTAAGAAAAATCTTATAAAAATTAAATCTACAATCAATGAAACAGCTTCATAAGTTACCTGAGAGTAACAAGTTAATTTTCACTACGCACATAAGATGTTGAAAGTTGATAAAACTGCAGTATACGAGTATCACTGCCAAGTGTTGAACCCTTTCACTGCCGCTACATTCAACATGAGGAATTTTATGATATGTCGGACGGAGAAATCTATATCACTTCTATGACCGTAAAAGGATTTCGATTCTTCGTATCACGTTATTAAATCGCATCGCAACAGTTATCGGGTTTTCAAAGAAAACCAAATACTTAATATATATATATATATATATATTATAATATGTCAAAGAGGGAAACTTTTTGTTCCTAGAAAGTTATTGCCTGGAATTCCGATTATGTAAATTATTTTTCATAGAAAGCTAAAAGATAGATAGAATATACTTTATTGTACACCAAAAAGAGAAATTACACATATATTTTACAGCAACTTAATACTATGGGTACAAAGGCGGTCTTATCGCTGACAGCGATAAGTTCCATAGCTCCACGGGAGCTAAGCCGCAAGAAGCCAGTACTTACTAGCTGTCCCCCGCGGCTTCGCTCTTGAAAAATGGCTACGTACATACCCTTCCCTATTCTTCCTACCTAACTAATTACCCTACCCACCCTATTGTACCCTACCTACCCACCCTATTGTACCCTAGCTACCAACCCTAACCTACCTACCCCAAACGTGGCCTCCACAGTCATCGCACGAGACCGAAGATGAAGCGACTCTATGCTTCACCAGTATTATGAGAATATTTTGTAAGAAGCATAGAAAAAGCACGCACAAAACTGCAATGATAAACGGTGCACTGCTACATCGCATTTTTTCTTAGCATAAAATCAAGTAAATGGTTTTTTCACCAATGCAAAACTTCCACTATTTCAAAAGTTCTACAAAGCAAATACCGAAATCAAACCAGATTCAATTCCGCCCCTAATTCCGTACAGATTGCCATTGACAAATACTTGTGCATACGGCAAAACTGTCAAAGAACACGACCATTTAATTACGGAAGGCTTACGGGATCCCAATACGAGGGAATCATAGTAAAAATATAATAAACAATAGGCCAATTTCGAACAAATGCCTGAATTTGCTACGCATTACAAACATTATTGGTTACTGCTTCTACCTTATCAGCAGATTTTCCTCGATTTGTTTCATGTGTCTCTGCCTCGTTTATTCTATTTAAACCGAATTAAAGATGGAGGTTTTCAATCAGCATAAGTATACGTATTTGTAAACTAGCATTTTACATTTACCGTATATTTTTTCGGTATCGCGTCGCTTTCTGCTAATAAGAGAATTATTGGAATCCGAATCCTATACTTCTAGAAATTTCATCCTCTTAGAAAAACAAACAAACTTTTTACGATTATAATATTAAAGTTTAGAAATAGTTTGACAACCATAATGTCTCGAGACATTATGGATCTCATACATCTAAATCTATACTGAAGCGTAGGTAATTATCATTAGCTAGCTTAGTAGAGATACTGTTTCCTATTTCCACTGTAACAGAACGTTCATTCGAGATTGAGCTCTTTGACTCATTCCCAATCGTGGATTTGCTTAGCAAGGAAATAAAGTTCTATGGATTGGGATCCCATTGAGGTGTTTGATGTAATGATTCGAAGCCGGGTTATTTCGTAAATGATGGAAATTGTGGCGTTATTTCGGGGAATTCGAATGATACTTATAGGTACTATTGTTAAAGGATAAGCTTCAGCGATGAGTTGTTTATATCGCCGGGGAGGTTGAAGGTACATAGAGACGAGAATGAGTCTAGAGGATCTTGACAAGTGAGATTCTATCAGCGATAAGGATTGCCAAAAAAAAAGTTAATAAAATCAAAAACCCGACTGGTTAAGAAGTGAATTAAAAAGATGTAAACAAAGAGAAAATCATGCAGTCGGAGGATACATATTAACGAGCTGACTGACCAAAACCATATGTATCCGCCGAAGGACTTAATGATTTTCTTCTTATTTACAACTTTTTAGTTCGCTTCTTAAGCAGTCGGGTTGTTTGATTTTATTAACTTTTTTATTTACCAATTATACTTTTCTTTTTTTCGAATTACTTTTAAACATTTCATTATATATATATATATATATATATATTTGTAATCACCAATAAAAACCTTTCATTCTGATACCCAACTCGATGGGTTTGGAAGAAAAATAAAATTGGGATCCCCACAATATGGCGCCAAAATCCGCCATGTATTTTTTTATCCTTCCCTTATCTAAGAACACTTGGGCGGTCAAGACCTATCCTAATCGATATCTTGATTATATAACATTATGACAAGACTTGTGTCCTGGCTTCGACCGACGACACTCAAAGGTCAAAAAATGACAGCCAGGATCAAGCAAGCTTAAAGTGCATTCCGAGACACGGAGGAATCTCGCTATGTTAAGATTACCCATTCACGGACTGACCTTGTCATTAATTGCTTAACAAAGAAAATAAACCTATGCGACTGTTATTGTTTAGCCACGAGCGTCTCTATGAATATAAGCTTATTATAATTTACAACTGTTAGACTTAGACTATTCAAAGTATGAAATACAAATCCCATAACAAAGTTCCAGTTAAAGATAATCCCACTTCACAGAAAGACATTAGCCTAAGCGCGTGTAACCTCTTAGGAAGAAGTCACGCTCCTTCTTTGATTTGTGATTGTAGTTCAAATAGAAAGCTTAGTACAACATCCAGCAGCAACTCAAAGCTTTATGTAAGGCCACGTAAAGCCCAGACTTCACTAAAAGGAAGATATGTAAAACGGAGAGGAGATGAGTAAGGGTGCTTTGCCATCAGAAATATGCAAGGTAGTTAGGTGGTGCGCGAGAAAACTATGCACCATATTCCTCACCTGGCTTAGCGTGGCTATAGAACCACTGAAGCAATGAGGAGCGTACTGGCTTGACAGCAGCAGAGATTTGTAGTAGATAGAGTGGAGCTAAGCTGCAGCGAGCGTTAGATATTGAGATGAATGAACTCACGCACACGCACAGTTACGTGTGATCTGGTACGTTCACTGCACTCAGCTCTCTGCTCGTTGTTCACATATCCTATCGTCCGCTTCGCGCTGCACAGCTCTCTTTCTTTTGTTGCTACAAAAGTGAGATATCCTAAAGCCTGCGAAGCCCCCAGGAAGCTTCTAAACTTTAGCACGGAGCCAGGCTGGCTATGTTAGCCAGTCACAACGGATAATATAAGTGCGCAAAACATGGAGTCCATATACTACTAATACTATCTCTCCACCTGTCCGGTCAGCCGTATCTACAGAAGTTAAGTCCAGATGAGATGTGTAAACGACGAAATTTTACAACCCATCTCATCTCATTCATCTCGTGGAGTCTAGACCTAACTCACTCTAGCTGCACAAAGGAATAAATGAAAGAGAAGGGCAATTAAAAAAAAGAAGCAAAGAAGGAGCAACAGTACACAAAGAATAAGAGTAAATTAAGAAAGGTTGCTGCTGTTTTCAGATATTCTTGCTTTTATTAAAATATATCTAAGTATGTATATATATATTAAAGTCACTTTGTTTTATCAAATACTTTGCCGTACATTATTGTCGGTAATCATAGTTTTCTCACCGTTATCCTAATTTATTTGGGGTCAGCATACATATCTTCTTCTTCTTTTTAACCCTCGACGGAAAAAGTGGGGTGTTATAAGTTTGACATGTGTACCTGTGTATTCGTGCATTTGTGTTTTTGTGCATCATTCTGTCTGTGGCATCAAAGCTCCAAAACGGAAGATTTCGTTTTTTTTTATTTGAAAGGTGATTTTATCCAGAGTGTTCTTAGCTATGTTTGACGAAAATGGGTTCAGCCGTTCTAAAGTTATGGGTGTTTTACTGTTTGAATCGGGGTGTTTTTGCAAGATTCGTGTCAGAATTACGTGTTTAATACATTGTCGATCGAAACGTGTCTATTACTTGAAAAATTATTTAGCATGAAATAAAAATTTATTGAGGATCATCAAATTTTACTTGTTTAAGTCGTGATGACGACTTATAGAAGAAGAAGATGTATTCATAATGCAAAAGAAGTGTATAAGAATTCTAGCTCAAATAGGTAGCACGGAGAGCTGCAGACCATACTTTATAAAATATCTAATCCTAACTCTACCGTCAATATACATACTTGACATTTGCGTATTTGTTTTTAAAAATATCGACATCTTTACGAAAGTAGAAGATACGCACAACGTCAATAATCGGCATAAAAAGAGGTTATGCGCTCCTTCCTCAAGAATTAAAATGTTAAGTGATAGCCCATATTATATGGCAATAAAAATATATAATAAGTTGCCCAACTCGTTTAAAACTGAAAAATCAGTAACAATATTCTAAAAAAGGCTAAAACTATACCTTATCCAAAAGTGTTTCTACTCAGTAAAAGAATATTTAGAGTCAAGCTTAAAATAACGATTTTATCTCAAGTGGCGATCTGTCCTATACAAACAATAAGATTTACTCTATCCTAATTAACTTCATACAACATTATAATTATTATTAGTACTACCTGAAAAGGATGACATTGATATTGCTGTTTAATTGTATTATATTCATTATTATTGACATTTAATTTTGACATAAATATATATTAGACTTGACATTGTAGATTTGACATTACTATTTTTTTTTCAATTTCATTATATTAATGTAAAATAAAATAATTCAATAATAGTTATGTTTAATGCATGCTGATTTGGGATGATAGGGACATGAGAATTATGGTTGCAATGCTTATAAAAGGCTGCTAAGTCATAAGTACTAACATAACATAACAACAATATTATACACTTAGTTCGCAATAAACATTTTGAATTTGAATTTGAAGAAGATTTGTATGTCTGACGATATCGCTAGACTATTGAAATGTTAGTAATCTAGCCATATCATCTTTCACACAATCCATCCATCTTATCTTTGGTCTTCCCCTCCTCTTATAGCCATCCACAAACATACACATAATTTTTATTCACGACTTTCTCATTTTTTGGCAAGGACACTACCAGCCGCACTACCATTAGTGTCTTTTACAATTTTACGAACGACACTACTAAATCTATTTTGGTTTAAATTGTACAGTCAGCACAGCAAAGTTCAGAAATATGCTAAGGTTATCTGATTGCTTATGAGTTGCATTTGCACATTTAAGATAATAATATAATCATCGTTAGAGATAATTTCACCTTCCTTTCTTTTAGTATTACTTTACAATGTCAATCAATAACTTCAACATGAAACCACAAACTTTTCAAATCTAAAACCATCTTATCCTTATAAAATACCTAGTTTAAAAGTAGAAGCCAGCTTGTTTGTTCCACTGCGAATGTGGGACGAACTTATTTTTGCACACGTCTTTGTGAATCTCTCGGAAAAGATGCATATATGTATTACCTATATGCATTCGACATATAGGTAATATATATGCATTGTTTTAAAAGTGTATTTTGCTAATAGATGAGTGTTATCATTGAACGTTTGCACAGGTAATCAAAGAACTTTAGCGAGTTAAACCAGATTTCGACGAGTTTTTGGTCCCATTCTATCTATCTAGCATATTTCGTCCCACTACACGCTTAGCAAACATCTCCCTCTCCCTTTTACACAATTATTTTCTTATACTCTTATTAATGACAAAATATCTGTTTCTCAAGATAGCCCGAGGTTCAAAATATTTTAGTTTTTGAATAATGGTTGTTGCCGGCTTGTTACCAAACCCTGTATATATTTTTTCTTGGCTTCTTACTTTTAACTATGCATTCGCTGACCTTTTTAGGTAAATACTATTGCAGCTCGTTTTATGGAAGTAATCGAAGCTAATGCTGAATTGAGTGGATACGCTGGAGGAGGCTCAATAAAGATATAATACTGGTGATGTTCTTCAGAAAAACCAGGGGCGAAGAACTCACTCAAAACCAGTGTGTATTTATTGCCATCGTAAATATTTGTCTCAAAATAACAGTTAAACTTTATCAAACGGCCAAGATTAGTAAACAAAACTCGAAATTACCCATTACAGAACGGAAAACCAGTCTTAATTAAATTCGCATTTACTGCCCTGAGCTGAAGAATTAGCACTCTTTCGGTCCGGGTATACCACATAAATAACTCAGAAAACGAATTTTATTTCAAGTCCAACTTTAAATTCGTTGCTCGTTCTCTATGAGTTATAGCTTGCCCAACACTACTTCAATGTCACAAACTTAAATTTACACTTATCATTACTCTTATTGCCCTTATAATAAGTTATATTTTCTTTGTTTGCGTTTTGTTAGAGGATTCTATGTCACACGCAGGGTAACCCCTTAATTTTCATTTCAACCACGCCTGGCAAATTGTGTAATGTAAGTGACAAACAAGACGATTTATTTGCCGTTTGTTTTTGTCCAACATGTAGTTAGGGACCTATTTTCACCTAAGTTCGGTCACAGAGGTAATCGTTTATTTGCTAGCGACCTTAATTAATTGTTTATAGGTGTTGAAAGGTTAGTAAAGTTTCAATTTTGGTTCATTGCTGATGTAAACCAAAAGCTTTTCATAAAAAAAAAACTAAAAAGTACAAAATTATTTTTAATTTAATTAAATGGAACTCAGCTCCCGTCAACTCCTTCAAATTAGGCCCTGCAGACAGAAATAGGAGCCCCACGCAGCGGGGCTCCGTTGACTTTGTTGCTTAAATAGTAATCGTACTTACCTATTCTATATTAAAAACAATCATCATCATCATATCAGCCGGAAGACGTCCAATAATGGACATAGGCCTCCCCCACAACAATCTATTTTGTTTAATACAAGCTTACAACATCGTTTATCAGCCTTATTTATAAAAAAACGCTAACCTCGTTGACTAGTCGTGACAAACAATGCAAAGCAGATTCTAAATTCTAATTCTCCATAGAAAAGTTTTAAGAAACAATATTTGCTAATCAGAGCTAAATAAATGGTTAGAAAGTTTATAAAGACCCCATCTATTTGTAAATAAAGTAAACGTGTTCAAAGAATACGTGATGTGTATACTTGATTTTCAAATAAAACTCGTATCTAGACTTTCATTTCAATTCAGTTTGAAAGAAAAGTTATTGAATTGTAAATTTCATAATAGCGTATTGATATATTTACAATACCAATTTCACGTTTTGTGTGAGCGGAATATCATTCTAGGATATATTTTTAGTATCGCCATTTTTTTGGTAGAGTTATTTTTACAGAGGGTATGTATTATAAATAGTTATTATTTACAATAACTAGCTGCCGCCCGTGGCTCCACGCGCCTGGTATTGACGGGATATTATCTCGCAAACGGTAAGCTTGACAAAAATATGATGTACCTTCATTTCATAATCCATTTTCAATGATGGCAATTGTTCTTGATTTGGGCTCCCTAGTAGGCGCTATATTAAATTTAATGTGACGTCTTATAGCCTATAACCAGCGGACAAATAAGACGCTTCCAACGACACAACCTTTGTCAAATTATGATAAGTACGTAATTTCGAAGTTATGAGGGAGCAGATGATCATATACATACATACATACCAGTCAAAAATATAACCCTCTATTTTGCTTCGTCGTAGTCGGGTAATAAATTTAAGTCGCTAAATATGACTATTCTGGTGTATAAGCTATATTTCTGCAAAGTTAAATCAAAATCCGTTCAGTATTTTTCGCGTAAAAGAGCAACAAACATCCATCTATGCATCCTCACAAATTTTGACGTTTATAATAGTAGTAGGATAAATAACGTACTTACGCACAAACATACAATTTTAATTACGCACAAGTGCGAACAAAAAGGGATAAGGGAAGGAGTTCATTGGGCATCAAAAAATTCGTCCTCATCGTTGTGAATGGGAAAAGATCTCGAGACGTAAGTATTTGTGTACGAATGTGGAAGACCAAAGAATAGTGGATAGATTATTAGTGGTCACTAGTTCTAATGACAGCAAATAGAGACATAGCATGAAGAAGACAATATGTTGGACACCAAAAACCCCAAATAAATCGGGATAAGGTACTTGGGTCAAATAAATCCTTTTAAGTCATAATTATAACCGCGAATTTTATATAAAAACCCATTCCGCCTACCTACATGTAAATACAGCAACAATTCTTAAAAAATATGACCACAATAAAAACGAAAAACTGGTACAAATATATAGATTCTGTGAGGAAAAACAATCGATATTGGCATGCCACATTCCGGCTGCACACAACTGACACTGGTAGTGGCACAAATTGTGGTGCCATGCAGCTGAATAAGTATTGGTCATCGAATTGCGCTGGAATCTGAACGTCTTTTATTAAAACTTGTATTGGCCGCCCATTCTTTTGTTTTTGGGGTAAGTTTCTATGAAGTGGGCTGTTAGGCGAATTGTGAAGATAGATATCTTCACAATTGAGGTGGACTGGAAGATTTGAGTTAGGAGTTTTTAGTGTGACGTCATATTTTGCTGTGTTTTCGTGGATATGTTATGTGTGGTTTTGAGCGACGGTCATGTAGACACGTCATGAAGTGCTATGAGACATTTGTATTTAGAAGGCATTATTTTTATAAAAATATTAAATAATAAGATTATCTTATCCTACTAGTTTTTAAGATTCTCGAGACCTAGGGTCCCGGACTTTTGAAAGGCGTACCAGGGGTCGAAAACAAGACATGTAGGATGAAATGTGACACCACTACTAATTTTATTATTAAAGGCTGTATGTTTAGACTAGTTGCTGCCCGCAACTCTACCCGCGTTGAATAGTACTTCCCCCAATCTATACTAACATTATAAAGAGGTAAAGTTTGTGGGTTTGTGACGTTGTAAGGGGTAATCTCTGGATCTACTGAACCGATTTTGAAAATTCTTTCACGAGTAGAAAGCTACATTATTCCTGAGTGTCATAGGCTACATTATATATATATAAAAAAAAATCGTTGGCGTGCGCTGAGGAAAATATTGATGATAGATAAAAAAAAATATAATTGATATAAAATTATTAGGTAGGTAGGGTAGGCTGGGTAGGCAGGGTAGGCAGGGTAGGCCGAGTAAGCAGAGTAGGCAGGGTGGGCAGGGTAGGCAGGGCAGGCAGTGTAGGCAGAGTAGGCAGGGTAGGCAGGGTAGGCAGGGTGGGCAGGGTAGGCATGGTTGGCAGAGTAGGCAATTTAGGCAGGATAGGCAGGGTAGGGTAGGAAGGTAGGTAGCAAGTTGACGAGAGCGAAGCCGCGGGGGTCAGCTAGTATCTTTATAAAATTCAGCCCGTAGAATATGCCTACGTGTTATTCTGATGCATAAAAATATAGTTACATAAAAATCCATTCAGAATTTATTGCGTGAAAGATTAAAAAAAATCCATCCAAAAATTTTCACTTTTGTTATATTGTTAGCATAACTTTAGGTGAATAAATATTTGTCATTAATCACTACTCAATAGCTGCACAGATTTGGATGTCTAGGTAACAAATAGATTGTTGACCGACGATCGTTAATCAAACGATCATTATTTTAAAGGTCCCTTTTTAGAACACAGGTAGGTTGTTGCCTAGGGCTTAATAATGCTAACAGTGACGTGACAATCTGCCAATTACAAAATTTTCTGATCGTTACTTTAAAATTTATTTTTTATTTAAAATTTTGATGAAACTTTACAGAAATATAGCTGAAACACACACACAATAACACATGGGCTATATGTGTTATTGTGTGTGTGTTTCAGCTATATTTCTGTAAAGTTTCATCAAAATCCGTTCAGCAGTTTTTGCGTGAAAGAGTAACAAACATCCATCCTCACAAATTTTCAGTTTTATAATAGTAGTAGGATACATACCACATATAACCGCGCTTGTATTTCCCAAAGGGTTAGTCAGAGGTGTACAATCATCTACATTTTGCCAGTTATGTTTAAGTCCCATGTAATATGGGGCGAGCCAATTTGCCATCAACCGGGCACAAGTCCAGACTCCGGGATGCTAACGAGTCATTCCAAATGGAATAACCCAATAACACATTGCCTCACCTGATAACCGAACACAGGACCTCACGCTTAGCACTAGTGCTTGCGACCACTAGACTAATAGACCAACGAGGCAGTCCGAGGAAGGGCCGTTGCCTATCCTTTCGGAGAATACAGGCATAAGAAAGAAGAGGTCCCCTTGTCCGCACTTAGACGCCCGTTTGGTCTGTTGTGCGTGGGGGTTCTGGCTAAAATAGCCAGGCTAGCTCCATCCAAAAGTAAAGAAGCTTCTTGGGGGCTTCACAGGCTTAGCAGAGCGACCTCACTGTTTCTACTTGACGTTGGAACCCACAACCTCGCAGTCCAGGATGATGTGGAAGGCTGCTTCCTCGGCGTTAAAGCAGCCCCAGTAAAGAGGGTGTGGCGCCTATGTTAAAATATGTTTGATAAGAGGGGCGTAATTGTCTCTATGTTTATTCTAAGGATAATTCTACCTAGGCTAAGGAGTTTTTTGGTTGAAGGGGGAATAGCCAAACTTAAGTGGCAGTGGGCAGGGCACATTGCTCGCAGAACCGATGGCCGTAGGGGCCGAAAAGTTCTAGAGCGGCGACCGCATACCTGACGCAGCGTTAGAAGGCCCTTTAGGTGTCGTCGACGTCTTTCAGCTGAAATGTTGAAGCCATTTTTGACTGTCTACAGTCTGTTGCCCGTGATCATCTGTTATTATGCAGTTCGGTTGATCTTTGGCGGATCCACGCACGAACCTGCGAAAAAAGCAGAGGAAGAAGTGGGTATGGGCTAGCACTATCATCTCGGAACCTCTCTTTGCAAGTTCATCCGCGGCATCATTGCCTAAGAACTCACTATGTCCCTTGATCCACTGGAAGGTGATTCGGATACAGGCATGAAGATATTTTGATTTATATAGTGTAGAATATTTTCTATTTCACGATCTCCCGAAACCTCTTCAGATGATAAAAGCGAATATGTCCTTGTTGTTTTGGTATTTCCCTCACCTTCTGAATACTTTCCTTACACGAGTATGGCTAACTAAAGGTTGTCTGTAAGAGATTGCCCTGTGCGATAAGACCGCCCATTGTACACTTTGTTTTTAAAAATGTTTGTTCTGTATGTTTGTATTTTTGTGGTGTACAATAAAGTATATAATAAATAAATAAATAAATAACATAGGATAATATTCTTTCTAGGGGCTCCGCCCGCGGGATAGCCGAAAGATATCCCATGGGAATGGACTACCGAAAAAGTATCCTATGTTTTTATCGAGGCCTCTATTTAGAACAACTGACAACACGACTTATTTGTGCGCTTCTGTTGAACTTGAGGTCCTGTGTTCGGTTCCCGGATGAGGCAAAGTGTTATTGGGTTATCCCATTTGGAATGTCTCAGTAGCAGCCCTTTTATTTTTTGATCGAGTAGAAATGCTCTTGCATACTGCGCTACCACGGGGAAAAAGCGCAGTTATGTGGGACTCCAACCCACTAAAACTCCACGGTGTCCTCCTATGCCGCTTATGGTGGGAACACGGGGACGCGCTTGCACTCACCGCGAACCCACCGCGGCCGTCCGGTCACCGGAACCTTCTCTGGGGAGTATTACCCCCATCACCCGCAGGGAATAAGAAGAGAGGTCAACCCTATACCGACACTCTTCCTCCCCTGTGGCCCACCGTGTCCGCTATCAGTCGCTGGTGACCCCGTCCAGGCCGCGGAAGGTAGGGAGAGCGGTGCACCGCAATACTGGTACTCCTCTCCCGTCGCTGCCTCCAACTCTCAGCCGTGATATCGTATGGGACCTGGGACGCTCCATAAGACATCGTGGCCCGCCTCAGTTGCGATTTCACCTGTTACCAAGCGGAACCGCAACCCTACTAGTTGGCCGCTACGTCGTCGGCTTAATTGGCGAAAGCCCTGACGACCGGGCAGCGCCTCCTCGGGTTCCTCTCCACTTCACCGTGGGTGACCAAGCCACGGTTTCTGAGCCCGCCCCCACCCCCCACCTCGACAATGCGGGAATCCACCGGAGGCGCTTAGTGTAGCCTGGAGTCTGGACTTGTGCCCAAGTGATGGCACTTGAGTCGAACGAAAACCGGCCAAGAGTCTCATCGGTAATGAGACACTGGTTGAATCAAAGCTCCAGAGACTTGAACATCGTCGCCGAGTTGCCAGCCTGTTGGTTTTTATCGGTTAAAGAATACTTTGATTGTGCATACAGCTAAGGAGTGGAATTCACTGCCGGATTCTGTATTTCCTGATAGCTACAAACTGAGAAGTCAAGAGTCAAAAGGTCACTTCTAGGCAAGCGTGCCTCGTTGTCAACCTTATCATCGCTCACCAGAGGTGAGATAGTGGTCAAACGCGATCATATAAACAAAAAAACAAAACAAAATTAGTAAATGGCGTGAAATGGGAGAGGCTAATGCATTAAAAATAAATAAATTATGCAATACAATACAATATCTTTATTCAATACACTAATTTACAAGTCGGGTCATCAGCATTTCGGCCATCCGTTCAGCAGGAGGACCAAAGTTACCGACCATAGAAATATAAAATCTATTTTACCGAAATAGACTGCAGAATTGCAAAACATAGGTGACAGGGGGCAGGGCACATTGCTCGTAGAATAGCTATTGTTAGAAAAATATTTTCCAATGTAAAAATACCAGTTTGCAACAGTGACATTTAAAAATAGCAAATGTTTTACTGTTTGTAAATGATTGACGAGTAATCCCGACCATAGCTATTCGAACGTGTTGCTACAAACTATAAAAGGATTATGTTAGGTGTTTGGGTTACCATCCATCTGTATATTGATTACCTAGTTAAGTGACCTATTTTTCCGGCTATGTTAGGGACCCGGATATAATTTTCTTAGAGAGAGTTAACGGTACCAATCGCGATATGATCAGCTTTATAAGTCATTTAAATCAGATCCTAAGTTTTATGAATGACAAGCTTTTTCAAGTTATTCGCCGTTCATGTAGCCAGTCCCACAGAAACCGGTATTTTTACTGGTTAAAAAGCCTTTGGAATATGACGGTAATTGTTGAAAATGTCGATTAAAGTCTAGCCGCCTGGGAGCTTTCATCGAAAACGCTGCCTAATCCCTTTGAAATATAACAAAACAATGTATGGTAGAATTGATTCTCTTTTATTGCTTTTGTTTTATAGGTCTGAAGAAGAGTCTGTGATGCCATATGTCTATATTTTAATGATAGCTTACTATACCCTTTCTAACTTAAAAATATGCTCACGTACATTGCGGTCATTGGAAAGCTATTAAGACGGATACAGTTTTAATCCTAATCAACTTAAATACGTTAGTTATCTTAAGCACTTCATGCATATTATGATAATCCTTTACATCATATAATTTAAAATTATTCATTTATTCTTAGGAGATAAAGCAAAATAAAAAAGAACGCACCTGAATTCAAGCGCGGGTTTCACACCGATGACGGGAACCTACGACAGAAAAATATGTAGGCATAATATGCTCTAATACCCGTGCGAAGCGGGGGCGGCTCGCTAGTTAGTTTATAAAACCTGCCAATTACTGGGTTGTAACGAAAAGTCAAAGAAGAGAATTTCTTGTGTAACGATTTATTTAACACAATAAAATAATATTAAGTCTTAAATATATATTTAGCAACTTGTCAATTGTAGGCATTAAACAAGGTTATAAAACTCAATTTAGGTAACCATAAAATAAAGTTCATGACCGTGTTAATATTACCTACATTTTATTAGAAACTGCTTTATTTTCTCTGATAAGATCAACAGAAAGGTTTCTAAGAAAGCCTACGTGTACGGGTAAGGTACATTTAAATGATAAACTGATTTAATTGCAAATAATGTATTGATATAAACACCCGAAACCCGAAACACCCAAAAATGTACGGGTAAGGTACATTTAAATGATACTATTGGTATGTACGGGTTTGCTCGTACATGCTCCCCGAGGAAAAGATATAAAGACAATGTGAGAAGAAACAAATAATTATAATAAATGATTTGATATTAATCTAATTTCTTAGTGTCTCTATGTTAACACACTGTTCACAAATTTGAAATGCTTGTGTAAGAACCTAACATAGGGGAGGTGGCTTTATCTAACACTCGCGCACTTGTTACCACCTTCGCCCTTTCATTGTCACACTGGTACACTACACTATCACCAACACACGCACGTTGCGTGGCCGGGCATGCGCCACCGCCGGGCACGCCAGCTGCTGCGGGCATCGCCGGCGCTGGTGCGGGGGCGCAGCGCGTGCACGCGCGCCGCCACGCCATCACTCCGAGACATGCTGCTACCACGCCGATCGTAGAGTAGACCGCGGTGTAATGGTGAATGTCATGAGATGACAGATTGTCAAATAACAATCCACTCTCTTTCATGATTCTGATTTTTTCCTCAATCGTTTTAAGCTCTCGATCGCTCTCTATGCTGGAGTCGTTCAAGACATCTTGAGGAATAGACACGTTTATAACGTGGTTTATGGATGCAATGACTGGTGAGTATAGGTTAGCACTAATACTAACATCGCTCTTTCTTTGTTGATGCGCAATTACTTCAAAATTATCTGATTTGATTATGCAGCCGTAATCTATAGTTATAAGTCCGGAGTGAGTCAGCTGATGCGCGGTAACTTGATCTCCACATACTGTTCGTAGGTTACATTGACCGCAGCAAAAATAGATATAATTGTTGATAGAATGGCTTTCCATCCATAGATTTTTACAGGGATCGACGTTGACTTCACACGCTGATGACCTTGATTGGCAGAAGTCTTTATCTCTGCTTAATTTATAGATAGGAGAATGAATATAGCACAGATGTACATTTGTCACTAGACATGAATCTATGATATTTTCTGTTATCATAATGTATGCATCCTTTTTCAGGTTCACAGTTATGAAATCTGACACTGGTTTAATTGAAAGCATTGTGTCGTTGGGTTTCTCTGTAGGAATTGGTATAAGCTTGAATATTTCATAGGTGTCCCTGCTAATCAAGGGTATTTGTACTTCAAATATTGAGTAATTTTTAAGCATTCTTGCTTTGACCCGTAGAAGTTTAAAAAGTTGTGCAAGATCTGCATGAATGTTTTCTACAGGTAACGTGACGTCATTAGACAAATGACTAGCAATAATGCTCAGCTGATCCTGTAATTGTTCTGCTGTTATTCAATGTGGATTAAATCGACCATGATAGATGTCTGTGATTGTGTCCACTAAAGAATTCTGTAAATCTTTCAAGTCGCGTAATAGATTGCTGGCGACCACAGCTCCCATAGAAACTTCACTTACTCTCGAAATGTTTTGAGTTGCAGCCTTTAATACTTCTAATGTATTTTCGATGTTTGCAAACTGCTGATGAATCATTTTATGATGTTTATGCATTGTAGCCTCCGTCCTCTTTAAGAGACTGAATTCTGCTTCTATGACCGAAGTTTGATTTTGCCAATATGATACAATATGCTTTTGATTTTTACGAAGAAGAGTGATATCTTTCTCGTATTGTTCTGCGAATCGAGCGTCCAATACACCGAAGAGGCCATTTGCTATGTAACCGACACCGTCGATAAGACCTCGCCGCCACCTGTTCGCTTGCTTTGCAAAATGCTGACTGAGTAACATATCATTATTGTAATCGAGTTCATTGTACCCATGACGTAGTTGCAATAATATTATGTCACAATATGTTTGCTCTTGGATCGTACTGCATGTTTGTTCCAGGGCCATTATACTTTTGTTAAGTGCGGTAATTCCTTCCCAATAAGGATCTAAATCGTAATATATGATTAATTTCCAGTCGTCGCGTATGATCTGCATGTTTGTTAGTTTGTCGAAGTAAATATGTTGATTATTTCTGAATTGTGTGACGTTAAGTGCGCATTGGGAAGTTGTTATGATACTAAAGAATAACATGAGTGCTGCAAATACTGCAGCTATATTGTAACGAGTGCCTCCTTTCCTTGTTTCAGAGCGCTTATTTATGTTAGAAACTCCCAACCGCGCGGTATTTGCTTGCTTGATTTGCGAGGTTTCATTGTTAACTGGGAGTTTTGATAATTTTGTGATAGGACGTTTAAGTGTTCCGTTTTTGGTTTTCACTGTAACCACGCGAACTTTGCCGTCGGAACCGGGATGTAGTTCGATGACTCTGCCCATCAGCCATTTTCCCGGCGGAAGATTGTCATCATGAATCATGACAATATCATCAACATTGAGGTTGCTTGTAGCTTGTCTCCACTTACTTCTTTCTGTTATTTGTACTAGGTACTCATTCCTCCATTTTTTCCAGAGATCCTTTACAATTTTTTGTGTCAACTGCCAACGGGTTCTCAAATCCGTTTCAGTCTCATGTATGGAAACCTTTGACCCACCTGTTAGGAAGTGAGCAGGCGTTAAAAAATCCACATCGTCTGGATCTTCTGATATAGCACATAAAGGTCTCGTGTTGAGACAAGCTTTAATCTGTGTAAGCACCGTATATAGTTCCTCAAATGTAAGAATCTGGTCACCAATAACCCTCTTGAAATGATATTTGAAGCTTTTAACTGCCGCCTCCCAAAGACCGCCTGCAGATGGCCATGAGGGCGCATTAAAGCTCCACTCGATTTCCATATTTAATACTTCTGCCTTTAGATCTTTGTCTTGCATGATATTCATTAGTGCTTGATATTCCTGTTGTAGTACCTGTTGGCACCTACAAAATTGCGACCATTGTCACTATAAATATGACTAGGCGTCCCTCTGCGAGCCGCCATCCTTCTCAATGCTGCGATGAATGAAGTTGTGCTTAAATCACTAACTAGTTCTAAGTGTGCTGCCTTCGTTACCATACACACAAAGACAGCCACATATCCCTTTGTGCTCTTGATGCCTCGTCCTTTGCTTGATTTGACGTAAATATGACCGGTAAAATCTACGCCTGTGTGTGAAAAGGGACGGGATGGATTACTTCTGGCCTCCGGCAAGTGCCCCATAATTTGCTGTTGGCACTGTGGATTTTGTTTTCTACATGTTACGCACTGACGAAGCTGCCTCTTTGTAGCGACGTTCCCTCCTAGAATCCAATATTTTTGTCTGATAAAACCCAATGTCAGCCGGGCTCTGGCATGTAACATGGTTAGATGTGCGTCCTCTATTATTAATTCTGTCAGACGTCCACTGTGCGGCAGAATAATAGGGTGATGCATGTCATGGCTGATATGTGCCTTTTTTAGTCTGCCTCCGACTCTTAAGATATCATTTTGATCGAGGTAAGGGTTTAATTTTAACAATTTGCTTTTTAAATTTAGCTTTCCCTCTTGCTTTAAACATCTTATTTCATTCGCGAACTCTTCTTGCTGTACTTGCTTGAATTTTTTTTGCTTTGCTTGACTGATTTCTGATAATGATAGATAATGCTTTTTTGCTTTTCTTTTGTACGTCGTAATCTTCATAACTAATGCTAGAATACGTGCAATTTTGTTGATTGATTGATATTTGTTTAACAGGTCTGTAATGATGCTTGATTCATGCTTTGTAACAATATGAACGTCTTCTTGCTTCTTTATTTCCTCATTTGTTTATTCATAGATTGCTTGATATCCTTTCGTTGCTTCAAAGGATTGTAACCATGTTGGTCCTTGCAAAATTTATAATTGTACTTTCCACTGTTCACAAATTTGAAATGCTTGTGTAAGAACCTAACATAGGGGAGGTGGCTTTATCTAACACTCGCGCACTTGTTACCTCCTTCGCCCTTTCATTGTCACACTGGTACACTACACTATCACCAACACACGCACGTTGCATATTAGTTTAGTTTTGATATTTCCACATAATATCCAACCCAGATACGTTTCTTGAACAAGCGGAAGTGATTCGCTTAATCTGCACATGCCCGTTAAAAGAATATTCGAATATACGTCCGCACCCAATAAAATGTCTATGGGTCGGCTGATGTTGTACTCAGGATCTGCTAATTCTAAATTATGCAGAAATTTGCATACTATTTTCGGGAATGAGTATGATGGTAAATGTTTTGTTAGGTTATTCATGATGTAAACATCGATATTAAATTGATATAGTCTGATTTTTGAGTTTGACATGCAGTTCAGGTTGATAATTCCTTTGCAACTGTTTTCTTTTTGCCCTATGCCTGTGATAATGCCGTCACACCTGGAACGCTTCAAACCTAATTGCTGAGCAGCGTTTTCTGTGATGAGAGACATTTGTGAGCCCTGATCAATAAGTGCTCGCAGGATCAGATATGTGCCATCTGCTTCCTGAACTTTTAGCAGTGCAGTTGAAAGCAAAGTTTCTTGCATCAGATTATTATATTGTTGTGTCACGTGCGTGTTGCCTTGATTTGCACGTTCCTGATTATAACGGATGTTGTTTTGCTGTGTAGAAGGCGTTGAATTACTTCCATGTTTTGATAATTCCTTTGAATACGATTCATGAAGCAATGTGTTGTGAAATTCATTGCATTCGAGGCAACGCTTTTTTGATAAGCATTCTTTTCCTCTATGATCATATAAGCAGTTTTGACAATAATTCAAGTTAGTAACACATTGCTTTTTCTTCATTGGGGAAAAGTCAGCAAATTGTTTGCATAAAAATATTGCATGGGCATCATTGCAGACTGGACAGTTTGGCCGATTGTTTTGCAATTTCCTGTAACTTGGTGATTGCGAAATAGCCTTGTTGCTTGAATATGACTGCTTGAAATGATAATGTTTTGATTCTGATGGTTTATTGGTGTTCGAAGAAAAGGGTTTTTGATGATTGATCTCCTGTTTTCTTCTACTTGCTTCCATGCTCGTGAACTTCCCCTCTAGAAAGGCTAGAAATTCATTCAATTCGAGTAATTCTCGAGGTTGTTTGATAGCTGCGTTGTATTCGCTGAATGTGTCTGAATCCAATTTCTGACACAGGATGTGCACGATCAACGGATCCCATGACTTCACGTCTACGCCGAGAGTCTGTATGGCGTTCATCGTTTCAAGTGCAGTATCATGGATTCGTTTGATATGATTAATTGATGCTTGCTGTGAAATGGGCATATTTAATAAAATGTTAATATGCGATGTAAATATCATCCTTTTGTTGTCATAACGATGGCTCAAGATGTCCCAACTTATGATGTAGTTGTCCGAGCTGATCGGAAGATGCTGTATGAGACGCTCTGCTTCACCTTTTACTTTCGATTTGAGGAACTGCATCTTCTGAGCTCCAGATAATGATGGGTTGCTATGAACTGCTTCTGTGAAGAGATCCTTAAAAGATGTCCACTGATGGTAATTACCGCTGAATGTAGGTATTTCTATTTTTGGCGTAGTATGCTCTCTATGTGAAATGGACGACATCTTCTTGTTGATTGCTTTGATAGCAGCATTGTATGTGTTTTCGTATTTGAGGTACATACGATGATACTCTTGATTTCGGTCTCCCAGCTCACTGTCTAAGTCCCAGTGCTGAGTGTCAATCTTCGCCCAGCGAGACATTACCATGCTCAACAGATGATCGAATTCCCATTTCTCCGTTACAGTATCCATGTCGATACTTGAAACAGTATGTTCAAAAGCCTTGAAGTTGGTCATCTGTTTCCTCATCATCTCATCGGTCTTGCTGTTTGATCCCTGAGACTTTAAAGATTGACCCGAAGTTTGCTGTACGGTGCTTGAGGTAGCTAAAGGAGTAGCAGGCTTTAGAAGCGGTGTTGATGGTCTTTCCTCTGTTGGCGGATGATTCTGAATAACCGCTCTGATTTTCTCATATCTCTCCTTCACAGTGTCAAATTGCTTCGAAGTGATGTAAGTATGTGATCTGGCATATTCGATGCTACACAATCTTATATGATTCGATTGATACTCTTGCCAGCATGCATCCAAATTCACTAACCTTCGGCGTATGTAGTCCGAAGTTTTGCGATCGGAGCCATCCTTTTTGAAGTTGGTGTAAACTTGCTCTATCTGATTGAGTAGCTGCTGTTGTTGGGCGAGAACGTCCTCCATTGAAGACATATCGTTGATGGAAATGATAATAAATGAAACGATCTTACTTGATTGTCCAAGCGGGAGCTTTGTTGCTCACGAAATGCGGATCCCTGTTGATCCCTGCTGATTGCTGTTGCTGCTGCTATGTACTGCACTCTTGCTGGCAGTACAAAACACCCTCACTGCTAGTTCGTTTGACGTCACTAGTGAAATACTTTACAGTACTTGATTGCTACACTGTGATATACACACGCGACATCCGGCTCGAAGGACCAAAAATGTACGGGTAAGGTACATTTAAATGATAAACTGATTTAATTGCAAATAATGTATTGATATAAACACCCGAAACCCGAAACACCCAAAAATGTACGGGTAAGGTACATTTAAATGATACTATTGATATGTACGGGTTTGCTCGTACACTACGTAAAGGTGTTAATTCGGGGGCTGTTAAGGCGTTGAAGGGTGGTTAGTGAGTAATTATTTTTGCTTTAAAAGTTTTTATTAGGTTATAGTTTACTAGCTGACCCCGGGGCTTCGCTCCCGTCAACTGGCTATCTACCTACCTACCCTGCCCACCCTGCCTACCCTGCCAACCCTGCCTACCCTGCCCACCCTGCCTACCCTGCCAACCCTGCCTACCCTGCCTTCCCTACCTAACCTGCCTAACCTGCCTTCTCTGCCAACCCTGCCTACCCTGCTAACCCTGACTGCCCTGCCTACCCTGCCTAGCCTGCCTAGCCTGCCTACCCTACCTACCCTGCCTACCATGCCTACCCTGCCTACCCTGCCTACCCTGCCTACCCAGCCTACCCTGCCTACCCTGCCTACCCTGCCTACCCTGCGTACCCTGCGTACCCGGCCAACCCCGCCTACCATGCCTACCCTGCCTACCCTGCTTACCCTGCTTACCCTGCCTAGCCAGCCTAGCCTGCCTACCCTACCTACCCTGCCTACCCTACTTACCTACTATTTTTATCTATCATCAATGTTTTTCTCAGCGCACGCCAAAAATGAATTTTATAGGCATGATTTTCCTACCTTGGGTTACATTATTGCAATTTTCATAAGGATCTCTAATATTTTTTAAAATTTATTATTGCCTATGACACTCAGGAATAATGTAGCTTTCTACTGGTCAAAGAATTTTCAAAATAGGTTCAGTAGATCCAGAGATTACCCCTTACAACGTCACAAACTCACAAACCCACAAACTTTACCTCTTTATAATATTAGTATAGATAATATAATAAAATTAAGGTTAGATTGCTTGGTTTAACTTTAATATAATTTAGGTGAGTTTGCTTGATTTTATCTTTGACAGTTGCAAGTCATGTTGATTCCGTACGATTATTGTTATTGACAAAATTGTTGAGTACCAAAATATTGCAATAAATCATAGTTTTGTCATTGTCATTGTAACTTAATAAAAACTGTAGCTGTTTTCCACTGTGACTATACTGCGATCTCTAGTTCTTCATCTAATGACAAATTTCACAAAAAATAACATACTACAGTCATTAAGAGGCAAGCTCATTAAACAAAGGATAGTCGGCGCAGGTAAATGATATTTATTTCATGTGAAGGTGGAAGGAGTAGAACAATTGGGTTGGAAACAACAATTTTTTTGTAATAAATGGAAAGATCGTATATAAGTTCTATTACAAAACCAATTTTGTTTTTTTTTTCGCTATTATTACAAAGACTTGATTGACTTTTAACCGATTCAATCTTATTATATCGTCAATGTATTGATGAATATATAAAAAATATCGATCCTTATAAGTTATCTATTGCTTGCTTCGTACCACTAAATACGAATACTACCAAAAATATCCCCAATAAATGTGATTCGCTAAAGTGTGCCAAGTACCTAGCAATCAAGTTTTGAGAAATGTTCTATGTCTAACTAGATTCCAATTTATCATCATATCAGCTGAAAAACGTCCACTGCTGGACACAGGCCTCCCTAACCGTCACCACACTGATCGGTCCTGTGCGTTTCGCATCCACCGGGCTCCCGCAGCCTTGACCAGGTCGTCGCTCCACCTAGTAGTGTAATTGACACTGTACTATCGTGAAATTCCTTGAGCATTATGAAGTCACCAACATGGCGTTCGTAGCCAGCTGGTATTTTTTTAAATTTTATCTATTTTCAATTGCTTATATTTTTTTTTTTAAATATTTAAGATATTTTCGCATTGACATTAAAAGTAAAATAAAGTTTTAAAATACATAAAAAACAACGATGTTTTGTTTTTATTTCAACCACCCAATTGCCTAGGAGTGGGATAGAACAGAATAGTAAACAATAAAAACAAGTTAAGTTGGTTTAAATATCAGTTACACATGCTATATTTTTCCACGTCAATAT
The DNA here is from genome assembly GCA_964057195.1 of Orthosia cruda. Taxonomy (NCBI): domain Eukaryota; kingdom Metazoa; phylum Arthropoda; class Insecta; order Lepidoptera; family Noctuidae; genus Orthosia; species Orthosia cruda. Next base: position 56,768,237 of record OZ059826.1, on the reverse strand, counting down.
AGTTCGGATGATGTGTAAATTTCAAAGCGTGTATTTCCTTCTTCAATTTTCTATAATCTACTGTTCTTACTAATTCAAACCACACCGTTTGGTTAAAGGGAAGGGAGTACTCGTCCGACTTTTGATCGCCATTTTAATATTGAAGCGCCGCGGCGCCGTGGCCACTGCAAGGCCGCTGTTTCGCCGCGGCTATCGGCTACACTTTTAGTAGTCCTGAATTAATCATAAGGCCAACGTGAACTGAACTCTGTTTACGGGAAGTTGAACTTATTAATGCGTTTTGAATTTACCGGGAATTTTGCGGTTAGGTGTTTCATTTGGAGGAAAACGTAGTGGGCAGTATATTTGTTAATTCATATATTTAAGACAATTTGTATATTTTTAGTATACTACTGTTTGTTTTCCCTATAAAAATAAATAAATAAATTTAGTCTGGAGATAATGGACTGTTGAGCGACAACCTGGTCAAGGCTGCGGGAGTCCGGTGGATGCAAAATGCACAACACCGATCAGTGTCGCAACGCTTGGGGGAGGCCCATGTCCAGCAGTGGACGTCTTTTAGCTGAAATGATGATGATGATAATGGATGAAATGAACAACTGTTTTAATTTTAACTAGCTGTGCTGTGTTAGCCTGCTCTGTATTAGCTTCTTTTGCGTGGCTTAACCTACAGGAACAGTGAAGTTGTCTGGGGATGAAAACTACGACTCGTGTCTCCTGTGCGGGTCAGAAATAAATATTTTTCTTTCTTTCTTTTCTTTCGATAGCTTTCTTTCAATGAAAATAATTTTGTAGTTGGATCGGTTGTTTAAGATATAACCTAAAAACAAACATAAAGTTATAATTGTACCTATTGACAACACACATTACGTACTTTAGTTTAGTAGTGGTTGTAGTTGTGCGTAGTATTCCATTTTAATAGCCTTTTTGTTGATATGAAAAAGAAAATGTGTATAACGTATTTAAGTATTGTGAAACACGTTGCTACGTAAAATATTTCCCATGGTAAATTACTTAATTACGAAGACTTACAATTATAAAATAAGCTCGCAATACAACAATAATAAAACCATAAACAAACCACCCATACAACCTTCAGATGACGACACACCTAACACGAGTCACAATAAATAGTAAAGTGCGAACTTTATATAATGTCATAAATAAACTTAAACCCAACATAACGAACGAATAAATTATTTTAACTGAAACACGCGATAGTTTCCGTGACATGCAACACAAACAGGTATAGGGTACACAGAGCTGAGAAACCACTCGGTGGACACTGCTAGTATCAAAACTTGTCATTCAAGTGTCACCGTTTACTCATAGAAATTGACGACCGTGACAAAAGAAAATCTTACGCATATCTTTGCGAGAAGCAGCCTCAATGCGTAAGTAAATTAGGCTTTGCAGTTGCAGTTTGCAGCAGATATCGCCATATTAATAAAAAGTAAACAAAACATGTTAAAAAAACGCGAATTTCTGGATTTTTTCAATAGTTTAATTTGTGCGTATGTAAGTGTTCGCGACGAGGCATCACAAACAATAGTAGTATAGTTTGTTGTAGATATAAAATGTTATGAACAAACATACGTCTGCTTACCCCAGCGCGCTAGCTCGTACTAAACAGTTTTAGACGAGAATTTTTCTTTTATAGTTTTTTCAAACATAAAATTTCGACCACTTTTTGAGGTTCTAAACATTATGTTTTAGTGTATATGAGTATGTATTAAGTAAATATGGGGTCTAAAGAGTAAATTTGAATCGTTACATACATACTAAATGCGGTAGTTACGGAAAGAAAGCAAAATCAAAACAAGTCAAATTCCGTAAAAACGACCGGTCGCCACGACCGTTTAGTTCGAAATGAGCAGTCAGATGGCGACTCATGATATATATAGTCTGGCGCGTAAGCAGGCAAATTTGGTATTTTAGAATAGCGTTTTGAAGGCTTTATAATAGCCTATAGTACCTAAAATACGGTTATCTAGTATTATTAGAATTAATATACTTTAGATAAAATGTGTAAGTAGTAATTTAAGCAAATAAAAAATATTTGTTTACTTATTTTGGACCCCCCGAAAATGGCCGGGTCGCAAGTATCGATAGGTGCGCTCTGCCCACCTACCAATCGTATTATTTACCTTACACATTTGTTTTGTTAGGAAACACCATCACCACCTATTCTAGATAGTATACCTTGGTGCTATGACTGAAAAACTGTACATAATAACAGTACATAGCCAGGTTTAAAACAGTTTCACTCTGAGATGGTAAATACATGCATTTTTGCTCAAGTAAGTAAATAGAATTTTGGTTATAAGCGTTTTAGCGCTTCTAGGTGACCTGGAACTGAGTCCAGGCCCTATATATAGATGGCATCTGTGTAATCCTAGTACATAGATCTTACTTACTTGAAATAATGTGTCTGTATGTGCCAGCATGGACGTTTCTACGCGTCTGCCAGAGGGCCCACTACCTTCAGACACACTTGGTGCCTGAAGGACTATTGATATGCTATCTGAAGCATTACCTTTGGGGACCCTCGGGGACACGCCTGGACTCAGTCACAACACATAGCTAATATATAGCTACACATACACACACAGAGGCGTTAAAGCCGTGGAACAACACGATATTTTCTATTTCGGCCGCTTCCCGGCAACAGAAGTCCCAGAAGGGCTGGTAGTACACCCATCAGGGTACCACCATTCGATAGCCCAATTCTCCAGCTTCCCAACCACATTTTTGGAAGGAGCCTAGCTCTGGTGGTTAGGGAACTAACCGACATAATATAGTAAGAGGTTCCATGGTTTTCTCGCATCGTCGACCACATCAGAGTGAATACTGGATCGAGGGTTGGAGCTGTATCCACCGGACTTCCACCATGGGGTAGCCCATCGCGAGGGCTATCCGATGACGGTTGGTGAATGCGGATCCGCCCACCAGCTCGAGTACAAACTCGCTAAATATGCCGAAAACAGGCACTGAAGCTATGTTTTCGCACTTTCACGTGGCTGTGCCCGTGAAGGTGACAGATGAAGCTGTGGAACTGTCACAGATCGATGGTCCAGGAGTAGGGCTACAAGTCCCTCGCTGGTACCCTGGCACTAAAGTGCACCATTGTCTTGTAAAATAGCATATAAATCTATAAACTGACAGAACTTCCCCTTATTAGGCGTTCTCCACGCAAGAGCTCCGTGAAGGTAGCAGATATGGACCTGGACCAAGGTCCGGAGGGAAGGTCTTCTCGAGACCTATCCAGATACACAAGTTTCATCAAAATCGGTTCAGTAGAAGGGGGGTTTCTGTTGGTTTTCAGCGACTAGTCATAAGGTATTAATTTTATAATTAAAGTTTATGCGCGGTCGTTGTTTTGAGGTCCTCGTTACGGTCAAGTGTGGTAGTAGGATAGTGCGCTGAGACACCGTCCTAATTGTAGCCATTATTTCTAAAATATTAAATCCACGTCACTTTGCGTAACGAAGACCATGAAGAAACGTCGTTTTTGGACATGAAAACCTGAGTCTTTTTCTGAACTGGAAATCACGCCTTCCCCTCAACATCCTTGGCAGCCTTCCAACCACTGCAGGGTCGGTATTTGCTCGAAGACAACGAACTATAGGTGCAAGGGGCGTCAACGCGTTCGAGCTGGAGCCTTACAACCTCCAGTCAGCCTGGGGCCTTGAACGATCACGTCCGTCCCGCACAGTAAGTATAAGTTAAAATACCAAAAGTTAAAAACATGCTCATAAGTATTTCAAACACAGGATAATCTCAAAAACAGACACCTTGTCAGGAGTAGATAGGTTACTTCTAGACAAGCGTGCTTCACCGTCGGCCACATCATCGCTAACCGTCAGGTGAGATAGTGGTCAAATGCGAAACTATCTTTAATAAAAAATCTAAGTATAGCCGGGACGGAACCCGTTTTATTTTTCTACTTGATTCAGTATGCCACCTAGCGGGGAAAATTAGCAGTATGGTTACCTGTTCTGACTAAGGCTATGACATCTGTAACTTGCGTGGTCACTGATACTATTAGTAATGGCGCCTCTAAGCTGACGGTGGCGGTTCCGTGCTCTGTGGTATAATCAAATGTTGGCCCAACTTAACTTTCTTTACTTTGTCTGCGAACATGATTTTGTGTTTACTGAAATCATTTTTAGGGTTCCGTACCCAAAGGGTAAAAACGGGAACCTATTACTAAGAATCCGCGGTCCGTCTGTCTGTCTGTCTGTCACCAGGCTGTATCTCATTAACCGTGATAGTTAGACAGTTGAAATTTTCACAGATGATGTATTTCTGTTGCCGCTATAATAACACATGCTATAAAAAACAGAATAAAATACATATTTAAGTGGGGCTCCCATACAACAAACGTGTTTTTTTTGCCGTTTTTTTCGCTAATGGTACGGAACCCTTCGTGCGCGAGTCCGACTCGCACTTGGCCGGTTTTTGTTTGTCATATTTTGTGCTGTAGGATAAATGTATGGCTTTGCATTCGAGTAGGAAAAGTGGGAAAAAGAACACACATATATCGCTGCACTGCATATGACACGTCGTGGTAAGGTTGACATAATGCTGTTACAAGGGACGAGCTTACTTTTCATCTAAATACTATTCACAAGCAGTACGAGTTTAAACGTTACTAAGAAGAGTATTCAATGTTTCAGATGTTCAGTCACTATTGACGAAAATATTTTATCAAACCTAATTTACAGATTCACTCACTTTCATTTGCAAACTACCTGGAACTAGCTCAAGAATTTTCATGAAAAAATTTTCGAACTTCGAGAATGACTGAAACGCAATCGGCCGCAGAGCAATACAAAACAATTTCAATAAAAGCATTCTAAACACAGAATCAATTTCCAAATACATTTCGCACAAACAGAAAGCAGTTTTCGTTTTTATTTAATCGAAATAAACTAATGTTTTCAACACGTGACTCCATTCAGTGAAATTTTTCTTTTAAAGAAAATGAAATCTAGAAACATTCTGTATCAGTAGTGTAGGATACACTAGGAGTTCAAAACTCGATCATTCGTGAGCGCGCCGCGTTCGCTCGATACAGAGTCAGGGAGATATTTCAAAATGTTCCAACATTCAAACGCGTGGGATATTTAATTTGATGTATGCTGCGGTAGTTTTCAGGAAATATTGTAGTGAGAGAATACGTTATGGGCGGAACAGTTACAATGATAAAGTTGAGTGCGATTTGGCGTAGCTTCTGTGGGATCATGAATTTACATAAGTGTAATACAAATTAATGTACTTAGCTAGAAGTTCCTGCACTTTTTTTAGACTATGTTCAAAGTAAACGATTCTGATAAACGCAAAATATAATATTCAAACGTTTTTTTGCTGCACGAACTCTTTTCATCAAGAAAATTAAAATATGAATAATTCAAATTACAGTAATCGAAATTTTAATTAGTTGCTTTGTACAACTAAAACTATATTAATTTAAGTTCTTGCAAGCCAATGTAAGGATGAATAACTTTTATGCTAACATGAATTTCAATTAAAGAATCCATTCAAATTAAAATTAGAAAATGGCGGTTTATTTTAAATGGCGATATGTTTTAAACTGTTTGGAATGACTTTATTTAGGCAAGCTAGTTATTAAGATTAGGTCTGATTTTAAACTATAATTTCACATTTAGTTACTGTATAATTATATTCTTAATGTCCCTCGGCAATCATCGCATTTGCGAATATAATTGAGTGCTAATTTCCATGTCCATCAGTTATTTGATTTATTGTGTATAACAATTTGAAATCAGAACTAAGTACTTTATCGTTATTTTGTGTTGATTTCCGTGTGATATGTAGAGCTGTAAAACTATTTCCCTTTATTACTTATTACATTTTGTCAATTTTGGCATTATCGCCATCACTGACATTTAATAACAATCGATCAACAAATCGATTGACGTAAGAATCATCAAAATCGGCCTACGCGAATGGCCTCTAGAACACCACATAGGAACAAACATACACACATACAAACGTCAATCCAAAACATTTTGTAAGTACCTTTTTTAGTGCTATTAATCGTTGATGGAATACCTCTTTGTCTAGAGCTACTGGTTTGAAAATTACAAAAAATGATGTAGAATCTAATCTTACACCCAGTAATCCTAATACGATCGTGTCAACCAATCGGAGGTCAGATATTTTTAATTTAACCCGACTTGAGGCTAACCACATGGAAACCCTTATCACAAAGTTCGTAAATTAAATTTTGCTCGTGAAAACATGTTCTATTAAAATCATTCATTCGGAAAGTATTTAACTTCGCCAGCTCATTGTACCAGGGAGTTAGAGAGACTAGGAGATCAAATAATCTCCGGTTATTATATCGTATTGGGATTAAGTGGTCGATAAAAGGTGATGGGTTTATCCTTTACTCATGACTGAATACTCCAATTGGGTAGTTTGTTTTACATTTAGTTAGAGATGTTTCATTCCCACAAAATCGAGATAGGAAGAGGTTCTGGCCGAGGGTAAATTGACGTTATCTGAATTCAAGATTCAAACATTGCAAGCAATTTACTTTAGCTACAGGCAAAATAGATGTACAAATCCATCCGCCGTGCTATTTCTGTGCCTTAGAATTAGATGTCTCGTTAATCTTGTGTTCGTAAGCATGAGGTTTTGGGTTCGATTTCCGGGGCGGAAAAGGGTTATTTGACTTTACATCTGGATTTTTTCAGTAGCCATCCGAATTCTGGATTTTTGTCCGGCTCTCGGTAATTGGCTCGTCCCCTAGGGTGGGTGTACTGGGTATCATCAGATGGGACAGATCTGTCCCAATGAGAGGAACTATGATTTCACCTCTTCAAATTTCTCTTAAAACACTTCAAAAACAAAAGTCCAAAAAAAAATATAATTCAGAGGGCATACCAACAACTCCCGATGGCTTCTGAAGTCCTGTTCACTTTGGACATAAAATTAACATAAATCTGCATAGTTTTAATAGAATGTTCCATTGTAAATAGCCAGAAAAGCATTGGAATTAGATTAGCAAAGTTTGTCATAAGCGCGTCAATATTTTGATTCCATTTATTGGATGGGAATGGTTCAGGCTTCGACTAAGTACGGTTGAATCTTTACCAATAGGTTTTTGGTACTTTATTTCAAAAGGTCAATGGTTTACCAATTTTGTTGAGTTTAAGAAAATAAGTTGAAAACGGTTAGATTGAACTTACTTTTCTAACCTTTATACTTTATCTAAGCACACCTCTTAGTGATCTGTTAACACATTAATGAATCTGTAGATGGGTATAGGCCAGTTGCAGTATTGTCGACGCCGGCTAAAGTACTGGAAACTGCCATTCACAATATTATTTATCAACAGGTTAGCGCACAGCTCTCAGATGCTCAGCATGGTTTTCGACCGGGAAGGAGTACCACCAGTAATCTTCTTTGCCACATGGCTCATCTGGTGCCGGCGGTGGATAGTGGGGGGCAAGTTGATGCTGCTTACTTCGATTTTCGAAAAGCATTTGACCTAGTCGATAAAGACATATTGCTTGCAAAGCTACCCTGTGTTGATTTCACCCCACATTCGCTCCAGTTTTATGCCAGCTACCTGAGAGATAGGCGACAGTACGTGGAATAAGCGGGACACGTGTCAGATCCGTATTTAACGAGGTCTGGAGTGAGTCAGGGCAGTAATCTTGGACCTTTGGGGTTCCTCCTGGTGGTGAACGACCTACCAGAAGCAGTCCAAGACGCTCACTGTTTGTTGTTTGCCGACGACCTCAAATTGTCCCTCACAGTGGAGAGGAGCGAAGACTGTGACAAGCTACAAAGGGATATTGACAGGGTAGTGAGCTGGAGCAGAGAAAATCTGTTGCAGTTAAATATCTCGAAATGTGTGACAATAACTTTTTCTCGTGCACACAATCCCATCGTGCATGGCTATCATATTGATGGCTTGCCTATGACACGGGTCACGGAAGTCAAGGACTTGGAGGTAAGCTTTAACATCAGCTTGACATTTCGTGACCACGTTATGCGTTGCTGCAAGAGAGCATATAGAAATTTAGGCTTATTGCTTCGTACGGTCCAAGGGTTCACGAATTTGAAAGCCATTATAGCTGTATATAATGCATTGGTTAGGAGCCAGCTAGAATGTAACGCAGTCATCTGGTCTCCACATGAAGCTAAATATAGTCTCATGCTGGAGAAGGTACAAAACCAATTTATTAGATATTTGTATATGAGGTATTACGGTGTTTACCCATTTTATCCCTTAATGTATCCTACTTTATTTATTTTAGGTATGGTGGGATACAATAAGTTGAGGGTTAGGAGGGAACTGGCACTCACCTCATATATTTACAAAATATTGAGAGGGAAAGTGCATAATGCAACGGTTTTAGGACAGGTATGTCTGTTTGTTCCGGACAGGTTCCGACGGCCGAGCTTGCTAGTTGAGCCGCGCAGTCGAACCAACCTTTTAAGAGAGGCGCTGCTGACGCGTGCACTCCGCACGCTCAACCTTGTGGCTATTGAGACGGACCTATTCTGCTGTACTCTGGGTGAATTCACAAGGAGTGCATTGTTTAAAATTTGTTATATATAAAATTTGTTATGTAAGCAAGTTAACATAAAATTAGTTTAGATATCTACTGTTATGAAATAGATTAGGTTTACTGTAGTTAAGCGCATTTATCATATTGGGTGTAATCCTGTAAAGATGTATGTGATAAGGTTGAAATAAATTAATAAATAAATTAAATAACTTTAACTTCTATTAATTTTCTCATCATTATGGTGGCATATATTGTAATTTAATTCCGCCTAGCACTTTTCATCGGACTTCACGACGTACAGCGATGCGCCGACGATACATGGTGGATATCCCACCTATATGCATTAATTTCACTGTGCGTTTACATTGTGCAGAAAGCTACTACCGCGGGGTCATTAAGTCAAGAGCGTAAAAGTTTTATTAGCGAAGCGTGCTTCACCCTCAACCACATCATCGCTTATCATCAGTTGAGATACTGGTTGAACGCGAACCTAGTTACAATAAAATTTAAAAAAAGAATATCCCAGCGCAATAAATACGAAAATCTTGAAGTAGTCAAACATAAGAAATACTTATCTTGTGGCTACGTTATTTCTCTGTCAGTTCTAGTATTTTGGCATTGGCATGCATGAGTGGATAAAGTGTTTGAGTTTGTTACTGGTCCATTGAACTAATTTGTTAATAAGGTACTTACTAAAACTATATAACACACATAATTGTCTACTCAACTAACACAATTTTCACACATAATGGCCTTAACAACAAGGCTACTTAACCATCCAAAATAATGCTAATCACAAATCATTGGCCTGTGACTACCAGAAGCCCATACACTCGAAGCAATAATGTTTACCTATCAATTGAATTTGTAAGGATACAAAATAAAATTAGCATAATTTCAACTTACGAGTAACTAAAACAACTTTTGCCCACAGAAATAGTCGTAACAACAAGGCTATATACTAAACTATTCAACATAATCCTAATCACAAATCATTGGTCCGTGATTACCAGGAGTCCTTACACACAAAGCAATAATTTTTAGTTATAATAAATCAACTCTACTAACATAATTTTCATACACAATGGGCCTAAGCAACAAGGCTAATAAAACATCCAAAATAATCCTAATCACAAATCATTGCCCGGACCAGGAACGCTTAAGGGAGAAGTCATAGGATGATTTCCCACCCAAAAAAAAAAAAACAAAAAAAAAGGAACGCATACGCTCGAATAATATTTTCTCAAAAATGGTATGTAATATTGCCATAACATCTCTAAAAAGTCTCCAGAAAGTGAATTCTACCGGAGACTTATTCACAACTGTCCAGTAAGTAAGTATGTAATTTACTTACTGGACAGTAGTAGGGATAGGTCCGATATATCAAAACGTAACTTATATCGGATATGTGTTAGATATCATATCATATCGATATCAATATCAAAATAACCGATATTACAAAAACTATATCTAATATAACTGTACTACTAATACCGATATCTGAAAACCGAACCAAACCATTTACTTTTCAAAATCAATGACGAACAACGAACAAAAATAATTATGCCCGCGTTAGGCCTTTTTATTCGCGCGATTTTTCGCTCATTCTACGGCCTATGGAATTGTATGAAGCTGCACGCATTGCGGTAAAAAACTACATGAATCCGCGCAAATAAAATAGCAGTGCCTGCTAAGCCTTAGTTTTTTTTTTCAATAAACAGCTTTCTATTAGCAAGCCAGTTCGAAATTTAAATAAAACCTTTGATAAGTTACCTCCTTGGTTGCCATGTTTCGGTGAAAAAGATCGTTCCATTTTTAAATTACACGACAGATATGAGTTTACTATGTACTTTATTTGGCCGCTACACACGGCAGATATGGATTTTCATACAACTTTTGCCGGCCGCTGCTCTCATGTATTTGGTCTGTACTGCAATTTCGATTTTTCTCGAAGAAGGTTGTTAAAATAATTCTCAAATTTCCAAGCATGTTTGAGAAAATACAAATAAATGCCCCCGGTAAATCGATCACAATATCTATTAGTAATTGCCCTAATATGAATGTAACCTAAAATATTAATTAAACGAATTTGTTGTTAAACTTTCTTTCATTTTTGAGAAAAACATTATACAAGCCTCAATCAGTAAGAGACATCCTGGCCTCGTATATAACCGGACCTCACCTGCGGTTCGGTCCGGTTAACTCATACTTGGCCAGGAAGTCTTACTTACTGGATTCTGCAGTAATGTACTATTACTATTAATAGCATTTGTTTGGCCATTACTCGATAATTAGCTCTGCATGACGTACAGAATTCACCGACCAATCCAATTTATTTTCTTTTCATTCTTTTTTCTTTTTCTTTTTTTTTAAAAAACGTTGCCACACACTAGGAATTTCTCCTGTATCGTGGGTGCGTTTACAAACATATAAACTCACATACACAAACACCCAGAGCCGGAACAACTATCTGTAGGTCATACAAATATTTGTCCCGTGCGGGAATCGAACCCGCGAATTTGATATCATGTTATCCGTATTTTCTCGACTCATTAGTCTAAATGGGATGTAACGGAGGTTATATAAAGTTACGAAGCATTTCTATGGTATCATCGACTATGGGTTTAAGTTCAAGGCCACATCACAAGGCAGCAGCATATTTTTATACAAAGTATAGACTTACTGGACGCCGGCGATTACTGAATTATGCTTATCGCAAAGCATAATTCAGTAATCGCCGGCGTCCAACAGTCTCGTAATCGCAGCTTATTTTTTAGTTTAGCTTTAAAAAAATCTTAGAGTCTGCAAATTGGCCCATCCTTATTTATATGGAACTAGTGGTGTCACTCACAAAACCCCATAATAATTATCAACCTTTTTAATGTGCCCACTGCTGGACACAGACCTCTCATGGAGGGGAAGTGAGCCCACCACGCGGTTCCAGCGCGGGTTGCTGGATGTCACATGTCTTCTCCTTACGATGTAAACCCAATGGGTAGATTTTTGCGCACTTTATTATTATAATATTATAAAAACTACTGTAAATTACCAAAAATCACAAGAATAAATAATTTGAATTTGATATTTTCCTGCATCGTTTTGAGATTTGAGATCGTTTGAAGAAATCCCATAGGAAGTTTAAATTTTGCCGGTTTTAAAATTTTCCGGGATATTTTTCAAATTTTTCTTTCTGATAAATCCATCCGCGGACTACATAATTATAAACATAAAAATACATAATCTGCCTTTTGGGCTTCACAGCAGTCGGGTCGAAAGCAAATCGATCGAGCCGTTCTGATGTGGAAAAATTAAATGTGGGTATATTTTACTCTTTAATCTATCCTCTGCCTATCCATTTAAATTCGACAAAGGCTTGAAGTTTAATAAAGGTACTGCTCCTCTGACCTTATGGCTATTGATGCCAGGTTTCCTCAGGGCTCTGTTCTCTCTAAAACTCTATTCCTGCTGCACATCAATGACCTACTACAGCCTGGTATAGTTGGGTACGCAGATGGATAAAATATGTTCCTTGAGAGAGGCTTTGTTAGAGGGTACAGATTTGACCTTAAGCCTTGTCCCCCAGTGGGGTGATGACAATCTGGTATCATTTAACGCCACCAAAACACAGGCGTTTATTTTCACTGGAGTCATTTCGATCAAACTCCTACTTTTCGGGGTACATCTGTTCCTGTAACTGATCGGCTCGGGGTTCTAGGTATGGAGTTGACTTCTAGTCTCAACTTCGGTGCCTTCCTTGAGTACAAAGCCCAAAGGAAAGAAGGAAAGGGCATCCTAAATAGAGTGAGGCTAAATATCAATATATGGGTGCCAATTCTTTGTTACGTAAGGGTGAAGGGTTTGCAATTGCCACAGCGCCTCCACGCCGCTTTCTAAACCAGTCACTTTGTGACTGGTTTAGAAAATGTATTTTAAAATAATATTTAGTATAATATAAACGTGATTTTTACAAAAGGGTCTAAATATTAAATGAAAAATGTATAAATATCATCCGAAACATTTGTAAAGAGAAACATTTGCCAAATAAATGTTTGTAAAGCGAGTGTTTATAAAATAAAACATTTGCGAAGTAAGTAATAAGTTGTTTGTGTAATTAATAGTACTAGAAACGTTGGTTTTAACTAAAATTTGTCAATGGGGTTTTGGTGAAAATTTGTGAACCGTTTTCGAACGCATTCAACCCGAATCTCCTCAAAGTTAAAGTGAACAGGCTTCTTCTGGGTAAGCTCGCTCCATCGTCAACCTAGACTAGAGTCAAGAGCAAATCCATCTAAAATAAAAAAATATATATATTATCAGTTTTACGCCGTTACATTTAGAAAATAATCAATCTATTTGTTTGATCTACCTGAATGAAAGGGCCAAAAGAAGCAATTTCCCGACCATTTTATTATCAAACGAGTGTTCTATTTCTCTCACGAATGTTCTCGGGCCGGTGACTCGGTCCTCGGTTATTTTTTATTATCCGTTGTTTTCCAATTACCGTAGGTAATTATACAATTTTGTATTAAACTCAATTGTTTGCATCAAGTTATTTGGAATAGCCTGTATTGTGATGGAGTTCTCATAGCCAATGGCGAAAGGATATTTCATAGGAGCGGTTGATGCTGCGACACTTGGGGGAGTCCTATGTTCAGCAGTGGATGTCTTTCAGCTCAGCGGTGATTAGAGATAACTAAAAAACTTTTAGGAAAAAAAACAAACCGACTTCCAAAAAAAAAACACTACACACTGTCTTTGGTACCTATTCTTTTACGTTATTCGACACCGACTTCGAAAAGAAAGTTATTTTTCACTTTGCAAGGGTTTGTGTTTCTTTTTGGAAGTTGGTTTGTTTTTTTTCTTAAAAGTTTTTTAGTTATCTCTTTTTAGTTTTTATAGGTACCTCCAATTGCCATAATATTCATATATACGAAGTACATCTCATGACGATTCCAATAAGCCCCAACACGACTAGGATACATTGTTTTATTTCGGAGTTCCAGTGCCTACCTGCCGGCTTCTACATCAGATCAGTTCGTTGGTACCATTTTCATCAGTACTATTTATTTATAAGTATTTGCTTCATTATACTCTTTTAACTATTCGAGATATTTAATACCCGTGACATTAAGGAGTTCCATGGGTCATCTGTGGTCTTCTTCACCGGTTCCACTTCAGCTCATGATAATTTCTGAGTGTAAATGATTGCATTGTCGATGAAAATACCAAAAACGCTGTATGTATGCCTATAATATTTGAGGAGTTCCCTCGATTTCTCTAAGATCCCACCATCATATCCTGACCTGATAACTATGGGACCAACTAGGAAACATACTCTTTTAAACAAAACATTTTTTTTTCAAAACAACAGATGATTTCCTGAAAAAGTAATTAATATTAAACAGAAGATAACATCTTACAGGAACCCTCCGACACTTCTTAGAAAACAGGCAGATTTCCGTGGTCAGAAGTTATCACAGTTCAGATAAATGCTGAACTGTTTACTCTGATTAGTATTCCATTCGCGTGAGTGGGAAGATTCCTCCGTATGTGTAGGATTGTAATGTACAGTTAGACGAGAGATTGGTGTACAGGTAATTTGTAACTGTTTTTAACAATGGTGTGTATTTGCAAAATGGGTCAGTGTTTTACAACACTTTAATAAAGGCCTATGAGACCGTACATTATTCTCCAAATTTTTGACAATCAATGCTATGATTGAAGAATAACCTAATCTTGTGATGATTGATGTTTGACTTTATGAAGCTATCATTCCATCAGCCATTCGTAATGCATGATTGTGAAATTGTCAACTGTGGGTCAGTGAGTCGTCTTCGAGGCGGAATTCTGTTTAATGTACGCCTAACATCCAGTTTCTGAATCGGTCAATCAACGTAGCAAATTATCAAATGTTTTATGTTGATTCAACTGCCAGTTGCATCACTTAACTAGTGTTTAATTTGTGACAAATTGCCAGAAATCCAAGGTTAGAATTATAGGCGTAAAAAAACATTAAATATACATAGCAGACTGGCTTAAATATTTTGCCTAAACACCAAACACTTTATTCAATTGTACCTCCTTCAAACAATCCTAACAAGACGAAGATCCACATTAAGACAAGTTTGGGATGAAGAGGAAGTGGCCGGGGTATGACAGTTTATGTTCACTTATAACTTTGTATTGTGTGTTATTACGCCAAGTTTAATGTAGTCGTATGAATTATGTACAAATGGCTTCACACGTAATATTTTGATTAGTATTACTTACTGGTTAGTCAAACTAAGTACTTATGTGTTCAAGAAAAGAGGAGTATGCAGGTAAGGATCGTAGCATGGGAAGGTGTAACTATAATATGTATGGATGTATTCATAGGATGACTCATAATATTATCCCGATTGGACTGTTTTGGTTACCTATGTGTTATTTGAAGCATGTATGGTAACAAATCGTTTCATTGAGTAACCCTTACAGCGTTTACTAGTAAAATATCTTCACAGCCTAACAAAGTGTTCGAAGTGTTTAGCAAAACACTAAATTCTGAAAATATCAACTAATTTAACCTCCCGATAGACGTTGTCTTGTCCAATTTTCTGAGGTCATTCAAAAGTCCTAAAGAAATTAGCAGAGAAGGGCAAAGGGAAGGAAAGTGATGCTGGAATCAGCCGTTAATTATTTTTCCTCAAAAAAATAATGTGTCCTATTACGACCATTTAAAAAGAAATGCAGCCGATGCAGTCATTGTCAAAAAAATGGTTTAATTACGTATAGCTTATTTTTTACATTAACAGATAGATATAATGTACACACAAAAAAAAAAATCTTAAATATTTTACCCTTCTACAATAACACTGCCAAAAAACACATACTACCTGGTGTCTCCCCAAATCATCCGCTAACCGCTACATGATTGCCTAGTGGCGTGTCTACGACCTCTAACCTGTCCCTTCGTATTCGTGTTATCCTGGTACTGCCCACCTTAATTAAAACATATTTTGGCCTTCTTTGTTCGCAAGGATCAGCATTATTTTTGGTTAAATTATAATGTAGGTTTAGTCTGTTTAGTCGTGTTAGCAGAGGTGTCGTTTAGGCTTGGGTTATTTAGGTAAAACTCTAGGCTATTCGCTTCATTGTCATTAGGTAAGGTGGTTTAACGCAAGCTTATGATTTTTATCTAGTCAAAAACATCAATAAACTAAATTACTCTTCTATTTGACATAATATGTAGCACAAAATAGTCTGAGTAAGTTTTTCTTCGTATCTATGTTATGCTAGTACATTGCCAACCTTTACGGCAGGATTATTAAAATATACTCTGGCCTTGTTTGTTCGCAAGGATCAGCATTATTTTTAGTTGAATTATAATGTAGGTTTAGTCTGTTTAGTGGGGTTAGCAGAGATGGGGTTATTTAGGTTAAAATCTAGGCAAGGGCACTTCATTGTCATTCAGTCATCAGTTAAGATTTGTATAGATGAAAATAACTCTATCTTTCTAGTTGACACGATTGCACGAAAAACCGAAAAAAAATTGCGAAATGATCTGTGCTCGGGAGAGAAACCAAAATAAGCCTTCTAAATAAATAAATCTGAGCCCAAGATGAATGACATTCAAATCAGAATGCTCTTTGCGCTCAGGAGATTATATCCAAAAAAGCCTTTTTAGGATAGAAATATACGTAATATATATAAAATACGATATATACGTATGAGTATCGGAGTTTTGATACTCTACAAGCAATATTGACTATTGCAGAACACACTAGAAAAAACTCCCACGGAATTTGACATATAAATCTCAATTTTTACAAGCATCTCTAAAAATATAAGATTCGACCTATCGTATATCCATTCGAATCCGACCCTGACTTACGACTAAAGCAGGCACTAAACTTTATTCCCACACTCCTAGTACTTCACGACACAGCTCTAGAATTGCGTGAAAAGGTTACTTCGATTGCTTTTGTTTTTATTATTTTTAGCCGCCGATACACGGGTCGGGTTAGGGTTTATCTCAAGAGATCTGCCAAATATTTATCGTGCCGAATCTTTGGGATATTGTGAGCAAATAGATGAGATGTCATGTTGACCGATAGATCTTCGAAATAAGTAAAAATACTCTTTGAAGACAGAGGCATGTGTTACAAGCTTCTCCAATTTTACGAAATGCTTATTTAAATTCAGTTGATGGAACGCTTTATAATGATAGGCGATTATTTCTACTTCAAACAAATTATGATAAATTATAGACATATTAGCAAAAACAGTCGACTTTTTTTTACAGCAATGTAATTCTTTTGCGATTACGGTAGGTAAGTATATAAGCAATCGTTTTAAGAAACTCATGTTTGTTAATAAAACAATAATATAGATTTTATGATTTTCTACTTCATGATTCTGATTTCCTGGTGGTTTAACAGTCTTTACCACACATGATTCCAGCTACAATATGTCGGTAACTTTGGTTCTCCTGCGTATATCATCATTTCTGACGTGATCACGCAAGGAAATTCCAAGCATAGCCCTCTCCATTGCCCTTTGGGTGACTTTGAGCTTTCTGATAAGGCCCATTGTGAGCGACCACGTCTCGGTCCCATAGGTGATCACTGGCAACACACACGGGTCATAGACTTTTGTCTTGAGACACTGCGGTAAATTGGACGAGAAGATACCACGCAACTGCCCGAACGCCACCCAGCCGAGTCGGATTCGACGGTCGACCTCTTTCTCAAAGTTAGACCCATCCAGTTGGGAAGGTCTAACTTAGAGAAAGAGGTACCGTAGGTAGGTGGAACGTTTGTCCCAGGTAGACATAATCGTCTACAACTTCGTGTTCGAGTGAGTCTCCGACCTTGATAGGAGTGGGTGCAACATGGGCATTCACCATGATCTTGGTTTTGTCCATGATCATTTTAAGACCCACTCTTTGGGAAGCTCTACTGAGGTCATCGAGCATTTTACTGAGGCTCTCTATGGTCTCAGCCATGACCACTATGTCGTCGGCAAACCGATAAGGTGAGTGATGTACTCGCCATTAACTTTCATGCCAAGCCCCCTCCAGTCAAGAACCTTGAAGACATCCTCCAGCGCAGCAGTGAACAGTTTTGGAGAAATGACGTCTTCCTGTCTCACGCCGCGCTGGTGAAGGATTTCTTTCGAGGTCTGATCCTGAAGACGGACTGACATGGTGGGGTTTTTGTACAAATACTTCTACACCTCAATGTACCGGTAGTCGATCTGGCACCGTTGGAGAGACTGCAGTACAGCCTCGTTCTCTCGATAGAATCGAAGGCTTTCTCGTAGTCCACAAACGCAAAACGCAAAATAATAATATATATATAATAATATTGTATTTATTACAGACAACAAATAATCAAAAAAACCCGACTGCATAAAAAGCGAACTAAAAAGAAGTAAACAAGAAGAAAATCATGCTGTGCAGTCGGAGGATACATACTCGCGAGCTGGCTGACCAAAACCAGATAGTTATACTGTAGGTTTACAGTGCGAGCATTGACACCTCATAAATTTTCAGGTTACGAGCATTCAGGTACGATGTACCAAGTATTTCAAAGAAGTTGTTACAACGAGCATTATCCCTCGAAATAATTATTTATAGTTCGAATTTTACTCTACCCATAAGCTGGCAGGACAGCATTTGGAGATTATGGGCCTCTAGATTCTTTGTAATAATAACATTCCAAAGCCTTGCTACCTGATCAGTGTGTCCCAAAATACTTTTTAACGACTTATAAAAAAAGGAGGTTATCAATTCGACACTTATGTATGTAATATTGTTGGAATTGCAAAATATTCACATAATGTAGTCGTGTGCCAAATTTCATAAGTGTATGTATGTTTATTTGTATGTGTGTTTGTACACGCATATCGCCGAAACTCGTAATCAGATCGTGATCATTTTTAGGGTTTCGTACCACAAACGGAAAAACGGAACCCTTATAGGATCACTTTGTCCGTCTGTCTGTCAAGACCCTTTATCTCGGGAACGCGTTGAGGTATCGAGTGAAATTAATATCGTTCTCAAGCTTGCACGGTAGAATCAATTTTTATTACTTGATAATTGTTAACGTTCAAAAGTGCCGCTTAATGGCCCAGTTGAAATAAATACATTTGACTTTGACAACCCCTTGCTGTTGTGAAAATCAAATTTCTAGATCAACGCAATCAAGAGATACAGCCGTTAAAGACGCATAGTTTACACTCGCAAGGTAGAAAATATACAGGGTACTACCCCTGGGGACAATGTCTTATAACACAAGTAAAGGAAAAATTTCGAAACCGTAATTTTGTACATCAAGAATTTTGTGACTCCATTGAAAGCTGGTCTGTTGAGGAGCCTATGCAGCGATGCCAAGTTGACTGGCGATACACTCATGTGCTGAGATGTCTTTATGAAAACGCTACAATGACCGTCCAAAGTCAGGACTGGCAAACTAAGCATATCTCACTGCGTCAAGGTTAGACAAGGGGACGTAATTTCCCCGAAAATGTTTAGCAACGTGGTGGAAGGTATGTTTAAGACGCTGGACTGGGAAGGACGTGGCATTAATTTATACGGCGAGTACATCTCACACATAAGATTTGCGGATTACATCGTCATAATGGCAGAATCGCTGCATGACTTGCAGCAGGGATAGCTATATTACTATAGCTAGGGATTTGCTCCCCATTGGGAGAGATACTGGTACCTATCTCACAGGTGGCACAAGGGTTGGTCGGTAATATTATTCGTACTTACCTTAGATTCCTGCGGTAGACTCCTGGGCGTCGATCAATCTCGTGCCGTGAGGTTAGAGATAGGAGAATATATATTATAAAGGACAATAAGGGATAGACTGACGGCTGTCTGGACCGAAGAATCCGGCCGGCGTCCACCAGGCAGCACGTTTCCCGCAAAAGCACTACGATGCGCTTGAAAATATACTCTTAACCCACTTTAGGGGCGCCCCACAACGCTGATTGCGAAACACATCTCGATTCGATATGTTTCGACAAAGACCCGACTTCCGCGTGCTCACGTTTTTTTTCGACTGTTTAGTGTCATCTGTCAAAATTGTTGACAGCCCACCGAAACGGTGTTGCAAATAAAAATCGGGACTAAACAACCGATGACCGTTGGGGTAAACGTGTTCTTGAGTGGAGATCGCGAACTGGTAAACGTAAGGTAGGACGCTGTCAGGCTAGGTGGAGCGACGTCCTTCGCAGGGTAGATGGTAACACAGCTTCCGAAAATCGAACCAAATGGCGTGCAATTGGAGACGCCTATGTCTAGCAGTGGACTGCTATAGGCTGATGATGATGATGATAATGAACTTATTACAGTTGCTTTGCAGTAGGTAAACCGACCGCGACTTATTTCGTTTTATGGTTGGTGGACTACAGTTTTCCAACGGCAAAGTTAATTTTGTCCCTCAATTCTGTTAGAGCAATGTTCGGTGCCCTCTTAATTTATGAGCTTCAGTATTTTCTTAATTTTATTAGGTATTTCTCAAATTAGGGTACAGTACAAGTTTCATCAAAATCGGTTCAGCAGTTTTCAAGCTATGGAACATAACCGAATTCCTTAATGACAAACAGCACGAATGTGTAAATTGTGTTATTATTGGTATTTTGACAATCTTTTAGGCAACTTACTATAGAACTAACTCACTTTTTAGTAGGTAATGGTGGACCAACAATAAAAAGAGAACATATAAAAAATGGCTTCCAAAGCAAAACACTAAAAACAACAAAAATAACTTTCGTTTCGGAAGCCGGTTTAAAAAAAAAAAAAAAAATAAGAGATACAAAATATTATTTTTCGTCCTAACTTTGCTATATCAACATCTATTTAAGGTTTATTTCCAGCTGACGCAAAGCTATTCCTTTAAGATTTTATTCCATTTTTGTCATTGTTATAATAAGAAAATCGTAATCGCTGAACCTTTTTCTATCCTCGCAGGTTTCTGTCGGTATCAGGATATAATACGTCCAAACACTACATTACATTTCTTCCTCGGATCGAGCTTACCTTAAAATCCTTTCAGGCACAAAGAAAATATCATAACATTGTCCACAATATATATCGAACGTGTTTTACATCCTACATATAATAATTCGTTTATTTCAACCCCACACACCTTAAATTTCCAACTGTAATGTATCCCTAACAGAGTTTATTTCACTTTGGTAGTGTGAGTCTATAATGCCCGCCCGAGACATACGGTTTTACAACAGGGTTTAAAATATTCCCCAGTGAAATAGACGCATATTTCCCCATCCTGTCTGTTTGTAGAAGACCACAAAGGAGACCCATCATGGCTGGATCCTTTGTAACTGTCAGTTTGGACACGTCATATGAGTGACTTTATCTGGCGAATCTTTATTTGTCGTTTTGTAAGGGATGTACGAGAGATGGAAATAAAATTGTATGTGTTCGGGTTCATAATGTCCTGGTACATTGTTATGATGTTTTGTTGTAAAAATATCAATAAAATAGAAACAAATCTTCTATCTTGGTAAATACGTGTTGTTCGATAAACACGAGCACTGATGAATTAATAGTATAATTGCGAATTGTTTTGGGTATATGAAATCAAATAATTTATGTGATAAAAATTTTCGAATTAATTGAATACACGTGTTTTGGCACTCATTTAATACGAGTAGAGTGTAATAAATTATTTCTTACTTAATTGAAACATGTCTACCTATTTGTTTTGATACTACAATGTAACATGTAAATTACACATACAAAATAGTGGTGGCGGTCAGTGTTCTTACAAATTACCGTGCAGCGCTACCGGACAACCTCTTTCATGTTCTTCGCTCCTGGTACAAATGGATGTGTGACTACTAATGAAACTTAACCATAACATAGAGTTAGATTTATGAAGTGCTTAGAAATTTTAATTTTTAGTTGTCAGACACCAAAGAAAGGTAAAATTGCAAATTATAACCTACATGTAGTAGGAACGTATACCAACATTTATTTTACGCTTTTTACGTCTAAGTACTACCACGCTGGTCCAGTGGTTACATTCACTAATGCTTAACATGAGGTCCTGGGTTCGTTTGCCGGGTCGGGCAAAGTGTTATTGGGTTTTCACCCGACTGCCAAAGGATGGTAATGTGTTTATCAGTGTATGTATGTGTGTTTGTTCCTGTGTGGCATTCTAGAGACCAAACGCGTTGGCTAATTTTCATAATTCTTACGTCAAACGATTTGTCTTAACATTGCGAGTGTCACTGGCTTCATTAAAATTGGAAAATAGTAAAATGACGGCTTTTGGGCGCCATATGGTGGGGACACATTTTTTTTTCTTTCAACGCTATCCTGTGGTGTATCAAAATAAATAGTTTTAAGAGGTGATTTCAAAAATATATAATACTTATATTACATTACATGTACCTAATTCGAAAAAACAAATGTTAACTAAACAGTTATAAATAAATAAAAGTTAATTAAAAAAAATCAATTGACCCGACGGCAGAAAGGGATTTAAAAGGTGAACAATATATGATGGATTAAACATCTGGTTTTGTCAGCCAGCACGCGAATATGTATCCTCCGACTGCACAGCATGATTTTTTGTTTTCTTATTTTTTCTATATTTTCTCAGCAATAGCCCGTCCCGGAATCTGGATCCTTACCTGGTTGGTGGCAATATACTCGTTTATTTTCATCGGACACAAGCATAACTGACGTATGTAGGTATATAAAAGATAAATCTCTGCCTAATTCATCGGGGAATACAAGCTTCATTTATGTTATGATATGATTTGCATCGGATATTAATATTATCAACGAGACTTGAGCTTAAAGCTTATTTCAGAAGTTGGCTGATCAGCTCAGACAGAATACAATCTCAGATCAAGATTAAGCTTAGACTGGATTGAGACAATCAATGCTATTCACCACTGTCTGACTTCAGGTCTTCTGAAATAGCAGACAGACAGAATACATTAGGTAGGTTCAACTTTGTAATTCACCTTTGATTTTTGAATTAAGAATCTGACACATTTTGGAATGGTGTTTGTAGCAACATTTTATTGTTGGCAAGTGTCACCTTTACTTGAGGGCAACGTATTTTCTTTTTCACACAAAGATGGTGAGTAGTGATGGTATTAACATTTTTAATGATTCTCTTGTCCTCTTCTCACTTTATTTGGAGTTGGTGCGTCTCCCTCTTCTTATTCTGGGTATTCTAGGTAGGTAGGCTTCTCTATTGGTCGTTATCTCAGCACCCCTATATAGACATATCTATCATAATTAAAAGTAAAAACTTTTTTTAAACAAGCTTTTAATGGCTTTGAAGGTCGAATAGTAATATTGCATATCCAATGAGCCCAAACACGATATTACTATCTTGTCTGGTTCAGGTTTTGCTATGGCCCC
Organism: Orthosia cruda; assembly: GCA_964057195.1. Classification (NCBI taxonomy): domain Eukaryota; kingdom Metazoa; phylum Arthropoda; class Insecta; order Lepidoptera; family Noctuidae; genus Orthosia; species Orthosia cruda. The sequence goes on along the minus strand of OZ059826.1, from coordinate 56,745,290 downwards.
CTCCAAATGAGACCAGCTCCAGAGTTCTATAAATCATTTTAATGTTTCCATAGTAATATAAGTACGCCAAGTTTCAGCTTAATCGGATGCCAGGAAATGCTTGAACAATGGATTACTGGTTGCCGGACACACAATATACAAAGCAATGTTAAAGCTTGTAAATAAATAAAAATATCACCTTTGGCACAATCCGTCCCTGATATTTTTGGTCTTCCCCAAACCTTTAGGCTATAAGGGTGTGGCAATCCGAATCATGCTGATTCTTTTCTCTTGACATTTTCATTGTGTAAGTTGTATTATCTATCTTATAGTTGACACAAAAAATAATGTTCTTGTGAGTTACAATCACAGTAACTAGTCGTTAGTCGACATAACGTTTCAAGTTCGTCTGTAAATAAATGCAACAATATTTCTGTAATACTGTGAGACTGTCCGAAGTGCATACAAAGTGACTGTAACATTGTTAGTTATGTGCACATCAAATCGAAATCGTCTCGAAATGCAAAATGAATTTAGCTGCATACAGCTCATTTAGTATTGAGGGGGTGGGCTATCGACTGAGAGGACTACCAATCTAGGAAGTTTTAACTGACCTTGCTTTCGTATGTGTGTCCGTAGGAAAAGAAGAATGGAGAAGAATTTGCAAGAAATTCCACGGACACTCTTTTCCATCAGTTTTAATTACAAGTATTTGGTTACATCATTATTGTTGAAAAATACATATATGTGAGAACGATGTAAAAAGACGTGCACGTAAAAGCGTCTGGAGTAACAAAACAATTTAAAAAAATTCAATAACAGGCCGAGGCAGCTAAGTTATGACCAATCCCAACTGATGGCGCCTGTTCACGAACATAACGCATGGATCGGCACCACTCAGCCGAACCATCAGCACTTCCTAGCATCTGGATTTTGGTGAATTTTGGCGTACTTATGTACATTAAGAACCATTAAAAAAATATGGTGCTATTGAGCTGGTAACATTATAAAGCTGGAAGGTTGCCTGATGAGAGTCCTATAATGGGACATCTCATCAAAACAACACTGTCTGTCGTAGTGTATAGGTACTAACATAGATCATAAGCCACATGGTTACTAACATCCTAGTATATAAGTAATAACGTAGGTCATAAGATAAATTGTCACTAACATCTTAGTAAGTAAGCACTAACATAGGTTATAAGTTTTTTATATTGTTACTAACACCCTTTTAAGTATTTTATTTTGTCAGTGTGGACCTTTTTGTTGTCTGAAATAAATAAATTATATATATAGCTACTCCTCAACCACACAAGATAGCACCATCGTGTTCGGTTTCATTGGATGTGTATTGACAATTGCACATCCAATACCTTTCAGATCAAAAAACTTGTTAAAAAAAATACTTATCGATTCCGACTATTCTGCCATCTGCCAAATTCTAAAGAAAGTGGGCAAATCTAGATTTCTGGGTCCTGTTTAATATAAACGATAATGTGACATATTTGTCGAAAACGACATTTCTACCAGATTTTCCGAACATGTGATGTTAAACCAAGGTGATGTTGAATGCCCATGTAACACCTACTCCTATCAAGGTCGGAGACTCTACACTCGAAGTTGTAGACGAATATGTCTACCTGGGACAAACGGTCCACCTACCTACGGTACCTCTTTCTCAAAGTTAGAACTTCCCTACTGGATAGGTCTAACTTTGAGAAAGAGGTCGTCCGTCGAATCCGACTCGGCTGGGTGGCGTTCGGGAAGTTGCCTGGTATCTTCTCGTCCAATTTATCTATGGGACTGAGACGTGGTCGCTCACAATGGGCCTTATCAGAAAGCTTAAAGTCACCCAAAGGGCAATGGAGAGGGCTATGCGGGGAGTTAACTTGCGTGATCATTTCGGAAGAGAACAAAGCCCGAAGAATTGCCAAACTTAAGTGGCAGTGGGCAGGGCACATAGCTCGTAGAACAGATGGCCGATGGGGCCGAAAGGTTCTGGAATAGCGACCGCGAACTGGAAGATGATACGTTGGAAGGCCTCCCACTAGGTGGACCGATGACCTGGTTAAGGTTGCGGGAAGGCGCTGGATGCGAGACGCCCGGGAACGGTCAATGTGGCGAGGGCCTGGGGGAGACCTATGTCCAGCAGTGGATGTCTTTCGGCTGAAATGATGTGGTGTTAAATAAAGTAAGTAATGGAAAATTGTCGGATTGAGATAGATATTAATATTTTCTCTCGTTACTTTTAGTTTTTAGTGTATAGGCTGCTAATAAAAGATTTCCAATCCAAAAACACAAAAAGTATATACACAATAATTTTACATTTGGCTTGTTTGTTATCAATATGATAGATTACTAGCAAATAAAGTAAAAAATAAAATTTTGATCACAAGTTTATTTACAAAGGCGTTTCAGATCTGTAAATGTTTGGATACTAAACCAAATATTTGTGGCCAGTCTGGTAGGTGAGACGACTTTCAGACGTGGGTGTTAGTGTGAAGTGTTTGCAATTTCTATGACATGGTATTCAAGAGAGAAAATTGGCACTTATATTTGTTTATTCATAGAAAGGTTTCTGTCTGTAGATGACTAGTAATATATGTAAAGTCATGACCCGTCAGTCAGAACTCTACTGAAAATACTTTTTGGAGTAATAGTTGCCGCCTGAGGTATAACTTCGTTTGGCATATTTATACGAGTATTTTAACTGTGCCTGCATGCTTTCAAACATCTAGAAAAGCTGTTGATTTTTCTCATACATCAATTTTAGATTTAGAAATAATAATCTAAGATTGCTTTTAGTAAGTAATCTCAATTATTTTTAAAACAACGTTTGATTTGGATTTTTAATAATCTCAGGGTCCTTATTAATTTATTTTAACTTCGTTTGGCATATTTATACGAGTATTTTAACTGTGCCTGCATGCTTTCAAACATCTATAAAAGCTGTTGATTTTTCTCATATATCAATTTTAGATTTAGAAATAATAATCTAAGATTGCTTTGAGTAAGTAATCTCAATTATTTTTAATACAACGTTTGATTTGGATTTTAATAATCTCAGGGTCCTTATTTATTTATTTTGTTTTCAAAACATTCAGACCATTACTTTTTAAGTGGCGGTGACTACAAAATTTATTTACAGAGATAAAAATATTATTAAACACAGTGTAAAAAAACTTATTTAACTATTTAGACCATTGAACAAATCTTTACATTAAATAAAGGCTGTCTCGTTACCAATTATACCAGCTAACAAAGAAACATATCGACCTTTATAGTTTCTCGAATAACATATGCGAAACGATCCAATAAATACAATTGGCCAAAACTTTTTCCACGGCTAAATTGAGTGAAGTCACAATCCAAACTTAACTATAAATAATTAATATATCGCTCACTAATACATACGAGAGTATACAGAGGTCTAGGGTAACGACGCATGCAGTGTTTTAATTCAATCAATATTCCCGGGGTCACTTTGTGGATTTATTGAGGTCTGACCCGGGCAACAGTCTAATATGGGCCAATATGCCTGTGGTATTGAGAATATTATTTTGTTTTGTTATGAATTTTAGTCATACATAATTTTTTTCATGGTCACCAACTGGGCCCAAATCGACTCGGCAAGAAGAAGACTTTGACAAGTTAGCAACGGGTTCCAAACTAGACACTTCCTTTATCATGGTGACCTCACACCACACACACAGAGTCACAGAGTTATATTTTAAGTATCCTATTAGTGTTATGTGCCAATTTATAAAAATATTAAAAACAAACTAAACTAATAAAAACTTCAAGTCTGCCATCAAGTTTCTCTTTTATCTCGATAGTTTATTTATTTATTTATTTATTTAATACTTCATGCACACAAATGTACAGAGGCGGACTTAATGCCTTAGGCATTTTCTACCAGTCGACCTTTGGGTGATGCAGAGACAATTAGTGGTAGGTGCAATATTTAAAGTAAATCACGATACCTAATATTCAAATACAAAGCTATACATACATACTATAAATACATACAATAGTTACTCAAACATATAAACTAAATACACTAATACTTAAACAGTTAATGGTAGCAGTTATCTGGAATACATTATCGCTGTGACGATACTACTGCCATCTTCATACGAACATGCTCGCGAGCTTTTACTTTAAATGCCAATCGGTTGGTTGCCATCCTGATATCCTGAGGGAGCGCATTCCACAGAGAAATAGACTGAACAAAGAAAGAACAGTGAAAGAAGTCAGTGCGGTGAGTGGGACATTGAAGAAGACGGTTATGAGAAGAGCGAAGATTTTTGTTGTGGTTGGCGCAAATGTATTGAAAGTGAGGGGCCAGATAACTAGGGGAGTTGGAAGAGTCAAGAAATGAAAATAAGGTAGTCAGTGCCCTTAGCTCTCTGCGTTGGCGTATGGGCAACCACTTTAGAAGTGACCGATGAGCAGAGACATGATCATATTTACGCAAATTGAAAACAAATCGAATGCAGTAATTTAGAAGACGGTCAAGTTTGTTGAGGAGATCTGCATTCAGGTCATAATAGCACACGTCGCCATAATCGATGATAGGAAAAATTAGGGCCTGCACAAGCATTGTCTTCGTGTTCGAAGGTAATACATTTTTTAAACGATACAGAGCCCGCAACGTTCCAGTGACCCTCTGACTGACACTTGCAACTTGAGTACGCCAGTTAAGAGTACTGTCGATGCGCAAGCCAAGGTCCTTTACGTCAGCACTAAACGAAACAATCGTACCGTTGAACAGAACAGGTGGCAAAGTTGCATAATCCACCTTAGCGATGCTGCGAGGACTCCCAATGATGATCGCTTGGCACTTGTTGGGATTTACAGCAACGCCAAACCTATCCGACCAGGCTTTTATCGCTATTAAGTCGTTATTTAACTTCCCGATAACATCAGGAACTTCGTCGACACTCCCTTGACAGTACAATTGAAGATCATCAGCATACAGATGATACGCACACTGAAGTTCGGAAGTAATAAGATTAATAAAAATAGAAAACAGAAGAGGAGAAAGAATGCCGCCTTGAGGAACGCCAGCTATCAAATCACACCAACGAGATGAAAAATCTCCAACGTGAACCGACTGCTGACGCTCCTGAAGGTAAGAGGTGAACCATCCCAGTGCTTTAGGGGAGACCATCAAATAGGAAAGAATGGCTAATAGGATTTCGTGACTGACGGTATTGAAGGCGTTCGAGAAATCAACCAACACTAGTACTGTGACTTTTGTATCTTCCAGTCCCGCCCTTATATCGCCAGTCACTTTAAGGAGGGCGGACACAGTGCTGTGCCCGGGCCTGAACCCAGATTGTAGAGGACTAATGAGTGAATTACTCTGCACAAAGATGTAAATGTATGTAATGTATGTAGTTAATGTAGATATTACTTTAATTGTAAGGACACGGCATGTGGTTATGTAATCTCCACTAACAATGCCGCCCCGTCATTATATTAATTTGCAGGTACATAGCGGGTGGGTGAGATGGTTTGCTATCAATTAACTTACCATGAAAACATAATTGGGGACAAACCAATTAAGAAGCAGAGTAAAATGACGCTGACTATGAAGCTTCATGTGTGACGCAGTATTTAGGATCAGGTTTTGAATTGAGAGTTTGTATTTAAAAGCCACGGGAGACGAGACGCACGGGACCGGTCAATGTGGTGAAACTTCGGGCAGGTCTTTGTCCAGCAGTGGATGTCTTTCGGATGAAATGATGTTAATGATGATAATTTAAGAATCAAAATCAAAGCTTGACAGATTTTTGGCCTGAATTAGAGATTAACAAATACATCAAATTCAGTATTTTTTAATTTAGATATCGGAATATGGCATAAATCATTCTATTATTTTTATATATTTATTTATAATTAATTAAAATGATACAGATACCAATTACATTAATAAACATAGAAATAGTGAAACATAATTGACAACTGTGTCATATAAGATATAATCAAATAATTCACATATATAATTAATATGGCTAAGTGGAGTAGCAATGTTTAATTAATCAATAATTCATAAATCAAAAATAACAATACAATTAACATGGAACAGAGGACAACCTCGCATAATTTCTCTCACAGAACACCAGACATGCACGCATTAGTTTATACCATACGTCCGCAAACACATCGCATTCAGGATTGCATCTTCAAAGCATGACACAGTGGGGATTCAGCTCTAGCGACCGTTCTGGATGACGGTGGTGCGAACAGGTCGTGACTGCGACTCTGACGGTGCCCAACGTATTTGCTGGATACAATCAGTCGGTATTAAAGGTCATGTAGCTCAGGGCAGTCAACACATCCGCTTAGAATCTTACATGCTACCGTGAGCTGATATTGTAGAAAACTATTTTTTTTCAGAGTTGTAAAAACTAAAATGCTTCTTTTAATGTAAAATAACATAACATAACATAACATAACATCACGCATTGTATTCTCTAGGCAGACGTGTGCAATTACAGTAGATGCACCCATATTTTGCCATTAGTGTTTAAGTTAAGGACGCAAAAATGCCGCTTTGGCACAAAGTTTGATCACTTCTGTTTAAATTGGGCAAAGAGCCGATCGGTGTGACGACATGCGACACTGCGACACTTTGGGGAGACCTATTATAGCATGGGCGTCTTTTGGCTGAAATGATGTTGATGAATCGGCCAAGTACCATCATCAATCAATACATATAATAAATCTGTAGAATAGTAGTTTTTATACATAGAAAATATTTCCAACAACAAAAGCCGGTGTGAAAGATAACCAACAGAACCCATACCCAGCATTTTGGTATTTTTGTATGTTCGTCTATTTAGTTGTGCGCGCATCACCTAAAATATAAGAAACCAATGTAAATAAAAAATATGCTTAACTTGAAGTATTACTTAGTTTTTGTTTCATCGCAATCTTTTCACTCTATCAAAATATATATGAATTTAAAGTATTTAAGAAGTAAAAATATTACAACACACTTGACTCAGATACTCGGATAGTTCAAGTCAAAATTCTTAATAATTAATTACTATCTAGCCTAAAAGACTGATAAGCAATTTAACTCTAACTTAATATGTTACGTTTTAGATTATGTTAAAACTAAGAATAGTATCCATTTGCACTTTTACACAAGTTCGTAGCACTTTCTTAGAGTCTGATATATTTGTAAAAACACTATGTTCATGTGTTATATATAAAGCACAGCATTGTCACTATTATTCATTCACTTTGTACACTACACTAATTCAAAAGGTTTAGTTCTTTTTAGCCTACGCACTAAGTCTGTATTGTCTAGCAGCTGGATAGCCTCAACATTCACGTGTCGATGAAGTCTGTGTTCGTGGGCTTCAGCAAATTTTAAGATGCTGGTGGTGACGAATTCCATTTTAAAGTCACGGTGAAGATTGTCATTTCTTATGTACCAGTGTGCATTCACAGCATCCCTTAGCATTTTATTTTGGAATTGTTGGATTAATTTGACATTGCTTTGTTTAGTACAGCCCCAAAGTTGGATACCATACGTCCGAATTGGCATCAGTATATGCTTGTATATGGTTAGTTTATTATGTATTGATAGACAGGATTTCCTTCCGAGTAACCAATACATACTTTTATAACGTACTAGCTGACCCAGCAAACTTTGTTTTGCCATAAAAACACCTACCATTTTTTTTTTTGGTCACGCTGGGAAAAAAATTCATACCCACCCATTGGGGGAATGGGGGGGCTATGTGGGACTCCCCGGGCAAGCCCGGTATACCCACTAAAATAACCCAGCGGCACTCCCGCATCGTCTGAATGGAGGAGGACTGGGAAACCGGCACAGCCTTTACGTCCAGCCCACCGCCGACGACCGCCCGCCTTTTAGGGCAGGCCCTTCACGCCCCTCCCTCAGTGGAGGGGCCCGGGAATGACAGCGAGTGCTCGGCCGTTCCCGCCCGATGGTGGTGATTGTGCAATGCAGACGAGAGGCGCCCCCGCACCTGTCGCCCGCTAATCACCACCAGGAGGTGGGAGGAGACGATCATACAACCGCCTTCTCCCACCCCTTCTTCGCCTGCGGAGCGGCGGCGCGAGAGGATCGTCCTCCCGCGCACGCTCCGCCGCCTCCTTTTGCGACATAACGACCTCGCAAAAGGAGGCAACTGCTGCCCAGGCCTCCTCACTCCCCAGCATGGAGTTGACCACGCCGGGAAGTGAGAGGTCCTGCCCGATCACACTTATTAGGACACGGCGCAGCTCTGCCCAGGCTGGGCACACCTCGAGGGTGTGCTGCGCCGTGTCCTCCGCAGCGCCACAATCGTGGCACCCCGGGGTTTCCTCCCTCCGGATCCGGTGCAGGTGCGTTCCGAAACACCCATGTCCGGACAACACCTGCACTAGACGAAACGAGAGGAAACCGTGGGGCCGCTCGAGCCAACTTTGAAAGACTGGACCGAGCGCGTCCAACGTCCGACGGCCAAAGGCGGCGGAGGCGAGGTCCTCCGTCCAAAGGACGACGATAGTGTCCCTCGCCTCCCACCGCACGGCCTCCCGCTCTTCCTCGGCGGGGCGCTCTCCAAGCGCCTTCCGCCTCGCCGCCCACTCGTACACTCTGGCGAGCACCCATGCCTCCAACTCCCAGGGAGGGGTGCCGGCCAGAGCGCACGCCGCCGAAAGTTTGATCTTCCATTTTTGTGTCCAATCATAAACTTTGTTTACAGCTAGTTGAACTTTTTCTACTGCTTCTCTGTGACTTGATCCGGTAGCCATAATTGCAGTATCATCTGCAAAGGTCGCAATGGTGTTGTTTTCCAGTTCTGGGATGTCACATGTGTATAACAAGTACAGAATTGGGCCTAGCACACCTCCTTGAGGTACCCCAGCTTTAATAGCTTTTAGCTTGGAATATGCGTCTTCTTGCCGTATTCTAAACATTCTATTAGTTATATACGACTCTAGAATATCTGCAAATTCTGGAAGGATACATCTGAGCTTGAATATTAGACCCATATGCCAAACTTTGTCAAAAGCTTGCGCGACATCTAAAAACACGGTGGCGCAGACTCCCTCATTTTCAAGTGTTTTTCAATTATATTGTTTATTCTATGTACCTGGTCTATTGTTGAGTGTTATTCCCTAAAGCCAAATTGATGATTTCGAATAAGGCCTTTATCTTCTATTAATCTATGGTTTTAATCGTTTCAATAACAGTTTTTCGAATAGCTTCATGGGGTGGTTTTCCAGGCTTCGCAATCATAATGATTTCAGCGACCTTCCATGGCTCAGGTACATATTTTAAGATAAATGCAGCATTGATAAACTTGGTCAGCTTTACTATGGCTTTGCGTGGGAGGTGTTTTAGAATTTCCCCTGTAATAAGGTCGTAACCCGGAAACTTTTTCGAGCTATTGTTATTTTGGATTTCTCTCATGACTTCTTCAGGAGTCACAAGCTTAGTTCTTTGGTTTTGTGGCAATCTTTCACTCTCAAGTATTTCTATCGAGCTTTCATTGGGTTGAAAAGTCTCTTCTAAGTGTTGAGCAAACCTTAACGCTTTTTGGTCATTGCTTATGGCCCATTTTCCGTCGCTATCTCTGATGGGTGGTACTTGTTTAATTGGCTTTTTGAGATTTCTTGTTGCTTTCCAAAGGGAGTAATCAGTTGATTTGTCATTGATTAGCTGCAGAAGGTTGGTATTCAGAGATTCATCCTCAAACTGTAGAATTTTCCTCTGTAACCGTTTAGTTAGTAGTGATGTTTTATCCCTCGGGCACCTTGTTCGCTGCCAAAGCTTCCTTTGTTTCCTTTTCTCAGATATTAAATCTACAATTGTCTTAGGATAGATAAACCCCTTATATTTACGTTTTAATTGCGGTGAGTTGTTCCACGCACATTGTTGGATATTAACAAAAAAATTGTTTACTTCTGAGTCAAGCTGATCTTACTTTTTTATCGGAGTTTTAAGGTCGATAATATTATCTAGATCAAGGGCAAAACCTTTCCAATCTGTAAACTTATTAACCAAGGTGAAGTGGCTTTATTTGAGTAGGACTTTTTGACTAAGCATTAGTATAATCGAGGAGTGGTCCGAGTTCATATGAAAACCTTCCTCCAAACTGACGTGGTTGGCGGATATATTTTTGCATATGAAAAAATCTTTAATATCCGGTATTTTCTGGTGGTCAGGGGGCCAGTACGTTGGTTTATCCGTGCTCATAACTTCTGAATGTGTTTCTTTAACCGCACTTAAGAGCTGTCTTCCCTTAGTTGTAGTAAGTCTTGATCCCCAATGTGTGTGCTTGGCATTAAAATCGCCGCCTAGGATCTGTGTTTCCCGATAGCTACAATCTAGGGGTCTTTAAGTCAAGAGTGAATAGGTTACTTCTAGGCAAGCGTGCTCCACCATCGACCACATCATCGCTTACTATCAGGTGAGATAGTGGTCAAGCGCGAGCCTATAATAGATAAAAAAAAAAAAAAAAAAAAAAAAAAAAAACTCTTGCCGAATAGTTCAAAGAGATGTAAATATCGCTCTTTTGTTATCATAGGCCGTGGAAGACAGTATATGGCTGCAATAGACACATAACAATATTTGGTTTTAACAGATATTACCACAGCTTGAATGTTTTGTTCTTCATATTTAAACTGCACGTAGTGACTAATGTTGTCTTTGATTATAACCGCGCTACCTCCTCTGGCAGAATTGTCAGGGTGGAGCGAATTATATACCATGTATCCTCTAAATTTTACCAAAGATTGCTTAGTTAGTGCGTTTCGGAGACCAAACACACGTCTATATTTTCTGTGTCTAGGACCGCCTGCAACTCATTTTGATGTTTGAGGAGCCCGTTAGAGTTCCACGCCATTATTTTGAAAGTATTAATAATTTTGGATTATTTAAAACAGCTGTTTTAGTGCTGGATTCTAGTTTCTCTAATCTCTTGTCAAATGAGGTAATACACTATAACATCTGATTAATCTTGTCCTCTTGATTCAAGGGCTGTGATCTTTGTTTTGCTGCTTCCGCATAGGATCCAGTGTTAGTTACTTGCAAGAGTTTTGCAGTTGACTGGACACTTGCTTTATGTGCCTGTTTCTCATGATTTTGTAGGGGAAGAGATTGCTGGGTAGTTGGTACCACAATTTTCTTTTTAATATTTTTATTTTTCATAATTTGTATCTGTTTAGCTACTTCACACACCCTATAGTTGGCAGGGTGAGGAAGACCACAGTGAACACATTTTGGCTTCTCTTGCGGAGATTTGGTACAGTTGGCTGTAAGATGCTTGCCAGTGCATTTTACACACCTTGGCTCTTTTCTGCAATATTTATGAGTATGCCCATACGCTTGGCATCTCTTGCATTGGAGAATGAGTTTAGGATTTTTAAGTGGGTGTATTTCAATTTTACACCCTAAAATGTACTTTATGCCATAGATTTTGTTGACATCTTCATCATTATTAAATGATAAAACGAACTTATTGAGTGCTTCTTTACTCTTCCAGCTCAATTTGTTGTCTACTTTTTCTATTTTCCGTCCTTGTGATGTTAGATCGTCTTTGATACGATCAGGTTGGCAAGAGGAATGTAATTTCGTCACAACAACTCTAATTGGTCTAGCCTGCTTATTTTCGTACGAATGCCAATGGTGGTCTTTTTCTGTCAAAAGCCTGGCAATTACTCTATAAGAGTCTTCTGTTTTGGCGTTCACCTTCACACAATCGCCATTCATCATTTTAGCGGTAAATTATTTAGCTGGTATTGTTTCAGTTAGAGAGTCGTAGAACGTTTGGTAGTTCTTAACTTCATCTATTATAATTGGCGGTGGTGGGGGCACCTTTTCGACGGAAGTCTCTTTCGCATATTTTTGTTGTTCTTGTTGGGTACTTGTTCCAGGTTGCTGTTTTGGAGAAAGGGAGGTGTTAAGCTTCCTCTTCTTCCTGCTCTTGGCCCTTATCCACTCAGTCTCTTTAGCGAGTTCATCCTCGTCTTTGCAATATTCAACGTCACTTTTAGTACGCTGGGCAAATATTGTTCTCTCGCTTTCCTGTTTTTCTAAGGGTTCTTTAGTTTCTTTTTTTTCCTTCAAGCAATTTAATTCTCCTTGAAGGACTTGTACTTGGTCCTGCAAGCTATTAATATGATCATTTAGTTTACGTACCATAAGTTGCAGTTTTTCCCTATCCGTTTTCTCCTGGATGTAACAGTCATACAATCGATTTTCCAGGTCAGTTTTTATTTTAAATGACTGCGCAGCCATTATTTAGTTGTAAGGTGAATTTAACACATAAACAGTAACGATTATAAACACTTCATGATTTCCGCACTTGTAACTAGGTCATGGCAATGACCCCGATAGATCGACGTATGTACTTACACCGCGGCGACGCGACGGTGTTGTGCTGCGTCGACACTGTAAGTCATTCCTATTACGTCGTTAAGTGCGATGTTCATTGGGAGAAGCATCCAACGACTGCGATAGACGATAGATGGCGTTGAGCATTTGACGTCATTTTCTGAATGGCGGTGTTAAGATTCTCCACGGAAGAAACTCCCTAGAAAAAATAATTGTTTGGCAGGTAGGGTAGGGTAGATAATAAATCTCAATAAGACTTTAACCGTCCCGGAAATCGAAATCATAGTACTCATACTGAGCAGTGCCACTTACGACCACTAGACCATCGAGGCATTCTTTAAATTCATGTATTTGCATGGCGCATCATCACACACTTTCAGGCTGCGGTCCACACAATGTTCTCGGCCTATTTAGAGCTATTTTATCTCAAACCAGCTTTATTAATGCCAAATCGCGGTTTCTATCCGAGGCAGTGGTTTGGCGCAGTTTTAACTGTGCGTGTTGACCGCCTGTGATTTAGATGCTCATTCCATTGCAGCAGATTTTGTTTGTGCCAAAATTTATTTGGTGGGTGTGGTTTAACATCAATATTTTCGGCTTGTTATTTTCTATTGGAAAACAGCGTTCTGTAGTTTCTGCCTACCCCCAATGAAAAAAGGCGTGGGTTTATGTATGTATGTTATTTTCTATTCTGTGAGATGAAGACTAAAATTAACATAGGTTTGGATTTTTTTTGCTGCGCTATATCTATGAAAATTAACTATATTTGAGGGATAAACAAAGTGAAAGTGAACATTACAGTCAACTAATAGTTAGTTGCACGCAAAGTCTTTAGTGATATTTCAGTAGCTTACACATATTATCGTTGATAGAATTGTTTGTGCATTTGAGTAGAAAAGTTTTCTTATTTGCAATTATGGTTGCCTTGGGGTCAAGACAAAGCTACAGTCGTCCGGTGCTAACGATTGTTGAAATATCAAAATGTTTAAAATTGACCACGTGGCATATTGTCAGCACATGGTATGTATCTTTATCGCTAGTAAAATCATTTTGTCTAGAGGCTCCTAAATATAACGAAGAACTGTAGAATTGTCGGCTGTTATAAAGTCATAATAATAATATTTTCTGAAATTTCCAAAATAACAGTTACACCGCATCTTCCTTACCCCAAATTTTTCCATGTTTCTTAAACAACAATCTTACCACGGAACATACGAAGCATTTCCTGAATTATTACAAAAAGTTAGGTACCTGTAAAAGTGGCATAAAGTTGATAACGCAGAGTAACGGAGGGAAGTTTGTTCCATTGCCAATGAGAGCTCACCTGCTGATTACAAGTTCTTTTTAAGGGTAGGTTGTGTTCGATGGGTGAATTTATTAAGGCAATGAACTTACCTTATTGCGGTGTGTTTTTGGTCTTATGATAATTGATAAGGACCACCCGCTTTTACCCCATCGCGAAGTACGGGTATGAAGTAACATCTACAATTTTTTTTAATAAAAGCGATTGCCACACATGTTTCGTATTTTTAGGGTTCCGTACCACTAAAGGTAAAAAAGGAAGCCTTATAAGAAAACTTTCTTGTCTGTTTGTCCGTCTGTCTGCCTGTCCGTGTGTCACCACCGATTTTCTCAAGAACGGGCAAGTTCAAATTTATACCAGATACTGAGGTTTATAGTCCCTATTTGATGTATAAACACCAAGGTCCTGAGTCACCACGATAAAAAGATATAAGCAAATTTAGTTTTTCGCGAAAACTTGTAAGTACCAAAATTTACCTTAATTTTAATACTTATTTATATATATATATACGAACAGTCCACCAATCATTTTCAGAACCCTGTTAGGGCTGTCATTAACTCGGGCCACCATTGATGTTGCGCGCTTGCGCATTATCGCGTAATAACAATCGCGCCGCCGCCGCAAACATCCCTGACGCACTACAACGCCAAGGCAACCGCATCAGTTTTCTGAACGCGATATTATACTGGACACGAAGGGCTCCATACGATGGCATCCGTGAATACTTATCCCACAGGCTGCAAGTGTAGAAGGTGGTACAGAATGCTATAAAGAGAGTCACCTTTATTTCTGCAGTACAATGTGCAAACGTACGAGCTATATTCGCACGCTCGGATAGAGCCCTCCGTTCCCTTTCAATGTCCTTTTCCTTTTCCAATTATCCTTTAAAGCTTATTATTGACACCGTCAATATGACAACCGAAATGTTGACTACCAAGCCCCTCAATCAGGGCATTCATGTACAAATTGAAGAGGGCAGAGGATGTCAATCCCCCCTGTCTCACTCGATACTCTAATTGATATGGCTCCGACAGCACACCCGCCAACCGAACTCTGTTGATCTGGCTTCCATACCAATGCGGGAAGGGACTTATTTTTAGACGTAGACCTGATGACATTGGCCACATATTTGGCACTGAAACGTGTGCCCACCTTGCCACAACGGGGCTCAGCATCCAGCATCTCACAAGGGCTCCCTAGCGATGACTTTAAAACAAACCGATTTCTAAAAAGGTTTGCAATATCCTTGACATCACTCTCACCATTCACACCAACAGGCAGGCCTGGCCGAATGCTTAATTTATTTGCGCTCTTCCAGAAACCGTGAAAATCGCGCTTTGCAATGCTTAAAGGCAATTATTTCCATCTATATCTGTATCTTTGTCTGTATAATAGGTAGGTACGGAACCCTCGGCGCACGAGTTTGACTCGCACTTGGCCGGTTTTATTTAGTGTAAGTATGACATATATGGTTACGCCTGCGTTTCCCGTTAGGTTGTGCAGAGGTGGACCTTCAACAGGTAAGTCCCTGGATGACCGAGCTCTGCTCAACGTTTTCTAAAAATTAAACCTAGCTAGATTGATTTATTGCCCCCGAAACCCCCTGCAAAATAAATTTCATGAAAATCGTTGGAGCCGTTTCCGAGATTCAGATTATATATATATATAGGTACATATACACAAGAATTGCTCGTTTAAAGGTGTTCGATTAGATACACCCACATTTTGACAGTTGTATTAAAGTTGCAGTTGTTTATTTATTTATTATTAGACTTTTCAATAATGACAACTTTAAATTTTTAGGGTTCCGTACCTCAAAAGGTAAAAAAGGAACCCTTATAAGATCACTTTCTTGTCCGTGTGTCACCACCAATTTTCTCAGGAACCGGTAGACGTAGCAAGTTGAAATTTATACCAGATACTGAAGTCTATAGTCTCTATTAGGTGTATAAAAATGTCAGTCAACACGATAAAAAGATATAAGCAAATTTAGATCTTCGCGATAACTTGTAAGGACAAAAATTTGGCTTAATTTTCAACTATTTTTATTTTTCGGAATTTTTCCTTTACTTGTGCTGTAAGACCTTGCTTTTAACCAAAATTGTCAATTCTAGGTCAACCGGAAGTACCCTATAGGTTTTGGGTCGAAAATCTATATGGTAGTTCCCGTCCACCTAGAGTCACGAAATTTGGCAAAAAGTAAGTCGACAGCGCAAACAAAGGAAAAATTCCAAAAAACTAAAAAAGTTAAATTTTAAGATAAATTATGGTATTTTAAAATTTTCACGGAAATCTAGATTTTCGATCTAAGACTCTTATAGGGTTAGTAACAATGTGCATTAAAACTAAATATTAGTAAACAACACGATACGGTGACACATGTAACTGACAGCAGAGAACTATATACGGACAGTCCACTCTATCTACAAACATTTTCAGAACCCTGTTAGGGTTGTCCATAACTCGGGTCACCATTGACGTTGCGCGCTTGCGCATTATCGCGTAAAAACAATCCACAAACATCCCTGACGCACTACAACACCAAGGCAACCCTATCAGTTTTCTGAACGCGTTATTATACTGGACACGAAAGGCTCCATACGATGTCCGCGTATACTTCTCCCACAGGCTGCAAGTGAAGAAGGTGGTACAGAATGTTCTAAAGAGCGTCACCTTTGCTTCTGCAGTACAACGTGCAAACCTGCGAGTTATCATATTCGCACGCACGGAAAGAGCCCTCCGTTCCGTTCCGTTTTTAATATCAGCATTGTCCTTTAAAGCTTATTATTGACACATACACCGTCAATATGACAACCGAAATGTTGACTGCTTAGCGCCTCAAACAGGGCATTCATATACAAATTGAAGAGGGCAGGGGAGGTCATCCCCCCTGCCCTCTCTGTCGAAAGTCCTGGCCGAAACCTGAATTGATTATCGTGCAGCACAAGATGTTCCTTTAGCTGTGTATCAAGCAGACCATCAAGCACCTTAGCGACTATGGTTGCTAGAAAAATAGATCTATAGTATTTCCTAGGATTTACTTTTAACAATGGGAACCACAATCGTCCTCATTAGATCAGAGGGCAATTGTACAGCAGTGCCAAAACCCTCGGCAAGTGAGGGCCGGCGTATTGCAAAACATGAGCTACTGAGCCCGTCATGTCCAGGGGATCTACCTATAGACGTAGGCCTGATGACCCTGGCGACATCTTTGGTACTGAAACGTGTGCCCACCTTGCCACAACGGGGCTTAACATCCAGCATCTCACAAGAGGTCCCTAGAGGTGATTTTAAAACAAACTATTTTCCAGAAAGGTTCGCAATATCCTTTGCATCACTCACACCATTCAAACTAACAGGTAGGCCTGTCGGCCAGGCCTACCTGTTAGTGTGAATGGCGAAACGTGAATTAATTCGCGGTTTGAATGCTTTAAGGCAATTATTTCCATCTTTATCTGTATCTTTGCCTGTATAATGGGTAGGTACGGAACCCTCGGCGCAAGAGTTCGACTCGCAATTGGCCGGTTTTATTTTATTATTATATAATATTATAATGTATGTACTTTTATATTTAGTTAAGGTAAGTGGGTTTTTATATATTATTACTTAAGTTTTATAGTTGTTAAACCGCCTCATCTCATACAGAAAAGCACAGCATGCACTACATTATACGCAGATAATTATACAATTAAATAACTAAAACAAGTAGTACATATTGAAAAAATTTAAAAACAAAAAAAAACTATTAAAAGCTAAATTGATTCATCATCATCATCAGCCTTTTTATAATTTTCCCACTGCTGAGACACGGGCCTCCTGCCTGTGAGAGGCAATGGGCCGGAATCCACAACATGACCCAGTGTGGTTTGGTGGTGTCTTTGATTTTTTGGTTATAGAAAATGCTGGTTTCCTCACGATGTTTTCCTTTACCGTTTTGAAAGCAGTGATGATGAAATAATTTACACAAAGTAAAGCGTTGCCTGGGTCCGAACCCACGATGTACGACACGTAAGTCGCGGCCGTTACCACTGAGCCACCACTTAAAAGCCACTGGGCCACCACTTAAAAGCCGCTGGGCCACAACTTAAATGCTACACATTGTTTTTTTTTCGATGTTGTAAGTTCGATGTAATAGAGAGAGAGCCTTTTGGCATCAGCCGTGCGCATATCTTGACTCAGGAATGCTACTGCGAAACTTGAGATGGATAAATCCAATAACATTTTTTTCGACCCGGGCATTGAAACTAGTACCTCATGCTCAACAATAGCGCTTGCGAATTACTAGACCAACGAGGCATTTCTGTAAAATGTTTTTGTTTTCAACTAAAGCTCCTATTTATTTTAGCATCTTGTGCATTTTAACTCTGGGTATTCCTTAGAGCCACGAGCTTCGACTATAGTCATGCTTTTTTAACCCCCGACGGAAAAAGAGGCGTGTTCTAAGTTTGACGTGTGTTGCTGTGTATCTGTGTGTCTGTTTGTGGCATCATAGCTACTAAACGGATGAACCAATTTTGATTTAGTTTTTTTGTTGTTTGAAAAGTAATTTTGTCGAGAGTGTTCTTAGCTATGTTTGAATAAAATCGGTTCAGCCGTTCAAAAGTTATGGGCGTTTTGCTATTTGAATCGGGGTGTTTTCGGAAGATATCGTGTCATGATTACGAGTTCAATAGATTGCCGATCGAAGCGTATCTACTATGTACTAGAAAAATTATGTAGCATGAAATAAAAATATGTCGGAGCTTTTTTAAATTTTGATGTTTTACTTGTTAAATATGTACATGTCAGCGTACCGTCTCTTAAAATAAACTCTCTAGATCGTATAGCAAAAATCTAAAAAGAAGATGACAAAGTAGGATCATTTGTTTCAATGTTCATTCACCTAAGTCATAACGAAAAAATTGGACTGAAGAATCAGATGAAAAGCAGATGCCAGTCCCGAGAGGGCTTCGTCTTAATGAAACGACACTTATTTCACGGTCCGAATCGGAATTCAGTAATTTTGTTCGGAACGGCTATAAATTTTATTTATCCACCCCTGTACCCCGCGGGCACACCCTCGTACGACGAGAATATTTTACTATCGTCATGGCGTATCAAAGTTCCGGTTCATACCTCTTTATCCCCTTTTTCATTATATTAGTGGGTCGTAAACATAGACGTAAAACTAACTAGATACAGCAAGCCTCTCTATCTGTATGAAAACCAAGCTTGTCACTTTTTAACCGTCGCAAAAAAAGGATGGGGTTCACAATTTGACCTGTATATATATATATATTATTTATGACCACGCATAACTTTTAAAAGAGTAGTCCGATTTCAATTTATTTTTTATTGGAAGTATACCTCTATACCTCAAAATTTATCCCATTTAAATTTGAATTCCACCCGTACTAACTGACTTAACTTTCAATTGTGGACCACGCAGTATATACATTCACGTCATCTAGTTAGATTATATCTGTGATCGTAAGTCGTAACTTTTGCCATGTTATTGCTGCAAAATCTTACGCAGTGCTGTTATGTGTCAGGGGTTAAATAACTCTGATGGATATGCATTGGTCCGTTTGAATTGTCTGATTTGGATAGAGTTTTTGTTATTAAATGCATATTTTGTCAGAGAAGGTTTTAGTGTAATTATACATAGGGTCTAATGAAGATGTTCAGAGATAGACAATGGAATTCTTCAATAACAAACAACAAATGACCCGCGATCGTTGTGATCGAATGTCTATGTATTGGTTTAACAATACCATAACATAGCATCAAGTTTGTACGATTTTATGGGGCAAACAGATGTGTAAAGTACACCAAATATTTACCTACCGTAACCAATAAGAAAAAACAAAAAATACCGCCTCCAAAGTTAGAAATTTCTTTTGGGAAGTCGCTGTTCGATAACGAAAACAGTAGGCATCAAAGACAAAAAAGGTATAAATGTTTTTTTATTACCGTTATGCTTACGGTTACCATCAGGTTAGATAGTGGTCAAATGCGAGCCTATCAAAAATAAAAAAAACCTTGGTAATAATGATTGAGAGTGAAATTTGTTGAAGTTTCGAGAACAGAATAATACCAGCAATGGTCCCTCTGGAAGGCAGTGTTTCTTTTATTGTATTGAAGAGCAGAAATACTAAATTTCAAGTAATTTTGTTAATAAACAATTTATTTGCCATACTTTCTTTAACACCCCTTTTATCCCTTTAAGGGACGAAATACAAAAAATCCTGAAATACGTGTTTCTGTAATTATATTGAAAAGCAGCAATACTAAATTTCAAGTTATTGTGATAATAAATAATTAATTTGTCTTACAAACTTTAACACCCCTTTTTACCCGTTAATGGGATGAAATCCAAAAAAATCTTAAATACGTGTTTCTTTTATTGTATTGAAGAGCAGAAATACTAAATTTCAAGTAATTTTGATAATAAACAATTTATTTTTCATACAAACTTTAGAACCCCTTTTGAATCCTTTAGGGGATGAAAATCAAAAAATCCTCAAAAACGTATTTAATTATTTTAAATTTAAAAGCTAAATTTCATTCATTTCAAATTAAAAATGACAGAGTTTCATACAAACTTGAATCCCCTATTTCACCCCTTTAGCGGATGAATTTCCAGAAATCCTTTCTTAAATGACGCCTACAGTATAAAATCAACATCCTCCCAAAATTTAAAACTTCTATCATTAGTGGTTTAGGCTAGGCGTTGATATGTCAGTCGGGACATTGCCTTTTATATATATAGACTAGCTTTCCGCCCGCAGCTTCGCCTGCATGAATTACACGATTATGGCTGTTTCGTTTTTCCAGTTTTGGCAGGATATTGCCAATTATTATTCAAACATATTAGGCCACAAAAATTTCTGAATCTCATTATTTTATCGAATTATACCAATTAAAATATATATAAAATGAGCATAAAGTTGAACTGCATTCGTGTTCTAATAGAGAGCGCTGGGCTTGTATTCTAGAGGTCTCGTGGGATCGATTTCTACGGGGAGTTAAAAACAGTGGAAAGCCACTTTGCTTTAACTTTTTTGAATCCTGCTGCCAACACGATAAAAAATAATACAGGGTGGCGCAAAAGTTATCACCCGATGATCTTCGGCTGTAATTTTTTTTTTTACCATGGAAAACTTTTGTTCTGCTTTTGGATAGTGTTCATTTGGTATCTTAATTATTTTTTTAAATTTCATCGATAAAATGATACGGCTAAGTGACCGCCTCCATCATTTATAAATATTCGGGCCCGATTTATATTTTCATTTTCCATCACTCTTGCCAGAACTTCTTGGGGGATATTATCTTTGAGGGCTTCAAGAGTCTGACGCTAGATGAAATAGATAATGAAAAAAACCACAGGTAGAACTCTGGAACAGTTAAATCAGGCTTCATCTTACCGGACATTGAAAGACCTGGTATTGCAACCCTCAGAATTTTTGTTGTGTTGTCGTGCAGTAAGCGCCGTTGATCTATCCTGTTGGAACCACATGTTCTCCAGCTCCAATTTATTCCATTTAAGGATAGAGAAAGACGTTGATCATGGCTCTGTGACCTCGTTGACCACAGTAGTCGTTTGGTGACCCGATGATCCCTGCAGCGTAAACAACATGTAGTAAATTTGAGCGGGTGTGACTTTTACTGGATTATACGCGGATTTTCGGTGCCACAAAAGTGATAATTTTGCTTATTCTATTCACAGTGCTTATTTCCGATGATGGTCGCGATTAAGAATGGCTTGACGTAGATTACACGCGCTTGGAGGTTATCAGCTCTATTTTGACCCGACTTTCCAAAAAAGAGGAGGTTCTATGTTAGGCTGTATGTTTGTTTTTTTTTTTGTGTATGTTCATCGCAATAACGAAGAATTGCCAAACTTAAGTGGCAGTGGGCAGGGCATATTGCACGCAGAACGGATGGCCGATGGGGCATAAAGGTTCTGGAGTGGCGACCGTGAACCGGAAGACGTTGCGTTGGAAGGTTTCCCACCAGGTGGACCGATGACCTAGTGAAG
The DNA here is from genome assembly GCA_964057195.1 of Orthosia cruda. Classification (NCBI taxonomy): domain Eukaryota; kingdom Metazoa; phylum Arthropoda; class Insecta; order Lepidoptera; family Noctuidae; genus Orthosia; species Orthosia cruda. The sequence goes on along the minus strand of OZ059826.1, from coordinate 56,723,621 downwards.
GTTGCAGGGATACGCTGGTTGCGAGACGCACGGGACCGGTCAAAGTGGTGACGCTTGGGGGAGGCCTATGTCCAGCAGTGGACGTCTTTCGGCTGATATGATGTGATGATGTTCATCGATTTTTCCGTCAATTGCAGATCGATTTTGATTTTTTGTTTGAAATAGTCTGTACCCGAATTAGTCCCATTCAAATTTTGTGAAGATCTAATGAAGAACTTCGGGGATATACAACAGATCTCTTCAATAAATAACGGCGGATTGCTGCAATCGCATGTCTGTTTATTGTTTATACCTTTTCATAACATAACATCACGCCAGAACGCTCTAAAGAGGTACGCAAATGTGTTCAGTTCAGCTTGGTACGTACACTCTCATTTCACCGGTTATGTTCAGTTTCTTATATTCGGGTAATCTATTCTGGCATTATGGGGACCTAACTTATTTTATGATTATGAAAAATATCCTTCCTCGTGGTCGCGATTTAGAATGGCTTGACGTAGATTACACGCGCTTGGAGGTTACCAGCCTTTTTTTTTAACCGACTTTTCAATAAAGAGGAAGTTCTATGTTCAGCTGTATATTTGTTTTATTTTGGGTATATTCACCGATTTACCCGCCAATTGTAGACAGGTTTTTGAAAATTATTTTTTTGTTTGAAATAGTGTGTTCCCAAATTGAACCCATTCAAATTTGTTAAAGATCTGATGAAAAACTTCGTAGATCCAACATTTACAACATTACTCTTTAATAAACAACGGCAAATCTCTCGGGATTGCAGCAATTGCATGACTGTTTATTGTTTACCCCATTTCATAACATAACACCACGCCAGTGCGCTTTAAAGGGGTACGCATAGGGGTATCCCTATAACGAAGAAACAAAAACAGGTACAGGGACTGCCGAAATTAAAGTTATTTTCATTTTGTAGTATTTTTATTTGGAAGTCAATTCATTCATATTTTTTTTTTGCATTAGTTTACTTCAAAAGTGTCGAAACAGAACTGACATTTTGCAATTATAGCTTCAGCCCATAGAGTTATGAGTTTGCGTGATCCTCTACAGTCTAGATATGGTTACTGCAATTTGCTCACGCTAACAAAGTCGTCATCAGGAAGTTAGAATTTAATTAAACACGCATCGTGTATAGCGCATTGATGGTTTTTCTGTCTGGTGCCGAAATGATCAGGCTGCTATTAGTACAGACTCTGGAACAGGCACAGTATAATTGCCCGTGTTAGAAGTAATTTCCTTTAAATCTTTGCTTTAATGACTGACCCTGAGTTTAATGTATGTTCTTTCAAAGAAGACCTCGATTGTAATCGTTAAAACTCAAAGACATAGTCAGAGGGTATCACCACGTATTCGAGGTATAAAAACTGATTCCCTCGAGCACGGTAATCACAGTGGCCTCTATAATATTTTTGTGCAGTATTTTGATAACAAACAATTTATTTTACATTCAAACTTTAACACCCCTTTAAGGGATGAAGTTCAAGAAATCCTTGAATTCGTATTTCCTTAATTGTATTCAAGAGCATAAATACTAATTATAAAGTAAATCGATTATAAACAATTTATTTTTCATTCAATCGTTTACACCCCTTTATACCCATTTAAAGGATAAAACTCAAAAAATCCTTAAATACCTGTTTCTTTAATTGTATAGAAGTGCACAAATACTAATATCAACTAATTTTGATGATAAATAATGCATTTGTCATACAAACTTTAAAACCCCATTTTACCCCTTTAAGGGATGAAATTTAAAAAATCCTTAAACACGTGTTTCTTTAATTGTAATGAAGACCATAAATACTAATTTTCAAGTAAATTAGATAATAAACAATTTATTTTTCATACAAAATTTAACCCCCTTTTTTAACCCTTTAAAGGATGAAATTCAAAAAATCCTGAAGGACGTATTTTATTATTTTAAACTTAGACGCTAAATACCGCATCTCATTAATTTCAAATTAAAAATGACAGAGTTTCATACAAACTTTAAACCCCTATTTTACCCCTTTAGGGAATGAATTTCCAAAAATCCTTTCTTAAATGACGCCTACAGTATAAACTCAAAATCCTCCCAAAATTTCAAACTTCTATCATTAGTGGTTTAGGCTAGGCGTTGATATGTCAGTCGGGACATTGCCTTTTATATATATAGATTATTATTTGTTAGTAAAATATACGTAATAATAAACATTACCAACAAATTTGGAAAGGAATTTATGGGCTCTGTAAAAATGGTGACAGGAGTTATTAATTCGCTTTATTTATTAAACTAGCTTTTTCGCGCGATTTTGTTCCCACTCTTCCAAGTTCGTCTCTCACAAACCGTGCTCGTTTGTCAAGATATTTTGTATATGGCACTCAGAGATAAAGTAGAGTAATGCTTTCAGCATGTCGGTGACGCTTTCACATTAGCATGTCACTGACACGAACCCATAAGTTTAGCCCCTACCAAAAATTGCTCAACGTGGCTAAAGTAGTTTTCCCTTCAAAAATATTTTGTCTGAAATGTCTTGAATCTATGTAAAATAATTAGGTTATAGTTATAAGAGGCCTAGAGGGTTTGTTTTAGGATTAAATCTTTCTAAGTTCTGATTGGCTTAAAAAAATCATTCAATAATAGAAATTATACAATAGTAGATACACCTTTGTATCATAGATTTTATACCGGCAAAATTGCACAGTTCCTGTGGAATATGCCACGGGCCACCATAGTAGGTTTGTTATTTTTAAACCCCGACGGAAAAAGAGGGGTGTTATAAGTTTGAGGTGTGTTGCTGTGTATCTGTGTGTCTGTGTATCTGTGTATCAATGTATCTGTGTGTCTGTCTATGGCATCATAGCGCCTCAACGGATGAACCGATTTTGATTTAGTTTGTTTTTGTTTGAAAGGTGCTTGTATCGAGAGTATTCTTAGCTATGTTTGAATAAAATCAGTTCAGCCGTTCAAAAGATACGCGGGGGTTTTTTAAATTTTTAAATTTGACTTGTTGTATATTTGATCATCAGAATGCCTATTGATATCAACATCAATACAATGAGTCTTAATCATACGAAATAGATGACGTTAATGTAGTACACTTATTCAATACCAATTCCTAATAATTTTAATCAATCATTGGCATTTTCTTTGTTACTATAATAGGTTCATAACTACAGATGAACAGCTAACCAACTACAAGTTATTTTACAATTGACAAAACACCAAAACCTATTTCATAACCAATTCCTTGACATTACTTCCACAATAATGTTCCATAAACAATAGTACACACTCCATTTTGTCGGTAACCAACAAACAAACGTTCAGTTACATACAGGAATAGTGAATATTTAATAAAAAAACATTCGGAAGCCCTAACAGCCCGCAGGTGTTTGGTTCCCCAACGAGGTAGTTTTTATTCCAACCGCTGCACTGTTCACATTGTTAAATGCTTTCTCAGTACTATTTCTTTATGCTTCACTGTTTCTGTGAACTCTTCAGGTTTTATGCGAACCTGGTATGTGAAGGCGTGTGGCGATGCTATTAGCTGCTTGGCGCCTCGTGGATGGGATTCCTGGGCAGAAAATAGTTACACAGGAATTACAAAACCTACCCTTTACAAAGGGATTGGTACCTCTGATGTTTTCCTAGTATTTCACCTAACTACTAGAAATTTTTTAGAGAGGTAAATTATTTGGCTTTTTAGTTCAACCACAAATTGTTAAATGCTTTCTCAATATTTCTTTATGCTTCACTATTTCTGTGAACTCCGTGGGTTTTATATAAGCCTGGTATGTGAGAGCGTATGGCTATTAGCTGCTTGGTAACTCGTTTTGCTGATGGAATTCCTCAGAAAAATATATATAATTTACAAACGTAACCACTGCGTGAGAATTGAATTTGAAATGAGTTTCTCTTAACTTCTGATGGTTTCCTAGTAAATCATCTAAGCTACTGGGAAGTTTTTAAAGAGTTAATTTTATTTGTATGACGTAATATTTGAAAGAAGAAATACTGTTTCATGTTACCGACAGGTGACGGGTGACAATCTGACGATATTTGAGGCATGTTCGGCAATATAATTTGGTGAAGTGGGGGATTATTGATCCATCAAACACCTAGTGCAGTACTCCTGTTCAAATTATATCCCATTTGCTGGTGTGCCCCACGTGTCCATTTACCTGCTCCCTAGATAACCTGAACGATCGGATGCCACTGCGAACGATCGGCGCTGTAATAGGCTTGGCCATCTACTGGGACTAAACAGTATAATTTAAATGTACCGCGACACGAACAAAGAACAGAATTTTCTGTTTTATGAAACAGCATCTGCCGTGGAAATGTGACAGTTACGTAATTTTTAGGGTTCCGTTCCTGAAAAGGAAAAACAGGAACCCCTATTGGATTACTTCGTGTGGTCTGAAACACCTGGAGGTAACAAGTTCAAATTAATACGATATACACAAGACTGCAATCTCTTGGAGCTGTGGAAAAAAACAAACTTCAAAAGATAGCCTTTTATCTATATATATAAAAGAAGTAACTGACTGACTGACTGATCGATCAACGCACAGCCTAAACCACTAGGTCTAGAAGAATGAAATTTGGCAGAAAGGTTCCTCATGTAGCGTAAGTGAGCATTAAGAAAGGATTTTTGGAAATTCTACCCCAAAGGGGGTAAAAAGGGGGTTGAAAGTTTGTATGTAATTTCTACAGTTTGTAAGTTGGGCACGTAAAATTTTAGATTTACGCTCTTGGTTGATAAAAAGAATTAATGTGTTTATTGGTTTTTCTAAATTCCAACCCTAAGGGGGTAAAAAGGGGGTTGAAAGTTTGTATGTAATTTCTACAGTTTGTAAGATGGACACTTGAAATTTTAGATTTACACTCTTGGTTGATAAAAAGAATTAATTAATATATTGGTTTTTGGAAATTTGACCCGTAAGGGGGTAAAAAGGGGGTAGAAAGTTTGTATGATTTTTTTACAGTTTGTAAGTTGGACACGTGAAATTTTAGATTTACGCTTTTGGTTCATAAAAAGAATTAATATATTTATTGGTTTATAGAAATTCGTCCCCTAAGGGGGTAAAAAGGGGGTTGGAAGTTTGTTTGTAATTTCTACAGTTTGAAAGTAGGACACGTGAAATTTTAGATTCAATCTCTACGTAGATAAAAAAAGCCATGTATTTATTAGTTTTTGGAAATTCTACCCCTATGGGAATAAAATAGGGGTTGTAACGTTATATGAAATTTCTTCGGTTTGGAAGGTAAAACATCTAAAATTGTAGGTTTTCACTCCTGATTAATAAAAAAACAATAAGAAAATGCCACCCCTAACGGGGCTAAAAATGGGGTTGAAAGTTTGTATGTAATTTCTATAGTTTGTAAGTAAGAGAGTTGATAAAAAGAATTCATGTAATTATTAGGTTTTAGAAATTCTACCCCTAAGGAGAATAAAGTAGGGGTTGAAACTTTATATGAAATTTCTTCGGTTTGGAAGGTAACATATCTAAAATAGTAGGTTTACGCTCTTGATTAATAAAAAAAGTAATGTGTTAATTGATTTCCGGAAATTCTACCCCTAATGGAGGTTAAAGGTGGCAATTTGTTGGGCTTATATATTTGAAACTTGGCATCAATACTAACAGCAAATATTTTATATTGGTTGGGATGTTAAAGTTTGTATGGAAAATCTCATTTCTTGGATTAAAGAACTTGAAACTTGGGATATATACTAACCTAAGTAAATAATAAAGGATAACATTATTAGTTTTTCGAAACTACCCCTAAAAGATGATTAGGGGGGTGTTGAAAATCTTGGTTTAATAAACTTGAAATTTGGCACAAATACTAACCTTAATATATAATGTGGTTTACTATTAGTTATTCGTTTTTCGGAACTATCCCCAAAATACTATTTAGGGGGTGATCCAGATTTTTGAATTATGTTATTACACATAGCTTTTTTTAATGATGTAGGTGAGCACTAAGGAGGGAGTTTTGTAAATTCAACCTTTAAAGAGACATTTATTTGTATAAAAACTTTTTTACAAAAAAATATTACTGACCTCCAACTAAAAACACTACAAAGTGAAAATAAATTTGGATGTCGGTAGTATTTTTTTGTAAAATAGATTTTTTATTTGCACTTTTTAGGTGGACCTAATAGTCAATTTGCCTTTAGTAAGGTATTTAATTATTTTTTGTGTATGTTCACCGATATCTCCGTCAAACAACACTGGACAAACGGTCCAGTCCGGTAGTTCCAAATCGAGGAAGAGGTCATCTCAGTGCCGTAAGATTCTTCAAAAAACCGTTGACACACCTAAAACATCTTCTGGGGTTAGTTCTGAAAAACTAATGATGGTAATTTATTATTGCCCAAGGAATAAGATTTTTAAACGACTTTTGAAAAAGGAGGAGGTTCTATGTCCTCTAAATCCTAACTTAAACCGTAGATATCTACGATATCCCATTTATTATTGATTTAACAAAACAATAGCTTATTTTTGATCGCCTTCACTAACTGCACATAATTTAGTTTAATAAAATACGAAATCATGCGAACGAAGTCGCGGGCGGAGTGCTAGTGTTACATATTTGAGGAATCGTATGCCCGTTGACTAAGAATTATGAAATTTGGCAAGAAGCAAGACATTCCTTCAAAAGTAAAGGAAAAAATCTGAAGACTGTAAATATGTGCCCACATAAAAATACATTATTTTACCATATTTGTAGTTGGTAAACTGACCGCGACCTAAATTGATATATTGGGGACCACAGATTACGAACGGCAAAGTTAATTTTGTCCATTCGTTAGAGCATTGTTCGATTCTTTCATGGTTTATGAACGTCAGTCATGTTAACTAATTATTTTGGTAAATGTAGCTGTTTAAACGGAACCCTCGGTGCGCGAGCCCGACTCGCACTTGGCCGGTTTTTAAAGAACATGTCACATTGTCAGTTATACTAAATAGAGTCTTTATCCGATTACGAATATTCTTATTTATTTTCTTCACTGATAGAAAACATACTAATGTAACAGGTAATGGAATAACTGTGTTTGATAGATAAAACACAGTTATTTTATCTTGGCTTTATCAGATCTGTTCGCACGTCTACACTTTACATCTATCATTATAACGTCACACGCACGCATGCTCACGCAAACCATCATCGCCTTGATCCCGCCATGGCGAAGCTTTGCAACGCGTGCACGTTTTTATGCAAGGTAATGTGATTAAGTAGGCCTTGATGCAGTGGTGTCGTTTGATCCTTTGTTTTGGTAAAATGGATTTTGAAGGCAGAAAATAGATTTAAATCGTTTTTCATTCTACCTGCTCGACAATGAACAATTACATATCATGCAATCTTAACGTAAAGTAAATCATTACCTCCCCAGGGCGTGACGTGATTTGAATTTGGAACGTCAAATTCGTGTGGAAACTCATGGAAATCTCCAAGTAAAAAATGTACTTACGGCATTGTAAAGAGGTTTGTTCGAAAATCAAACTGGCCACCATAAGCAGAACTCAAAAAGAAAAAAAGGTGCAATTTTAAAGAATGTGAAACAAAAGACGGTGTTTGCTGCTGTGATTACTGAGTACTGAAATAAACATCACCACAACCTGCATAAATGTACCGAACAAAGTTGTTACTCCATCCTTCCATAACTGGACTTATGTGTCCAACATCAATATTAACTTTTGATTTATATTAATTACAAAATATATACTTTTACTGTCTCGCAGAAGGTGCGAAAATTTTAGCTTCTCTGGGTTAAAGCCTGTCTTCGTCTTGGGCAACTTGAACCCCTCGCTCCACTCAGGACTCTACATAACTCCCGTACAGTTTACCAATTATGATACCAAAGTACATAAAACAGAAGGGATCTCATACTCTCAATTTACTAATTTATTTCAGTTTTTTCCTAAATTCTGATATTTGGAGGTTAGAAAAAGAAAAAACATTGTTGGTCAGAATAATGTTTGTTTACATTCACACGCAAGTGACAATCACCAGCTGTCTCTTTTTTCTTTTTGGTTTTATCAAGCTATCCCTTTCGACTAGTAGTGAAATGCCAGATGAATGAAAAGTGTGTGTGTGCTGCCGTTGCTGTGCGGAACACTTTTTTCGGTTGTTTTGTGAGTGCATAACGTATCTGTTTACTAGAATATCATTGGTTCAACATGAATATTAACTTTTGATTTATGTTGATTACAATATACACGTAGATACTTTTGCTGTCTCGCAGAAGGTGTAAAAAGTAGAGTATGCTTCTCTAGGATAAAGCTTGTCTTCGTCTTAGGCAATTTGAACCCCTAGCTTCACTCAGGAATCGACATTAATGCCTCACTCATCACGCTCAGGGAACAATATGTCGCCCGTAACATAAGACACTGCTTTATCCCCTTGGTGCATAATCTACTATTGAACACTCATTTGAATTTAGAATCAGTTTAAAATAGTGGAACCTGTCGATTGTCTAGACAGAGGCAGACCCGTAGTCTGACAAGCTTGTTTTCAAATAAATAATGCAAATTTAATTCGTTTTTGGAATAGATTAATCCTATTTTAGCTCATATAAGTTTATTATTTAAAAGAGTTAAATAGGAGATTCATAGCTGCTTTGGAAACTGAAAAAAAGGCTTGTACTAGGTTGATGAATTAATAGCAGAATATAAAAAAAAAAATTGTTAAAGATACCAATATCTAATTTACCTAGTATTCGTTCTTGAAATTTGAACGACCTTGTTAAATCGTGCCGTCAAACATAAATTCATCTCACCTAAATTAAACTAAATATTTGATCGAGTTATCGTTGTCTTGAATTCAATCTGGGTAAAGATTGGCTCGTCTAGCTAAATATTGACGGGTCTTATCTAGTGTTTTGTCAACCGAATGCCGTCGGTCGGGGTCTCTGAGTCCCCGGGATCATAATTCACGGTCATCTTGAGTAGTTGTCTTATTGTAAAAAAACTTGTTCAATAAACTTGCAAAGTCGTAGTCATTTGAATAACTCAATTAATGTTTTTGTCAATAATATCAAATCAACACAAATATGTACTAAGTAACTAAAACTCATGGTAGCTGTCTGATTGAATAAAAGAACAACACTTTAGTGAACTGATATGAAGCTCGTAACTACTACAAACAATACATTCCATAAAATCACCTATAATGACGGTTACGCACAACATCCGATCCATGTCCGTGCAATTTCAGTTCCAGTGTAGCTGAAGTACTTCTTCTAACACAATATTTAAAATACTTAAAGATGGATTACCTAAAAGAAAAAGACTTTATAAAGAAATCTCACCATCTCTATAAATATTACCCACCATTTTAACAAAACGCTAAAATTGCAATCGGCGAAGACCCCTTCCATGTAACTTCTATAAGTTTCAGCAATGAAACTCTTCCCTGGGCCCGATTCTGTCTGAAACAAATACGAAGGAAAATAAAACTTGATCTAGGTACACTGTAAGATGCACTTTCTGTTACAACTGTACCCTGGGCGGTCGGTATTCTGTACCTACAGTGTAACAGTTCGCTTTCTCAGTTAAAACTGTGTCCGTGCAATGTAGTAAAAGCTGTCTTTAAGAATTTAGAAACGTAGCTAATGATTTTGTTTTGTACCTATAAAGAATATTTTAAGGTTTTATATAACTATCACAAAAGTAAGCAAATTAATTGTTTACATAAACTGTAATTTCTTATAATTGTGGGCTGAAAATCTAGTCACGGGAGTCAACTGGATGTGAAAATGAAAGCATTATTATAATTACATAAATTACAGCATCGGTCGATGTAGCAAGGCTTGTGGGTGGCTGTTGATGTCTCTCGGCTGAAATTATGATGTGTGTGAATCAGAATCTTTATTTGTTAATATAGGTGGTACATGGTATGTGAGATGTTACAATATAATGTAGATGTAACCAGCGTCGGGCACTAGCTGCGCGACATTTTGCTGAACTGGTCCTATTTGGCGCAGCCGTGGGACACACAATATCATATTTATATTGTTTTTTTTGTTTTTTCTGCTGTTTAGTTTTATGTTTTCTTTGTGTTTATCTTTTTTATATTGTGTGCTCTAGTCGCTTGTGACAAATAAATGTATTTTCTTTCTTCTTTCTTTAGATTCTCACATGTTTTGCCGTGAAGCGTACACATTTTATTAGCAAATTACAATAACAATGAAGCAGCAAATTTTAAATTAAATCATTAGCTACCAAATTATAAGAAGGGCCAATATTAGACTTCTATTACATATACCATTCATTATAAATAAAAGAAACAATAAGTGAATGTGGATAGATCTGGGTAAATATAAATTTTAGTATATCATTAGTGTTAAAAAAGTAACTATTGTTTAAAAGAAGGTCAGAGTAGATAATATAAAAAGCTGCAGATCCTCATTACAAAATTGACGACGTTATAAAAAGATTCATATTCCGTAAGCTAAAACCAGCTGTTAATACCAGGTCGACCATTAACCATCGGCTAAACGGGTTAAAGACCTTTCCATTTTATGAGACTAACCCAAGTATCAAATAGTGAATAAATTATGTTAAGAACGGAGGTATAACCATAAAAACCTTGCAATGTCCGCGGGCGCTGAGTTGCACATTTTTTTTTTCTCTTTATTTATTAGGGACTTGTAACCAACAACAGGTTATGTCAGCCCCATCTAATCAGTAACCTAGTTACACACACTTTAAGTTAACACTGTTTAGGATAAACTTATAAATAAACTTAGATTTAATACTTGCAGGCACAGCTAACACAGATTGAAATTTGCCTAAATCTAGTGAATTAAATTTTAATCGCCTACATAAAAGTTTTCTTTCTAAATGATTTCTAGTGCAATCCAAAAGGAGGTGATGTACATCTTCTGGTTTGCACAAAGTTATCCTGCTATATAAAATATCATACAATGTAGCAAGTATTGGAAACGTTTACACAAGCAGACCAAATTGAATTACACAATAGCAATCCTACTACTATGATAATTAATTGTGATGTTAATATGATGACATTTTACTGTTTTCTACTGTTGGTTACTCTTTCACGCGAAAACTAAAGAACGGATTACAATGAAACATAACATTAATATAAACTCTATACATAGACTCGACACCCGTACAATCGACATTCATTCTCCAGAAGAAATGTCATAAGACAATATTTATCATGTATAGTACCGAATCATTATGAGATGTCTTCAGAACGGAGGATTGCCTGACACTGACTGGTATGTATATACTCGAATAATATTCATTTGTTAAAAACAATATGGAATATTTTAATTTCAAATCAAATTCTAGAAGAAACATTCGGAAACAATATAAATATGATATTAATTCAACAGTCATTAACATTATGATGTATTATAAGAGTACCTATGTTACTGCTATTCGTGTGTACAATCAGTTACGGCCAGCAATTAAGCAATTAAATGGAAATATATTTAAAATAAATTAATAAAAATGTTAATTGATAATGTATTTTATAAGCTGTATGAGCTTTTTGATAAAAAAACATATTTGTAAGTAACAAATTTATTAAAATATCCGACTTTAGACTGTTGAAACTAAAAACGTAATGATTATTAATAAGAACTTAATGTACACAGATATGCAATAAATATATCTTTATAGATTATACATCAAAATAACACATATGCTATAATTTATAGAGATAGAAGTAATAATATAATGCGGTTGGAGCCGCGGATCCCGTCCGCGGCTCCAACCGCATTATATTATTACTTAGTGCAACATTAATATATTGAATTCCATTTTGAGTATTCTGTCTACAACATTCATTGCATGCGTTATTTACACTATTAAACAGATCATTTCTAATATTTATAGCTATAATCTGGGATTTATTAAGCCGAGAGTGAATAGGTTCTTCTAAAACCGTACTTCATCGCCGACCACCATTATTGCTTAACATCAGGTTTGATTGTGGTCACACGGGAGACTACGTATTAAAATAACCAACATAAATAGAACGATGGTGATTGCAAGAGTGTATCACGATCGGGATGCTGTTCACTGATTAAGGCAAGAATAGGGGTACCTCTACTGCCATATATCGGGTTCAAACCCAATTCGAGTTAAGCGGGCATTTATCGATAGAAAAACCCAATTATACCGGCCCGAGTACTCGGACCAGGGGAATGAACTTCGTGAACTTTTGAATCATACTCCAAAAAGTACATCCAATACCTTATTTTTCGCTGCATATGAATAGGTACAGCGTCATTGTAATGTTATCTTACTAATGTTATAAATGTAAAAGTTTGGATGGATGGCTGTATGTTTGCTAATCAATCACGCCAGAGATTCATGTTTGGAATACCACATAGGCTATTTTTTATCCCGTTATAATGTTCCCTTGGGATGATATAACACTTCAAGCGGTCGAAGCCACTGGCAGAAGCTAGTCCTACTTAAATATTAATCATACTCGTATACATGTGAATGTTTGGATGGATTTTTGTTACGCCATCACCACATAATAAACCATCACGCCAGAATGGCTGAACAGATCTGAATGAAATTTGGAAAAGATATAGATGAAAGTCTGGAATAGCACATAGGCTTTTTATCCAGTTGGTAATCACTTATTCACACAGGCGCAGCCGCAGGCGGCCGCTAGTCTAAACTAATATTTTAGAGAACTGAAATAAAATTGTTTCAATTTTATGTTTGTAAAAGATAATGTCTGGAACCTAATGATCCAATTTAAAAAAAAAACATTCACAGATAGAGCGCTCCGAAGATACTTGTCCCAACGCCGACGATCAGTGAGAATCGAGTAAAGGTAGAAACTAGATATGAGTTGGCGAGCAACGAGAAGCGAGTGCGTAGTTCCGATAGTATTGTCGCTTAGCTATAAGCGAGTGTTCTTGTGCGACAGACGATTACTCGCAACATTCGCTCGGGGCGACCAGTCCTGCGCAAACTTGCACGTACTTCGCACATGATGCTTGTTGGTCTCTCGGCGTTAGTTCTGACCGCCAAGCTAGCATTGCTGAGCGAGTATTATCTTTGATAGCTCTTATCGCTTCGAGAAACTGGTGGTGAAAGAGTTCTCGTCGGCAGTGTGAACAACCAGCGATCGACTCCTTATATATGTGTCTCTTTTATTTACATGGGATCTATATTTATTTCCGTTTTTTCAGCGAGAAAATGGTTGATAGCTTATCACTTACTCGTCGGCGGTACCATAGGAGCAAGTGCCATAGGCTAACTTTTTATCCCGAAAAAAATACCGATTTCTGTGTCGGACTGTGTCTGTGTCGGCTACGGAACTGAAGCCTTGGGCAAAACAAGAGCAATATAAAATGATAAATTTTCCGGACATGAAAATTATTGGAATAAAACACCCACGACATAAAACGGCGCGACGGTTCTGTTGAAGTTGTTTTTGTGCTGAACATTATTGAATGAAAAGAAAGAAAGAAAATGTGTTTATTGGCATTAAAAACAAAAACACCTTAAAATATCCCTAATAACCCCCTCCCTACCCTTAATATATTATTTCTATGTCGTTTGATATCCCTGCCGCTATATCGCCATACAATACTACTAGTGACACCAAGTGGATCTGCTGAAAACGAGGTTTTGCGTTCGATTCCTATTCTATGTCGTGCAAAGTGATTTGGGTTTTTCATCTAAAATATCTCAGTATTATGGGGTAGTTGACAAAAAGTATATATTTAGTCCGTCAGTTAGATAACTTAAAAATATTGGACACGTATTTTTCCTTTTGTCGCGTATAATAAATTACGTCGATACAGTGCGTTGCGATATCATGTGACGTCATGCGGTGCTGCACTTTATACAGACAAGCTCCCCACTTCTGAACTTTGATGCGATTTATTTTTGTGATTTTTTATTTATTTGATAAAGCAAAAAATGTGGGTCCCATATTATTTGATAATCTCACTGATGGACTAGATAGAATTATTACTTTACTACCCAGAAAACATCACTATTGTGCTGGGAAATCTGCAATAAGCTCGCTCCCTATTACATGCCTCTTAAAACAGCTTGGCAAATATGGCTGTAATATAGATGCACCATTATCTAAACCTTGCAGGAGAAGAGGCACGATGTTAAGTATATAAATAACTAGCTTCTGGCAGCGGCATCAACCGCGTAAAAAGTGATTTCTTATCGCAAGAGAACATTATATCAGGATGAAAAGTTAAGCTTAAGTGCTATTCCAGACTATAATCTATCTCTATGCTAAATTTCATCCAGATCCGTTCAGCCGTTCTGGCGTGATTGAGTAATAAACTTACATCCACACTTCCACACAAACATCCAACCAAACTTTCACATTTATAATATTAGTAAGATTTGTTGAACAAGCTTATTTTCTGTTTGCTGCCATTACCGGAGTCATCTGTTTATCAGTGATATTATCTTCTTCACTGTCAAGTCCATCCAAAGGCAATTGCTACACCATATTTATTCATAAGCTACTAATTTCAATTTGTTACGGTGTACCATCAAGAGTATTCTATCGATCTATGTGGGTACAAACACCTGCCAAGATAATATTCGACACGCTATATACATCAAAAACAAAGATAAGTTCTCCCGGAAACCATTCTTGTCCGACACTCAACTTTCAGAGAAATGAAATGAAATACGATCTTCAATTGTGTAAACTCCTTTAAGGAAGGGTCCTCACAATTGTGGCCGTTCATAATTCTAAGCATCGGTGGCAGGGCGGGCCGTTGGCGGGGCGTTCTAGCACGAGATCCCACCGTTCAAATCTGCTGATATCTGAGTTTTTGATAAAACCTCATTACTTGTAAACGCAATACAGGACAAATTCGTAGCGGGGGACAACTTCAAAAAAGACTGCTGGATATTGCCAGGAACCCCTAATCAAATTTAATATATCAATTAAATATTCTACTATCAAGTATGTTTTATAAAATTATGTTTTATCAAAAAAATTGCAGCAGATTTTAGCGGTGGGATCTAAGGCTAGTCGCGGGGCGTCGGCAACACAAGACATTTGAATGATGAATTACGATCTCCAGAAGGATATTGAAGACTCTTGGAATACTTTGTAAATATTGTTTTGGTCTTAAAACTGATTGTTATTAAGTAATGGGAAAAGGGGTACTATTAATTGCGAATGGGAATTTACACTTCGGATTTCATGAAAGGTAAAGTTATTTACACAAATAGCAGCTGCAGCGAGCCAAAGCATTCAAATGCTATATGCCAAAAGTTCTAAGAATCTCATTTGATAAAAAATTCAATCCACTGACAAACAACGCACAACTTATATCACTGGTCTAGAAACATACCATTTCGCAAAAAGTACGTAATTCATCCCCAAAATGTATTATTTAGAGGATAAAGATGTGTTTTTTTGATGTTTTGTTGTTCTTAATCTTGTCTTGTAGCTCTTAAATATTGTTGATGAAAAATCCCAACGGCATGTTACATTTAATAAAGAAAATATAAACATTAAATTAATGCGCAAATCAATATTCCGTGTTTATGGAAAACAGGTTAAGAAATTAGGTCATTCTTATTGCAGTACCTACTTATTTCCATAAAAGTTTAATTCAAGAAGAATTAAAAAGGGACGCAAAAAACTCTCTAGCTAACCGCTTAGCAGGACCATTGAAATTCCACGGTAAACAAAAAACTTGTTCAAAGAAGAAGTTCAGAAGTTCTTTGAAGAAGGCAGAAGTTGCCTCACTCCCCCGTTTTATGTAAACAACTCTAAAATTAAGTTGTTCTTAATGAGTTCAGCGATCTACTAAACTTAACTAAAATTAGAATCTGATTCAGCAGGTTTTGCTTTAGCGGTGTTTAAATTGCTGAATTATGGTTTCAGGAAACAAAAATAGTCTATCAAAACTTCCTCCTATAATACTATTATAAACGCGAAAGTTTGTGAGGATGGATAGATGTTTGTTACTCTTTCACGCAAAAACTACTGAACGGCTTTTGATTAAACTTTACTGTAATATAGCGTATACATCACAATAACACAAAGGCTATAATTTGTTAAGATATTGGGATAAGTACCTACTTATTTTACGCGGATGGAGCTACGGGCTGCAGCTAGTATATTTTAAAGGGTCAGTAGGGTTTTAAAGGGACTGTTTGTATGTAGGAGATAATTTCTGAAAGTACTGATCCGCTAGTGAACATTCTTTCACGGATAGCAAGCTGCACTAGCGAGAGCAGTAGTGGCCTAGTGATAACGACCGCGACTTACAAGTCGTAGGTCGTGGGTGAACCCAGGCAGGCGCTTTACTTTGTGAAAATTATTTCATCACCGCTGCTCTCGGCATGATTTAGAACCAAACATTCGAAGACATGTGACATCCAACAACCATCAGCAGCGGGCCAGCGTGGTAGGTTACAGCCCATTCACTCTCACAGAGAGGAGGCCTGCACCCACAACGGTTCGAATGGGGATATTAGTGCGGAAAAGCGGGTCCATCTATCCTATCCTATTTTCAGCTACACTAAGTGCCATAGGCTTGCATTCTGTCCCAAAAACATGTTCTGTGGTGTATGCCACTAGAGCGAAGCCCCGGGAAAAAACCTAGTTTATTAAATAAAGTTAATTAATAACTGCTGTCGCCACTTTCACAGCACTCATATATTCCTGGTCGTATAAAAATAAACAAGGTATTTTTTTTACAAAAATACACGGTTCCTGCAGGTACACGATACCGGAGTGAAGAAGCGAGAAAAAAAGTCGATTAATATGGCGGAGTAGATCTTGCACTAGTGTTCAAAATAAACGGGGTATAGCTATCAAGGTTTATATTCAAATAATGAACCAATAAGCATACATATTGGCAAAGACTGCAACATTGATTTGGTACTTAACAGGTTCACTGCCCATATAGCAGACAAAATAGTTAAATAATCACGTGAGTCATATATAATTCATTGGACAGGGAAGAGGTTAGGGTATATCAAATAAATAAGCCTAACCTTTTCCCAATAATTTAGATTCCAGTGTTAACAGATGCAGTTGAGTACCAGTGATTTACAAGGAATGACCGCTGAAATTACGCGGCCGCTTTTGCTGTATGGAAGATTCCTTTAAAAAATTCAAACAAAACCAGCCCAGTGCGAGTCAAACTCGCTCCCGTACCATTATCGCAAAAAACGGCAAAATATCATGTTTTTTGTATGGGAGCCCCACTTAAATATTTATTTTATTCTGTTTTCAGTATTTGTTGTTTTAGCGGCTACAGAAATTACACATCATCCGTGAAAATTTCAACTGTCTAGCCATCACGGTTCATGAGATACAGCCTGGTGACAGACAGCCAGACCGCGGAGTCATAGTAGGGTCCCGTTTTTACCATTTGGGTACGGAACCTTAAAAATGACAATTTGTATGGCTTTGGGTCAACACGATACTTATACTCTGAAAATTTGAAGACTTTAGTTCCCGTTTGGCTGTAAGACCCGTGTGACAGACGACGGACACACGGACAGACGGATTGACACGTGAGTGACAGCAATAGGGCTCAGTTGGGATCCTTCGGGTACGGAACCCTAAAAACAAAATCGTACGAACTCTATATCTAAAAACTTTAGCAAATTAAGCACACAATACAATTTTTCAATGAATCAAGTAACAACATAATGCTAATATTTCAAAGAAAATGCCTCAAGAACTACCCTCGAACAGTTTCCAATATTACAGAGAAAATTAACAGTTCAGAGTGAAGAGTTGCTCGTTGCGCGTTGCCGGAGATAGAGCTAAGTAACTTTAAATAATGTTCCTATTTACTCAGGTAAACGATTGTAGTTCCACTATTTATGTATTTCAAGTGCTCCGATTTATAATAGTGGAGCAAGATTTTAGTTACTGGTAGGTGTAAGTTTGAGAGGTAAACTGGAGTGATAGTTTCAATCTGAAAAAGACAAATAGTTTTGTTGTAGGTGTTTCATTTTTATCTGGCTGCAAGAAAAGGTTTATGTTTTTCGCACGTATCTTGTATGTATGTAATATTCTTTATTACCCCATATCTTTCAGCACGCTAGACGGACTTTTATAACTTAAGCATCGTTAGATAGGTCTTGACCGCCCAAGTGTTTTTAGATAAGAGACGTTAAAATTATTAATAAATTATTTATAATTTTAACGTCTCTTATCTAAAAACACTTGGGGTCGGACGACGTATTTTGGGCACCGTGTTGTAGGGGTTCCAATTCGGAATGTTTTTGAGAGAGTCGGAGGATATTTAGAGTTTTGGTCATCGAGCACGCGATGGAAATCAATATACATATATATTGATTTCCTTCTTGTTTACATCTTTTTAGATCGCTTAAGCAGTTGGGTTATTTAATTTTAGTAACTTTCTTTTCCTAAATTCAGTTTTTGTAGATACCTACACAAATGAAGATTATATAGATTTCAGAGTAGTTTTAGTGCCTTTTAATTTCTCAAAGGAGTAGGCCTTTTTATTATCAACAAAAATGTGTTCCACCTCGGCTGGGGTTGACACGCACGACGAACTGTGGTCTCTACGCACGTACAGCGTCATGAAAGCATCCCACGTCTCGCTATGATTGGGTCGATGACGTTTGAGGTCAATCAAATACGGGCCTTGAAATTCCTTTATTTAATATAAAAAAGGAATCCGCTGGATGCGAGACACCCAGGACCGGTTGATATGACAACGCTTGAGATAGGCCTATACGTATATATCTAGGAACGCTCATTTTTACGGCTGAAGTGATTACTATGCTGAAAATAAACAAGTTGTTTGTATCCCTTTCCGCTACTAGAAATTCGAGCTAGATTTTTAATTTCCAACTTTCAAGAAAAATAAACACGATAAAAAGACTTTGGAATTTATTTCAAATGACAAGACATGTCTTTCAACAGACATCAAAAGCAAATAAGATTTCCCGAGCAATTTTTATTTTTTTTATTAAAGCAAAGGAAATTTATTATGCTAGATAGAAGATAGTTCAAAGTTAAAAGAATTTCTATAAAGGAGCTCGAGCAATTAAGTAGGTTTTCCATCTCGGAAATTGAGTCTTCAACGACTTTTTAGCTTTCACCAAGTGCTTGGGAAGTTCCGTTAAAAAGTACTAAAAATCTTTCGTTGAATGTTGGCGAAGACGATTTGAGGGTAGTATGGAGAATTAATTATGTATGAGCGACGTTGAGAGGTATCGTCCTGGGGAAAAGTAACTTAGCAGCCTTTCACAAGAGGAGGGTTATAAGGACTTAAGTAATGTCGAGAAGATCTACAACAAAAAGGTATGTACGAGTTCTTGACTAACAACAGCTTACTGTTGTTATCTTTCAACTTGAGTTTGTTAATGTTCCGGTCCTAAGACGACCCACTGACCGAAGTATTTTATAATTTTAATTATTGTATTTTGGAAAGTAATACCTAGAAAACCAACAGAAATTATGTAAATTTTTCAACGAATTTCAGAATAGAAAATCTATGTGGTAAGCTATTGTTATACCAGGAGCCCAAAAATACTAAATAACTCTTTGCTTAAACAAATTAATAAATAAAAAGTAAAGCTTGCTAGATTAGATTTAATTGTCAAATTTATATACCCAGTAATAGTACCTAATAATCAGAATCTAGCCAGTAAATGTAAATAATGATTGTGCCCTTACTGTTTAGGGTAATTATTTAATTATATGACCTGTTGTGCGACCCCGAGGAGGTGGGATCAGGCCTATTTCAGGGCCTACCTTATGAAGGTATTCTAGTTACATTATTTCCGATAAAATAGGGTAATTTAGGAGAATTTAAATTAAGTATTATACTGTTTCATATATTCCTAGACCTTTTGTGGTTACATAGAGTTAACATAAAAATTATCAACTTGGCTACAGGTGCTGCATACAATATAGTAACTCTAGACTAACTAAATAATTATCTTCTACTATAATAATGCTAATAATAACATGGTTTACTCGTATAATATCGAAACTAATATCAAACACAATATGTAGGCAAGACTAGACCTTCAAGAAATGAGTATATGCCCAAATATTGATACTTTAATTAAATCCTTTAATATTGTTTAAACTATAGATAATACCGAGCTTACATAAACAAAGCCATGAAACTAGGCTGTTTTTAGAATTGTTCTATTTAACGTACTCGTAACATTTGTAAGGTCGTTGTCAAACGGAAAATATCAGAAAAATTAATTCGCACCTAAATTGTAGTAACGCTTTTACTTATTATGAAAACTAGGGAATGAAAAAATTACTTGCTTTATCTATACCAATATTATAATATTTGTTTGTTTGTACCGAATAGGCTCCAAAACTACTAGACCGATTTCAAAAATTCTTTCACCGTTGGGAAGCTACTCTATCCCCGGGTGACATAGGCTACTTTTTATCCTTGTATTCCCACGGGAACGGGAACTACGCGGGTGAAACCGCGAGGCGTCCTCTAGTTAACATTAAAAACAAGTAAAATTTCAAAATTAAAAAAACCCCTGACACATTTTTATTTCATGCTACATCATTTATCTAGTACGTAGTAGATACGCTTCGATTGGCAATCTATTGAACACGTAAAAACGACACCATATCTTGCGAAAACACACCGATTCAAACAGTAAAGCGCCTATAACTTTTGAACGGCTGAACCGATTTTTTTTTCAAACATAGCTATGAACACTTTCGATTAAGTGATCTTTTAAACAAAAAAAATAAATCAAAATCGGTTCACCTGTTTGGTCGCTATGATGCCACAGACATACACACAGATACACAGCAACACACGTCAAACTTATAACACCCCTCTTTTTCCGGCGGGGGTTAAAAAGGAATTTGTCCGTAACTTTATTAAGAAATAAATACCAACGTTAAGAGATATATGGTGGTTTGGTGTTTTCATTATCATCATTATTTCAGCCGAAAAAAGTCGAATGCTGGACATAGGCCTCCCCAAAGGTTCAGGACGAACCTCAGGCTTTGCCAAATTAACCGATGCCATGTATCTCTCTCTCTCTTGGTGTTTTATTACCTTCTTATTAAAACACTAATCTGCATTACAATGCTATCTTATCTTTTATTCTTATTAAGTTATGCGCTGCTGCTGAGCCTTCCGCCCACTTTTTCGTAATTCTGAACTATCCCAATCAGGTCCAATTTTTTTAAAAGGAGTCAAGTTCCTTCCATCTCCATCACCTATGCTAACTTAGGATTTAATTCATTACAATTAAACTAAGCAAACAAACTTTGGTTCTAATCATTTAATACCCAGAAATTAGGCGTCCATAATTCGTCATCCACTTGCCTTTAACCCAATTTCCTACAAATAGCTTATAAATGTTAGTCCGAACAGCGCAACAAGGAAGATGCCGCTGGTTGCTCAGCCCGTCAACAGTAACTCGGGAGCAACAACTATATATTCATCGTCTATTGCTTTCGCTAAGTTCTGCTAACTTTAAATGTACATTAGCTGGAAGCTTTCAACTGAGTGAGTTTTCCTTGAATACGGAACGTTTAATTTTTAAGGGGTTTCCAGGCGTATAGATACACTTTGGGTATTGGAGTCATTCAAGAGGTAGTATTAGTTTAAAAAACACTACAAAGTGAAAAACCAAAGACACTGACTGTTTTTATTTGGAAGTGGGTAGTATTTTTTTAAAGATATGTTTTTATTTTTATCATGGCTTTATCGGATCTGTTCGCACGTCTACACTTTACATCTATCATTATGACGTCACATGCACGCATGCTCACGCAAACCATTGCCTTGATCCCGCCATGGTGACGCTTTGCAACGCGCGCACGTTTTTATGCAAGGTAATGTGATTAGATAGGCCTTGATGCAGTGGTGTTGTTTGATGCTTTGTTTTGGTAAAATCATCGTTTGTTTCAAATATAAATCATAGAAGCATTTATTCGACTCAGACAAAAGAACAGTTACTGTTGTCAATCACAAAGTAAAGTAGAATAATATTAAAAAAAATACATATGAATATTATAAAAATTGTGTTTAGTGTGTTCGTGCCGAAGACATATTACTTCCGCTAAATAACTACAAGGTAAAACAGAAAACCGCCTGGTTTAACTCAATCAACAAGGCACTGTGAAGAAAAAAAAAAAGGCGCGATTTCAAAAATTTCGAAACAAATGACGGTGTTTGGTGCTCTGATTTTTTAAGTACTGAAATAAACTCCACCACAACTTTTACCGAACAGAAATGTTACTTTATCCTTCCATAACTAGACTTATGTGTCGAACATCAATATTAACTTTTGATTTATATTAATTAAAAATAAATAAATTAATTAAAAATATAGATTTTTACTGTCTCGCAGAAGGTATGAAGAGTACGCTCCTCTGAGTTAAAAGCCTGTCTTCGTCTTGGGCAACTTCAACCCCTCGCTTCACTCAGGACTACACATAACTCCCTCGCTTATTACGCCCAGGGTACAAATTGCCGCCCGTAACATAAGACCACAAAGTACGTAAGCGGCGGCATTTTGTGATAAGACACTGCTTTATCCCCTTGGTGCTATCTACTATTGAACACTCATTTGAATTTAGATTCAGTTTAAAATAGTAGAACCTATCGATTGTCTAGACAGACAGACAACCGTAGGCTTACAAGCAACAAGAAGGGTTTTTAAATAAATAATGCAAACCTAATTCGCTATAGGAATAGATGAATCCTATTTTAGCGCATACAAGTTTATTATTTAAAAGAGTTAAATAGGATATTATAATATTTGAACGAGTTATCGTTTTCTTGAATTCAATCTGGGTTGAGATTGGCTCGTCTAGCTAAATATTGACGGGTCTTATCTATTGTTTTGTCAACCGATCGCTGTTCGGACGGGGTCCCTGAGTCCTCGGGATCATAATTCACGGTCATCTTGAGTAGTTGTGTTATTGTAAAGATACTTGTACAATAAACTTGCGAAGAAGTAGACATTTAAATAACTCAATTAATGTTTTGGTCTTTCATATCAAATCAACACAAATATGTACTAAGTATCTAAAACTCATGGTAGCTGATTGGTTGAATAAAATAACAACAATCAATCATGTCAGTTCACTAAAGTTAGTCTAGTAGTAGTGGGTCTTTAGTGAACTGATATGATTACTACTGCAAACAATACTCCATAAAATCACCTATAATGACGGTTACGCACTACATCCGATCCGTGTCCGTGCAATTTCAGTTCCAGTTTAGCCGAAGTACTTCTTGTTTCAATGTTGTTACACAACATTGAAAATGGCTAAAGATGGATTACCTAAAAGAAAAAGACTATATAAAGAAATCACACCTACTCTATAAATATTACCCACCATTTTAACAAAACGCTAAAAATGCAATCGGCAAAAACCCCTTCCATGTAACTTCTATAAGTTTCAGCTATGAAACTCTTCTCGGGGCCCGATTTTGTCTGAAACAAATACGTAGGAAAATAAAACTTTATTAAGGTACACAGTAAGGTGCACTTTCTGTTACAACTGTACCATGCGCGGTCGGTATTCTGTACCTACAGTGTACCAGGTCGCTTTCTCAGTTAAAACTGTGTCCGTTCAATGTAGTAAAAGCTGTCTTAAAGAATTTAGAAACGTAGCATATGACTTTGTTTTGTACCTATAAAGAATATTTTAACTCACACAAAAGTAAGCAAATTAATCATTTACCTAAACTGTATCTGCTTATAATTGTAGACCGACAACCTGGTGAGGACCACGGGAGTCAACTGAATGTGAAAATTACAGCATTATTATAATTACATAAACTACAGCATCGGTCGATGTAGCAAGGCTTGTGGGTGGCTGTTGACGTCTCTCGGCTGAAATTATGATGTGTGTGAATCAGAATCTTTATTTGTTAACATAGGTGGTACATGGTGTGTGAGATGTTACAATATAATGTAGATTCTTTTTTTTTTTCCGTGAAGCGTATACATATTATTAGCAAATTACAATAACATTCAGAATCAGCAAATTTTACATTAAACCATTAGCTACCAAATTATAAGAAGGACCAATATTAGACTTCTATTACATACCATTCATTATAAATAAAAGAAACAATAAGTGAATTTGGATAGATCTGGGTAAATATAAATTTTAGTATAGCATTAGTGTTAAAAAAGTAACTATTGTTGAAAAGTAGGTCAGAGTAGATAATATAAAAAGCTGCATATCCTCATTACAAAATTGACGACGTTATAAAAAGATTTATATTCCGTAAGCTAAAACCAGCTGTTAATACCAAGTCGACCATTAACCATCGGCTAAACGGGTTAAAGAGCTTACCATTTTATGAGACTAACCCAAGTATCAAATAGTGCATAAATTATGGTAAAAACGGAGGTATAACCATTAAAACCTTCCAATGTCCGCGGGCGCTGAGTTGCACAAAGTTATCCTGCTATATAAAAATATAATACAATGTACCAAGCATTGGAAACGTTTACACAAGCAGACCAAATTGAATTACACAATAGCAATCCGACTACTAAGATAATTAATTGTGATGTTAATATGATGATAATTTTGTGAGGATGGATGAATGGATGGATGATTGTTACTCTTTCACGCGAAAACTACACAACGGATTTTAATGAAACCTATCAGTAATATAACTTATACATCAGAATAACTCATAAGCTATAGTTTATAGAGATAGACGTACTAATATAATGCGAGTGGAGCCGTGGGTGGGAGCTAGTGCAACATAAATAATTTTGTGTATTCAGTAGAAAATATTCATAACGTTATTTAGACTATTAAACAGACGATTTTTCTAACATTTACAGCAATGACATGGGATATTTAAGCTGAGAGTGAAAGAGTTCTTCTAGAACCGTGCTTCATCGTCGACCACATTATTGCTTAACATCAGGTGTGATTGTGGTCAAACGCGAGACTATGTATTAAAAGAACAAACATGAATAGAATGATGGTGATTGCACGAGTGTAACACGATCGTGGTGCTGTTCACTGATTACGGCAAGAAAAGGTGTGACTTTACTGCCATATATCGGGTTCAAACCCAATTCGAGCTAAGCGGGAATTTATCGACAGAAAATCCCAATTTTACCGGCCCGAGTACTCGGACTAGAGGAATGAACTTCGTGAACTTTTGAATCTTACTCCAAAAAGGTAATTTCAATATCTGAAATTATATAACGCTGAATTTGAATAGGTACAGCGTCGTTGAAAACTTAACTTACTTCTTACTAATGTTATAAATGTGAAAGTTTGGTTGGATGGAATGTATGTTTGTTACTCAATCACGCCAGATTGGCTGAATCGGTCAGGGTGAAATTTGGCACAGAGATTCATGTTTGGAATAGCACATAAGCTGTTTTTAACCCGGTATAATGTTGCCTTGGGATGATACAACACTTCTAGCGAGCTAAACCACTGGCAGAAGCTGGTCCTACTTAAATATTACTCATACTCGTATAAATGGGAATGTTTGGATGTATGTTTGTTACTCCATCACGCCAGAACGGCGGCACAGATAAAGTCTGGAACAGCACATAGGCTTTTTATTCAGTTGGTAATTTCGAAATCACACGGGCGGCAGCTAATTTAAACTAAAGACTTATAGAGAGCTAAAATAAAATTGTTTCTTTAATAATACTATGTTAGTGACTGGAAAGTACTAAAACAATTTCAAGAAATCATTCACTGATAAAGCGCTTCACTATAAATACTTGTGCTCCGAAGGCACTTGTCCCACCACCGACGCTACGATCAGTGAGAAGCGAGTAAATCTAGAAAATAGATAGGAGATGGTGAGCAGCGAAAAGCGAGTGTTTAGTTCCGGTAGTTTTGTCGCTCGGCTTTAAGCGAATGTTCTTGTGTGACGGGTGATTTCTCGCACCTTTCGCTCGGGGCGACCCGTCCTGCGCAAACCTGCACGCGCTCCGTTAGTTCGCTG
Organism: Orthosia cruda; assembly: GCA_964057195.1. Taxonomy (NCBI): domain Eukaryota; kingdom Metazoa; phylum Arthropoda; class Insecta; order Lepidoptera; family Noctuidae; genus Orthosia; species Orthosia cruda. The sequence goes on along the minus strand of OZ059826.1, from coordinate 56,697,681 downwards.
GTTGGTCTCTCGGGCGGCGTTAGTTATGACCGCCAAGTGAGTATTGCTGAGCGACTATTAGCTTTGATACCTCTTGTCGCTTCGAGAAATTAGTGGAGAAAGAGTTCTCGCCGGCAGTGTGAACAGCAGCGATCGACTCTTAATATAATTATGTGTTTCTTTTATTTACACGGGATCTATATCTTTTGTACGTTTCTGTAGCGAGAATATGGTCGCTAGCTAACCGCTTACTCATCAGCGGTGAGACATGTGTCATAGGCTAACTTTCCATCCCAAAAAAAATACCGGTTTCTGTGGCATAGGCTACGGAAGTGAAGCCTTGGGCAAAGCAAGAGCAATATAAAATGATAACTTTTCCGGACATTAAAATTATTGGAATAAAACACCCACGACAGAAACCCGCGCTACGGTATTCAATTATTCAGTTCAGTTAGCCTAGTTCTGTTGTAGTTGTTTTTGTGCTTAACATATTGATATTCCTGCTATATAATAATAATATAATAAATAATAATAATAAATGTTTATTGGTGCAAAAGGAAAGGTTACATTACAGTTTGCATACACGTTCAGCTTAATTGCAAGAATTGCATTGCAACCATTTTGAATAATGAACCCTGCTTCTCAAACTATGGCAACTGTATCTTGAGAGACAGTATTCAGGTAAGATTTTACACAATATCAGCATATATATATACGTGGTTGATACATAGTCGTCGCAATCACAATTTAGCATCAATAAACTATTCAATAGACTAATTAATACAAATAAAACATTAAAATAACAGTTAAAGTAAGAATAAAAAAATAAAAATAAAGTAAAGTGAATAAAGTAGGGTGAGTACTGGGGTGTGGAGTGGAGTGTGTGATTTATTAGATTTGAGGTGTTTGTGTTAAGAGATGTAGGTGAATAACGATTCTGTGTAGGAAAAGTCCTGGTGTAGTAGCCACTCAGTGACTTTACATTTAAGTATGTGTCTGTTCAGGTCTTGTATGCTGAGTTGTTTGTGAATTTGATTGTATATGTGGGTGCATAGTGTGAAATGTTGATGCTTTGCAAACGTGGTTTTATGCTGTGTAAATGTGGTTGGCATCCTCCGTTTGTAAGTGTTGGTAGAGGGTATCCTGGAATGTGTTCTGAGGGTGGTTTTAAGCACATAGAGTTGTCGAACTGTTAACACCTTGCAGTCCGAGTATAATTCCGTAGTTGGGTACCTGAATGGTTTCCGGGTCATAACTTTAAGTATCGCTCTCTGGGCACGTTCACTCTCAGAAAGTTGGTCTTCGTAGCACCGCCCCACACGGAAATGCAATAGCCTAGGATCGATTGACACAATGCAAGATAAACCATTTTCAGCGTACCACGGTTTGCAGATTCTCTTAATGACTTAAAAATATGGATAAGTTGCATGGTTCTAGTGACGAGGGCATCAAGTTGTTTATCCCATCGCAGTCCGTCGTCTATTTTTACACCCAAGTAGCTAACGCTGACAGTTCGGGTGAGCGCTGGACATCGACAGGAGGCAGAGGGGTTAGGACAAGTATGGGCTGTTAAAAGGAATGAGGAGGAAGGTGAGGTGTTACGCCTAATAGCGAAAGGGACGTAAACTGTTTTTTGAACGTTAAGTGTGAGCAGATTTGCGTTGAGCCAAGCCATTACTTTAGTTAATGCTGATTCAGCATTGGACTTTACAATGTCCGTCCACAGACAAGAATAGCGATATCATCCGCATATGAATAAATTTTACAATTGGGGAGACACATATTGCAAAGGTCATTTACGTATATGAGGAACAATAAAGGACCCAAAATACTACCCAGAGGCACGCCATATGTCTTTGTTCTCTCACTGCTAAGGTACGTATCAATTTTTACTTGCTGCTTCCGATTTCTCAATCAATCAATCAATCTTTATTCGTGAACATAGGTATTACAATAAAGGTCTTATGTTTACATTTCAGTCGAGCTCTATGTCCTACCAATGAAATTGGTGTACAAATATATTAGGTTTTTTAGAAATAAATCTGAATCTATGCAATACAAAGTCAAGTTCGAGTAGATAATGTCCATTAAATGTAGGTATTATTTATAAATAATTAAACAATTATAATTTATTTTACATGCATGTCAATGGTAAACTATATTAAGAACTAGTAACGTCATATTGTAAATAATGTCAATTAAAAGTACCAATTAATAATAAATCAATTATAATTTATTTTTACATGCATGTCAACGGTAAATTATAATAAATAGCTAGTAATGTCATATTTTATCATTTAAAAATTCTTCGATAGAATAATATGTCTTATCTATTAGAAATAAATACAATTTTCTTTTGAATTTGCGGCTATTATCTTCATCCCTTATAGATTTTGACAATTTATTAAAGACCCTTGGAGCCATTACAAAAATACTATTTCTGTATAGTGCAGTACTAGATCCGACTGTTTGTAACCGATCACAACGGCGCTGACGAGTGACTCGAGCAAATTTATGTGAATTATTTTTGACGAACATACACGTTTCATAGATGTACAACGACGGCATAGTTAATATTTTCGTATTTTTAAAAAACGGTTTGCAGCTGTCAGTCATCTGCAAATTAAATATAGCTCTTATGCACCTTTTTTGGCACTTAAATACAATATCCTTACCCGTGGCATTGCCCCAAAATATAATCCCATATCTCAATGTTGAGGCTACAAGACCATGATACGCCGTTAGGACTGTTGCTCGATTGGCCGTTTTACTCAACATGTGCAAAGCATAGGAATGTTGGTTTAGTTTACTGCATACTTTGTCAATACGTGAATTCCATTTTAAAGTGTGTTGTATGTTTAGTCCAAGAAATTTAGTCGCATTTGTTTCATTAATAATTTTGTCCTTATATTTAATATTTAAATCTAAATTGTGATTTACTTTTTGTTGAAATTTCATTAATACTGTTTTGTCAAGGTTAACAAACTTTGTGCAGTCCTCGAGACTGCAGTTAACAGAATTACCTATGCTTATATGGTCAAGTTCTTCATTTATACTATTTAAGTTATTCATTTACAGATTTATAAGTAGGTACCAAAAGATACCACCATACAATACTACTAGTGACACTAAGTGGTTCTGCGTTCGATTCCTATGCCGTGCAAAGAGTTTTTGGCTTTTTCAATCTGGAATTTTACAGTAGCAGTTTAGTCAGGAATAGAGTAGTTGACAAAAAATATATATGTAGTCCGTCAGTTAAATAATTTAGAAATATTGCACACGTATTTTTTTCTTTTGCCACTTAAACAAAAAATTGCGACTATACAGTGCGTTGAAATATCGTATGACGTCAAGGACTGCTACACTTTATACTGACAAAGTGACGTCACAAGCCCCCACTTCTGAACTTTGATGCGATTTATTTTTGTGATTTTTAATTTATTTGATATAGCAAAAAATGTGGGTCCCATATTATTTGATAATCTCACTGATGGACTAGATAGAATTATTACTTTACTACCCGTAAAACATCCCTATTGTGCTGGGTAAGCTGCAATAAGCTCGCTCCCTATTACATGACTCTTAAAAACAGCTTGGAAAATATAGCTGTAATATAGATGCACCTTTATCTAAACCTTGCAGGAGAAGAGGCATGATGTTAAGTATATAAATAACTAGCTTCTGGCAGCGGCATCAACCGCGTGAAAAGTGATTTCTTATCGCAAGAGAACAATATATCAGGATGAAAAGTTAAGCTTAAGTGCTATTCCAGACTATAGTCTATCTCTATGCCAAATCTCATCCAGATCCGTTCAGCCGTTCTGGCGTGATTGAGTTACAAACTTACATCCACACTTCCACACAAACATCCAACCAAACTTTCACATTTATAATATTAGTTAGATTTGAACAAGCTTATTTTCTGTTTGCTGCCATTACCGGAGTCATCAGTTCATCAGTGATATTATCTTCTTCACTGTCAAGTCCAGCCAAAGGCGATTGTTACATCCTATTTATTCATAAACTACTTATTTCAATTTTTTACGGTGTACCATCAAGAGTATTCTATTGATCTATGTGGATACAAACACCTGCCAAGATAATATTCGACACGCTATGTACATCAAAAACAAAGATAAGTTCTCCCGGAAACCATTCTTATCCGACACTCAACTTTCAGAGAACAAACGTCAAACTTATAACAACCCTCTTTTCCCGGCGGGGGTTAAAAATGAATTTGTCTGTAACTTTATTAAGATATAAATACAAACGTTAAGAGATATATGGTGGTTTGGTGTTTTCATTATCATCATCATTTCAGCCAAAAAAAGTCCAATGCTGGATATAGGCCTTCCCAAAGGTTCAGGACAAACCTCAGGCTTTGCCAAATTAACCGATGCCATGGATTTCTCTCTCTCTTGGTGTTTTATTACCTACTTATCAAAACAATAATCTGCAGTACAATGCTATCTTATCTTTTATTCTTAATATGTTATGTGCTACTGCTGGGCCTTCCGCCCACTTTTTCGTAATTCTGAACTCTCCCAATCAGGTCCAATTTCAAAAGGAGTCAAATTCCTTCCATCTCCATCACCTATGTTAACTTAGGATTTAATTCAGTTAAACTAAACAAAAAAACTTTGGTTCTAATTATTAGATACCCAGAAATTCCAGGCATCCATAATTCGTCATCCACTTGCCTTTAACCCAATTTCCTACAAATAGATTATAAATGCTAGTCCTAACAGCGCAACAAGAAAGTTCCCACTGGTTGCTCAGCCCGTCAACAGTAACTCGGGATATTCATCGTCTATTGCTTTCGTTAAGTTCTGCTAACTTTAAATGTACATTAGCTGGAAGCTTTCAACTGAGTGAGTTTTCCTTGAATACGGAACGTTTAATTTTTAAGGGATTTCGCGGCGTATAGATACACTTTGGGTATTGGAGTCATTCAAGAGGTGCAAGGTGTGACATGATATGTCTGCAATTACAGGTGACTCGCTATAGGCTTCACACGTTTAGCAAGTTGAAATGAGGATCACCTAAGCGAGAATTGAAATAAAACTTTATCTAGTAATCAAATATGTATTGCTTGTTCTTATATTAAACTTTACTCACTTTTTCACAAATTTAATCACTTTGGCTTTTTTTTTAATAATCTATAGGCTCGCGTTTGACCACCATCTCGCCTGATGTTAAGCGATGATGTGGTCCACGGTGAAGCACGTTTGCCTAGAATAAACCTATTTACTCTTGACTTAAAGACCACTAGGTTGTAGCTATCAGGGAGCAAAGACTCCGGAAGGGAATTCCACTCCTTAGCTGTGCGCACAATGAAAGTATTAGCAAAACGCTTTGTGCGTATGGGAGGGATGGCAACCATGGGCCGATGGCGCATGGCCGTAAGTGTTGTAGTCCGATGATGGAAAGGGCCAGGCGGAGTCAAGTTGTGCAAATCCGTCGCACACTCCCCGAAACGTAACCGATAAAAACCGACAGACTGGCGACTCGGCGTCGATGTTCGAGGCTCTGGAGCTTTGATGCGACCAGTGCATTGTTGCCAATAAGCCTTTTGGCCCGTCTGTCAATCGACTCAAGTGCATCAAGCTGGTATTTGGCAGATCCATCCCAGAAGTGAGAGCAGTACTCCATGCATGACCGAACTTGCGCTTTATACAAGTTGAGCAGCTGTTCTGGCGTGAAGTACAGTCTCACCTTTGCAAGAATCCCCAACTTTTTTGCAGCTAACTGAGCTTTCGCCTTAATGTAAGGACCGAAGTTGAGGGTCGATGTCAACGTAACACCAAGCAGTTCGAGGTGGTCCGCTAACGACACGGTTACACCACGGAAAGAAGGAGCCGGGTGGAATTGGCTCTTTTTAGCGGGAAAAAGACACGCCTGGGTCTTAGCAGCATTGAAGCTGACCAGATTGGCATTACCCCATTCGGAGACCGCCTTCAAGGACAGGTTCAAGCGTTCAACCATGGCCTCCCGGTGAGACTGAATCTGAGACCCAGTAGCCCGTGCGCCGGACACGTATCTCTCAGCAACAGTGCTGTCGTCTGAGTACCCAAAGGTTCCGGGTTTTAGCAGATCATTAATGTGCAGCAAGAATAATGTTGCCGAGAGCACTGACCCCTAAGAGACTCCGGCATTGATATCTAACTGACCGGACGAGCAGTCGTCGACAACCACTCGGATGGATCGATCCCTCAGGAAGTCCACAATCCAATCACACAGACCACTAGGCAGACCGAAGGAAGGAAGCTTACCAATGAGGCTTAAGTGCCAGCATTTGGCTTATTATTTTGGAAAAATAAAGATAAAAAAACAGGTTTGATCACCATTTTCAACATCGATTGGCAATGGTGATCAGCATGTGTACGGACAATGGTGATCAAGACAAATCGCAAACATAATTGCAAGCAGAGTCCCACCCAGTTCAGTTGGCATGAACCCAAAGCCCACAAGAAGAGCACATATACCATGTTTAGTGATCTCGACCGTCCGTCATCGAAGTCAGGTAATGCGGGCAATGTGGCAAATGGGTCACTATGCAGGTAATTCGCGTCACCTGGCTCCGATTACATATGTGGGCGAAAAGGAGAAAAATAATCATAACGAGGAAATCGAAGATATAATAACAATTGAGATTTTAATACTTAATCTAAAAGGTATCGATTATTATATATACAAGTACAGAAACATAGATTTAGTAATTAAAGCCTATATTCGGATTTATTTACTTGAAAATTTAGATCAGAATGGTGCGAAACCTTCAAAAATCTGTTACTTTCTAGCGTGTATTTTGTTATTTTGTGGCGATCACCATTATCAACTGACTCCGTATACTTCCATTACCCTAATCATAGAAGAGACGAAAAATAGAGGTTAAGTAATTTATTTTATTTTGTTATATCTGGCAGTACTGATCCGTTAATAGACATTCTGTTACTAATAGAAAGTGTGTACTTTTATCATGCATCGCTGAGGCAAATAAGTATACTGAAAAAATACACCATAGATAGGCGGCAATTTATTACATCTGTGAAAATGTTATTTTATAAAATTTCAAAAACTAACAATACATCAAAACTGTGTCTAAATTGGCGTGAAAGCCGAAGTAGAACAACTATATTCATATTGTGTTTTTTTAGTAAAATACCGTCACTGCAATAACAGTTGCATATTTAAATATGCCAAACAGCTAACTAAAACTGGTAGCTGCTAGGCTGATATTAGATGATAATCACCATTTCAGCCAAACTGGACTTAGTTCTCCTCCAGCGGTCCCAAGGGGACCCCTTGGGAGCTGGTCTTTCGCCGCTAAACTTACGCGGATGGTCGATGGTCGATGGGGCTGAAGTGATGAACTTTCGGTCTCATCGACTATTCGTTCTGCAAGCAATGTGCCTACTGCCACATAAGTTTGACCTTTCTTCAGGCTATGCTGGACATCAAAGATAATAACACACGGAGGAAATATCATCAATAATCAACCAAAATTCATCCAGAGGAAATTCATTCCTGATAGTAAATTACAAATTCCATCATAAATAAGGCACTAGCAGCTTCCTAGTTGTTTTTCACAGTAGATATGCAGCACAAATAGCTAAGTTAGCAAGTTGCTCCAACTTGTAACTTGCATCGAAAGTTATGCCGAACTCTAAACATCAGCTAAGTTTGTGAATACTGCAGATTCGCTGCTGCGCTGTATCGAGAATTGAGACTCACAAAACGTTTACTTTAGATGATTGGTATAACCAGTTACAATCTCTAGTAAACTAGGTATATGTATCTAAAAGGCAGACTGAACACGGAAGCATGTCAAAGATTATGTGTTTTAGGCAAAGGCAGTGTACATACATAATTATCAGCACACCTGTTTATCTCATGGAGATTGGCAGAGGTGTAAAGTATAGGTATCTCGAATATTCGAGAGTCATGTTTTTTATTATTGTTTTATTTTATATAAATTATTATATTATTGTTTAATGTAGATTTAAAACATTTTAATACATTATATTATTGTTTAATGTAGATTTTTGAATTTGTATTATATGTATATGCGACATATTATTTGTTTTTTTTTTATAATGTTTGAGAATGTTTAAGTTTGAATAATTCTTTATCGATTGGTATGTTTTAATGGTAGGTACTATTTTATTAAAAAAATATACACAATGAATATTGTTCCTAAATAAATGACTTATGACTTAAGTCCCAAGTAAAAGGGAGTTATGCTATTGAATCAACTGGGTGCAAAACAAGGCTTTAGGGTGCTACATATAATCTTTTTAATATCCGGCCTAATAAGAGAGGGGCATTATTCAGAAAGCCATTTAATTACTTCAATAGTGTTTATCATATTGCCTACTCATATAGGGCAATTATAAAATGCTTAAGTATTATGGATAATGCCGTATTAATCACTTGGTCTATAACATATAAACTACTGCCGTGTTTTTTTCACATATCTAAAAGCAAACAAAACATCCCCAATTTACGTGTACAGGAGGTACCCTAAAAATATTTTCACACCACCTGCTCGAAAATGTCAAATTATATGTCAAGCAACCTTAACCTAAAGTGAGGCATTAGTGGCCGGGGGCACAGCCGGTCAATAATGTTGTACTGGATTTCATTATGACTCGCTGGTCAATAATGTGATTTGAATTTGGAATCTCACATGCTCAGCTAAATTGGCAGTATAATACTAACAAACACCCTTTGGTGCCAGAAAGAGGAAAGCTATTCTCGATACCCTTACTACACGTAGATGATATTCTCGACTTCCTACAAAATCATAACGACTGCTAACGACTTCATATCGTTGCCATGTTTTCGAAGACATAATATTGTAAGAATAATTAGATAACTACGAACCATTTTTTAAAAGGAATGGAATAACATTAAAACTGGCATTAATAATAACAAATACCGTACCGCGCCGTAATACCGTCATAGTAATTGGCTGTAACATTAGTTAATTTATTTTAAGTAAACTGCGCAAAGATTGCTGTGGATATTGTGATTAAATAAATAAATAATAAAACCTTTCTGTACTACAGTCGATTTATCTCATTTTATCAAGTTCTAAATATGTTATTCTTACTGTTTGTTTATTTAATAAATACTTTGTTTTTCGTACTATGGCTATTATTTTCTCACAGTAGGTGTAAAAAGTAGAGTATCCTCCTCTGGGCTAAAGGTGTCTTTGCCTTGGGCTAGCTTGAATCTCTCGCTGCATTCAGGATTCTTGTATTAACTCCCTCGCTTTGCTCGTGAGTTAAATCCCGAATCCTTCATTGCGCTCGAGATTCCATATGACGCCCGTGACATAAGACACAACTTTAGCCCCTCGGTGCATAATCTACTATTTTTCATGGTTTTATTTTACCACTTTGTCGGCGTGATTTATATGTATAGTCATGTCAAATTATAGATTTCTAGTACCAAGAATCTCTGAGCTAAGCTATGGATGGACGGACGGAATGACACGGCGAAAGTATAAGGGTTACTTGTTGACTACGAAACCCTCAAAAGGAAGCCATGTGTGACCAATAATGTATGATTGAGGTAAAGGGGCCCATTTTCATAATTTATTTATTTATTAATTAGGCATACCAACGACTTATTTACACATTAACATTATAATGAAACATTTAGAAAAGATCCTGAGTAAGCAAGTCACTTACAGGCATGCACATCATTTAGAGAGTAGGGTACATAAATTTCAATAAAGATCTAAAACAAACAAAAATCAATTAAAATCATAATAAAACGATATGAACTTAATAATATTATCAAAATCTATTGTCAATATCAAAAACTTTATCACTATTATTATTTCCCGATAACTTAGAAACAATAAATAAAACCTGGTTTCGATTATATCAGCAAGAGGAGCGACAACAAAACAGGTTCACTATTCTGGTTTTAAATTGCTTTCGATTATAATTGGCAATGAGCCGGCGTGAACTCTGTGTACCTACAGTGTACCTACTCGAGCGTTACGATACACGGTATGCGCAGCATACTGAATCACAATGGCGGATAACGAAAGTAGATAGGTTGTAAAAACTGAAAAGAAGGTCAGAAATTCATAGATATTGGTAATTGCTATTTTAAGAAAAATATGTAAAAAATGTTTCTCTAGCAATGGCACCTTTCCCGCGGCTTTGCACCCATGACGTTTTTACCCGACTGCCGAAGGTGGGTAATGTGTTTATCAGTCTATGTATGTATGTATGTTTGTTCCTATGTGGCGTTCTAGAGACCAAACGCGTTGGCCGATTTGGATGATTCTTACGTCAATCGATTTGACATATTCGCGAGCTGGTTGACCAAAACCAGATGTCCGACTGCACAGCATGAATTTCTTCTTGTTTACGTCTTTTTAGTTCGCTTTTTAAGCAATCGGGTTTTTTTAATATTATTTTATAATTAATGATAGGCTCGCGCTTGACCACTGTCTCACCTAATGATAAGCGATGATGTGGTCGACAATGCAGCCCGCTTGCCTATAAGAAACCTCTGGCAGGGCATTCCACTCCTTAGTTGTACACATTCAGATTATACAGTATTCAAATACTACAATACTGTACTTCCAAAGATTACCTCTTTCTATTAAATAAACAATTTTGCGTCTGTTTGATGTTAGTTTAGTTTACAGACCCTTAACTCTATTTATAATCCTGGGATTTTATATTATATATTTTTGTGAGATCACTTTTAAGCACACGTTAATCGGCTGAAAAATAATGACGCTGATGACTCTTTGAAGCCACTTTTCGAAAGGGAACCCTCTAGTGGATCTCCGATAAATGCTACCAATGATGCGAAAGCTCAGCAGAATATCACTTCATGAACAAAAGCAAAACTCTATTGCCAAGGTCACAAGAACCTATACATCATCAGATTGAAGAAAATCTTTTCATTTTCGATACGCACGGCTTGGCCTCTTGAGTTATGGTCGTGGTGTTCGTACGGGCACAGTCCGGGACCGTCCGGGCAGGGTCCGGGCAGTGTCCGACCGGTGTCCGATATCGCCCGCACCGGACAACAACCTCGGGCAATTTATTGCTTTATCTTCCCTAGTTTTAATATTCGTGCGCTAGAAATTTATCGCCCATTGTGGCGGCCATTTCCTCCTTGATTCTGGTGTGTTTGCAAGTTGTTCAGTCGAGGGTGTCGTGTATGTAGGGTCGGAGTCAGGTTTGTTCTTGTAGTGGATTTAAAATGTTTGATTTATTGGAAGCTTTGCGAGTAAATCTTCACTTGTGTTGGCAACTTGCAAAACCAACTTGGATCGTTTTTTTTTAATAGTTTGCAGATACTCAAACCTACGGTTTAGGTTTGCAAAACAGATGAGATCAAAAGCCGCAAAGATTTGGATATATTTGGAGGGATAAAGAGGAAGCCTTTGCCCTGCAGTATGATACCTACATAAAAGGCTATCAAGCTAAAAATAAAGCTTTTTATGTGTGCGGCAATTAATAATTCATTTTACAAGCACTTTCTGATATCCGAATAAGCTGAAACTTGGCGTACTTATGTAAATTTGGAAAGCACAAAATAGTATTGTACTAAGGAGTTGGTCACATGATGGAGCTGAAAAGTGGCCATAGCCAGTTAAGATAGCACCTTGGTTTTGGGATCATTGCATGTATTTTGCAGTTCATAAAACTTGTATTAAATAAATAAATTACCAAAATACCTCTATCGAAATTGATTGAACTGCCTTCGGTTGAAAATGTACTCAAATCGTCTCAATTCTTCACATACTGCTACTAAAGACACATAGGATAGAATAGATGGACCCCCTTTTCCGCACTCAGATGCTCATTTGGTCCGTTGTGCGGGCAGGCCTCCTCTCTGTGAGAGGGAATGGGCTGTAATCTACCACGCGGGTCCAGTGCGGGTTAGTGGATGTCACGTGTCTACGAATTTTTGGGTTCTAAGACATGCCAGTTTTCTCACGATGTTTTCCTTTTCCGTTTTGAGAGCAGTGGTGATGAAATAATTTACACAAAGTAAAGCGACGCCTGACTTTGAATCCACTACCTACAACTTGTAAGTCGCGGCCGTTACCACTGGGCCACCACTGCTCTTGGACATATAAAAGCCAATTCCCGGAACCGAACCTGAGAACATTGGATCAGGAAGCAAAGCCTTCGCACCATGCCTGAAATTGTAATAGAATCGGTTTTCACGGCAACCTTATACGAGCAGAAACCGTTTGTAAAACAATCTGTACCCTCCAATCTCCGGTGAAGGATTTTGTTTCAGGAACATCGTAAGTGTGCTTTTGTCTTAAAATGTGAACTTTATTTTTGTATCTACGCTGAAATAGGAGCCCTCATGGTAACAGGTATTTTAACCGACTTCAAAAAAGGAGGTGTTTCAAATTTTTGTGAACTTATTTTTAAGACTACTTAGCGTAAAAATAGAAAACCTTTCTAATGTCAGTACGAAAACAATGATATTGTACAACAAATCACTTGCGAGACAAAAAAAGAGAGAGGTGTCTTATGGACACCCGGTTGGAACGGAGTTATACTTTTTATTATTATTATTGATAGGCTCGCGCTTGACCACTTTCTCACCTGATGGTAAGCGATGATGTGGTCGACGTTGAAGCACGCTTATCTAGAAGAAACTCATTCACTCTTGACTTAAAGACTCCCAGGTTGTAGCTATCAGGAAATACAGACTGGCAGGGAATTCCACTTCTTAGCTGTACGCATAATAAAAGCATTTCCAAAACGTTTGGTGCGTATGGGTGGGCTGTCCATCATGTACCGATGACACATCGCTGTACGTCTTGTAGTCTGATAATGGAACGGGCTAGGAGGAGTTAGTTCATGCAATTCCATCGCACACTCCCCGAAATTTAACCGATAAAAAACCGACAGACTGGCAACTTGGCACCGATGTTTAAGGCTCTGGAGCCTAGACTCGACCAGTATCTCATTGCCGATGAGCCTCTTGGCCCGTTTTTCGATCAACTCTAGTGCATCCAGCTGGTACTTGGCAGATCCGTCCCAGAGATGAGAGCATTACTCCATGCATGACCGAACTTGCGCTTGATAAAAGTTAAGCAACTGTTCTGGCATGAAGTACCGTCTCACCTTTGCAAGGATCTCCAAATTTTTGGCAGCCAGTCGAGCTTTTGCCTCAATTAATGGACCAAAATTGAGGGTCGATGTCAACGTAACGCCAAGAAGCTCAAAATGTTCCGTTATTGGCATGGTCATAGTTTATTTCAAATAAACCTCAGAGGTACTTTTGAATTGTCAAACAAAAATAATGATGATTCTGGTTTCAAATTCTCAACCGTCAGTAGGTCTCAATGGAGAAGAATTTGCAAGAAACTCCACGGACACTCTTTTCCATCAGTTTTAATTACAAGTTTTTGGTTACATCATTCTTGTTGAAAAAATACATATATGTCAGAACAATGTATAAAGACGTGCACGTAAAAGTGTCGATTGGTGTTTCTCATGTAGGTACGTGTGGTGCTTCTGTCCAAAACATGCTTCACTTATTGAAGTGCTCCTAATGCCCATACACCTGCACCATTGAGGACTTCATTACCGCCGCTGATGCTGCTGCTACGTGCTAGGCCCAAGACTCCACCTAAAATACCTGGTTATACCATTTTGGCAAAGAATAATAAATATTGGTATGACACATAACTGAATACCAACACTCCTAAATATACACAGAAATTGCTTAAAATAAATTCCAACATCAAGAAATATGCAAACATTGTGTCGCTGGTAGGCACTTCAACGTTTCTATGCACTACAAGCCATAGAGCATTAAGACGAATCGGCGGGAGCATTAAGACGACTCGGCGGGAGCATTGGGACGACTGTTTATAGAAATCAAACATCTCAGTGAGTGACACTTTTTACTCATAGAAGTTGCTGATCCGTAAATATTACGCTAAGCTGATCCAGCAGGTGGCGCCAAAAACAAGTTTAAAAAAACATGACAAAAGTAGTTGGGTTTTTCAATATTTTCGGCAGATATTTCCATAGTTAAATTTGTGCAAATGTCAAATTTTTACCCGACCGCCGAAGGAGACTTATGTTTATCCAGCGTATGTATGTATGTCAGTTTTATTGCCACACCCTACTCCCTCCAAAAACGGGAGTGATACATTTTTTTTGTTATCATAACAATATGAGTATTCAATGAAAGCTACTAAATATACCAATCCAAAAATATAAATATCATAACACTTTTATGTTACTATTTTGGCACAAATTCAAGATAAGCGTAACTTTGATAGCCAAATAAATAATTAATTTAATAATTATTAATATTAAATAATTAATATGTAATAATTATTCACTAAGACCATATTATTAAGTATTTACAATCTCTTACCACATAACTTATTTAGAGAATTCGTTCTTTAATAATACTAAAAAGGTGGAAATAAAACAAATTATTATAAAAAACAAAAAAACCCGACTGCTAAAAATATATACTAAGAAAAACAAGTACTAGCTATATTTTATTCAATTCTGTGAAGTAATCAAGAAAGCACCATAATATTTATATTGTTTAGTTATAGTATTTAATATATTAATAAAATAAATAAAATAGCCTTTATTCAACAATCTTACATAAAAATTACATTTGCTTTAAAACATGAAATATATTTAAATAAACATTACATATTATAAGCTGCTGCCAGTGGTGACAAACGAAGTTTTGGTAGATTTTTCTATAATTTTTGTCTGTCCCCGCCTGCAGCAGCAGTTAACAGTCGGGTTTATTTTTTTATAATATAAAGACGTATAGTTTAGGGGTTTATTTTTAGGAAGTAAACACTGCAACTATGGACCCGATTTTGAAAATTTTAACAGAAAGCTACTTTATTCCTGAGTGTCAACGCTACATTTTATCCCGAACAAATAAGAGTCCTGCGGGGTGGGCCACGGGACGAAGCCGCGGGCAAAAGCTAGTAAGTTATAAATATTACAATACAAAAAGGTTAAAAACATGAACAGTGAACAAAAGTGTTTCAAACAAAAGATAATCTCAAAAACAATCACTTAACCCTAGACGAATTAAAAGCCGTTTTTATTTTTCTCTTTTATGTGGAAAAAAAATCAAAAAATTCTACAAAGATATATTTTTCAATGTGACTGATCGACAATGTGACATTGATGTCACTGATTTGTGTCTATGAACCTGTCGTCTCTAGTCGCTACCGGCGGCGTCGCGGTGATGCGAGATCTGTACACTAGTGTAGTGGCGTAGGCGGCATTTCTCGGTTACCGCTACGTGATTACAATGCTACGGCGTAGCGAGTTACGGAGCTACGCTGCTACGCGGTATGTGCTACAAACTGTTTGTCATAAAATTAAGATGTCACAAACGATTACATCAATTATTGTGTTAGATCTTTATAGTTGCAGTACAATGTGGTTGAATAGCCTATTTCAATAGAATTTTCCAGTTATTTTTAAGTCCCATGTAAAAGGTGGCAAGCCAATCAAGTGAGTAATTCTAGATGGAAAAACAGAATAAAATTTTACCGACTTGGAAATAGAACGCAAGACCTCATGCTCAACAGTAGCATAATTATATCTTTGAAATAAATAAAATAAGATAAATTAATGCTTCTTAGAAATCTAAACCCACCAAAACTTTGTAACGTACCAGATTAAAAGTGACCAATTTAAACAAAACGTGATAGAAGCAGGTATTTTAACAGGATGCAGAGCAGGATGATGGTGTTTTTAAACCACGGATTCCTCTCATTCTAAACAATTTTTCGTTTAGTTTTAAACGAGCCCGGTTTTCAATGAGCCTATGTTACGCAATGAAAATTAATAAAGCTCAAGGCCAGCCACTGAAAGTTGCGGGTGTGGATCTATGTATTACTTCAGACTGTGATTCGCACGGTCGGCTTTATGTGACTCTGTCGCCTGTTAGCAATCCTAGAAGACTTTATGCTTTGCTTTTTTTTTCCCACTCTCCGAAAAGATCCCGATCACATTCCCAAAAAAAAGAAAGAAAGCGTGGCAGTCCCCGTCAAACCTGGCCTCACACGACAGAAGCGACGTGCAACGGAATGACGTAGAGCGAGGTGAAACTTGAAGCTAAAGACCGATCGCGACGGAAAGACTTCTGTGTACGCCCTCTGCCTCATGTAGAGGACATAAGTAGGACATTAAGTAAGACAATTACCCCTAAGAAGGTGAAGACGGTGTTTATAAACTAAAGTCCATGTGAACGAAGTCGCGGGCAACAGCTAGTCTTTGAAATATAAACTAATATTTAAAAAGCCACCGTTTATCTAATGAACATCATTTATCTGCCGTAGCCTTATTTTGTAACCTTTTTAGATTTATTTGTTTCATCACTAAGCCAATCCTGTGATAATCCTCCCTACTATTGAATTTTTTATCACATTTTTCCACGATATTTGCTGTCATATCCCGTATTTAAACAACAGTGCTGCATACGCCGATATTGTAACTGTTGTTTACTTTTAATCCACTACATACTGTAATAACCCGATATCCCACTGCAAAAATCTGTGACAAAACTTTTTTTTTTATGGATACTTGATCGTAGAAAAATTACTGTAGGGTTGTATTTTTTCCTATTTTTAACCGACTTCAAAAAAAGGAGGAGGTTCTCAATTCGGCTGTATTTTTTTTTTTTTTTATGTGTGTTACCTCAGAACTTGTTACTGGGTGAACCGATTTTGATGATTCTTTTTTTATTTGAAAGCTGGTGTTTGTCATGTGGTCCCATTTAATTTTCATCAAGATCTGATAAAGAACTTCGGAGATACACATCAGAACTCTTCAATAAATGACGGCAAATCACTCGGGATAGTTGCAATCGCATTTCTGTTTATTGTTTACACCATTTCATAAGATAACATCACACTAGTACGCCCTAAAGGGGTACGCAGGTGTAAACAGTTCACCTTGGTATACTCTTATTCCACCGGTTTTTGTTTGAGTTTCATGTTATTGGGTTAATCTATTCTGGCTTCACTTTGGGCATTATTGGTACCTAGCCTACTATATAACTGGTCCATTAAATACCACAACTAAAAAGTGAATAATAAAAAAAACTTTTTACAAAAAATACAACCGACTTCCAAATAAAAACACTACAAAGTGAAAAATAAATTCAATTTCGGAAGTCGGTGTCAAAAAACGAAGAAACGAAAACAAGAACACCGACTTCCGAAATTGAATTTATTTTTCACTTTGTAGTGTTTTTATTTGGAAGTCGGTTGTATTTTTTGTAAAAAGTTTTTTTTTCTATAACACTTTCTTTCAAATGATGTCGGATTGACAGAAAAACTTGTGTTAACGATAAGAAATACATTTTAAATTATTTAATTAAGGTAATTGCGGCTAGATATTTCCAGGCCAATCCTGCATAAATCTATTCCGATCGTAACATCAAGTATCATACATAAAAAAATAAGTTTAATCAAAAATAATAATACGCCCACATGCAGATTTTCGCAGCAATATCTTAGGCTATAACAGATCCGGGGCAGCCCTTAAGCGACTCCTGCCCAATCTTCCCTAAATTCCCAAGTCCAAACGCCTCCTACCGGGGCTATACGCGGAGGTCGTGCGATCTATGACCCTTTATACTGGTTTGGGCGTTCCCTGAGGCGGTGACCAGCCCGCCCAAAGAGTCATGGCCATCCGGCTGGTCTGGGGATACCGCACGGTCTCCGGTGAGATGTCGAGCCAACTCGCCGGATTGCCACCATGGGATCTGGAGGCCAAAGACCTCGCGCACATATGGGAGTGGCTCTAGGAGGTGAAACGCCGGGCCGAAACTGTTTCCGCGACAAATCGCGACTCGGCGGACAGAGCTCTAGCAGCATCTCATGGCTACCTGGAGAAAACGACTGTCGCTGGACACGCCACAATTGTGGCAATAAAGCCCCTCTTTTTGGAGTGGCTTGGTCCGCTAAGGTGTCCTCACCATCCACCTGACGCAGGTCTTCACCGGACACGGCTATTTCGGAAGGTTCCTGATCAGGATAAGAAGGGAGGAAACGCCCGGGCAAGTGTGCATTATCCGGAGGGCACGGTAGAGCATACGGTGGAAGTCTGCCCCGCTCGGGCGGAGTACTACTATGTACTCGTGGAGGCGATCGGTGGTGGCGACCTCTCGAATTCGGCATTGGTTCAGGCCATGGTACGGAGCGACAGGGCATGGGAAGCTGTTACCTCTTTCTGCGAAACATTAATGCTCACGAAGGAGGAAGCGGAACACGTGAGGGAGACGCAACGGAGACCCTCACGCGCCTAGCCACCGCAGGAGCTCTGGGCGTCGGGAGTCGCAAGCCGATTCACGGCCACCGTAGGTGCGGCCTTGCGGACAGCGAGTAATTGGTAGCTCGTCGTCCTATAAGGACCAGGCCCGAGTCAACGGCGCGTAGTGTTCCAGGCGCGCCTCAAGGAGATGTCAGCAAAAACTGACGGGGTCCGTTAAGGTCTTGAAAGAGAGTTACCGCGGCCCTGGCTAAAGCAACTGAAGGAAAACTGAAAACAGTAAAAGTCTGACACGCCCTCCCGCTTCAACCAGAGCAGTAGAAGTCATTGGACGAATGCCGACCGCAAAAAAAATATAACAGATATTTTCGTGAAATGTGTTCGATATGATATTTTAAATTGAAACAATATATATTCATAAATTGTTTATTGTTTCGTTTTTATAAAACTGTCAGTATTTGTGAGCCGGTGAAGTGTGGGGTTAAGTTCCTGTAAAATATTTGACAGTTTGATTTAAGTTATGTTATTTTTGGAAATAATACCATTTTCTGTTTGCTTTGATTAAAAACAAAGATTTGATTGTATTCACGTTTTATAGTCACGTCTATATTTTAGCACTATATTGGTTACACAAATATTTTTTGCATAAGTGGCAATGAAAGTTATAAAATTATTCAAATATTTGCATAACATTATTTTGCAATCATCATAGAACCAAAAAAAAGACCGAAGAATTTTCTATTGCGCAAAAAACTACTTGATCTATTTTAACAACGCAGGACAATCAAAACTTTTATTAAATACAATGCTAAAACATTCTCATAAAACTGTTCTTTTCCGTTCTGCTAGCAGAGAAAAACTAGAAAGAAAACAAAGACCTTTGAAACCAGCTCACACTGTTTTAGAAAAATAGCCGATAGAAAGCTCAAAATAAAAGCTTAAAAGATAAAAGTAAAAATTGTCGCGTAATTACGTTGCTGGATAAAATTTAGGGGTGCTGCACATGGGCGCGTTCCCTAAGGCAGCAACCAGCCCGCTGTTTGAACGCGTCCGAAAGGGTCATGGCTATCTTGATGGTCCGGGGATACCGCACGGTCACCGGTGAGGCGGCGACCCTCCTTGCTGGAGTGCCGCCATCGGATCTGGAGGCAAAAGTCCTCGCGCACATTTGGGAATGGCGCGAGGAGGCGAAACACCGGGGTTAAGCTCCGTTGCCACGACAAATCATGGCTCAGCGGACAGAGCTCCGGCAGGATCTCATGGCGACATGGAGAAAGCAACTGTCGCAACCCAGTGCTGGGTACGCCATAATTGCGGCGATAAGGCCCCTCTTTGAGGAGTGGCTTGAGGGGCGCCATGGCATCCTCACTGGACACGGCTGTTTCGGGAGGTTCCTGTTCAGGATAAGGCGGGAGGAAACGCCCGACGGTGACACCATTGTGTGGATCACCTGTAGGACACGGCGGAGCATACGGTGGAGGCCTGCCCCGCTTGGGCGGAGCACTGCCGTGTCCTCGTGGAGGTGATCAGCGGTGACGACCTCTCGCGTCCGGCCCTGGTTCAGGCCATGGTACAGAGCGAGAGGGCATGGGAAGCTGTCACCTCCTTCTGCAAAGCAGTAATGCTCGCGAAGGAGGAGACGGAACGCATGAGGGAGATGGAACGGAGACTCCCTCGCACCCTAGCCACCGCAGGAGACGCCCTGTGCGTCGGGAGTCGCAAGCCGATTCACGGCCACCATAGGCGCGTGCTTGCGGACGACGAGTAATGGATAGCTCGCCGTTCGATAAGGACCAAGCCCGAGTGCGCCTCAAAGAGATGTCAGCAAAAACTGTCGGGTTCCGCTAGGGCCGATGCCTGTCTGGGTCGCGGATAAATTTGAACGAGAGTTACCTCGTTTCTTTCTTTCCAAGTCATTGGATGATATCCCACAAAAAAAAGGGTGTATTGCACATGACTTACGAAACTAAACTCTTTGTTCAGCATTGTTTGAAAGTGTCAGTTTATTTGATATTGACTTCGTAGTTTTAAAGATAAGTTATTGATCAATTCCTGGTTTTTATTAAAATGGTTGAAATCATTTCCCAATTTAATAATTTTGTAATATTTATTGTTATTTAGCTTGTTATTTAATATTTTGTGTAAAATTTTGCATTTTTTTTGACGGCAGAGCATGGAGATCATTTACAAAACATGTATAACATATATTAATACCCCTACCCGGCAAATAAATAAATTTTGAATTTCTAATGCCAATAGTTGTTTAAAATGTTTAAAACAGGCAGTTTTACTTTACTTTGATTTCTGAATTAAGAATTTGAAGTAGTAAGCGCAAGTCCGATCCTGCATGGAGTATTGCAGCCACCTTTGGTATGGCTCAGCAAAGTATCAGCTTGCCGCGCTTGACTCGGTGGAACGCAGAGCTAAGAGGCTCATCGGCGACATTGAACTGGTGGATACCAAGCTTCACAGCTTGGCTCATCGCCGCAAGGTTGCCTGCTTGTCGGTCTTCTACAGACTGTATTTCGGTGAGTGTGCTCAAGAACTCCACGACCTCATCCCACCAGCCCGCTTCTACCATCGGACATCTAGACGCACTGCAAGTTACCATCCTTACCTTGTTGCCATTCCACCAATTCGCACCAAGCGCTTCCAAACATCCTTCATAATGCGCACAGCGAATGAATAGAACTCAATACCTGCGTCTGTGTTTCCGAACGCATTCAACCCGAATCTCTTCAAAGTTAGAGTAAACAGGCTCCTTCTGGGTAAGCTCACTCCATCGTCGACTCTGTCTCTGTCACCTATGACTTAGACTAGAGTCAAGAGCAAACCCATCTCAAACAAAAAAAAAAAGTTGTTAAATTCTACTTCATCTTAAGAACCTGTTAAACTTTGGCATTATAGTAGGTTTCACATGTTCAAGGCTACAAATGCTCAATTCATAAACAGCTTTTTCAAACTTGTGTTAAATAATCAAAAATTGAGCTCATTTTCCCTCGAGCTTCATATCTACATTAAACTCGGCAATCGATGTCGTATAACGACCCCTACAGCTAATTTTAAAGACATATTTAACTACATGTTATCGGTCGCCTATATTTCAAGCAAGTGTCACGTTTAATATATCTCTGAAGGGAAATTTATGCAGAATCTGGTTCGAACATGTTGGATTTTACGGGGTTATCTGGAATTAAATGGAAAAATGAGAGTATATAGATAAATTGCTTTTTGAACCACGCATAAATACTTAGAAGAGCAACATGTGATCCTGCAAGTCGCGGCGCATAAAAACTTAGAGGGCGTCTGCCGCTTTTTCTTCAGTTACTGACTTTTTTTTACTTGTACATCCACCGCCCATGACAGTGATCAAGCATTTTATATTCACAACTTTGCTTTTTAACAAGTATATACGTATCACAATTTTTTGGGTTTTACTTACATAGAATAGGACTCACAAATGTGTCACAAGCAGACATAAATACACATAATATAACTGTATTTTTCGAAGGACTAAGAAAAGGTTTAGTTATCTTCAGTACAACCACATTAATCACAGATTTGTTTGAGTCCCATATTATTGGGGGTGAGTCTATTGCCATAAACCTAGTACAAATACCCTGGGCTGCTTCTGAGATGATCCAGAAGGAAAAACCCAATAACAATTTGCCGAACCAGGATCTTATACTCAGCAATAGCCCTTATGATCATTATAAGTATCTAAACCAGAGAGCAACCAAAGAGGAATTTCAATTTAATTATCGAATTAATTACACTTATATCTACCTAATTGGATTGTGATCGATTTCTCGTGAAAATAACAGTCATGTTGGCAATATTTATAACAAGATTATACAGGAATATCACTGATTAGAGAGTAGACCAAGTTTACAGAAGTTCCTTAAATAATTTGCTGCAAATTCCTATAGTATCCACTGTGAGCATTTCCTTACCTAGCCTGTTGACCTCAGCCGAGGACAAAGTAAATAAGTGCAGCGTGAATATTTCAGCTCAGAGCTCGAGCAGCGATGTCTCTTAACTAACTTATGATAGAATTTTATCTTTGATGCAATCTGGTTTCTGATGTTGTTAGCAGAATTCTTCATTCAAAAGTGCCATTTGATTGCCTAATTGGAATAAAAGATTTGCGTTGACTTTGTCTTTTCTTTAAAAGTATTACCGGAATAAAAAAGCGAACTAAAAGACGATTACGTCTTGCGTGGACGTCGTTCGGCTGAAATTAATCATGTGGGATAACTCGACCGATACCGACAGAGTTTTCAAGCTACAGAAACGTTGCGTCCGGGTCATAAACTGAGAATTGTTTTAAGATAGTTGCAAACCGTTCTTTAAAAAAATAAAATTCTTCCACTGCCCTGTATGTACATAAGAGATAGTTGTATTTCTACAACGAATCACTTGCAACTTCTTTATACAACATAGCGAAGTTGTTGAAGGCAAAAAAGGGGTTAATCAATCATCCATCTGGTCATAAAGATATTACCATCAGGTGAGATACTGGTCAAGCGCGAGCCTATCAAAAATAAAAAGTCTGTACTATGATTTATAATAACTTAATAACATACCAAATGAATTTTTTTTTTTTTTTTTTTTACTTGCAATCTGTTTCGCTTTTTGCGAACATTCAGCACAAGGTTAGGAATATAAATTTTTTCTTGGAGGGCAGTCAGTCCAGTGGCTTGTGCCCTTTATTTATAATTTATTCCCTACAAATCTCTAGGGGACTTTCTTTTTAGTCTTCTGAATGTTGCATCATTATTCATTAAATGCGTAGCTAGTGCGTTTGGATGATTATCCAGTCTGTTCCTGTATGATTTCATTGAGTGTTTCATTTCTTCCTGAATTGTCCTGATTTCAAAGTCGTGGTGTAATTGTTGGTTAGTTATGAACCAAGGAGCATTAGAAATTATCCTCAGCATTTTAGACTGGAATCTCTGGAGTATTTCTAGATTTGAGTTGGAGGCCGTGCCCCAGAGTTGAACTCCGTAAGTCCAGATTGGCTTCAGAATGCTTTTGTATAAAAGCAGTTTGTTTCCCATCGACAGCTGAGCTTTTTTGCCAAGCATCCAGTACATTTTCCTTAGTTGGAGCCCCAGTGCTTTTCGTTTTGTGAATATGTGCTTTTTCCAGGTAAGACGACGGTCCAAATAAAGTCCAAGGTATCTGGCCTCATTTGCTTGGGGTATCCACACTCTGTTGAGCGACACGGGGGGACATGTTTCACGTCGCATCGTAAAGGTTACCTGTACCGACTTAGCTTCGTTTGCCTTTATCCGCCAGGTCGTTAGCCATTCCGTGATGTTGTCTAGGGAGCGTTGGAGTATGTTACTTGCTTGTGCCGGTTCGTCATGGGTAGTTAAGGCTGCTGTGTCATCAGCAAAAGTGCCTATCACAACGCCATCTGTCATGGGCAGGTCTGAGGTGAAAATCAGGTAGAGGATCGGGCCTAGGACGCTTCCTTGTGGTACTCCAGCGTGAGCTCTGTGCAGTTTGGTTATATCTTCGCCATGCTTAACATAGAAAAACCTGTCGGCAAGATATGATTTTAAGAAAATGTAATAATTTGTCGGCAGAAGGTTTTTTATTTTGTATAATAGGCCCACGTGCCAAACTCTGTCAAACGCCTGGGAAATATCCAGAAAAGCCGCGCAACAATATTTCTTGTTTTCGAAAGCTTTGTGGATTTCTTCTACCAGTCTGTGCACCTGCTCTATCGTGCTTTGTTTTTTTCTAAAGCCAAATTGGTGGTCAGGTATGATTTTATTTTCTGCTATTACTGTATTTAATCGGTTCAAAAAGAGTATTTCCATAACCTTAGACAGTATGGGTAGTAAGCTTATTGGTCTGTAGGAAGACACGTCTTCAGGAGCCTTACCAGGTTTTAGGATCATTTTAATTTGGGCTACCTTCCATTGTGGTGGGAAAATGCCTCTAATCAGTATGCAGTTGAACAGGTGTATCAAAAAATGAATTGCTATTTCAGGTATTTCTCTGAGTATTTTTACAGTAATTAAGTCATATCCTGGGGCTTTATTTTCATTTAAAGTTCTTATTATTTCTATGACCTCATGTTTCGTGATTCTTTCAAGTGGTAGGTCGAGTTGGTAAGGTTCATTGAGGGAGTTAATAAGTTCTTCGCTGTTGGTTTTCGATGCATTCTGGGCAGGGTTTGGCACGAAGACTTCAGCTAGATGAGAAGCAAAGGCTTCACCTTTCTCTGCGTCACTTTTTGCCCACGCACCATCCCTCCTGCGTATCGGCGGGTTAGAGGCAATGGGACTTTTAAGTTTTTTGGTTGCTTTCCAAAGGGAATAGTCACTAGCAGCCTTAGCATCTAAATTACGCAGGTGGTCCTGTACATTTTCATTTCTTTCAGTGTGCAGGAGTTTTTTAAGTTTAGAAGTTAGGTAGTTCAGCCGTGCTTTATCCCTGGGAAATCTAGTGGTTTGCCACAATTTACGAGCCAGTCTTTTTTCGGCTACTAGTTCACGAATGGGCTTCGAGCAATCTGGTTCCGTGAATTTCTTGGCAGGAGGTGTGCTATCCCAAGCAGCATTTTGGATGCACTCGTTAAAATGTTCAACCGCTACCACAATGTCCTCTTCGGTTTTAAGGGGCAGGTTTGTGTTAATAGTAGACTCTACTATGGAACGGAATAAGTCCCAGTTGGTCCTACGTCCATGTAACCTTGCTGTAGGTTTAACATGTACGAATTCTCGAGAGACCTCTAGTAGAACGACACTATGGTCCGATGAGAGGTCTTGGAGGGAAGTGCATTTGAAATAATTGATTGGAATCCCCTTAATGACACTGAAGTCAACCAAATCTGGGATTTTTTTTGGGTCAGTCGGCCAGTAAGTTGGTTCCCCGCTGGATATTGTATCTAGATGTAGATAATTTATAGCTGCTTGTAATTGGCGTCCTTTGGGGGTGGTTAAGCGTGAGCCCCATTGAGTATTTTTTGAATTATAATCTCCCCCCGCTATAAACCTGATACCAAGCGTTTTAAAGAAATTTACGTAGTCTTCTTTTTTGATTGCATGTTTTGGAGGGGAATACAGTGCAGTGACAGTCAAGTGTCCCCGCCAATCCTCAACAACAACACTTGTGGCTTGTATCTCATATAACTGTTCTTCTATGATTCATACGGTGAACACACGTAGTTATTTGCTCTGTGTTTGGGTGTCTTAGTTCTACTCAATTCAAATAAATTTCAAAATAAACAACATCTCTGAGACGATATAACACCAGTGAAGTGAATTTCTTAAGGAAATAAACGTAATAAAGTGCATAAGCTTAATTTACAAAGTGTTAACGGCCAAAATTTTTAAATGAAAACTGGTCAGCTGGTGAGTGAATGACAAGACACTTAACGCGCAGTGCATAGAATTCTCACGGTTAAGTAGCGCGCAGAAATCACATTATCGCTTGCACTGACGCGCGGTGACGCATGTGACGGTCCGCACCAAAGAGTAAGCGATACTGATCGCGTTACATTCTTTGCCTACATTGAATTGCCTCTGGGAGGACGACTGCATAAGAATATATTATAACTTTATTTGGTTATAATGGCTGGTGAAGCTATACAATGGGGTTGCTGCGCTAATAATAAAAATGAAACAGACTTAGAGGAAAAATATTTAAAGTGTTCAACCTGTGGAAAGTCTTACCACTACGCCTGTGTTTCCATTAAAGAACCTACGAATGACATGAGTACGTGGAAATGTCCGACATGTATGATTAGTACCCCGAAAGTAGGCAGAAACGACCCAACTCCAATTCGAAACGTCTCCATGAGCAGGGGCTCCAAAAGACAAGCCATTGGCTCCCCCTCACCTCCCTCGTCTTGTAGTGATAAAGAAGACCTTCGCTCTGTTATTAAAGGAATAATAAAAGAAGAATTTAGCGAGATGTTAGTAAAGATCAACGCAACTATTGTTAGCACGATCAACCAAGAGCTAGAACCATTAAAGAAGGAAATGCAAGGAATTCGAGATTCAATGTCCTTTATGAATATAAAATTTGAAGACATAAAGAAAGCACAAGAGTCTTCAAATGAGAGTGTAAAAAAATTGGAATTAGAAAATATAGAACTCAAGACCACAATTGAAGATATAAACGAGAGACTTGTCAACTTGGAGCAGCAGTCCCGATCTAATAATTTAGAAGTGCAATGTGTACCCGAAAATAAAAATGAAAACGTACATAATATAATAACACAACTCGCGCGTGTGGTAAAGTGCGAGATAAATGATAAAGACATCTCACACTGCACACGAATCGCTAAGTCCAATACATCCAGCGCTCGTCCTCGCTCAATAATAGTTCAGTTGGCATCACCAAGACTACGAGATCAACTACTGGCTGCAACTATCAAGTATAATCAATCAAACCCACAAGAAAAGCTAAATTGTACTCATCTTGGATACGCAGGACCAAAATCTCCTGTGTACGTTACGGAACATCTATCGCCAACCAATAGAGCTCTTCACGCAGCCACTAGGATCAAAGCCAAGGAGATGAGCTACAAGTACGTGTGGGTCAGAAACGGCCGAATATTTGTGAGAAAAAACGATGGCGCTGCATACATTCTAATCAAGAGCAAAAGTAGCCTGAGTAAAATAGTATAGTATAAAATTATATACTTTTTTTTCTTTCTAAAATTGAATGCATGTACTAGGTCTAACTTTTATAAAATTCAAAAATATTTCAATTTATTACCAAAACTGTAGAGGATTGCGAACGAAAACTAAACATTTCTACTGTAATCTGTGTTGTCTGAATTATGATATAATAATTTTAGCGGAAACCTGGTTAAATAGTAGCGTACTGAGCAGTGAATTATTTGATGATCGTTATGAAGTGTACAGGAGAGATAGGGAAACAACTGGATTTCAGAGTGGTAAGGACGGTGGTGGAGTGTTAATTGCAGTTAATAAACAAATTAACTCATCACGCATTGAACACTGGCAAAGTAAATGTGAGGATCTCTGGGTAACCATTGATATATCACCGTCTCAAAAATCTCATAAAATAGCTATATGTGCGATTTACCTTCCTCCACCTGTGAGTCCAGCAACTCTTGAACATTTTGTCGAGCACTGCAATAGAGTTGTTGACTCGACAAATATTCCTACTTGTATTGTAGGAGACTTTAACCTAGCTAAAATCAATTGGGATCTAAAATCAATAAATGATTCTTTGCCTAAAGCTAGCCAAATTCTAGTGGATTTCGTAAATGTAAGTCAGCTAGTACAGTGTAATTACGTAAAAAACTACTCTGGGCGTATACTGGACCTGGTACTGTCTTCAGTGCCCTCATGTTCAGTAAACGAATCTAACTCTTCTCTAACGGTTGTCGATAAACTCCACCCTCCCCTAGACATAACTCTGTCATTAGTAAATAATCATAATCTGCCATATAACAACTCAAATTGTAGACCTAACTTTTATAAAGCAAACTATAAAGAAATTAATAATTATCTTAATGAGCAAGACTGGAATGGACTTTTTAAAAATAGCGATAACGTGAATAGCATGCTATCAATACTGTACAAACATTTATATTCAGCAATTAAAAAATTTGTGCCAGAAAGAAAACAAAAGAACTCTCGTTTTCCACCATGGTTTAACAAAACAATAATTAAATCGTTAAAAGAAAAAAATAAGTTGAGGATACGCTATAAAAAATATAATAATCCCATGGATAAAATTGAATTGAATTTAATTTCCAAGCGATGTGAAAAATTAGCCATGAATTTATATAATGATTATCTTAAGAATTTAGAACAAGGAATTAAAGAGAATCCTAAGCTATTTTGGAGTTATATAAAAGCTAAACGAGGCGGATCTAGTGCTTACCCACAGACTATGACTGACGGACAGACTGTAACATCTAATGGTGCTGAAATCTGCAATCTTTTCGCCAATTACTTCTCGTCCGTATACACATCTGACAGCAATAAAGAAATGAATTGCAAGACAAAGTTTCTAGAATCTCTACTTAATAATAGTCAGTGTTTGAATGCCCCGGTAATCGATCGCGAATGTTTGCTTAAGAAACTTAAAACAATTAATGTTACCAAGGGGCCAGGACCTGATGGCATCCCTCCTATATTCATTTCTTCCTGCGCAACAGCCCTGGTTTCTCCTTTACTGATTATCATTAATACGTCGCTAGCCACAGGGACTTTTCCGCTAGAATGGAAAAAAGCGAAAGTAGTTCCAGTGTACAAGTCAGATAGCAAAGACGCTATTTCCAACTACAGGCCTATTTCAATACTATCCGCTTTCGCAAAGATTTTTGAATCTATTGTTTGTCCATACATCCAGCATCATTTTAAGATCTACCTAAGTGACCACCAACATGGTTTTGTAACTGCGAGATCTACAACTACGAACTTAGCAACATTCACGGAGTCACTAATTCAGGCAGTAGATAAAAATAAACAATTTGATGTAATATATACGGACTTCAGTAAGGCATTTGACAAAATGTCACATGCCATACTAATCTACAAACTTGCAGCTTACGGTGTATCAGGGTCTTTGTTGGAATGGTTCAAATCATATCTAATCGAACGCGAATTCTACGTCGTTGTGAACGGATTTAAATCTTCAGAACATATAATTACCTCTGGCGCTCCTCAAGGATCGCACTTGGCTCCGATATTGTTTAATATATTTATTAATGACCTTCCCCAATGCTTCCGTTATTCAGAACCTTTTTTATATGCCGATGATTTGAAGTTTGCACGCATGATGGAATCCCCAAAAGATAACGAGCTTCTACAGAACGACCTTAACAGAGTAATTGAATGGTGTAAAAATAATAGAATGCAACTGAACTCTGACAAATGTTATCACGTTAAATTTACGAGAAAAAATAACAATATAAGTACGGAATACTTCATAAACCAAATTAAAGTAAAGGAACTCGAAATAATCAAGGACCTAGGAGTACTTTTCGACAGGAAAGTAAGTTTTATACCTCACATTGAGCACATTAATAATAAATCATCTAAAATGTTAGGCTTCTTGCTTCGTAATACTAGGGGTTTTCGTAAAAGCAACACCAAAATAATGTTGTACAACAGTCTCGTGCGAAGCATCTTGGAGTATTGCAGCGTTGTATGGAGACCTCACTACGCCACTCATATGCTGCGGTTAGAACGTGTGCAGAAACGTTTTGTGTGGCACCTAGGTTTTTGTGAGATGAAATCTAAGCAGCTACCCTCCTACAAAGCCCGCCTGCGTCATTTCAGAATGCATACTTTATCCACACGTAGACATGTCACCGACGCCATATTTTTATACAAAATAATAAGAAATCGAATTGATTGCCCTAAACTATTAAGTCTTATTAGATTCCACGCTCCATCAAGATATCCGAGAAATATAATCACACCACTATGCCTACCACTACGAAGAACTGTACTTGGCTCAAACTCACCTATACCAAGAATAAGTAAAATGTTCAATAGCTGCAGTGATTTAGTGGATATAAACCAGGATAGTATTAATAAAATTATTAAAGTAATTGTACATTATTCACTCACAAAAACTTGATTCTTCCAACACAGCATTAAATTCAAGTTTCATTTAATTTAATTTAATTTATTATACCAAACATAGTAATTAATTTACCATTATGTACCTACAATAATTAATTAATTATACACTTTTTTTTAATTCGAATATGACAATTTTAATAAATGTTTATTCTTTTTTTTTATAATTTAATTTATCGGCACTTATTGTTCGGGAATTGAATTTATAGTTGCATTTTTCATGTAGATATGTTTTAGAGATTTTGAATGTTATTGTAAAACTAACCTAATCTTAAGAACAAAACTAACCTAAATGTTGAAAAATAATTTATGTTGTATATTTAACCCGTTTACTGTGCATGCGGTGTTAGCCTTTAAGTGATTGTTACACTTGCCAATGTATGTCTGTCAATCGCAATGTATTTTTTTATGTGTAAACAATTGTTGGGTAACCTAATAAATAAATAAATAAATCTCAGGAGTCTTAAATGCCTCCACCTCGTGATGTTTAATATTATTCTTAATAAGAATTGCGGATCCTCCGTGGGCCGTACCATCCGGATGCATCGTTTGGTAGAATTTGTAGTTCCGGATATCGAGGTGATTTTTTTTCGTAAAATGTGTTTCTGATACCAGTAGGATATCAATTTTGTTGGTTCTTAAAAATGTCTCTACCTCTAGGACATGGTGTGAGAGCCCATTGGCGTTCCATATGGCTATTTTTAATGAATAGAATTTGTCAGTTTTGACATGATTTCCATTAGGAGATTTGTTATTGAGGTTAATTGTTGCATCAGCAGTGTCATAGTGTTCAGGATATCTTTCATATCATTGTTGTTTGGTTGGAGATTTGGTAATACGTTTGGGCTTTCCTTGCTTGCAGGTGCGTGTGAAGGTTTATTGGACATTAAGGCTTGCTTATAAGAGGGGTAGTCTTGTCGCGTAGTAGTGTCCACCTTGATTAGTTGATGTTTGATGTTCGTTATCTGTTGGTGTTTTGGTGGTTGAGTAGGATATTTGATTTTCTGGAGCTCCTTATATATTGAGCAACCTTTATAGTTTGCAGGATGGTTGCCATCGCAAAGAACACATTTAACTGTATCCGATCTTTCTTTACGTTCGCAATTTATCGATGCATGGTCACCAGCGCATTTTATACATTTGGGCTTCCTAAAGCAGTATTTTCTTGTGTGCCCATATTGCTGGCAATTGCCACATTGTGGAATCTCTCGTTTAGGTCTTGGAGGTTCGAAGATGACTCTACAGTGCAAGAGACTTTTGATGTCATAGATACGTTTATTGTTGTTGTTGGATTCTATATCTATAAAGTATATTGGTAACGGTTTCTTAGTACTTCTTTGCTTGACGTTCCAGATATTAGTGACTTTATGTCCAAGGTTTTCTAGTTCAGCTTTTATATCTTCTATATCAGTGGAAGGGTGTAGATTTTTGAGAACCACCTTGAAACAGCGATCGTGTTTAGGCTTGTAGGTATAAAATTCAGTATTTTTTTCTTGCAGGCTTTTAACTATTTTAGTATATAGTTCTGAGGACTTGGGTTGTATTCTCACTTGATCATTAGGGAGAACTTTCACTTCATAGTTATCTGCGGCTACCTCGTCCAGCATTTTCAGTAATGGCTGGATATTACTGACCCGGTCTATGTATAAGGGTGGAGCCCTGGCAGGTTTTTCAGCAATTTCAGCGATTCGTGTGTCTTGCATATCATTATCCAGCTCGGAAAAACTATTTGAGGTTGGTGTAGGTTGGCTCAGCCAGTAGGTATCGAGTTTCTTTAATTTTTGTGTTTTGTTTGTTTCAGGACTTTCACGTTGCCTTTTTCTTTCAGCTACTTTTGTCCATTTGGAACTATCGGCTGAAGGGTTGCTTTTATCTGAATCTCCATCATCGAGGTTGTTCAGAGACTGCGTTTTAGTTGCATTAAAAAATGATTTATGAAAAATTTGTTGAGTTAATATTTTATTTTGGGGTTTTTCATGTTGAGATTGATCCATTATATGGCTGTTTTTTGCGCGAGGCGTAACAACACTAGCCTATGACAGGCATGACACTGGCAGCAAGTGTCATTTGGTTATGACAGGAACGGAAATTTTTGAGCGGACTTTATTATTTAAATTGCGGGTAGAAGGTTTTCACTGTGTTAAGTTGAAAGTTTATATTGTTATTTTTGTGATTTTTTGTTAAATTTAACGCTAAATAACAATATCACACTAGCATAAACACTTTATCTACACTTTGAACGTATTTTAAGCACAAAACTCGCGGTTTTTATTATTATTTTCGTAAAAACTTTGAGAGCACTATGTACTTCTGACAACAGTTTGACAGCCAGGTGAACAAATTTGAATTTGAAATAGCGTTAGGGAATTGATTGAACACAGAAATAATATGAGTAAAGGAATGTGTGATAATTAATTGTACATAGTTAATAATAATGCTTTTTTTTTTTGAATTGTAATTGTGACATAAATATACATTAATTGTAAAATCAGTATTATATGTATATCAGTATTTTAATTTTGGATGTTGTATTTTTTTTTTATTCACTTTATGAACATACTCTGTACAATTTTAAATATCAGCTTATAAAAAAGAAAATATAAAAATCATATAAAAATATAAAATAAAATGTAGTAGCCCGCCGGTATCGTGACAGGGTCCAAGCTACCGGTGGTCAGGGCTCCTGAGAGAGGAACCTCCTAACGATACGTGCTGTATCCAGGAGTACCGCTTTCTGGATCAAGTCCTTGATCCAACTGCCCAATGAAATTCTCCTCAGGTGTTTGTCGAGGCTCGTGGCTATTATGTCATTGGCCGTCATGACTATCGGCACAATGACTGCTGTATTCACATTGTAAATGTCAACAACCTCGCGCGCCAGATCAAGATACTTAGTTTTCTTATCTCTCTCAGCATTCACGAGGTTCTCTTTATGTGGGACCGCTATATCAACAATCATTGCACGACGCTCTATTCGGTCTATCACCACTATGTCAGACTTATTGGTCACAATAGTCCTGTCACTGATGACAGGATTTTGTTATTTTTGTAAATTTTTATAATCTAACAATTGGAAGTATTGGAATGCATCAATGTTATTTTGGTATTGTACGCTTTTTAATTAAATGCATGAAAAGCGCTTTGAAACTAAATAACTTATTTTCTGCCCTTAATTATCATGTATTATCCTCTTTCGTTTTGATGCAAAAATTATAAATATTTTACCAACCATGATCTTTTTGTATCAAATTCGTCATAAATTAATAAAGTAAAATTGAGTTTTTCATTGGTTAGTATTAATATTTGATCTTCTTAAGTTCAGTCCGAAATAAACTAATTATGAATTTCTAACGTATACCAGGCTTCTCTTGACCTTTTCCCCTATTATTTACTTCCCATAAAGCTTTAGTTTAGGAGACGCTTTAACCTATACCTAACCCTGTGCCATCAAAGCAATAAATCGCAAACAGGCTCTAGATATCACACATTCACGGTCTATCTACAAGATAATTAACTGCTGGATTAATTACTGTTTTACTGTCTAGACCCAGTTTGTAAGAACACGAGCAAATTGACCCAAATCTAACAATACATTATTAAATACTTGGCTCTTCTAACTGTTGAAATAGTTACGCATAACTATGTAATAAATTGAGAAACAAAAATAATTGTATTACACAAAGTAATGGTGTAGTTTCACATGTTTTTTTAATGTTAGTAAGTTTCCTTATAAATACGAGTCCCAAGTGCCTGCGCATGATGTCGTAGCTTCATTTCCCAGGTCGGGAAACGTATCTGTGTCCAATGGCAGTTCCTTTGTAGTACCCTGGAGTTTGGATTTGTGCTCGATTGATGGCAATACTAGGGGTACCGAAATAGGGCGAAGAATTGCCAAACTTAAGTGGCAGTGGGCAGGGCACATTATTCGTAGAACAGATGGCCGATTTGGCAGAATAGTTCTTGAGTGGCGACCTCGAACCGGAGCACTTTGCGTTGGAAAGCCTCCCACCAGGTGGGCCGATGACCTGGTGAAGGTTGCGGGGATCTGCACGGGTCCAGTCAATATGGTGACGCTTGGGGGAGGCCTCTGTCCAATAGTGGACGTCTTTCGGTTGATATGATGATGATGGCAATAGGATCTTCTCCTGTTACACGTGATATCACTGTCACAATGTACCTATAATAGGTCTCTACACTTCTGCCTTGATATTTGGGGAATACAGGCGTAATGGTATTTTATCTCACCTTCTATGTAATGATAAGCGATAATCACTGCATAATTATCAGCAATCATCCTCATCATCATTTCACTCAAAAGACGACCAATGCTGAACACTGGCCTCCCTCAAGTGTCACCACATCGATCATGTACGTCTCGCATCCAATGGATTCCCGTAGTCTTAACTAGGTCATCGGTCCACCTAGAGGAAGACCTTCCAACACAATATCATTTATCTGCAATACCATAGGCAAAATTAACGTTATATTTTACACAATACGGTACTCTAACTACCAAATATATTTTTTCAGTTGACTTTATCTGTACGGCAAACGTCCTAATTGCAGTGACGCAATTGACTCGTAGCACGATAAACTGGCTAGATCAAACCCATCGGGACTAAATATCGACATTGGCAAACTGTCAACTAGGCCTTTGCAAAGATTCACTCGATCGTGAACTTTACTTTTGAAGAAAACGACTTGGGGTGTAGATCTGTAGTGATTATTTATTTATTCAGTCTCATCATTTTGTGAGGTATTTTATTGTGTTAGAGGTGACCTATTAATGCAACCTTCGGGAATGCCCCGATTAAGATTTACGTCACTCTGGGTTCTTTTTATAAAAACTGACAGGCGGCAGATGATAGGAAACAAATATCACATTTGTAAATCCCAAATTTCCTACAGTCTATATTTTGTCAATTGGAAATATACTATTAAGTTAATAATGATTTGTATAGAAGTTTAGACAGGATTTTGGTAGTATTGGTATTTACATAAAAAGAAAATTCTACTTTAAATTGTTCGCCCCTTCAAAGACAGCATGCATTTATTTGCTCTCAAGAAAAAAGTAATTACAAAGAAATCCAGATTTAATGTACAAAGTATGTATATAAGACTTCAAATATTTCAGTATCAGAAGTCCGCTCGATGCTAACTAAGTTAGTGACGACCGAATGATTTTAACTGAATGCTTCTGGATGAGAAAACTTTCGTTCATTATTTCTTCAGTTTCAGTAGTTCGTTTTTTAATGTGCCATTTTTAAAGCTAGTTTACTAAAGTTGTGGTTTATGAGTTTAATAGACTTTCTGAACTTAAGGTTTGGGTTCATGTGACAATGTGACTTTTCGTTCGACTATGTTAAGCTAAGTATGCTGGTTGCGAGAGTGCTGCACCGGTCGATATAGCAGCAGTAGAAGTCTTTTGGATGAAATGACTATGACGATTTAGGTTAATGTTAAAAGTAGATTATGCACTAAGGGGATAAAGCAGTATCTTACGTCACGGGCAAAATCAAAATCAATCAAAATTTCTTTATTCAATTAGGCCATTGAGCGGCACTTTCGAACGTCAAAAAAAAATTTAATAATAATTGATTCTACCGTCCATTCGGAAATGTAGCTTGTTATGGAGAAGAACGGACTAGAAACTCCGCACTTACTCTTTTAAAAAAAAATGTGTTTTACAAGTATTTGGTTACAATAATCTTGTTGGAAAAATACATACATATATGTGAGAAAGATGTAAAAAAACCGCACTTAAAAGCGTCTAGAGTAAAACAAACAATTAAAAATACAATAAATAGGTAATCAAAAACAGGCGGAGGCAGCTAAGATATGACCAATCCCAACTGATGGCGCCCGTTCACGAACATGACACTTGGATCGGCACCACTCAGCTCAACCATCATAAAGGGAACCGAATGATCCAACACATGTGCCACCATCAGAGAGACATTAGAGAGAGCATGACACACTCAACTGCCAGGGCACACTGAAGTCAACGAACGACACATAGGTACAGTAAATGGTAGATTTACAGTTGGTTCATAGTACTCACATATGTGCTGTGCAGTTATATAATACAAAAATAAATTGAGTTTACACAAATATATTCATACAGTCTTCAGCAGGTCCAACAATACTTCATAACTGTACGGCGAACCGCACATCATAACTATAAATTTATAGCCAAATCAGCATTATACGCGTTTACGTCAAGCGACCCAAATAACAATTAACTTCAGTACGTGATCGGTTAGCATTAAGTGCCGTCGCGCGTGCTCCCTCGCTCTATTAAACATTTGTAACATTTTTCTTAACAATATACAGTTTTAAGTGAACATTTCTATCTCTCATTTAACATCCCAACAGACAACCTTTACATGGTCCTTCGAGCCATCGGGCGGGACCTCGCGAGTTTTTGATAGTCCTCCGTCCGGAAGGAGTTGACTAGTGTTAAAGCAGACCAAACATTTGTGAGGACCCTCGTTCGTTGAACTATCATCATTGTGGCAGCAGTCCGCATAACAACAAACAAACATTAGCAAGACGTCAGCAGCAGGGCGTCGCCAGCAGCAAGGGAACAGGATCAACAGCAGATCTGTTTCCGCCAACATCAACATCAAACTAATATCCGTAAGAGACGGAGAACACAAGTAAGATCTTTCCTTTTTAATTAACAACATAAGCAATATATATCCACCAATAACATGGAACGACTTTACGAATCGCAACAGGAGATTAGTGAAGCGCTCAATAAATTGAAAATAAAAATAAAAAAGGACGGAGCCGAAAGGAAGACGGATGACTATTTCAGACGTATAGGGTTATTTGACAAAAAAAAGCGGACAATATTATTTTATGCTCTTATCCTGTTTATTGATCAAAAATCACTATGTAGAATGTATTATTACTTATTTTATGATATTATTTTAGATAAAAAAAAGTCGTGAAAAAAAAAAACGATAGAAAAAATAAATAAATAAATAATAATAATAAATAAATAAATAATAATAAATAAATAAATATAATAATAAAATAATAATAATAATATATATAATAATAATATAATAATAAATCGATCGTGTAGATCCTCGGGTTGGACTTTTACTGATATCTTTGACCACTTTTGCAGCCTGTGGATAACCACATTCTCGAAGCTTCATTTGACTCGCATATAAGAGTTGTTGAGAGTCACCCTCATCTTTAAGGCTCTCAACTCTTCGCCTTTTACTGCGATCACATAAATCACTAAATGTTTTCGATGGACGACCCGAATTTCTACTTGATCCCGTAGGTATTTCTACGGTACCTTGAAGCCAACGGTGATTTTTTTTCAAGAAAACCTTTTCTGTCCTACTCGCAGCAACCCATCTGGTCTTCATTTCTGACTTAATGGCAGAAAATTTGTGCAGAAACTGTTGTTTTTGTTCCTCGGGGAAAGTCGGCTTACTTACAATATCTTTCTCCACAGAGTCCAATTTCTTTCCAAATTCTACTTCTGTACTTTTTTTCATCAATTTAAATAAGTATTCCCGCGTAATAACATTATTTCCAGAACTACCTGCTAAAGAAAAACTCGTGTATTGTCAAGTTTTCAATATCAAGTGAATAATATAACTTTGTTTTGTAAAAATAGTATTAACAAAATAATACGAAAAAAAATATGATAGGCAGATTTAGGCACCTAAATTTCTATGTTTTCAATAGTAGAATAGTTAATCTTGTTATAAAAAAACAAGAAATGCCGTGAGACGCCCTGAGACATAACAAAAACACTATTATGTATATGTTTGTTGTAAAATCTTACTACGTTTTTATGCAGTCTAAAGAATTGTTCATATCTTTATGCAAACTAATACTACATCAAAACAAATAAAATAAAACGAATAATGAATACCTGCTTCATTAATATCCATAATGAATATCACTTCACAAGACTTTGTTTAGTTAATAACAACCAAAATTGCGCGATAAAAAATCGTTAAACTCAATGATTGTTACGTGACCGTTTGCAACCGTTCAATTGATAGGCAAAATAATGACACACAACATTTTTTTAAATTTTTAATGTGGGTATTTTTAGGTTCTTAATTTATCTAGGTACCCTCAAGTACATCCAATTTGCGAAGATACTGTACTTTGATCTTGTTGAATATTGTCCGCTTTTTTTTGTCAAATAACCCTATGTGCATCGGGCTGACGTTGGAGTTAAAAATTAAAAAAATACATAAAAGTAAAATGCACTAGTGAAAAAAAGTGACACTTTCCGCACAGTTTGGCTGCTTGGAAAACGCTCTTTTCTAGGACATGCATTGTAAAATAAATTATTGTACCTGTCTTTTTTTTTACTCTCTACGCCTTCTAGATTTCTTGATGCTTGTTAAAATTTGTTAACTTTTTATCTCGTTTTACTTTCTTTTTTTTCTTTTGTTTATATAGTATATAATCTTTTATTTTAGTTTTTTACGACTTATTGTCGGGCCTACATTGTCCCCCCATATCTAGGTACTAATGTTGTAATATGTATCCATATAACATATATATATACATATTGTAAAACCAAACCAGTTTTTAAAAGAGTAACCGTGGAGTTTCTTGCCGGTTCTTCTCCATAGGAAACGACCAACCTGAACCGTGCACCTTTTGTCGACGTTTTATAAGTGCCCATGTAGCCTATGTGAAATTAAATAAAAATATTTTGATATCTCTCTTAAGATAAGGGGAACGTAAGTAATCGGAGTCACTTGCCAATGGTGATCACACTGATCACAACAAAATACCAAAAACCGAACGCGAGCAAGTGATGCTGACATACCTACGCGCTAACTTAGCGTCGGCTCACGCAGTTCGCGGCTACCCGACGCATAGAGATAAATGATAAATGATTTTATTTCTGTAAGTTGGTTTGTACAAACACTTTTACATGTCGAACATATTTTTAAAACTAGATGAGGTCGGCGTTTCCTATCTGACTACTCTGAGAAGAAAGGCCGAAACAAACTCAGAGGTCACAGTCTCTTTTAAAGTCCTGACAAAATCTTGATTAGATCATGTGAAGACCATGTAGACTGATGTCTGAAATAGTCTTTTGAGGAAAGAACCAGCCAGATTGAGTGGACCTGTCCAGTCAGTGCACGCATTTGTCAATAACCGAGCAGCTCAACTCAGAATTTAAGGAGCTCAACGATTCGACGAATAATACCAAAGAAAGGACATTCGGGTAGGCCGCATAAACTACTCAAACTGCCAGACCATGGTTAAAAACTAAGATAAATTTAAAGAAAAACAAAAAAAAAAATATCCACATAGTCTTCACATTCACAATAATTAGAATAAACTAATATAATACTTTAAAAAGTAAATATTCTTGTCATTGCAAGAAAACCAAAAAAATATATATATATTATAATAACAAAATTCACGGTGCAAAATATAATAAAAAAAAACAAAATTAATTGGAGCAGCTCAATTCCAAGCCTTTTTGTCCTCAATGTAATCTTTTGTTGTATAAAACGCTTTCTGGCACAACTTACGTTTAATGAAAGATTTGAATTTATTAAGACTTAGATCTTGTACGTGGCTTGGAAGCTTATTATAAAAGCGTACACATTGACATCTAAATGAGCCACCTATTTTCTTGAGCCTTGTTGTAGGTACTACAATTTTGTATTTGTTCCTAGTATTTATGTTATGGATATCATTGTATTTTTTAAACAATTTTATATTTTTATGGGCTTATAAAAGATTTTCATAAATATACTGAGAAGGCACAGTCATTACATTAATCTCCCTAAATTTCTCTCTGAGAGAGTGTCTCAGGCTTAATTTATAAATTGATCGAACAGCTCTTTTCTGCAAAACAAAGATAGTCTGGATGTCGGCGGCATTTCCCCACAACAGAATACCGTACGACATTACACTATGAAAATAGCTAAAATATACTAAACGGGCTGTCTCTATGTCAGTTAAATTACGAATTTTTCTAACAGCATATGCTGCGGAGCTTAGCTTCTTTTACAATTTATCTACATGTGGGCCCCACTGAAGCTTAGCATCTAAAGTTAAGCCTAAGAATACTGTGCTATTTTCAGGATTCAATTCTTCGCCCTTTTTGTAAGTAACTAGTAATTCTATCTAGTCCATCAGTGAGATACGAGTATGATTAATATTTAAGTAGGACTAGCTTCTGCCAGTGGCTTCGACCGCTTGAAGTGTTATATCATCCCAAGGGAACATTATAACGGGATAAAAAATAGCCTATGTGGTATTCCAAACATGAATCTCTGGCGTGATTGATTAGCAAACATACAGCCATCCATCCAAACTTTTACATTTATAACATTAGTAAGATAACATTACAATGACGCTGTACCTATTCATATGCAGCGATAAATAAGGTATTGGATGTACTTTTTGGAGTATGATTCAAAAGTTCACGAAGTTCATTCCCCTGGTCCGAGTACTCGGGCCGGTATAATTGGGTTTTTCTATCGATAAATTCCCACTTAACTCGAATTGGGTTTGAACCCGATATATGGCAGTAGAGGTACCCCTATTCTTGCCTTAATCAGTGAACAGCATCCCGATCGTGATACACTCTTGCAATCACCATCGTTCTATTTATGTTGGTTATTTTAATACGTAGTCTCCCGTGTGACCACAATCAAACCTGATGTTAAGCAATGATGGTGGTCGGCGATGAAGTACGGTTTTAGAAGAACCTATTCACTCTCGGCTTAATAAATCCCAGATTATAGCTATAAGTATTAGAAATGATCTGTTTAATAGTGTAAATAACGCATGCAATGAATGTTATAGACAGAATACTCAAAATGGAATTCAATATATTAATTTTGCACTAGCTCCCGTCCGCGGCTCCACCCGCATTATATTATTACTTCTATCTCTATAAATTATAGCATATGTGTTATTTTGATGTATAATCTATAAATATATATTTATTGCATAACTGTGTACATTAAGTTCTTATTAATAAACATTACATTTTTAGTTTCTACAGTCTAAAGTCGGATATTTTAATAAACTAGTTACTTACAAATATGTTTTATTATCAAAAAGCTCATACAGCTTATAAAATACATTATCAATTAACATTTTTATCAATTTATTTTAAATATATTTCCATTTAATTGCTTTATTGCTGGCGGTAACTGATTGTACACACGAATAGCAGTAACATAGGTACTCTTATAATACATCATAATGTTAATAACCGTTGAATTGATATCATATATATATTGTTTCCGAATGTTTCTTCTAGAATTTGATTTGAAATTAAAATATTCCATATTGTTTTTAACAAATGATCATAATTCGAGTATATACATACCAGTCAGTGTCAGGCAATCCTCCGTTCTGAAGACATCTCATAATGATTCGGTACTATACATGTTATATATTTACATATTGTCTTAAGACATTTCTTCTGGAGAATGAATGTGGATTGTACGGGTGTCGAGTCTATTTATAGAGCTTATATTCATGTTAAGTTTCATTGTAATCCGTTCTTTAGTTTTCGCGTGAAAGAGTAACCAACAGTAGAAAACAGTAAAATGTCATCATATTAACATCACAATTAATTATCATAGTAGTAGGATAGCTATTGTGTAATTCAATTTGATCTGCTTGTGTAAACGTTTCCAATACTTGCTACATTGTATGATATTTTATATAGCAGGATAACTTTGTGCAACTCAGCGCCCGCGGACATTGGAAGGTTTTTATGGTTATACCTCCGTTCTTACCTTAATTTATGCACTATTTAATACTTGGGTTAGTCTCATAAAATGGTAAGCTCTTTAACCCGTTTAGCCGATGGTTAATGGTCGACCTGGTATTAACAGCTGGTTTTAGCTTACGGAATATGAATCTTTTTAAAACGTCGTCAATTTTTTAATGAGGATCTGCAGCTTTTTATAGTATCTAGTCTGACATACTTTTCAACAATAGTTACTTTTTTTAACTCTAATGCTATACTAAAATTAATATTTACCCAGATCTATTTATTGTTTCTTTTATTTATAATAAAAGTTATATGTAATACAAGTCTAATATTGGCCCTTCTTATAATTTGGTAGCTAATGATTTAATGTTAAATTTGCTGCTTCATTGTTATTGTAATTTGCTAATGAAATTTGCGAACCGGAAGACGATACGTTGGAAGACCTCCCACTAGGTGGACCGATGACCTGGATAAGATTGTGGGAAGGCGTTGGATGCGAGACGCACGGGATCGGTCAATGTGGCGACACCTGGGGGAGCCCTATGTCCAGCAGTGGACGTCTTTCGGCTGAAATGATGATGATGATGATGAATTATATTTGTACGCTTAACGGCTAAATCTACATTATATTGTAACATCTCACACACCATGTACCACCTATGTTTACAAATAAAGATTCTGATTCGATTCACACACATCATCATTTCAGCCGAGAGACGTCAACAGCCACCCACAAGCCTTCCTACATCGACCGGTGCTGTAGTTTATGTAATTATAATAATGCTGTAATTTTCACATTCAGTTGGTTCCCGTGGTCCTCACCAGGTTGTCGGTCCACAATTATAAGCAGATACAGTTTAGGTAAATGATTAATTTGCTTACTTTTGTGTTATATAAAACCTTAAAAGATTTTTTACTAGCTTCTGTCAGCGGCTTCGCCCGCGTTTGTTATAAATATAAACCTTCCTCTTGAATCATTCTATCTATTAAAAAAACTGCATCAAAATCCGTTGCGTAGTTTTAAAGATCTAAGCATACATATGGACAGACAGCGGGCAGCGACTTTCTAAATTCTTAAAGACAGCTTTTACTATATTGAACGGACACAGTTTTAACTGAGAAAGCGACCTGGTACACTGTAGATACAGAATACCGACCGCCCAGGTTTCAGTTGTAATAGAAAGTGCACCTTACTTGTACCTAAATAAAGTTTTATTTTCCTACGTTTTTTAATGAATTTTGGATTGCAATTTTAGCGTTTTGTTAAAATGGTGGGTAATATTTATAGAGATGGTGAGATTTCTTTATAAAATCTTTTTCTTTTAGGTAATCTATCTTTAGGCATTTTCAATGTTGTGTTACTAGAAGTACTTCGGCTACACTGGAACTGAAATTGCACGGAGACGGATCGGATGTAGTGCGTAACCGTCATTATGGGTGATTTTATGGAATGGATTGTTTGTTGACTGACATGATTGATTGTTGTTATTTTATTTAACCATTCAGCTATCATGAGTTTTAGTTACTTAGTACATATTTGTGTTGATTTGATATTAAAGACAAAATATTAATTGAGTTATTCAAATGACTACGTCTTTGCAAGTTTATTGAACAAGTATCTTTACAATAAGACAACTACTCAAGATGACCGTGAATTATGATCCCCGGGACTCAGGGACCCCGACCGACGGCGATCGGTTGACAAAACACTAGATAAGACCTGTCAATATTTAGCTGGACGAGCCAATTTCAACCCAGATTGAATTCAAGACAACGATAACTCGATCAAATATTTAGTTTAATTTAGGTGAGATGAATTTATGTTTGACAAAATTTGAAGAACGAATACTAGGTAAATAAGATATTGGTATCTTTTACAAAAATTTGTTTTTTTATATTCTGCTATTAATTCATCAACCTACTACAAGCCTTTTTTCAGTTTCCAAAGCAGCTATGAATCTGCTATTTAACTCTTTTAAATAATAAATTTATATGAGCTAAAATAGGATTCATCTATTCCAAAAACTAATTAAGTTTTCTTTATTTATTTTAAAACCAGCTTGTCAGACTACGGGTCCGTCTCTGTCTAAACAATCGACAGGTTCCACTATTTTAAACTGATTCTAAATTCAAATGAGTGTTCAATAGTAGATTATGCACCAAGGGGATAAAGCAGTGTCTTATGTTACGGGCGACATATTGTACCCTGAGCGTAGCGAGCGAGGCATTAATGTCGAGTCCTGATTGAAGCTATGGGTTCAAGTAGCCTAAGACGAAGACAGGCTTTATCCTAGAGAAGCATACTCTACTTTTTAAACCTTATGCGGACAGAAAAGTATCTACGTGTAGTTTTGTAATCAACATAAATCAAAAGTTAATATTGATGTTGAACCAATGATATTCTAGTAAACAGATACGTTATACACTCACAAAACAACCGGAAAAAGTGTTCCGTACAGCAACGGCAGCACACATACACACTTTTCATTCATCTGACATTTCACTACAAGTCGAAAGGGATAGCTTGATAAAACCAACAAGAAAAAAGAGACAGCTAGTGTTTGTCACTTGCATGTGAATGTAAACAAACATTATTCTGACCACCAATGTTTTTATCTTTTTCTAACCTCCA
Organism: Orthosia cruda; assembly: GCA_964057195.1. Taxonomy (NCBI): domain Eukaryota; kingdom Metazoa; phylum Arthropoda; class Insecta; order Lepidoptera; family Noctuidae; genus Orthosia; species Orthosia cruda. The sequence goes on along the minus strand of OZ059826.1, from coordinate 56,653,443 downwards.
AATATCAGAATATTAGGAAAAAAACTGAAATAAATTAGTAAATTGAGGTGTATTGCGTACTTACATATGGTATGAGATCCCTTCTGTTTTATGTACTTTGGTATCATAATTGGTAAACTTTCTAAATACACACGATGGCATTTTTTAAATTTTGTTTTTGTTTCAACAAAGCGTATCGCTCTACGCCATGCGTGACATAGACTAAAGACAATTAAGACTTATTCGAGTCTTCACAATGCGCGCGCTCATAACATATCTGTTTACTAGAATATCATTGTGTTGAACACATAAGTCCAGTTATGGAAGGATGGAGTAACATTTTTGTTCAGTACATTTACGGAGGTTGTGGTGATGTTTATTTCAGTACTCAATAAATCACAGCAGCAAACACCGTCTTTTGTTTAACATACTTTAACATTGCATCCTTTTTTCTTTTTGAGTTCTGCTTATGGTGGCCAGTTTGATTTTCGAACAAACCTCTTTACAATAATAATAATAATAATAATAAAGTTTATTGTTCTTCTCTCACATAGAATTTTACAGACAATATAAAAAAAAACAAACAAAACATTAGCGAAAACTCTTGTGATCTATGTGAGAGACTGGTTTCTGTACTAGGAGACCTGTATGACAGATTACCAGCCTCTCCAGACTCCGGACAATAGATGACAGTTGTATACAACATCAGTAAGAAGTAATAGTTAAGAGGGATTAAGCTAGGTGAGTGAGGTTGTTGCTGTTATGGTGGTACAAAGTGGGTGAGAGGAACTAAATTGAGTGAGTGTGTAATTGAGTATGAGTGCGTGAGTATGTGTGCGCGAGTGTGAGTGCGAGTGTGTGGGAGCGTGTATTCGTCTGAGTGAGTGTGTGTGGGACAGAGTGAGTGTGTGTGTGAGTGCGAGTGTGTGGGAGCGTGTATGTGTCTGAGTGAGTGTGTGTGGGACAGAGTGAGTGTGTGTGTGAGTGCGTGTGTGTGGGGTGAAAGAGGTGACAGCATACGCAGTTGGTTAGGATGGTACAATAAGCAGACTTTCAGTGTCATCGTAATTGAGCGACTTAAGCCAGGCAGTAATAACCCTCTTACAATTGGCTCTTGTAAGAGGGTAAACTGTTAGCTTCTTATTTATTTTATTATAAAGATGTCCACCAAGAAATTCAAAGAATTTGCGTGAGAAGGCAGTGTTACGATTAGTGAGTGTTGGGCAAACCCTGTGTTTGACTCTCTTGTTTGCATTAAGTAGTGGATCATAGCCAATTAAAGAATGTTGTTTTAGAGCTGAGCACAGAATAAAAAGTTGTCTTACTGTCAGCACATCAGAGAGCAAGTACAAATCTTTGGTAGGAAAGAAGAAAGGTAACGACAGGCTTACTTTTAGTACCGCTCTTTGAGCTCTTTCCAGTTTTATTAAGTTGGTTTTACAAGTGCCACCCCATAAAGTAATACAATAAGTGAGAATGGATTGGCACAGGGCCATGTAAACCATTTTAATTACATTTTTATCTGCAATACGACTTAAATTTTTAAAAATGAAAATTAGTTTTCGAGTTCTGGAAGATAGTAGGTCCAGGTGGAGTTTGAAGCTGAGAGAACTATCAATCATGACACCCAGGTACCTTATACTAGATGCTATTTCTAATCGACTGCAGGAACAAGAGTGGTAAGATGAACAGTAATGGGCTTTGATGTTAAAATTTTCGTGAACTGAGGATGAGATGTTTTTAATAGAGAATGGTACAACTTTGGTTTTGCTGACATTGAGAGTTAGGCCATTGTTAATGAGCCAAGAAGTTACAGTATTGAACCCAGATTGAGCGAGGCTGTAAACCTCCTCCCAACTGTCACCATGGAAGATCAACGCAGTGTCATCCGCAAATGTGACAATTTTGCCATTTTTTAGTAGCATATCACACAGGTCATTGATGAAGGTGAGGAAAAGCGTGGGCCCAACCACACTACCCTGAGGAACGCCGTAGCAAATAGGTAAGTCATCACTAGTGAATTCTCCAATTCTAACTCTCTGTTGCCTGTCAGCAAGGTAATCCCCAAGTAGTTTGAGCTGTGTATCACGAATCCCCATACTTTGTAGCTTAGTAAGTAGGAGTGGAACAGAGACTGTGTCAAAAGCTTTAGCTAAATCCAAGAATATCGCTATCACTTTCTTTTTGTGGTCTAGTTTATCAACAACATGATCGATTAACCCGTGAACCGCATCATTGGTCGAGATTCCAGCTCTAAAACCAAACTGAGATTTTGACAACAAGGATTTCGTCTCAAGATAGTTAATTAGACGCTTGTTAATAAGTTTTTCAGCTAGTTTAGACAGAGTAGAAAGTATAGAGATGGGTCGGTAGTTGTTTACACAGTCTCTGGCACCACTCTTGTAGATTGGGATTACTTCAGCAAATTTAAATTCCTTGGGAAAAACACCACTGTGGAACATTAAGTTGAAGATGTACGTTAAGGGCGGGACCAGGATAGTGTGGTATCTTTTAAGAAAAGCTCCTGAGATATTGTCTCGTCCAACTGAATTAACTTTTTTTAGATTTAGGATACACTGACGAACCTCATCTTCATCAGTGGGAAGCAAAACGAAAGAGGAAGGACAAGACTTAGCGTGAGGCGTGTAGATAGATGGATTTCCGTCGTGAATGTTTTCAGCAAGGTTTTTGCCAATAGACACGAAAAAATTGTTTATTGCATTGACAGAGGTGGAAGGGTTTGGGGTGGATATAAGATCCATTGCTGGGTTTGATTTTTTGTTGGAGTGTGTTATTTGTTTTACAGCGTCCCAAAGTTTTTTATTGTTAGTTTTAGCTGCTTTATCTAATAGGTTTTTTTCATAGTCCGTTTTTAGTTTTTTTAGTAGCCAGTTGCAAAAGTTTCTATACCTTTTATAGGTGATCTTGCTGATTTCATCACTGGGATTTTTTTTTGATTTTATGTGGAGTTTATCTCGATTTTTCATACATCTCAGCAGACCACTTGTTATCCAGGGCTTTATAATCCTGTTGCGATTAGAAATAGAGACGGTTCGTGTGTTAGCTAGGATTATAGTGTTTAGGTCATTGACTAACAATGTAGTAGCCACATTTACATCAGTTATTTCGTAGATGGAGTTGAGGCATATATTTTGCATATCGTTGTCAAGGCCTATGTAGTTAACTTTCCTAATGGAAGATGTTATCTTTGGATGGTGGTGGTTCTCAAGCACAAGTATCACACTGTCATGGTCGGTAATAGACGTCTCCGCGACATAGCAAAAGGCAGGGAGACTACTTTTTAGCATGACGTGATCTAAACAGGTTTTACTATGTGTTGGTAACTGGTGGGCAGGTAAGAGACCCATGGAAGCTAGTAGATTTAGGTAGGATGATGAGTTAGCATCGTTGGTGTTGAGAGTTATGTCCACGTTAATATCTCCAATGAGTATGATATTAGGGAAATTTAAGCTACTTAAAAGGTTACTGAGAGATTCAAGAAATGGGTTAATGTTTTTATTACCAGGAGGTCTGTATATTGCAACGACGAGGGTATTGCTGTCTAGCTGTATTGTAATACAATTGGCATCAAGAATGGTTGGTTCCGATATTATTGGACTTAAATTATCTTTGAAGTACACGATGACTCCTTCATTTTGGGTGATGTTATTTTCAGTTTTAGCAAAGTCAAAGCCTTCTATTGCAGGAATGTTGTGGGAGTGGCGTAGCCAACACTCCGTGAGTATGATAAGATCCCACTCAGTATTTGATCTTTTAAGAAGGGTTAACAGGCTAGGATAGTTACGATTAACACTACGGATGTTCTGATGTATTATTTTTAGGCTAGAGTGTGGCCTTTTAATTAGATTAGGACACTCTTCTATTTCGCAAGTGGATAAATCAGCTATAACAAAATCATCAAGATCACAATTAATTTGGTTTATGTTATCGAATTTTGATAATTTAAGTAAGTAGGTGAATTCGAGCATGTCAATAGACTGTAGTTATGTGAAAAATAAGCGTGATTTAAAAGTGCGTTAGCGTGCGAGATATGAAAAGATGTGACGATTACTAGCTCATAAGTAGATTGAAAATTATTCATGAAAATGCAATATAATGATGAATTTGTATATAATGTATTGTAGTTATATGTAACAGATGGATAACAAGTAATAATTGTAAATAATGGTGTCGTAGCACTGTGGAAAAATTGAGAGGTGTGTATTATATGGATATGTTGTTGCGTTGCGTATGTATAGTTCACCCTATGTATGTGTGAAATGAGTGTAGGAAAGTTAAAAATGTTAGATGGTTGTGTTATTATTATTAATGTGTTGAGTGTTTCATTGTGGAGTATTGTGTAATAGCTTATAGTGTAAAACTTAAAAATATAAAAGGATATAACATAAAAAGTACAAAGTAAACATAGTAATTTGACGTAGAGTAGTCACTTAATTGCAATCTTTTCCAGATCTAGTTCGCAGTCCACACGCAGCGCTGGTGAATCATGGGTTTTTTTGATAAAAATCTTTCCATAAGAAGTCCATGTACTATGGAATTTGTGTTCCATAACAAACAGTCTGGCCAGGTATGCTAGTCGTCTCCCCAAGCTTGTCAGTGACTCATCGACAAAGACCGGCCTAGCAGGGCCAGGTAGCTGCAGGTGGGATGTATTTAACTTGCTGTCTTTGTGCATTTTATTGAAGTTCCTGCACTGTTTTAGGAATCCATCTTTACATGAAGTAGTTGTGAATTTGACCACAATATGATTACCAGATTCCTTTTTAGTTTTTAGGCGATAGACATCTTGAACATCAAGGTTAGATAATGGCTGATCAATGACCTCGCTCACCTTCTGGACTAGGTTACGAAGAATAATCTTATTTTCCGAGTCTTGTCTAGGAATGTTCCTAATTTCGATGGTGGATGCGCGTGAGTTACGCTCAAGCTGTTCTATTTTGCTCTCTAGTGCCTCGATTTTAAGTTCGTAACCTTTATTTTTTTGTTCAAGGTTAACCATTTTCTGCAATACTTCGTCATACTTGGAGGAAAGAAAATCCATGCTTTTCTGGATCTCAGTGTTCTGATCTTTGATTAATTGAATAGATTCCATGAGTTTCTCGAATTTGGAGTTCTGCTGGGCTTCAAATGAAGAAAAAATGTCCTTCAATTCGTCAGTGGATACAGTATATTCAGTCGTCCCGTGTACGTGATGTTTACGCTTCATTCTACGAGTGATGAAGTCACTTTGACCAGTAGGAGGTGACACGTATAACTGAGAATCAGATCCATAACTCAAGACAGGAGTTTTTACCAGTGAAGGAACATTAGTTGTCTTCGGCGGAGTGCGGCGAGACGACATAGTATAAATAAAGTAATTCCAACAAATACCTGGAGCGCTGACGTAGAAGCAAAGGTGTCACTATTAGAGAGTACTTGCGTACGCGCCGCCTTATTGGGTTACGGGGCGGGGCTTATGCGAGCTGATTCAGGGGGCGGAGTCGGCAGCAGCGCAGAGAAGTAGGTTGTCCTGCTCTTCCTTTGCAGCGCTTGGTCGGAGGGCGGGGCTGGATGTCTCACTCCGTTTCAACCTTGCCGTGCAGTCACGGACCTCCTCACTGGGTCTGCGCGCCTAGTACTAGCCGGTTGAACTTTGTTGAGGAATTTTGATTTATTTATTATTTATATTAAATAAAAAATAAAAATAGTAGCGCGGATTACTAGAAAACACGACCGTACACCACGGCATCCGGAGGGGAGAGGAGTACATTTGCCACACAATGCCGTAAGTACATTTTTTACTTAGAGATTTCCATGAGTTTCCACACGAATTTGACGTTCCAAATTCAAATCACTTCACGCCCTGAGGTGGTAATGATTTACTTTACGTTGAGATTGCATGATATTTTTCATGATTGGTCATTGTCGAGCAGGTAGAATGAAAAACCATTATAGTACATTACTGCAGAATCCAGTAAGTAAGCCTTCCTGGCCAAGTACGACTTAACTGGTTATATACGAGGCCAGGATGGCTTTCTTACTGGTTGAGGCTTGTATAATGCTTTTCTCAAAAATGAAAGAAAGTTTAACAACAAATTCTTTTCATTAATATTTTAGGTTACATTCATATTAGTGCAATTACTGATAGATATTGTGATCGATTTACGGGGGCATTTATTTATATTTGTTTGTTGTACATCTTGATTAACGGACTCGAAAATATATCTATCTCATAAAATGTCGTACCAAAAAATGAGATAGATATATATTTGGAGCCTCCCTCCTATAAACATGTTATAATGGCTGAACTCTAATCTGTGTCTGGTGCTGTTATGTAACCGATATAAAGTTAAATATCGATATCGAAAACGGTTTTCAGATATCGATAACAGTAGTACAGTTTGCAAAAGTTAATATGTTATTTAGATGAGCATACTGACAACGAACGCGAAATAATACTTAGAAAGAGAGGTAGCGCATATGGTTCCTATCGTTTGTAAAGTTTGCGTTTTGTTCGTAGTTCTTACGTTTTTGCATTGTTACGGTTTTAAGTTTTGACTTATTCGTTCTCGCACGCTAGTAAGGTTTTCATTAGATACAGTTTTTGTAATATTGGTTATTTTGATATATATATCGATATGATATCTTACACATATCCGATATAAGTTACTTTTTGATATATTGGACCCATCCCTACTACTTACTGGACAGTAAGATATTCCAAATTTAAAATCTCGCTTCTTACAGGACAGTTGTAAATAAGTCTCCTTTAGAATTCACTTTCTGGATACTTTTTAGAGATGTTATGGCAATATTACATACTATTTTTGAGAAAAATCTGTTTTCTGCCAGTCTGTATGCTGTATAGTTCCTTTCAGCAAGCAACCTTCACAGTACCTTGTTGATTAAGATAAACAAGGCGGTTTTCTGATTAATTAGTTATTTAGCGGAAGTATCATGTTATCGGCATGGAGACATTAAACTCAATTTTTTATTGTACTTATTTAATATTGTTCTCTTTTACTTTAAGATTATTACTGTTGTTTTGTGTCTGAGTCGAATAACTGCTTCCTAATTTAATGATTGAACAAACGGTGATTTTATCAAAACAAAGGATCAATTAACACCACTGCATCAAGGCCTACTGAATCACATTACCTTGCATAAAAACGTGCGCGCGTTGCAAAGCGTCGCCATGGCGGGATCAAGGCGATGATGGTTTGCGTGAGCATGCGTGGGTGTGACGTTATAATGATAGATGTAAAGTGTAGACGTGCGAACAGATCCGATAAAGCCAAGATAAAATAACTGTGTTTTATTTATCAAACACAGTTATTCCATCACCTGTTACATTAGTATGCTTTCTATCATTGAAGAAAATGAATAAGAATATTCGTAATCGAATAAAGACTCTATTTAATATAACTGACAATGTGACATGTTTGTTAAAAACCGGCCAAGTGCGAGTCGGGCTCGCGCACCGAGGGTTCCGTATAAACAGCTACATTTATCAAAATAATTAGTTAAAATTACTGACGTTCATAAACCATGAAAGAATCGAACAATGCTCTAACGAATGGACAAAATTAACTTTACCGTTCGTAATCTGTTGTCCCCAATATATCAATATATGTCGCGGCCAGTTTGCCAACTACAAATAAGGTAAAATAATGTATTTTTTTATGTGGGCACATATTTAAAGTCTTCAGATTTTTTCCTTTACTTGTGAAGCAATGTCTTGCTTCTTGCCAAGTTAACGGGCATACGATTCCTCACATATGTGACATAAAAGGCTATATATTTTGAAGTTTGTTTTTTTTACAGCTCCAAGAGATTGCAGTCTTGTGTATATCATATTAATTTGAACTTGTTACCTCCACGCGTTTCAGACCACACGAAGTAATCCTATAAGGGTTCCTGTTTTTCCTTTTCAGGAATGGAACCCTAAAAATTACGTAACTAACACATTTCCACGGCAGATTCTGTTTCATAAAACAGAAAATTCACGGTACATTTAAATTATACTGTTTAGTCCCAGTAGATGGCCAAGCCTATTACAACGCCGGTGGCATCCGATCGTTCAGGTTATCTAGGGAGCAGGCAAATGGACACGTGGGGCACACCAGAAAATGGGATATATTCTGAACAGGAGTACTGCACTAGATGTTTGAAGGATCAATAATCCCCCACTTCACCAAATTATATTGCCGAACATGCCTCAAATATCGTCAGATTGTCACTCGTCACCTGTCGGTAACATGAAACAGTATTTCTACTTTCAAATATTACGTCTTACAAATAAAATTAACTCTTTAAAAACTTCCCAGTAGCTTAAATGATTTACTAGGAAACCATCAGAAGTTAAGAGAAACTCATTTCAAATTCAATTCTCACGCACTGATTACGTTTGTAATTTCTATATATTTTTCTGAGGAATTCCATCAGCAAAACGAGTTACCAAGCAGCTAATAGCCTCGCCATACGCCCTCACATACCAGGCTTATATAAGACCCCCGGAGTTCACAAAAATAGTGAAGCATAAAGAAATAGTATTGAGAAAGCATATTTAACAATGTGTGGTTGAACTAAAAAGCCAAAAAATTTACCTCTCTATAAAATTCCTAGTAGTTAGGAAAACATCAGAGGTACCAATCCCTTCGTAAAGGGTAGGTTTGTAATTCCTGTGTAACTATTTTTTTCCCAGGAATCCCATCCCCGAAGCGTCAAGCAGCTAATAGCATTGCCACACGCCTTCACATACCAGGTTCGCATAAAAACCTGAAGAGTTCATAGAAACAGTGAAGCATAAAGAAATAGTACTTACCTCTCTATAAAATTCCTAGTAGTTAGGAAAACATCAGAGGTACCAATCCCTTCGTAAAGGGTAGGTTTGTAATTCCTGTGTAACTATTTTTTGCACAGGAATCCCATCCACGAAGCGTCAAGCAGCTAATAGCATTGCCACACGCCTTCACATACCAGGTTCGCATAAACACCTGAAGAGTTCACAGAAACAGTGAAGCATAAAGAAATAGTACTGAGAAAGCATTTAACAATGTGAACAGTGCAGCGGTTGGAATAAAAACTACCTCGTTGAGGAACCAAACACCTGCGGTCTATTAGTGCTTCCGAATGTTTTGTATTAAATGTTCACTATTCCTGTATGTAACTGAACGTTTGTTTGTTGGTTACCGACAAAATGGAGTGTGTACTATTGTTTATGGTACATTATTGTGGAAGTAATGTCAAGGAATTGGTTATGAAATAGGTTTTGGTGTTTTGACAATTGTACAATAACTTGTAGTTGGTTAGCTGTTCATCTGTAATTATGAACCTATTTTAGTAACAAGGAAAATGCCAATGATTGATTAAAATTATTGGGAATTGGTTTTGAATTATTGTACTACATTAAAATCATCTATTTCGTATGATTAAAACTCATAGTAATGATGTTGATATCAATAGGCATTTTGATGAACAAATATGCAAAAATAACAAACCTACTATGGTGGCCCGTGGCATATTCCACAGGAACTGTGCGATATTGCCGGTAAAAAATCTATGATACAAGGGTGTATCTGATCTACTATTGTATAATTTCTATTATTGAATGATTTTTTTTAAGCCAATCAGAACTTAGAAAGATTTACTCCTAAAAGAAACCCTCTAGGCCTCTTATAACTGGAACTTAATTATTTTACATAGATTTAAGACATTTTAGACAAAATATTTTTGAAGGGAGAACTACTTTAGCCACGTTGAGCGATTTTTGGTAAAACTTATGGGTTCGTGTCAGTGACATGCTAATGTGATAGCGTCACCGACATGCTTAAAGCATTACTCAACTTTATCTCTGAGTCATCATCATCATCATCATATCAGCCGCAAGACGTCCACTGCTGGACATAGGCCTCCCCCAAGCGTCGCCACATTGACCGGTCCCGTGCGTCCCGCATCCAGCGGATCCCTGCAACCTTCACCAGGTCATCGGTCCACCTGGTGGGAGGCCTTCCAACGCAACGTCTTCCGGTTCGCGGTCGCCACTCCAGAACCTTTCTGCCCCATCGGCCATCCGTTCTGCGAGCAATGTGCCCTGCCCACTGCCACTTAAGTTTTGCAATTCTTCGGGCTATGTCGGTAACCCTGGTTCTCTTGCGGATCTCTACATTTCTGATTCGATCACGTAAGGAAACTCCGAGCATAGCCCTCTCCATTGCCCTTTGGGTGACTGTAAGCTTTCTGATGAGGCCCATTGTGAGCGACCACGTCTCAGAGCCATAGGTCATAACTGGCAACACACACTGGTCATAGACTTTCGTCTTGAGACACTATGGTAAATTGGACGTGAAGATACCGCGCAACTTCCCGAACGCTGCCCAGCCGAGTCGGATTCGACGGTTGACCTCTTTCTCGAATTTGGCCCTACCCAACTGGATCGTTTGTCCCAGGTAGACATAGTCATCCACAACTTCGAGTGTAGAGTCTCCGACCCTAATAGGAGTGGCTGTGACATGGGCATTCAACATCACCTTGGTTTTGTCCATGTTCATCCTAAGATCTCTTTCGGAGGCTCTACTAAGGTCATCGAGCATTGTATTGAGGTCCTCCATAGTCTCAGCCATGTCCACTATATCGTCGGCTAACCGAAGGTGAGTGATGTACTCGCCATTGACGTTGATGCCTAGCCCTCTCCAGTCCAGAACCTTGAAGACATCCTCCAGTGCAGCGGTGAACAGTTTCGGAGATATGACATCTCCCTGCCTCACACCTCGCTGCAGAAAGTCAGGTTCCGAGGTCTGATCCTGAAATCGAACTGACATAGTGGCGTTTTTATACAAACACTTCAACACCTCGATGTACCGGTAGTCAATTTGGCACCTTTGGAGAGACTGCAGCACAGCCCAAGTCTCGATCGAATCAAAGGCTTTCTCGTAGTCCACAAACGCTAAGCAGAGAGGCAGGTTGTACTCTTCGGTCTTCTGTATAACCTGCCGCAGCGTATGTATGTGGTCTACGGTGTTAAAGCCTTTACGGAAACCGGCTTGTTCAGGAGGCTGGAAATCGTCAAACCTGCGCGCGAGACGATTCGTGATGACTCTTGAAAACAGCTTGTAGACATGGCTAAGAAGTGAGATGGGCCTATAGTTCTTTAGTAGGGCATTGTCGCCCTTCTTGAAGAAGAGTACCACCACACCCCTGCACCATGCCTGTGGCGTTTTGCCCTCGAGTATGACGGAATCAAACAGTTTCTGAAGGGCCTTAAGGACCGGTTTTCCACCCGCCTTCAGGAGTTCGGCTGTAATTCCGTCTTCACCCGGCGCCTTGTTGTTTTTAAGCTGTTTAAGAGCCATCCTAATCTCATACAGGCTAACGTCCGGAATGTCTTCGGTATAGTGCCGGGTCAATCTAGCTCTAGGGTCTTTTGCTAGATTCGCGACGGGTTTACTGGTTGACGTGTACAACTGCCCATAGAATCTCTCGATCTCTCTCAATAGCTCCGGTTTGGCGGATACGATTCTGCCATCGTCGGTCTTCAGTTTCGTGAGCTGGCTTTGCCCAATAGTCAGATCTCTTGCAAAGACCTTGGAACCCTTATTCCGCTCAATCGCGTCTTTAATACGCTCGGTATTAAAGCGGCGGAGATCGCTTTTCAAGGACTTTGAGATCCGTCTATTGAGCTGCCGGTACTTCAATGCATCGTCTGAAGACTGCAGGATCATCTCACGCCTCTCCTTCATGAGCTTGAGAGTAGGATCAGAGAGCTTTTTATTTATATCTGTACGGCGGGTCTTGAAAAACTTAGATCCAACCGTATGGACAGCTTCCACGAACCCATCGCTGTATTCGTCCACGGAGCTCCCTAGGCACTCGAAACGATTCTGAAGTTCGAGCTGAAAGCTCTCGGGGTTTTGGATCCGGATCTGTGCTGGACGGAGCGTAGACTTCATCAGTCGAGACCTTTCAAGCATGATATTAATGTTCAATGTGCCTCTCACCATGCGGTGATCGCTCCCGGTTTTCACCGAATTGATCACAGAGACATCATTGAACATTTGCTTCTTGGTTGACATGATGAAGTCGATCTCATTTTTAGTTGCACCATCGGGGCTTTGCCAGGTCCACTTCCTGTGCTCACGCTTTCTGAAGAAGGAGTTCATCATATAGAGGCCCTCCTTCGCCTCTCGTCCGAGCGGTCGTCCTGGGCAGACGTGTTATCAGTTTTTAACCAAATAATATCGTATAATTAGTCCCAAGTTATTCTAAACTATAACTTATAATAATAGTATTAAACTCGTGACTTGCATCCAGTGCGTAAAAGTGAAAGGCGGCCCGCGCTACGCGGAGTGTCTGTGCGAGGAGTGCAATCGCCATAATTGTTGTCTCTGTCACCCTACGCTCGGTAACCACCGCTACGACCACGACGCCTACATAAGCGCTGTGCTACGCGGGTGACGTCACTGGCTGCCAGCTACGAAGAATACAGCTACGAACCACCGCGGCCGCTACTAGTGCTACGCGCCGGCTGCATTATAGCAATAGTCTGCGCAAGGAACAGTGAGTCTTAAACCCATTCAATATGTATCCGACTCGTACACCACCGCAAGGACTGTCTGCATCAGACTCTAACATAAATAGATCTGTTATGAGCAGCTCGTCGACACCTGCGACCAACGTTACAAGGAGATTTAATCCCAAACGTATTCGACTAGATGATGACGATTGTAATATTTTGGGGGCCGAGTCACCCACGTCCGTAGGAACGTACCCTTTTTCTGATTCCCTACACGTGGTCCCCGGGTGGTGCAAATCAGGTGACACTAACTGGTGGGAGGCTTCGGCCGAAGGCTTGTGACCACCCACCGGGCAAAGACGTACCGCCAAACGGCCTAGCCGTGTTCCGGTTCGATGCTCGGTGTAGCCAACTAGAGGAGTTGGGTCGAGATAGCTGTTCCACTGCAGGTTGACCAGCCTGATGCGCGCTGTTAGGGATGTATCGGGAGACTAGTCGCGGAGGGTAGCGGGATCCGAGGCACGGTGCGCCGCTGGCCGACCGCAGGTAGTTGGGGGCCCAAGTAGTGTGCCAGCCACACACGAAAGGCTGCCCCGCCAACTGTCGAAAAATCCCGAAATGCGCCATCGTGCTGGTTGGCGACCAGATGGGGAGGGCCCGATGGACATTCCGGGGGGGCTCGGGCGTCCCCGCAGTCTCCAGACTAGTACCCCAATGATGCTGTCCTTTCAGTGCGTGTCTGAAGGTTAGCTGCGTGGAACCTCGTCTCACTTCCAACTCCTCTCCTCCGTTCACTCTTATAAAACCATAAAAGATGTCAAGGAAAAGGAAGATTAGTTTTAAACAGCGGCTGCACCCCCTCCCCCACAAAGTGCACCTCACCAACATTAGGGGTCTGCACTCAAATCTCTCTGCAGTCCACTACCACCTGGAGACTGAGAAACCAGCGCTGTTTTTCCTTACGGAGACGCAGATAGCGAGTCCGTCAGACGTGTCGTACCTGTCTTACCCAGGATTCACCCTGGAGCACAATTTTAGACCACGGGCGGGCGTATGTATGTACGCCCGTGACGATCTTTGCTGTCGGCGTCTCCGTAACCTTGAGGACTCAAGATTCACAACGCTCTGGGTTCTGGTGGACACAGGTCTGGATAAAATTATCTACGCCTGTGTCTACCGTTCGCACAGTGGAGATCAGGAGGCAACCAGGCTCACAGAGTACCTCAGTGAGGCGGCTGATGCAGCACAGCAGCGGTACCCTTCTGCCCAATTAGTGTTACTGGGGGACTTTAATGCCCACCACCAGGAGTGGCTCTTCCCATACCAGTGCACTGATCATGCTGGACGGGAGATGCGTAAGCTTGCGCTAGCGCTAAACCTCACCCAGCTGGTCCAGGGGGCAACGAGGGTACCGGATGTTGATTCGCACACGGCGAATTGCTTGGACCTTCTGCTGACAACAGATCCAGACAGATACTCTGTGTTGATAGCATCACCATTGGGTAGTTCCGACCACTGTCTGGTGAAGTCTGTGTCCGTCTATTCCCCGCCCGATCCCAGCCCAAGGGGCACCCGGCGGGTTTGGCGGTACAGGTCGGCAGATTGGGATGGCATGCGATCTTTCTTCGCATGCTATCCTTGGCAGCCTACTTGCTTTTCTTCGACTGATCCATCGTCGTGTGCGGATGCCGTGACGGATGTGTTGCGTCGGGGAATGGAGTACTACATTCCGTTCACTGACGTAACAATGTCTAGCGAAGACCGGCCATGGTTTGGCGCCGAATGTAAGCGCGCCGACGCGCTTAAACATGGGGCGTACCTGGCTTGGGTCGACGCTCGATCGCGTAAGGCGAGTGACGTGGGTCAGAAGAAGAAGGCCTTCAACAGGGCTGCCAAGTCCTGCAAGATGGTGTTGCGAAGGGCTCGGTTCGATCACATTGGCCGAATAGGGACCAAACTTGCTTCTTACCCAGCAGGTAGTAAAGCGTTTTGGTCTCTGGCTAAGTCGGTCGAGTCGAACTTCTGCCGTCCCTCACTGCCACCACTGCTGAAACCCGACGGGTCACTGGCCCACTCCGCTGAGGAGAAAGCAAATTTATTTGCCTCTCTTTTTGCGGAATCTTCACGTCTGAATCCTGGTGATTCGCGGCCCCCTCCTCCTCCTGATGGATGCGAGACGAGTATGTCGGACATTCGTATCCATCAAAAGGACGTCCGTAGGGTGCTGCGAAACCTTGACGTGAACAAGGCTAGCGGCCCTGACGGAATACCAGCACTTGTTCTTAGAACCTGTGCGCCTGAACTGTCTCCGATCTTGACACGCCTATTCCGTCTTTCGTATGAGGCTGGAAAAGTGCCGAATGCTTGGAAGCAGGCTAACGTACAGCCCGTGCCCAAGAAGGGCAGTCGAGCTGACCCGGCCAACTACAGACCCATATCTGTAACCTCCATACTCTGTAAGAGTATGGAACGTGTACTCAATACTAAGCTCCTGGCATACCTAGAAGCAAACGATATCCTTAGTGAGCGCCAATACGGCTTCCGCCGAAATCGGTCTACTGGGGATCTTCTAGCGTATGCCATTCACATCTGGAGTGAGGCTATCGAGAGGCACGGGGAAGCGCTTGCCGTCTCCCTAGACATCTCGAAGGCTTTTGATAGGGTCTGGCACGAAAGCCTTATTGCTAAGCTTCCTTCATTCGGTTTGCCCGGTGGTCTGTGTGAATGGATTGCAGACTTCCTGAGAGATCGGTCCATTCGAGTGGTTATCGATGGCTGCTCGTCGGACTACTTGGATATTAATGCCGGGGTCCCTCAGGGGTCGGTACTCTCGGCAACTTTATTCTTGCTGCATATTAACGATCTGCTAAAACCCGGACCTTTGGGTATGCAGACGACAGCACCGTTACTGAGAGATACTTGTCCAACGCTCGTGCTACCGGGCCTCAGATCCAGTCTCTCCGGGAGGCCATGGTGGAGCGCTTAAACCTGTCCTTGCAGGCAATCTCCGAATGGGGCGATGCCAATCTGGTCAGGTTTAATGCTGCTAAAACCCAGGCGTGTCTTTTTTCCGCAAAAAAGAGTCAATTTCACCCGGCTCCAACTTTCCGAGATGTGACCGTGCCAATAGCTGACCATCTTGAGCTTCTTGGCGTTACGTTGACATCGACTCTCAATTTTGGGCCATACATTGAGGCAAAGGCTCAGCTGGCCGCCAAAAAGCTGGGGATCCTTGCAAAGGTGAGAAGGTATTTCACGCCAGAACAGCTGCTCAGCTTGTATCAAGCGCAAGTTCGATCATGCATGGAGTACTGTTCTCATCTCTGGGACGGATCTGCCAAATACCAGCTTGATGCACTGGAGTCGATCGAAAAGCGGGCCAAGAGACTCATCAGCGATGAGGCACTGGTTAAGTCAAAGCTCCAGAGCCTTGAACATCGTCGCCGAGTTGCCAGCTTGTCGGTTTTTTATCGGTTACATTTCGGGGAGTGTGCGATGGAATTGCATGATTTAATTCCACCCAGCCCGTTCCATCATCGGACTACCAGACGTACGGCGATGCGTCATCGATATATGGTGGACATCCCACCCATACGCACTAAACGTTTTGGGAATACTTTTATTATGCGTACAGCTAAGGAGTGGAATTCCCTGCCGGAGTCTGTGTTTCCCGATAGCTACAATCTAGGGGTCTTTAAGTCAAGAGTGAATAGGTTACTTCTAGGCAAGCGTGCTCCACCATCGACCACATCATCGCTTACTATCAGGTGAGATAGTGGTCAAGCGCAAGCCTATAATAGATAAAAAAAAAAAAAAAAAAAAAAATATTTGATGCGTTTAAGGATGAGATTAAGGATATGCTTTCAAACTGGATGAAAAAGCAAGATGAGAAACTGCAAAAACTCGACAAGGGTATTTCTAAACTGGCAAATCTTGAAAAAGGATTGGCCGAAATTAAAACTGGATTACAAGTCTCAAACGATGAAATTGAAAAATCGTTAGGAGAATTATCATCACAAATAAAGGACCTAGATAAAAAGATTGATATTCTAGACCATGAACGGATCAATACACGTGCAAAAATTGAGGAGCTCGAAGAGAAAAGTGAGGGTTTAGAAAGAATCATTAGAAAGACATGCATTGAAATTAGAGGCGTCCCGAAGAAGAAAAAGGAGAAAAAGGAAGACCTACTTAACATGGTTACCAGCCTGATGAAAAGTATCGATAGTAATTGCTCTCCTAAGGAAATTAAAGACATATACAGATTACCATCTAAGGCGAATGCGGCAACATCAGCCGTGGTCACTGAATTTACCAATACCTTTGCCAAAGACAAGTTCCTAAGAGAAACAAAGCAATATAATATCTCGAAACCTGATAGACAAATTAACACAAAACACCTTAGTCTAGAAGGGCCTGAAATATCACTGTTCGTGTCGGACCATTTGACCCCAAAAGCGAAAAGACTCCTTTTTCTTGCACGTGACTTCGCCAGATCGGAAAACTTTCAATACTGCTGGATTGCGAATGGCCGAATTCTCCTGCGTAAAAAGGAAGGCGATAAGTATACTGTTGTCAAAAGTGAAAACACCTTTCAGCAACTGCGGGAAACCTACAAAGCTAGCAACTAATGTCAAGTATAGTATAGCTGTTCTTATAATTATAATACTCTGTAAAATGTTATTACACGGGCTTGCCCTTACGGTTAAGTTCAACACAATTTCTCTCAAACGTTTTTCCTACACTCAACACCATAACTCACTTACTAACACATACTACACACATGCCTCTTTCAAACAGCAAACCAGAATTAATATTTCCTACTTTTTTTTTTTTTTTTTTTTTTTTTTTTTTTTTTTTTTTTTTTTTTTCCAATATATGAGCGATTCAGCACAAATCCATGTAATGTCCCAACCCACCTTTTAATAATTCTCAATGCCATCCATAAACGTCATTAACAATGAACTTGATAATCTTCAGTTGGGTAATTCTTTTTGTTGTGAACCTGAAGATTGCCTCAAGTATATCAACAAATCCGATAGCAGCTTAAACTTATTACATATTAATATACGTAGTGTAAACAAAAATTTTACTCAACTCCAAGTTCTATTAAATATGACCAAAATCAATTTTGACATTGTTATCTTGACGGAATGCTGGCTTGGTAAAGTCCATAACCTACCTGTTTTGGATGGATTTGACTCCCACTCGACTTCGAGAAATACGAACCAAAACGATGGTGTAATAATCTACACGAAACAAGGTTTACATGGTTCTGTTTGGGAGCCCATTTTTGTGGGTGGGAATTGTCTTGTTTTTCAGATCGAAAAAAGGTTAGCAGTCCTTGCCGTGTACCGTTCTCCATCGCTTAATTCAAAAGAAAAATTTGAAAATTTCACTGAGAGCCTAGTTAAACTATATGATAAAATATCCTCCTGTACTAGTGTTGTACTCGTAGGCGATCTAAATATCGATATATACCCAAGTAATAGAAACGACCGGAGCTTAGAATATCTTATGATAAATGCCTCCTACGGGCTCATGCCAACACACCTATTTCCTACCCGACTAGAGCACTGCATTGACCACTTACTCCTTAAGTCACACCTTCGTGCAACCACATTAGTTCTGGAATCACATATTACGGACCACAAGCCTATTCTATTGTCTCTAGCTAACGGTGCTCCTACTAGGAAAGTTTGCCAAGTCGCCACCCGTCTTGATTATGAAGCCATTATACTTGAGCTAGAAGACACGGACTTCACAATTATATACCAAAATGAAGATGTTAACGAATGTATGACCAAATTTATTAGTATTATTAAATCAGTTATCTTAAAACATACAAAATTAGTTAAAATCCCTAGACAAAAGCGAACAATAAAACCATGGATGACTCCTGGGCTTTTGAAATGTATCAAAAATCGGGATAAAATGCATATGAAAACAAAAAACGCTCCAAATAATCATATTCTTAAGACCACATATACACGGTATAGGAATTTTTGCAATAACTTGCTTCGAAAATTAAAAATAGCTTACGAAAAAAATGAGTTAGAAAAAGCAAACAATAACCCCAAAAGCATGTGGAAAATAATTAAAAATATCACCAATACACAAAAGACTAATGTCAGTGCTTCAGAGCTGCTTAAAATACGAGATGACCCTAAATCATCGATAAACGATGTTAATCTCTTTTTTAGCAACGTAGGCAAAAATTTGGCCGCGAAAATAATATCACAGGCTCGTACAACCACCACCACCAGTAATCCTAGTCCCCCTACTTTGGGCCATGACCGCTCTCAAAACTCCCCATCCGACTCTCTTGTAATACTGGAGGTTGACGAAGCAGAAGTTGAGTCTGTCATACTCCAATTGCGAGATGATAGTGCTGTGGGATGGGACGGAATATCATCTATACTGCTAAAGAAAAGCCGACATGTACTGGTCCCACTAGTAACCTACCTGTGCAACCGTTGCTTCCAAACAGGTGTATTTCCGGATGCTCTCAAAAAGGCAATAATTCACCCTATTCATAAGGGGGGGAGCAGAGACAGTGTCAATAATTATAGGCCAATATCAGTCTTGCCAGCCCTCTCTAAAATTCTTGAAAAGATTTTAAACAAACGTCTTAAGAGCTTTCTAGACAAACATAAAATAATTGCTGAGAATCAGTACGGATTTCGGCAAGGTGTGTCGACAGAAGATGCCGTGCTGGATCTCACGCAACAGGTTGCTAGAAAGTTAGATAGTAAATCAAAATGTCTGGTTATCCTACTTGATCTTGCTAAAGCATTTGACACCGTTTCTGTTCCCAAACTTATTGCTAAACTGGAACTCGTCGGTGTACGTGGAATACCGCTTGAAATGTTCAAAAATTACCTCACAAATCGAACACAAGCGGTCAAAATTGACACACACTTCAGTGACGAGGCACCAGTAACCTATGGCGTCCCTCAGGGAAGCATACTTGGACCTACACTTTTCCAAATTTATGTTAACGACCTGTGCAAGATGTGCCTCAGCAACAGTAACATCTACGCGTATGCTGATGATACCGCGATACTTGTTTACGGACCTACATGGGATATGGTCAAGGCTACCGCAGAAGATGCCATGTGCAAAATAATGAAATGGCTCAGTTCAAACCTCCTGACACTCAACTTAAGCAAAACAACATACCTCCCTTTCGCAATCCGACGTAACACCGCACCTTCTCATACTTTCTCTGTAGTTGCTCACTCATGCTCCAATTTAATCGAACCCTGTGTCTGTCCAGCACTCGCCAGAGCTGACAGTGCAAAGTACCTTGGAGTGCAGATTGATAGTGGCCTAAGATGGGACAAACAGATTGAAGCCGTTACCACACGAACAATGCGCCTTATCCACGTCTTTAAGTCCCTTAGAGATTCGGCTAATCTTGACACACTGAGGATGGTTTATTATGCTCTGTGTCAGTCAGTTCTTGGGTACTGCATAACTGCGTGGGGTGGTGCAACCAAAACTAGTGTTCTGAGAGTGGAAAGAGCACAAAGAGCCATTCTTAAAGTCATGACTAAAAAACCTTACAGGTACCCGACCACAGAGTTGTACTCTGACTGTAAAGTTCTGACGGTACGGCAACTCTATGTGCTCCGATCACTTCAAAGAATACATCTCAGTCTGACTCCGCCAAACCCAAATAAGCGAGTATATCTTCTTCCAAGAATCCAACACAAAACTACCTTCGCAACACACCAGTTCTACACACTAAGTACACACATATACCAAAAAACTAACTCACAAATAAATATTATAAATCTAAACGTACACAAACTTAAAGCCGTAGTAACAGAGTGGCTATTACAAAAGGACTATGCCTACACAGAGTCTTTACTCACATACATTGTCTAATAACATAAGTACTCATTCTCTAACACATACTAACAACTAAAGGACACACGCCTATATTCCTTAACCATCAGCTCATACTCGCACTACACTTCATCTATCACACACATACGCACACAAAAACACGCACACACACACACATACACACATTCACGCTCATATACAATGTACTCACCTCCTATCACATACACATATACACACTTCACTATCACACTTCACACAAAAAAATCTACAACACAAATTCTAATTTACTTGTACCGTCCACCTATTGTAATAAATTATGTTTAAGGAACTGCTCGGCCGAACACTGTCTCTTAAAATACAGGTGATCCTAGTTTAAGAGGCAGGGTTATATAAATTATTGTACTGATTTTGCAACATTTGTATTGTTATTTGTATATCTGTAGCTTCTGTTGGTTAATAAACAATTTATTATTATTATTATTTATTATTATTATTAAAGCTGGCCAGTAGGTGACCCCGGTGGTTCCGATGTCCAACTCCAAATTGGCCCACTTGCAGCTCATCAACGTCTCGTTTGCCCAGTTTCGCGTTGAAGTCCCCCATGACAACGGTGAAGTGAGTTTTGAAACCATGCATGGCTCTAGAAATATCCTCATACATGGTCTCTACCTCGTCGTCGGGGTGTGCCGAGGTCGGGGCGTAGACCTGTATAACCTTCAGCGAATATCTCGAGGATATTCTGAGTATAAGGTACGCCACCCTGGTCGACACACTCTCGATCTTCACCACGTTGTTCACAAGGGACCTGTGGACAATAAACGCGACACCACCCTGGGACTGCCGGTCACCCTCTCGGAAATAGAGCAGGTTACCGGATTTGAGGATTATCGAGTCCTCCCCCTCTCTTCGGACTTCAGATAACCCTATAATACTCCACCGCAACCTGCTCAATTCTTCCTCGAGTTCGGCTATCTTCTCGTCGGTCCGGAGTGTTCGCGTGTTATACGTTGCCAGGTCCAGTCGTCGGTGTTTATTAGGGTAGCCGGGTCCACTCCGGGGATTCTTCGCACCCCTTGCCACGCCATCGCCTCGACCGCTACCGTAGTCGAGGGTAGACGGGCTGCCGGGCACTTGGGGCCGTTTTTTCTTTGTGCTTTTCATTTTGGTTTGGGGGGGTTTGCCTTAATCGCCACGCTTGGCAGGCGGGTTGGCGATCGCAGTTTGTTGTTAAAGTGCACAGAGAACGCTGCTGCCCATTTTCTGGTGTATCCCTTAGTCGCCTTTTACGACACCCATGGGAAGATATGGGATGGTGAGATTCTTTACGTCCGACACCATACGGAACATCTGAGTGCCATATTCAAAATATCTTGAAAAACGAGCACGGTTTGTGAGAGACGAACTTGGGAGAGTGGGAACAAAATCGCGTGAAAAAGCTAGTTTAATAAATAAAGCTAATTAATAACTCCTGTCACCATTTTTACACCTTTTATACCTTTTTTGTCTTTGATACCAACTGTTTTCGTTTTAGAACAGCGACTTTCGAAAAGAAATTTCTAATTTTGGAGGCGGTATTTTTTGTTTTTTCTTATTAGTTATGGTAGGTAAATATTTGGTGCACTTTACACATCTGTTTGCCCTTTAAAATCGTACAAACTTGATGCTATGTTATGGAATTGTTAAACCAATACATAGACATAACCAACACACACACCGGATTTCTTCCGACACGGGAGGCCGTAGCCTAGCCAGCTATGGTCAATCGGCTGCGGGGTCCGGTCAGACGGCCCCCAGGCGAGTTCACTCCCATTGGGGGCTTGCAGACGGCGGCGCTCGCTCGCATCGCTAGTGGTAGTGGTGTGAGTTGGTGTCGTGCAGTCTCGTGAGCAACTGATGGGGGAGGGCTATATCTCTCGGCTAATCCCTGGTGCTACCGTAGCATCGCCACTTGGGCACTCCATGGAGGGTGGGGAAAGTCGAGAGATGAAATTTATATCGGGATTTTTAAATGGATTTTATTTCAAGAAAAAACCACAAGGCGAAAGGACCGGCGAAAGTTGGGACTGCGCTCCAAAAGGCGGGACCGGCGAAAGCTGGGACTGCACACCAGACGGCGGGACCGGCTCAAGCCGGGACTGCATTTTCCATAGCAGGAACGTCCAGAGGCGAGACTGCAGTGGGATCGTCTCGAGGTGGGGCTGCGGCGGGACTGTCAAATGATGGTACTGCTGCGGCACTGCCGAGGGTCGGCACTGCTGCGGGACCGTTGAAGGGCGGAACTGCACACCAGACGGCGGGACCGGCGCAAGCCGGGACTGCATTTTCCGTAGCAGGAGCGCCCGGAGGCGAGACTGCAGTGGGGTCGTCTCGAAGTGGGGCTGCGGTGGGACTGTCAAATGACGGTACTGTTGCGGCACTGCCGAGGGCCGGCACTACTGCGGGACCACCTAAGGGCGAAACTGCAAACCAGCCCACCGGGCACAAAGGTGCTGCCAAAACTGGCGCGACACGTGACCCTTGTGTCGGAGGTCGAATGACCTCGGACCTTGGGGCCCCGGACGCGACCGGCAAAGACAGCACCTCGTCGTCTCCCGGCGGCCGGCATGAACCAGGCTGGCTTCCGGTTGGACGATCTGGGGCGCGCAGAAAGAAGCGCCAAAAGCTGAGACAGCAGGCGGCTCTAGAGGGGATTCCTACGGAGGGCCCATCAAAGAGACCGCGTGCTGCTCTCAGCGGCGACAGCGGGGACATGGCGGCCAAGAGGATGAAGACCCAAGGGCAATCATCCTCCACCGGATCCTTTAGGGATGCGGTGGCGACTGTGAAACTCGCTGTCGTCACAGTCAGGTACCCGGAGGAGTACTTGAGGGCGGAGGACTTGGTGCCAATCCAGGAGCTCATAATTGAGAAACTGGAAGTGGCGCCGGATCCTCTGCCTGTTTTAACGGTTGCTCCCGGAGTTGTCGCAGGTGCAGTTCATGTATCCTGCGACAACTCTGATGCAGCTAGCTGGTTTCGGGGGGCCATCCACAATGTGGAACTTGGCTCCTTGAAACTCAAGGTTGTTGACGCCAAGGACCTTCCAAAGCCAGTCAAAATGGCATGGAAGAGTCGCAACTTGGCGTTGCAGGACTCTGCCCGGGCCATTCGACTGCTCCAGCGGCTTAACCCTGCCTTGAGGACGAGCGACTGGAAGGTCGTGAATACTCTCACAGAGCAGACCGGCATCCGTCGTATCGTCCTCATGGACGGGGTGTCCGCTGGGGTCATCAAGGCCGCGGGCTACTCTCTTCCAGGAGGAATTGAACGGTACTCGTTCAAGCTCCTGGAAGAAGATAAGGGAGAGGCACCCACTGCGGAAGCAGAGGCGGAACCCTCCGAGGATGGACTACACCGACGTGAGGAGGCCATCGAGGAAATCTCTGCTTACGGCGCATCGCAGGAGGCAGAGATTGGGACCACGGCGTCAGAGGCAGACCACGAGGATGACATCCTCGGGGACTTCGACACCCTGGGGATTCAGTCGCCGATTGCTCCTGAGGAGAGCCAGGCGATGGAGGAGGAGCCTCAAAACTAAGGCCCTCCTATATTGACACAGGCCCATCAAATCATCCAAGATGGAGAGACTAAGGTGTGTACAAATTAATTTGCATCATTGCAGAGCCGCTACTGCCCTTCTGGCTCGGCAACTGAAGCTTAACACATTTGACGTTGCCTTGATACAGGAACCTTATCTGTATAAGGGGACTATAAAAGGCTTAGGTGGGACAGGACGCATGGTGCTCTATGACTGTCCAACTAATGACGCGAGGATTTGCATCTATATCAGGGGCGGTATAGAGGCAATGCCCTTACGTACTTTCTGTTACAGGGATCTCACAACAACTCTGATCCAAGTGGGGATGGGCACAGAGAAAAGGAAAATTATCCTTGCCTCTGCCTACCTCCCATATGAACAAAAGGAAGCAGTAACACCACTAATCAGAAGACTGGTTGACTACGGCAACCAAGAAAACCTCGACCTGATACTTGGCTGCGATGCGAATGCACACCATGTCGTTTGGGGCAGCTCAGATGTCAACAAACGAGGGGAGGATTTGTTGGACTTTGTGGTAAGCTCTTCTTTACAAATCCTTAACGCAGGCAATAAACCTACTTTCAGGACCTCGGCGAGAACTGAAGTTATTGACCTGACACTGGCTTCAAACAAGGCCAGCGCTTACATCGAGAATTGGCATGTATCGGACGAAATCTCTCTGTCTGACCATAATTATATATGCTTTAGGTTTAGGACGGCGGCAGAAGCCGAAACTAGACGAAGAAGAAACCCAAGACATACAAATTGGGACTCGTACAGGAGGGACCTAAAAGTAAATTTAGGGAGCCCTAAAGGTAAGCTCAATTCCATACTAGATATAGAATTTGAAGCTGATAGAATCAAGATGGGCACCATCGGCGCATGGGTAGATAACTGCCCAGAGAAAAAGGCCTTTTGCAAAAAGGTACCATGGTGGACTCCTGAACTAGCTAAAATACGTCAGGAAACACGACAGGCCTTCAATGATGCAAAAGTCAGGAAAGATTTCTCTGACTATCATAGCATGCTGACGAGGTATAAGATGGCGGTACGCAAGGCCAAAAGAACTAGTTGGCGGCAGCATTGCACCTCCATCGAAGCTCTGCCAAATGGAATGAGGTTGTGCAAAGCGATGTCCATGACTAAGACAAACCCACTATCATCTGTAAAGGATGAGAATGGGTATCTAACGGAAACTGGACAGGACACTCTGGGCGTGATGTTTAGAACTCACTTCCCGGAATGTATACTGCGCGACAGCGATGAAGAGGATCCAGTCACAAGGGACGAGCTCACAAGGCACACGTCCAAAAATAACTGGCTCACGGCAAAGAAAGAGGTAGATGAAAATAAACTGAAGCTTGCCATAGCGGGCTTCCAGCCTCTCAAATCCCCTGGTCCGGATGGAATCTACCCAATACTATTGCAAGAAGGGGCATCTGTTTTGATACCTCATTTGAGTAAGCTCTACAGAGCCTGCATAGCCTTTGGGTACGTACCCAAGACATGGAGGGAGGTCAAAGTCACCTTTATACCGAAGGTGGGAAGGCCAACTTACGAAGAAGCTAAAGCTTACAGGCCAATTAGTCTATCATCCTTTCTCTTAAAAGCTCTGGAGAAACTGGTAGACAGGTACCTAAAAGAGGGACCACTTAAAAACTTCCCTCTACATAAACTACAGTGCGCCTACAGCCCTGGTAAATCTACAGAAACGGCATTGCACTATGTTGCGAGTCGAGCCGAGGCTGCGCTAGAGGGACAAGAGATCTGTGTCGGGGCTTTCCTCGACATAGAGGGAGCCTTCGACAAGACAACATTTGAGTCCATACGCATCGCTGCAAAGGAACATGGCATCAATGATACCACGTGAAACTGGATTGACTATATGCTGAGAAGCAGAATAGTCAGATCGGAATTGATGGGAGACAGACTTAGTGCAAAAACAACAAGAGGTTGTCCGCAGGGTGGAGTGCTGTCACCATTATTGTGGTGCTTGGTAGTAGACTCGCTACTTACCAAGCTCAATACTGGACCATTCTACACAGTAGGCTATGCAGATGACATAGCTATAATGGTTAATGGTAAATTCCCGAACATAGTCTCTGGATTATTACAACAGGCATTGAGGATGACAGAGGAATGGTGTACAAAGAACCACCTCTCTATCAACCCAAGCAAAGCAGTCATTGTTCCATTCACGAGGAAGAGACAATTAGGAAACCTAGGAGAGCTCTCCCTCAATGGAATAAAGCTGCCCTGGTCTACCTAAGTAAAATATCTGGGTGTAACGCTTGATAGAGAACTCAGGTGGAAAACTCATGTGGAAAATATTACGACGAAAGCCCTACGAGTGTTCGGCATGCGTCGTTCCACCTACGGTAAAACTTGGGGGTTAAAGCCCAAAGTGATACGATGGCTGTACCGGACAATGATAATACCTATTATCACATACGGCAGCATAGTGTGGTGGCCCAGAACAAAGCTTGCCTCGTGCAAAGCGCCACTCACCAAATTACAAAGAACAGTGTGTCTAGGCATCACGGGTGCTTTCAGGACAACACCTACGGCAGCGATTGAGAGATACCTCAATATCCCTCCTCTGCATATGATGGTTGAATTCGGGGCAAGGAAGACATTACATCGACTTGCTGTGGCTGGACTATGGGATGCCTCTAAGCCTAGGACCAACCATACAAAGTTTGACGGGAATGAAGGCCTGGATCGGGTAACAAGCATGCTATCCGATAAAATGCAAACTATGTTTGTGTTTGAAAGGTCTTTCAAGGTCCAAATCCCTACAATAGAGGACTGGACGAAGGGAATCGATCCACCAGAACAAGACAGTCTGGTGTGGTACACTGATGGATCCAAAATGGAATCAGGTACAGGGGTGGGAATATACGCAAAAGGTTACAAATGTAGCAAAAGCCTAGGGAAAATGGCAACTGTATTCCAAGCGGAAACTTATACCATAATAACTTGTGCTCAAGAGAATATAGATAGAGGAACCAGAGGTAAATCCATATATATTCTTAGTGACAGTCAGGCTGCAATCAAAGCCATGGCATCCTACAAAGTGGACTCCGGACTTATTCTGGATGCTGTCCAAACTCTAAACAGGCTTGGGAAGCACAACAGGGTAAGACTGATGTGGGTCCCTGGGCACAAAGGAATCCATGGTAACGAAATGGCAGATGAACTGGCAAGAGAGGGCTCAGCAAATGACTTTGTGGGTCCAGAACCATGTGTAGGCATCTCGACGTGCCTCGTAAAGGCCGCATTTAGGGAGTTTGCAGATCACAGACAGCGAACTCATTGGCAATCTAGCACCGGTCTACAACACTCCAAGAAATTCCTAAGCTCTACGTTCAAAGCCCGGGAATGCATTTGGAACATGAGCAGGGGGCAAATCCGCTACCTGCTTGGGGCCTTTACTGGGCACTTTGGAACCAACGACATGCTCATGAAGATGGGTTTAACCGCGACACCCATGTGCAGGTTGTGTGGGGAACATACGGAACGCATGGAGCACCTTCTTTGCACATGCGATGCACTGGCTGGTAAGCGAATGAGTCTCTTAGGGGTTGGATATCCAAGACCAGAAGACTATAGGCTCATATCTCCCAGTCTCGTTGTAAAATTCATGAAAAGAGTTTTCAACGAGATTGGGGAGGAGTAAGGTATCTAGGGGACCACAATAGATCCCAATGGGTCGAAGTGTCCGAGTTATTTCTCGGCCCCTCCACAAGATAAGAATACATAGACATTCGATCACAACGATCGCGTGTCATTTGTTGTTTGTTATTGAAGAATTCCATTGTCTATCTCTGAAGATCTTCATCAGACCCTATGTATTATTACACTAAAACCTTTTCTGATAATATATGCATTTAATAACGAAAACTCTATCCAAATCAGACAAATCAAACGGACCAATGCATATCCATCAGAGTTATTTAACCCCTGACACATAACAGCACTGCGTAAGATTTTGCAGCAATAACATGGCAAAAGTTACGACTTACGATCACAGATATAATCTAACTAGATGACGTGAATGTATATACTGCGTGGTCCACAATTGAAAGTTTAGTCAGTCAGTGCGGGTGGAATTCAAATTTAAATGGGATCAACTTTGAGGTATAGAGGTATACTTCCAATAAAAAATAAATTGAAATCGGACTACTCTTTAAAAAGTTATGCGTGGTCATAAATAAAAAAAAATATATATAAGCAGGTCATATTGTGAACCCCTTCCTTTTTTTTCGACGGTTAAGAAGTGACAAGCTTGGTTTTCATACAGATAGAGAGGCTTTCTGTATCTAGTTAGTTTTACGTCTATGTTTCCGACCCACTAATATAATGAAAAAGGGGATAAAGAGGTATGAACCGGAACTTTGATGCGCCATGACGATAGTAAAATATTCTCGTCGTACGGGGTTGTGCCCGCGGGGTACAGGGGAGTATAAATAAAATTTATAGCCGTTCCGAATAAATTCACTAGTTTTATTACTGAATCCCGATTCGGACCGTGAAATAAGTGTCGTTTCATTAAGACGAAGCCCTCTCGGGACTGGCATCTGCTTTTCATCTGATCCTTCAGTCCAATTTTTTCGTTATGACTTAGGTGAATGAACATTGAAACAAATGATCCTACTTTGTCGTCTTCTTTTTAGATTTTTGCTATACGGTCTAGTTTAAGAGACGGCACGCTGCCATGTAAATCTTGCGAAAACCCCCTGATTCAAACAGTAAAACGCCCATGACTTTTGAACGGCTGAACCGATTTTATTCATACATAGCTAAACACTCTCGAACACTCTCGAGAAAATCACCTTTCAAACAAAAAAAACTAAATCAAAATCGGTTCATCTGTTTAGGAGCCATGATGCCACAGACAGACACACATATACACAGCAACACACGTCAAACTTATAACACTCCTCTTTTTCCGTCGGGGGTTAAAAAAGC
The DNA here is from genome assembly GCA_964057195.1 of Orthosia cruda. Taxonomy (NCBI): domain Eukaryota; kingdom Metazoa; phylum Arthropoda; class Insecta; order Lepidoptera; family Noctuidae; genus Orthosia; species Orthosia cruda. Next base: position 56,624,551 of record OZ059826.1, on the reverse strand, counting down.
ATGACTATAGTCGAAGCTCGTGGCTCTAAAGAATATCCAGACTTCAAATGCACAACGGTCTAAAATAAATAGGAGCTTTAGTTGAAAACAAAAATATTTCACTGAAATGTCTCGTTGGTCTAGAAATTCGCAAGTGCTTTTGTTGAGCATGAGGTCCTAGTTTCAATTCCCGGGTAGGTAAATGTGTTATTGGGTTTTCCATCTCAAGTTTCTCAGTAGAATCCCTGAATCTATATATGTTCATAGTTGATGCCAAAAGGCTCGCTCCCTAATACATGGAACTTACAACAACAAAAACAAAAAACTCAATAATTCACTCACTGTAATCAATTTAACTATTTATTGTTTTTTAAGTTTTTCAATCTGTTTTACTATTTTTAATTATTTAATTGAGTAATAATCTGCGCATAATGTAATGCATGATTTGCTTTTTAAGGGTCCCTAACTCAAAATGTAAAAACAGGAACCCTTATAAGATCACTCTCTTGTCCGTCTATCTGTCCGTGTGTCACCACCGATTTTCTCAGGAACGGGTGGACCTAGCAAGTTGAAATTTATACCAAATACTGAGATCTATAGTCCCTATTAGGTGTATTAAATCAAGGTCCTGAGACAACACGATAAAAAGATATGGGCAAATTTAGATATTCGCGAATCTTGTAAGTACCAAAATTTTCCTTAATTATTTATTTTTCTGAATTTTCCCTTTACTTTTGCTGTAAGCGATCGAAAACCGTCAGCCTGTACGAGATTAGGATGGCTCTGAAACAGCTCAAAAACAACAAGGCGCCGGGTGATGACGGAATTACGGCCGAACTCCTGAAGGCGGGTGGCAAACCGGTCCTTAGGGCCCTTCAGAAGCTGTTTGATTCCGTCATACTCGAGGGCAAAACGCCACAGGCATTGTGCAGGGGTGTGGTGGTACTCTTCTTCAAGAAGGGCGACAATGCCCGGCTGAAGAACTATAGGCCCATCTCACTTCTTAGCCATGTCTACAAGTTGTTTTCAAGAGTCATCACGAATCGTCTCGCGCGCAGGTTTGACGATTTCCAGCCCCCCGAACAAGCCGGATTCCGAAAAGGCTTTAGCACCGTAGACCACATACATACGCTGCGGCAGGTTATACAGAAGACCGAAGAGTATAACCTGCCGCTATGTTTAGCGTTTGTGGACTACGAGAAAGCCTTCGATTCGATCGAAACTTGGGCTGTACTGCAGTCTCTCCAACGGTGCCAGATCGACTACCGGTACATTGAGGTGTTGAAGTGTTTGTACAAAAACGCCACCATGTCAGTCCGTCTTCAGGATCAGACCTCGAAACCAATCCTTCTGCAGCGCGGCGTGAGACAGGGAGACGTCATTTCTCCGAAACTGTTCACTGCTGCGCTGGAGGATGTCTTCAAGGTTCTGGACTGGAGGGGGCTGGGCATCAACGTTAATGGCGAGTACATTACTCACCTTCGGTTTGCCGACGACATAGTGGTCATGGCTGAGACCATGGAGAGCCTCAGTAAAATGCTCGATGACCTCAGTAGAGCTTCCGAAAGAGTGGGTCTTAAAATGAACATGGACAAAACCAAGATCATGGTGAATGCCCATGTAACACCCACCCATCAAGGTCGGAGACTCTACACTCGAAGTTGTAGACCATTATGTCTACCTGGGACAAACGGTCCAGTTGGGTAGGTCCAATTTCGAGAAAGAGATCAACCGTCGAATCCGACTCGGCTGGGCGGCGTTCGGGAAGTTGCGTGGTATCTTCTCGTCCAATTTACCGCAGTGTCTCAAGACAAAAGTCTATGACCGGTGTGTGTTGCCAGTGATCACCTATGGAACCGAGACGTGGTCGCTCACAATGGGCCTTATCAGAAAGCTCAAAGTCACCCAAAGGGCAATGGAGAGGGCTATGCTCGGAATTTCCTTGCGTGATCACGTCAGAAATGATGATATCCGCAGGAGAACCAAAGTTACCGACATAGCCCGAAGAATTGCCAAACTTAAGTGGCAGTGGGCAGGGCACATTGCTCGCAGAACGGATGGCCGATGGGGCCGAAAAGTTCTGGAATGGCGACCGCGAACCGGAAGACGATACGCTGGAAGGCCTCCCACTAGGTGGACTGATGACCTGGTTAAGGTTGCGGGAAGGCGCTGGATGCGAGACGCACGGGATCGGTCAATGTGGCGACGCCTGGGGGAGGCCTATGTCCAGCAGTGGACGTCTTTCGGCTGAAATGATGATGATGATGATGATGATCGAAAACCTATATGGTAGTTCCCGTTGACCTCGAATCACGACATTTGGAAAAAAGTAAATTATTATAGAAAAACAAATAAAGAAAAATTCAAAAAAAAAAATTGTTGAAAATTAAAGGGTGTCATACATACATAGTTGACACCACCCTGGTTACGGAACCCTTCATGCGCGACTCTGACTCGCACTTCGCCGGTTTTTTATTTGTAAGTGATTGAGCTTAGACTTATGTTTGCAATGTTCAAATTTGTAAAGTAACAGTGTACTCATTTATTTATTTATTTATACACAAAACACTTAACAAAGAAAATAAATAATACAGATAGATGAGCACAAGGGTATTGCTTATTTCAATAGAAATTTCATACAGCAGGCCTGCGACAGGAAAGTTGGATTATAAGCGAAGATACAGTGTGTAGAAGGAAATAAGGAAACTTAAAATATACTAAAAACTATATAACTTAACTAATTATATATAAATAACACATATACCTTAAACAAATATATAGAAGATAAAAACACACACATCATAATATATGTCGGCACTTCTAAAGATTTCGTTCTGAAGAGAGCTATGGTTTCTAATGACTCTAACAGATGGCAACTTGACGTAACACTAAGCACTAGTATTTGGCGCGAACAAGAAAGGATGAGACAGGAGATCGAGTAAGAGGATGGCGGAAAAAAACTCATGCAATAATGGCCTTTCCTGACAATCACACAGTCGTTCCTACATATATAATAATTACAATATGGAAAGTTGTCATTGTTGAAAAGCCTAATAATAAATAAATAATCATAATATAATGGTATCACATTTCCTTATTCATGCCTAACAGGGCCACTGCGAGTTGGCTTCGGCTCTTCGCTTGCCTTTCAAAGGACCGGGACCCTAGGTTCCCGATATTGTCAAAAACTCAATAAATAAACTACTGCAACTTAAACACAAAAATGTGGGTGTATTACCATTTATAGGTCCAACTCTGTCCAACCCCTCGGGGAACACAGGTGTAATGATATATATTTATTTATTTATGTATTCTTTATTGAACACCAGAAAATACAGTAACAAAAGAAACTTAAAACTAAATTATGCTTACACTAAAAACTACGAAAAAAGTGTGGCAATCACATCTTATTCGATTTTTTTAGATGTTACGTCATACCTCGTAATTCGCGATGGGGTAAAAGCGGGTGGTCCTTATCGATTATCATAAGACCAGAAACACACCGCGATAAGGTAAGTCCATATCTACACATTGCCTTAATAAATTCACCCATCGAACACAACCTACCCTTAAAAAGAACTTGTTATCAGTAGCTGGCAAGCTCTCACTGGCAATGGAAGAAACATCCCTCCCTTACTCTGCGTTATCAACTTTATGCCACTTTTACAGGTACCTAACTTCTTGTAATAACTCAGGAAATGCTTCGTATGTTCTGTGGTGATATTGTTTTGTAAGAAACGTGGAAACATTTGGGGTAAGGAAGATGCGGTGTAACGGTTGTTTTGGAAATAAATGTAGAAAATATTATGTCCTTTATTTATTCAATTTCTTATTTATCTACATTTTTAAATATTTTTATAAAATAAATTTAAAAAAAAACATTTAAAAATATAAAAAATATTGGGTTCTGTTTGTAATCTTTCACACAAATATTTTCCATGTACAAAAACTACTATTCTACAGATTTATAATATGTATTGATTTATGATGATACTTTGTTCGATTCATCAACAGCATTTCAGCCAAAAGACGTCCACAGCTGAACATAGACCTCCCCCAAGTGTCACCACATTGACCAGCCCCGTGCGTCTCTTCTCCCGTGGCTCTATACAAATTCTCAATTCAAAAACTGATCCTAAAATACTGCGTCACACATGAAGCTTTATAGTCAGCGTCATTTTACTCTGCTTCTTAATTGGTTTGTCCCCAATTAGGTTGTCATGGTAAGTTAATCGATAGCAAAACATCTCAGTATTATTATGTTATATTCACCCGCTATGTACCTGCTAACTGATATATTGACGGGGCGGCATTGTTGGTGGATATAACATAACCACATGCCGTGTCCTTACAGTAATAGAAATGTCTACATTAACTATCCAGATACACGAGAAGCTTGATGTCAGACTTAGAGTTTTTAGTAGTGATTTCATAAATTGCCTCGTAGCGCTAATAGAATTCTTAATATAACAAACTCTGTGTAATGTCTAGGTCTCCATGATAAAGGAAGTATCAAGTATGGAACCCGTTGCTAACTTGTCAAAGTCTTCTTCTTGCTAGTCGATGAAAACTCTTTAAATACTTTGGGCCCAATTGGTGACCACGCACTTTATTGCACCCTCAGTGGCGTTCATAAGATCCTCTAAATTGCAGGCGTATAGGCACTTGGGGCACTTGCATGTGTATCATATTCTGGTGTATCATAAGCACTATTCTACAGGGGCACCGAACTCACACTGGGTATCAGAAGGATCTATAACACCCCATTTTGTCAACATCTTTTTTAGTTTTACTTTCTTACCACAATCATATTTTTGTAACCTCTTCTATTTGTTGTGAGTGAAGTAAATAAAAGGTGAAGTTGGAGGTAAAACTTTGTGTCTTTATTTCACGGTCACTTTACAGTACTTTTCTAGACTATATACGACTATCCACTACACACTACAGGAGAACACTGCGCTCCCTGCGCGGCGTGGCAACCGTGCTGAAAACCTAAAGTGCTATGTCATCGATAGTGCAACAATGTGTCACCACAGTATTCCCCCCCTATCTTTATAATTTGTTAAAATTATACAAAAATATTTGGGTACATTCTCCTTTACAATTTGTTTTTACATTAGTTAGTAACATAACGTCATTGTTTTCAATGTATTACTCCTACATACCTTCGCGTTACATGTTTATGTTTCTCTTATCAGCAAAAGTTCGCGCCGTCCGTCCGGCGTTACAAATAACTAAGCTTCGACTTATGACGACATTGACAATTTATATTTTACACATCATATGGACTTTTTACGTTTTCCTTACATTTATTGTTAAACATGACAATTTTTACATGAGAAACATAATCACAAAAACACATTCTAGTTACAATGCTCCTATATACCGTTACAAAAATGGTGCTTATGTGCTACACAATTTACCTTAATTACTAACACTAATAAGTATCGTTTTCTCGAGTAGAAGTTGCCCGTGGTGCGTTAAAGCCTTTATTTACCGCAGCCAATCCAATAACTTCTGCTTCTTTGCGGAACCAGTTCCGCACATGTTTTCTGCATTGGTGTCTGATTAACCATAATAACACGATGCCGAAAATGATGGCAAATGCTATCATAAACATTTCCACCGTACCGACTCGTTGTCCCATGACCTCATTTGACACACTTTGGGACACTGCCACATTATTCTGCTGTGGTTTAGCCTGGCTGTTACACATTTTTTGTATTGTTTGTTTCGTATACTAACAACAACTGGCTTGCTCTTAATGTCTAAGTAAATTTACAAATATGATGTTATAAGGCATTCGGTTCGTTTAGTTGACCTACTGACGTATATGCTGACTTAACTAACTGGTTTTATATTACTGTTGCAACCTTACACTATACATTTTCTCAATAGTTGCAGTTTTGCTAAATGTTGTTACTACTAAATTACTTTTTTTATTACTACATTTTTATAAGGGTATATACGGATGGCTTAACTAAATTACCTATAACTATTCTATTTTTCCGACTCCCAATGGACAGGGTCGATATTAAGTGATACATATCTTTTACGTATTTCTAAGGGTAGTGGGCATGTTCAATATTCTGCCATAAAAATAACCATCCCATTAGGATCCACAATATTTTGCATGCCCACGCCATACAAATGATATATAAAATAACCTTTTTTTGTTTTGCTTATTCTAAGGCGCATTCCTCTTACATATGGTACCTACTATGTTGTATTTGTGCCTAGTTATTCATCAAAAAATCTTACCCTTTTGCTAACGCGACCGCTGCGAGTGACGATTTGTTCTTTAGTTAAGGGTCCTGCTGCGTTTGTTTTTGTTGTTTGCGGTTTTGTTTTAGTTACCTTTCTCGGCATGTCGTGCACGGTACTTTCTTGCCCGTCTTCTTTTTCATTGTCTGTTATTAAAAATGCTGGTTTTAATCGGTCAATTGAAATACAAGCTTGTCTATTATTTAATTCAATTATGTAATTTTTCTCCTTCCGACTTATGACGCGGTATGGGCCATCATATTTTTTGCAGTTGCAGCGATTTACGCACTGTGTCATTGCGAACAAAAACATATTTACACGTTTCTAATTCTGGATGCACGAACGACGAGCGTCCCTTGTTTTCTCTTATATGAGGTATAAAATTCCCTATTGTTTTCTTAAGTTCCTCTACGTAGGAATTTATATCTTGGTTTTGTGTTAAATTGCTAGTAAAAAAATCTCCCGGTAGCCTTATTGTACGCCCGTATACTAACTCGGCGGCGCTGTATCCTGTATCGCTTCTAACGGCTACGCGCAGACCGAATAAAACGGTAGGTAACTCTCTTAACCACGATTCTGTTTTGATTCTGGCCATCAACGATGCTTTTAGTGACCTGTGCCATCTTTCCACCATGCCGTTGCTTTGGGGATGATAAGCTGTTGTCCTAATCTTTTCGATTCCTAATACTTTCATTAATTGATTGTATAAATTACTTTCAAACTGTCTTCCTTGGTCACTAGTGATTTTTACTGGACACCCATAGTGCGTGATCCAACAATCATATAGTGCCTTGGCTATATTTTCTGCTGTAATTTCTTTCAATGGTATGGCTTCCGGCCATCTAGTGAACCTATCAATTATAGTAAGACAATACCTATATCCCTCTGCTGTAACGGGCAACGGACCTATTATGTCTATGTGAATGTGTTCGAACTTGCCGCATTCCGAGTAAACGCCTAATTCTGATACTGTGTGTCTTTGTACTTTTGATTTTTGACATGCTATACATGATTTGGCCCATTTACCTATCTGTGAATTCATACCGGGCCAAAAATACTTTTGTGTGATTAACGTCTTTGTTGCCCTGACCCCGGGGTGACTTAAGTTATGAACGTTGTCAAAAACCATGCGTCTGAATTTTTCTGGTAAATATGGTCGGACGGTGTCTTTAGAAGTTTCACAATAAATCGGTTTATTGTCTGTGGGTCCGTGTATTTTCTTTAAGTTTACACTGCTCTTTTTGTTACTGTTATTTAATACTTGTGCTATATACTCGTCCGTTTCCTGTGCGGTCGCTAATTCTGCGAAACCTATGTTCGTTGGGCAATACAACTCCGCAACACGAGATAACGAGTCAGCAACAACGTTGTGTAGTCCGTCTACATGGCGAATATCGTTTGTGAATTCACTAATGAATAATAAATATCGTGTTCTTCTTGGTGTTTCTGAGTTACTGCTATTTAGTTTTGTAAGGGCATATGTTATTGGTTTATGGTCCGTATATATGGTTAATTCTCGCCCTTCGAATAACTTCCTGAAATACTGAATGGCCATATATATTGCTAACAATTCTCTATCATAGGTACAATACTTAGTTTGGGCCTGTGTGAGTTTCTTTGAAAAATATCCCAACGGTTCCCAACGGTTTTTAACTTGTTGTTGTAACACCGCGCCTACACACGTATCCGATGCGTCACACATCAGAGCCATAGGTACCCCGCTGTGTGGGTGTGACAATGTAACCGCTTTTTGTAAGCTAAGTTTACATTCTTCGAAAGCCTGGTTGGCTTTATCGTCCTACTGTACCAATGTCTTATCGCGTTTCTTGGACTGATGTATGAACTTATTGAGGCTCATTTGTGACTCTACTGCTTTTGGTATGTGGGGTCTATAAAAATTGACCATTCCGAGAAACCTTCTTAATTCCTCCACTGTTTTTGGTTTAGGAAATTCCATTATTGCTTGTGTTCTGGATTTTAGCGGTGTGATACCTTTTTTGCACACCTCAAACCCCAGGAAATCTACTTTATCTTTTCCAAACTGACATTTTGATGTATTAATGGTTATTCCGAATTGACTGAATCTTTCAAAAACTATTTTTAAATGTTCCTTATGTTGCTCATGGTCATGACTAGCTATGATGACATCATCGATGTATGAGAATAAGAAATCTAATCCCTGTAAAACTGTTGTACTCATGAAACGTTGGAATGTTTGGGCAGCGTTTCTCAACCCGAAACTCATTCTGGGGAATTCAAACAAACCAAAGGGCGTGATAATAGCCGTTTTTTCTACATCTTCTGGGTTTACGGGTATGAAATGATAAGCCCTATTAATGTCTAAATGTGTAAATACCTGTTTGTTCGCCAGCACATACGTAAACTCGTGTAACCTTGGGACTGGATACCTATCTGGTTTGGTAATTGCGTTTAATTGTCTGTAGTCACCACAGGGTCTAATGTCTCCATTCGATTTCGGTACCACATGTAAAGGGCTCGCCCACGGGCTTTTACTGGGCCTACATATTCCCATCTCCTGCATTATTCTAAATTCTTCTTTAACTTTAACATACCGGTCCGGTGGTAATGGCCTTGCACGCGAATGTACCGGTGGGCCGGTCGTTTCTATGTAATGTACTACTGAATGCTTAGGAGGATCTTTAAATGATGTAGGCCTAGTAATATCCGGGTATTTAGAAATGATATCGTGGTAGGGATGGTCCATATTTAACATTTTCAATGATAGTTGAGAGCTACTTACTAGGGATGCCACTGTACTTAGCTCCGTTTCCTGGTCGACCAGTTTCCTTGAACTCACGTCCACTAGCAGGTTATGGTGTCCCAAAAAATCTGCACCGAGTATGGGTTGTTTCACGTCGGCTATTATAAAGTCCCATCTATAAACTCGTCGTAATTTCAGGTTCAACACTAATGTTTTTACACCGTATGTTTTGATTTCTGTTCCGTTCACTGCGTATAATTTATATTCACTTTCCGGATGTAATTGATTCTTTTTGTTTACTGGTATGACGGACACGTTTGCTCCTGTGTCTACTAGAAAGTTTAAACCCGTATTTATGTCTCTTACACTGAGGCGGTTCGCTGGACGTACGGAACAGATTTCCGCCTTTGGCTGTTCCGTTGTTAGTTTTCCGCTTTCTTCCACGCACATGGCTTTACACATTTCCGCGCTTTGCCTGCGTAACGGAAATGGTAGAAGCACAGCCAATCCGGATCCTCTTCTGAACGCCGTGCTCGTGAGCTGCTCCTGCTTCGCGTGCTAGGTGTCAGGTAACGATTTCTGCTGCGTGCCCTGTTTCCTCGGTTTTCCAGTTCATCAAAACGAGCACTTAACTTTGCTATTTCATTTAATATTGACCTCTCTGTTACGCTTGTCGTTGATGTTGAGGGCTGTTGCGATACCGTTGCCACTACACTTGCTTTAGTAACTTCATTCACGTCATCGGCGATATTTCCCAATTTCTCTAAGTCTTTTGTTTCCGTGACGGTGAGTACTGCGCGTACTGTTGGTGGCAGAAGATTTTGCCATAAAACTTTTAATGTTCCGTCTGTTACTTTGTCTCGTGCGAGGGCTTTCATTTTTGCTAAAAGTTGTGACGGTTTCTGGTCTCCCAATTCCATTTCATTGATTAATTTTTCTATCTGTTTTGTTTGAGAGTCCTCGTATATTTTTATTAGTTTCTGTTTCAGCGCCTCGTATCTGCCTGTTTCTGGTGGATTTACTAAAAAATCCGTTAACTGACTTATGGTGTCGCTGTTGAGCTTTGATACCACAAGGTCAAATTTTGAGTGGTCTCCTAGCTTCTGTGGGGCCAACGTCGCTTCCGTTCTTATAAACCACACTCGAGGCTGGTTCGTCCAGAAATCGGAGATCCTTGACGTTAGTGAGAGTGCCGCAGTTTCTGGTAAAATAGGTGGCGTCGTCATTTTGAGGCCGTATTATTTCCGTATCTTTAAAGTTCTTTCACCGGGGTCACCACTTTTGTAACCTCTTCTATTTGTTGTGAGTGAAGTAAATAAAAGGTGAAGTTGGAGGTAAAACTTTGTGTCTTTATTTCACGGTCACTTTACAGTACTTTTCTAGACTATATACGACTATCCACTACACACTACAGGAGAACACTGCGCTCCCTGCGCGGCGTGGCAACCGTGCTGAAAACCTAAAGTGCTATGTCATCGATAGTGCAACAATGTGTCACCACAATATCATAACTAAGGGAAAAAAATGATTTATGACCAAAATTCATAACAAAACAAAATAATATTTTCAATAACACAGGCCAATATATTGAAACTGTTGCCCGGGTCAGACCTCAATAATTTCACAAGGTGACCCTGGGAATATTGATTCAATTAAAACACTGCACGCGTCGTTACTGCACACTCGTATGTATTAGTGAGCGATATATTAATTATTTATAGCTAACTTTGGATCGTGACTTCACTCAATTTAGCCGTGGAATAAGTTGTAGCCAATTGTATACATTAGATCGTCTCGCATATGTTTTTTGAGAAACTATAAAGGTCGATATATTTCTATGTTAGCTGGTATAATTGCCACATTTTGACTGTAACGAGACAGCCTTTATTTAATATAAAGATTTTTTCAATGGTCTAACAAGTTAAATAAGTATTTTTACACTGTGTTTAATAATATTTTTATCTATGTAAATAAAATTTGCAGTACCTAGCCACCTAAAAAATAATGGACTATTTTTTTTCAAAACAAAATAAATAATTAAGGAACTGAGATTATTAAAAATACAAATCAAAGGTTGTATTAAAAAAAATCATGTTGAGTAAGCAATTTTAGATTATTATTTTTAAATCTAAAATTGATATATGAGAAAAATCAACAGCTTTTCTAGACGTTTGAAAGCATGTAGGCACAGTTAAAATACTCGTAAGAATATGGCAAACGAAGTTATACCTAAGGCGGCAACTGTTACTTCGAAATGTATCTTCAGAACTCTACATGACTTTACATATATTACTAGTCATTTACAGACAGAAACCTCTCTATGAATAAATAAATATAATTAACAATGTTCTCTCTTAAATACCATGTCTTAGAAATTGCAAGCACTTCACATTAACACCCACGTCTGAAGGTCGTGTCACCTACCAGACTGGCCACAAATATTTGGTTTAGTATCCAAACATTTACAGATCTGAAACCCCTTTGGTATAATATATTTATGACTTCACCTACTTAAATAAACTAGTAGCTAGTAATCTATTATATCGATTACAAACATGCCATGTAAAATTATTATGTACATACTTTTTGTATTTTTGGATTGGCAATCTTTTAGTAGCTTATAAACTAAAACCTAAAAGTAAAAAAGAATATATTAATATCTATTGAAATAACTTACATTATAATACCTTTGTGTTGTTCTATCTGTAATCTTTCTTTTCTCTATTAAGTGTTTTGTATGTACATAAATAAATAATCTATCTCAATCCGACAATTTTCCATTTTCATTCTTCGCTTTATTTAATACTAACTTCTGCCCGCGGCTTCGCCCTCGTAAAAAGTGTTTTATCATCCCAGGGGAATACAAACTATCCTATGTCTTTTCCAGGGTCTCAAGCTATCTCCATGCCAAATTTCATCTAAATCGGTTTAGTTGATCCAGATACCTCACAGACTTTACCTTTATAATATTATTAGATCACCTGTTGGGAAAATGTGGTAGAAATGCCGTTTCCGACAAATAAGTCACATTATAAGTTATATTTAACAGGGCCCAGAAAACTAGATTTGTAACCTTTACAATTCACTTTAGACATTGGCAGATTTCAGAATAGTCGACATCGCGGCTCTGCTTGCCATTGATCATCAGCATCATCATCATTTCAGCTGAAAGACGTCCACTGCTGGACATAGGCCTCCCTCAGGCGTCGCCACATTGACCGATCCCGTGCGTGCCATTGATAATAATAAGTATTAAGGTTATTTTTAACCGACTTCGCAAAAAGGAGGAGGTTTTCAATTCGGCTGTATATTTTTTATTTTTTTTTATGTTTGTACCTCAGAACTTTTTACTGGGTGGACCGATTTTGATGATTCTTTTTTCATTTGAAAGCTGGTGCTTATTATGTGGTCCCATTTAACCGACTTCCCAAGAAGGTTATCAATTCGACTGTATTTTATTATATTTATTACCTCGGAACTTTTTACTTTGTGAACCGATTTTGATGTTTTTTTTTAATTGAAAACTCGCCATGTGGTTCCATTTAAATTTCATCTGATTAAGAAATTTAGAGATATACATCAGAACTCTTCAATAAATGACGGCAAATCACTCGGGATAGCTGCAATCGGATGTCTGTTTATTGTTTACATCATTTCATAACATAACATCACTTTAGCACGCTCTAAAGGGGTACGCAGGTGTGAACAGTTCACCCTGTTATACTCTTATTCCACCGTTTTTGTTTTAGTTGCATGTTTCAAAAAACGAAGAAACCAAAACAAGAACACCGACTTCCGAAATTGAAGTTATTTTTCACTTTGTAGTGTTTTATTTTGAAGTCGGTTGTATTTTTTGTTAAAAAGTTTTTTAAACAAGCTTTTGATCTGAAGCGTACTAAATGTGCACTTGTCAATACACATCCAATAAGACCAAACACGATGGTGCTATCTTGTCTGGTTGAGAAGTAGCTATCACCACCTTTCGGCTTTATCATTAGACCAGCTAATGTACATAAGTACGCCAAGTTTCAGTGAAATCCAGATGCTAGGAAGTGCTTGAAAATGGATTACTAGTCGCCGGACACACATACGAAAGCAAGTTCAATTAAAACTTCCTAGGTAGGTAGTCTTCTCTGTCGAGAGCACAGCCTCTCAATACTAAATGAGTTTTATGGAGTTAAATTTATTTAGAATTTCGAGATGATCTAACGACGATTTCACAACATTCAGCTAAAACTATTTGATGTGCACATAACTAACAATGTTACAGTCGCTTTGTATGCAATTTGGATCGTCTCACAATATTACAGAAAGATTTTTGCATTTCTTTACAGACGAACTTCAAACGTTATGTCGACTAACGACTAGTTACTGTGATTGTGACTCACAAGAACATCATTTTTTGTGTCAACTATAAGATAGGTACACACACACAGATTACAGAATGAAAATGCCATGAGAGAAGATCAGCATGATTCGGATTGTCCTACCCAAGGTTTGGGTAAGACCAATTTGGATTGTCCTACCCAAGGTTGGGGAAGACCAAAAATACCAGGGACGGATTGCGCCTCAGGTGATATGTTTATTTAATTAAAGTGATTTCGTATGTGTGTCCGGCAAGTAGTCATCCATTTTCAAGCAATTCCTGGCATCCGATTAGGCTGGGATGGCGATTAGGGGTGCTAAGATAATGACCAATGGAGAAACCTACCTACTTAGAAAACCAGAAGAAGAAGAAGGGGACGCGCCGACTCTAAATAAAGTGACATGAGGGCAAGAGAGTAATTAAAAATATTGATACCTCCTTCTTTGTGTGAGAAAGAATTTTTTTTTATTGCCCTCAAGTGTAGGTGACATTTTCCAACAATAAAATGTTGGTACAAAAACCCACAATAATGTTTAACATTTAATTAATTTAACTTGACCGAACCATGACACATATGCATAACTAATTAATATTATAAACACATTGCCCCAATGACGACCAGCTCATTAGGCAAAAACCTGCAATTAAAGTACCAGGCCTGCATGACATCAAGGTAGCATTAGCACTATGTGCATTTGCATCTAGTGGAGTGGCGCTTTTGAACTTTATTTACTCACTGCCTCGTTGGTCTAGCTAGTGGTTATAAGGCGGATTAAGCAAAGTGTTATTCCATCAGAAACTTGTTTTGGTGGCCTCTTTTAATATAATATACTGCTGGGACACAATCTTCTCCTCTGTGCGAGAGAGAGAATAGGCTCAGTTTAGTGGATAACCATCGGATTTTTGGTTCTAGTATAGTCCCGTTTAACTTGGGACCAGACTACGGTTTATGAATTGAGTATTTGGAGTTAAAAACGTGTATTAACTCAAAAACTATTTGAATGCCAAAATGTGTCAGATTTGAAGCTAGTTTAAGTTAAGTTTCGGCAATTGATTTTTTATCTAATTAAACATAGAGGGTAAATCAAAAATTTTGATATATTGAACCTAACTAATGTATTCTGTCTGTCTGCTATTGCAGAAGACGCGAGGTCTGTCAGTGGTGAAAAGCATTGATTGTCACAATCCAGTCTAAGCTTAATCTTGAACATAGATTGCATTCTGTCTGAGCTGATCAGCCAAGTTCTTTAAGTTCAAGTCACGTTGATAATATTAATATCCGATGCAAATCATATCATAACATAAATGAAGCCCCCAAAAGCAGTCTACAAATTTAATGTCAGTTACGCTTGAGTCGGATGAAAAAGAAACGAACCTACTGCCACCACCCAGGCTCAAATCCAACTCCGGGCCGGGCTATTGCTGAGAAAATACAGATAAAAAAAGCTCAAAAAAATCAAAAACAGGAATGCGCTATAAAGGAGCTAAAAGACGTAAACAAGAATAAAATCATGCTGTGCAGTTGGAGGATACATATTGTTCGCGACGCAGCGTCACCAACCATACTAAATGGTTTCTGTAAATAAAGATTTGTATCAGCAGACACACGTCTGCTTACCCCAGCGCGCTATCTCATACTAAATGTTTTTTTTTTTTTTTAATACGTGGCGTCTCGCAGTTCGGCCAAAGTAGCCGTCCACTGCTTAACCGGACTAACCTGTGGAGACTAAGCTATATAGCCTCCGGCCAGGCTTAAAAGTTCTAAACCTAAAGCGACAGCACTAAGGGCTACCCCAGTTGGGGTCGGACCTCGGCTCAGGGCGTCGCTGGGGGGATGGCAAAGGCCGGATCTAATAAAGTGATTCTACCATCCGTTCGGAAAAGCCTACGTGGAGAAGAACGGACAAGAAACTCCAATAATATCTGACTGGCATTTAACTATGGCTACTAGTCGAAAGGGATAGCTTGATAAAACGAACAAGAAAAAAGAGACAGCTGGTGTTTGTCACTTGCGTGTGAATGTAAACAAACATTATTCTGACCAACAATGTTTTTTCTTTTTCTAACCTCCAAATATCAGAATATTAGGAAAAAACTGAAATAAATTAGTAAATTGAGGTGTATTGCGTACTTATATATGGTATGAGATCCCTTCTGTTTTATGTGCTTTGGTATCATAATTGGTAAACTTTCTAAATACACACGAAGGCATTTTTTAAATTTTGTTTTTGTTTCAACAAAGCTTATCGCTCTACGCCATGCGTGACATAGACTAAAGACTATACGACCGAATTAGGACGTATTCGAGTCTTCACAATGCGCGCGCTCATAAAATATTTGTTTACTAGAATATCATTATGTTGAACACATAAGTCCAGTTATGGAAGGATGGAGTAACATTTTTGTTCGGTACATTTACGCAGGTTGTGGTGATGTTTATTTCAGTACTCAATAAAACACAGCAGCAAACACCGTCTTTTGTTTCACATTCTTTAAAATTGCACCCTTTTTCTTTTTGAGTTCTGCTTATGGTGACCAGTTTGATTTTCGAACAAACCTCTTTACAATGCCGTAAGTACATTTTTTACTTAGAGATTTCCATGAGTTTCCACACGAATTTGACGTTCCAAATTCAAATCACTTCACACCCTGGGGAGGTAATGATTTACCTTACGTTGAGATTGCATGATATGTAATTGTTCATTGTCGAGCAGGTAGAATGAAAAACGATTTAAATCTATTTTCTGCCAGCCTGTATGCTGTATAGTTCCTTTCAACAAGCAACCTTCACAGTACCTTGTTGATTGAGATAAACAAAGCGGTTTTCTGATTAATTAGTTATTTAGCGGCAGTATCATGTTTTCGGCATGGAGACACTAAACGCTAAAATAGAATATTAAAAAAATACAAAATTGTACTTTTTTCATATTGTTCTTTTTTACTTTAAGATTATTACTGTTGTTTTGTGTCTGAGTCGAATAAATGCTTCGTAATTCTATGATGCGGCACTGGAGGACGTGTGGCACTGGAGGACGTCTTCAAGGTTCTGAACTGGAGAGGGTTAGGCATCAACGTCAATGGCGAGTACATCACTCACCTTCGGTTTGCCGACGATATAGTGGTTATGGCTGAGACCATGGAGGACCTCAGTATAATGCTCGATAACCTCGTTAGAGCTTCCGAAAGAGTGGGTCTTAGGATGAACATGGACAAAACCAAGGTGATGCTGAATGCCCATGTTACACCCACTCCTATTAAGGTCGGAGACTATACACTCGAAGTCGTGGGCGACTATGTCTACCTGGGACAAACGATCCAGTTGGGTAGGGCCAACTTCGAGAAAGAGGTCAATCGTCGAATCCGACTCGGCTGGGCAGCGTTCGGGAAGTTGCGCGGTATCTTTTCGTCTAAATTACCACAGTGTCTCAAGACGAAAGTCTATGACCAGTGTTGCCAGTGATGACTTATGGCTCTGAGACGTGGTCGCTTACAATGGGCCTCATCAGAAAGCTTACAGTCACCCAAAGGGCAATGGAGAGGGCTATGCTCGGAGTTTCCTTGCGTGATTGAATCAGAAATGTAGAGATCCGCAAGAGAACCAGGGTTACCGACATAGCCCGAAGAGTTGCCAAACTTAAGTGGCAGTGGGCAGGGCACATTGCTCGCAGAACGGATGGCCGATGGAGCAGAAAGATTCTGGAGTGGCGACCGCGAACCGGAAGACGTTGCCTTGGAAGGCCTCCCACCAGGTGGACCGACGACCCGGTGAAGGTTGCAGGGATACGCTGGTTGCGAGAAGCACGGCCCACGGGACCGGTCAAAGTGGCGACGCTTGGGGGAGGTATATGTCCAGCAGTGGACGTCTTTCGGCTGATATGATTATGATGATGATGAATACTATGATTGAACAAACGGTGATTTTACCAAAACAAAGGATCAAACATCACCACTTCATCAAGGCCTACTTAATCACATTACCTTGCATAAAAACGTGCACGCGTTGCAAAGCTTCGCCATGGCGGGATCAAGGCGATGATGGTTTGCGTGAGCATGCGTGCGTGTGACGTTATAATGATAGATGTAAAGTGTAGACGTGCGAACAGATCCGATAAAGCCAAGATAAAATAACTGTGGTTTATCTATCAAACACAGTTATTCCATTACCTGTTACATTAGTATGCTTTCTATCAGTGAAGAAAATGAATAAGAATATTCGTAATCGGAAAAAGACTCTATTTAATATAACTGACAATGTGACATGTTCGTTAAAAACCGGCCAAGTGCGAGTCGGGATCGCGCACCGAGGGTTCCGTATAAACAGCTACATTTACCAAAATAATTAGTTAACATTACTGACGTTCATAAACCATGAAAGAATCGAACAATGCTCTAACGAATGGACAAAATTAACTTTGCCGTTCGTAATCTGTGGTCCCCAATATATCAATTTAGGTCGCGGTCAGTTTAACAACTACAAATATGGTAAAATAATGTATTTTTTATGTGGGCACATATTTACAGTCTTCAGATTTTTTCCTTTACTTGTGAAGCAATGTCTTGCTTCTTGCCAAATTTCATAATTCTTAGTAAACGGGCATACGATTCCTCAAATATGTAACATAAAAGGCTATATCTTTTGAAGTTTGTTTTTTTCACAGCTCCAAGAGATTGCAGTCTTGTGTATATCATATTAATTTGTACTTGTTACCTCCAGGCATCAGATCGTTCAGGTTATCTGAGAGCAGGTAAATGGACACGTGGGGCACACCAGCAAATGGGATATAATCTGAACAGGAGTACTGCACTAGGTGTTTAATGGATCAATAATCCTCCACTTCACCAAATTATATTGCCGAACATGCCTCAAATATCGTCAGATTGTCACCCGTCACCTGTCGGTAACATGAAACAGTATTTCTTCTTTCAAATATTACGTCATACAAATAAAATTAACTCTTTAAAAACTTCCCAGTAGCTTAGATGATTTACTAGGAAACCATCAGAAGTTAAGAGAAACTCATTTCAAATTCAATTCGCACGCACTGGTTACGTTTGTAATTATTATATATTTTGTCTGAGGAATTCCATCAGAAAAACGAGTTACCAAGCAGCTAATTGCTAATAGGTGCTAGAAGAACTCTTTCACTCTCGGCTTAAATATCCCATGTTATTGCTATAAATGTTAGAAAAATTCTGTCTAATAGTCTAAATAACGCTATGAATGTTATCTACTGAATACACAATTTTTTTTATGTTGCACTAGCTCCCACCCGAGGCTCCACTCGCATTATATTAGTACGTCTATCTCTATAAACTATAGCTATCGCTGTCAGCGATAAGACCACCTTTGTACCCGTATAAATATAAGTTTTTCTTGTAAATGTTTATAATTTTATAGTGTACAATAAAGTATATTCTATTCTATTCTATTCTATTCTTATGTGTTTTCTGATGTATAAGTTATACTACTGATAAATTTCATTAAAATCCGTTGTGTAGTTTTCGCGTGAAAGAGTAACAATTATCCATCCATTCATCCATCCTCACAAAATTATCATCATATTAACATCACAATTAATTATCTTAGTAGTCTTATTACTATTGTGTAATTCAATTTGGTCTGCTTGTGTAAACGTTGCCAATGCTTGGTACATTGTATTATATTTTTATATAGCAGGCAACTTTGTGCAACTCAGCGCCCGCGGCAATTGGAAGGTTTTTATGGTTATACCTCCGTTCTTACCATAATTTATTCACTATTTGATACTTGGGTTAGTCTCATAAAATGGTAAGCTCTTTAACCCGTTTAGCCGATGGTTAATGGTCGACCTGGTATTAACAGCTGGTTTTAGCTTACGGAATATGAATCTTTTTATAACGTCGTCAATATTGTAATGAGGATCTGCAGCTTTTTATATTATCTAGTCTGACCTACTTTTCAACAATAGTTACTTTTTTAACACTAATGATATACTAAAATTTATATTTACCTAGATCTATCCACATTCACTTATTGTTTTTTTTATTTATAATGAATGGTATATGTAATAGAAGTCTAATATTGGCCCTTCTTATAATTTGGTAGCTAATGATTTAATGTAACATTTGCTAATTCATTTTTATTGTAATTTGCTAATAATATGTGTACGCTTCACGGCAAAACATAGAGAATCTACTTTATTTTGTAACATCTCACACACCATGTACCACCTATGTTTACAAATAAAGATTCTGATTCTGATTCACACACATAATTTAGCCGAGAGACGTCAACAGCCACTCCCAAGCCTTACTACATCGACCTGTTCTGTAATTTATGTAATTATAATAATGCTGTAATTTTCACATCCACTTGACTCCCGTGGTCCTCACCAAGTTTTCGATACACTATTATTAGCAAATACAGATAACTAACTCATATGCTACGTTTCTAAATTCTTAAAGACAGCTTTTACTACATTGAACGGACACAGTTTTAACTGAGAAAGCGAACTGTTAGACTGTAGGTACAGAATACCGACCGCCCGGGGTACATTTGTAACAGAAAGTGCACCTTACGGTGAACCTAGATAAAGTTCTATTTTCCTACGTATTTGTTTCAGACAGAAACGGGTCCAGGGACGAGTTTCGTTGCTGAAACTTATAAAAGTTACATGGAAGGGGTTTTTGCCGATTGTAGTTTTAGTGTTTTGTTAAAATGGTGGGTAATATTTATAGAGATGGTGAGATTTCTTTATAGTCTTTTTCTTTTAGGTAATCCATCTTTAGGCATTTTCAATGTTGTGTTACAAGAAGTACTTCAGCTACATTGGAACTGAAATTGCACGGACACGGATCGGATGTAGTGCGTAACCGTCATTATAGGTGATTTTATGGAATGTATTGTTTTTAGTAGTAATCATATCATTTCAATAAAGTACAAACTTTAGCGAACTGACATGATTGATTGTTGTTATTTTATTCAACCAATCATCAAACATGAGTTTTAGTTAATTAGTACATATTTGTGTTGATTTGATACTAAAGTTTACATTAATTGAGTTATTTAAATGTCACAAGTTGATTGTACAATTATCTTTACAACAAGACAACTACTCAAGATGACCGTGAATTATGATCCCGGGGACTCAGGCCCCGACCGACGGCGATCGGTTGACAAAACACTAGACAAGACCCGTCAATATTTAGCTAGACGAGCCAATCTTAACCCAACGACAACGTTAACTCGATCAAATATTTAGTTTAATTTAGGTGAGATGAATTTATGTTTGAAGGCACCATTTAACAAGATCGTTCAAATTTCAAGAGCGAATAATAGGTAAATAAGATATTGTTATGTTTAACGAAAATCTTTTTTTACTTTTTATTCTGCTATTAATTCATTCTAGTATAAGCCTTTTTTCAGTTTTCAAAGCAGCTTTGAATCTCCTATTTAACTCTTTTAAATAACTTACCCATTGGCGCTAAATTATGATTCATCTATTCCTATAACAAATAGAGTTTGATTTATTTATTTAATGTCTCTGTCTAGACAATTGACAGGTTCTACTATTTTAAACTGATTCTAAATTAAAATTATTAGTAAAAAGTTAAATTAGTGTTCAATAATGCACCAATGGTTTAAAGCAGTGTCTTATGTTACGGGCGGCATATTGTACCATGAGCGTAGCGAGCGAGGGAGTTATGTAGAGTCCTGAGTGAAGCGAGGGGTTCAAGTTGCCCAAGACGAAGACAGGCTTTAACCCATTAAATTGGTGGGTTGCTGCCATTAAATTGGTGGGTTTTGCTGCCATTAAATTGGTGGGCTCCTGCCATTAAATTGCTGGGTGGCTGCTGCCATTAAAATTGGAGGAATTGTGACATCTATTAACATACATCAACCGACACTTTCTTTTTTAAGTCCCAGTGACAATCTAGAAAATGTAACAAAATAAGTATAAAATTAAAATCACAAACAAGTACTCATGTCACACATACTAATGTCCACGTACTAACAAAATAATTATATAAGTGGAACACTGTAAAATTACAGTTTTCAGAGATTTTGGTGATAGCTTTATTTTCTCTCATTAAATTGAAGAAAATAGGAGGGTGAAGGGATATTGAGAGCGTGAAAAAAAGACAAGAATCTGTCACGTGAAGAACAAACAATATAATTATGATTACATTAAGCATACCAAAAATACATTATACAAAATGAATTAATATTAAATATATTCTTCATAAAATCATTAATGAGGAAGGGATGTAGTGTATCTATCTCATTAGCACGTTCACTTTGCCATCTCCACTATCCCCCACACACATACACAATCTCGTGCGCACCGCGTCCGTATTACGAGAGCCGCTGGCCAGAGTAGACGTGTTGAAGGTGGTCATTTAGTGCGTGAACGAGCCTGTGAATTGCCCCATAGAACCGGTCACTACAGGTAGAATTTCTAAAATATAATAAATACATGAATTCTTTTTATCAACCAAGAGCGTAAATCTAAAATTTCACGTGTCCAACTAACAAACTGTAGAAATTACATACAAACTTTCAACCCCCTTATTACCCCCTTAGGGGTCGATTTCTAAAAACTAATAAATACATTAATTCTATTTATCAAGCAAGAGCGTAAATCTAAAATTTCATGTGCCCAACTTACAAACTGTAGAAATTTCATACAAACTTTCAACCCCCTTTTTACCCCCTTTGGGGTGGAATTTCCAAAAATCCTTACTTACTCACTTACGCCACTTGAACAACCTTTCTGCCAAATTTCATGCTTCTAGGCCTAGCGGTTTAGGCTGTGCGTTGATCGATCAGTCAGTCAGTCAGTTTCTTCTTTTATATATGTAGATAATATCATGTGCTATCAATATGCCACGTGGTCAATTTTAAACATTTTAATACTTCAACAATCGTTATCACTGGCAGACTGTATCTTTGTCTTGAGCCCAAGGCAACCTCAATTGCAGATTTTTTTTTACTCAAATGCCCACACAATTCTATCAACGATAATGTTTGTAAGCTACCGAAATATCAAGTAGACTTTTCGTGCAACACTATTAGTTGACCTAGTAATTGTCACTGTCACTTTGTCTAGGCCCAATAAAGTTAAAGTATAGTAAAACACACTGCATTACAATCTTCATTTCACAGAATGGAAAATAACACTCCCCAAATATTGGCGTTAATTAACACACACTAAATAAATTTTGGCAAAAACAAAATCTGCTGCATTGGAATGGAGCATCTAAATCACAAGCGGTCAACGCGCACAGTTAAAACTGCGCCAAACCACTGCCTCGGATAGAAACCGCGATTTGGCATTAATATAGCTGGTTTGAGATAAAATAGCTCGAAATAGGCCGAGAACATTGTGAAGACCGCAGCCTGAAAGTGTGGGGTGATGCACAATGCAAATACATGAATTTAAAGAATGCCTCGATGGTCTAGTGGTCGTAAGTACTCGTATGTCACCTATGATTTCCATTTCCGGGACAGTTAAGGCTTTAAGAGATTTGTTACCTAGCTGTGCCCGCGGCAACGCTCGAAACAACGGCCTACGCTACCCTATTTACCTAGCAATTTTTTTCTACTTCCACGGAGAATCTTAACACCGCCATTCAAAAAAGACGTCAAATGCACAACGCCATCTATCGAATATGGAGTTCAACTTTCCGAGTATCTGAGTCACGTGTGTTGCGTTATTTTACTTCTTGAATACTTTAAATTCATATATCTTTTAATATAGTGAACCGATTGCGATGAAGCAAAAACAAAGTAATATTTCAAGTTACGCACAATTTTATGTTTAAAAGTTATCTACTTTCTTTTTTTTTACATTGGTTTCTTAATTGATGCGTGCACAACTAAACAGACAAAAATGCTGGCAATGGGTTCTGTTGGTTATCCTTTAACACACCGGCAATTTTCTTTCGAATTATACTCTATGTTCAAAAACATAATTTAATCCAAAATACGTCAACTGCTATACATATATATAAATACATTGGTCTCCCCAAAGTGTCGCATGTCGCCACTCCGATCGGCTCTTTGCCCAATTTAAACAGAAATGATCAAACTTTGTGCCAAAACTGTAATTTGGGTCCTTAACTTAAACACTACTGGCGAAATATGGGTGTACCTACTGTAATTGCACACACTTCTGCCTAGGGAATACAATGCGTTATGTTATACATTAAAAAAGCATTGTAATTATGATAACCTGATTTCTTCCCTCAAATATCATAATAGTATCCCAATATCTAAATTAAAAAACTGAATATTTGTTAAACTCTACTTCAGCCCAAAAATCTGTCAATCTTCGGCTTTGATTCTTCAATCATCATCATCAACATAATTTCAGCCGAAAGACTTCATTGCTGAACATATGCCTCCCTGCATATGCGTATTGTCATCTGCGTACCCAACAATACCAAGCTGAAGTAGGTCATTGATGTGTAGCAGGAAAAGAGTTGCAGAGAGAACAGACTCCTGAGGAACTCCGGAATCAATAGCCATAAGGTCAGAGGAGCAGCCGTCTATGACTACTCGGATCGACCGTTCGCAAAGGAAGTCTGATATCCAGCCAAAAACCAGCGGGGATGCCATACGCAGGAAGCTTACTGAGTAGACTTGCATGCCAGACCCTCTCAAAGGCCTTCGAGATATCCAGCGATATAGCAAGTGCTTCGCCGTGTCTCTCGATGGCTTCGCCCCAGCAGTGCGTGACATACACAAGAAGATCGCTATATTTATAATAGCTTTCCTAAATAAAGTCATTCCAAACAGTTTAAAACATATCGCCATTTAAAACAAACCACAATTTGTATTTGAATGGATTCTTTAATTAAAATTCATGTTAGCATAAAAGTTATTCATCCATAAGAACTCAAAAAATATAGTTTTAGTTGTACAAAGTAACTAATTAAAATTTCGATTATTGTTAAGTGAATTATTCATATTTTAATTTTCTTGATGAATTTGAGAGTTCGTGCAGCAAAAAAACTTTTAAATATAATATTTTGCGTTTATCAGAATCGTTACCGTTGAACATAGTCTAAAAAAAACCGGCCAAGTGCGATTCGGAAGGACTCGCGCACGAAGGGTTCCGTACTTGGTAAATTGCGGTTTACGATTTATGACGTATTAAAAAAAACTACTTACTAGATCTCGTTCAAACCAATTTTTCGTGGAAGTTTACATGGTAATGTACATCATATGTTTTTTTTAGTTTTATCATTCTCTTATTATAGAAGTTACATGGGGGGAGGGGGGGGGGGCACAATTACCACTTTGGAAGTGTCTCTCGCGCAAACTATTCAGTTTAAAAAAAAAAATATTAGAAACCTCAATATCATTTTTTAAGACCTATTCATATATACCCCACACGTATGGATTTCAGGGAAAAAAACATTTTTGATTTTTCAAATCGATCCACGCGTCTTTGAGTAATCGGGGAACATACATAAATAATAAAAATAGAAGATTCCGTCAAATTGAGAACCTCCTCCTTTTTTTGAAGTCGGATAAAAAAGCGTGAGTTGCTTGATGTTAATTTTTATAACATTTTATTGACAGATATTGGTAAAAGTAAAGTAATTTTCAAAATATCTTAAAATGCACCCCACGCTTTTTACAATAAAATAATTTTGTTTGGTTATCTTAATTTACATTCAATGAAAATTATTTTCTTCTTTTTAATTTGGTTTTCTATTAAAGCGTGTTTTTTAAACAATTTTTTTTTTAAATTCTATGGGTTTACGGCAGCAATGAATCAACATTGAAACTTTGCAGTAAACTTTACTAGCCTTTCAACACCTATAAACAATAAATTAAAGTCGCTAGCAAATAAACGATAACCTTCGTGACAGAACTTAAGTGAAAATAGGTCCCTAACTACATGTTGGACAAAAACAAACGGCAAATAAATCGTCTTGTTTGTTAATTACATTACACAACTTGCCAGGCGTGGTTGAAATGAAAATTAAGGGTTACCCTGCGTGTGACATAGCGGCTACAAACTTAATCCGAACACAAACAAAGAAAAATATAATTTACAATCAGGGAAATAAGAGTTATGTGAAGTGTAAAGTTAATTTTGTGACATTGAAGTAGTGTTGGGCAAGCCATACCTCATACAGAACGAGCAACGAATTTAAAGTTGGACTTGAAATAAAATTCGTTTTTTGAGTTATTTATGCGGTGTACCCCGGACCGAAAGAGTGCTAATTATTCAGCTCGGGGCAGTAAATGCGAATTTAATTAAAACTGGTTTTCCGATCTGTAATGGGTAATTTCGAAGTTTTCTTTACTAATCTTGGCTGTTTGAAATAGTTAACTGGTATTTTGAGAAATACCACAAAACCTCGCGCCATTTTCCCATGGGTATAGGCTGAAACTAAAAAATGCCACCTGTTACGATCCTATCATACTCCTTATGCTTTGTTTAAGTTTTTATACACTGGTTTTGTTTGAATGAGTACTGCGCACCTGGTTTTTCTGAAGAACATCACCAACAAGGTATGTCTTATGTCTTTATAAAGTGTCCTCCAGCGTATTCACTCAATTCAGCATTAGACGACTTCTACAAAATGAGCCGCAATAGTATTTACCTAAAAATGTCAGCGAATGGATAGTTTAAAAGTAGAAGCCAGCTTGTTTGATCCACTGCGAATGTGGGACAAGTTTGTGGTTTCATATTAAAGTTATTGATTGACATTCTAGAGTAATACTAAAAGACAGGATGGAAAAATGAAGAAAAAGTCGTAAGAAATGTTATGAATATGAGTGAGGATGGCTATAAGAGGAGGGGAAGACCAAAGATAAGATGGATGGATTGTGTGAAAGATATTATGGCCAGATTACTGACACTTCGAAAGTCTTGCCATATCGTCAGACATGCAAATGTATTTTGTAAGTCGTCATCACAACTTCAACAAATAAAATATTAAAATCTCCCGACACATTTTTATTTCATGCTACATAATTTATCTAGTAGTAGACACGCTTCGATCGACAATCTATTGAGCACCTAATTATGACACGATATCTTGCGAAAACACCCCGATTCAAACAGTAAAACGGCCATAACTTTTGAACGGCTCAACCGATTTTCTTCAAACATAGCTAAGAACACTCTCGATAAAGTCACCTTTTAAAAAATAGAACGAAATCATCCGTTTTGGAGCTTTGATGCCACAGACAGAATGATACATAAATGCACAAACACACAGGTACACACGTCAAACGTATAACACCCCTCTTTTTCCGTCGGGGGTTAAAAAGAAGAAAAATACATGTTACGCCGTCCCCAAATAGATTAGGATAACGGTGAGAAAACTATGGTTACCAAAAATAATGAATGGCAAAATAATTGTAAAAACAAATGACTTTAATAAATAGATACATACTTAGACATATTTTAATAAAAGCAAGAATATTCTGAAAACAGCAGTAAAACTCACAGTTGAAAGATACATAAATAAGACGTGAAGAATTCAAAATACAAAGAAACAGACCTTTCTCAATTTACTATTATTCTTTGTGTACTGCAACTCACTATTTGCTTTTTTTATTTTCCCTTCTCTTTCATTTATTCCTTTGTGCAGCTAGAGTGATTTAGGTCTGGAGTCCACGAGATCAATGTGTTGAGATGGCTTGTAAAATTTCGTCTTTTACACATCTCATCTGGACTTAATTTCTGTAGATACGGTTGATCAGACAGGCGGAGGAACAGTATTAGTAGTATATGGACTCCATTTTGCGCACTTGGATTATCCGTTGTGCGTGACTAGCTAACACAGCCAGCCTAGCTCCGCGCTAAAGTTTAAAAGCTCATTGGGCTTCTCAGGCTTTAGGATGTCTCACTTTTGTAGCACCGAAGGAAGAGAGCCGTGCAGCGTGCAGCGGACGATAGGAGGTGTGAACAACGAGCAGTGAGCTGAGTGCAGCGAATGTACCGAATCACGCGTAAAATGTGCGTGATACGGTAGCTCGGCTCCACTCTAGAAACTACAAATCTCTGCTCCTGTCAAGCCAGTACGCTCCTCATTGCTTCAGTGGTTCTCTAGCCACGCCAAGCCAAGCGAGGAATATGGTACATAGTTTTCTCGCGCACCACCTAACTACCATGCACATTTCTGATAGCAAAGCACCATTACTCATCTCCTCTCCGTTTTACACATCTTCGTTTTAGTGAAGTCTGCGCGTTACGTGGCCTTACATAAAGCTTTGAGTTGCTGCAGGATGTTGTACTAAGCTTTCTACTTGAACTACAATCACAAATCAAAGACGGAGCGTGACTACTTAGTTTCTATCGCCTCAGGGCTTGTTACACTGTCTTATGAGGTTACACGCGCTTAGGCTCATGTCTTTCTGTGAAGTAAGATTATCTTTAACTGGAACTTTGTTATGGGATTTGTATTTCATAGTTTGAATAGTCTAAGTCTAACAGTTGTAAAATTATGATGAGTTTATATTCGTAGAGATGCTCGTAGATAAACAATAACGTTAAGCAACTAATGCGAAGGTCAGTCCGTGGATAGGTAACCATCTTTACATAGCAAGATTCCTCCGTGCCTCGGCAAGCACTTTAAGCTTCCTTGATCCTGGCTGTCATTTTTTGACCTTTGACTGTCGTCGATCGAAGCCAGGTCACAAGTCTTTTCAAGGGATATTATAGTGTTACCCTGTTACTGGGTTGTGGAGATCAAATATAAAGTCACCCCATGTAAAATACTGGTACTCAGCTGCATCCATCAGAAGACTGAAAGCTGTGCAAAATATACTTTATTTTTATTGTCTGTAGGCTTGCGCTTGACCACTATCTCACCTGATGAAAAGCTATGATGTGGTCGACGGTGAAGTACGCTTGCCTAAAAAAAACCTATTCCCCTAGATTGTAGCTTGATCGGAAAACACAGACTCCAGCAGGGGATTCCACTCCTTAGCTGTATGCTTAATAAAGGTGTTACCAAAACGTTTTGTGCGTATGGGTTGTCCACCATGTACCGATGGCGCATCGCCGTACGACGATGAAACGGGCTAGGCGGAATTAGATCATGCAATTCCATAGCACACTCCCCGAAATGTAACCGATAAAAAGCCGATAAGCTGGCAACTTGGAGACGATGTTCAAGCTTTGACTTTACCTCATTTGCCTCATTGCCAAAGGCTAGGCAGATTGAGATAGGTTCCTAGGAACTGATATTTTTGTTCTGTGAATCTCAAAAGAACATAGTGTTCTTGTACAAAATGATAATCTATCAACGATAGCCAAATTTAATTTTTGAACTTTGTGATAAAGGTTTCCATGTGGCTAGCCTCAAGTCGAAATAAATTAAATTAGTTTATTAGTGGCCGTTTGATTGGATTTTACTTTATTTTCTTTTTTATAGAAATCAATGTAATTTTTTAACCAATCCTGGACACAGCTACTTT
The DNA here is from genome assembly GCA_964057195.1 of Orthosia cruda. Lineage (NCBI taxonomy): Eukaryota > Metazoa > Arthropoda > Insecta > Lepidoptera > Noctuidae > Orthosia > Orthosia cruda. Next base: position 56,595,790 of record OZ059826.1, on the reverse strand, counting down.
TTACATCAGCAAATAAACATCGTAAAAAGTCCACATTATTTGTGAATGGCCACATGATATTTCGATAGCGCACGTCAATCCCATACACTTAGTTTTTACCCGACTGCAAGGAAAGGGTTGTGGTTTTCGTGCGTATTTTTTTTGTTTGTATGTTATATTCTTCATTCCCTATAACTTTCAAACTACTAGATGGATCTATAAACAAGACATCGTTAGATAGGACTTAATCGCTCAAGTGTACTCAGATAAGTGACGTTAAAAAAAACAAACATGTCAGATTTTGGGCTCCATATTGTGGGGTCCCAATTTTATTTTTCTTCCAAACTTATCGAATGGGTTTAGTGGGTTTAGTGGTGATAATAAAAATATATAGCATTTATATGTTTAAAAGTAATTCTAATAAAAAAGGTAACTAAAAAGTTGTATTTAAAAAAAGCTAATAAAAAAGAACCCGACTGCTTAAGAAACTATGAGAACTAAAAAGATGTAAATAAGAAGAAAATCATGCTGTGCTTGGTCAGTCTGCTCATGAATATGTATCCTCCGACTGCACAGCATGATTTTCTTCTTATTTACATCTTTTTAGTTCGCTTCTTAACCAGTCGGGTTTTTAGATCTTATTAAGTTTTTTTAAGGCAATCCTTATTGCTGATAAAATCACACTTATCTAGATCTTTTTAGACTAATTCTCGTCTCTATGTACCTTCAACCTCCCTGGCGATATCAACAACCCATCTCTTAAGCTTATCCTTTAACAAAAGTACCTATAAGTATCATTTCGATTCCCCGAAATAACGCCACAAGTCCCATCATTTACGACAAAACCCGGCTTCGAATCATTACATCAGACACCTCAATGGGATCCCAATCCATGGGACTTTATTTCCTTGCTAAATCCACAATTGGGAATGAGTCAAAGAGCTCAATCTCGAGTGAACGTTATGTTACAGTGGAAATAGGAAACAGTATCACAACTAAGTTAGCTAATGATAATTACCTACCCTTCAGTTTGGATTTAGATGTTTGCGAACCCTAATGTCCCGAGGCATTATGGGTGTCAACCTTTTTCTAAACTTTAATATTATACTCGTAAAGAGTTTGTTTGTTTGTTATTGGAGGATGAAAATTCTAGAAGTACAGGTTAGAAAGCGACGCGATACCAGTAAAATATACGGTAAATGTAAAATGCTAGTTTACAAATACGTATGCTCATGCTGATTGAAAACCTCAATATTTATTTCGCTTTAAATAGGATAAACGGGGCAGAAACGCATGAAATAAAACGAAAATACTGCTGATATGGTGGCAGCCACCATTTCTAACTGCATTACAAAAAAAATCATTTCAATAAATTTTGAAATGCGTAGCGCGTATGAAATTTAGACATTTGTTCGAAGTTGGCCTATTGTTTATTATATTTTTACTATGGTTCCCTCGTATTGGGATTCTGTAAGCCTTCCGTAATTAAATGGTCCTGTTCTTTGACAGTTTTGCCGTATGCACAAGTATTTGTCAATGGCAATCTGTACGGAATTAGTGGCGGAATTGAATCTGGTTTGATTTCGGTATTTGCTTTGTAGAACGTTTGAAATAGTAAAACTTTTGCATTGGCGAAAAACCGTGTACTTGATTTTATGCTTAGAAAAAGCTGTTTTTTTTACTCCAATATTTCTTACCTGCTGTTTTGAAAAAGGCACCGGTAATCTATATTAATATAATATAGCGGAAGAGTTTGATTGTTTGTTTGTTTTTTGTTTTTGAAGGCGCTTATCTCTGGAATCAACTGAAGATGGGTAGGGCCATCTTCGAGAAAGAGATCGGCCCTTGAATCCGACTCGGCTGGGTAGCGTTCGTGAAGTTGCGCGCTATCTTATCGTCCAACTTACCACAGTGTCTCAAGACAAAAGTCTATGACCATTGTGTGTAGCCAGTGATGACATATCGTTCTGAGACGTGGTCGCTTACAATGGGCCTCATCAGAAAGCTTTCAGTCACCCAAAGAACATTGGAGAGGGCTATGCTCGGAGTTTCCTTGCGTGATCGAATCAGAATTGTAGGGACCCGCAAGAGAACCAGGGTTACCGACATAGCCCGAAGAATTGCCAAACTTAAGAGGCATGGCACATTGCTCGCAGAACGGATGGCCGAAGGGGCAGAAAGTTTCTGAAGTGGCGACCGCGAACCGGAAGACGTTGCGTTGGAAGGCTTCCCAGACCGATCAATGTGGCGACGCTTGGGGGAGGCCTATGTCCAGCAGTGGACGTCTTTCGGCTGATATGATGATGATGACTGGATTCTCGCGGCGTAGCTCCCGCAGGCACTATAAGTTTTCCGGGGATACAAAGTCTATGGAACTATCTTTTAGCTTTCTATGAAAAAGAATTTACATAATCAGAATTCCAAAGCATAACCTTCTAGGAACAAAAAGTTTTCCTCTTTGAAATTTTTGGTATTTGGTTTTCTTTGAAAACCCGAAAACTGTAGCGATGCGGCTTAATAACGTATTACGACGAATCGAAATCCTTTTCCGTTCATAGACGTGACATAGATTTCTCCGTCCGACTAATCATAAAATTCCTCATACGGGAAAGTTTTCCCGTTGAATACAGCGGCAGTAAAAGGGTTCAACACTTGGCAGTGATATATTGCAGTTTTATCAACTTTCAACATCGTATTTGCGTAGTGAAAATTAACTTGTTACTCTAAGGTAAGTTATTAAGCTGTTTCATTGGTTGTAGCTTTAACTTTTATAAGATTTTTCTTATAAGATCAATATGTAATGAAAGTTAATATGCAATTTACAAAACATTACATTTACATTCAAACAATGCGCAATCATTGAGAATGTCTAGCGACCTCCCAGGTGGTTTGACGCAATTCGATGTACATCACCCGACCAACGGATGAGCGATTTTTACTAAGCGAAATTGCAAGTACATTGACACATTCGACGCAATTCGACCGATATGCAATTGTTTTTTTTTCGTTTGAAAATACCTGATATCGCCTATTGACGCAAATTCAATTGCGTCGCGCCTTCAGGAAAGTTGCAAACATTAATTTTTTTTTTTTTTATTTTCCCAGCAGTATTACGCTAACAAAGTGTTTTTAATATCTTCTCTAGAATAAGACAACACTTTCATAACAAAAAATATTCTCTAGCATATAATATACTTTGACACAATCTCTTCCCATTCTTTCCCTTCCAGTGATAGATGGCTGAATAATTACTAACCCTTGCCTCAAGAAAGTAATAAATATTAATAAACTATCGCAAAGTTATCTAGAGCAACTACCGAGAAACATGCGTTAAATTAGGCTGGACGAGATAATATGTCCTTTGATAGCTTAAGGGACGAATAAGAGGAATACTGTAATAATAGTAGCGTGGAGTTGTTACATTGTAGGCTAAAATAATAACTGAAAGAATGGAGTTGCGAATAATATTATCTAAATCTAAGCTAGTATATGTTTATTTAGTCTACATTAATTGGGGTGGCCTAAACCAGGGCTAGCGGTATGTGCCTAATTCGTATCAGCTTTGATAAATCAGCACATGACATGGAAGACCCTTGTTGATCTTGTTACAAAATACCTTACCCAGTATTGTTATGCTTTACATAATTTAAGCAAAGTTACCAATCGCAGTACCTACTATTCTTACTGCGTATCATGGTTATGTCACTACCACACTGCGATACCGCGTAATATATGAGGTAACTCTACTGATAGGGAAATGCCTTTAAAGCCTAAAGAATGTCTTCTTGCAGTATGCATAATCAAAATCACTGATAGCTGCAAATCTTTCTTTATTAATTTGAAAATATGAACACTTAGCACTTAACACCGTCCTTAATATATTTATAAAGTTGCCATGTTTAGCAAAATTAACCTAACAATTTTGAAACCTTATCCTCCAAACGCCACCAAGGTGAACTTAAATCAAAAACCCATCAAACTGGCCTCTATTCAAAAAGCTTTCTAGGGATGGCTCCAAAAATATTTAATAAACTACCTAAACGCACTAAGACCTCAACAGACCTATCTTCAAAAAAACACTCCATAAAATCTTACTAAACAAAAGAAATTATAGAATATTCAGTAGATAAATAAAAACTGTATCAAACTCCAATTTCTCCTATTTATTTATTACCCGATTACGTACTTTAGTTATTTAGGATTTTTATTTGTTAGCTATTGTTATTTAATTTTATTTCTGTTCCTTTGTGTAATGTTTTTATTTTATAACTTGATGACGTGATTTTATTAGTTACATAATTATCTTACATTAAGCAGCTTGTACATAGTGTACGCCTTGCTACATTGTGAAAACCTATATTCGTATGCCCAGCAAGGTAGCACACAGTAAAACAAGATCTTTGCAACTAACACCATGTATGTAGATAAAACATCATTTACCTGTGCGTCACGACTTAATACATTTGAATTTGGACCTCTTCCTGGCCAGGCCTCGGCGAAGCGAAATCTTCAAATGGAACCACAGTGTGGAATAAAAAGAAAAAATATAACTTGGTAAAATTGTTGGTTTGCTTGCAGGACCATTGAAATGTTGATCTGATTACGATATTTTACAAAACCGGCCAAGTGCTAGTCGGACTCGCGCACATAGGGTTCCGTACCATTATCGCATAAAACGGCATAAAAGCCACGTTTGTTGTATGGGAAAAAAAAATACACTTAAATATTTATTTTATTCTGTTTTTTTATTTATTTTATTTCATTTCTTGTTATAGCGGCAACAGAAATACAACATCTTTGAAAATTTCAACTGCCTAGCTATCATGGTTCATGAGATACAGTCTTGTGGCAGACGGACAGACAGACGGACCGCGGAGTCTTAGTAATAGGGTCCCGTTTTTACCCTTTGGGTAAGAAACGCTAAAAATGAACGAGTCCTGTGGAAAGGCCACGAAAGTGAAGGCGGAAAAAGAAGGTGGTCAAAAATGAAGTATAGTCTCGTTTTGCTTTACCCATCTGCGGTTGACGATGCTGCATTTTTGCCTTGAAATAACCACTGCTTTTTTTACTTGAAGCCTCCTGATGAAAACACATCGTCTTTTTTCATGGCACGAAGGAAGCCCCCACAAGGGTCTGTTGTATTAATCAAGCCTATCCCAGACATATGCAAATGTCCCTGCAAGGCACAAGTTTAGGAGAACCGACGCACGTGTTTAACGGCCATGTGGCGTTTCAGCAATTAATTCAAATTTTTTGGCCATTCTCTCAACAAAAATATTCTCTGTATTTAACAATATTTTACCTAGATACTGCGCTTGGTAGAATTTTATTTAAATTTTCCAGAGTCATGAGCTTTCACCGCTTCAGCAAATACCAGGACTTCAGATACAGCAAAGAGTTAGCTCCGAACTGAAAGGAATGAAATCCGCTTTCTTCAAAGTGTGTGCCTTTTCACTTCACTTTCAATCAAGAAACGAGAGACTTTCTATTTTCAACTTTCCTCGTTTTATTTTGTTTCAGAGTACAAAGAAAATTTTAAAATATTTTATAAGAAGTTGAAGGTGGCCTTAGTATTCGTTTTTACCTATTGAAGCGGGTATATTAAAATATCGATTTAAAAGTATAACGGAACTACGTAACACAAGAATATCATTCTATAAAGTGATATATAATTAACAAAAACTCAATCACTTGGCACACAATAGATAGATTCAGGCTATAGATTTAAGGAAACAATCGCAATAAATCGACACAATTTGTTTGAAAAAGTTGCAAACAATGCCTTTCTGCTAGAAAACCCAATTCGATCATGATTTACATGCGCGGTCACGCATACATCAACGGAGACAAAACCCTCGAAACCCAATACAAATACTATAGAACCGAGTAACACAAAGTTATAAAACCTACTTGTTGAAGCTCCAAAAATGCACTTTCGTCCGCAGCCACGTAAGTTGTGAGGTTGCGACCCCTTCCTATGACAATAGACTGGCCGACAATGGCCCGCCCCACAATAGCCCCGATCAAACGACTGAATACTCGGCCAAAAGCATTTTATATCTGGCAACGACCACAATAACATGGCAGCCAATTTTGTCACAACTCATTGGGCCTTATCTTGACCACGAATCCGACACCCTACTCCAGACCAATATGTTAAACAAAAACCGCATTGTAACTATCAAAATACATTGCTTGTTTCCCAAACAATAGCTTTTAAGTGGCGCAGAATAAGAAGTAATGTATAACGGACCTCGGAAAGGGAAGCGACGTAATAAGAGGCTGGAAAAGTGTGCCAATGAAAAAAAGCCCATAACTAGGCAGCGATCGTCGACATAATGCCATCTTATTTATTTCTTAATAGCAAAGAAAACAACATTTCGGCTAAACCGTGCGGGATTTCAGCCGAGATGTATGAGGGACGTAAATAGCGCCTAACTCGTGACGAAATGGCCACATGTAGGCACAACTAAGCCCATTTAAAGATATAGTTTCTCTTGTAATTTTGGGCGTGGGAAGGTACTTCAAGAATTGGATTTTTTTCTGTTTGAAAGAGTTCCTAAAATTTTAAAGAGGATTTGTTTCAAAGATATTGAATATCAGAATCGCCAAAATAAGACAATTTTGACCTTAGAAAATAGAACAGTGAGTTTTGTTTTAAATCTAAGAGCTAATTCGTTAGTCTAGATTGGTTGAAAGCAAAAGTTTGTTAGAACCTATAAACTAAATGTTGTACCTGGCTGGTTTACCATAGACATACCAATGAACTGCACTGACCTACTGTCAGTAAGCAAAAAAAAAAAAAGAAAATGTAATCCTTCTGTTGTGATAAAATACTAATATAGATTTACGTTGTTCGTCGAATTAATGTGTTTTAATTTACTCTAACAAAGTTTTAGTTTGGTGTTTCTGAATTCTTAGATTAATTAATCTGGTTTTAGGAAATTCTTAGATTAATTAATCTGATTTTGACGGGTCTTTCACTGATAGATAGCTGATGTTATAAGGAAAATCTGAGGATTGAATGAAAAAGAAAAAATTAGGGCACCGCGCAAAGAAATATTAAAACCCTTGATTTTTGACCATAGTTACAGCTCGTAAATAAATAAGAATAAATTCATCTTCTTTAATGACACAAATTTAATAAAACTATGTAGTAAGAACTAATTTGTCAGGATAGACTTATTCTCTAGTGATCGCACTAAACAATAAAAACCTACCTTATCAATTATTCATATAATTGAGTTAAAAGGTATACCAGTTGATTGTCAGTGTATGACATTCGCAACAATCATACATTCATAATCAATCACAGATGTCCTACACCATTCAACCAGCTTCATCATAGCCTACAAATGTTATCAAGCAGAAACCCCAGTAAACAATACAAGGTTTGCTCTATAAATCTAGCTGCCACACACGTTTTCACGCATGTGAAAGTGGGAAACTATACCAAAGGAACCTATTACCCGGGTAAAAAGTATTAACTGTATAAGTATTAACTCAGAGGCTCTAGACAAAGTGTCATTATATCTGCAAAGGCGATGGTCGAAATGTCAAAATGTAAGGGATCGGGACGTGATCAACGTGACATTTTGATAGCGACTTCCCCATATATTGATAGCGACATTCCCATGCATTGATAGCGACTTTCCCATACATTTTGATAGGACTTTCCCATAAATTGATAGCGACTTTCCCATACATTTTCATAGCGGCTTTCCCATACTTGATAGCGACTTTCAAATACACTGATAGCGACTTTACCATTAATTTTGATAGCGGCTTTCCCATACATTGATAGCGACTTTCCCGTACTTTGATGGCGACTTTCCCATACATTGATAGCGACTTTCCTATATTCCTATTGATACCGAATTTCTCATACATAATATTGACTTTCCTATTTTTGTCATCTTTCCAATCGCTATCGCGACGCTTTCGTTGATAGAATGTCACTTGTTTAGAGCCTCAGACTATTAACTGTCTTTGTGTCATATCATCTAAATTCGTTCAGTAGTTTTTGCGTGAAAGAGTAGCAAGCATCCACCCATGCATACGTACCAACAAACTTTCACATTATACAAGCTTTTATTTAACTTGCAATGTATGTATGTTGTTCGGGGCAAATCTTGCAAATGAATTTTAAAGCTGGTATCCGCAACCTATTAAGATGAAATTTTGCATACAAGTTTAGTTTGGATGACAATGCATGGTTAGCTAAGTGACGTCATTCTAAATCCAATATGGTGGACGGCTCAAGATGGCGGCAATAGTTATTTTTGGTTCACTGCCATGATATTGGTATCAAATGAAAGGGTTTGCTAAGAATTATACGAAAATGTTTTTTATAAAAAAGATATTTAATTAATAATTGTATATAGTATTAGTATAATCACTGGTGACCTAAATCCTTAAAGAAGTTTTATCAACGCCTACAAATGTTAACAAGCCGAAACCCATTCTATCAGAACTAAACAATACAAGACACGCTCTAGTAAAGCTAGCATTACTCGGAAGTCCAAACGAGCCCGAACCATCTCTCACTCAAATAACTAGCTCGGTAGGAAATGCGCCAGTATTTGGCAGGACACCAAAAAATACCACTTGATAATAAAGTTGATATATAATGTGCACTTTAATTAACTGGTGATGCTGAACAGATGTATCAGAAGGCTTATAATTATTGTTTTATTTAGACATCACTGACATCGGTGAAGGAAAAGATGATAAGGAAACCTGAATTTATATATATATATATTTTTTTTTTTTTTTCTAGGTGGCTTCTCGCAACTCGGTCAGAGTGACCGGCTGTTGCTTAACCGGGCTAGCCTGTGGAGACTAAGCTATATAGCCTCCAGCCAGGCACAGAAATACTAAAACTAAGCGACCACGCTAAGGACTACCCCCTGTGGGGTCGAACCTCGGCTCAGGGCGTCGCTGGGGGGACAGCTAGGGCTGGATCTAGTAAAGTGATTCTACCATCCGTTCGGAAAAAGCCTACGTGGAGAAGAACGGACAAGAAACTCCAATTAACTAATTAGAATTTAACTATGGCCAGCGTTACGCGGGCTGGCTTGTATATCTTGTTGGGGACGACGCGGCGGGCCTCGGCGGCGAGGGCGGAACGAAGGCGGTCTTTGTTTGCGAATTGTGCTGGTCTTTGGGTTGCTCTCTTGGAAGCGAACTTAAAGAGGAGGTCAAGTACTTGGGGGTAATTCTTGATAGCAAATTGCTCTGGAACAAGCATCTTGACTACAAACTCAACAAATGCACAATCGCACTCTATCAGTGTAAAAAAATGTTAGGAAAAACATGGGGGCTGTCTCCAAGGATTACTCTCTGGCTATACACAGCGGTAATCAGGCCAATGTTGGCTTATGGTGCTCTGGTTTGGTGGACTAGGACAGAACTCTCGACCACCATCACCCGACTCCAACGGTTCCAGCGACAGGCCTGCTCAGCTATCACCGGCTGCATGAGAACCACCCCAACAGCAGCCATGGAGATAGCCCTACATATAACTCCCCTGGACCTGTACATACAGCAAGAAGCGGCGCTAGCTGCTATCAGGCTAATGCATCTAGGCATATGGGGTAAAAACCACACAAGCCCACACGCTAAAATCCTGGACCGGGCGATTGAGTATCAACCTCTCATCGCCGCTCCGTGTGATAGAATACAAAAACAACCTATGTTCAACAAAAACTATAACATACAAACAATAGAGGAAGAAAGGGATCAGTCAGGAGCGAATGAAGTGCGAATCTACACAGATGGCTCAAAAACTAATAGCGGCTCAGGTGCTGGCGTTCACTCCCTTGACCTCAACATTAACTTTCACATACCGTTAGGCACACATAGTTCAATTTTCCAATGTGAATGTGTCGCCTTAACACAAGCCGCAAAAACCGTAAAGCGTTTAGGTATCCAGAACTACGGAATCAGATTCCTATCTGATAGTCTGGCTGTGCTCAAAGCTTTAGAAAACAAACTAACCAACAATAAACTAATCTTTGAATGCCACCTCGCCCTGGAGAGTATATCAAAATCCAATCGAATCACCCTCCAGTGGATCAAGGGGCACAGTGGATCCCTAGGCAATGATGCCGCAGATGAACTTGCGAAAAGGGGCTCCGAGATGTTGGTGCTAGGCCCGTACCCACTTATCCCCTTGCCTTTCTCGCAATTTCGTGCGTGGATTCGTCAAAGATCAACAGAATTGCACAATAACAGATGGTCACGGGCTACAGACTGTAGACAGTCAAAAATGGCTGTACCGATAGTAAACCCGCGTCTCACCAAGAAACTCCTCAGCCTGAGTAGAAATAACCTCAAAATAATTATAGGGACACTAACGGGCCACACCCTTCTTAACAAACATTTATTCAACATAGGCGCCACGGACAGCCCACTTTGCAGGGGCTGTTTTAACGCCGAAGAATCAGCCGCCCACGTAATCCTGGAATGCGAGGCCGTGGCTTCTCAACGCGAAGAAACCCTCGGAACAGTGAGGTCGCTCCGTGAAGCCTGTGAAGCTCCCAGGAAGCTTCTGTGCTTTTGGGCGGAGTTGGGCTGGCTATGTTAGCCAGTACCCCCACGCACAACGGACCAAATGGGAGTCTAAGTGCGGAAAAGGGAGTCCCTACTACTACTACTACTACTACTGCTCTCTTGGAACAGGGTAGTGGCGTCATCGGGGGTGGAGAGAGTGAGCCTTGGTCGGCGAACTTTAGATATTTGGGAGAGTTCGTAGCGGGAGGCCGCTTGAATTAGGTGGTTACTATGGTTGACAGCAGAGTCGAAAAAGCGTATGGTAATGCGTTTCATAAACTGCTGTATTGTGGGGATTCTGAGATCGACATGGAGTTCCTGGTTCCGAGCGAACCAGGGGGCTCCAGTGATTTTTCGGAGGAATCGGTTTTGTATAACCTGAAGCTTGTGAATGTGACGGGGCATCGCATGCATAGGTCATGATGGGACGGATGACCGCAGTGAAAATGCACAGATTGCACCTAAGTGACAAGCCGCTGCTTGCGTTCACCATCCCATGAAGTCTGCCCATAGCGAAGGCGGCTCGCGAGCGCGCCGCCTTTATGTGCTTGGCGAAAGTGAGGTGGTTGTCAAGGGTGACACCTAGGTATTTGGCTTGCCATTCCCAGGGGATCGGCTTGCCGTACATGGTTATGGGTTTGGGGGGGTGGGGGTTTTTATGTCTATTATTGTATTTTCGGTCAGGCCTCGAGAAGAGGACAGCCTGGCTTTTGTCTGGATTGACTTCTATTCTCCAGAGGCGAAACGACTTGGCCAGTGTGTTGGCGGCTCTCTGGAGTTTTAGAGCTATGGCATTGGGTCTTAGGCCAGTGTAATAAAGGGCCGTGTCGTCAGCGAATAGTGCCAACTGGCTCTCTTTGGTTTTTGGGATATCGCTTGTGTACAGCGTGAAGGCAATGGGGGATAATACGCAGCCTTGGGGGACTCCGGCTCGTATGGGGTGAGGGGAGGAGAGTTCTCCCTCGACACGATAGCGGAAAGTTCGGTCCGACATCCAGTCTCGTAAGATGAGCACGAGACGATCTGGCACTTTGATTTTGTATAGCTTATAAATTAAGCCATTGTGCCAGACTTTGTCGAACGCTTTCGCTATGTCGAAGAACAAGGCACCCGTCATCAGACCACGCTGGAAACCAGCACTAGTGTGTTCAACGATGCGGTGAACTTGTTGGGGGCAAGAGTGTTCGGAACGAAAGCCGAATTGCTCGTGGGGGATAAGGCTCTTTCGCTCGACAAAATCTTTGAGCCGCTTATAAATAAGCTGCTCATAGACTTTTCCGAGGGAGTTGAGTAGGCTGATGGGACGATAACTGGTAGGCTCCGATTTGGGTTTACCCGGTTTAGGGATTCCTATCACAGTGGCCTGTTTCCAGGCTTGGGGGAAGATATTTTTGCTTAATGCAGCGTTGAATATGGCCGTCATTAGCAGTATTATATGGTGAGGGAGGAGTTTCAACACCTTATTGGTGATGCCATCTAAGCCCGGGGCTTTGTTAGAGTGAAGCCTTTTGATGACCTCCTCTACTTCGTCTAGGGTGACGGGAGGTAGCGGGTCATCAGGGTCTTCAACGGGTGGAAGGGAGGTCCTACGTTCGACTTCAGCGTCTACCATGTCTAGGTGAGCTTGGTCTACTGGTTGGGAGCTGGGTGTGCATTGAAATTCGAGGCTGTCAGCCAGACATTCGGCTTTTTCAGAGTTTTCGAATGCAACACTCTTATCGGGGCGAATAATCGGGGGCATGGCTTGGTCTTCAGTGGAGCGCATTCTCCTCTGAAGCTGCCAGAAGGCATGGTGGGTGGGCTCTAGTTCGCTCAGAATCTTATTCCATGTCGCAGAACGGTGCTCAGCAGTACGTTCCTTTACAGCTTGCTGCAAGTTACGCATGTGAGTTCTGTTTGCGACACAGGGAAAGTTCCTGTAATGACGGATAGCTGCGTTCTTCTTGGTTATCAGCCTGCGTACATCGTCCGGGAGTTTCCCTTGCTGGGGGTCCAGCACTGGAACCTCCCTTGAACATTCGTTCAGGACAGATTTTACGTGAGCAGTAAGCGAGTCGATCGCCGCTGTCGTGTCAGCGACTGAGTTTAGGACATTGGGGATAGAGTCTAACTGGGGGGACTTGTCGGATTTCAGTTTAGCACTTACTTTCCTCCAGTCGGTGATCTTTTTAGTGGGGGGTGGCTGTCCTGGATCTGGGAGGCCTGAGCGACTACCTAGGTGTAAGATCACGGGACGGAGATCTGAATCTAGTTCGTCTATCGCTTCTATAGAGCGTAACTGAAGGTTAACGTTCTTAAGCAGAGCTACATCGAGGACATCCGGTCTATGGTTGACATTATCCGGGAAGTGAGTGAAGCTCATCGGGACGAGGACATCGTAATGGAGGGTTGAGCATAGGCTCCGTACCAACTTTCCTCTAGGGTTAGTAATGGTACTGTTCCAGGATGGGTCTTTAGCATTAAGATCACCTGCTAGGATAACAGAGTCACTCATGCCGAAGAGGGTAGTAAGGTCTTGTTTGAGACTGTTTGGGTTATCTCCCGATGACGCCTGATGTAGGGGGCAGTAGGCGGAGATTATAGTGATAGACTGATGACCAGTCATTCCTAGCCGACAGGCTGAGTACTCTAGGTACGAAGTGGGGTCGGGTGGGGTGACTATGCTACAATGGAACTCATTTTTGTAGTAAATGAGAGTGCCACCACCGTGGCAGCGCGTCCTATCGTTGCGAACTAAGCGATAGTTGGCAATTTTAGGATCGCGGCGGTGGGGTTTTAAAAGGGTCTCCTGAACGAGGAAGATATCCAGCTGATGATCGCGAAGGAACGTGGCAATCTCATCACGCTGGGTAGTAATGCCATTGGCATTGAAGAAACCTAACCTAAGGGATCTGGGCTTCAGGCAATTGTTTCTCAATTGCGTACCCATGTTCCGTTGATAAATACAAGGCTATCTAGTTCCTTGGTGATAGAGGGATACCTCGAGAAGGCCTCGAGGCATGTAAAAGCGTTTTTGGGGTCGGCTAAATTTGTTAATTCAGCGTGAAGGGAGCGGGCCTCTGGGGTCATCCAGATCACATATGCGTTGAAGATGGTCTCAGCGACACAACGATAGGAGCCCTGGTCGGGTTGAACAATAGGGGGAGGGCGCTTGCAAATGACGGCCGTGGAGGCCACCTTGTTGGTTTGCGCCGGGGCCGCTGTGGCCGGGAGTGAGCTAGGCACTGGAACGTTAAGTTCCATCAGTGCTGGAATGGGCTGGGGTTGAGAAGTCACTGGTGCCAGAGTGGCATTCAGCTTTCCCCAAGGTGAGGCCCTTTGGGGGGCGAGTCTTTGGGGGATTTGCGAGGAGGGTAGGCTCGCAGAGGGGGTTACACGCTGAAGGCGAGAGTTGAATTCTTTGGCCATTTTAGGCGCAAGTTTGGGGGCTCTTGGGCAACCCCGGTAACTGGTGGGGTGCCCAGTTTGACCACAGAGTACGCAGCTGGGAGGCTCCGTGCAGTCTGAATGGTCCTTAGGACGGGGACAGTCCTTGGTGCCATGATCCCCCAAGCATTTAACACACCTGGGGGTGGCGAAGCAGTTGGCCTGAGAGTGGCCATAGAGTTGGCAGTTGTGACACTGCCCGACAATGGTGGGACGGTAGGGCTTCTCTATCGAGATGCCGGCAAGGGAACATACAGTTTTAATCCCGAAGATGGGATTGTGGGATTCGGTAGGGCTACACTCTACCACTACCATGTCGTACTGTTGCCCACCTCTTGCTTTGTGCAAGCGGTGGACCGCTATGACTGGGATGTTTTGGGCCAGGAGGTCCAAACGGACGTCCTCCGTCGGGATCTCCTTTGGGATCCATCGGATAACTACTTTAGTGGTCTTTACCTCGGGGAGAGAGTACGTGTGGAAGGAATACTTCCTCACTTTAAGTAGGTGGGTCAACTCCCGGTAGTCCCGGGAGGTTGGGACAAGGATTTTAATGTCCTGCTGGCAGGCACGGGCACTATTGAATTGAATTTTGCTCTGGGAGCAGAGATTGGACACGTCAGTCCACTTTGCCTTATCCTGGAGGAATATAGGCGGCGGGGGCTTTGCCTTCTTCATAGAAGCGGCAGTGGGGCTAGGGGCGCGATTAGTCCGCTGGGAAGCGGTAGTGGGGGCGGGTTGGGTACCTGTCGGCACAGGAGAAGTGCATGGGCAGGCTATGGGTGACGCAAACGGGGTCGCGACAATCGCGGGTGGATGGGCCCGGGGGTGTGTGCAATCCTACCCTCCCAGCCGGGTGTGACTGGGAGGTGTGTACCTGGGGTGAGCCCTAAGCTTGTGCACCTGTCAACAATCTTATTGGGTGACAGGGGTCCTAAGGTACCGGTAAGCCCACAGAAGGTGAGCCACCCTCCTCCTGTGTACCAAGAGTCTGGTACGTAGGGGTAGACACACCCTACCGTACCAGGTGATTGCTGTGGGACAGAGACAGGAGTTGACGAGGCTATCTACCAAGGCCAACTATCCTGCTCCCGATTCCAATTAACTGCCGTACCCTGAAGAGGTTTAGCGAGTGCTTGGGGCTACACTCCAGCTGGCTTAGTTGTCACCGTTAGGTTTCCGCCAGGGACCACGTAAGAGTGGTTTTTACCCAGAAGGGGCCTATGGGCGTCCTTCCCAACCCGGAAGGGTTGGGCCGAACTTGTCACTACTAGTAACCGAAGTTACTAGTAGCGACACCTGGTGGCGGCGCGCTGAGACGCGGCGACCGCAGTGACGTCACGCAGAGGCGCGACGAGGCGGAGAGCGGGGCGCAGCGGGGCGCGTGGTGGGGGCTGCGAGCGGCGGTGGGGCAGCGGGCAGCGAGACGTCTGCACGGGGCGACGGCTGGTGGCGAGTGATAAATTTAAAGTGTCAACTCGCCTTAAGTAAGGTATTAGTAAGGTGGCTAATTTTCCTACCTTCTCTTTATGGGAAGAGGCATTTGCCATGCAGAAGGACGCTAAGACTGGTATAAGCAGGTGTCCTGATAAAATAGATAAACTGTCTTCAAGAAATATAAAACTGCAGTATATATATGTAGTCACGCAACCATTCACACAGAGATGAATGAATTAACAACATGTTTGCCTCACCTTTGATGACTAATAACAGAAAAATTAAACCGACTTCCTATAACAACACACTAACTGAAAAACTAAAAAAATAGGCATCAAAGACACCGACTGTCGAAAAGAAAGTAATTTTTCGCTATGTGTAGAAAGTAGTGCTTGGTGCTATGGTGACCTAACACACCTTTCTTGTAATGATAGGATATGGTATAAGTTAAAGTCTTGGATTATAAGGTAAATAACTATATTAAATCACTATATAACACTTAGATACACGAAAGGGTAAATTATGGTAAACTATGTAACTAAATTAATGGTAAAAAGTATGGTAAAATGGTTATGGTTTGGTTATGAGTACGTGGTGTCTCTGACGAGATCTAAACACGAACTGCCACACATTTTGGTAATCTAGCGAATGTGCATACTTGCGTTTGATGCAATTATGCATTTTCGCTGAGTGTTCGGTAAAAACTCGAACACTATGTAGTATTTTATTTTGGACTCTGTCTATTTTTTTTTGTTAAAAGGTTTTTATCCTTTTCGTTTTAGTTTTAGTACCTTATATTAAATGAAAACACGCATTATTAAGGATAAATCAAAGATTAATTGTCAGACCTTGATCAAATTTAAATGGAACTATAAGAGAAGCACCACCTTTCAAATAAAAAAATAAACATCACAATACCACTGGATAATTAAGTGATAAATAATCAGCTCACTTAGTAAAAAGTTATGAGGTAATAAAAAAATCAGTAGTGACATACAGGTAGGCGGACAAGAGAGTGATCTTATAAGTGTTTCTTTTTTTAACTTTTGAGGTACGGAACCCTAAAAAGTATAGTCGAATTGTGAACCGCCTCCTTTTTGAAGTCGGTTAAAAAATGTTAGTGATCGATGTGCCTCACTAAAACAAATTACAAATGCGGAATTGTAAAAGATTGCTTAACAAATTATTCCTAACCAGAAGGTTAGGAATAATTTGGTAAGCAATCTTTTTTCATGGTCGCTCACAATGGGTCTCATCAGAAGGCTTAGTCACCCTAAAGGCAACGTAGAACATAGCCCTCTCGGGCTTCTCGCGATCGAATCAGAAATGAAGGCATCCGCAAGAGAACCAAGGCTACAGACGAAGCCCGAAGAATTGCCAAACGTAAGTGGCAGTGGGCAGGGCTCATTGCTCGTAGAACGGATGGCCGATGGGACCGAAAAGTTCTGGAGTGTGGACAGCGGACCGGAAGGCGTTACGTTGGAAGGACTTCCACTAGATGTACCGATGAACTGTTGTAGGTTGCGGGGCTCTACTGGAGGCGAGACGCACTAGACCGGTTAATGTGGCGACACTTGGGGAGGCATATGTCTAGCAGTAGACCTCTTTCGGCTGAAATGATGATGATGATGATGAGAATACGACATTTAAAACTAGATTTTGATTTATTGTTGTTATTACTTGCATTCAGTTCAAAGTTTTCTATTGCCAGCGCCTTTTTTTTGGTTTTGTAATCATCCAATGACTTTTCCCGCTTTGGATAGGCGGGAGTCCGTGTCAGACTATTACTGACTAAAACCCTCCCGTGTACCTTCAGTTGCTTGAACCAGGGCTGCAGTAACTCTTTTTCAAATTTATCTGCGATCCAGACAGGTATCGGCCCTAGCGGACCCCGTCAGTTTTTGCTGACATTTCTTAAATGCATGCGTGGGACGCTACGCACCGTCAACTCGGGCCTGCTCCTTATCGGACGCCGAGCTACCCATTACTCGCCGTCCGCAAGCCCGCGCCTACGGTGACCGGGCATTGGCTTGCGACTCCCGACGCCCAGGGCGTCTCCAACGATGACGTGGGGCGTGAGGGCGTCTCCATTGCGTCTCTCTCACGCGTTCCAGGTCCTCCTTCGCGAGCATTACTACATTGCAGAAGGAGGTGACAGATTCCCATGATCTCTCACCCCGTACCATGGCCTGGACCAGGGCCGGATGCGAGAGGTCGCCACCGCCGAACGCCTCCACGAGGACACGGCGTTGCTCCACCCAAGCGGGGCAGACCACCACCGTATGCTCTACCGTGTCCTCCGAGCGATCTACACAATGGTGACACCTGGGCGTTTTTTCCCCACCTTATCCTGAACAGGAACCTCCCGAAATAGCCGTGTCCGGGGAGGACTTGCGTCAGGTGGAAGGCAAGGTCACCGTGACGCCTCCCAAGCCACTCCTCATAGAGGGACCTTATCGCCGCAATTGTGTTGTGCCCTGCGCTGGATTGCGACTGTCGCCCTCTCCATGTCACCATGAGATCCTGCCGGAGCTCTGTCCGCCGAGCCGTTATCTGTCGCGGCAACGGAGTTTCACCCCAGAATTACTCCTACTCGCCCTACTCCCATATTTGCGCTAGGACTTTTGCCTCCAGATCCCATGGCGGCAATCTAGCAAGGAGGCTCACCGCCTCACCGGAGACCGCGTGGTAACCCTGGACCAGTTGGATGGCCATAACCGTTTGGGACGCGTACAACCGGCGGGCTGGTCGCCGCCTCAGAGAACGCGCCTATACCGGTGCCCCGTGTAGGGCCATGGACAGCACGACTCCCGCGTAGAGTTTCCGGCAGGAGCCGCTTGAGGGCAGCTCTCGCCCACTCCGGTCTGGGAGCCAAACCTATTATTTAATTAATGAACTGAATCTTCTGCTTTTTCCTACAAGACCATTGTTATGTAGTTCTGTCATTAGTTAGTGTTTATATTTCTTGTATGTTGCAGTTTGTGTTACATTTAGAACACAGCACTGTCTTTGTCTGCGAATTCCGCGGTCGAGGAATTAGAGCTAATTTTGATAAATGTAAGTGTAAGCGGAATATATTAACTTACTATGAGAAGTGCGCTGGCTGGAGTATTGACTGTAAATCATGGAGTGTGCTGTGATTTCCCGTAGGTGTCGTGAGATGTGAATAAGGAATTTTATGGAACGGTCTTAATCATAAATATGTTTATGGGTAATTTGTGGGTTTACTTGTGGTTTCCGTACAAAAAATAGTTTTACCCGTGAATATCGTAAATTAAAACTTGGTGAATACGTAAAAACAATGGGCTTGCAATGTTACTTGTGGTATCGAATGTCTACCAAGAGTGGTGATCAAATCAACTCTATCTTATGACATTTTATTTGCAGAGCATCGGTTAATAGTGGATAGTTATGGGCTGATTTTTGTGTTTAGGAAAAACGTAAGAAATATTATATCCCACGATATAAGAACAAAGATTCAAACAAAAGATTTCCTTTTATAGACTTCAGTAAATTATTCTTAGTATCATACTCAAATCGAATACTCTGATTGCATATTTTCCTAAGATAGATCACTTCTTCCCGTAAAATCTGCCGGGTCATGCAATCCTTTTAAATCCTATTTTTAGCTTCGAGGTCCCGATCTTTAATTTTAAGGATTTTCGCTTAGTTGGCAGATTGTAAGTCCTTGAGCCAGTTACAGCTCAATCATTTCCTCTTTGCTATTAGGCGCGGCAGACTGGGCACATCCATCAAACCATGTATATACGTGTCTCTCATAATTATATCTTAAGAGTGTACAGTATGTTTTAGTCCTATGTGGGACGTATGTTTTTTTTTCGTGTCATTATGTAAATTTTCTACGCTTGGTCTCAATTTATCTAAATAGAGATCTCAGCCATTTATTCTAGTGGGCAGTAGTGGCTTATTTTTGTAGAAAATCAAACGAACCTTGATTTGTATGTTACAAGTTATGTACCCTCTGAGATAGTAAAAATTACATACTTCCATGTCTAAATGTATCACTAATTGTGAGAATGAATTTAAAAAAACTTTCCATGCTATCTTTTGGTTCTTAAGGAAGCTTCGAGCAAAATTTAATTCTTCAAGACCAATTGGTTTATTAGGGTACTAGTCGTTCCCCCCCGGTGGGTTCCCGCATTATCGAGGCGGGAGGGCTCAGTAGCCGTGGCTTGGTCACTCACGGTGAAGCGAAGAGAAACCCGAGGAGGGGCCGGTCATCAGGGCATTTGCTGTTTAAGCCGACGACGAAGCGGCCAACAAGTAGATTGCGGTGCCGCTTGGTAGCAGAGGTGACATCGCAACTGAGGCGGGCCACGTTATCTTATGGAGCGTCCCAGTGTCCCATATGATATCTCGGCTGAGGGTTGGAGGCTGCGGCTGGAGAGGAGTGCTAGTATTACTGTGCGCCGCTCTCCCTACCTTCCACAGCCTGGATGGGGTCACCACCGCAGGGATCTGCCCTATCCCCTGAGGCCGAAAAGTGGTAGGTGGCGGCCCACTGACAAGGGTGCCATACACGGGGTCGTCTGGCACCCATGTGCTGGTTTGGTCCCTGGGGCGGTCACGGCGTACAATGTGTTCTGATGCACGGGTGATGAGGGACACACCCCAGAGGAGGGTCCGGTGACGGACAGTCGTGGCAGGTTCGAGTTGAGTGCTAACGCGTGCCCGTGTTCCCGCCATAAGCGGCACAGGAGGACACCGTGGACTTTTATTGGGTTCGAGTCCTACATAACTGCGCTATCTCCCGTGGTAGCGCAGTAATAATGAGCATTTCTCCAGGCAAAAAAAAGAAAGAAAAAGGTTACTTGGCGTTGTTGTCTGGCAAAGATAATTGATTTAATGTATTGTATTTTAACTAGACTGATTATATGAATTTTGTATGCTTCAACGGCGGGACATAGCAGATTTACATGTATCCAACAAAATATCTTAGGAACCTAAAATCCGCAATAAATTATTAGAGTTTGAAGTATTTAAGATTATCATCAACAAATTCCCATTCTAAAGACACACCCCATTTATTATGTAGGTCGCTTTGTTAACCCGGACCGAGGCTAAAAGTGCCAACAGTGTCAAAACATCAATACCAACTAATTTCTCTATACAAATTGCCCGAGCAATTTTCGAGGAACCCAGAAAGTTTCCTGATAGATAATCGAGTTAATGAAGTTCCACATAATGGGTATTGCAATCAAAACCGGAGGCTGTGCCAACTAATGACTTGGAGAATTGAGGCAGCATAAATAAGTGGTTAAAATTATATTGCTTGTTATAAGTTCGTTGGTCTAATGATTCAGGATGCTAAAGACCTGCAGCCGTATTGCGTAAGAGCGCAAAGAGTTTGACCGCTATCCAATCGACCAAATCGACCAATCAGATGAGAGATAAATGACGTGTTGTGAATTTCCATCCTGTGTGATTCACCGATTTAGTCGATTGGATAGCAGTCAAACTCTTTGCGCACTTACGCTATACGGCTGCAGCTTTTGTTTATGTTAGCTTGGTAACTCAGCTTAAAAGAGGGGTGTTCTTTAAGGGATTTCAGAGGCGCTAGACAAGTGATAATCTATTAATGAAAGCGTCGCGATATTGAATGGAGAAATGTCTGGATTTGTCAAGCGCTATCGAAATGTCACGTGATTAATCCCTTTTTGTCATTTTGATTATCGCCATCATCGACATCGAATAGCCCTTGTTTAATGCATCAGGTTTTTTAAATCTTCCTTTCTTTAAAATCTTTATTTTTGATCTGAAGTTACTAATTTGGAATTGAGGCAGCTTAGACAAGCGGTTGGAATTATATTGCTTGTTATAAGTTCGATAGACTAATGATTCTGGGTGCTGCTAAAGACCTGCTGTAGTTTATGTTAGCCTGGTACCTCAGGCTGAAGAAAAGGGGTTTTTTATGGAATTGCATGGTTTCTAAAGGGTAATTAGTAATTAGCTTTTAAGTGCAAAATTCTTAGCCGGTTTTGTACTCAAAAAACGGCAAAAAAATCACGTTTGTTGTGTGGGAGCCCCGACAAACAGACGGATCGTGGAGTCTTATTTATTTATTTTTTTATGTACACACAAAAACACTTTACAGAGAAAAGAAATAATACAGATTGAAGAGCACAAAGGTACTGCTTATTTCTTAGTAATAGGGTCCCGTTTTCCCTTTGGGTATGGAACCCTAAAAACATGGAACTATTTTAGGTGATTTCGGAATAAGAATGTCTAATCCTCAGGAATGATAAAAATAACTGGAAATTAAAATGCTTTTAACAGTTCATCTCTTTTTTCACTATACTTCAGTCATGACAACACAGGGAAAATAAAGAAATGCAGAAAAATGTTTTATGCGGAACCCATAATGATTATTGTGTCAAACGCATTAAAGTTGATATTAGATTCTAGGGTGTTCAAGGCAACAATGGAAATTTACGTTTCGTAGAATGTTTCGTGGTTTTAACGAGTAGTGGTCGTCTTGAGTTTTTTATAAATGGAATAACGAAATTTTCGGCGACTTGGGGCTCGTCAAATCTGGCTACACTGGTTACATTTGGCAGTTGATAGTTGACAAGCCCTTGCTTAAACGTTAATCAAGCGAAATAAATACAAAATAATATGTAAAAACTTATAAAACGAGTGATGAAGATACATCCTTGTCTTCCTTAGAGATGCCTCAACGAAGACCGATGCGTGGCAAAAGAGTATTCGACCTGAATTATCGAAAACATTAGATTGGATGGAAATATTTCACGCCTGATAGATCTCAGTTGCTCGAAGAACGGGTGGTCGATGGGACTGAAAAGCCTCCCTCTACAGACCGATAACCAGGTTGTGGTCATGGGCATCCAATGTATGAAAGACGCACAGCACCGGTTGATGTGGTGACGCTGAATCCTGAGTGCCGGGAAGGCCTGTATCCAGCAGTCTTTCGGCAGAAATGATTATTATGATGAGTGAGATCCTCAACAAAAATATTTATAAGTGCCAGTTTTTGTGTTTGTGGTTGCCAGTGGCTTTTCCTGCGCGAAAACCGAGAGTTATCCTACAGGAACTATGTGAAAAGTGAAGATGGACCTTTCATATGATTCGCGATAACCAAAGGAAATGGAGAAAAGCACCAAGATGTAGGCACAAAGTGTAAGCGATGGTGTGCTGTGGTATTGGCGTGTAGTTCATGAGAGACCCCAGTGGAAACTGTTAGTGGAGTCCTAAGCCAAGAGGCTCACTGAGATTAGGATCTTTTTATAAACTATGAAGATGTATTGTATAGACTACAGTTTTATATCTCTGATTTCAGAATAAAAGGCTTTGTTATTTCGTTTATTTATTATTATATCTATTTTTTATTATTAAATCATTTTATTATTAGTCATTGTGTAATTGTATTTCAAATTATATATTATCAAATATGTTCAACCATTGAGGTGTGATTAACCAATATCTAAACATACAGACTTTCATACCTATATAGAATATTAGTAGGATCCTTACGATAAGAAAAGGTTACAACGATGAAAATGTGTACGATATTTGGCTTTTGCATGATACAATTTTAATAAAGATGATAAAAACAGCATGATAAATCTCATTTGTTTATTATTTTACAAAATAAGTAGGCAGATAATATATTGTTCGTTAACATGTATTAAAACACAGTCCTCCTTCATCGGCACATATCTAATGGCACCGACCCTGGCTAATATTGTTTTCCTTCGGAGGCTCTTCGATGGCTAGCAAAGCCTTTGGTCTTGAATTGAAAACCCAAGTCGCTCATTACAAATTTTATCACAAAAGTCCATATTTGTTGGTAAATCACAATTGCAATCAGATTCCAATGCAGATGCACGAATTCTGTGTGTGTTTCGGTTCTCTTCCTTCTTGAGAGATCTTATGAAATTCTGAGTAAAATATTCTGTAGTTCTATGAGGTATCACAAGAACCAGCAACTGCTCGCTCTGATCAAATTCACTTTTAGTTATTATAAGCTTAAATTCTTGATTTTGGCAATAACAAATTATATTAGATATTATTTTCTTTCGATAAGACATCTTTGACAAACTAAATACGGTTGCTATGACAATCTTTAAGTAACTGTCTAGTGCCTACGATCCATTTCATAGTTTCATAATAAGGTTGTATTCATTTCAAATAGGTATCTATTAAATTGCTTAATTATGAAAAATCAAGTAATTAAAGATTATAACATATTTAATAACTTGTTTTTTTTAATCTTGAATGAAGTAATATAATACTAACGTACTTTTTATAGCTGTATAAAATTTATATTAGTAAATTTTATGCAATCTTGTGATGTCTCGGATTTCTATTGTAAAATGGAACGTAAGGGTGAAACAGAAAGTGAATGGATCTTTGACAGGTCCATACTTATGTAGGTACTTAGGTACTTACTTAACTGAGCTAGGTATTCTCAATTGTGAAACGTAAAAAACTCAAACGCTTCCTAAATTATTTGACACTGATTTGACAATACTCAACTGATTATTGCTGCTTTACTCAAATCAGAAACCAGCCATATGGCCTACATGGGCACTTATAAAACGTCAACAAAAGGTGCACGGTTCGGGTTGGTCGTTTCCTATGAAGAAGAACCGGCAAGAAACTCCATAGTTACTCTTTTAAAAAATGGTTTGGTTTTACAATATTTCCATGTTACAGCATTAGCATCACTCTTCTGTGGACACGCACGAGAACAGTACGCGTCGCTCGGAATAATAGATCGTCAACCTTTTTTGCCTTTACATTAAGTTCACCTTCGAAGGTTGTTCGTGTGGCTTTAGAGTATAAATTATGTGATTATTATTATTATTCGTGTGTAATATTATTATTATTATGTTTTGTGTTTTATTAATAATGAAAACGTGCGCAGCTTGTAACGTTCAATTTAATGATGGAGTCCAATGCGGAAGCTGCAGGAAACATCTGGATTTTGGATGTGCACACATTTCCGAGGCCGGATGGAGAAAGCTTGGTGCCAGTAGAATGGCCCAATGGAAGTGCCCCGCTTGTCGGACGTCGTCACCAGCTGTGCTTACTCCGGAACCAGCCTCCCTCGAAATTATATTGCAAGAGATTCGTGACATGAAGCGCCAGCTACTTGATTTACCGACCCTGGTTGATGACATCAGACTAATCAAAGATGAGTTAGCCGATCGGAAGACTGCATGTGATGGCACCGGTGGTAGACTCGATGAGTTAAACATACGTCTCTCGGAAGTTGAGGTAAAGGTGTCGGAGTTTGATAAGCTTCATGATACCGTAAGTTGCTTGCAGGCTGAATTGGCTAAGTCGAGGTATGAACTGGCAACGTACGAACAGCGATCCCGACTAAATAATGTGGAAATTAAGGGCGTTCCCATACGTAAAGATGAAAATCTCTTTTCGGTTGTTGAAGCGATTGGGCGGAAAGTAAACTACAGCTGCCCCAAACCCCAGGTGAATTATATTTCAAGGGTGCCTATCTTCAACTCAAACGAAAAACTGATTATAGTGAGTTTTTTAAACCGTTACGTGAAGGAAGATTTCATCGCAGCTGCACGGTCTGTTAAGGACCTATTCACTTCCCACATCGGGTTTCAAGGCTCTTCTCAACGTGTGTATGTAAATGATCATCTAAGCGTGGAATACAAGAAACTCTTAAGTAAGGTTAAGATTATTGCCAAAGAGAAACACTATGAGTTTGTATGGGTGAAGCATGGTAAAATTCATATATTAAAAAATGCTAATTCTAAAGTAGCTATTATAAGAAAAGAATCCGATTTAAACAAAATTGTATAATGTGCTTCTGTACGGTGCACGTACATGAGTTTAAAATTGTTTACTAAGTAGGAGTTGTGCAATAAGTAGGCTCGCACCTTTGCACTTACACGTGCGACCTACATTAGATATTATGATAATCACGCAGCAGCAGCAGCGAGCAGAGCATTGATGATGCATTGTTTCAATATTAATTTTAGTGTTCTAATAGACGCGGTTTGGATCGGACAACTTGCATTTTTATTTCTTGATTCCAGCCCGTTGGCACTCATTGACATTTTACATTACATTGTCATTTGCATTGCATTGACAATAATTAATGTTAAGGTGTATTTGCATTTGCACCCTACATTTTTTTTTGGTCCTTCGAAATTATTGCAAGTACCGTACAGTCCGATCTGTCGGTCAGTAAAACGTCGCGTGTGACTTGTGTCTTGGTCGTGTGTTGCCGTGCAGAAGCAGTCGCAGCGATCCAGGTTCCAGAGCGACGCGTTACATCAGCGTAAAGGGAGAGTTCCTGAGTTTCAAGTAAGATCGTTCATTTTTTGCTTACTTCGTTAACAATGGAGGGTTTAATCGCGCGTCAGGCTGAGATCCTGGAGGAGATGAAGAGGGTCCATACCAACTTCAAGAAGGATTCAGCGAGCAGGAAGACCCCCGAGTACATTCAGCAAAGGCTTGAGCGGTTAGATCAGCTTTGGGCGGAATGTAAAGAGAAACATCAGGAGCTGAGTGCGGTAGAAGACAAAACGCATGAGTACTTCACCAACAATATTCACGAAGTATTAAGGGATTGGTACCACGGTGTGCGGCAGGAGCTTACAGCATGCGGGACCAAGGTGCAGAGTGGACCCGGCTCTAGCAAGGTACACGTGGAGTTTGACAGGACCTTGTTCGGGAGCTCCTCGGGAGCAGAGGACAAGCTACTCGAGCTACAGCAGCTGCAGAACGCGAACTTCCGTGCGTTCGACAGGTTAGTGACGAGTAAGATCATTGAAGAGGTCATCGAAAGATGGGAGATAGAAGACGCTTTGAAGACGTTAGGGTCTCGGTGGTCAGCGATTGACAATATGCATCTGCGAATCGATGGTTTGTTAGACGGGGCGCCTAATGAGTACTATGACGAGTTTTGCCGCCACGAACGGGCATTTGTAAAAACAAAGCGGGCGCTGAACGTAAAACTGAACGCCTCCGTGCACCAACAACAATCCGTGCCCAAAATAGACATTCCCATTTTCAACGGGAACTATTCGTTATGGCCTACTTTCATGGATCTGTTCGTAGAAGCAATACACAATAACCCTGCAATTGCAAAAGCACAAAAAATGCAGCACTTAAAAGGGAGATTGCGCGGCGAAGCGGAGAAACTCGTCCAGCATCTACACATCTCACCCGAAAATTACGACACGTGTTGGGAAATCTTGAACCATAGGTACAACAACAAGTTTATGTTGTTCACTAAGAATTTCCAGAGTTTCATGCGTCAGCCACATCTGCAAAAACAATCTGCATTCGACCTTAAGCGGTTATATGACACGAGCAATGAAACCATAAATGCGATACACAATTTGGGGGTAGATACAGGTTCATGGGATCCTATTCTAGTCTACGTGTTATGCGAGAAACTAGACTCCGAAACGTACGCGGAATACATGCAGTCTAAGGCGGATCCGCGAGAGATACCTACGTTCAACCAGTTTATGGATTTTATTGAGAACAAATTCATGGCATTAGAACCTTTGCATAGAAAGAAGCCAGAAAACAGTAGCAAGCCTCCTGCAAAACCACAATCCAACGCATTTCATCCATTCAGCAAAACCCCCAAACCAGCAAACTCTCGAAACTTCCATGCATACAACGCTGGTCAATTTAATAAGATCATTTGTGCATTATGCAACACCAATCATGCATTGTTCCAGTGTTCGAAATTCACTGACATGGCAAGCTCGGCGAAACTAGAATTCATAAAATCAAACAATATTTGCAGAAACTGTCTGTATGTGCATAGCAAGGGCTATTGTGCGTCACAAAAAAGATGCAGAGAGTGCAGCGACCCACACAACACGCTATTGCACAACGACATCGTCCAGTCAGCGCAAATGCCCTCAGCAACACAAACGATGGATAAACCGTCGAAGTCAACAGCAACTAGGTCACCTAAAAGTATGCAAAATAACTTCGCATCGAATAATGATGACGAAATACTATTGGCCACTGCATTATTGCAAGTAGAAACAGCTGATGGCGATTACATCACACTACGGGCGTTAGTTGATCAAGGCTCACAAATAACCCTGATCACTGAGAATGCAGCTCAAAGACTGGGAGTAAAGCGTCAACAGCTAAACGCGAGCATAAGTGGGATCGCCACACTATCCAACAGGAGCAAAGGAAAGGTGAACCTACTTTGTCGGTCCGTACACAACGACTTCCAGTTCACCACGGAAGCATTAGTCATGCCACGGGTGGTAAACAATCTACCTAATGCCACCTTTACAAAAAGAACTTGGACTCACGTAACAAACATCACATTAGCCGATCCAGAGTACAACATATCAAGGCCCATTGACATACTTCTAGATGCACAGGTATTCTCTGAAATCCTAATGAATGGACTGATTAAGGGAGAGACTAATGAACCCATAGCTCAACAGACTCGCTTAGGGTGGATTCTGTCAGGCAACGTCAGCAAGACATTCAATTGCAACGTGGTGATAAACCAAGTGGATGACTTGACAAAATACTGGGAAATGGAAGACATCAGTGGGGATGCATGCAGTTCAATGACGTCAGCGGAGAGATACTGCGAAGAGTTCTTCACTGCAACAACAAAACGTCTGAAAAATGGCAAATATGCAGTTCGTTTGCCAATGAAGCCTAATTACGATCAGCTATTAGGAAAATCAAAGCCACGAGCAGTGGCACAATTTATGCAATTAGAAAGGCGATTATGCAGAGATGACAAACTGTCAGAAAACTATGTCAAATTCATGCAAGAGTACTTGGAAATGGGACACATGAAAGAGAGTAAGCCCGACTGCAACCCGTCATGTTACTTACCTCACCACGGAGTCCTTAAACAGGACTCATTGACAACCAAATTAAGGGTTGTTTTCAACGCCTCACAGAAGACTGACACAGGTTACAGCCTGAACGACTTGATGGAGTGTGGCCCGAAGCTTCATCAAGATCTACTGACACTACTCATGGGATGGCGGCGATACAAGTATGTCTTTACAGCAGACTGTGAGAAAATGTATCGCATGATCTTAGTGCATGAAGAAGATCAAGAATTGCAGAAGATAGTATGGAGGGAAACTAACCAAGGTCCCCTTAAGGAATACAAGCTATGCACAGTGACATATGGAACCAAGGCGGCACCATTTCTAGCACTTCGGACGCTAAAGCAACTAGCAAACGATGATGCAGAGAAATACCCGTTAGCAGCTGACGTCATTAACAACGAAATGTATGTCGATGATGTACTAAGTGGTAACAACTCCATCGAGCGAGCACAAGAAACGCAGTACCAACTCATCAACATGCTGAGCGGAGCAGGACTAACGCTACGGAAGTGGTCAAGCAACGAGCCGACCTTGATTAAAGGTTTATCATCATCAGACCTAAACCAAACCACAATGCACTTTACAAACGATGGAACTACAAAAGCCCTGGGTGTACAGTGGAACCCTACATCTGACACTTTTGCATTCACTAACAAAATAAACTTTGACAACAATAAACCATTGACAAAACGGAAACTACTGTCCGAGATATCAAAAATCTTCGACCCACTGGGCTGGCTGACACCTCTGACATTGAAAGCAAAACTGATGTTCCAAAGCGTTTGGCTGTCAGGATGCAACTGGGATGAAACCTTACCTACAGGCGTACAAGAAGAATGGAAGCGGTTTACAAGCGACTTGCACAACATAACGCGATACGAGATACCGAGATGGTTGGGCGATACAACTAAACCCTTCCAAGTACATGGATTCTGCGATGCCTCAGAAAAGGCCTATGCATGCACTATATATCTACTGACATTAGACAGCAAAAACAAGCCCTTAAGTCGATTAATAGCAGCAAAATCTAGACTATCGCCAATCAATAACAAATTGACATTACCACGGCTTGAACTATGCGGAGCCTTATTATTTTCCCGATTAATGAAAAAGGTCCGGAAGGCATGCAAGTGGGACAACATCGACAACAACATATACGCCTGGACGGACTCCATGATTGTACTAGGCTGGCTGCATGGTGACGTCACAAAATGGAAGTCGTTCGTGAGCAACAGAGTGCAACAAGTGCATGAAGTCATCCCGAAACAACACTGGAGGTACGTCAAATCAGAAGAAAACGCAGCAGACTGTGCATCACGCGGCATCAGTTGCTCCCAGCTATTGCAACATCCTTTGTGGTGGCAAGGACCAGAATGGGTGAAAAATTACAATGACAAAACAGCTGATAAAGTTGAAATCATACCGACAACATGCGAATCAAAACAAAAACAAATGAAAGCGTATGTTGTGAAATTCGAGCCGTCCTCAATTGTAATTGAGTTATTAGATCGACACAGCGACATGGCTCACATTACAAGGGTCACAGCGTGGATAAAACGATTCATAAACAACTGTTCGAAATGCAGCACAAATACAACTGCATATTTAACATCAACAGAACTACAAAACGCTGAAAATCTTATACTAAAACAGATTCAATTACATACCTTCAAAGACGAGATTATGAGACTGAAGGAAAATAAGGGTTTAAGCAACAAAAGCAACCTTTTGAATTTGAACCCATTCCTCGACAAACATGACATTTTGCGAGTAGGGGGAAGGTTGCATAACTCGAACCTAAATGAATGACCACCTTACCAATCTGGAAAATAAAACAGAAACGAATAAACATGACACCGCTAATGCATTCTACATCATTACATCGGCAATAGCTGCAGAAAAAATGGCCCAAAATCTAAAGGAAATCCAACAAACCCTCATCAATACGCTGACAAACATGTACCAGGGTCATATGGACGTACACTTACTATCACCAACTCAAATGCAAACCGAATTAGATAGAGTAGCTAGACAATTACCCCGCGATGCCACGCTGCCAGAAGTCCAGAATGATGTACGAGACATCTACAGAATGTTCAGAATACATGCACGCATTACACAGCAATATTTACTGATGGAAGTAAAAATACCCATTCTGAATGATGCTCTATACGAGCTGAATAAACTTATAAGCATACCTCAACGTATTGGCATAAATCGGGTGATGTACGTCATCCCAAATTCGGAACTAATAGCATTTAACGCCAACCAATACTCATTCATACCTCTCGAGCAATCTGACGTTCAAGAATGCCAAAAGATCCAGGACAAAACATTGATGTGCAAATTAAACCACCCTATCTATCGCACCGGTGACCGACGCAAGTCAATTTGCGATGTACAGCTGATCCGAGACAATGAAGAACACAGTGTGTACTGTCACACGGAAATAAGGGAATGCGCTGACAAGTGGGTAAAACTACACCAGCAAAACACATGGTTTTATTATTGTTGTGGCACGTGCGAAGTGCAATTAGTTTGCGGCGCTCAAATGACATCGGAGTCGTTACATCACTCGGGTCTGATTACACTTAAACGAGGATGTAACTTGCAGGGTGACTCATTCATGTTGCACGCATACATAGAACATAAAAGTGACGTCATAGTCAACGAACCATTCGCCATGATCATACCCACGATCTCTCCCATCAACAACATCATCAATACGTCGATCCGCAACTCGTCATTGCCTATCGAAACGCATGAAGAAATGTTCCAGAAGATTGACACACAACTGCGCTCGATTAAAGAGCAATCAAACCTGAAAACGTTATCCCCCCATGACATTCACCACTACACCGCAATCTATGTCGTAATAACGATTAGTATTGCTCTGTCTGTAACATCGTACGTGTACTTTTGGAGAAAGACGAGCACCAAAAGACAGGGGGAGGGTTCGCGAGATGCGATAAGCAGAAGAGGACGAGAAGAAGAAGATGACATCGAGGGCGGGTGTAGCAAAATCAACAAACGGGTGTCAAAAGTGAACGAAGTGATAAGTGTTGATCGCGCCTTAAGTGAAGTGAAATTTGACACTGAAAAACATAGTGACGTGTGTGATTAGGGAGTTTGACAATTATATTTATGGATTTTAAGTGTACAGTTACATAATATCTACATTAGTCATACAAATATTTTACATTACATATTATACCTAGTACCTACTACATCAGTGCTCTGCATTAGTTTCTACAGTCGTTCTTGTCTTAATTTTATTTGATTAATTTTTAGTTCAGTAGTTGTTAGCAGTCTTGTGGTGGCAATATGTACGGTGCACGTACATGAGTTTAAAATTGTTTACTAAGTAGGAGTTGTGCAATAAGTAGGCTCGCACCTTTGCACTTACACGTGCGACCTACATTAGATATTATGATAATCACGCAGCAGCAGCAGCGAGCAGAGCATTGATGATGCATTGTTTCAATATTAATTTTAGTGTTCTAATAGACGCGGTTTGGATCGGACAACTTGCATTTTTATTTCTTGATTCCAGCCCGTTGGCACTCATTGACATTTTACATTACATTGACATTTGCATTGCATTGACAATAATTAATGTTAAGGTGTATTTGCATTTGCACCCTACATCAGCTTCCTAGCTTTTCTAAGTTATTTTGTATTTCTATTTCATTGTTTTAGTATAAACAAATCGCTCATAATCTTTTTGATTTATTGTATTCCAATACTTTGTTACAAAATGTTTAACACCTCAGTCCCGCTAATGACTTCGACACCTTTCTATTGTTTAGCACAAAGAATCCTTTGTGTTCCTTATCGCGCTGTTTACTACATAGCTCTGACGCATTTCAATATACTTTGCTCGCTCGCACTTGCACGTATCGCACATTACTGCTTGCTTTTTCGCACAGTTGTTTACTACTTAGTTTCGTATGACGATTGTTCTTGCGAAAACTTTTTTGAAGTTTACCTGCCATGCATGTTTATATTTTTATTTTACCCTGTTTTACACTGTAACTTACTTAAATGTTTTATTGTAATACGTTATACTGATTTATATGCAATTTTTGGGTGGAGTTACAGTGTCTAAAAACTTAAACATATATTATCAGAACGTTCGTGGTCTTAGAACAAAAACTCATTCTTTCTATCGTCAGATGTTAATGAACTCGTATGACATTATAGTACTTACTGAGACATGGTTATTGGACGGTGTTTTAAATTCTGAGTTTTTTGATGAACGGTACATTGTATGGCGCCGTGATCGAGACTATGTTTTAACTGGGCAATCGCGGGGTGGGGGTTACTTATTGTTACACGTAGAAAATTATCAGTTATTTGCCAACCTAAGTTCCATTCTACAGCGGAGGATCTTTGGTTATCCATACGCCTCAAAAATTCTACTCGGCATAATATTAACTTGCATATTTGTGTTACCTACTTATGTCAACAAAACTTAGGTCTTTCCTTTTCTTCACAACTTTCAAATGTTTTGGCAAAATTAAACGAAACAGTTATTAATAATATTTCTGATACCTTTCTTGTTATTGGTGACTTCAACATGAGCGGGATTAACTGGGCCCCTACAGACAACTTACCGCTTATCCCATTAAATCCTAACAGTAATGATGAAATTTTGTTCTGCGATGAATTATACACTCTTGATTTTGGCCAGTATAACGTCGTCCCTAATAGGTATGGTAGATTTTTAGACTTAGTCCTTTCTAACAAAACAGTTAATATAACCGAATGCTCAAGCCCACTGGTGCCTATCGATGCCTATCATCCTGCACTCTTAATTAATCTGGATTTGTTTGTAACTCCTCTGTTGGAGTGTGCGCCGCGTACTCGAATTCTGTTTGATAAAGGCGACTATGAATCCATAAGCAAAGATATTTGTAAGTTTGACTGGGAAACTGAGTTCTCGGCGCGGTCAATTAACGACTCGGTGAACTTTTTTAATCAATTAATTCTTGATCTACAGACCAAATATATTCCACAGAAACTGTTTCGCAATACAAAGTATCCGACTTGGTATAGTCCGTCACTTATTATGACAATTAAAGAAAAATATAAATACTATAAAAGATTCAAAACTTACGGTAACAAATCTGATGAATTAACTTTCAAGCTTCTTCGTGAAAGTGTAAAAACTCTGGAATCTCAATGCTATTGCAACTATTTAGATCTAACTGAATTATCTATTAAAGATAATCCAAAATATTTTTGGACATTTGTGAAAAAACGTCACAATTCAAATGCAATCCCAAGTACCTTGAACTATAATAGTGATACTCTGCGGACGGGGGAATCTATATGTCAAGCTTTTTCCAAATACTTCCATTCTACTTTTCTCAATTCCACTGTCAATCAACCGATCTCTTCTCTTTTTCCCTCCACTCAATCATCGAGCACATCATCTGATATTTGTAGTATCAATGTAAGTGTTGATGAAGTTACAGGCTTGCTTCGAAAGTTGGATACATCTAAAGCTGCAGGTCCAGATAAAATTCCATCGAAACTTCTCGTTAAGTGTGCACCTGCGATAGCGCAACCTATCTCGTCTTTATTCAGAAAATCCCTCACTACTTGTGTTGTCCCGCAAATTTGGAAATCAGCGTTTATATCGCCTGTACATAAAAAGGGTGTAAAAACCGACATAAAGAATTACAGGCCGATATCTAAACTGTGTATTGTAGCAAAGGTCTTCGAAAGAGTTGTATATAATCAGGTTTATTCTGCACTTAAAAATTCGTTTAGCACTCTCCAACAT
Organism: Orthosia cruda; assembly: GCA_964057195.1. NCBI lineage: Eukaryota > Metazoa > Arthropoda > Insecta > Lepidoptera > Noctuidae > Orthosia > Orthosia cruda. The sequence continues at coordinate 56,561,746 of OZ059826.1, read as the reverse complement.
GGTTTTCTGAAAGGTAGATCTACTGTCACTAACCTGATTCTCCTAAATGAATTTATTACTGATGCCATGGACAAGGATAGGCAGGTCGATGTCATTTATACAGATTATAGCAAGGCTTTTGACCGCATTGACCATAACATCCTCATAACAAAGTTAAATGACATGGGAATACGCGGTGATCTGCTCAGATGGTTTTCCTCTTACCTCGAGAACAGGTCCCAAGCAGTAGTATTAAATAATTATATATCTAGCTGGGTCCCTGTCCCTGGTGGAGTCCCGCAGGGTTCTTTGCTCGGTCCTTTGTTATTCATAGTCTATGTTAATGACATAGAATCTTGCTTGACTTCATCCTAATTACTGTGTTTTGCGGATGATATGAAAATTTATGCCTCGATTTCGTCTCAAATGGACGCAATCGCACTCCAGAACGATCTGCATCGATTAGAGGATTATTGTCATAGTAATAAACTTGATCTCAATCCCGCGAAATGCTCGGTTATTACATATTCTCGGAAGCGCTCAAACTTTACCACATCGTATACCCTAGATAATCAAATCTTACTTAGATCAAACTCCATCCGTGATCTGGGGGTTCACCACGATTCCAAGCTCAGTTTTTAAGCACATGTCGATGCAATAGTCGCTAAGGCATCAAAATCACTGGGTTTCATAATGCGGTTATCCAAGTGCTTCACTAAAGCTAAAACTTTAAAGATTCTATATTGTACTTTTGTTAGAAGCCACTTGGAATACGCGTCAGAAATATGGAACCCCTGTTACCATAAATATATTAATCGTATAGAGAGCATCCATAAACGATTTATAAAATATTTATGCTACCACCAAAAAGTACCATATCAGTCTGAAAACTACCATAACCTCTGTAAAAAATATCATATATTGCCTCTAGTCAATCGCCGCGAGATTTCTGATTGCGTTTGTCTGTTGAAAATCTTTAACAATAGTATAAACTGCTCCGATATTTTGTCAAAATTAAATTTTAATACCCCTTGGAAGTCAAAAAGGTTTAATCCACCTTTACAGATGCCATTAGCCCCCACTAATTATAGGCAGAAGTCATGCATTGTGCGTGCAAGCAGGAGCTTTAATGAGTTGTGTAAGCAGCATGATATTGACCTATTCTTGACTAGTGCTTAAGCCGTAACTTTTTCACCTAGTTCATTGCAGTGAGTGTATTGTTGTGTAATGCGGGTAGGGTGTCGATGTCATTGGTGCAGGCATTATTGAGTGATTTTTCACTTGGTAATCTGTTTTTTATCGATGTGTACTGAAATGTCCATAGAAATTAAGTATTATTCAATATCTATAAGTGAAGACTTGTTATTGGCTGACTGTCAAATCTACTGTTTCTGGTCTGTTTGTTTTAGCTGTAAGTCTTCCATGTTATATAAATAAATAAATAAATAATTTAGTACTATGGGGGGACAACGTAGGCCCGACAATAAGTCGTAAGAATCTAAAAAAAAAGATTATATAATATATAAAAAAAAACAAAATGTTAACTAACATCTAGAAGGCCTACAATGTTCACACATTCACAAAATAATCGGTAAAAGAATCTATACAAGGGTATTTTTTTTTTTATCTTTACTAAATTTAACATGTGGCACAAATGTTGTTATCAGTGCTGTAACTATTCTTAGCAATGGGCTATAAAGATGATTGCAAACTATTGTAAAAACTCCAATTAAAAGTAGAAACAGAAAAAAAAGAAAAATGAGATTGAGAATAGTTAGAGACAACCACATATTTGTGCCGTTTAAGAGTTACCAGGGAAGCCGCATACGCAGAAGAAGCTTAAGCCAAATTTTTTATCTTCATCGTAGTCCTTGATTTTTTAATATGCTTTTTTAATAAGGACACGTTTGATGTGATTTTTGAACTTTCTATCGGTCAGTTCTATAACTGACTTTGGCAATTTGTTATAAAAGCGTATACTGGTTATAAGAAAAGACTTGCTAGTTTTCGTTAACCTGAATTTGGGTTTTACAATTTCGTGCTTACTGCTTGTATTTAAATTATGGTAGTCGCTTCTAGTTTTGAAAAGCCCTCGATTTTTGCGGACATACAAAATACATTCCAAAATATAGAGTGAAGGTAACGTCAGTATATCGATCTCTTTAAATTTTTCTCTGAGGGACTCGCGAGGACCCATTTTGTAGATCGCGCGGATTGTCCTCTTTTGTATTATGAAAATTGAGTCAACATCTGCTGCTGATCCCCACAGCTGAATGCCATAAGACATAATACTGTGGAAATAAGCATAGTATACTAACATATCTGTAGCTACATCGGTTAACTGCCTTGTTTTCCTTACTGCATATGCAGCTGAACTTAACCTACCCGAAAGAGTTCTAACGTGCGCGCCCCACTGCAATTTTGAATCGATAGTAATCCCTAAGAATACAGTTTCCGTTATAACTTCAAGATTTTTGCCGTCAAGATTTAAGTTTAGGTCACGTTGTGGTACATTTGGTAAAGAGAACTTAAGACATTTTGTTTTTTTCGCATTCAGTAAGAGGTTGTTAGCTGCGAACCATTTTGACAGAATAATTAGACTTTCGTTGACATGTGAGACATCCGTATCTTTCCTATTTTAAGAATTAGCGAAGTATCATCAGCAAATAGAATTATATTCGATAATTTGGCCATCATAAAGGGGAGGTCATTAATGTAAACAAGAAAGAGGAAAGGGCCGATAATTGAACCTTGGGGCACGCCGCTCTTGACTAGAGACCCGGAGGATGTCGCCTCATTAACATTTACTTTTTGCTGTCTGTTTGATAAATAGGAAGGCGCGAGATCAGCAGCTTGTCCTCGAATTCCGTAGTGGTGTAATTTACAGATCAGTGTGTTGTGGTCGACGCAGTCGAACGCTTTTGAGAGATCACAGAAAACGCCAATGGCATACTGGGGCTTCTCCCAAGATTCCAAGATGTGGCTGATGAGTTTTACTAAGACTGAGAGAGAGACTTTAACTGTTTTTACAGGACACGTTTTTTTGCATTCTTGGCAAACTGTAGAAAATAACGTGCCGTAATTTATATTGGGGTCTTTTTAATTAAAACTGGCGCTACAAAGGTTGCTAAAAACATTATTATTAAAAGAATTTAATTTATTTTTAGTAAGAGGTCTTAATCGAATTGATTTAGCTTGGTTTAATTTTTATCGGACTCAATAGATACTAGTTGACCAGTATGGTCTGACCTAACGCCACTAATTAAAAACGAATCTTTTACTTAACAATTAGTGACTACATTATCCATGCACGAAGCTGAAGTTGCTGTTATTCTTGTCGGTTCATTTAATAAATATTTTAAGTTAAATGATTTGAACAATTAAATGAGCTTAAATTTATCAGGTGAATTGACTAACAGACTGACTAATTGACTATATTAAAGTCACCACAAACAAAAACTAATTTATTATCTCTGAAAAGTTTACATAATAATTCATCCATTGTAATTAAAAAAAATTAAAAGTTTGATGCTGGTGGTCAGTAAACACACAAGATAGTATGCCCCGCGACCTCTGCACATGCTACCTCACATAAGCGATCAACAGAATAAGCAGTGATATCCTTCCTTTCCTTATATTTGAGAAGATGACTATTACAAAGTATCAAGGTACCACCACCCACTGTGGATCTGTTGTACGCGCTGGCAACTGAGAAATTATTTACATTAAACAACATCCTATCTGGTTTTAACCAAGTTTCACAAAAACATAAGATATCCATGTGGTATTTATCTACTAACAATTCCACGTCTAAAATTTTGCCGGAGAAGCGATTTATGTTCTGATGGTAGAGTAAAATATTACTATTCGTCTTCTCTTTTGTCGGCTCTAATCGTTTAAAAAATCAGTAAAACTGGATAATACTGTTAAATCACTAAACCTAGTCTCAGTTAAATCATCAATAACTGCGTGTATATTTAAAGCTAACAATTTAGCTAATAAATGTCGATTATTTTTGGGAAGAAACATATGGTTCCCAATCAAAACAAAATCACTAACAAAATTGTTGGTGTCAAAAAACAATAAACGGTCACTATGACGACAAGATAAAATATGCATCAAGTTATTTAAACTAGAAATGTATTCATTTTCATGAACAAGTAACTTGCCAGAATAGGGCAATGCACATAATATTAATTTGCCTAATCTTAAGTAGGGTGTCAATACCATTAACTATGTCCCTTTTTGTTTTACTAAGGCTATTTCCATTAAGTAGTACTACAGTATATTGCTCATTCAATTGTGTCTGTTGAATTTTATGAATAAGCTCATTAAATTGCAGTTTATGATAACAATGGTTCACTATTGTATGTTTAGAACGGCTATTTAACAGAGATCCAAAACCTGTTCGCAATCTATCAGAATATACTAAGACATTACTTTTGGTGGGGTTCAAAGTTGTTGCAGTATGATCGATGGGTAAAGTTGTAGGAGCAACATGTTGTGACGTGAGAGGTGGTGGAGCGGCAGCACAATTACAGGTGAGGTTGTTAGTCAATGATTCATACCTCTCTGCATTATAATTCACCAGGTCCACCAACTCGCAGGCCTCCTGCATGCCATGACTTTTTTTTGAATGTTTGTTTTATTACTGAAGTTACTAATTCATGTTTTAATATAATATTTCCTTTTATTTGTTATAGTACCACAAGCCCCGAATAAATAGACATATAAAACATGTAAGTAATAAAATATGGCTAATCATTTAGGACCAATTTTTAAACACCAGTAAAATTGCATTTTTCCGGGGCTGGTCAGTCGAATGGAAATTAAATATCGCAAAGCTAAAAATAAAAATGTGTTTTAACACATATGGGTACTCAATATGATGTATTAGATAGGCCATTGCCAAAATCGACCAATGAAGGTAAGTCAACAATGAAATAGGTCACAAAAGTCACAATCTGATGAAATATTAATACTATTGTTAATGTTCGAATGGCATTAATCATGACCAACGACTCATAACTTTATTATTTGCTAAACAAAAGCCTGTCCGTCAAAGTCAATTAACCTAATTTCGTAAGTAATTGATATACAAATGATGAAAGCTAAATAATTAAGTACTAGGACAAAAGCAGTGGTTGAAACAATGTACCCTTCTCTTCTTGAAATGTAGTATTCGACACGATACAGCAGCAAAGGACGAGGCTCGGAAAAATCTATTTTTTGTACCGATAGTAACGGATGCAAGATTCAAATTATCAAATTTCATCATTTGTTTTGAATTACGTCAATCAAGAAAATATAAGATCACGCCTGTATTCGACAAAGCCTTAGGCAGAATTGTAGACATTATTAAATCACGTATAAGTACTCGTATATTTCACGATCACGAGAGTTGAGCCGAGATGCACCTTTGTATAATAGGTACACCCACATATCACCAGTTATGTTATATATGTTTTTGTAACAGGGGACGAGGCTATTGCCATCAACTGGATACATACAGACTCCGGGTTGCTATGATACGTAGCTCCGGACGATAAAACCCTAGAAAACTTAATCGAACCCAAGACCTAATACTCAAAAATCGAAGTCTGTAACTATATAAATAAAGCAAATTGTCGTTTACATATCTACCTAATAAAATTAGTCAATAAAAGTATTTGTAATATTTTACCAATTGAAACCTGATTGCAACACGCACAATAATTCCAAATCAAAACGTTTCGCTGCAATTGATCCTAAAACAACTCTAATTGATGAACAAACACTGCTAGCTAAATAAAAAATGATTGAGGCTAAGCAAGTGATCTAAACAATGTGTATCACTAATCGACACAGTTAATCGACCAGTATTAGGAGGTTACACTCGACTGGCGTCTATTGGCACAATACCACAAAATAGGTAGGTCAGAAGGCTGTGTTCAATAAAATCGATCAATCTTTTTTTACGTATGTTGGGATCGGCTTCCATTCGGATGTTACTGAATACTAGTGGTTTATAAACCGGCATCAAAAAGGAGGCAGTGCCCAATTCGGCTACTATGTTTTTTTTTGTAATTTTTTTACGCGATTACTCCGCCGAATGCGAACCGATTTAGAAAATTATTTTTGTGTTTGAAAGGGTATACTTCCGAGGGGGTACCAATGTCACCAAGACAGAATCTGATGATGTGATCCCATGGCAATCGAGGGAACTTCTTAAATATTATTTATTTATTTGAACGACTCCTTATCTGACCGCCACAATCCAGGCACTGTATCACGATATCCCTTTGTAAGACTAGAGTGTCAAATTTTCTGGCTTCTGACTACCCTTAACGACTGTCAAAGATCATCATCATTATAGTTTCAGCCAAAAGCCGTCCACTGCAGATGGACATAGGCCTCATCCATGCGTTGCCATTCTGATCGGTCCTGTGCGTCTCGCATCCACTGGACACCCGCTGCCTTGATCAGGTCATCGTTCCACCTAGTGGGAAACGGAAGACGTTGCGTTGTCCTTCCAACGCAACATCTTCCGTTTCGCGGTCGCCACTCCAGAACTTTTCTGCGTTCTGCGAGTAATGTGACCATCCCACTGCCACTTAAGTTTGTCAATTTTTCGGGCTACGTCGGTAATCTTGGTTCTCTTGCGGATGTCTTCATTTCTGATTCGATTACGCAAGGAAACTCCAAGCATAGCTCTCTACATTGCCATTTGGGTGACTTTAAGCCTTTTGATGAGGCCCATTTGTCAAGGATGTACAAATAAAATCCAACGGTTTCTATCTATTCACAAAACAAGCGTGTCTAACTCGCGTGTGAGTTTGCTCTCGCCGTACATGAAGCGTGTCTTACTGTGCATGCATTTTCGCTTTTTGTACGGAGCGAAGCTTCTGTACTTATTTATTTAGTGACTTCACAGTTTCGGGACTAAATGAAGCGATTGAATTTCGTGGACTATTGTGTGTGTGTTGGAATATTTCAAGTCAGGTTATCTAGTAAGTTGTGTGTGATTATTTAGATTGAAGAGAGTGATAATTTGGACGTACCATTCAGAAATAGACTCTCGCTAAAACAATAAAAAGTACATAGTCTGTTATGCTACCAAGTACATAAAGATAATGAGCACTTAGTGTTGCCATACAATATGGGAAAGGCATTTTAATTTGAAAGCTTTACTAACAAACTAATGGAGTTTGCTGTCGCGTTGCCAATCAAGAAAACAAAAATACTGCAAAGTGCAAAATAATGATATAGATACAGTAACCGCATATATATGATAAAACTTTCACTTGGGGCTGACCTAGTGTACTACAAAGTTTCAATAGAATGCTAAACCAGCGTATACTGGTGTTGCTACCACAAACACGATATTGGTACGTATTTTACGTACCAAAAGCTCGAGACAATCTAGTTGCTCGTAAACAATTCAACTTCGTTTGTTCACCAACCTCCTCATACCACTACCCAAAAGTAATCGACTGCCATTCCATGACGTAGATTCACTGTGACGTCACTCCAGAAACCACCGCCGAGTCCGGCACAGTGCCCGCCAGCCCAGCACGAACCGGCACCGGTTTCCACCGGACCACGCCATGTATCACGGCCCTAACACCCGTTTGATTTACAAGCACCCGGATGACACACGCACACGCCACAATCGGCATTTATCGTGCCGTAAATAAACCGGAAAGGGTAGTTACGTTTAAATCTATAGTAATCTCGGACATGAGAGTTTATTCGAGGTGATCCGGAGCCACGGTCACTCTCAGTATTTATCGTGATCCGATATCTGTCCGGGTTTTGTAATCAATATGAGGATTCATTACTATCGGTACAGAATGAAATTTTGTTTATGTTTTCCTTCTCCTCCTTTATTCTTTTCTGATTAATTTCGTTGCAGGATCCCAGACAGTTAAATTCATTGCCTAGGCGCTTTTTTGGTGGTCGCCACTGTTGTTTCTGGTATTTAGGAGTTGCAGTGGTTTGGGAATATTGCGGTGGGATTGTCGGTACAGACAAGCCTTCGTATGCTCGCTATATAATATAATATAGAGAGCGCCAATATCGTGGTTATATGTGGAGGGAAATAGTTCACTATTGAAAAAATGTTTCATCATACGAAAGGTACTTTATTCCTGATGGACATATTAAGCTATTTATTTATATTATATACATATACCCCGGGTCAAGCCAGGGCTTGCTGCGATCTTCGTTTTAGAGTTCTGAATTGTCAAATTAGTGAAGCTGAATTAAATAATCATTCTCTTGATCTTATTTCAATTTAGATCAGCGTAACATGTTGATAGAAACACTAGCATCATCGGGTAAAATATAATTTTGTTGTATCAGTGTGGTACCCTACATACTGATTCACCAAAATAATAAATTACCACCGATTTCTCAAAATTCAAATGCAGGATAGTATATATTTAAAATAAACAACTGTTACATTTTAATTACAATTAAAGTTATAAAAATAGATACTGTTTAACAAATAATTGAAATGGTCTGACTGATGATACCAATTTAGTTGTACACTAGGATCAGGGAATGACCATAACCTCTTAGAGCAAGGTTATTGCCAGTGTGCGTAAGGGGCAGATGTATATGACTTTTATATCTATTTGTATCTGTCCCTTTTTAACATTCGAACCATTATAGTTTTAACACGTCATGGTACGGAGGCAGGAGTGAGTATTACGGAAGTGTTATCTCGACGATGGTGCGTGGCAGCGTAGTAAAAGAAGCCTTAGCAGCGGTGTCCAAGAATGAGCTGCCATGCCGCGCCCCTCCAGAAGTAAATAACTCTTAAATCAAAACCTGCGGTGACGTTCCGTTTGATGTTTCGTTTGACGCGTGGGTTCCACTTTATGCGCGGGTTGTGCTTTACGCGCGGGTTCCGTTTACGCGCGCGTTCCGCTTTTGCGGAAGCGAGAAACCAACTGTTTCCTTCATCTCTATTCAAGGCATCAAATAAATAGTCACCTCCTTTTTAGTCTTTAATATTTTTTTCACATCTGCACATTTCATTTATCATTTTGCAGTATATTAATAAAAGTCGCCAGAATATCGAAAAACCCTGTATTAATTATTATTATCCATCACAGCACAGTATGCTCAATATTTATCACGTTAGTTATCGAGTGGGGTTCCCTTACAGGAATGCCTTTATACAACGGTGAGTGGCTATTGCCTATACTGAACACTACAAAGAAAATTCCTAACAGATTAGAATTTCCTAGGCCTTGCCGTCTCAAACGAATACTGGACAAAGGATGCCAAATAGATAGTTTCAAGTTTAGGTGCCTTTTAGTTGGTTAGTGATCTTGGTAAGAAGTATAACTTTACGAACAGCACGGTTTATTAGAAACATAAACATGTTTGTACATACTTAATTTACGAATACTAACATTGTACGGTCTCATCGCCGTACATTTTTCTGCTTACGCTGTAACCTACTTTAGACCAGCGATGCGCGTCACGATTGCGCGTTTTAAAAATAACCTTATTAACTAATTTAATCGTAGTAAACATACAAGTGTGTGACTATCAACAACTGAGAGAAATAATCGCCTCCGCTCAAGTACTGTAACTTACTCTCAATAAACTTAACTGCATCTTAGTGGAACGCGTTTCTCTTCACTAACTTAACTTACAAACCTTCACGACAAATTACATGTACGGACTTACAACCCGTACATTTATGGTCCTTCGAGCCTTCGCGTATCTTAGTGTGTTTGTGTCTCTCGTACGGTAGCGAATCGGTTCAGCTGGTCTCCCGGAAGAGGGTCGCCCCAGTTGGATTGAGAAGGCGCATATACTTAGCTCGAGTACAGGCACATTGAGTACCGGAACCAGCTGCAGATACTGGGTGAGTCTTCGACTACTAGAAGAGCCGTCACCTGCAGAACTGACTTCAACTACTGGACGAGTCTTCGATTGCTAGAAGAGTCGTCAACTACTGAAACTAACTTCAACTACTGGAAGAGCCTTCGACTACTGGAAGCGCCTTCAACTATAACTAGAAGAGACTTCAAATACTGGGAGAATCTTCAAACACGTAAGGAAAGTTATCTTGTAAACTATAAGGAAGCTATTTGTCTAACAAATCAAGATGAATAAGCTACAACTCCAGTCTACGTGTTTCGAAAACATAAAAACATTATGCAACAACTACAAAAAGGATAGCAAGACAAGAAAAACAACTGATTACTTGAACAAGCGACTGTCTTCATTAGAAGCTCAATGGATGGATTTCAATGCAAGGCACACATTGCTTTTGCAGGAAATTGAAGATAAAAACATAAACTACTTTGTGGAAGATGTCTACGGCAAGACAAAAACTATGTATGAAACAACTAGAGCCGACATTACGAGTATGTTACAACAAGTTGCAGGAGAAAACGTCAAATTCGACCTTACGGAGTCCTCAGGGGAAGAGCTTGATGAGAAGACAAAGACGCTACTGACTAAGCAAGAATGTAACTTCAAGGCGATGGATCGTGCTATGGCTAAAATTGACTATGAAGGCCTAGCTGAAAAATGGGAACTTGATGATCACTTGTCAATCTTGAAGTCAAAATGGGATGCTCTTGACAACACTCACTGGGAACTGGAAGCCCTACTAAAAGGATCGAATCAGACATACTATGACATGTTCTACAGCATGGAATCCAAATACGACGAAACAAGAAAACGCCTGAAAGGCAAAATATGGTCTAACGCTCATCACGAACGTTCAGCACCGAAAATCGAGATACCAGAGTTTTCAGGACACTACAGCAAGTGGACATCGTTTAAAGATCTATTCCTGGAGACCATACACAAAAACCCGTCGCTGAATAACGCACAAAAAATGCAGCATCTGAAGACCAAACTGAAAGGCGAAGCAGAAAGGCTGGTGCAACACCTGGGCATCAGCGCCAACAACTACGCTTCATGCTGGGAAATATTGAATCAACGGTACGATAACCGTCGACTACAGTTCTCAGCCTATATGAACACTATGCTACAGTTGCCTGTCATACAGAAGCCTGACGCTTACAACTTGAAGAAGCTACATGACGTAACAACGGAATGTCTAAACGGCTTGACAAATATGGGTCTTGATACAACCGGTGGAGAATCTATGATTGTCCATGTGATGTCACTAAAACTAGACTGTGGCACATACAACGAATATATAAAAGACTTAAACGACAACAGAGAGGTACCAACACTTCATGAATTTCTAATGTTCTTAGAAAACCAGTTTACAGCGTTTGAAACCATGAAAACTTCGAAGAAAGAGGTACAGAATTCAGGAAAATCAACTGAAAACGAAAAACATACGTTTCGAAAAAACTACGATCAGAAAAAATGGCATCCGAAAACTTACCACACTTCGTATGGGCAATGCCCTCTTTGTAAAAACAATCATGTTCTAATGAAATGTCAGCAATTTGTGGACATGGATACTAAGCAACGTAACAACACAGTTGCAAAATTGCGGATATGCAAAAACTGTTTGTTCAAACACGAAAACCAGACTTGCAACTCTACAAAAACGTGTAAGGAATGCAATATGAAACATCATACGCTCTTACATTACAACAACTACAACAAAAATACATCTTCACCGAGCTATGAAAATCAGCGTTCAGGTCAACGACCAAAGGAAACTGAACCAAGTTCAAACCACCTATCAACCAACGAGATGGAGGTTTTACTTACAACCGTCCAGATCAAGGTCAAATCGTTAGATGGCACTTACATCGCTCTTCGTGCGCTCGTAGACCAGGGCTCACAAGTTAATTTGATAACTGAAAATGCAGCACAACTGCTGAGGCTGCCGAGAAGCAAAATGACTGCAAAGATATCGGGAGTTGGTACTGTATCGGGCGACTGTAAAGGGCGCCTGAAGCTAACATGCAAATCAATCCACTCCGAATATACTTTCGAAACTGAGGCGTTGATTATGAAGAAATTAATCAACAAACTACCAAACTACACATTTGAACGACCTGAGTGGTCACACTTGCAAAACTTAAAACTAGCAGACCCTGACTGCAACATTTCAAGGGCTGTTGACATACTGCTTGGAGCTGACGTATACGCAGAAATAATCCAAGACGGAATACTAAAGGGCGCACCAAAATCACCAGTTGCTCAACAGACACAGCTGGGATGGATTTTGTGTGGAAAACTAGAAACGTTTAACTGTCACGTCACCCTACTCGACTTGTCCGAAATAACGAAATTTTGGGAGTGTGAAGACGTAACAAAAGCAAACACTGATCAATCTCAAGAAGATCAATGTGAAACTTACTACAAGGAAACTACTCGCCGTGGTTTAGACGGAAGATACATTGTGAAGATGCCTCTATGTTCAGATTACGAACATAAACTTGGATCATCGAAAACGATAGTAGTATCACAATTGCTGCAACTAGAAAAACGGTTTCAAAGAAATAGCCGTCTTGCATTGCTATACAAAGGGTTCCTTAAGGAATACCTGGAGCTAGGTCACATGAAACTAACAAAACCTATACAATCGTCAACGACGGAATGCTACTTACCACATCACGGAGTACTTCGAGAAGAATCTACAACCACGAAACTCAGGGTTGTCTTCAACGCATCTCAGAAAACTAACACAGGATACAGCGACTATCTAACACAACTTCAAAGGCGCAGCAAATGGAACAATCCTAAGAAAAACCTCAACGAGGGGGACATCGTACTAGTCCGGGACAACAATTTGCCGCCAGGAAAATGGGCCATGGGACGGGTGCTGAAATTACACCCTGGAGCCGACGGATACGTTCGAGTGACAACCCTGAAAACACAAACCGGTGTCATCAAACGACCAATTGTGAAACTATCTGCTCTACCCATCGAAACTACTTGCAACAGAGAAAGTGAAGAATGTCAGACGGACTTACAAAACGCTGACAAAACTAAAAGACCTACCACAACAAAACAGTCAACGAAAAAATGTCTTACAAACATTTTGATGTGTATTTTCACAATGTTGATATTCGTGAATGGATCATATGGTACGCAACAAAGGTCAGGAATTCAGATTACAAACCTGGAACCCGAGCGGCCGATTTATTATGACACCATAGGCAAAATTGAACTCATTCACGACGAATGGACTTTGCTTACGTACTACAATCTAACTAACTACTGGCAAGGCGTTCAAAACATTGAAAACTACGTCAACGGTGTAAATAGCTTATGCTAGAAAATCCATCAAAGCTATTGCCAAGCTACGACAGATCAACTTTCACACGAGATGGAACTACTCAACTTCTACAATACGATCCTGCTGGCTCCGCACAAGCATTTATCAACACGCAAGAAACGCGGCTTAATCGACGGAGTAGGCATGGTAGCAAACAGCTTATTCGGCGTCTTAGACCAGAGATTTGCTGACAAATATCACCAAGATATTGATGCCATTCAACGCAACGAAAACTATTTACGCGAACTCGCAAAAAACCAAACGTCAATTATGCAACTACAAAACGATGTTTTGAAGAAAAACGATGAAAACATTAAATTACAATGCAAAATGATAGAACGCTTCATGAATGAAACTAAGTCGAATTTGGGCAACATTGAAACAGAAATACAAATAATGATGGCTACAAGCTACTTCAACTCCGCTTCGCTCACAGCATCATTACTATTACGAAATCTTAAAGAAATTCAAACAATGCTCCTAAACACCCTCACGAATGTCTACAGTGGGCACATGGACGTGCACTTGATATCACCAGTCAGCCTAGTCAAACAAATGGAAGACATAGCCGGCAAACTGCCGAGAACTCTGACACTACCGACGACCAACATCAAACAAGATATCAAGGAACTTTACAAACTGCTCTACGTGAAAGCACGAATAACAAAAACCTACTTTATGTTCGAAGTTCACATTCCGTTGATCTCGGATGAGGACTTCACCTACTACCGGGCTATCGCTATACCTTTTAAAACTGAGGAAAAATTCAAATTGATGCAGTTATCGTCAGAGTACATCGCCGTGAACTTTGAAAAGAAGTCTTACATCTCATTAAAGGATGAAGACTTCAAGCAATGTACCAAAAGACAAAAAGATAACTTTATTTGCAACGCAAACATACCAGTGTTCAACTTACAGAACAAGAATGCACCTTGCGAAGCAAAACTACTGGGTCATCGTGTAACTACGCCGCCATGCAACGTCGTCAGTGTGTCATGCGACGAGGCATGGATCAAATTGCAAGAATCAAACAGCTGGCTGGTTGTTTGTTGCGGAAGATGCGAATTACGTACTGTTTGTGATAACGACGTAACTTCGCAAACTATCACATCAGCGGCTATTGTAACTTTGAGTCAAGGATGTGTTCTGCAGTCAAAAGAGCTCACCATCACTTCACACAATCAGTACAACAGCAACCTCAACGTAAACTACGACATGCATGTACCGAACTTGAACTCGTCGATTAATAACATTGTCAACATAACACTACACGGCTCTCAAGACGAACTCTTCACTCTCAAGAAAAACGACTAGATGGAACAAGCAATTTTATATAAATTATTCCAGTAGATCTGTTTTGAATTAATTTGAAGTGATGGTCGTATTTTCGCGTCGCCACTGTCTGTAGAAGCCTTTAAACAAAGACCTATTACGTAAAATAGTTTGTCAGCCTTAAAAACTATGTTTGTACGGGTTGTAAGTCCGTACATGTAATTTGTCGTGAAGGTTTGTAAGTTAAGTTAGTGAAGAGAAACGCGTTCCACTAAGATGCAGTTAAGTTTATTGAGAGTAAGTTACAGTACTTGAGCGGAGGCGATTATTTCTCTCAGTTGTTGATAGTCACACACTTGTATGTTTACTACGATTAAATTAGTTAATAAGGTTATTTTTATAACGCGCAATCGTGACGCGCATCGCTGGTCTAAAGTAGGTTACAGCGTAAGCAGAAAAATGTACGGCGATGAGACCGTACATATTGGCAACCCCTAAAGAAGTTAAGATGAGTAAAGAGAGAGAAAGAACCGCCTGTACAAAGTTAAGGCTTAATGTTAAAGTAAGTATACAATTAATCAAAAGTAAAGGCAATGTTGTCTCGATGCCCTTGAGGTTGAGTGTGGCAGACGTGGTCGCGCGCCTGCTGGTTTTCGTCTCTGGCAGTCTGCTGTCGAGGTCCCATTGGCTGAAGTTCGATGTCTTCATGTTTTGGCTTCGTATTTGTTGTCCTCGGAAGTCGTTTCCTGAGCCGTACGCAGTATTTTCTTGTGACGATCCCCAGACACGTGATGACAGCAATTGTAAGTAAAAAGTAACTAATTGCATATTGGTGAATATCATGCTGTGTGATGGTGGATGGTCGTTGTGGCTCGTTCTCTTGTTGGAACCGTAGTTTCTTGTCGATTACTGTGAAGTCGTTTTTCTTGAGAGTGAAGAGTTCGTCTTGAGAGCCGTGTAGTGTTATGTTGACAATGTTATTAATCGACGAGTTCAAGTTCGGTACATGCATGTCGTAGTTTACGTTGAGGTTGCTGTTGTACTGATTGTGTGAAGTGATGGTGAGCTCTTTTGACTGCAGAACACATCCTTGACTCAAAGTTACAATAGCCGCTGATGTGATAGTTTGCGAAGTTACGTCGTTATCACAAACAGTACGTAATTCGCATCTTCCGCAACAAACAACCAGCCAGCTGTTTGATTCTTGCAATTTGATCCATGCCTCGTCGCATGACACACTGACGACGTTGCATGGCGGCGTAGTTACACGATGACCCAGTAGTTTTGCTTCGCAAGGTGCATTCTTGTTCTGTAAGTTGAACACTGGTATGTTTGCGTTGCAAATAAAGTTATCTTTTTGTCTTTTGGTACATTGCTTGAAGTCTTCATCCTTTAATGAGATGTAAGACTTCTTTTCAAAGTTCACGGCGATGTACTCTGACGATAACTGCATCAATTTGAATTTTTCCTCAGTTTTAAAAGGTATAGCGATAGCCCGGTAGTAGGTGAAGTCCTCATCCGAGATCAACGGAATGTGAACTTCGAACATAAAGTAGGTTTTTGTTATTCGTGCTTTCACGTAGAGCAGTTTGTAAAGTTCCTTGATATCTTGTTTGATGTTGGTCGTCGGTAGTGTCAGAGTTCTCGGCAGTTTGCCGGCTATGTCTTCCATTTGTTTGACTAGGCTGACTGGTGATATCAAGTGCACGTCCATGTGCCCACTGTAGACATTCGTGAGGGTGTTTAGGAGCATTGTTTGAATTTCTTTAAGATTTCGTAATAGTAATGATGCTGTGAGCGAAGCGGAGTTGAAGTAGCTTGTAGCCATCATTATTTGTATTTCTGTTTCAATGTTGCCCAAATTCGACTTAGTTTCATTCATGAAGCGTTCTATCATTTTGCATTGTAATTTAATGTTTTCATCGTTTTTCTTCAAAACATCGTTTTGTAGTTGCATAATTGACGTTTGGTTTTTTGCGAGTTCGCGTAAATAGTTTTCGTTGCGTTGAATGCAGGCAGGTGCGTATCAGTCACACCTTGGTCGGGTCGCTCCCAAGCCCGATAAACCCATCTTTCATTACTTTGGAATGTGCGATTCTGGGTGTATCGCTCCACTCTCCGCCTGTACCTACGAATACGGTTTGCCCATGCATACACTTTTTGCTTCAGGAAGTCGATGCGCTCTGTGACCTGGGATATATAGTCTCGGGGGCTGACATCAGTCCCCGAAAACGCCCGTCTCACAAAGCGCATCACTCTTGGGCGACTATTGCCCTCCCTGAAACAAATTAGTTTGCCGATGAGTGCTCTGGCCCCACCAATACGACGTTCGATCCTGCACTGCCAAGCCGGTACGGCTGGTTTCGGTCGTGTAGCTCTGTCATCTGCAAATTTGACATGAGCTACACGACATGCCGCTACAGCCGCGCAGAACATAATCGAATGTGTATCAGTGAGGTCTTCGCAGTCATCAAAATAGTTTGACAACTGCGAATCCAGAACAGCCACCAGCGCCCTATTTCTGTTATGCCTGGGCAAACGAGGTAATCGTGGCCTAAGTTCTGGTGGCATGTAGCGATAATCCCGAATAGCACACTCCAAAGCACTCCTCAATTCCTCATTGCACTGGGTACTTACGTTTGTAACCCTGTCACTACTCTCCACATCAGCATTGATGGCAATATGGTTTGACTGTGGTGGTACCACAGCCTGTGACGATGCGGGGCAGTGACACGGTTACCCATTTCCGTTCGGAGGCGATCAAGTACAGTATCATCCAACATACGATTACGCTGGATGACCCGCACCTGATCCGAAAGTCGTTGGGCCGAAACGTTGATGGCTGGCTCAAGCACCTGAAACAAAGAGAGCATCCGGTACGGTACGCGGTCAGGTTGTTTCCTCCCTCTGTAGCCCCAAAGTGTGCGCGCATGACATTTTCATTGATGGATGGTGTCCATCTCATGCGCTGCACACTTCCGCCGGGTGCTGGGACCCTATCGGAGACGGGTAGGCCTCGAGGTCCTAAGCGGTCCGGCGGCCGGCGTCCTCCCCGACGACGCGCAGGTGGTGGTGTCGTCGGCGGCGAGAAATACTCGTCGCTCGAGCTCAATGCAACTGCCGCGGCCGATGTCACAGCACTCACGGTGGGGCTGGGTTCCGGCGGCGGCAAGGCGAAGCTGGGCGACGAGGCCGGAGGTGGTGGGCGTGCATTGCGTGCTGCAGCTCGCGTCAACATGACGTCTATTCCATTTTTCTCGTTTCTTGTTGTAATTCGGTCATTTTAATTCGGTTAATTCGGTCAGCTTTCATTATATTATTGTTTAGTTTTTTTTTTCTTGGTTTCATTTTGTTTTGTAGAATTTAGGTAGTTAAAATTAAATATATTGTAAGAAATTACAAAGAGAATATTTTTTGGCAACCGTCTGTCAAGTCGAGCCACAGATCTTATTATTATTATTGCCTCGGCGCTTTTCTGGTGATCGCCACTGTTGATTCTGGCTTTCATGAGTTGCAGGGATAGTGCGGTGGGATTGTCCCTAAAAAATACAAATGGAGAGTAAGTAGTGTGAATGGTGAATAATAGGAGTTTAGTGCGAATAAAGCAATAAGCAGATTGGGGTTTGGTATCTGTGGATGACTGATTTGATTTATTTGCAGAAGTTATTTCTACTATTAAAATACACTTTGAACTTATACAGACCAGATAATCTACACAAAGTAGCTTGACGAAAAATCTATTGTAATTGGTCAGTACTGTACTTGACAGTAGAACATTCTGCTAATAGGACGATTTGCTACTAGGCAATTTTGAGAATATGACGTTCTACTCATAGGTCGTTTTGCGAATAGGACGTTTAGATACTGAGTCGTATTTTACAAGCTTTTATATAACTTGCAATGTATGTATGTAAGTGTAATAGGGTCAAATCTAGCAACTGAATTATAAAGCAATTATATAATATTCAGCAAATAAGCAATCTATAAGCAATTTTTTGTTAAATTTTGCTCTCTCATTAATGGAAAAATCTAGTCACAGACGTGAGTAAGTATTTTTAGCAAGTTTTCTAATCAGTCATTTTATTTTAGGCTTCATTCTTCTTTCAGACATCTTTTAAACAAAACTACCGAACCAGCCCAAAAATTTCTTGTTGACCAGCATTTTAAGTACGGTCCTCCCAACAAAGAGGCAGCTGTTTATTCATTTTCAACTTCACGGCACTCCAGATGAAAGCCTCGATGCTGAGATAAAAGAGGGAAAAAACCTTTTGTCAATCATTACACCTTTTATTAGTCCTTCTTTCTTGTTTATTGACTTGTCGTTGCGAGAAAGGAAGAACTTCCTAATTGCATCCCTAGAGTGTTTGGGATTGAAGACATAGATTAAGTAGGTGCAGAAGGCTAGCTTGATTCAAAGAGCGAAAATGCACGCACACATAGACGCTTCTCTTTTGTCTAGAGTCTAGTGTCTGTGTCGCTAGCACTGTTGTTGAGAAGGAGATCCTGGATTTAATGCCCGGTTTCCCAGTCTAGATTTCTGGCCAAATTATGGCAATAGGCTCGCCCTGTAATACATTGGTATTCCATATACTGGTCAAATGTTGGTGTCGCTGCTTAAGGTACTTGCGGCAAAAAGCGCCACACTAATCCAAAAATAAGTATTTAAAGATTTAAACAATACGAATGAAAACCAGGATAATTTTGTGGTTTTACACAATGTGGTTCACCTCTACCTAAATTTTCGAAGAATACAAGGTTGATGTTATGTTTACATAGACCTTCTTCACATACAGCGAGTGCAAGCGCATTCGCGACTGTCATTTGTTTAAGATCACCGTATGTACCTATGTGTGCGTGCGCCAGTTTTCGCTCGTGCTGAACTTCTATGTACATCTATTCTGTGGATTTTAAGGGCATACCGTATCCAGTTAAAATTAACTTTTTACAGGCATTCATCGTAATAATTTCGAGTAGATGACTCCCATATCGAATGAGTTTGGAATAATTCTGGTGTTAATGTAATTGCTGAGTTTTGATTAATACAATAGCTGTTTTGTTTGTGTTATTTATTTTATTAATGTGTTTTTTTTTCAGTTGGGTCAAATTATAAACATGTGAGGTAATGGATTTTTTATGCATGTTTCCTGTTTTGTTTTTTATGGTTATGAGAAAGTTGTCGATTTCAAAAAGTGGATATGGTTAACTTAGTACATATTGCAGGTTGAAGCAAATAACTTCCACCGATATTTTGTCCACAGTATTTTTAAAATAATATATATACATATTCCATACTAATATTGAAATGCGAAATTAACTCTGTCTGTCTGTTACCTTTTAACTCTTAAACCGCTATCTATCAACATTATATATTTTTCTTCAAAGAAAATTAAAACAGCAATGATGTACTAACCTTTTTTTTATTTGAAATGGGTTTGCTCTTGACTCTAGTATAGGTCATAGGTAACAGAGACAGAGTCGACGATGGAGTGAGCTTACCCAGAAGAAGCCTGTTCCCTCTAGCTTTGAAGAGATTCGGGTTGAATGCATTCCGAAACACACTCACAACCAGTTTAAATAAAAGCATAAAAAAGCTTACACCTCTTACTTATTATAATGATCTGTAAGTATACAATGTAAACAATATTTAATTTATTAACACTGTTAAAATACTATCTAAGCAACGATACCTACTTTTAGGTACATATTACACCCACGCCTATCATTAATATCCAAGTTTTATGATTATCCATTTCATATTCTAATCTCTACTACCTACACGACACTCAAGAACAAAAGCCATAATCTTAACAAAATCACTTACACACACGACTCCCCATTTTTCTCACTTCAAGAACCACATCTACATTTTACAACGTCAAAATGTTTATGCCGAAAACCTACATGGCAAGTTACTTAAAACATTTTATCCTGATATCACATAAAGGCAAGCGGGATTCCCGACACGGCTTATGCATTTGGCCCGCAGCGTACGGGTTCTGTTGAGTACGTTATGCCAAGGTCTAATGAGGTTGCCGCAATGGGAGCTCATTTAGGTCGCTGACACTCTGTCAGACGCAGTTATGAAGAAAAATTGTTGGTTTTAAAAGTTTGAGCTTCCTTCATTGTAAAGAAGGGTAACTAGTTTAAAGTAGATGTTGCTGTAAGCTCGGAAGTTTTGTTGATGTTGGCGGAGAAGCATATGGAAAGAATTTTGTTTAACAGTGTGCTTCATACACAAAGTAGACGTTAACGATAAAAATGCATGGATTCTGTTCAGGTGTGAACCAAATACTACGAGACTAACGGTATCTACTTTTCCGTTTATCTTGGAAATCACTGACATCGGTGAAAGTAGAGATGTAAAAATTGAAAAAAAACATAATGCCAATCTTGAAAAAAACATGAAAAAAAATTGACATCGTCATTTCATTTCTACGTTTTTTTTTCAGAAAAGGTTAACCACTAAATTTGGTTATTTTGTTTTATTTAAATTCAAATTTTGTTTGAATGAATGGGTACCTATTATTATGAACTTAGAAAATACTTAATTCGTTACAATCAGACTCATCTTTTCTTAGTAATTAGGAAAAATCCCGTCCGTAAATAGTAAACTTCAGTGAGTGTTGCCAATTATGTTAAGTAATTTATGTACTATTTAACAAAAAACAAATGGTATTGTCTTATTAAACCAAAAATAAAATTTAATATTTTAAGCACAAATAAAATTTAAAATGTTGAAAGTAACTTTTACCAGTGGTTTCTGCGTAAAAGTCGATTATTCCGTGACAATGCACTACCGGGATATGTCTGTCAGGGTAAGGTCAACATCCAAATCCGTTCAGATGTTGAGACATGCTTGATTCACAAACATACAGATTTTCATAGTTATTCACAGGATACATAAAATTTTAATTACAAATTTTAATTTTATGTCATCCTTTTTAAATTACATGCAATATACCTAGTAGCAGACACGCTTTGCTATCTATCGAGACACGTAATAATTTCTCCATAACTTGCAAAAAAAACCAGATTCAAAGAGTAAAACGTGGCTAACTTTTAAACAGCTGAACCGATTTTATTCAAACATAGCTAAAACACTCTCGACAAAATCACAAACAAAAAAAGCTAAATCAAAATCGGTTCATCCATTGCAGAGCTATGATGCCGGGATGAGAGATACAAGGACATACAGATACACAGCAACACATTCCTCTTTTTCCGTTGGGGGTTAAAAAGAGAAGCTTTCGGTCAAAAGGTCATCAGAATCAACATGAAGGCAAAAATTTCTTAGTTCATTCTTTGAAGCAAACTTGGCAATCAACCGGATCGTTACTGAGCATAGACAACTCCCAATAAAAAGTGCTGTAATCCAAGCGTTAACGCCTCATTACCATTTTAATATATGCCTCGTTGGTCACGCGTTTGTAAGCGTGACTGTGGAGCATGGGGGGAGGGTTTCTCAGTTCGGTCCCCACTGTGGACGTTATTCGGTCGGGAGGATTATTGCCATAAAAAAACCGTTTTGCATTTGTAGTAGTTATAACTATTCTATAAGGCTTTAGTAAACAACGATGCAACAAGCAATTTTATATAAATTATTCCAGTAGATCTGTTTTGAATTAATTTGAAGTGATGGTCGTATTTTCGCGTCGCCACTGTCTGTAGAAGCCTTTAAACAAAGACCTATTACGTAAAATAGTTTGTCAGCCTTAAAAACTATGTTTGTACGGGTTGTAAGTCCGTACATGTAATTTGTCGTGAAGGTTTGTAAGTTAAGTTAGTGAAGAGAAACGCGTTCCATCATACATAGTACATAAATTACTTAACATAATTGGCAACACTCACTGAAGTTTACTATTTACGGACGGGATTTTTCCTAATTACTAAGAAAAGATGAGTCTGATTGTAACGAATTAAGTATTTTCTAAGTTCATAATAATAGGTACCCATTCATTCAAACAAAATTTGAATTTAAATAAAACAAAATAACCAAATTTAGTGGTTAACCTTTTCTGAAAAAAAAACGTAGAAATGAAATGACGATGTCAATTTTTTTTCATGTTTTTTTCAAGATTGGCATTATGTTTTTTTTCAATTTTTACATCTCTACTTTCACCGATGTCAGTGATTTCCAAGATAAACGGAAAAGTAGATACCGTTAGTCTCGTAGTATTTGGTTCACACCTGAACAGAATCCATGCATTTTTATCGTTAACGTCTACTTTGTGTATGAAGCACACTGTTAAACAAAATTCTTTCCATATGCTTCTCCGCCAACATCAACAAAACTTCCGAGCTTACAGCAACATCTACTTTAAACTAGTTACCCTTCTTTACAATGAAGGAAGCTCAAACTTTTAAAACCAACAATTTTTCTTCATAACTGCGTCTGACAGAGTGTCAGCGACCTAAATGAGCTCCCATTGCGGCAACCTCATTAGACCTTGGCATAACGTACTCAACAGAACCCGTACGCTGCGGGCCAAATGCATAAGCCGTGTCGGGAATCCCGCTTGCCTTTATGTGATATCAGGATAAAATGTTTTAAGTAACTTGCCATGTAGGTTTTCGGCATAAACATTTTGACGTTGTAAAATGTAGATGTGGTTCTTGAAGTGAGAAAAATGGGGAGTCGTGTGTGTAAGTGATTTTGTTAAGATTATGGCTTTTGTTCTTGAGTGTCGTGTAGGTAGTAGAGATTAGAATATGAAATGGATAATCATAAAACTTGGATATTAATGATAGGCGTGGGTGTAATATGTACCTAAAAGTAGGTATCGTTGCTTAGATAGTATTTTAACAGTGTTAATAAATTAAATATTGTTTACATTGTATACTTACAGATCATTATAATAAGTAAGAGGTGTAAGCTTTTTTATGCTTTTATTTAAACTGGTTGTGAGTGTGTTTCGGAATGCATTCAACCCGAATCTCTTCAAAGCTAGAGGGAACAGGCTTCTTCTGGGTAAGCTCACTCCATCGTCGACTCTGTCTCTGTTACCTATGACCTATACTAGAGTCAAGAGCAAACCCATTTCAAATAAAAAAAAGGTTAGTACATCATTGCTGTTTTAATTTTCTTTGAAGAAAAATATATAATGTTGATAGATAGCGGTTTAAGAGTTAAAAGGTAACAGACAGACAGAGTTAATTTCGCATTTCAATATTAGTATGGAATATGTATATATATTATTTTAAAAATACTGTGGACAAAATATCGGTGGAAGTTATTTGCTTCAACCTGCAATATGTACTAAGTTAACCATATCCACTTTTTGAAATCGACAACTTTCTCATAACCATAAAAAACAAAACAGGAAACATGCATAAAAAATCCATTACCTCACATGTTTATAATTTGACCCAACTGAAAAAAAAACACATTAATAAAATAAATAACACAAACAAAACAGCTATTGTATTAATCAAAACTCAGCAATTACATTAACACCAGAATTATTCCAAACTCATTCGATATGGGAGTCATCTACTCGAAATTATTACGATGAATGCCTCTAAAAAGTTAATTTTAACTGGATACGGTATGCCCTTAAAATCCACAGAATAGATGTACATAGAAGTTCAGCACGAGCGAAAACTGGCGCACGCACACATAGGTACATACGGTGATCTTAAACAAATGACAGTCGCGAATGCGCTTGCACTCGCTGTATGTGAAGAAGGTCTATGTAAACATAACATCAACCTTGTATTCTTCGAAAATTTAGGTAGAGGTGAACCACATTGTGTAAAACCACAAAATTATCCTGGTTTTCATTCGTATTGTTTAAATCTTTAAATACTTATTTTTGGATTAGTGTGGCGCTTTTTGCCGCAAGTACCTTAAGCAGCGACACCAACATTTGACCAGTATATGGAATACCAATGTATTACAGGGCGAGCCTATTGCCATAATTTGGCCAGAAATCTAGACTGGGAAACCGGGCATTGAATCCAGGATCTCCTTCTCAACAACAGTGCTAGCGACACAGACTCTAGACAAAAGAGAAGCGTCTATGTGTGCGTGCATTTTCGCTCTTTGAATCAAGCTAGCCTTCTGCACCTACTTAATCTATGTCTTCAATCCCAAACACTCTAGGGATGCAATTAGGAAGTTCTTCCTTTCTCGCAACGACAAGTCAATAAACAAGAAAGAAGGACTAATAAAAGGTGTAATGATTGACAAAAGGTTTTTTCCCTCTTTTATCTCAGCATCGAGGCTTTCATCTGGAGTGCCGTGAAGTTGAAAATGAATAAACAGCTGCCTCTTTGTTGGGAGGACCGTACTTAAAATGCTGGTCAACAAGAAATTTTTGGGCTGGTTCGGTAGTTTTGTTTAAAAGATGTCTGAAAGAAGAATGAAGCCTAAAATAAAATGACTGATTAGAAAACTTGCTAAAAATACTTACTCACGTCTGTGACTAGATTTTTCCATTAATGAGAGAGCAAAATTTAACAAAAAATTGCTTATAGATTGCTTATTTGCTGAATATTATATAATTGCTTTATAATTCAGTTGCTAGATTTGACCCTATTACACTTACATACATACATTGCAAGTTATATAAAAGCTTGTAAAATACGACTCAGTATCTAAACGTCCTATTCGCAAAACGACCTATGAGTAGAACGTCATATTCTCAAAATTGCCTAGTAGCAAATCGTCCTATTAGCAGAATGTTCTACTGTCAAGTACAGTACTGACCAATTACAATAGATTTTTCGTCAAGCTACTTTGTGTAGATTATCTGGTCTGTATAAGTTCAAAGTGTATTTTAATAGTAGAAATAACTTCTGCAAATAAATCAAATCAGTCATCCACAGATACCAAACCCCAATCTGCTTATTGCTTTATTCGCACTAAACTCCTATTATTCACCATTCACACTACTTACTCTCCAATTGTATTTTTTAGGGACAATCCCACCGCACTATCCCTGCAACTCATGAAAGCCAGAATCAACAGTGGCGATCACCAGAAAAGCGCCGAGGCAATAATAATAATAAGATCTGTGGCTCGACTTGACAGACGGTTGCCAAAAAATATTCTCTTCGTAATTTCTTACAATATATTTAATTTTAACTACCTAAATTCTACAAAACAAAATGAAACCAAGAAAAAAAAAACTAAACAATAATATAATGAAAGCTGACCGAATTAACCGAATTAAAATGACCGAATTACAACAAGAAACGAGAAAAATGGAATAGACGTCATGTTGACGCGAGCTGCAGCACGCAATGCACGCCCACCACCTCCGGCCTCGTCGCCCAGCTTCGCCTTGCCGCCGCCGGAACCCAGCCCCACCGTGAGTGCTGTGACATCGGCCGCGGCAGTTGCATTGAGCTCGAGCGACGAGTATTTCTCGCCGCCGACGACACCACCACCTGCGCGTCGTCGGGGAGGACGCCGGCCGCCGGACCGCTTAGGACCTCGAGGCCTACCCGTCTCCGATAGGGTCCCAGCACCCGGCGGAAGTGTGCAGCGCATGAGATGGACACCATCCATCAATGAAAATGTCATGCGCGCACACTTTGGGGCTACAGAGGGAGGAAACAACCTGACCGCGTACCGTACCGGATGCTCTCTTTGTTTCAGGTGCTTGAGCCAGCCATCAACGTTTCGGCCCAACGACTTTCGGATCAGGTGCGGGTCATCCAGCGTAATCGTATGTTGGATGATACTGTACTTGATCGCCTCCGAACGGAAATGGGTAACCGTGTCACTGCCCCGCATCGTCACAGGCTGTGGTACCACCACAGTCAAACCATATTGCCATCAATGCTGATGTGGAGAGTAGTGACAGGGTTACAAACGTAAGTACCCAGTGCAATGAGGAATTGAGGAGTGCTTTGGAGTGTGCTATTCGGGATTATCGCTACATGCCACCAGAACTTAGGCCACGATTACCTCGTTTGCCCAGGCATAACAGAAATAGGGCGCTGGTGGCTGTTCTGGATTCGCAGTTGTCAAACTATTTTGATGACTGCGAAGACCTCACTGATACACATTCGATTATGTTCTGCGCGGCTGTAGCGGCATGTCGTGTAGCTCATGTCAAATTTGCAGATGACAGAGCTACACGACCGAAACCAGCCGTACCGGCTTGGCAGTGCAGGATCGAACGTCGTATTGGTGGGGCCAGAGCACTCATCGGCAAACTAATTTGTTTCAGGGAGGGCAATAGTCGCCCAAGAGTGATGCGCTTTGTGAGACGGGCGTTTTCGGGGACTGATGTCAGCCCCCGAGACTATATATCCCAGGTCACAGAGCGCATCGACTTCCTGAAGCAAAAAGTGTATGCATGGGCAAACCGTATTCGTAGGTACAGGCGGAGAGTGGAGCGATACACCCAGAATCGCACATTCCAAAGTAATGAAAGATGGGTTTATCGGGCTTGGGAGCGACCCGACCAAGGTGTGACTGATACGCACCTGCCTGATGATGACGCTATGTGTTCATTCTGGCGCAGCATCTGGTCGGTGCCTGTCAGTCACACCGAAGGTGAATGGACTCGGGGGGTCGAACGAGCGTGTGATCTAATACAAGAAATGGGGGCTATCACGATCAGCCCCAAAGATGTAGCCCGTGCAGTCCGTCCGTTGCCGAACTGGAAATCTCCAGGACCGGACGGACTGCACAACTTTTGGATCAAGTGGCTACAAAGTTCGCACGCTCGTTTGGCATCTCAGTACCAGACAGCCTTAGTCTGATTATAAGAAGGTCTATGACTCGGTGCCGCATACATGGCTCATGAGGGTGCTAGAATTGTATAAAATAGATACAACTCTACGCACCTTCCTGATGTCGTGTATGAGGCAATGGAGCACAGTCCTTCGCTATCCAGGATGTCGAAATATCCAGAGGAATAGCGAACCTGTAAGGATCGAGCGAGGTATATTCCAGGGCGATAGTTTGAGTCCACTTTGGTTTTGCCTAGCCTTGAATCCTCTAAGCATGATGCTGGAGAATTCAGGGCTAGGCTATCGGTTGAAGAGAGGTGGTCAGGTAATAGGTCACCTCCTTTACATGGATGACTTGAAGCTTTTTGCCCCAGAAATCTTCAGCTGATGGAGCTACTAAAGGTAACTGAATTTTTAGTAGCGCCATCAGGATGGAGTTTGGTGTGGACAAATGTGCGGTCATGCATGTAAAGCGAGGGGAGATTGTGGAATCCGTAGGAATTCAACTTGCGGATTCCATAAACCTGGGATCCCTCTCTCCAAACGAAACCTATAAGTATTTGGGTATGTCGGAAGCGTTAGCAAGAAGCAATAGTTGAAGGAACGCTTCTTTGTGCCGCCTAAAGAAGGTATTCAATAGCATTATTTCGGGCGGAAACAAGGTGCGCGCCTTCAACGGTGAGTCATGCCGGTACTGATGTACTCTTTCGGTATACTCAAATGGACTCAATCGGAACTTGACGCCCTGGATAGGCGGGTCCGTACACTGCTGACTGCATATCGAATGCATCACCCACGATCGTCAGTCATTAGATTGTATATCCCGCGGAAGTGTGGAGGCAAAGGCTTTTTAAATGCCAAAAACCTCCACAACCGCGAGATATGCAATCTCAGAGAATATTTTCTAAACACCGACGTGGGTATTCATCGAGATGTAGTAGCAGTGGGCAAGGGACTCACCCCGCTCTCCTTGGCGAATGAGAACTGGCGCAAGCCTGTAGTGCTTGACACTAACGATCGCAAGGAGGTATGGAGCTTCACGGACGCTTTTTCCGGGCCCTACATGGGTCCGATGTAGATCAATCAGCGTCCGTAGCCTGGCTGCGATTCGGTGACCTCTTTGGGGAAACCGAAGGTTTCGTCTGTGCAATTATCATGACGAATAACTACCGGAGATTTATTGTGAAAGATGGCACGGTTGACATCTATCAGGCATGTCACCGTCCGGGTGAATCGATCCGCCACATTATCTCTGGTTGTTCTCGTCTAGCTAACTAAGAGTACTTGCATAGGCACAACCTTGTAGCCAGGATTATCCATCAGCAACTTGCTCCGAAATACACTCTTGTGGCGTCAGAGGTGCCGTACTACAGGTATGTGCCCGACCCAGTTCTCGAGAATGGCAATATCACATTATACTGGGATCGGTCCATCATCACTGACAGGACTATTATCGCTAATAAGCCTGATATAGTGGTGGTGGACCGAATCGAGAGGCGTGCAATGATTGTTGACATAACTGTCCCGCATGACGGGAACCGTGAAAAACCGTGAAAGCCGAGAAAGATAAGCAAATCAAGTATCTTGACTTGGCTCGCGAGGTTGTCGACATGTGGGATGTGGACACAGAGATCATTGTACCGATAGTCGTGTCAGCCCATGGCTAAATAGCCACGAGCCTCGACCAACACCTTAGGAGGCTCTCGTTAGGCGGCTGGGTCAAGGGCCTGATCCAGAAAGCAGTACTGCTGGACATGGCTCGTATTGTTAGGAGGTTCCTCTCTCTGGAGCCCTGACCGCCGGTAGCTTGGACCCTGTTCCCGATACCGGTGGGCCTCTATTTTTTTATATTTTTAAATGTTTTCTTTTTTGTGTGTGTTTTGTAAAAATATTTAAAAATTTAATAAATAAGAAAAAGTTAAATAAAAGACATAATAATAATAAAGTTTATTTAAAATCATTAGGTAAAACAATAATTACAATTTTTGCTTAAATCCATGTCAAGTTCACATGTGTTATGTGTCTGAACTAGGTAATCCTGTGTTTCAGGTGAAAAGAGTACATATTTTTTTCTAAATAATCACTTAAAATCAAATATAAGGTAGTCTTAGGTAGGTATTTTTTTAAAGGTGTAAATAATATAATAAAATTCTTATTTTCTAACATCTTAGATATAAAAATACATAAAATACGCACAATACCTATTTTAGTATAAGTAATAACTTCTCTGTGTCTTCATAGGACATACATTGTAGAGTTTCTTTGAGAATTTTCTTAAAGTTACAATAATTTAGGGAATACATGTTTGCTGTTACGTTTAGTCTATTGTAGAGTAGTGGTCCGAGGAAAAGCTAAAATTTGTCTGTGAATGCATATTTCATACTTTTTTGAAGGCAAACTACATCTCTCCGTCTTTTTTTAGTATATTCATTGCGATAGGGGAGGGCTGTGTGTTGTTTTAATACGATGCTTATTATGAATAATTGTCGAGCTGTTAGTACTTCACAAGATTTATAGAGAAGGTTAGTGGGAAATAGGAACGGGCGGAAAGTAGACACCTTGAGGATCGCTCTCTGCGGTCTCTCGATGGGTAGTAACAAAGTTTTGCCAACTCCATCCCATGAGGTAATGCAGTAAGTCAAAATTGACTGACATAGAGCAAAGTAAACTTGCCTAATTAGTCGTGGGTCTGCAATATATCGTAGCTTTTTAAATAAGAAAATTAGCTTACGAATTCTATTATTTAAAGCTTCTATGTGCTGTTTAAAGGAAAGGGTTTCATCTATGATGATACCCATGTATTTTATTTTATTTGCCATATTGATATTGGGACACCCACACTGGCAATCGGTAGAGCCCACACAACAATGAGCATACAACGTTGGGGCAATATTAGTTGTCTGTTTGCGCATCTAAAATCGAATGTAGTTAGTCTTATCTGCGTTTAGTGTTAGTGAGTTATGTTGAAGCCAATTATTTACAATATTGAATCCATGTTGCGCAAGTTTGTACACTTCATTTTCTGATTCAGCCGAAAAAATAGAGTGTCATCAGCGTAAAATACAATTATGCCGTGTTCTAGCTTTAGATTACAAAGGTCATTTATGTATATCAAAAACAGAGTAGGCCCTAAAACACTTCCCTGGGGAACGCCAAATGACGTGTTTTTCTTATCAGCGCTGGGAACATTGCCAATATTTACGCATTGGGTACGATCCTCCAAATAACTTTTAAAGAGTTTCAGCTGGGTTCCTCTTACACCAATGGTCTCAAGCTTGTGCAACAGGGTGGGAATGGAAACTGTATCAAAAGCTTTGGCAAGGTCCAGGAAAATGCCTACTGTGTGGTTACCCTTGTCAAGTTCTTATGCTAGATAGTCAGTCAGATGATGTACGGCATCAGTAGTTGAGACTTTAGGCCTAAATCCAAACTCGCGCTTTGATAAAATTTATTTATCCTCCAGATATCTGAACAATCTTTTATTGATATTTTTTTACAATATTTTAGACATACAAGGCAGTAAAGAAATAGGTCTATAATTTGTTACTTGCTCTTTATTGCCAGATTCATAGATAGGGAGAACTACTCCTTTTTTTACGCATTCTGGAAAAATACCTGAAGATAAACAAATCCGGAAAATATAAGTTAGTGGTGGTACTAAAATATACTTGAATTGCTTAATAATTCTATTGGTCATGTTATCCCAACCAACTGCACAGTCGTCATTCAATGTCGTTATTATGCTTTCTACCTCAGTCTCATCAGTATCCAGCAGCCCAAAGGATGTTAAAGCGGTGCTACACATAAAAGGAGTGCCTGTTAGATAATGTGATTGACCCCGAACTTTTTCTACCAGACACTTACCAACATTAACAAAGAAATTATTCGCTGTGTTAGCAGATGTCAGGTGTGACGAATGTGCTTGTAATAAACCTGATGATGACTCATTTTGTTTTGACGTATATGTTGCATTTTTAATATATTTCCAGACCGTTTTACTATTTGTGCCAGCCTTTTCCAGTTCAATTCTATCGTAGTTGCATTTAACTTTCCTCAGAAGATCATTGCAAAAATTCCTGTATCTTTTGTACGACAATTTAAATATTACATTATTTGGTTTAGATTTTGCTTTCAAATGCAGTTTATCTCTATGTTTCATACAGCGAATAAGCCCTGGCGTGATCCATGGTTTTAAGTTGTGATTTTTATTGTTCAACTGCGATAAAACTGTGTTTTTCTGAATTGCATGTCGAACATTTTCTATTACATACAACATACAAAACTGCGGGTCAGCGGAATTGTAGATTGGCTCAAAATCGATGACGCTCAAATCTTCTTCAAGTTTATTAATATTTAATTTAGAAATTGTTCGATTGTTTAATTTATGTAATTCACAATTAAGGGTTAGTAGGGCAGTATTATGATCGGTTATTGTTGAATTAACAAGAAGTGCAAGTGAGAGAAAAATCGATTTAAGCATGATATGGTCTAAACAAGATCCACTGTGATGTGTAGGAAAGCTGTGTGCGGGGAGCAGGCCATGAAAGGCGCATAAGTTGAGATAGTCTTGCGCAGGTGCATTAGCACTACCTGAAAGTATATTGATATTAATATCGCCAATTAAAATAGTGTTTTTGAAGGATGATAGGCTTTTCAAGATGTCGTTCAGAGAGTCATTAAAACTGGTGGTATTTTTAAAAGAGGGCGGTCGATTTATCGCTAGTATAGCAAATTCAGACTCAATTTTAATTAACAATCTGTTACAGTCGTGCATATTTGGTTCCTCAACAGAGACATTCAGATGATTTCTTGCATAAACTATCACTCCATCGTTTTGATTATAATTTATATTACTTCTATACATATTATAGCCCGGAATTAGTGGGATGTTATATTGCTTTGCAAGCCAGCATTCAGTTAAAACAATAATGTCACAATCTATGTTTAGCCGTTGCTGAAATGTACTAAAGCTATCAAAATTATTAAAAATACTGCGAATATTTTGTGTTAGTATGGTTAACGGATTTTTGTAGCCGGATAGATATTGTTTGCAGTTTTCAGCTTCACAAATCTTAGTCTCGGACACAGAAAAAATATCTAGATCATCAATTAAATTATTAATCATATATATGACAGCAGAATAATAAAATAAAATTTGATAAATCAAATAAAAAACGTAAAAAAGAAAGAAAATAAAACTAAAAAGGTCCGAATAATAACCAATTTACGGCGCTCTTAGGCTCCTCCATAATCGATGGAATTGATGTACCTTTTTTCTGCCATTTGTTTCGCGGGGCAGTCTGCAGAACCTGTGTTATCGGGCTTTTTGTAATGCAAGCAAGTAGCGCATTTTGGATCATCTGCCTTCTTTGGACATTCTTTTATAGAGTGACCTTGATCGCCACAGTGCCCACAGGTGTAGGATGCCTGCCGACATGACTTGGTAGCATGTCCATACTGCTGGCACTTACTCGTATAACACCGTGTGACCAGAGTAAAATCTCTAACAGGGCATGATGACCATTTCACAAACAGGCGGTCTTTTGACATCAGGGCTTTGCGTATGACTGCAGACACTTCTAAAACATAGTTATAGGTCTCAGCGTCCTTCTTACCTGACTTGTGGCTCAACTTAATTGAGGTCAAAAACGTCTCAAGGCTGCTGTCCTGTAGTTTCTCGGCCAGATTTTGATGGTACAGACAAGTGAAAACCTCTTTTTCAATGAAGCTCGACTAAGTTCCGGGAAATGAATTTAACTGTCTTGGATCCCGCAACGAAATTAATCAGAAAATAATAAAGAAGTAGGAAAAAAAAAGCTATTCCCTACCTTAAACCCTATATCCTCCTATTGTTAACTCCAACTACGGTCCATAAAACATTGTATATCGATTCTAAATTACTGAGTATTTTCAGTGGTTATTGTGTCAACAGCCAAATAACCCGGCACACATTTTGCGTAGCAAGAACTCAGTAACGTTTGATTGTGATCTTGCTCGATCATTTTGCCAGTATAGGTAATCAACGTCATTGTTGGCCTTGTTCCAATAGATGCCGAGCTTAGATCTCCTCTCTTATGAGATAACTAATTATGATTCCCTGGTATGAGCTTGTAAAAGTATATTTTAAAGTAAAGATACAACCCGCACGGGCCCGCGGTAGATTAGGTGGTCCGTTCCCTCTCACAGAGAGGAGGCTTGTGTACCAGCAGTGAAAACATAATAGGCTGATTATGACAATCATAATTATAAATAATTTTAGAAAGATAGCGAATTAGATGAAATCAGTCAATCGAAAGGTTTTACTCTCACTCAACCAAATTTAACACTCACTATTGTTTACTCAAACTACGGTCCACAAAACATAGTATGTTACATCAACTCGTATCTAAATTACTGAACAATTTGCGTTGTTATCGCGTCAATAGCCAAATAGCTCGGCTGAGCTGTGTCAATTACACAACAGTCATTTATATGGTGACCGAAAGATCATTTGATTTTATCTAGTTTCGTGTGTGAACTGTAAATTTTGACTGGAATCAATTTAAGTTACCGTA
This sequence comes from Orthosia cruda, assembly GCA_964057195.1. Taxonomy (NCBI): domain Eukaryota; kingdom Metazoa; phylum Arthropoda; class Insecta; order Lepidoptera; family Noctuidae; genus Orthosia; species Orthosia cruda. The sequence continues at coordinate 56,528,032 of OZ059826.1, read as the reverse complement.
TTAAACAGTAAGTTGATAAGTGCCCAACCTACGGGAGTAGTCACATTGAAAGCTGTAAACAAGACATAGTTTTGTAGTTCAAGACGAGCTATACCGCAATTCTACCAAAAAGATTAGACAGAAATGGTAATAAAATATATAAAATATATGACTAGTTTGGAAGTAGAGAAAACTAGCTTAATCTTTCAATGATATAAAAATTAATGATATAATATATTTTATACCTATAAAATTTTGAAAAATTGCTTAGACTGAATCTAATCGAATACAGTTGTATATAAGTATTTCATATGGAAAGACGGTCTGTCTGACCGCCTCAAGTTTTTGGTAAAACTGGTTGCCAGTTTTTCGGGTTTTTACAAAAGGTAGTCGGGACTAACGGCGTATCGCGTTAATTAGTTGCATGTTTGTTGTATACCTATTCAATGAATTTACAAAAGAAGTATCCATCACGCGCTTATGGAACTTGTTCCACCGCCGGCAATCTAGAAACTAGATACGAGTTAGCGAGCAGCGAAAAGCGAGTGTGTACTTTCGATAGTTTTGTCGCTCGGATCTAAGCGAGTTTTCTTGTGTCCAGTCCTGCGCAAACCTGCACGCGCTGGTGAAAGAGTTCTTGCCGGCAGTGTGAACAGGTAGCTATCAACTATTAATATATATATGTGTCTCTTTTATTGACACGGGATCTACATCTTCTCTCCGTCTCTTCAGCGAGAAAATTGTCTCTCTATAGATAATAGTCGATAGCAAATCACAACCTCGTCGGCGGTGGGACAAGTGCCTTACCATAGAAGTATTTCAGCTAGATATTGCTACTAGCAGTAACTAGCTGAATATGCGTTCTAACTGTCACCGCAGCACCCAAGTAGGAAGATGTAAACTCCAATCTCGCATAAGCTACCTTGTTGTAGCAGCATAGGCAGTGGATGCAAAGCCAAGTCCTTTGATCCTCAAAACAAGCAACCAGAGTGACCGAAGATTCCGTGTGTGATGATATAGAAACTCCTTGGAGTTTCTATGGTCTTAAAAATAATGTAGTTATTTTATCCGTCATTACGACTGTTCTTTTCGCTTATATTTTTGCTGATTAAAACCATTTATTCTAAAGGTTTTATCTTATTTATCAATTTAATCAGCAAAATGTTCTAATAATAATGGACAGATTCTTACGTCCCGATAAATTGGACATTGATCCATCGGACAGCTCCGCCCCGAGGGATTGGGAGTACTGGAAGAGGACATTCGAAAGTTTCCTGTCATTCTGCGGAAAAGATGCAAAAGATGGTAAAACTACTTTAGATTTACTCATAAATCATGTATCCGCTAGAATTTACTCATTTATCAGTGAGTGTACTAGTTACGAAGCAGCATTGAGTACACTGAATAATATATTTATCAAGCCAAAAAATATAATTTACGCTAGACACATGCTGGCAACGAGAAAGCAACAGAGTGAAGAAAACATTGACACCTATATTCAAGCTCTAAAATTAATGGCAAAGGACTGCGGATTTGAAAAAGTTGATGCGGAAACAAATAAAAGTGATAGTATAAGAGATGCTTTTATTTCTGGTATCAAGTCAAACATAATTAGACAACGATTACTTGAAAATCTGTCGTTAACACTCGACCAAGCCTACAATCAGGCGATATCGCTAGAAATGGCTGAAATGAGTTCACAGAGCTATAATGTTTCAAATTTGAGTGCTGTTCAAGGCTTAGAAGGAAACAGAGAACCAATAGCAGTTGCTATAAAGCGAAAGTGTTTCTTCTGTGGAGGGCGAGTGCATCCTAGAAAGGATTGCCCTGCTGTCGACGCTAACTGCCAGATATGTGACAGGAAGGGACACTATGCTAACGTATGCCGAGGCAAGAAACTTCATACTGTTGCAGGTTTAGATAAACAAGATACTAATACCAACAGCTCAGCATGTATTGTAGCAGCGTCACCGGATTCCCTTAAGAAAGCAACTGTAACAGCATACATTCAGGGAATTCGTGCTCAAGCATTAATTGACACAGGCAGTTCTATCAGTTTTATGAACGAAGACTTCTTTAAATTGTGTCGGCTAAAAAAGAGACCTTGTAATCAAACAATTTCAATGGCATCAACTTCACTGACATCTCAAGTAGAGGGACAAACCTGCGTCTCAGCTAAAATTGCAGATCATAATTACGAGGGTCTGAATTTGCTAATTGTAAAGAACCTGTGCGCTGATCTTATCATTGGTCATGATATACTAGAGAAGCATTCTTCGCTTGAGTTCTCTTTTGGAGGTCCTAAAGATCCAATTAAAGTATGCGGAGTTGCTGCAGCCTCTGTACCAGCTGTACCCTTGTTTTCGAACGTTTCTCCTGAATGCAAGCCTATTGCTATTAAATCTCGAAGATACAGTGAGGATGATAAGAAATTTATCGACGATGAAGTTAGAAAACTTTTGGCCGAAGGAATTATTGAGGAGAGTACGTCACCCTGGAGAGCGCAAGTTCTTATTACGAGGAATACTAATCATAAGAAACGACTTGTTATCGATTATTCTCGAACAATAAATAGGTATACACATTTAGATGCATACCCACTTCCAAACATTGAGGAATTGGTGTCACAGATATCAAAATATAGTATATTTAGCGCTATAGATTTGCAAAGCGCATATCATCAAGTATCAATTCTGCCGAAGGAGCGCCACTTCACAGCATTTGAAGCTTCAGGAAATCTATACCAATTTCGGCGTATTCCATTCGGTGTCACAAATGGAGTTTCAAGTTTTCAAAGAACCATTGACTGGGTCATTCGTAAAGAAGAGCTTAAAGGAACGTATGCGTACCTAGATGACGTAACAATTACGACGCCATTTCCTTAGCGATTCCACTATAGCGTAAGCTTCTTTTTCTATAGCTGAGTGGTTAAGTTCGCTATTATTTAGCATTCTGGAGAAAAATGCAACTGGTCGATCGGATTGAGACAAAGTTGCTGCAATGGAATGATTAGATGCATCCGTTTCTACGGTGAACGGTGCATTGTTGTCGATAGCGTGAATAGCAGATTTCGCAATCTCAGATTTCAGTCTTTCAAAACTTTGTACTAGCTCATCGTTTAGTGGAAATAATTGTGTATGAGCGAGAGCATGAACTCTTTCTGAGAAATTTGGAATCCATTTACTGTAATGCGCAAACATTCCTATTGACCTTCTTAATGATGGCAAATCACATGGTGGTGGCAAAGTCAGTAGTGGCCGTAAGCGTTCCCCATCTGGCTTAATGACGTGGTTCTTTACATTGTATCCCAGAATATTAATAGAATCTTGGGAAAACTTACACTTTTCTTTGTTGAGCGTAAGGCCATATTTTTGAGCGGCTTTCAAAAAATTCTTAAGATTTTCATCATGTTCCGCTTGATTTTTACCACACCGTGGAAGAAGCAAAATTTCGGACAAAAGATCTAAATTATATACTGTCATGCCAGCGACAAGAAGACCTGTCTTGTTCTCTATAATTATTTAAAAACTTATTCAAATACTATTGCAGCTGCTGATGTCACAAACAATACCTACACCATCTAAACCTTTACTCGAAAATTAAAAAATAAATCCCAAAGAATTTTGTAATATCTACGTTGAAATATTTGTGTCGTCAAAGAGTATCGACATAGCTTCGACATTTTATTGTATAGGAGGCCGCGGGTAAAGTCACAAGAGTGAAGGGTTTCAACCTATTCGCGACAACCTGTAACGATATTGAGATGTCACGGTACAGATGAAATATATTACACAGTTATATTTATTGGAGATATTCATGTTCTCGTAATTTTAATGTCAAATGTCGAAATTCCACCCAAATAGAGTAGCGTTTGGCATTTCTAGAACGCATTCTGCTTAAGTGTAATTTGGATGATGGGGCGAAATTGAAAGTAAGTAAACTTGGTTGCAGAGAAAACTAATAGAAAATTATTTTGTAGAAAACGGCCTGTATATTGAAGTTACACTTACCAACAGTACCAACATACATGGGTTCATAAAATGTGTGATTGGGTTTTACCCTGGAGTTATTCAATAGCAGCACGGCGTTTCGACTTGTACCTAGTTGATGACGTAGGTTCATCGCCTATTATTACATGGGACTTGAACATATCTGGGGAAATGTGGATATAGGTACTATATGTTCACCTATGCTTAACCCATTGAGGAACACAGCCGTGATATTATCATTATGTAAATTACTAAGAAAAAAAAAATGTCTCTAATTATTGCATCCGCGTACAACATTGAGGCAGCCTCAGTAAGATACACTCGACTACTTCTGATTTACAAAAATCATGTCATCACCAATACGGGAACTGAGATCCTAAACACACAAATTCCACCTACAGTGATTATGACTATTCCTGTCAAGCCCTCCAACTCAACCCTCCACAAAAATATTTAATGTTTAATCCTGCAGTGGATTATCAAACAATAGTTAACCAACTAAGATTTGAACTCAGATTCAATCAATCAAGGGCTTAAACCATAGAGTGATGAAGACGTCTCGGTGGCCACTGGTAAAGACGACAGTGTTATGAGTTTATGTTCCGATTCCAATTCTGTGGAACTTCCAACATGAATTTCTCTTGTATCTGTCATTTTATACTTAAAGGTCACATCTCTGTAGAACTATTTGCACAATTATTGCAGTCCAACCACAATTTTAGCCCCTTTATTTAAAACAAAAGACTGCTGTGTCGCTCTCAGAAACACAAGCATAAACCAAACAACGTGCGTGAATGATTGACATTTACAACGTCGACAGTCAGAGGAGGTCTCGTCTTGGGTGCTCCGACCGGCAATGCAGCGTTCGGCCTTAGTGCGAGTTTTTACTCACCCTTAAACGTGTAAACGTAAACGTCAATTTGTATTGAAACTGATGCGCCGTTTGGGAACAGTAAGGAGAAACCTTTTTTTTGTATACATTTTGACATAAGAGATCATTTACGTTATCACGAGTGAGTACGATAAAAAACTCGCAAAAAGCACACTTATTTCATAATGGCTAACATTTCGTTTCGCAAAGTTACTAGAGTGACTCAAGTTTTTGCAAAAACCATATCTTTTTCCAGTAAGATTGAGAAATGTTTTTACCGTTGTCAAATAATCCGTGTTTTCGCAAAATCCCTAGAGTATTGGCGAAAATACGAATTATCAAATAATCCTACGACATATACAAACCAGAGAACGTCACCTTTTTCTCAGAAAGTGACGATCCGTGACAATGCCGACATACCACCGATTTCTTAAATAAGAATGTAAAGTTGCGCGACTGCCCCGGATTCGCACGCAAATTTATATACGTACACAAACCTTTTTCTATTAATCAAAACCGTACTATCATAGTCTGCTGCGTGGTTAAATATAAGTAAGTGGAGAAATAGACAGAGACACAACAATTTTGTTTAATACTATTTAGATAAGAGAACCCTATTATAGATTTAGCAATTAATGTATGACTCATGTTCTTAACTTAATTCAGAAACCAGTTGAATGGTTCTGCAGAAAGATATTATTAGCAATGGAGTTCCGTGCTCTACGGATCAAACCCAAGCCACTGAGATAGTGTGTATTGCCAACACTCAAGAAATAAGATTCGAAATGTACAAACAAAAAATTACCCGCCATTAAATCCAAACGGTCCCATTCCAATATTATATTTCAAAAATAAATTCCGCGTTCCAACTTCGATAATGTTCGTAATTCCGATGATAGCCGAACATGACGTATTAGTCGTAACTTTCCGAACTTTAACGATCGTGCTGTGACGTAACGGTAGCCTTGGAACATTATTTTTTATCTGCAACTTCGTTTGTAAATCAAACGTGAAAGTATTTCTTCCTTCCTGTGAGCTGATTTCACTTTTCAGTTTGTTTATTTGTGCCAGTTTTAGTTTTATAGTACGGATAAAGAAAGATAGAGTTATTGGTTAAATTTTGACTAAGAACCATAAAAACCAAAATCAGTGAAAGGTTGTATTACAATTCATTTATTAGCTTTCATGCACATCACAATATATCAAATCATATTTAGCTATCGTGGGCAGAACTTGGATGAGGTTAGCATGTGAGGTGAGCATTGAACAGTGGCATAATAAAAGCTATTAAAAAAAAATATAATTAAAAAAATCAAAAAACCCGACTGCTTAAAAAGCGAACTAAAAAGACGTAAACAAGAAAAAATCATGCTGCGCAGTCGGAGCATACATATTCGCGAGCTGGCTGACCAAAACTAGATGTATCCTCCGACTGCACAGCATGATTTTCTTCTTGTTTACGTCTTTTTAGTTCGCTTTTTAAGCAGTCAGGCTTTTTGATTTTTGAATTAGCTTTTTTATTTACAAATTTTTAATAGTGTTTATTTTTCGTATACCTACTTTAAATTATTTAATATTATAAGTATATATATCTGTGACCACCTCTTAAAATCCTATTATATTGCGCTCAAAATCCGCCATATTATTTTTTAGAACATCTTTTATCTTAGAACACTTGGGCGGTCTTGTGTCTTATCTTATGTCTTGACAGCCTTAAGCAAAGCATATTTTATTTATTAAACACTACAGATAACGTAATGTTCACTAAATTAAGGATTTTCACTTTCCAAGCAGCATCTAGACTAGCTACCACACAATGGACCGCATTACCAACCCATGTCATACGTACAAATCTCTGACTGAAATAAAGGGATCTGTGCTTTGAGCGCGGGATTACCCCATGTCCACAACTCCACATGTCCTTGAGTGAGGAGTTACCTCTGTTTGCATTTACGTGCTTGACGGCTGTTACTGTGTCAGTTCGTGTCACGTACTGTGTAGCTACTTTCACTATCGTGGAGGATTTGTAAAGGTCAGTATCCTAAAACTTAAATGTGTTCTTAGAATAATTCGTCGCTTAAGTTCAAACAACACAAATGTCAAAATTGGGAATTTCTCAGGACAGCAAATTAACCATTTAGCATCACGTAATTCAATTAAAAAAACTGAATCGAAGCGGTAACACTCAGGCGCCGCACCGGAGCCGTACCGCGCCGTGTGGTTTGGCTCTAAAATAACTCGTCACCATTTATTCAAATCCACATGTTTGATTTGTCACACGCTGCGAGGGAATCGAAAGGCGATTCCCTATCGAATGACATACGTAACGTATGTTGGCAAAAATTAATTACGTGTTGCTAGAACTTAAACGAACGTTTTATAATATTTGTATGTGTAATCCATACACGAAAGAAAAAAGATCTAGACTTATAGGAACAAAACATAAAAAAATCAGCTATAAGAATTACTTCCTCTATGTATTCTCATCATATTGCAACAAACAACAATCCACTTCAAAGCCCCGATCCATCGTACCAAAACTGTCCCAGGTTGATCCTAGTTAAAACCCAGCGCTGCACTTGTCTCCCGATTCTTTTATTAAAACCAGCTTCAAGATGCAAGTCGTTCGACTTCGGCAGGCGTTTCCGCCGGCTTCCATTAGGTGAAGCCGGATATTGTGGGCGATACGTGACCCACCCCGGAGACTCCGACGAATAACGCCTTCCATAGTAAAAGCTTTCGCTTTAATTTATTCTTTGTTTGAATATTTTTGTAGGGCATGTAATTAAATCGATATCTGTATATTCCCTTTTTTCGAACAAAATATTTCAAAGTTAAACCAAAAATACTGACTTGCACACAAATTAAGCATACTAAAAAAAACAAATTAAATATACAGTTTAATGGTATTTGCAGAACTATTTTACTGAACGAATAACTATTATCAAAATAGTATATCTAACAATTCCTTAGTTCAACAAACATATTCAAATTTTTAAAGAAAAACAATAACCTAATTTACTTTTAGGAGCATCGTTTATCTTAAATGAAACTCAATTTAACCAGACATCTTTACATAATTAAGTACACAAAAAAATAATCAAGTGCTTACTTAATATGCACTAAACACTAGCACACTGAGTGGTAACCCCACTGTACCATCCCCACCCCACGGAACCCCATGGTTATGGAGATATCCATGGTTATAGTTTTTACGATTACTATTGAAGCAACAAAGTCGACGGAGCCCCGCTGCGCGGGGCTCCTTTTTCTGTCTGCAGGGACTAAAGTAACCTAACATGAAGGAGATGACGGAGGCTGAGTTCGCTCGCTTTGCTCGCTCACTTCAGCTCCCGTCATCACCTTCAAACCTAACCTATCCGTGTCGGGGTGACCTAAACTCCCGAGCTCGCTTCGCTCGCTCTTGGACTAATTAATTTTTTTTGTTATGTAGTTATAGAAAATAATTTTGGAAATTCCGTTGTAATATTGAATAATTTGTGTGCAAATCAGTATTTTTGTTTTACGTAAATAATTTGTAGTACAGTCATTTATTTGATATGCAGTAGGTTATTAGTGGAGAAATTTTGTTTGCTTAAATTTCTAAATAGAGGTGCAGTTAAAAATTCCCCTTTTTGTAGATTGATAGAAATGCGCTGTGTGAGTCTTGTCAGTAAAATCCAAGTTATTTTTCGGTCATAATAATCTACAAAAAGTTTAAAAAAAATTCCTTCGTTCTTTTTTTTTCTTTCAAAAACCAACAAGTTATTGCTCGTGCATCGAGGAACGCATTTAGAAACATTTTAAGCTCGAATACACAAAAAGCCAGACCCGAAACAAAACAAATATTGGTTCCGTTCGGGAATCGAACCCGCGATACGGAGCGCGGCAGCCAATCGTTTCGTCAAAGTAGACTCAATGCCACAAGCGAAATTTTATGCCAGACCACCTTTGGGTTAGCAAGAAACACGTAGTTCATATTTTGTTTTATGTTTTACAAAGTTCGTAAATAAACTTGACGTGAATTTTGCCTCTGAGGCCTAAAAAATTCTAGCCAAATAGAAGCAAACATATATTTTCTAAAATACGAGACAACTTTTTATGAACCAAAGACTACAGGGTGACACTATTCCGCCAGTAGCAAGGGAAAAAAAATTGTGGAAATACAATAAATGCTCGCTTTGGTAGAATCTCTCGCTTCTTTTTAAATTTTGGATTTTACTGCAAAGTTTACAGCTTTCAGGAGGAGCCGACATGGATTATTTCTACAAATCTAGTTTTTATAAGAACTTTAAAATGTCATAGTGACAATATTGAAGAAGTTGGTTTGGGATATTGCAATAATACTTGGTACAACGATTTTGTTGACTTGAGATTTGAATGATTTGTATCTTTAACATGTTATTATTTATTTATTATATACTTTATTGTACACCACAAAAAACATACAGGACAAACGTTCACATACACAAGTGTATAATGGGCGCTATTATCGCACTAGGTAATCTCTTACAGACAACCTTTGGATGGACTGAATGATAGGAGAAGAATTTAGGGCGTTTATAACATGTATTAACTGTGTACAGTACAACTATTTTTAATGTCCCTCGGCAATCATCGCATTTCCGAATATAAACGAGTGCTAATTTCCATATCTTACATATTTATTACATTTATCGTAAATAAAACTAAGTACTTTATTGTTGTTTTGTTTTGATTTCCGTGTGATCTATAAAGAGCTGTAGAACTTTTTCCTTTAGTAGCTTTTATCCCATTTTTGAAATAAATCACATTAAGTTAAAAGAGTATTAACTACTCTATATACTTCCAAGTTGATTGAGAGCGTCCGGTCTGCACCAAGTACAAAAGGCAACTGACAGAAACAAGTAGATTATAGCTCTCTATGGTTAGAAAGCCGACGAGAGACACGAAGTTTGCCGAGGGACATTAAGAAAATATTTGCACTGTATGTTGATTAATTGAATTTTAAATTTAATATTTTGTATCTTAAACAGTTAAACTCTTAGTTAGTCTTAAACTTTGTGGCAAATTCGATGGAATGCTATTGTTTTCAGTTGTTGTTGATTAAGATTCGAAGAAAGTGAATGGGTTAGAATTGATAAAGGCAGTTAACTAATTGTGTTTCATAGTTTGTCTATTTGGAAATCTTGGTGAGCTAGTTATTTATTCTTTTAACTAAGCATTAAGATTTTTTATTGTTATTAGCCTATACTGCCCTACTGCTGGGCAAATTGCTCCCGTATGTCCTTCGAGAAAACCTTTGCCCACGCCACCCCGTACCAGCCTTCTCGGTACGCGACCACCGTCGTCCAACCGCCTCCTTCTGGGCCGTCCGTCTTCAATCACCCATTGTTTCGCGCAGCGGTCACAGTGCATGCGGCTTGCGACCCAAGCTAAAATTGTCGAAGCAAAATTGTATGTCCAGCGTAACTTAAGCAGCCTACTACCTAGCTGATCATTAGAGTAATAAGTCTGCAAAAGGCACTCTTAAAAGCCCTTATTTCAAACCACATCCTCATAATGCAAGTGAACTAACTCAAAAAATGCAGTTTGTGTGAAATAAGCAAAACCCTTAAAAAAAGGAAAGTAGAGTACTAAAGTGACTGATGTATATAAAAGCTGTCCCTTTCTTACACATAATTCGGAGTCTTTTCAGTACCACCACAGGATTTTAGAATAGGCTTTTATCTAAACTCACAACGTAATGTTCCACATATGAATTCAAAAAATATTGTATAAACACGTACTGTTTTTTCGTGGATAGGTAAAACTAAAAAAAAAACATAATTACAGTACAACATTTTCCTTCGATTTTTAAACAACTGCTTCATAAAGTAACTCTTTAATTTAATAGCACGCTTTTACTTTTTAATTTATTGGCACGAATGGGCTATCATTAACTTAATGTAGAAAATGGTGTCATTGTCTATGGATGCGCGCGCTGCGCAGCCATTCGCAATGAGAATCTAAATTTCCCGCCATACCACATATTTTTTCCTTTTACATTTTTTTTTATTTCAAATGTATGAGTGAAGATAAAATAGTGTATGCAACGGCATATAGTTTTAATAACAACGGTATTAAAACACTCGTGTGATAAACCCACACTCGTGTTTTAATAACCCCTATTATATGACCATTGCATAAACTACTATTTAAAGTCATCATCATTTCATCCAAAAGACGTCCACTGCTGGACATAGGCCTCCCCCAAACGTCGCCACATTGACCGGTCCCGTGCGTCCCGTATCCAGCGGATCCCCGCAAACATTACCAATTTAAGCTCAGTTTAAATCAAAATCAGAAATTACAGAAAGTTTGAGTGAGGTTAATTTCATTATTAGGTGCGTTAATGAAGCAAGAATTTTATGTTTAAACTCTTGATATCAAACCAAACGTCTATTAGCAAGGTTTTACAACTTTTCAATTTCCACAAACCAGGATTTCCTCTCAGCAGACTACGAATATGTGTTTAATATTCTCTTAAACAACACAAAGGCTTAATTCTGAGCTGAATGTTTCTATCCCCTCTCTAAATACGCCCATATTATTGTGTTCCGCTGAATATATTACGCGTGCAGTGCTGCAGCAAGCTAAAGCGCAATGAACGCTATTCAAGCGCATTACTTGATGGCGCTTCAGAGAATGTGTGGGTTGTTCGAATTTTGTATTGTGAGGCAATTATTGTTTTGTGTTTTTGATTATTGTTTTAGTAGGGTCATTGTTTAGTTAGGAGGGTATTGCTGATATGTGATATTAGGTATTGATAGGTACCTAACTGTCTGCTGCTGAGAGGGGTTACCATAAAAGAAAATACACTGACCGTCTATGTGGTGGTTGCAGAGGAGTGGCATGTTGTCTGCTCGGCTACATGTGGGTCGAGCGTCATTCCTCGCGCAGAACAAGTGTCTGAAGTTACCGGCCTAAGGCAAAGGGCCACCTGGTGGTCAGACGCGGGGTTCGTGAGTAACCCTCAAGCAAGTGAGCTCCTGTGAGCGAGCTACATCTCCGGCACTTTCCTGGATAGAAAGTAGAGGACTACCCGTTGGATTAGTCTTCCGGCAACCCAGCTGTAGGCATTGGGTAGATGCGTTGATTCGTATTCGAGAGGCGAGCGTGCTTGACAGCTCCGGGACCATTCTGGAGAAATGGTAGCCAGCTTCTCTGGCGTCCCTAGCGGGGATTGAATCCGCTAGCACCAAAAAGGTGCGCTGGTGGCCGGTGCTTGCGCTAGTGCTGGCGTGATGGGGTGCGTGTTGTGAGCGGCTTTACAGCTCCGGTACCATTCTGGATAAATGGTAGTGAGTAATCACGATGCGACTCACATTTTCTCTTGAGTACCAAGAGCGAGTACTCTGGAGGCGTGACCTACCGCAGATGGTCTCAGACGCCTCGTAAGGGGTTGCCTGGTATAGTGTGCCGTCTAATATACCGAAAGGTGGGAGAAGGTGGCCACTATAGAAAATCTCAGTAGTTTTTAAAGGGGGGTGACCTTATTGGTGATGTTCTTCTAAAAAGTCAATTGCGTAGTACTCGCAACTGACGTGCGTCTATGATCAGATGATTGAACATAAGCGAAGCAAAAGGAGTATGTAACGATCGTAGCCTGCAGATAGGATCTGCAATTTTTTTCTACCTCTATAGAAAAAAGGCATGAGTTTATACAAACAAGTCTTTTCACGCGGCTTCGCTCTCGTGGACCACCCCACTGAATTTGTATTTTTTTTCAATAAAAAATAAGTAATTTTAGAATAAAAAAGAGCGATAAGGTAGCTTTTGATAAATGAAAGTATTTTTCAAATCGAATTAGAGATTACAGAGATTTACATTGCATACAAACATACGATTTTACCTCTTTATAATATAAGTATAGATTAAGCTATGACTGCTAGTTCCACTTAATCAAATGAATAATGAACTAATTCCATACCTCAACCCCAAACGATACTGTACTCATATTACGCCAGTTTATCAAATTGTAATTAAAAGATAAGAATCAAGCAAAGGCGGCAAGCGACCACTTCAACAGCTTAAGTACTGATACTTAGTATACATTATACACAGGAAACCCTGCTGTTACCAGTCGGGTTATATATTACGTCAAATTTTTACGTCAATACTCAATACTACAAAACAATAGCAAGTGTCAGCAACACAGGGGATAAAAGGTAGGTATGTACTCTAATTGCCAAACATGTGGCAATCTTCTTCTTCGTCGTCTCGATGATTCCTCAATTATATACCTATGTTTTGACCAGAGTTCAGCTACGGCAAAAGGCTTTTCATTTGCCTCACAAAGGTCCTTCAGGGTGCAGGTGTTGTTGCACAGAGAGCACTAGAGGAGGTGAGGCATTGTTTGGGACGTAGCTCCGCAATCGTACCGCGGGTAAGTTATATCCGCAAATAACTAAGTTGTGCCTGCTGCGACCCAGTTGGCTTGTCCAGCTGTTGTTGTCCCAGATGTTGTTCCAGTTGGCAGTCGGTTTAAACATTTCCAGGTGGGCCATGCAAGTTGGTGGCTGGCAGAGAGCTTTTCTGCAGGCTCAACATAGTCAGTCGGAGGAGGATGTTTGAGGAGCCAAAATATTTTCTTTGCCTCACTAGAACTGCTATCATTAATTGGTTTGTTTACAGAAAGCTTTCCCGACTCTTCAATCTGCTCCTTGGCTTGTCCACATTGTATAAAGAGTGTCGTCTATCTGTCTAATGCTTGTGTTTTTCGAAAGAACAGGCAGTGAGCAGCTTGTGGCAGTGGGCAGGGTACATTGCTTGCAGAACAGATGGTCGATGGGGCGGTGTGGCGACCGTGTACCCGAAGATGCGTTGGAAGCCCTCCATCTAGTTGGACCGAAGACTTGGTTAAGGTTGCGGGATTGACAAAGGACATCTTTCGTAAGCTAAGCTCCCAGGGGCGCGGAGATATTATCATATTTTGTACAAATATAGGCAGAACTGCCCTCTTGGGCTGTATCTTATAAAAAAAGTAAATTGGCACGGACTGGGCTATGTTGTTAGGATATGATTACACTACAGTTTGGAATTTGTAGGGAAAAGCGATTATTTGATTGTCATCGGTAGTTCTTACAAACTGGGCGAAAATTTATTTTGGAAAAGGCAGTTTTTAACCCTCGACGGAAAAGTGTACCTGTGTGTTTGTGTATCTGTCTGTGGCATCATAGCTCCTAAACGGATGAACCGATTTCGGATTCCTTTTTTTTGTGTTTACAAGAGCGTTCGTAGCAATGTTTGATGAAAATCGGTTCAGCCGTTCTAAAGTTATGGGCGTTTTACTATTTGAATCGGAGTGTTTTCGCAAGATATCTTGTCATAATTACGTGTTCAAAAGATTGTCGATCGAAGCGTGTCTACTACTAAATAAATTATGTAGTATGAAATAAAAATGTGCCGGAGGTTTTTAATTTTTTGTATTTTACTTGTGAATAAAATAGATGAGTGTCTGTGTGTTTCATTAGTAGCCGAAATACGTTCACATTGGACAAAAGCCTACCCCAAACATTGCTACATCTATAGATCCTTTGTTTCTCGCGTTTCGTGTGTTCTTGCGGTTTTCTAAGGAATATTTATTATTTATTTATTATATACTTTATTGTACACCACTTAAATAATTACAGGACAAAACATTTATAAAGATAAGTGTAGAATAGGTAGTCTTATCGCACAGGGAAATCTCTAACAGACAACCTACCAATAATAGTTTTCCAAACCAAACCAAATACTTGGCGATACCGGGATGATATGGTTTACCATATGATCCCGGAATCCCCAAGTATTTGGTTTACTCATATAAGCGAGAGTCTAGAGATTGCCTCTTTTTCGGCCATAGATCAGCTTTGACATTCGGCTTGCCATTAAAGCGCTCCTGTTAGCAGCGTTGCAGACCAATTTTATACCCGGCTGCAACGAGAGGGTTTTCGCTCGTTTCTTGTATGCATAAATTAAATATTATTTATTACCTCATATCTTTCTAACAGCTAAACGGATTTATTTTATTAAGTCATTGTTAGTCGCGACTTGACCGCCCAAGTATTCTTAAATAGGCGACGTTAAAAAAAAAACATTGCGGGTTTTGGGCGCCATATTGTGCGGGACCCAATATTTTTTTCTTCCAAACCCGTCGAGTGGGGTATCAAAATGAAGGGTTTTAAGAGGTGGTTACAAACATATATACCTCATATATTTTTTAAAGTAATTCGAAAAAATAATGATAACTAAAAAGCTGTTTATAAAAAAAGTTATAAAAAAATCAAAAACCCGACTCATCAAGCAACGAACTAAAAAGATCAAATCAAAATCTAATATTTTTAGTGACAACTAAATATTTTCGCCAAAACTATTGAAACCCTGACGTCTGAGCTAGGTAAAAACCTGTGTTACAAAATGGTTACAGAAATCAGTGTCTTCTCCCCTTGTTGATACTTTTCACAAAAATATTTTGCAATTAAATTAAATTAAAATATGATAAGTTCAAAGTTACAATTAAATAAAGTAAAATATAATCAGAGTCAAATAAAGTCAAAATAAATTCCAAACTGAAATTCATTAAATAAAATAAATTCAGAATTACGATTAAATAAAGTGAAATTAGAATACAATTTAAAACAAAATAAAATGCTTTGCAGTCGGAAGATACATATTCGCGCATTTATTTCAATACTAATCTTAACGCATCTTTGGGCGGAAATAAATACCATAAGAAAGAAAATTGCAAAACGGCCTCCATAGAGGGATAGATTAGTAATTCAACAAAGCAAATAATTGTATTTTGATAATATACATTTAGTCGTTTTTAAATGATATCTAGACTCCCAAAGGTTTGATTATAATTTTTTAAATAAATATATATACATATTGATACGATACAAATTTGAAAAGTGCTAATTCTTCCTGCTCATCACAGCATCCATCTCTTTCGCACGCGTTTTCGGATGAGATAGCATGCATTTTATCCTCGCGCACAAAATAGTTCGTGCCGTCGACTAGGGGACCCTTAAATATCAAAATAAGAATATGTAAGCGAATAATTTATGTATTTTTATTATGCTCGTTTTAACCTCGGCCGTAATTTTAATTTCTCATAGACATACCTATTATTATCGTCCTCGCTTCGGGCGACGCTTTAATTTTGTACATTTTAAAACTAATTTTATTAATAAATAATAATTTACGTAAAATTTATTTAAAGTTTGAAATTGAAAAGCATTTATTTCTAAGCATAATAATTCTACAAACCTGGCCCAAAATGGCAAGCAAACAATTTAATCAAAAAGTGATATCTGATACTTCAGATTTCATCGAAACCAATAATTCTCATTCAGAAAATGTCCGTATCCTTTACATACAAAACGGAGTATTCCAATAAATAATGAGGAATCCGAATTGAAGTACGTATGTACATACCGATCATAATGTACCAAAAAAATTATAAATACTCCATTCGGATGCTGGAGTCTGATTTAAGCGACCGATCGGATTTATTATTAATTGTTTTTTACCGATTTCAAAAAAAAGGAGGTAATCAATTCGACAAATATGTATGTAATATTGTTAGAACTGCACAATATTCACATATGTTATTCTATGTGGGCTTCTAAACACCTGTGCCAAATTTCATAAGTGTATGTTTGTATGTATTTAAGTATGTTTGTCCACGCATTTCGCCGGAACTTCTAATTGGATCGTGATCATTCTTTTTGTGAACTTAGGGAATAGTAGCAATAGTAGTTAGCAGTTTACAAGATATGAAGCATACAGCCAAACTCCTCAGCGACAAACAGCACGAATTTCAATTATTTCGGAACCGTTCTATAGAAATTGCTCATTTTTAGTGATGGTGTAAAACTAAAAACAGAGAAATATTTTTTTTTTCTCAAAAAGCAAACAGACTTAGTTCGTTTCGGAAGTCTCGGTTGCGAAAAATTATAAACACAAGAGGTACTAAAGGCACCGACTTCCAAAACGAAAGTTATTTTACACTTTTTAGTCTATGGCTTTTGAAGTCGGTTTATTTTTTGTGAACAAGTTTTATTTGTAGAATCACACTGGTCAAAGGGCAACAGCAGACTGGATTAAATTACTGCCTGTGTGATTTAATCAAAAGGTTTATCGTTTCTGAATTATTAGCGGATTGAAGCTGAACTGCAGCTTTTTTTTTGGGATTCATTGAGACCATCACAAATGACATTACAGGCAAGAGAAAGTAAAAAAAAAGCTTCGTCTTTTTAGGGTTCCTTACCCAAAGGGTAAAAAAGGGATTATTACTAAGGCTCCACTGTCTGTCTGTCTGTCAGTCTGTCACCAGGCTCTGTATCTCATGAACCGTGACAGCTAGACTGTTGAAATTTTCACAAGTGATGTATTTCTGTTGCCGCTATAGTAACAAATACAATAAAAAAGAATAAAATAAATATTTAAGTGGGGCTCCCATACAACAAACGTGCTTTGAATGCCGTTTTTTGCGATAATGGTACGGAACCCTTCGTGTGTGAGTCCGACTCGCACTTTGCCGGTTTTTACATTATGTTTTTTAATCACTTTATACTTGGACTGAATGTTTAGTTCATTCTCTAGTGTATGGGCCGGAACAAACGCGTTTTAGTCTTACGCTTTATCTAGTTCATCTTTTTAATGTGTTTTTACCAAGAAATAAGTTATTTTCATCGTAAACAAAAACCTATTACTGAACTCAAATACGTTCTGTTTCACAGAAACTTCACAAAAGAGATTCTACGACTCTTCAGCCAGTATATCACAAACTTAACATACAAAGTCAAGTTCAAAACACCTTTCATCATATCTGAAGCTTTTACAGCACCACAATAGAGTGACGGCTCCATCCCTCACCTTTGTCCTTTTTAAACAGACATTGACTCACACCGCCTGACGTCGACTGACGTAGCGTGTGACGCCGGTGTGATAGCGCCCTTAATCCTGTGTGTCCCAACGCTATGATTCTTGGAAAAATAAATGGGCAATAAGTTAAGCGTAAGACTTGGCTTATAGTAACATGACTGACGAATCTGTGTAGACAAGAGGGTTTGGGTCGATTGCTGTTGGGAGTGAAAAAGATTTTTTGGGACGGTGAGGAGGCCTCTTCTTATGAGTGTAAAGAACAATACTTTAACCTGCAGTTCACACATATGCAAGTACTGACCAGGCTTTCCTGTATGGATCGATAGGAAGATACCAGTCTCGTATCCAAGAATAGGTATATGTTTTTGTCCGTTATCTTGAAGGCACACAAATATTTGTGATATTCTTGACATGTTTTTTTTATGTTATTGATAGGCTCGCGCTTGACCACTATTTCACCTGATGGTAAGCGATCATGTGGTCGACGATGAAACACGGTTGCCTTGAAATAAACTTATTCGCTCTTTACTTAAAGATTTCCAGGTTGTAGCTATACAGACTCTTCCAGTGAATTCCACTCATTTGCTGTACGCGTTTGGTGCATAAAAGTGGGATGTCCACCATGTACTTACCGATAACACATTGTCGTACGTCTTGTAGTCCGATGAAGGGACGGGTTAGGAGGCATAAGTTCATGCAATTTATCGCACACTCCCCGAAATGTAACCGATAATAAACCGACAGGCTGGCAACTCGGCGCCGATGTTCAAAACTCTGGAGCCTAGAATCGACCAGTATCTCTTTGCCGATGAACCACTTGGCCCGTTTTTTGATGGACTCAAATGCACCCAGCCGGTATTTTCCAGATCAGTCCCAGAAATGATGTTCGACGTTGTAACTACAAAATTATCGGTAAAAGTAACTCATATACCGCAATTCTTCTCGGAATTCGCCATCACAAAAATCAATGTGTATCAGAACCTTGAACTAGCGAAAAACAAAACAGCTGTTCAGTATTTTTTGGTGGGTTATGTAAACATAAATGGGACAGTAGATTTTTTTTGCCATTTCAGAATTAGTCCCTTAGTAAAACGTTTTTTTATAATAATGAGAAGTACAATGATTCCTTTTCAGTGACTTCCTTTGAGTTATTCCGGTTATACTCAGTATATCCGATATAATATATATATCTCTGTTCATGCAGTACGACTGTGGAACTCATTTCCACCTAAAATTCGTGATTCCCAACATCCGAATTCATTTCATCCAACTTTCCTGTCGCTGGTCTGCTGAATGAAATTTCTATTTAAATAAGCAGTATCTTTGTGCTCTTCTATCTGTATTATTTCTTTTATCTGTTAAGTGTTCTGTGTGTACATAAATAAATAAACATAACTCAAACACCAATCACTTAACCACTGTACCAATCGACATAGCAGGTTATATAAGCCATCAATCATCATCGCTTCATCACAATCTCACTAATGCGCAAACAAAACACTTAATAAATGGAAACCCAATCTTATCTCCACTGAAGTGACAAATGACACCCTTGCCATCCATTTTTATCCTTCAGTCATTAATTATCACCCCAGATTTTTGTCTGGTGTTTGTTACTGTATGTCGTGGTGGCCCAGTGGCTAAGACCTCGCCTCTCGTGCTTGAGGCCGTGGGTTCAAATACGGGCAAGACCCATTGTGTTTTTTTTAGTAAATATAAGTTTGAAATCACTAACCTGCCTTGAGCAAGCGTGCCTTCTCTATATGAGTTGGTGAATGTGGCAACGCGGGTACCGGATGTTGACGGCCATACACCCAATTGCTTAGACCTACTGCTGACAACTGATCCGGACAGTCATTCGGTTTCGGTCTCAGCCCCGCTGGGAACGTCTGACCATTGTCTGGTGAAATCCGTGTCGACTTGCTCTCCTCCAGATGAGAGTCCTAGAGGCACGAGGCGAGTATGGCGATACGAGTCAGCGGACTGGGACGAGATGCGGCACTTTTTTGCGTCTTATCCTTGGCGGCATGTGTGCTTCGCCTCGGGTGACCCCTCGAGCTCTGCGGACGCGGTTGCGGATGTGATTCGGCAGGGAATGGAGTATTTCATTCCTTTCTCCGACATTCCGCTCGGTCACAAATCCCGACCTTGGTATAATTCAGAATGTGCCCACGCTGAGGCCCAAAAAGAGTCTGCCTACCAAGCCTGGGTCGGGGCCCGAGATCGCAAAGTTAGAGCGCGTAGGGTTCGTGCGAGGAAAAGAGCTTTTAATTCTGCCACCAAGTTCTGCAAGCGGGTTTTGCGTCGGGCACGTTTTGACCATATTGGACGTATTGGGGCCAAGCTGGCATCACACCCTCCGGGTAGTAAACAGTTTTGGTCCCTGTCTAAAGCTGTTGAATCGAATTTCTGTCGTCCCACTTTACCTCCAATGCTGAAACCTGATGGGTCGCTGGCTCACTCTGCAAGTGAGAAAACAAATTTATTTGCATCTCTGTTTGCTAGCAATTCACGTCTGGACGCTGGATCCAAGCAACCACCTACTGTCCCTCATTGTGACTCTTCGATGCCGGAGATCGCTGTGCACACCAAAGAGGTCCGAAGAGTATTGTGCAGTCTAGACGTGAACAAGGCCAGCGGGCCTGACGGCATTCCAGCAAGAGTACTGAGGCTGTGTGCGCCCGAACTTTCTCCTGTGATGACACGCTTGTTCCGCCTCTCTCTTGTAAAAAGAACGGTACCAAAGTCCTGGAAGCTTGCAAATGTGCAACCAGTGCCCAAAAAAGGCAACCGTGCAGACCCTGTCAATTACCGTCCGATCGCCATTACCTCCATTCTGTGCAAAGTTATGGAAAGGGTACTGAACAGTAAGTTGCTGACCTACCTTGAAGACAATAATCTCCTCAGTGGCCGTCAATATGGCTTTCGCCGGGGACGGTCTACTGGCGATCTTCTTGTGTATGTCACGCACTGCTGGGGCGAAGCCATCGAGAGACACGGCGAAGCACTTGCTGTTTCGCTGGATATCTCGAAGGCCTTTGACAGGGTCTGGCACGCAAGTCTACTCAGTAAGCTTCCTGCGTATGGCATCCCCGCTGGTTTTTGTAGCTGGATATCAGATTTCCTTTGCGAACGGTCGATCCGAGTAGTCATAGACGGCTGCTCCTCTGACCTTATGGCTATTGATTCCGGAGTTCCTCAGGGGTCTGTTCTCTCTGCAACTCTTTTCCTGCTGCACATCAATGACCTTCTTCAGCTTGGTATTGTTGGGTACGCAGATGACAGTACTGTTTCAAAGAGATACCTGTCCAGCGCAAGAACCAGCGTGGATGAAGTTCGTTCCTTGAGAGAGACTATGGTAGAGCGGACAGATTTGACCTTAAGCCTTGTCTCCCAGTGGGGTGATGACAATCTGGTCTCCTTTAACGCCACCAAAACACAGGCGTGTCTTTTTACCGCTAAAAGGAGTCTTTTCGATCGGGCGCCTATTTTTCGTGGTGCGTCTGTTCCAGTGACTGATCGGATTGAGCTCCTAGGCATGGAGTTGACATCCAGTCTTAACTTCGGCGCCTCCATTGAGCACAAAGCCCAAATTGCGGCCAAAAAACTGGGCATCCTAAATAAGGTGAAGCGATACTTTACGCCTGGACAGCTTCTAACCCTGTACAAAGCGCAAGTCCGATCCTGCATGGAGTATTGCAGCCACCTTTGGGATGGCTCAGCAAAGTATCAGCTTGCCGCGCTTGACTCGGTGGAACGCAGAGCTAAGAGGCTCATCGGCGACATTGAACTGGTGGATACCAAGCTTCACAGCTTGGCTCATCGCCGCAAGGTTGCCTGCTTGTCGGTCTTCTACAGACTGTATTTCGGTGAGTGTGCTCAAGAACTCCACGACCTCATCCCACCAGCCCCCTTCTACCATCGGACATCTAGACGCACTGCAAGTTACCATCCTTACCTTGTTGCCATTCCACCAATTCGCACCAAGCGCTTCCAAACATCCTTCATAATGCGCACAGCGAATGAATGGAACTCACTACCTGCGTCTGTATTTCCGAACGCATTCAACCCGAATCTCTTCAAAGTTAGAGTAAACAGGCTCCTTCTGGGTAAGCTCACTCCATCGTCGACTCTGTCTCTGTCACCTATGACTTAGACTAGAGTCAAGAGCAAACCCATATCAAATAAAAAATAAAAAAAAAAAATGAGAAGAGAAATTTATATGCTGGTAGTATTTCAACTGGTGACTCCACTCTCGTGAATTTAGAATATAATCCAACCAGAATAAACTACTGTTATAAAAGGTAACATTTGTCCTAATTCAGGCCATTCAGGTATGTAAACCATTATTCATTATTATATCACACAAATCAGTCCATCAACCATCATTTTATCAAATCAACAGCCACAGTTTATTTGTTTACGTTACGTTTCCGTGTTTGGGTCGCAGAAACTCATATTATGTGTACGAAATGCCAACTGAATCAGTTCAGTACCTACATAGATTCATAGCAAACTGGCTGTGACCGATGGACAGACATATATTTATTTATTTATTTAAACTTCATGTACAATAGTGGTACATAGGCGGACTTAATGCCACAAGGCATTCTCTACCAGTCAACCTTTCGGTTAAAAAGGACAACGTTGTGAACGGGTACAAAATAATATTCAAACAAATTGTATACGAAAATGTATATACTTACATATATATTAATAATACACATATACAAATAAAATAGACTAATAAATACCAATAAAAAAAAAACGAGAAACCTAATAATAATTATACCAACTAGACTTCTGACTCTAGATGAAAGCTATTTAGTCTGACTGAAATAGTGGTCACGAACTTTTCTTTTAAAAGTGAATTTGCTTTCAGCCTTTTTAATGCTAAAGGGTAGCGCGTTCCAGAGCTTTATTGTTGAGACAGCATATGAATTAGACATAAAACCAGTGCGGTGTGAAGGAATTTGGAGGAGTAGATTTTTAAAAGCTCGAAGGTTACGACTGTGAGAACTGCCCAATACATTGAAATAAGTTTTTAGATAATCGGGAGCACAAGGATCGTTCATAATAGTGAAGAGCAAGCAGAGAGATCTGAGGGACCTCCTGAGGCGGATAGGCAGCCATTTAAGCTGAGAACGGTAGGAAGAAATGTGATCATATTTACGAAGGCCAAAAACAAAGCGAATACAATTGTTGAGAAGTCGATCCAATTTATTTAGAAGTTCTTGGGATAGATCAGGATAACAAACATCAGCATAGTCGATAATGGGAAGCACAAGTGACTGAACCAGAGTGATTTTTTTATATAACTCACAACGGATCTTTGTGTCTCTGAATTGGCTGCAAGACCCTGCGCAGTAGCAATTTTTGTGTCAATGTTGAAAGTGAAGATAGCATTGTAGAACTGTCTCTTTCACTCGCTTACGTTTGTCGCATCATCCTATCTCGCTTACTCTGCAGTATACTCGATGACAAACTGTTTTTTTTTGTGCAATGGTTGCCAGAGCCAACTTCAGAGACACAAATATCCGCTGAGACTATTATACGAGTTATCCGACGGACGCCCTAAAAACATACAAACATAGATACATAAACTTTAGACTTTTTCCTAGCTTCTACGATCCTATACATACAAAACATCCGAGCATTTTTTTTTTTACATTTTAATATTGTTTGGATAGGATTTTAGAAGAGTATCATTCTGTGTATATTCGCGGCCTTATCAAGATAGATAACGCTCCAGAGACCTGGAGTAATCTGCGGCCTGTCACCCATAGATAATGTCGCGGGTAGTTTATCTAGGTCATGCTGAGAGCTTTCGTCTCAGTGCTAAAGAAATAAAGTTCTGCAGATATGGATGAAGAGTCATATATAGTAAGATGAGGATTAAATGAGGAGATAGATTAGGAGTGCAGTGGTGGCTTAGTGGTATCGGCCGCGACTTAAAAGTTGTAGGTTCAAACCCAGGCAGGCGCTTTACTTTGTGTAAATTATTTCCCCACCACTGCTCTCAAAACGGTGAAGGAAAACATCGTGAGAAAACCGACATGTCCTAGAATGTGACAACTACCAACCCGCATAGGGCCCACGTGGTATATTACGACCCATTTCCACTCACAGAGAGGAGGCCTGTGCCCAGTAGTGGGAACATTAAAAAGGCTGATGATGATGATGAGTATTTAATAACTGAATCTTAATAATACTGGAAAATAATTGGGTTAAAGCGAAGCTGTGATTTCTGCAGTACCTAGCTATAGGTAGATTTGTAATGAGATCTGTAGTAATTGCTGTTCAGTGGTGATAAATGATATGATCCACGATAGGGCAAAAAATCTAGGCAAAAAGATAATCTCCTAAACTTAATACTTATTTCTTATCCCTGTTTTAATAGCTGAGGAAGAGCGAAGTACCTAACTATATTGAAACATTTATCTAAGTATGATTTTCTATTTTCTGATTCGGTGTTATCCTTATCTCGAAGCTCTTTAGCGACTCATTAAATATTCTAAAGAGAATTTGAATGTAGAACCAACCTTGCAAATCAGTATCTTTTATAAATAAAGCACATAATATAAAATAAAATTCACAGACTTGTATTAGATTTCGTAAATTTCTACACAGATTCTCTAAAAGGTCCAAATAAACGTTGCCTCAACATTTCAACAGTAAAGTCTCTTCACAAGCACAATGAATAATATTAGGACAGGATATGAGTATTATCTGGGCACGGATCGCGCTAGATAGACGAATTCGGCACGTGGCGCGAACTCATATAACGTTCCCATATTTTTCTAACACATATGACAAAGAAAGATAAAACGTTGGTTCATATCCTACCGACTGCGCCAGTTAGGTTGTGGGCGAAGGCGGAAGGCGTTTTAAAAAGAAACAATAGGTGTGATCCGCTTGAAGAGCAGTACAAGACTAACTTTATTAATATATAAATCTTGCAATCTAAGTTATAACACAAAGAGTTATTAAACTCTCTAATTCTTAAAAGCTATGCTTAGAACTTATAGGGTTATTGTATCCTAAAGTTTCCTGTGCCGCAATACTAGGGCGTTCTTCGTAAAGCTATCTTACTGTCCTATTACACTGAGGGCAATTATTAACTTTAGAACTTTCGCGTTTCATGATTAAAAAACAATAAATCACGGGCATTAGGACGGGGTCGGGTGAAATAGGTAAATAAATAATCGAAATCATCGCGTTAAATTCCCGTGATATATTGTTTTTCTGAAGGCTATTGTTGCAAACCTAGGTTACACCTACATAACTCGACGGGTGACAAAAGTTGCAGAACTCGTTACTAAGACAATATGTTGTTCTTAAATTATAATTGTGCAAAAAAGACTATAATAAAACAATACATAAAGTTACTATAATACCAATGTACGAACTTAAACGAAGCAAAAGACTCATGGATCAAAACATCTATCAGTAATATAAATATAGGTCAATAGTAAAGATACGGTCATCCGAACAACGTGGCTAGTTTGCTTCGGTCTAGTATGACCTATGTATATCCAAATTGTGGCGACAGAAAAACGCGTGGACCGCTCTGTACTTTATTACATAAGTCAACCATTCATATTGTCGTGGTGGCTAAGACCTCGCCTCTCGTGCTTGAGGTCGTGGGTTCAAATCCAAGGAAAGCACTGCAAGTTACCATCATTACCTTGTTGCCATTCCACCAAGCGCTTCCAAACATCCTTCATAACGCGCACATCGAATGAATGGAACTCACTACCTGCGTCTGTGTTTTCGAACGCATTTAACCCGAATCTCTTCAAAGTTAGAGTGAACAGACTTCTTCTGAGTATGCTCACTCCATCGTCGACTCTGTCTCTGTCACCTAAGACCTATACACCTAGCTACCTACCTACACCTAGACCAGAGTCAAGAGCAAACCCATAAAAAAAGTAATTTCTGACTTTTTAAAATTCATTGTACTTTCTAAGTTTATCTTGGACATCACAGGCAACGGTTAAGGAAAACACCGTGAGGTCACCCGGACATATATTGTTAATATAGGTCTGAAAGAGGCGGCTTAATTAACTCTGACACCAAAGGTGTCCACATCCTCACACGAAAAAGAAAGAAAGAATGATCACTCAGTTTTGTTCAACCATCGACATAAAATCTATCCAAAATAAAAGCAGGTGAATGCCTTCCAAATTCCGACCCATGTACCACCACGGAATCCCTACAAATTCTCTTCCTCAGATTAATGCTAATGGATTTCCTTAAATTTTTCCCTTTATCCATAATGGGAGCTAATGAAGGCACACCAACCTTACAGTTAAACCATCTTTAACAATACTAATACATTTTCTACCTTAACTAAACATATTAGAGTTGAAAATAGCTTGAGGATTCTCTGACACGTAGACGCACTTTTCATTCTTCCTGCTCAACACGACTGCTTGGTATTTTGACACGTAATATAAGTAACACCATTGTTGTCGTAACGTTGGAAATCTTGGGACAAATGACGAGCAAAGATTTTGGACGAGTCAGATAAGTATTAAGGGGAAGGCTCTTTATAAAATCTCTGAGATATTTAACAATTGATTGGCAGGTTCTTTATTCAAATTCTTTATTGAAAATTTGAATATAGAATGTACTAAGCAATTGCTAAATAATCTTGAGAATTAACGTCTGTCGGATAAGGTGCGGGTAACCCAACGTAACTGTATATTGGATGATGCTGTAATTGATAGACTGCGCAATGAATCACGGTAAATAAGGGTGTAAAAGAAAAGCGTTTTTGTTATACAGGGCAATATTTTTATCCAGGTCTAGTATAACTAAAAATGCAATATATTTTTCAAAAAACAATCACAAAAGAATAACCTACTTCTTGTTATATATTTTTTCGACACCGACTTCCGAAACGAAAGATA
Source organism: Orthosia cruda (assembly GCA_964057195.1). Taxonomy (NCBI): domain Eukaryota; kingdom Metazoa; phylum Arthropoda; class Insecta; order Lepidoptera; family Noctuidae; genus Orthosia; species Orthosia cruda. The sequence goes on along the minus strand of OZ059826.1, from coordinate 56,501,387 downwards.
TTTTGCACTTTTTAGTGTTTTTCTTTTCGTCGGTTTATTCTTAGGGTTCCGTACCTCAAAAGGTAAAAAAGGAACCCTTATAAGATCACTTTGTTGTCCGTCTGTCCGTCTGTCTGTCTGTCCGTGTGTCACCACCGTTTTTCTCAGGAACGGATGTACCTAGCAAGTTGAAATTTATATCAGATACTGAGGTCTATAGTCCCTATTAGGTGTATTTAAACCAAGGTCCTGAGTCACCACGATAAAAAGATATAAGCAAATTTAGTTTTTCGCGAAAACTTGTAAGCACCAACATTTACCTTAATTTTCAACTTTTTTTATTTTTCGGAATTTTCCCTTGACTTGTGCTGTAAAACCTTGCTTTTAACCAAAATTGACAATTCTAGGTCAACCGGAAGTAACCTATAGGTTTTGGGTCGAAAACCTGTATGGTAGTTCCCGTTAACCTAGAATCACGAAATTTGGCAAAAAGTAAGGTCAGCACAAATAAAGGAAAAATACCAAAAAAAATTAAAAGTTGAAAATTAAGGTAAATTATGGTACTTTCAAGTTTTCGCGAAAATCAAGATTTGCTTGTATATTTAAAACTTAGCCACCAATAACCAATTTTATTATGGCGGTAAAATTCAAATTCTAAATCTTTATTTCGAGTGAAGACTCTTAAAGGGTTAGTAACAATGTGCATTAAAACTAAGTATTAGTAAACAACACAATACGGTGACATATGTAACTGAAAGCAGTAAACTACGTATAAATACTAACAGTCCACACTGTTAGCAATCATTTTAGAACCTAGTTAGGGCTGTCCATAACTCGGGCCACCATTGATGTTGCGCGCTTGCGCATTATCGCGTAAAAACAAACGCGCCGCCGCTAACATCCCTGACGCACTACAACGCCAAGGCAAACCCATCAGTTTTCTGAACGCGTTATTATACAGGACACGAAGGGCTCCATACGACGCCCGTGAATACCTATCCCACAGGCTGCAAGTGTAGAAGGTGGTACAGAATGCTCGAAAGAGCGTCACCTTTATTTCTGCAGTACAATGTGCAAACCTGCGAGATATCATATTCGCACTATCGGAATGAGCCCTCCGTTACCTTTCAATGTCAGCATTGTCCTTTAAAGATTATTATTGACACAGACACCGCCAATATGAAAACCGGAATGATGACTGCCAAGTGCCTCAATCAGGGCATTCATATACAAATTGAAGAGGGCAGGGGTGGTCAATCCCCCCTGTCTCACTCCACACTCCAATTGATAAGGCTCCGACAGCACACTCGCCCACTCAACTCTGTTGATCTGGCTTCCATACCAATGCCTGAAGATACTTAGAAACTCGATAGGCAAGCTAGGTTTAAGTTTCCTCCATAATATATCTTAAGAAACCAGATCAAAAGCCCTAAACCGATCGAGGGAGCAAACGAAAACAGGTGTTCCTCTTTTTGTGTAGTACCTGACGGCCTGCTTGAGACACAGAACTGCATTTTCTGTAGAAAGTCCTGGCCGAAACCCGAACTGATTGTTGTGCAGCACAAGATGTTCGTTTAGCTGTGTATCAAGCAGACCATCATGCACCTTAGCGACTATGGTTGCTAGAGAAATAGGTCTATAGTTTCCCTCATCCGAAAGATCACCGCTGTTTTACTTTTAAAAATGGGAACCACGATCGTCCTCATTAGGCAAGTATGAATGACCAATACATCAATTGTACAGCAGTGCCAAAACCCTCGGTAAGTGAGGACCGGCGTATTGCAAAACTCGATCTACTGAGCCAATTATGTCCAGAGGACTTACCTCTAAACGTCTACGTCTAGAGGTAAGTCATCAGGTCTACCTGATGACCCTTGCCACATTTTTGGCACTGAAACGTGTGCCCACCTTGCCACAACGTGGCTCAGCATCCAGCATCTCACAAGAGCTTTCTAGCGATGACTTTAAAACAAACCGATTTCTAAAAAGGTTTGCAATATCCTTCACATCACCATCTACCATTCACACTAACAGGCAGCCCTGGCTGAATGCTCAATTTATTAGCGCTCTTCCAGAAACCGCGAAAATCAAGCTTTGAATGCTTAGAGGCAATTATGTCCATCTTTATCTGTATCTTTTTCTGTATAATTTTACGTTTAATTGTACGTTTTGAAGCACAAGTTATATTTGTACCTAGATGACAATATGTGGCCCGATGGCATAACGTTCCGTCGTTTTGTGAATATGAGAAGGGAGCCTGGCAGACAACATTTTAATGAATCACAATCAAAATAGCCAGTTCGTTAGTTTCAACTGTAAAAATGTGAAAAGGAGTGTGAAGTGTATCAGGTCACTTTGCAAGCAAGCTGATGTGATAGCTCTTCAAGAAACCTGGTTGGTCCCTCAGGACCTGCCTTTCCTCGGCTGCATAGATGACGATTTCAGCTTTACCGGCAAATCAGCAATGGACTTATCTACTGGAGTGAGACGCGGCAGACCATTTGGTGGTGTGGCAATCATGTGGCGAAAGAGTGTGTTTACTAAAGTGTGATAGTGACCGAATTGTAGCATTCAAAGCATGTACGGACAAACAGCGAGAAATATTGATTGTTTGTGTATATATGCCCACGGACCATCCAGACAATCTACCAACATTCTCGCATTGCATGGGTGAGGTTAGTGCCATTGTACAAAATAATAATATAGAACCAGTATATGTATTGGGTGATTTTAACGCCCACCCTTCTGCTACTTTTTGTGACGAGCTGCTCAATTTTTGTACAGATAACAATTGGACATGTATTGACTTAGTTAAGCTGGGCGTATCGTCTGATACCTATACATTCTATAGTGAGGCTCACAGATGTAAACGTTGGCTAGATCATTGTTTGGTTACAGAATCAGCCCGGAAAACGGTAGCTAGTGTTAAAGTCAACTGTGGGGTGTATTGGTCAGATCATTTGCCACTAATTGTAGAATGTAATCTTGACATAATTAGAAATAAGTGTATTCTTGACAATTGGACTTGTAATAATATTATATGGGGGGAAAGGGGTGAAGAAGATTGTAACAAATATTATCGGATTTATAATAGTAAATTAAAAGATATTCACTTCCCCAGTGAACTTGGTGCTTGTGCAGAAAAATGTTAATCATAAAGATGTTATTGATAAGTTATATAATGAAATTATAGTCATCTTGTGTGAGGCCTCTGTACTAAGCAAACAAATCAGAAAGCATAGAAAGGGTGTGAGTGTAGCGGGTTGGAACAAGCATGTAAGGGAAGCACACAACAGAGCTAGGCGGGCTTTTATTAGATATGTATCATGTGGCAGGCCGGATGGTGGTCCTATATATGATGACATGTATGCAACACGCAAAATTTTTAAGTCAAGGCTAAAATTCTGTCAAAACCATAAAAACCAGCTTGAAATGGACATTTTGGCAGAACATGTCTCCGGTAAGAACTTTCGGAATTTTTGGAAGGGTACTAGGAAAATGAAGGGTAAGGTTAGTGTGCCAGTGAATATGGAAGGATGTGGAGAGCCTAAGGATATAGCCAACTTTTTTAAGGATCATTTTAGAGTAATATCACCACTCTCATCATGCATTGAGGTACCTGTTGTTGGTGTCGCTGATCCAGATAACTTGTTAGGTTTTTCTAGTAAAGACTTGGAAAGGATTGTTCGAAGCATGGTTAGAGGAAAATCCCCAGGCAATGACAGTCTCAGTATTGAGCACTTGCAGTTTGCAGGCAGGCATATATTTAGGGTTCTAGCCATGCTGTTTACTTTTTGTATGCGACACTCTTACCTACCGGCAAAGCTGTTAGTAACTATTGTTGTGCCGATACCGAAGGATGTTACTGGGGACGTCACAGATAGAGGAAATTATAGGCCTATCTCACTAGCGACTGTGGTGGCGAAGGTTTTCGATGGTCTACTTGACGCTCAACTCAGTAAGCACATTAAACTCAATGACGCGCAGTTTGGCTTCCGTGAGTCACTGTCGACTGAAAGTGCTATCTTGGCTTTGAAACATACTGTCAAATATTATGTTAACAAAAAAACACCTGTCTATGCTTGCTTCCTTGACTTATCGAAGGCCTTTGACTTAGTGGACTACAACAGGCTCTGGTCCAAGCTTGGAGAGGTAGGGGCTCCCACTGAACTCATTAACATCTTGTCCTTTTGGTACAAAAACCAGAAGAATTTCGTTAAGTGGGGCAATGTTTTATCGGACGAGTATGTACTGGAGTGTGGTGTGAGGCAGGGAGGCCTGTCCTCTCCAAGACTATTTAACTTGTACGTTGATCAGCTGATCGATGGGCTCAGTAATTGCCATGTCGGTTGTCATATAGATAACGTCTGTGTTAATAACATCAGCTACGCTGACGACATGGTGTTGCTGAGTTCATCGCTCAGTGGTTTAGGAAAACTGCTCGATATTTGTGAGTCATATGCTGCGGCCCACGGTCTGAGGTACAACGAGAAGTGTGTGTATGGTCATAAGAGATGGTATTAAACAACCAGAGCATGTACCACCTGTCTATCTGAACGGAGTACCTTTAAAACGTGTCGCTCAGTTTAAGTATCTAGGGCACTTTGTGACAGAGACCCTGAAAGATGATGCGGACGTAGAGCGAGAACGAAGAGCGCTGTCGGTGCGTGCTAACATGTTGGTTCATAGATTCTCAAGGTGTTCAGTAGACGTGAAAGTGACACTGTTCAGAGCCTACTGCCAAAACTTTTAGTCCAGCGCTTTATGGTTCAACTACACCCAGCGGGCCTACAGAGCTCTTCGTGTACAATACAATGACGCCTTTAGGATTCTGGTGAGGCTCCCCCGATTCTGCAGCGCGTCGGGCATGTTTGCTGACGCTAGAGTCGATGACTTTTATGCCACGATGCGCAACAAAACTGCTTCTCTGATGCGTCGGATTCGGGGGAGCGACAACGGAATCCTAAGGATGTTTTCTGAGAGGCCAGACTCTGAGATGTTGGGAAGAGTCATCCAGCTTCACGTGACGAGATGACACTATTACAATAAGTTAACTAACATAGTTTTAAGACCTTTGTTACTAAAAACTATGGATATGCAATAAATGGATTTATTATTATTATTATAATGGGTAACCAGCTAACCTACAAGCATCATCGACACCACCGCACGTGAAGCTCACGCATCGGACACTGAGGCGCCCGCGCCACTCGCGCGGTATTTACGTGTCGCGCTACCGAGTTTCTACAGAAATCCACGGCACGGAAGCCTCGGCGCACGAGTTTGACTCGCACTTGGCCGGTTTTTTTTATTTTGTTACAGAGTTATATTTCTCTCTTTTTAGTTTTAGTACACCATCACTAAAAACGAGCAATTTCTATAGTACGGTACCTAAAGGAATGAAAATACTCACAAGGTCTCAATACTGTACGGTCCAAGGTTACACGTGGCTCTGAAGTCCCTTGTTTTAACACGGAACCCTAAAAAGAGATCTTTCAGGCCTCGTGCCCTTGGCCGTGACTTATCGGGAGAGGCCGTACGAGGCCGGATCGACCCCGAACTTATTTGATGACGCTATGGCTTCCACTTCAATCCCTATGAACCAGACGGGCAGTTTATAGTATTTATGAAGAATTATATGTGTATTTTGGTCTCTTTAAGGTAACGTGTTTCTAACGTTTTTCTTTGCAATATGCAGATTAGTATGAAGTCGTATGTAAAATTTAAACTTATCTAAAATATGGCGACGAAAAACTCCTCCACATCGTTGTCCACAGGTATTGTACCCAAAAGACTGGCAGCATCGCCACTTTGTATGGCAATGCTTATTCTATGACCAAGGTAAAAGCCAGCCAGCCAGTCGTATGTTGTATTGAGTTATTTGCCACCGTAACACATATTTATTTACCGTTTATTTCTGTAATTAGTTTAAAGATGACAGAAATAGAAGTATGTTTAAAATGTGCCTAAATGCTTTTATTGATTTATAATGAAAGTTGCCTTTGTTTCTTTTACGTCTATCTTTAAAGATAAAAATAAGATGCTCAACGTAATAACTAAGAGTGTTCTCATTTCCCGAAGTGAGTTCCACAATAGGCTATATTCAATCACTAAACAAAAATAGGTCATGAAGTTATCAATTAATTGATCAGCCCGCGCAGGTGTCTGCAGCTGATTGGTAAGGTACTGAAGAGAACTAGCTCCAATCCGTTTCAATTATTTACGATCTGGATGGTTAGCGACTGCTTTAACTTAAGTAGTGCTTATTTTTAGCTACCTCTATTTGTGAACCGGTGAATTTAAGAAATTCAGTGCAATGATCTAACGAGAATTCGTGATGGATATTAAAAAAATAATAAAAATACAGTATTTATGAATTTGAAAACAAACGTTAAGTTAAGTACAGTACAGTTACGTTAAAACTTGTCAAAGGTGAAATAATTTATCATACCACTAGCGTCTAGCTCGCGGCTTTGCCCGCACAAAAATTGTTTTACTCATATTGGAAAAAATCTATACTATGTTTCAATCCAGGTTATTAACTACCTGTTTCAAAATTGTATCCGCTAATTTTGGTCTATTGAAATACAAATATATAAACTTTCATGTTCTATACATCTATATAAATAAATAAAATTGTTTGTACGAAATAACAACGTGTAATTGAACGTATGTGAAAGTTTATACGGTACTAATAATAAACATGCAATTTTAAGATTTTTGTCTGTATGTCTGTCAGTCTGTTCCAGGTAATCTCCAAAACGGCTGGACCGATTTTGAAAGGACCTTTGACTATGTTTACTCCTTATAATATCAGCTATCTACCATAGCTGATATTATAAGGAGTAAACATAGTCTACTTTTATTATGGAAAAAGAATTAGGGCTCCGCGTAAAAAACCCTTTTAGTTTTTTTTATTTTTACGGCGTTGACGCGGACGAAGTCGCGGGCTACAGGATAATATTTTAATTTATTATATTTAAGTTATTATATTTTATCTTTATTTTATTTTTCAAATATTTGTTGGATTGTAGAAAAGTGTGACCTACGCCGTAGCACATCGTACGCTACGCCGTAGCTTTGCTCATAGCGTAGAAATGCGAGTGCTATTTAATTATGAGATAGCAGCATGGATTTTTCTTATTTATTGAAGACTGTATAACATAGAGATAGCAAGCTAGATCTTATTAAAACGAATAGGTAGACTTTTTCCATTACCATTGTATTTTTTTATTTAGCAAATAAAAATGGCCCTTGCATCGTATGCACTAGAAAAAAAATCCACTACAAAAAATAATCTCCATAGACTAGGCACCCCAGCCTCATCAATTTGCGTCCCTTATCAGTCTAACACTTATTGCGCTAAAGAACTCATCAGGCAGGTGCGTCCAACATTGTGTGCGCTATCAGCGCGACACTAAACGTGTAACGTCTAGAAATGGCTCCGAGTGTTCTGAACTGTAAGCAAAGCGATGTCCGACGTTATTTACCCCTGTGTGCTTTGTGTAGTGTATAAGAATACAGTAGGGCAAGTTTATTTGTTGGACTTCCTTTGTGTATTCCATCTTTATAATGAATTTTGCTAAATATGCTACAGCCGGATGAACAAGCGAATAAGATAGTATTACTTCAGCAGTGGTGACCCAGTGGTAACGGCCCTGACTAACGTGTCGTAGGTCGTTTGTTCAAACCCAGGCAGGTACATTACTTTGTAAATTTATTCTTCACCACTGCTATAAAAACAGCGAAGGAAAACATTGTAAGGAAATCGGCATATTCTAGAACCAATTCGAAGACATGTGATATCCACAGGTGTCTCACGTGGATACACGTTTCGGGCACTCAGAGGATTAAAGCCAATTCCCTCTCAAAGAGAGGAGGCCTGTGACCCAGCAGTGGAAACGTTAACAGGTTTATGATGATGATGACTTCATAATAAAAAATATGCCTTAGCACAATCACTCTTTCATAACACCGAGAAAATCACTTCAAATAGGTATTTAATTACAAAGTTTTATGACCCGCCCAATCTTCTAGCAGAATGATAATAACTAATTATTCAAAGTTATTAGGAAATTCTTAGTAGCAGCTTGAACACGAACAGTCACCTGGTTTGATAGCATAATTGCGAGATGAAGGTTCAATAATAATTTACATCTTTACCTACTCCTTGCCTTCCTGCCAGGCAGGCGCTTTATTTTGTGGTAAATTACTTTAGCACCACTGGTCTTAAAACAGTAAAGAAAACGCCGTGGATAAACCAGCATATCTTAGTATCAAAAATTCAAAGACTTTTAACATCCACCAACCCTCTCTGGGCCCGCGTGGTGAATTAAGTCCCATTCCTTCTCTCACAGAGAGGCGGCCTATGTTCCAGCAGTGGGAACGTTAAAAAGGCTAAATGCTATAGTATGTTATACCTTCTAGGAATACGTACAAGCAGGATGTTATAATGGACCAAGAGTTGCGCCGCAGCAATATCAAAGTCAAAATCGTCGTGTAAAAATTGGCTTCACAGTAAATATCAAAGTCCACCGGACCTGCCTCTCTGTTCCCTCATCACAACGCCATGTTGGCCCCTCGTGAACCACTTTGTCGGCGTTATCGTGACGCCAGATGAATGCTATCTCGCTCTTTTGTGCGCTGCCGGGAAATTAACAAGTTTTGCGTTTTAGCAAAACAATTACACACGGCCATTGTGCGATACTGCGGGTAGTCGTCATTTGTACACCGAGCGGGTAGGTTGGTACACGGTATTGTTGGTACTGAAAAGATGCTGCTATTCAAATGTTTGCTATTTAAAGGTACGCTTTGACAGACGAGTTTATTTCGAGACTTGATGTTTTTAATGCCAGAATAGATTACCCGAATACCATGAACATAGACGGCGAAATGAGAGTGTACCAAGGTGAACTGTCCACATCTGCGTACCTCTTATTGTGTACTGCTGTGATGTTATGTTATGAAATGGTAAAAGCAATAAACAGACATACGATTGCAGCAATCCCGAGAGATTTGCCGTTATTTATTGAAGAGTTCTGTTGTATAACTCCGAAGTTCTTCTTAAAATGGGACCAATTTCGAAACATATTCTATCATCATCAATCGGTCCGCAATTGACGGAGATATCGGTGAACATACATGAAGTCAAACATAGAACCACCTCCTTTTTTGAAAGTCGGTTAAAAAGGTCATGTTGCTTACAACATGACCTAGTCAAACGTCGTCGGTGTGTTTTGTTAAAGATATGAGCATAAGATTAGAAGGTAAAGAGGACAAGATTAAATGATATTCAACAAAAAAACTTTTTAACAAAAAATCAAACCGACTTCCTGAACAAAAAACTACAAACCAAAAAATAACTTTCCTTTCCGAAGTCGGTGTCTTTGTACCCATTTTTTTTCAGTTTTTCGACACCGACTTCGGAAAAGAAAGTTATTTTTTGGTTTGTAGTTTTTTGTTCAGGAAGTCGGTTTGATTTTTTGTTAAAAAGTTTTTTTATTTTTCTCTTTTTAGTTTTGGTAGGTATCTCCAATTAACATGATAATCATTTATGGCCAAAGTACATCTCATGACGATTCCAATAAGCCCAAGCACGACTAGGATACATTGTTTTATTTCAGAGTTCCAGTGCCTACCTTCCGGCTTCATCATCAGAACAGTTCAATGGTACCATTTTCATCAGTACCATTAATTTATAAGTATTTGCTTAATCATAGTCGGTTAACTATTCGAGATATTTTATACCCGTGACATACTTAGCATTAAGGAGTTTCAGTGGCCATCTGTGGTCTTCTTCATCAGTTCCACTTCACCAAATTATACTTTCTGAGTGCAAGTGATTGCATTGTTGGTGAAAATACCAAAATCACTATATAAATGCCTATAATATTTGAGGATTTCCCTCGATTTCTCTAGGATCCCATCATCAGATCCTGACCTGATGACTATGGGACCAACTAGAAAGTATACCCTTCAAAACAAAAGAAGATTTTTTGAAATCGGTCCAGGCGTCTTTGAGTAATCGGGGAACATACATAAAAAAAAAAAAAAAAAAAAGATTCCGACGAATTGAGAACCTCCTCCTTTTTTTGAAGTCGGTTAAAAAAGATTGTCATAAAGACATAATTGACGTCCGCTACTGATATGTGACGTGGGCTTCGGCTTTGGACTTTTAACAATCTTTATCATTGTTAAGACATCACTAGCGCTCGTTGCCATCCCTACACGCCGGGCGACCGCGGCGGAGCGGCGGGTGCGGAGGGGGCTCGACCTGCGAGCGCGCACCGGCCAGTCCAGCTGATCAAGCACTGCATTACTCACTACCGTCCTGAGTGCACGCTTCACATTCCGCCTTCAACCCAGTATTTTGACTGTCGACCGTTTGTCATCTTTATTGTAAAAATATAACTGTTAAAACAGAAAGTCAGTGTTTGTCGTAATACCACCTTTAGGGCACGAATCACCTTCTTTCCATGGTCCTACGAACTTTCGACGAGCAGCAAACCAGCAGCCAAAAGTGACAAGCGGGTTTTTCAAATTTGAAAACGGCCGTTAGAAACTGGACTTCGAGATCAAGACGACATCCCGCCCTTCGTGCGTGCCTGGTTCCAGTCTCCGGTCATCATCTTCAGCGCCTTTGTGAAGAGGCGTATTGAGCGAGGGAGCATAGTTCTTCGTTGGCAGCACAGCAGTGTCATCGCAACGTCGCAGCCCGAGCGGAGCCCAAGAACATTGCCACCCGTTCCAAGAAGACGCAAGAAAACGTTCAGCGGACGCGCAGTCAATGGATTTTGTGAGATCTTTCCATATTCACACTAACATTTGTACACATTTCACTAACATTATCATTCCACTAGAGAATTAGATAGTGCATTAGACCAGAGAATCATTCATTTGGTAGTCATCTCAGTGAGTAGAATCGCATAACGTTAATTACATTAACTAGCCTTTGTTCATTATACTAAAACCTAATTTAATACTCCTTATTGACAATCTCATTTTTGTTCAAGTTCAAATTTCAACCCATTCATACACGAGTAGAATTCCCTATTAAACTAGAACCCATTCATATAGAATCATTAGTAATAAGTGCTTAATAATCAAATTTAAAAACATTTGAAACATTTTTTTTATTTTTTTTAAGATACCCGTTTTTTTTTTATAATTCAGTTTGAATTCAATTTTTTTTTCTGACGTCTAACGGATTTGAATAGCAACGTAACATCGGTCAGCTGTTTGCCTTTAGCTTGATAGCAGGCGCATAGTTAAGTTTGGTTTTAGTGCTATTAGCATTTTTTCCTTGTTAAGGTTTATTCTTACTTTTTTATTTCTTCTTTCACTAGCGCTAAAAGCTATCCTCCTGTTTAGCCATGGCTGAAGAGGTGACGGTTAAAGAACTGACAAGGAAACGCGCCTCAATTAAATCACAGCTAACTCAATTCACAAATTTTCTAGCTACCAGTAAATCTTGCGAACAGCTTAGTGAGGAACAACTTGTAGAGTTGGACATCAGAATTGAGAAAATGGTAACCTTATATGCCACCTATGATCAGTTACAGGGTCAACTGGAGTACCTGTCTGCTAGGCCCGACGAGCAGTTTACCGAACGAGAGCAATTCGAGAACATCTACTATAGGCAACTCGCGGCTGCCCGCGCGCTGCTGTCACGGCATCGTGCGCAGCTGGCGTCTAAGGTAGGCTCCGGTGAGCAACTTTCTGTGGTTACTAGACATAATAATGTTAGACTTCCTAAAATTCATCTACCTCACTTTAACGGCGGCTATAGGGATTGGTTAGAATTTAAAGATATTTACGTTTCTTTGATCCACGAAGACAAAAATATAGACAACGTAAATAAGTTTCACTACTTACGATCGTCACTTAATGGCAGCGCAGCATTAGTTATTAAAAGTTTAGATTTTAGAGGGGACAACTACGATAATGCGTGGCAGTTGCTATGTGAAAGGTACGACAACAAGCAGTTGTTAGTCAACAATCACATTCAGGCTTTGTTTAGCGTGGAACCACTTCAAAAAGAGAGTAGTGCGGGCCTGCGCGAGATTGTCGACGTGACTAGAAAAAATCTTAGGTCATTGGCAACCCTAGGCAGGTCCGTACAACATTGGGGTGACATGGTGATACATTTAATGGCATCTAAGTTAGACTCTGTCACCAGTAGACAGTGGGAAGAACATAGGAACACTCTGGCTGAGTATCCATCTTTGGATGAATTTATTAAATTTGTTTCTAGCCGTTGCAATCTTTTAGAAACACTTGAGGAGGCTAAGAGTTTAAGGACAAAGCCGGAATCATCACACAGTAAGCCTAAAAGCTTCTCTTTATTAACAAGTAAGGGTAAATCAGATGTTTCTTGTCCCCTGTGTAAACAGAAGCATTACATATTTAGTTGTGAACAGTTCAAGGCGCTAGCAGTCGCAGCACGCTTCTCTAAAGCGAAGGAATTTAAACTTTGTTTGAATTGTTTGCACCCAGGTCATTTTGGGGCTACTTGTCCACATGGACACTGCAAATATTGCAAGAAAAGGCACAATACAATGTTGCATTCTCACGATGATGACCCTAATTCCAGTAAGGAGCATATAACTTTGGCAGGTAGGTACTAATTATGAATTTTCATCTCGTCATGTATTACTTTCCACAGCTTTGGTAAGAGTCACGGACAATTCCGGGACGCCGCACAGCGCCAGAGTCTTGCTTGACAATGGAAGCACGGCACATTTTATAACCAAGGACCTTTGTGGTAAGCTACATTTACCTATTCGTAGTGTAAGCTCACAGGTTGCGGGCATTAACAGTCAGGTGTCCACCATTACACAAACATGTGCTGTACATATACAGTCGTGTGATGGGTCATATAACATTGACATTGATTGTTTTGTCTTGCCCAACATTACCACTCACATACCACATACATACTTAGACTTAGCTGACTTGCAGCTACCAGCAGGAATAAGTCTGGCCGATCCATCCTTTAATGTCCCCTCCACTATCGACATACTTGTTGGAGCCGATATATTTTGGGGTGTGATTGGTCGCAATCGTATACGGTTAGGTAGACATATGCCAACGCTTTTCGAGACCAAGCTCGGATGGCTCATATCAGGCGCCATACCTCAACCTAATTCAACCCACTCATCGGTGTGTATGTTCACCCATGATAGGCGCACCACAAGCGTACAAGCGCCCATGGACCTCTCAAGATTCTGGGAACTTGATTCAATTTCACCCAAGTACAATTTCACATCTGAAGAGCGAGCATGTGAACAGAATTACAAAACCACTACTAGGCGTAATGCTGAAGGACGTTTTGTCGTCACCATTCCATTAAAGGAATCCCCTGAAGCGTTAGGTAATTCCTTTGAGATGGCTAAACGTCGCTTTCTGTCGTTGGAGCGTAGACTCGACAGAGACCCAACACTTAAGCAGCGCTACGTAGAGTTCTTGCAGGAGTATGAAGCATTAGGTCATATGAGCGAAGTCTCACAGCCTTCTTCATCTCATGTATATTACCTTCCACACCATGGTGTAATCAGAGAGTCCAGTACAACGACAAAGCTTCGAGTTGTCTTCGACGCATCTGCCGTCACAACTTCGGGTAAGTCGTTTAACGACATTCAAAGCATAGGTCCTAGAGTTCAGGATGACTTACTGTCCATTTTATTGAGGTTTCGTCAGCATAAATACGTCGTATCGTCAGATATTGAAAAGTTCTTTCGACAAATTGAAGTGGACGAATCGCAGCGATCACTACAACAGATATTGTGGCGCTCTGATCCATCGTTACCTCTTAAAACGTACATGTTAAACACCGTCACTTACGGAACAGCTTCTGCTCCGTTCATTAGTACACGATGTTTATCACAATAAGCGAAGGAAGCCACGCACACGCGCACACAACATTCTATACAACATGATTTTTACGTGGATGATTACCTGTCAGGAAGTGACTCTATAGAGAGTACTATAACATTGTGTAGAGATGTCATCAGCACACTTGAAACTGCACAACTTAATCTTCGGAAGTGGCAGTCTAACAGCGTACAAATACTACAGGCAGTCACTACAACCAAAAATCCAACATCCACCCAAACCACATCCACGACAGCACATACAGAGACTCTTAACACAGTCAGCTTAAGTATCGACGAACCCAGTAAAACTCTCGGGCTTAATTGGCATTGTCATACTGACTGTCTGACGTTCTCCATACATGTAATGAAACATACAGATACTCCTATTACAAAACGACATATTCTTGCCACAATAGCGCAAGTGTTCGACCCACTGGGACTTGTCTCTCCATGTATTATCGAAGTTAAGATAATCTTGCAAAAATTATGGATAGACAAGTGCGCATGGGACGATGAGGTTAATGTGGACATTAAAAGGTTATGGGTGAAGTTCACACAAACTTTACCACAGCTTAATCACCTTAGCATACCACGTTGGGTGGTATGTGATAGGCCTACGTCCGTTGAGATACATATTTTCACAGATGCGTCCGAAAAGGCATACGGAGCTTGTATATACATTCGTTCCGTAGCTAGTGGTGGCACCGTTCATACACATCTACTCGCGTCTAAAAGTAAGGTAGCACCCATCAAGTCGACTACAATCCCAAGGCTAGAGCTTTGTGGGGCCTTATTAGGGACAAGGTTGTGTGCAAAGGTACAAGAGTCGTTAACACTTAAACCCGACAAATGCATATTCTGGTGTGATTCAATGATTGTCCTGGGTTGGCTGTCTACTTCACCTAGCACCCTTAAGCCGTTCGTCAGGCATAGAGTTTCGGAGATACGGGAAGGCTTTGGTGATTACACCTGGCGATATGTGCCGTCCAAGGACAACCCTGCAGACCTTGTTTCCCGTGGTCTGAGCGCTGACTTAATAGGTCAATCTTCCATGTGGTGGTCGGGGCCTTCATTCCTATTAACAGACCCAGCTCTTTGGCCTTCAATGCCTAACTCAGATGTTGACACAATACTACCAGAACTATTGAAATCACATTCTCTAAACACTGATAATCAAGCATTACATATCACTAACACTAATCCTAATACTGATACTGGAAATAACTCATTTCACGACTTAATCAATAATTCTTCTAACTATGTACATTTACAAAGTTTATTAGCATACGTATTTAGATTCATTAATCGGTCTAAGAGAGTAAATAATCACAGCCCTACCCTTACTTATTCAGAATTAACTTACAGCGCTAATTTCATAATTAAAACAGTTCAGAGGGAAATGTTTCCTGAAGAGTACGAGCTACTTTCATCAGGTAAACCATTGCCAAATAAGAATCGTCTGAAGAAGTTGTCGCCTTTCATCGATTCTGGTATTATACGAGTCGGAGGCAGATTGGATAATTCTTGCTACGACTATAATGTCAGGCACCCAATTATTATATGCAGCAAACATAATTTCGCTAAACTTATTTTCAATTCTTTTCATTTACGCTTATTCCACGCTGGCCCACAACTCCTCTTAGCCACGATTCGACACGAGTATTGGCCTTTGGGTGGTAGAAACTTTGCCAAATCAACTGCCCATAAGTGCGTTAAATGCCAACGGTTCAACGGAAAAACAGTTCAACCCATCATGGGTAATTTACCTAAGGAACGAGTTCAGTTGGAATTTCCTTTGCTAGAGACTGGTACAGACTACGCTGGACCCATCCTCCTAGCCGATCGCAAAGGTAGAGGATGTAGATTAGTAAAATCATATATTTGTGTTTTTGTATGTCTAGCCACAAGGGCGGTTCATCTGGAGCTTGTCTCAGATCTTACAAAACATGCCTTTATTGCAGCACTGAACAGGTTTATTGCTCGTCGTGGTAAGCCAAGAACTATTTACTCCGACAACGGTACAACCTTTGTTGGCATCTGTAATGAAATGGCTGATATACTCAAACAGGATCTCTCTTCAGACATGGCCAATGCAGGTATAAACTTTAATTTCATCCCAGCATACACTCCACATTTTGGGGGCCTATGGGAATCAGCTGTAAAGTCCATCAACCATCACCTTAGGCGTATATTAGGCTTGGCGCATCTCACTTACGAAGAGATGTCTACATGTCTGATTCAGGTTGAGGCTATACTAAACTCTCGTCCTCTTACTCCGCTTTCCACTGATCCATCAGACCTTTACCCGTTAACTCCTGCCCACTTCCTTATTGGGAGATCTCTCACATCCCTGCCGCATCCACACGTCATCAACCAGAACGTCTCCAGCCTAAAACGTTACCAGCGCATAGAACACCTGAAGCAACAGTTCTGGAACAGATTCACTAACGAGTACATATTCTACCTCCAACAGAGAACCAAGTGGACGGATTCCGATGGGATACTTGAAGAGGGAACCATGGTGGTACTCAAGGAGAAGCAAGCACCACCACTGATGTGGCCACGTGGACGTATCGTACGTCTCATACCTGGGAGAGACGGAATAAGCAGAGTTTCAGACGTCAAGACGAAGAAAGGGACAGTCAGACGCGCTTTTAACACCATCTGTCCTCTTCCAGCATAATCTTGAAGACAAGTCTTCAACGCCGGGAGCATGTTAAGACATCACTAGCGCTCGTTGCCATCCCTACACGCCGGGCGACCGCGGCGGAGCGGCGGGTGCGGAGGGGGCTCGATCTGCGAGCGCGCACCGGCCAGTCCAGCTGATCAAGCACTGCATTACTCACTACCGTCCTGAGTGCACGCTTCACATTCCGCCTTCAACCCAGTATTTTGACTGTCGACCGTTTGTCATCTTTATTGTAAAACTATAACTGTTAAAACACAAAGTCAGTGTTTGTCCTAATACCACCTTTAGGGCACGAATCACCTTCTTTCCAATCATAGTTCTTTATATGAAAAGATCATTAGAAAAAGAATTGTGGGTCCCAATTATCATTTTCTTCAGTGTACATAAACACTTCACTATATATTTAAATCGAGTTTTTGCGCTTGCAAAAAAACAGAAAAGCTATGAATGCAAACGTGATTGATACCATCTGCTAGAAATGAACGTTTTTCTTAGAAGAAACTTATTTCAAAAGCCAAGGAGATTAAATACTTATTTAAGCTCCTTGAATATTGAACAACTTTTCATTTAATAATCAATTCAAGGAAATGTCTCTTTAGGACCATCCTGTGTACTAAACAAAACTCTGAAGAATTGTTTATTCCTGCCTAAAGGTGTTTTTTCCTTAAACGATTACCGTTTTACATTGAAATAGAACCCCATTTATAGCAGAAAAAATATCTCGGAACTTTGTTTAAGAAGGAGCCTTACCTTTGAGCGATCCTCAAACAAATTAAGTTTGAAAAATGGTCATACTGCCACGTTGATCTTCGAATATTTTCAAGATGTAGAATTTTGTGCCACCTTGTAGCTGCCAATGTGATTGGCCGAAGCTAATTCGTGGTGGATTTGAGAGGAGGAAAGAACTAAGAATACAGGTGTAAGAGTTGGTCCAGACAAAGTTGTTTAAAAACGCGCAGAAAAAAAACTGGGCAACAGATGCACTCCACAGAAGGAAGTCAACAAAGGCAGCATCAAATTGTCATATCACCTTCAAATCCACACTTTACTCCTAATATAATATGACTTCTTGACATCTCACTGACACACACACACACAACACATAACAAGTAAATCACCAAACCGCCCACGATACGCGTGTAAATTATCCACTAAACGCAAGCATCGTGTTATGGATAGGTAAAATTTCAATAGTGTATGGAATGAATGAATGAATTGCCAAGCAATATCAAAATTGCACGTGATCATCCCTTACATTTTGGCATATTGACCGTCGTCTTCGCTTCTTCTTCTTCGTGTCGATAATTCCCTTCAAAAAAAATTCTTCGACCAGTATTCAGCCACGTCGATAGCCTTAGCGCTCGCCTCACAAAGATCTTGCATGGTGCAGGTGTTTTTACATAAGTGGCAGGACAGTAGATGGGGCATCGTTTGTGGGGTTGTCCGGAGTCACATTGAGGTTGACTGGAGTACCCTCATCTGACTAAGTTATGCCTACAGCGGCCCACTTGGCTTCTTACCGGTTTAGGGATTTCCAGGTGGGCCATGGCTGTTTATGGTTTATGTTTATGGCCCGCTGGGAGCTTTTCTGCAAGTCCAACATAACCAGTTGGAGCGGGGTATTTGAGGAACCCCAGTTTTTTACGAGCCTCGGTAGGGCTGTTGTCTTTAATTATTTTAGTCGACTTAAGGAAGCTCTTCTGACTCTTCAATTGCCGTTTCCATGATTGCGCCATCTTATACATTAGGTGTCGTTTGTCACTCTCTTGTTTGTGATTCTCGGAAGCACAGCCAAATTCTCTTCAAACTTATATAGGCTATTCCGGCTAGCGGGTATAGTGCGTTAAGTGGAAATGGTTTTAAGCAACCAAGTCTCATTTAAAGCTGCATCTACTTTTCGGGCATGAGCAGATCGCCTTCGCTAATAGAAGGACACTGTATAGGCTTTATCTAGGCAGCGATAACGATTACAAAAGTATAAAATCTTTGGAATGGACCTCATGAAATTTCGGTAGCCCATGACAATTCCAATACACTTTGTTTTTTTTTTACAACCAATACAGCTTGAAGAATGTAATTTTGTATAGAGCTTCTTGATGTGGTAAGAGATTATCAACCTGTTGCAATGAGGGCTTCTATTTTTGTGCTAACCAGGTGGTGCCACTGGCGAGTAAGGTCCTTAAATATAGCTGTTAAACATTGTGGTAATGCGCACGGAAGCAAAGTTTGAATTAAAATCACTTCTATGTCGTGGTGGCCCAGTTTCTAAGACCACGTCTCTCGTGCATGACATCGTGGGTTCAAATCCGGGCAAGTACCAATGAGACTTTTTCAATTTATATGTACTTTCTAAGTTTATCTTGGACATTACTGTCATCGGTGAAGGAAAAACATCATGAGGAAACCTCATGGACAGTTAAGTATTTGTAAGTTTGTGCTCCATTGGTGTAATGCAAGTTGTTCCAGTGCGACGGTAAACAAATAAATTCTAATGCTGTAAAAATACGATTAAATATAAAATTGCGTGTGCTGCAGTTGCGTGCAGCCCCATTTTTTCGAAAAAAGACGGACACATTTTTCAAACATAATCTTGGTGAATCCCGGACCTATCTTAATCTGCCATATTACTCACAATAATAATTAATATAGTGAATAAAGTCGCGCTAAAAGCCAAAAACTATGAAATTTACCATTTTGAAGACCTCGTTCTACACCAGCGCCTCTATTGGCAAATTCAAATGTCACTTGATCATCCTTTGCATTTGGCATCTTGACCGTGCTTCTTCCCTAGCTGGTGAACATAAAAACGGAAGCCCTCATTTCATACATACATTTTGAACTTTTTGACAACCTTTGTAGCATGCATTATGTCATCTTGTTTAAAGCTCCTTGGTGTGGAAGAGATTATTAACTTGTTGCAATGAGGGCTTCCATTCTGCAAATGGCACCGGGATCAACGGCTTAACGTGCTGGCCGAGACACGGAAAAAACTCAATATATAAGGATGGTCACCCATCCAAGGACCAACCTCGGCAAGCGTTGCTTAACCTTGAAAATCGCCACGAGCTCCTCACAAATAATCTACATAAAATTCTTAATTCAGAAATCATGGCGATTTCTATACAATATAATTATTGAGCTTCATAAGTGACCCCAAAGCGATATATTATGCAAACAAACATTTTGAAAGCTCGGTTCAATTTAAGACTCGCCATTACCCAAAGTAATCTCATTCATCACGAATATGTCCTGAAGGAGGTCACGCGCCCCCCTTCACTCTTTGGATTACTTTCCGACCCTTAAAAATCGAAAGGAGGAGGTACAGGGGTCACAAACCTTTGGGTACGGTAAAAATTGGAGGTATCTACTAGATTTATTTCGGTCCTGGAAAGCCGTTAAAAAACATAAAGAAGGATGACATTAGAGTATAATTAATAATGTAGAAGAGAGTTAGTGAACTGAAAGTACTGCCCAGATTATTAAATGTCATTGATCTACACTATGGCTCATTGTAATTTTGGTTTATATTTTTATCCTGGTAAATATGATCGGTTTCTATCTGATGAAATATGTCACGGAAGATCAGCAATGGTTAAAAACTAGTCGTTAATAATGTGATAAACTACGGAAAGATACCGCTAACTAATCGTATGACAAAAATCTAACAATCTAGATCAGTGTTTTGTTGTACAATAGTTTAGCAGATGGTCATTTTGGAATGTTCTACAGTATAGTTCTTATTATTATTAATTTATTTATATTCACATAATGGTAAGTAACTTATAAACTAAGCCCCACAAAACCGTAGTAATGGTTTGACTGTGGGGTCGGTGAGTCTCTTTACACTCATTCTTAAATTTCATACATAAAGCTAATTATTAATTAAAGACACATATCTAAATAATATTTTTTTAAACGATTTTTAAAGCTGTTTATATTCGTTTCACTCCTTATATCTGCCGGCAGACTGTTCAATAGATATGGTATTCGTTTTTTTAGAATTCAATCACCAAAGTAATTAGTGACTCTGGGTATATTGAATCTGCCAGCAGCCATAGATCGTGTGTTGTGGTTGTTGATTACGTAAGATAAGTTATGCTCCTGGGTGCCATGGTGGTTAACTGCTAAAAGATACTTATGTTTGTAACTGATCGGTAGAATTTTACATATTTTGAATAGTTTCCTATAATCTCCTTTACAACTGTTTTTAGTTTTTTGAGTAACAAGTAGTTTCAAGAATCGAATTTGAAGAGCTTCTAATTTATCCAAGTTGGTTTTGAATGTTAATCCATAGCTGTCAAGAGCATAACTCATAATAGAATCTACTAATGACATGTATATACATCTTAATATATTAATAGGAACCTTAAGGGGCTGAATACTCAAAATAGGCTTTCTTTTAAACATTTTTTAGCCAAATCTATTGAAGATGTGGCAGCGGAAAAAAGATATGTTAATCTTGATCATATTTCCGAAAACTTTGTTGTGGCCGAAACACGTTTACGCACAAAAACCTCGATACAATTGAATGGCAAAGTAACCTCTTACCGTGATCTTTAAAATATTTTTCCGGTAATACTGACCAGCGTACATTTGTACAATTAACAACAATAACGTATCATAAAAGGACGCAAAACTTCATTGTCTTATATCTTGAAGTTTCATTCATTATTTTTAAGTAATTCATATTATTATGTTTTGTAAAAAAGTCTATACAAATTCCATCGTGCTTTTCTATCCATCCAGTGCAATTCGACAGTGACCGCTTTGCGGCGTTGCTAGGTGGACGTATGTCGCTTTTTTCCGCAAAAAGCAAAAATAATATTCAATTTATTTCTCGTCAATTCAATCTGTCAAAAAAATATCAGGTATAATGCAGCCAGATCATGTAGCCTGGTGGCTTTAATTGGAACTAACGAAATCACAAGTAATATTGCCAAATTGTCTGTGTTGCTGTATTATTTTTTTATTTTTTGGCACTACCACTGTCACTGGCATCTATATTTTTGTTGTATTATAAACGACTCACGTCGTTTAGTTTACTTACTAAGTCCATAACTAAAAAGTATTTGAACCTCTTTGAAAATACAACAAATGTCATCTCAATTTGAATTAAACAATATTTAAAATATAGGTAAGGTCGAATACTATTTTAACCTTCTTCGTTCATGTGAAAACAATAGAAGCAAAAAACACAGAACATGGAATGGTCGTACCAACCACGCTGGCAGTGTCTCGAAATGACAGAACTAATAAAATTCTTCGTATCCATTTGTTTCAATCTTTATTTCTTTCTAACATACGGCACCTAGAACTGACCAAAAAATGTCAAATTCGTGAGAAATGATAATCTATTTCTCACGAATTTGAAATTTTTCGTCGTTTGTGGACATAAAGCTCACCAAGAATCACCACATTGATCAGTCCTGTATTTCTCGCAATTAACTATCCCAATTGCAATAACGGGCTACAATAATAGTTTGTTACACACTTGGGGACTGCCAGAGATTTACGCAGCATTCTGGATGTAAAAAGAACAGACCGAATATGGAACACGCTGTGTTCCCAAACGGGCATAATAGACGTTGGTAAAAAGGCTGTTCGGCTCAAATGGGCCAATGCCATTACGGCTCACGTTAGTAGCATGCAAATTGAGCGCTGGGCAAGCCTCCACAATCTTGAAGATGGAACGCACCGTTGAGGCCGGCCCAGAAATAGGTGCCGAGATGATTTGGACGCGTACCGTGAGGGCTGGTTCTAGACGGTGCGGGAAAAAAATGTCTGGAATGACTTAAGTGTACTCTTATGAATTTAATTGGGGATGGATGAAGAGGGAGGGGACGGCCAAAGAAAAGATAGATGGACTGTGTGAGGAGTGATATTAAAGAAAAGGGAGTCAATTATAGCGTGGTGCGGGACAGAACGATATGGAAGAAGAAAACGTGTTGCGCCGACCTCAAGTAACATGGGACAAGGGCAGGTAGATGATGATGATGATGATTTCAGACTTTTACCGGTAAGACTTAGTAAATCTGTTTTACCGATAAATAATAAGTTTCATCATAGTTTTTTTTTTAAACTGAAACAACAGTTCGGATTTTACAGTAACATATACGTGGTTGTAAGGCATACACTGTTTTTAGTATTTATGTTTTCCTTTTAAGGGTTCCCTAGCCAAAAGACAAAAAACGGAACCCTTATGGATTCGTCATGTCTGTCTGTCTGTCCGTCCGTAGGTCACAGCCACTTTTTTCCGAAACTATAAGAACTATGCTGTTGAAACTTGTTAAGTAGGTGTATTCTGTGAACCGCATTGAGATTTTCAAACAAAAATAGAAAAAAACTGAAACTCATTTTTTTTTTCCATCCTACCTGTACGTGTGGGGTATCTATGGATAGGTCTTCAAAAATGATATTGAGTTTTCTAATATATTTTTTCTAAACTGAATAGTTTGCGTGAGAGAAACTTCCAAAGTGGTAAAATGTGTCCGCCCCCCTGAAACTTCTAAAATAAGAGAATGATAAAACTAAAAAAAATATATAATGTACATTACCATGTAAACTTCCACCGTTCCACCAAATTGGGTTGAACGAGATCAAGTAAGTAGTTTTTTTTAAATACGTCATAAATCGTAAACCACAATTTAACAAGTACGGAACCCTTCGTGCGCGAGTCCGACTCGCACTTAGCCGGTTTTTTTTATGGCATGCGTTGTGCCTGGCGCATATAAACATTTTCTTTCTTTCTATATTATCTTTAAACACCTACACTGTACCAATACTTATAGCAAATAAATGATTGATTGATTGATTGATATATAACAAACAATAGCAACAAATAGTTTCAGCCGTTCTCTAGTGAGACGCTTACAATCACATACAGCATTTTTTAGGGTTCCGTCTATCTCCCTGTCTGTCTATCACGAGGCTGTATCTCATGAACCGTGATAGCAAGGCAATTATTTTTTTTACAGATGCTGTATTTCTGTTGCCGCTATAACAACAAATACTAAAAACAGAACAAAATCAATTTTTAAGTGGGGCTCCCATACAACATACGTGTTCTTTTCCGTTTTTTGCGATAATGGTACGGAGTCTTTGTGCGCGAGTGCAACTCGCACTTGGCCGGTTTTTTTTATTTATATAGATAGATAAAGTTTACATGACCGTGTTTTTTGCGCCCTGTCTATTTGTTTTTTAACTCTAATATACAGAAAAGCGGCACCACGTGACCTCACCACAGAGGGCTGATGTATATCAAAACCCAGTAAGTGCTTTGTAATTATTATATTCCAGGAGAGCGGAAAGTCATCTTGTATTAGTAACTAAATGATATATTAAGATTTCAAGAGAATACTAAACAAGGAATATGAACCTACTAATTGTACAAATGATATTAATAGCGTCATACATTCTATTGCATATTTTAAACATGCCTAAAAAGACAATTCCAAACCTAGTAAGTTTTGGATATTTGCTAATTTAAGGTGTCTTTACAATTTAATGTGACTTTCCTATTGTAAATAATGATAAAATTGATTACTGAAAGCACCAAATCTCAATTCAAATTTAAAGATTGCAGTTTAATATTGCACAGTCCATTTCAGTATAGTAAAACTCATTAAAATAATATAAATAAAATTATCTAGCTATTAAACCAATATAAAAAATGTAACGTACTGTGTTCTTATAATATTTATTCAATTTGCACGGCAAAGACTCGTATGACACTAGCCAGATTACCTATTTTAGTGATCTTTATTTTCGTAGCAATAAGGTTGCATTCATAGGCAAAATAACAGTGAACGATATGATGTCAGATGCCAGCCGCCAGTTTGAAATAAGAACTTGCGCAGTAATGTTTTTGTAAAAACTATCGGAAGAGTCCGTTTATGATGCGGGCCTCTGTGGTCGGCCTTGTGAATTTAATTTTCAAATACTTTTCGCTCCAATTTAAAGTTTTACCCTAAGCTGTCAATGACAGTGGGCGTGGCTTAGAACCTCAGATGTCGATTGTCAACTGTTCGAATACAGCCCCTTAAAGCTTAGGTGGTACATTTTACTTAACAATTTTCTTAATTTACTACAAATATAGTCTATGTGTTGGGACCAAGAAAAGTTCTCATCTATTTTCATGCCAAGGTAGGTTACACAGTCAACTCTTTCAATAGGATTACATTTATTATGGTGGCATTTATAAGTGTGGGTAAATAAAGGTGGAGTCGCACAATGAGGTCGTAAATATGGCGAATGAATTAACAATAATTTAGTTTTATCAGCGTTTAATATGATGCCATTGTCGTGCGACCATTTTACAACAGCGTCTATATCTTGTTGAACTAGCTTGTAGGTATCGTCTATGTTAGTTCCGGAGCGAAGTATGCACAAGTCATCTGCAAACATATACGCTGAACAATGCTGTAGCACGTGGCACAAGCTGTTAACATGCATAAGATAACAAATTGGTCCACATCCTGAGCCCTGCGCCACCCCACTCCGCACCTCGACTCTGTCACTAAGCACGTCCTTCACCTTCACACGGTATGAACGCGCGGTGAGGTAATCACGGAACCATGGGTTCAGAGGTTCTCCCACCCCGCACTCCCTCATCGCATTGAGTATGGTATCGGATTGCAAAGTGTCAAATGCTTTTTTATAATCAAAAAATATTGTTATTACAATTTTTTTATCATTTAGGTAACTATTAATTTCGTCTGTAAATTTTGTTAGCAAAGTATTTGTACTTTTTCCTTTTAAAAAACCGTGCTGACACTCGTTAATGATGTTATTTTTTTGAAGATAGTTACTTAATTGGTTGACGATACACTTTTCTATAATTTTATCTACACTAGATAAAATTGATATAGGTCTGAAGTTTGATACATTTTTGTGATCACCCTTTTTGTGAATTGGGCGTACTATTGCCTCTTTAAGCTTGTTAGGAAATTTTTAGTTCTTGACAGTTAGGTTTATTAAATTAGCTAACACGGGGCTCACTTTATCAATAATTATTTTAAGGTCGGACATTCGCACAAGATCGCTACCCGGTGATTTATTTGTATTCATGTTTTTTATTATGTTTTTAACATATTTAGAGCTTACTGGTTGCCACCTCATGGACAAATCCGTAGATTTTACATAGGTCTGCCTATCCAACCAAATCTCATGACACTTATGTTTTATATTTTCTATTTCTTTAACGAAGGTAGACGCAAACTTATTACTTATGTCTATAATACTTGCTTGTCCGTCCATGTTTGTTAGAATTAATTCATCTACCGATTGTTTATTGTTCCCCATCATAGTATTTATCCTCTCCCATATTTTTTTAATGTTTTTATTACACTCTAATATACTACTTTTATCATAAATATTTTTACTTTTAATAATAGCTTTTTGGCATTTATTTCTAAATTTAGTATAGTTAAGTCTCTTTAGCATATTCTTTGGCTCATTGCTCCATACCTCAAATAGTCTGTCTTTTTCCCTTATGGTAGACTTCAACCCATTATCAATCCATCTTTTGTTGTTCCTGTTACTGGTAGAAATACGTTTATTTACGTAACAGTCATTATAAATACCCACGAATATTTGTTTAAATGCTTTATATAATTTAATAGGACATTCTAATGACATAAGGTGGTCAAAATCAGTGCTTAATAATTTCTCTCGGACTTTGTTATTGTCGAGGACGCGCTTAGTGGTCACAAGTCGAGGCGGAGACGGTAGCGCATCGCGTGGATTGCGAGTTTGCGACTGCCTCGACGGTGCGCGTCTCCACTGCACGTTGGTCGAAACGAAATAGTGATCTGATATTTTTTGTTTTATTACAGCTGAATGTATGACGGCATTATTTGCTCGAATATAAATATGATCGAGACAAGATTGGACTAGTTTTCCCGATACAATTTCCTTTCTAGTAATGTCATTTATGCACTTTGTGAATCCATGTTCAGATAATAGATTCTCGTAAGATATTACAAATTTGTCATGACAATTTAACAGGTTTATGTTTATATCCCCGCAGATAACAACTTTAGAATTAATAGGTATTTTTTCAATAAGGTGCCGAAATTCATCTATAAATTGGTTTAATTTAGTCTGTTTATTTATTCGCGGTGGTCTGTATATAGCTATTAAATATATTTTCTCATTATTGAACTGGAGTGTTATGGAGACGCACTCCGCCGAACGCATTCCTGGGCCTGCAGTCTCGACATAGTTTGCGATCGTTACGTTAAGTAACGATCGTTATCTCTTACCGACAAAATACGCTTGCCGTAACGACGCTAACGATAAACGCAAGTCTCGACAGCCGAGTTAGCGTGCAAAATCTGTCACTATATTGACTTAACGTTGTCGGTAGGCTAGCGATGTTCGTATTCATAATGCGGTGATGTTTTTGAAAAATTATGGCAGTTGAAAAAAATCCTTGTATCATAGGGAAAATTGGTAGACAAGATATTCAAAAAAAACTATTTTTCTTTGAAAATTGTGCAGAAGATAGGTAAACCTTATCATGTTAACAATTGTTTGCATCGAAACTTGTAAGTAGCTTATGCCGTTTTTAAAAATACGCATAACAAAGAAGAAAATAGTTCGCTTCCTTGCAACACAGACGTTGAACATGGGAAACAAACTGTCAATGTCAATTGTCAAGTTTGTACACAAAATACGACAATGAGAATTGATTAAAAACTGGAAAAGAAAGAACCGTATTTCTATAGTGGAGGACAGTGACACAGGCGCAGGCCCTAGCCCGAGTGCTAGCAAGCAGCGTGAGCGTCAGGTAATAACAACCTACAACAATTTTCCATTCATATTTTTGGTACTAAATTGAATAGTTTGTGTTTACTTAATGAATATCTTAAATGTTTCAGGCATACTTCGGGGCATATTGATGCTCATTTGGCAACTTTAGAAGCCCGTCCATATCTCCACACGGGCAAATTTTGAAACATGCTGGAAGGAAGTTCCCGAGAAACTCAACAAACTCCCAAACGGATCCAATAAGTCCCCCGAGCAGTACATGACGTTAAATATCAAGTTGGTTTTTAAATGTAAGTACAAGCCACGTCAGTTTTATTTATATTTAGTAGAATACAATAGGTATCCTAATTACAGGTTTGGATAGACATAAAAAGCTGCGCCTGCACTAAGGCAGCATAATTATAAAAACAAATCATTCAAACTGGCAACCGAGGCGTCATCACTGCTTCTTTGACTGAACTGGAGAGACGCATAACATCCTTAATTAGTGTAGAGTACACATTTGGCACAGACTGCCCGGATACTATGCCATTTTCTTTTTTATTATTCGAATCACTAGAGCATTAAGAGACATTTTTAGTACATCTAATTTTTTTACAGATGGTGGCAGCTGCAACTCAAGTGCAATCAGACACTGCCAGAGGCAGGCAAGGTACAAGCCGAGGCGTGGATGCTATTTGCATAGGCTGCAAATTCAATAGCAGACAGTTTTACAACTTTTGTAAATAAAAATAATAAATGGTTTTATATGTTTTTTATTTAAATCACAGAGGGTCAATAAAATAAAATTATGTAAAACTAGTATTATTGAGTCTTCTTATGCACTCTGCAACAGCTCACCCAGTGCACCACACAAGTCCTGTATAACAAAAACAAGATTTTAGGAGTATTCATACAATGATACACAACGGCATAAGTCGGACTTGATGCTATAAGCCATTATATATCACCTTTGGGTCAAATAAATGGAGATGCTAATGAAATAGGTATAAAGATCTAGGGAAAATTATGTGTTATGCAAATATAGGTATACCTATTTAATTAATATAATATAATAAAACCTTAAAATAAATCATTTGATTAGGTACCTGTTACTTCTAGGCCATCTTCATGAGACTGGGTGTGGTGGCTTCTGGTTCATGTAATTTATATTTTATACATGTTTATTTATGCGTTGGTGAGACAGACACCTAAAAACAGACTTCAACACACCAAAGCATCTTTCAACGACATTCCTGACTGAACAATGAGTATTTGTTTATTGATACTCCGGTTTCCCTGGGTGCTGACTTTTTAAAGGAGTCTTCAACCATGGTTTCAGAGGATATATATCATCACCTAAAAGATAAAACATAGAATGTACTTTCAGCAGATTATAATAAACATTTATTATTAGTTACCAAGCAGCCATGTACGGTGGTCCCCATTGATATTTTTTTTATGTGTGCAGTCTATGAGTGGTGGGCAGTGGGTAGTGTGCAGTCTATGGCTGTTCTGCACACCGCTCTTCTTGGATCATGGGAAATTTAACGTATCATCTTAAAAGGTTTTCATTGATAGCCAAAGTTACAGCATGTACTAATCGGCTAACTGACTTTTAGCTTATGCTGCAGCCCCACTGCAAGCCAATATGTAGTTGTTAGCACCCACTTGACTATTATGAAGAAAATTACATTACATCTTGGATATTAGAAAAAAAAAATAGAAATATTATTTAGGCACATTAAGTACCCAACGCATAGACACTCACTTGAAACTCTACAGAAAGTCCGTAAGGCCCTCATCTTTGAATAGTTGGGCGAAGTTCACCAACGAGCTCATGAAACGTCCTTGTTTATTCGGTAAAGATAGATAAATTGGCCATCCTCTAAATCCAAAGGATTTTCACCTTCACGCCGGTTTCGTGCATTTTTCCGCCTCATTATTATATCGAGCCTGTTTTCGAGCACGACCAAAGCCCACGCTTAATACTATACAGCCATATTACTCTAATTATTATTTATTTATTGTTTTTGTAACCTCTAAAACCAATGATAACGATCGTTACGATACTTATCGGGCTGTCAAAAATACTCGCTAGGAAATTCGATATCATACCGATAAATCGTTAACTTAGCGACAATATACGTTAAGTTTGCGATGACAAACGTCAAAAATCGATAGCTTTAACTGTCGAGACTACCAAAAATCGTTATCTTCCGATCGTTAGGACTTATCGACCGATCGTTACGAGATAACGATCGCTATCTATGTCGAGACTGCAGGCCCTGTGGACTTTGTCAACTCACACACACGCCCGCTCAGCTCCTGGCGCGTGTACACCAATACTCCTCCGCCGCTTCGGTCCGCTCGCGTATAAGTAATAACATTATAACCCTTTATTGGAAATAATGACACTAAGGCGTGGTTAATATTAGGTTCAGTTAGTACTATTACATCTAGTTTATCTATACAGGAATTTATAGTAAAACTAAGTACTACTACTTCTGAAATAAGGTTTCTGGTCTGAAGGGCCTGACCGTTCTGTAATTCACTGATCAGGGGAGTGTGAGACCTTATGGGCGTGCTATTCTGAACTAGCTGGCTATGAAAGAATGGTTCCGGTTTTCTAATTTAGTGCGCGAAGGTTTGGTGTAGATGGATAAAAATGAAACTAGATCGTGTAACTTTAGATTAGCATTGGCGGTCGCAGCCCTAATCTGAGCATCTGTTATACCGCGTATGACTATTAAAGTTATCAGTTCGTCGCTCAATCCCTTAACTATTTTAAGGCGTAGTAACGTCCTTCTCGCATACTCAGCATATGTGCTGTACTTATCAGAAGTCGTATGCATCGTATCATAAAGAATATTTGCGTAATCGAGTTTCCGTGGGCACAAAGGCTTAAACTCGTTAACAAAATTAGTCCACGTTCGATCTCGGGTCACCCACTCATTTAGCCAGGTGCGTGCGTCCCCTTTAAGGCATATCGATACACGCGATAGACACTCCGAGTCTCCCCAGTTACTAGAAATTCTGGCCCTTTCAACTTCCTCACACCACACATCTATGTCATTGATAGTAGGATCGAAGTTAGACACGAAATATTTTTGAGTTTTGTCCGAATTTATCGATCTAATTGCCTCAGCTAATATCCGTGCTGAATCAGTCACCGATTGTTCGTTACGGGGGTGGGTGTCGACACTCGGCACCTCAGTCGTAATGCTCTCGGCCGTGGGTATATTTAACGTGGCCGTTGAACTAGGTAACAAAGTTTCAGATATCGGGTTGACGGTGTCCTGTCAGTTCACCGAAAATGTATTTACAAATTTTACTTGACAAGCAACGATTGACAAAAACATGATTTGTAATTTCATTATACAACAACAAAATTGCCAAATAATTCACTTAAAAAAATAATTATCCAAAAATCTTTTTTTATAACGTATCATTTAACAAACAATTTTTTTTTTCATTTAATCTCATAAACCAACGTTTGGAATAAAAACGATTTACGTTTTGACTTATTATTTACTTGTACGATCATGAAACGGAACGTTTTCTGCCATTTTGTATTTTGGTGATCTGATATGATCATTCATTCTATTCCTCTCGTAGTTCATGTCACTTAATGGTTAAAATAGTTCGAATCTGTTCTAAAACCGAATCGGAGCATCCCGACTTCACGTAGTCTTTTGGCTGCGAAGGGAGAGCAACCCCCGCCCGCTACAGCCTGAGCCGTAGTGGCTGAGGCTGGTCGCCAAGAGCAACCAGAAAACCGAAGCTGCGGAGATGAGCATGGGTGCCTATCCTTTTTTACGTAATGGCGAAGGGGTTGCACAGCTCGCAGCGCCGGAGACGATGCAGAAGTAACTTTAAAGTTCAATAAAACTATGCAAAACAATACCGTTATGATCACTTTGAGACTGGTTTAGAATAGCTATTTATGCAACTGTTACGTTATGGACGGTCTTTTAATACGAGTGCCATTTTTCGGTATAAGCGTAGCGCGTACCGAAATAGGTGGGCACGAGTTATTAAAAGACAAATAACGTACAGTTGCATACAAGATTTTATCTACGAAGGAAGGAATAAAACACAGATATGGACAAATACGTATTTTAATAGAAACTTAACGTTCCCGCCATATCACGAAATCTTCATAACATTTCTCATATACATGTCTTGATTTTTCTGGTAGTAAATTATATCTAGTCGCAACTGCTCCATTTGTTATATCTGGTGGAGTATTTTCAATATCACTTGATGTTGAAGACATTTTTAATAAAATTTGCAATAAAATTTCATTCGGATTTTTTTCCCGCGTCCACTTTTTATTTTATTTTTTTATTTAGTCTTTATTAGATACGAGTATAAGTCAAAGATTTTGTAGCCACAACAGCCAAATAGTATACGATACTTTTGTTCTAAACTTGTTCCATTTTTAAAAACGTCATTTACATTGTCTCGATTTCGAATTAATATTATAGGTACCTGGCTGTATGTTCAGAATGTCTTTGCTTGTGTATTAGAATTTATGACGATTCGCATAATGCAACCCGATGTCGTTATGGGTATCATAATGAAACCGATGTAAATTTTGTAATTTGAATATAACGAAACCGAAGTAGATAAAATGTATTATAAAATGATATTTAGTATAAACTTGATTTTTCCAAAATAATTTAAATATTAAACGAAAAATGTTTATATGATTAAATATCATCCGAAACATTTGTAAAAAGAAGCATTTGCCAAATAAATGTTTGTAAAGCGAGTGTTTTAAAATAATACATATGCTGGATAAGTTGTTTGTGAAATAAATAGTTAATGAAACCGTGGTTGTAAACTAAAAAATCGTCGATGATGTTTTGGTGAAAAATTTGTGAACCAGTTCTTGACAATAGTTTGCTATCCCGAAATTTGAGGTGAAATTAGATTTTCAACATTTTTCTCCCCTACTGGCCAAATGTTTACAATCCCTGAATTTTTGTTCCTTCCTCACCGGGTCGAAAGTCACGCTTTTCTCAAGTTTCAATACACATAGAGATCTTATAATGTTGGAAAAGTTAAAAAGGCGACATTTGTGAGTCCATTACTAAAATTGCTAGCGATTTTCTTCATAGGAGTATATTATACGTAATGCTCTATATTAAATTATGTACTCTTATGTATTATCTATATATAGAAAAAATCAATGCGACTTTTCGTTGTAATTTTATAACTCAAGAACGGGCTCACCTATCCAAACCAAATGTTTAGGCTTTGTTGGGTAGGGTAGTTGGGTAGGGTAGGTAGGGTATGGTAATTAGGCTAGGGTAGGTAGGGTAGGGTAGGGTAGTGTAGGTAGGGTAGGGCAGGTAGTGTAGATGAATGTTTAGTGTTTTTATGGCAAAACAAAGTTTGCCGGGTCAGCTAGTATTAATATATATTGGGTTCTATTTCAAGTTTATGTAAATTAGTCAGTGTAAAGGAAAATTAGGTATAATACTCCATACTAATATGAATACTCAGCTCTTTGGGAGCCTTACTCTTAAAGTTGGCCTAGTTATTAAAATTATAATAATAAAATGTTGTTTCTGTAATTAAGTAGGAACCTACTTATCTCATTCAGTATTCAAATATTAATGGATAGCATTTACTATGGAAAACTAAAACACGAGAAACGAAGCATTTCTAATCGGTTTATTAATTTCCAAGGTTTTGGAATTAAAAGTTTTTACGAAATAGCATGCTCCATAAACGCTATTAACCAGATATATAGCTGTCCAGAATATTATCTAAAGGAGCGGACATAGCAGTAAAATTATCGTTAACAAGTGTACATTATGATTACTCAAGCAATCAACAAAGGAAACTATTATACCGTTCTAAGATTATCTCTAGTTAGTAAAGACAGTAACGTGTCATCTCACCTAATGATAACACTACTCTCACACTCACACGACTATCAACCTTAAGGTTAAAGAAGTAAGAAAGAAAATGGCACGTAAAATTCAGTCCATTTGGAGCAACATCTGGTCAACGGTGTAGTTAGAGTCTTGAACCTTATTAAGTAATTAACTGTTGTAGCTAATTGTAGATTACTCGTATATTCGTAGACAAACTAGGATTTTGGTACAAATACTTGTGCTTAAACTTTTGGTCAAACTAAATAACAAATTTCATAAAGATACGATCATTTCTCCAAGGTACTTTTCCAAACCTTAGCGACGTAATCCTATTCTTCTTCTTATTCTTCGTCGTATCGATGATTCCACAATTATATACGTTTTGACCAGAATTAACAGAGCCACGGCAACAGCGTTTTCATTTGCCTTCCAAAGGTCCTTTAGGGTGCAGGTGTTGTTACACAGAGAGCACGATAGGAGGTGAAGCATTGTTTGGGACGTAGCTCCGCAATCGCACTGCAGGTCATTGGAGTATCCCCATCTAAATAAGTTGTGCCTGCAGCGAGCCACTTGGCTTCGGAGTCGGTTTAAAGATTTCCAGGTGGGCCATGGAAGTTGGTGGCCTGCAGGGAGCTATTCTGCAGGCTCAACATAGTCAGTCGGAGGAGCCACAGTCTCTTCTTTGACTCACTAGACCTGCTGTCATTAGTTGGTCCTATTAATTGTCCAACTATATACCTATATTCTAATTCCTATTAATCTTATAAATTCCAAAATTTTGATGGATGGATTTTTGTTACTGAATCACGCCAGAACGGCTGAACGGATCCGGATGAGATCTGAGTATTACAAAATTGCCTCTTCGCGTATTATTATGCCGCTGCTATAAAAGGAACATTTTAGTATCAGTTTGTATTTAACGCAACTATTATGGTTACTTTCCATTTTGAAAATACGCACAATATTCAAGTCAAGATCCTTTTATCAATAATCTTTTTAATTTTTAGTGCAATTTTATTATTTAATACAAATAGCAACAAAAAATATAGACTAATACATTACCTAGTAACAAACTATATACAACCGCGTATAAAAAGGGGAGATGGCAAAGGGCACATTGGGTGTCAAAAACTTCGTACACATCGTAGTCACGGGAAAAGTGCCCAGAACGCTGGTAACATTGGCGAGGTTGATAGCAATCAAGTGAAGAGTCGACTAAAGCCCAGTTTCTTGATTTGTAGTTAACTCAAGCAATTTATTTATTTATTAAATAACCTAACCAATGGTTTCAAATTTCGATCAAACGCGTTATTTCGTCATTGTTATTCTGACAAATGGTCAAATAATTAACTCTCTAACTTATTTGGCCATTTGTGAGGCTAACAACCGAATAAAAATAGTTTTTTTTCTGGCGTGATTGAGTAACAAACATACATCCATCCATACAAAATTTCGCATTTATAATATTAGTAAGATTGGTTGACATAATTACTGATAAAAACTTTTACTGTTTACTAATGTCTCGAAAAATCCCAATAAGCAATTAGTGCAATTTTGAATCCCGTACAATTTTGAAACACCCCGCCTACCACAAGATAAACTGGGAATATGCGTTACAGCCGCCCAAAACGGGCGTCGCACAGCATAATGCTGGGGCTCGCGTGCGAGACAGAGTCACAGTGCTGGTTTTCAACGAAAGAAAGCGTTGTACAGTAGTCACAGTGGATCATCGTGTCTCTGAAGTTGGCTCTGCGAACCATTGCGCAAGAAACTGTTTGTCATCGAGTGTATTGCATAGAATAAGCGAGATAGGACTATGCGACAAACGTAAGCGAGTGAAAGAGACAGTTATACAATGTTATCTTCTACTTCCACATTTACACAAAAATAGTTAGTGCACAGGTTCTTGAATAGTTTTATATGAAATACGTTCTTCTAAATAGGTTCTCTGGCACTTAATTTAAATTAAGGCTGTAGTATATATTTGTGACTAGTTTTTTTAATCGCCTGCGCCCGTCTGTGAGCATAAAAATATGCCAAAGCGCGGTTAATATTCACAGGGCAGTATTCACGGAAGATCGCGATCCCGGGATAAATAATATCCTAAATCATAAAGAGCATGTTCAGGACATGATACAGCCTATCATCCGTGATTGATTAACACACATTCATACATCAAGTATTTCACATTCATACTATTACAATACAGTACCTTAATCTTACATCAAAATCTTCCAAGCAAACCCCGGTGACATTCAAATAGCCAAAAAGCACAATGAATGTCACGAGATTAATCACAGAAATAACAGATGCTTGCCTGTTGGACCGGGCGAATCTTGGCATTGTCGCATGATCTACGGGCTGAGCCGGCCAACCCGCCTCTGGCCGCCCTATAGCGGGTTTTAAAATTTAAAATAATTGCGATTAATATATCGCAATTATTATTCTCGAGTCCTTAACCCTATTTATTTAGAATCGGCGCAAAATGGCTTCTTTTTAGGGTTCCGTACCTCTAAAGGTAAAAAAAAGGAACCCTTCTAAGATCACTTTCTTGTCCGTCTGTCCGTCTGTCTGTCTATCCGTGTGTCACCACCGATTTTTTCAGGAACGGGCGGACCTAGCAAGTTGAAATATACTAGATACTGAGTTCTATAGTCCCTATTAGGTGTATAAAAACCAATGTCCTGAGTCACCACGATAAAAAGATATAAGCAAATTTATTTTATCGCGAAAACTTGTAAGTACCAAAATATATATTTTTTTTTTTTTCGTAATTTTCCCGTTACTTGTGCTGCCGATACCTTGCTTTTAACAAAAATATGGTAGTTCCCGTTGACTTACAATCAAAAAATTTGGCAAAAAGTAAGGCCAGCACAAATAAAGGAAAATTCAAAAATAATTAATAAGTTGGAAATTAAAGTAAATGGTACTTTCAAGTATTCACGAAAATCTAGATTTGCCTATATCTTTAAAACTTAGCCACCAATAAACAATTTTATTATGGTGGTAAAATTCAAATTCTAAATCTTTATTTTGAGCGAAGATTCTTATAGGGTTAGTAACAATGTGCATTAAAACTAAGTATTAGTAAACAACACGATACGGTGACATATTTAACTGAAAGCAGTGAACTACGTATATATACGAACAGTCCACTCTGTCAGCAATCATTTTCTAAACCCTGTTAGGGCTGTCCATAACTCGAGCCACCATTGCTGTTGCGCGCTTGCGCATTACCGCGTAAAAACAAACGCGCCGCCGCCGCAAATATCCCCATTCCCAGAATGCTCTAAAGAGCGTCACCTTTATTTCTACAGTACAATTTGCAAACCTGCGAGCTATCATATTCGTACTCTCGAAAAGAGCCCTCCGTTCCCGGTTTCAATGTCAGCATTGTCCTTTAAAGCTTATTATTGACATTGATAAGGCTCCGACAGCACACCCGCCCACCGAACTCTGTTGATCTGGCTTCCATATCTATATCTGAAGATACTTTTAAGCTCGATAGGCAAGCTTATAGGTTCAAGTTTCCTCCATAATATATCTTAGGAAACCAATTCAAAAGACCTAAACCGATCGACGAAGCAAGCAAAAACCGGTGTTCCTCTTTTTGTGACAACCTGACGGCCTGCTTGAGACACAGAACTGCACTCTCTGTAGAAAGTCCTGGCCGAAACCCGAACTGATTGTCGTGCAGCACAAGATGTTCGTTTAGGTGGGCATCAAGCAGACCATTATGCACCTTAGCGGCTATGGTTGCTAGAGAAATATGTCTATAGTTTCCCCTATCCGAAAGATCACCTGTTTTACTTTCTAGGCACTTTCTACTGTCCTTATTAGGCAAGTATGAATGACCAATACATCAATTGTACAGCAGTGCCAAAACCCTCGGTAAATAAGGACCGGAGTATTGCAAACGCTCTAGCTACTGAGCCCATCATATCAAGATGAAGACCTGATGGCCCTGCTGGAATGCTCAATTTATTAACGATCTTCCAGAAACCACGAAAATCACGCTTTGAATGCTTAGAGGCAATTATGTCCATCTATATCTGTATAATAGGTAGGTAGGGAACCCTTGGCGCACGAGTTTGACTCGCACTTGGCCGGTTTTTTCCATACTCCTCTGTTAGTACTTTAATCTTAGAATTTAAACCCGTTTATCATTTTTAACCCCCGACGGAAAAAGAGGTGTTATTAGTTTGACGTGTGTAACCGTGAGTTAGTGTATTTGTGTCTCTGTCTGTGGCATCATAGTTCCTAAAAAGAAAAAAGAAAAATGGAAATGGATGTAGCGATTTTGATTTCGAGGCGACTTTGTCTTTCATGACGCGTAACGCGACACGTAATTATGACACGATATCTTGCGAAAACACCCCGATTCAAAACAGTAAAAACCTTTTTACAAAAAAATACAGTGTTCCTGTTTTCGTTTCTTCGGTTTTCAACACCGACTGCCGAAATTGTAGTTATTTACCACTTTGTAGTGTTTTAATTTGGAAGTCGCTTGTATTTTTTTGTAAAAACGTCAATACTATTTGAATCGGGGTGTTTTCGCAAGATATGGTGTCATAATTACGTGTTCATTATCAACCAAAGGTTCAGCTAATACAGAAGCTATTCTACTGTAACAAAACTTCATCTACCCATCAAATTCAAAGCCTACCACATCACAATATTCGCCGTTCCCTTCATTTGGTTCACCTTACTCCGTTATACCCACAGAATAACAATACAAAACACGGTTAGCAAAATACCCGTTCAATTTTCAACAAAGACACAACCAACGCATGAAATAGGTTACGTTAAACACGAAATTGTGGACACACTCCCGCTATCGAGCTACAGAACAACACTGTTTTCCAACAATAATAAATTCATGGCGCGGGGGGAGTGCAAACAATATCATATCGTATTCAGGGCCCGCCTGTACTCGGTGCTTGCCGTACTCCGGATATTTGGTGGTATCTGCGTGTCAACGAATCACAGAACGCCGTGGTGAAGTCATTGTAAATGGTTTGAGGTGGTGTAACGATTGTTGCGTACTTCTGACGTCACCAGTTGTGGAATGAACTAAGAACGTAGACTTTAAGTGTCAAATGCTAGACAGGGAAACTGATTTGCTGCCTACCATCAACTAGACTGTATCTATATGTAGGTATTTCCTGTTATATTTTCCCAGCCTGTTAATCAGCGGTTAGATTGGGAGCTGAGCCCAACTAAGAAGCTGATCAGATGGTGATTTTTCTGACCTTTTTTACCGTTTAAGATTATTTAATGAGGATAGCTTTGTTACACAATGCTAGAGCCATGTCTAAATTCTTTTTTTTATTTTATTAAATTCCTTAAAATACGAAAAGGTGGTAAATATAAGAACAGAAACAATTATCGTCTGAAAACGTTTGACAGAAATTAATTAAGTATTTTTGATTTCAGAAATATTTAATGAGAATCCACCATCCTATAATGTCGCTAACAAGGACCAAATTTTGGGAAGTGTACTTACAGAAAACTTAAGGAAACACTTAATTTTTACCAAAAATACATTTTTATTTTTCTCATGGAGTATGCCGTATATAATTATTACCGAGAATTTGACACTATCGAATAGTGTAATGGTATTATGACCACCTGGATGTAAATATATTAAGCGATTATTCAACTAATAAAACATTCTTTAAAATCATACATGGCAACCGTAAATCCGTAAGGAGGCCATGTGGATCGCTGTTTGGAGAAGTTTGGTTCCGTATCCAAAAATATAGCCTAATCCTCTTAGCTGATGAAGATCTCAGCTTATTTATGTAGCTTTTTTACAGCTATATTTTAACCCGATAAATTCAATTTCCTTTGAGTGCTCATAAAAAAGTAAAAACTTCTCTATGGCAATAAATGGTAATGGCACACTATCGCGTACGATCACCATTGTGTTTGTACTATGAGATGATTTAAGTGAGCTGTCAGTAGGTACATCAATATTATTAAGGAAATTTTGTATATAAAATAAAAATATAAGTAAATATTATTCAAAATTAAATAACATAACATTATGCCGGTTTCCCCGAATGGATAGGCAGAGCCTACGGACAGTACACACCGAATTTCGCAGTTATGTTCACATGACGAAACCAAAATAAATTCTCGGTAAAGGTAGGCACACACAAAATATGGCACACCAATATTTTCTGATAGCTTTCTACAACACTCAACGAAATGTAGAAAAATCTAGCTGGCTAAACTATTTCGGATAACACATTTTGTAATTTTTTTTGGAGCAGGTACATACTCTCTTAATTTATCTCCCAATACCAAACTGTCCATATAGCCGAATCGGATTAAATCAATGGTAATTTCTATTGTGTCTGCTAATTGACACTTGACAGAAGCTATAGTACAAGCAAGCTAGATGTTTAAAATACTTGGAGTATACACATTATTATCTGAACTCGTATACCTACGGCCAGATTCCAGTAAAAGCACCATTAGGTACCTTGTTCAATAAAGCTAGCTCTCATAATTATTGTAATACTGTTCACTTTTCACCTGACGCCGCCTAACTTGTAACTTCGCAAAATATAGTAAAAGCGAAGCTATTCTATTTAAAAGTTTAAGTGTTTTGCGAAATATGACTTGGATCATCATAGTTTTCATACAGGCGATCTCTTTGTGAAGTAGCTCGTCCAAGGAAGTACCTACTGACCCATGCAGATAACAATTTTTGCCGCTTAGTAGCATTTCTGTGGTCCAGTTTAAAGAATATGGAAACTGCTGTAAGGAAACCTACAAGCATATGAGTCCACGGCCTATGTCCGGCATTGGACGTCTTTTGGCTATTATGATGACGATGATAAGAGCCAACACAACTTCAGTGCCTGCCTTGAGAAGACACAAGTAAGAAATGTCCCTAAAAATCTCAATTGAAAGCTCGTAGATGCTACCTACATTTTTCATCTCATATTCTAGTTTCAATATATACAAATATTGTGTTTTATACTTCCTCATCTTTATGAAATAAATACCTTCCTTGAAATATCTCCCTTTAACAAACGAACAGGTAGAAAGTCCTCAAAACTGTAAGGTCTTAAAGGCTGTGTAGAAAACTACACTTTACAATTTATTTTATTACAATGTCTTTTCTCCTCTAATGGCTTAAAATTGCTTTTATGGGCCTTTCTAGTGAGCGTCTAGCTAATTAAATCTTACGTACGTGAGTGTATCTATAATAATAAGTCTTTACCTATGAAATTGCCGTTCTGCAGTACTGGCCATTTCAAAACCCAATATTTTTTGTTTGAATAAGAATTCTAATTTCAAATTAATTTTATTTAAAAAAACATGGAATTCTTTTTTTAATACAGTTACTCAAAAAGTGGCGTATTGCAGGGAAGAATAGCGTTCGGGATGTGGGTTATTACATACTCGAGCTTTTTCTTTACCTTTTCCGAACTCGTGCTTTCTCTTTCCCAACTGTCAAAATAATATCTATTAAAAAGAAAAAACCAACCACGAAGTTGTTACAAAAAAAAAATCATAGAAGTTTTTATGATTCATGCAAATATTTCAAAAAAGAAGCTACTAATTTATTTCAATATCAGATTTAATGAATTGATTCAATGATTTAGGTTAGGTTTCATTTCATTTCGTCTTATTTAATTTCATTTTCATTTCATATCAATAAAAAAATCTACTGAAGACTTGGCTGTATAGTTATATTTCCCTTTGCCTGTGTTATAGTTCCCTTTGCCTACCCAGAATGGGTGAAGAAAACAAAAAATCTCTGCTTATATTCTTTTACGGTTGGCGCCATTTTCCAAAAATGTTCTTTGCGAGTTTAGTTGTTTGTTGCACAAAATGAGTGATTTTGACGATATTTTATTTGAAACCACCGGAACTCAGTATAATTGCACAAAATGCTTCGGAGAACATTTTACCGGAAAAGTCAAAAAGTCGCTACATATCTACATACGACGAGTTTATTTCGTGGAGAGAAGAGAAAAAAGTCTGAAGACCTTCAAGTTATGCTACAGAAACTAAATGATGCTTTATCAGACTATGGTTTAAAAATTAACATTAACAAAACAAAACACATGATCGTTAGTAAAAATCCAACTGTCACATCACCAATACTTTTGAATGACAAAGTCATAGAAAGAGTAAATAGTTATAAGTATTTGGGTTGTTGCTTAAATGAAAACTGGGAATTTGAGAAAGAGATCCGTATAAGAATCGAGATAACCAGGAACACCTTCCAGAAAATGAAGAAACTGTTATCTAACAGGAAAATCAATCTAAAACTAAGGTGAAGGATGGTGAAATGTTACATTCTTCCTATACTAATGTACGGATCTGAAAGTTGGACCCTAAAGCAAAACTTGATCAAAAAACTCGATGCTTTTGAAATGTGGATCTACAGACGAATGCTCAAAATTAAATGGACAGATAAAGTAACCAATGTCAGGGTTTTAGAAATGATGGGTAAAAAGATGGAAGTGGTAACAACAATTAAAAGAAGAAAAGCAGCATATTTTGGCCATATTTACAGAAACGATAAATATAACCTACTAAAGTTAATTATTGAAGGCAAAATTGAAGGTAAAAGAGGCCGAGGTAGACGACGAACATCGTGGACACGGAACATAAGAGACTGGTTGGAGGTGGACAGCACAGCCGAGTTAATTCGCATGACTGAAGATAGGGAGACATACAGACATATGGTCGCCGACCTCCGGGATGGAGATGGCACCTGAAGAAGAAGAAGAGAAAAAAGTAAATAGTTTTTCAGAAAATGTTATGTTGGCATACTTCTCCGAACTCTCAGCAAAATTAAAACCTTCTACGTTATGGTCGAGGTTTTTGATGATAAAAGTATGCTGAAAATAAGGAACAACGTGGATATAAGTCAATACCCAAAACTAAATGCTTTCTTAAAACGACAATCAGACGGTTTTACAACTAAAACGTCGAAAATATTAACATCGAATGAAATGGAAAGGTTTTTGAACGAAGCTCCCGATGATCGTTATTTAGCCGCAAAGGTAATTTAAATACTTATATTTTTCTTTAGTATTCAGTTTACGAAATCGCAAAATACAGTCAATATATTATTTAAAAAAATATTAACCAAATTCCTTTTTTGTAGGTTGCGCTGATTTTTGGCGTTGTTGGAGCTTGGCGCAGAGAGGAGTTAGCCAATATTACTTTAAAAGATATTGAAGCCCATGGAAAATGCTACTAATCAAGATTCTGAATACAAAAAAATAAAATACCGAGAAGCTTTGTTGTTGAAGGAGATTTTCTTAGAATAGTGCAAAAATATATGAATCAGAATAGAATAGAATGTACTTTATTGTACACCAAAAACTAAAGTTGCACATCTTCTCCTTTCATCAGTCCCAAAAAGCAAAAACTGAACGTTTTTTCCAAAATTATCAAAAAGGGAAGTGTAAAGCTCAAGCACTCGGGATAAGCAAATTTGGTAATATGCCAAAAGAAATAGCTACGTTTCTTGGTCTGCCAGATGCTGAGTATTTATTTATTTATTTATTTAATACTTCATGCACACAAACGTACAGAGGCGGACTTAATGCCTCAGGCATTTTCTACCAGTCGACCTTTGGGTGATGAAGAGACAACTAGTGGTAGGTGCAATGTTGACAATACTGGGCACAGCTTCAGGAGGACCTCTGCTACATTATTGGCAGATTCAGGAGCCAATTTGACGTCCTTAAAGCGACTAGGAGGTTGGAAGTCAGACAAAGTTGCAGAAGGCTATATTGCTGATTCATTAAACAACAAACTAGAAACTGGGAAAAAATCACACAACCCATTAATTTAAAGTCCAGTCCGTCTCCTTCACATGACAATACTGAAGAGAACGTTCGTCCATCTACCTTCGTTGATAATGATAATTCATCAGATCCAATTCCATCAACTAGCAAACGCCATTGTATAACACCTGTGACAAATATACATAAACAATCATACGAAATTAATAATAGTTTGTCTGAAACAGTAATTTATATGCAACCCAAAACTTCCCCAGTTAGTATAAAAAATTGTACCAATTTCAATGTATATGTGAATTATAACTTTTATAAAAGTAAATGATTAGTTAGTTGAGTTTATTGTGTTTTTATTATTTTCTTAAATTGCTTATTTTTTTCGCAACTGTATCAAAATAGTTCTTCAGTACACGTGCGGAACCGTCATTGCAACTTGTTCCGACTATCAACCCTCACCTTCGGCTACGCCTCGGGTCGGGTAGACATTTGTCGGAACTCATTGCAATGACAGGCGTACTCGTAATGAAATATACTATTTCAAAGTTAATAATTTGTTTATCGATTAGCATTATGTTTTCATCGTATACAATCTTTTTCGTCACCATGGATATGTTAAAAAATCGAGTAATCTATACTAATATTATAAGGCTGAGGAGTTTGTTTGTTTAAACGCGCTAATCTCAGGCAATACTCGTTGGAATTGAAAAAAATATTTTTGTGTTGGATAGTACTTTTATCGAGAAAGATTATATGCTATATAACATAAACGCTACGACCAATAGGAGCGGAGCATAAATGAAAAATGTTACAAAACGGGCAAAAATATGCCTTATTCTGGTTCCGTAGCCAAATGGCAAAAAACGGAAACCTTATTGATTCGTCATGCCTGTCTGTCTGTCTGTCCGTCCGTATGTCACAGCCACTTTTTCCCGAAACTATAAGAACTAAGCTGTTGAAACTTGGTAAGTAGATAAATTCTGTGAACCGCATTAAGATTTTCACACATAAATAAAAATGGGGGGTTCCCCATACATCATCATACCCATACGTGTGGGGTATCTGTGGATAGGTCTTTAAAAATGATATTGACGTTTCTAATGTCATTTTTTTCTAAACTGAATAGTTTGCGCGAGAAACACTTCCAAAGTGGTAAAATGTGTCCCCCCCCCTGTAACTTCTAAAATAAGAGAATGATAAAAATTAAAAAAAATATATGATGTATGTAAAATAAAAAATGTAAAATTCCACCGAAAATTGGTTTGAACGAGATCTAGTAAGTAGTTTT
The DNA here is from genome assembly GCA_964057195.1 of Orthosia cruda. Classification (NCBI taxonomy): domain Eukaryota; kingdom Metazoa; phylum Arthropoda; class Insecta; order Lepidoptera; family Noctuidae; genus Orthosia; species Orthosia cruda. The sequence goes on along the minus strand of OZ059826.1, from coordinate 56,457,138 downwards.
TTTTTAATACGTCATAAATCGTAAAGCGCAATTTACTAAGTACGGAACCCTTCGTGCGCGAGTTCGACTCGCACTTGGCCGGGTTTTGAGAGCTTCAGTTGCGTGCGCTGCGCTTTCGCTTTCGACGTTAGCATCAAAACAATATTGGTCCATTTGCGTCGAATTGGCAAGGTAAAAAAGCTTGACAAATGGGTGCCCCATAACCTCAATGATCGCCAGCGCGAAGTACGCGTCGAGACGTGCCTTGCACTGCTCAACTGGCACACAAACGAAGTAATTTTGAGCTGCATTGTTATGTGTGATGAAAAATGGATTCTGTTTGACAATCGAAAGTGCTCAGCAAGTTGGATGGGTCCTGGTTCAGCACCTAAACAATGCGTGGCACGAAAACTTACAACAAGAAAAGTGATGGTCCTTGTTTGGCCGGCCGGTGCGATTCATCACGCTTCGCTTCTTACCCAACGGGATGAGCGTTACTGCAGATATGTACTGTGAAGAACTAAACATAATGATGGAGAAGCTCGCACGTCCCCAACCAGCTTTGGTCAATCGCTTGTCTCTGCTGCTCCTGCACGACAAAAGTGCGATCTTATACTGCACAGCAGACGGTCTCCAATCAAAATCAATCAAAATCAAAACTAAATTTTCCAGATGTGGATAAATTCTTGGCGGGCAAAAAATTCAACACCCGAGAGGCAGTACAAAATCCTTTTGAAGAATTTGTTGTCTCCCGTCCAACTGATCTTCAAGAAGGGGCATAAATAAACTGCCACTGCTTTGGCAAAGATACATCGATTGCATGGGTGATTACTTTGACTAATGGAAATAAAGAAAAAATACGATAACTTATTTCATAAATTGACATCTCGAAGGCTTTCGACAGGGTCTGGCACGAAAGCCTCATTGGAAAGCTTCCTTCCTTCGGTCTGCCTAGTAGTCTGTGTAATTGGATTGCGGACTTCCTGAGGGATCGGTCCATCCGAGTGGTTATCGAAGGCTGCTCAGTTAGATGTCAACGCCGGAGTCCCTCAGGGGTAGGTGCTCTCGGCAACATTATTCTTGCTGCACATTAATGATTTTCTAAAACCCGGAACCTTTGGATACGCAGATGACAGCACTGTTGTTGAGAGATACGTGTCTGACGCACGGACTACTGGCCCTCAGATTCGGGCTCTCCGTGAGGCCTTGGTTGAACGCTTGAATCTATCCTTGAAGGCGGTCTCCGAATGGGGTGATGCCAATCTGGTCAGTTTCAATGCTACTAAGACCCAGGCTTTTAGTATGTGATTAGTATATATTATAATTAATGTCTCATGTAGCTTTATGAATTTTTTGTGACATTAAGTCCATAACAATGGCCTGTCAAAAGTGTTTTATTTCAATTTGATTCCGCCTAACCCGTTCTGTCATTGGATTACCAGACGAACGGGGCGGTGATGCGTCTTCGGTATATGGTGTAGGGTGGTACGGGTGGCACCCGTACGCACAAAGTGTATTGGGAATACTTTAATTGTGAGTACAGCTAAGAAGTGGAATTCCCTGCCGGAGTATGTGTTTCCTGATAGCTACAGCCTGGGAGTCTGTAAGTCAAGGGTAAATAAGTTACTTCTAGGCAAGGATGTCCCGTCGTCGACCACAGCATCGCTTACCATCAGGTGAGATATTGGTGAAACGCGAGCTTATAAATGGGTCATATTCAAAATAATTGTAATAATTACTACTGTCATAGTGTCCAACCCAATTATTTTTATAACGAGATACAACTGACTAGAATTTCATAAACAAACAGATTAAATGTTTATTTGAATTTAATAAAAAACAACGAAACATTTGATGCTAAACAATTCATAAAAAAAAAATGAAACCAAACATTGCGTAGATTCCGTTTCATACAAGTACTCAATGTCCACGTCTTTGACTGTTAACTAAAAAAAATAATTTAATTATTAACTATTACACAAAGGTTAAAAAAAAAACTATATTCAGAGAATACTGTTTAAACTTTCAACACTTCACTAAACAAAATATAAAATACTATTTATTGTTCTTCAAATTTAATTTATTAATGAGTCTCCTGATTTTACACATATCTGTTATTCTTCTCTGTTATGCTATTTTAACATTATTTCCATGGTAATAAAGAAATTTGATATACTGGCAACATTAGTCCACTACCTGTCACTACACGACGTAAAAATAAATGATCGGCCATTTTGTTCAATATAGTTTCTCAGCTCGTTTCGTTGTCGAAGAAAATTAGACTTTTAAAAGTAAATATTTAATGTGAGACGTTTAAAATAGCGTTAAGTAAGTTTACTGTTTTATTACCCATACTAGGAAATAACTGTATTGTGCTAATTGTTATAAATATAAAATATTCGTATAACATTTAAATTAATGTGGAAATAAATAGATTTGTAGGTTAGACACGTGCAATTAATTCATATACGTTATTTTATCCATCACTTTTTTCTGTTACGTAACAGATATTAATGATTAGGCGTTATTCACATAGTGTCATATATGAATTAATGATAATAAAATATTATTCAACTTACTGCAACTTTTCTTGCATTAAAGTTGTATTTTTTGTGAGTATTTTTAAATTATTTTTTTATTAAATTAAAAAACTTAATTGTTAATACCTACTGTAATTGCTTAAATCAGGTAGCAAAAAAGTAACATCCACACAGAACTCTAATTTTAAAATCATGCAGTTTATATAGATATCCGTGTGCAGTTTAAACTGCTTTACGAATTTTTTATTGATTTATAGCAATTATACCTACTAAAATACGATCACCAAAATGTTGTTTCATTATGTACCCACCTAGCGACCCGCCCCGGATTCGCACTTGTTATCCTGGTATACCTAATTTTAGTAGATGGACTGTAATAGGTATGTATAGGTAGTGATAGTGGTGATGGTATTCTACTATCCCAGGTGTTTCAATTAGATCAATGTTAATTATTTATTTTACAAATGTATGCTATTTAAACTTGCCCTAATAATTCCTTTCTGTTATTTTTCTGTTACAATAAAATAATATTCATATTTGTTTCCTATCCGTAACTTACAATTATTTTGAATATGACCCAAATAATAAAAATAAAATCACTAGGTGAACCTGCTCATCGCCTGTTGAAAAACAATGTATGAGGTCTAAAATCGAACGAATGAAACCACGGCACTATTAAAAATTATAACTGACTATGCGCCATATTTTTTAAAAGAATACATAATTGTCAAATGTTCGCGAAAGATGTTTATTATAGCAGTAAATGTATGAAAGATGATTACAACGTATTCGGATTATCAGATCTTCCAACTATTGCCTGTTGATTATAATCAAATAGGCATTTTCAGTCTATCTGCTAACGGATCGTGGAAGAAAAGAATTTTCAGATTTGTTAAATTACTAAATTGTTTTTCAATTGGCGTGGGTAGATTTTGCAGCTCGTGGCGGCAATTTTATTTTGGTGACATCTATGAAATATTTTGTTTATTATTCAGTTACTTATGCCAAAATCACCATGGCAAGTTACACGATTGAAGAGCACGTTCAAATGATAAAACATTATTATCAAAATGAGTGTTCGTTAGTAGGAAACGTTGCGCGCATTGCGCACATTTCACGGTAGACGTGGTGGCCCTTCACAGTCGACTCTTTAAGGTAGCCGAATATGGGCATTGCCGTATATGAGACGAGTCCAACCCATGCAAGGTTCATCAGGTGATAATGCATCCTCAAAAAGTTACCGTTTGGTGAACCTTTTAGGCCGGCGGCGTCATTGGTCCGTACTTTTTCAAAAATGACGCTGGTGAGGCGGTCACCGTCAACGGCGAGCGCTACAGAAAGATGATAACCAATTTTGTTTAGCCCAAATTGAACCATTTGGACCTAGACGACATGTGGGTCCAGCAGGATGGCGCTACGTTCCACACAGTGGACTCCACGATTGACATTCTGCATGAGCGATTTGAGGGTAAAGTTAATGGAGGAATTTCTTCAAGTCGCAGGTATATGGAAACAAACCACGATGCCGTAAAGATGAACAAACACAGACCATCGTTCAAATTCAGCCGGATATATGCAGATGAGTAATTGAAGATTGGACCACTGTGATCCGTGCCTCTGTAATTATAGCCGAGGCGGGGCATTTGAACGTTAAATTAATCCACACTTATTGGCACAATTGAACCTTTCAAATAAAAAAAAGAATTTTGCTAATACCTTACACACAGCATGTTTTATTTTATTTCAACATCTACCCGCCCTTATTGAAAAACCCTATATATGATTCACTTATTTCTAAAACGTTATTACAAATAACCTAAATACCTCAGTCTAATCATATCTCTTTGATCAGGAAACTATTAAACAACTTTAGTATAGTCATCTAATCCATTAAGCGTGGGCACCACGTGTCGCTTAAGATAATTTAATTAATCCAGACGTATATCATTCAAATCTGCGAAGCTATCTCAGGCAGATAGAATCCTAGTTTGTAAACTAGGATTTCAAAAAGTCAATATCAAGGGATTCAAAGTTCCATATTAAAGTAACGAGATACCTCTCAGGAGAATTAATAATAATAATGGCTTAACACCTGTTAACTCGCCAGGGATCACAGACATTAAATTTGGCCAATAAATCTTATTTTAATCTAAAACATTTTCAGTAGTGCTGTTAAATCCTGTAGGATTTCGCAATAATAATTATTCATATTCTTATATAATAACAATTTTGCCTGTACGGCTCGTGTGTTTTAGCAGCATGGCAATGGTCATTGACTTAAATTAATGTTTTTTTTTTATATTAGATGGGTTTGCTCTGCTTGACTCTAGTCTAGGTCAGAGGTGACAGAGACATTATTTATATATTTTTTTAAAAGATTGGTGAAACGCCTTAGAAGGACTATAACGGATAGTAACGGTGGTTCTTCAGAAAGACCAGGTGCGTAGTACTTACAACCAGCTTGCTTGTATTACTCTATGTCTAGATGTATGAAGGAAAATTAATGAAGCAATCGGAATTTGTAAGGATCGTAGCTGGTGGCTTTCTGTAGTTTCTGCCTACCCCATGGGAAAATGGCGTGAGTTTATGTATGAAAAAGATACACAAACTCACTTCTTTCTTTAATGCCATGGTGAAAAGAAATAACTATATCATTATTAGCTACTTATATTAAAACGGGTAAACAACGACCTACAGAAATTCAATACAATAGGTACATGAATATCAAACTACACCATAACTCACATTCAATCGAACAGATTGTACCTTTGTGGATACATTAACGAACCTACATTACTTATTTATGTAAAGCTTAAACATACCTTTGTACACTAATAAGACCCTTCGTGTAGACTTAATTCCATACAATATTATAATAGACCGTAAGGCTCAAAAGTCCAACACAAAAAGGGCCATTATATTTAAATCCTCAAGATTTTTTGATTACTTAATGAAAAGAATTCTTAGTCTTATTCATCTCTATCTCCAATTCATTTACGAATAAAGATTTCTTTAGCTTTTCACTTTGAGAAAATATTTTTGTAGGTTTTCTTGTGAAATAGGTCTGGGGTATGTGTCTCTGGGGTGGAAGGGATGACAAAGACCGTGATAAAATCTGCAAACGTCATAAAACGTGACGCTCTTGTTTTTTTTTTTTTTTTTTTTGTATCTATTATAGGCTCGCGCTTGACCACTATCTCACCTGATAGTAAGCGATGATGTGGTCGATGGTGGAGCACGCTTGCCTAGAAGTAACCTATTCACTCTTGACTTAAAGACCCCTAGATTGTAGCTATCGGGAAACACAGACTCCGGCAGGGAATTCCACTCCTTAGCTGTACGCATAATAAAAGTATTCCCAAAACGTTTAGTGCGTATGGGTGGGATGTCCACCATATATCGATGACGCCTCGCCGTACGTCTGGTAGTCCGATGATGGAACGGGCTGGTTGGAATTTAGTCATGCAATTCCATCGCACACTCCCCGAAATGTAACCGATAAAAAACCGACAAGCTGGCAACTTGGCGACGATGTTCAAGGCTCTGGAGCTTTGACTTAACCAGTGCCTCATCGCTGATGAGTCTCTTGGCCCGCTTTTCGATCGACTCCGATCGAAAAGCGGGCCAAGAGACTCGATCTAGGTTAGACTAAGTACCGTTAAAATCCAGTCTGGATCTCACAAATGGGAAGGAAGAGCCGAGATAACTAATATCAGTAATTTTTCTTTTTGGTAATTTTTTTCTTGAGTTTGTCTGATTCTATTGTAGGCAGAAAGATAGCATTTGTTTTGTACATTTTCACCCGAAAAATTAAAAATCATGCGTACAGCTTGTCCTAGACCAGACGAAAATTATTTTATTGTTATTCGCTCTAAATTATTTCATAGCCGAGCAGTTCGGTTTTTACGGGTGATTTCGCAGGGTAAGCAGCGCTAGCCGTGGTTGGTTCGTGAATGGATGAACATTCGTCAAATACCCCTCCATCCGTGCATCAGAAAGTCGACAATCAGTCTTATCAAAGGGCTTCTGATTACCACTAATGACTGTTACTTAGTTGCTGGATTGTGGAAGTTATCTGTCCTCCGGAACCCAGCTCTGGTAGTCGTTCCATGTCAAATTCATTTATTTATTTACTGGTAATCAACTGGAAGCCGACCCCAATATACACTTGAGAGCAAACTAAAACTATCGCACAGGCACCCATTTGAACTTAAATCGCAGATATTATTATAAAATAACATCATCATCATCATCTTCCTGCCCTTATCCCATGTTACTTGGGGTCGGGGCAACATGTTTTCTTCTTCCATACCGTTCTGTCCCCTGTCACGCTATTACTGACTCCCTTTTCCTTCATATCACTCCTCACACAGTCCATCCATCTTTTCTTTGGCCTTCCTCTTCCTCTCCATCCATCCACATTTATATTCATAACTCTTTTAGTAACATGCGTTTCATCCCTCCTCATCACATGACCATACCAGGACAAACGGTTTCCCTTCAACTTTTCTGTCACTGGCGCCACTTTCAAACTGCCTCTAATATATTCATTTCTCACTTTATCCAATCTCGTCACGCCGCACATACATCTCAACATTCTCATCTCTGCTACATGCAATCTTCTTTCATTCATCTTTTTCACAGCCCAACATTCTGATCCATACAGTATGACAGGTCTAATCACGGACTTGTATATTTTACCCTTTAACTTGAGGGGCATCCGTGGATCGCAAGTTGTTCCAGTGACCTGTCGCCATTTCGATGCGGTGCGTTACGTCTCGGTCTATTTCGCCATCACCTTGGACAAGCGACCCTAGGTACCGGAAGTCGGAGCAGATTGGTATGGGCGCTCCAGCGAGAGTTATGGGCACGGAACTGGAGAGACCGCCAAAATCGCAGTTTTGCAAGTATTCAGTTTTGCTTCTGCTCAATTTCAGGCCAACACTCTCCAGTTTGCGCCACCATACCTCCAATTTGCTCTGGACCTAGGCCACTCTCGGCAACCAGCATAATGTCATCGGCAAACAGCACACACCAGGGTGCCTCTTCCTGTATGTTCGACGTCAGAGCGTTCATTATCAACAGGAAGTGGTAGGGCCGACCCTTGGTGCAAGCCGACCGCCACACTGAATCTGCCAGTATTGCCAGTACTATAGACCCAACTTCGGTACTGCATCGACTGTACATCGCTCGGATCAACTCTACGTACTTACCAGGCCCTCCTTTCTTCTTAAAGGCCCACCACATAACCTCACGAGGAACCCGGTCGTATGCCTTTTCGAGGTCAACGAACACCATGTGCAAGTTTTTATGTGCACCTCTGTATTTCTCGCACAACTGGCGGATTGCGAAAATGGCATCCGCTGTACCTCGACCGGCATAAAGCCAAATTGGTTCTGGGATATTTCACTCTCTTCTCTCAGCCGCCTTTCAATAACTTTCTCCCAAACTTTCATACTATGCGACATTAGCTTTATTCCTCTATAGTTGTTGTACTCCAGCACATCACCTTTGTTTTTAAAGATGGGCACTAGTGAACTATTGCACCATTCATCAGGTATGGCTTCTTCCCGCATCAACTTGTTGAAGAATAAAGCTAACCACGTCCATCCATCTACGCGCAATACCTTCCATACATCAACTGGTATTCCGTCCGGACCAACTAACCATTCTCACTAACCCTTCATTCACAGATTTACTTTCTAACGCACCACTCCAGTCATTTTCTTCATTCATCAGTTTTTCAAAGTAGTCCTTAATTCTTTATTGTACACCAAAACAATACATTTACACAAGGTGAAATCAATATTAATGTACAAAGGCGAGCTTAACTCCAAAATGGAGTTTTCTTCCAGCAAACCTTTGAGTGATAGAGATTATAATAATTGAGGGCAGTAATCCAGTGTACAATTTTACTGTAAGATAATAATCAAATATATAATAATAATACATACATAAAAGAACTACGTTCATAAATACAAATATATATATATATATATACGTATATATCTACTAATATTATTTTATTGCGTTGATAGAAAATGCTCCTTAATAGTGCTCCTTGTAGTCCTTCCACCTGTCCTTAATTTATTCATCATCAGACAGAATCTTTCGAACTTCATCTTTTATACATCTTATCTTACGAATATCTCTCGCCTTTTTCTCCCTAGCTCAAGCAATCCGGTACAGGTCTTTTGTCCTGCTGGACTATCCAGCGTGTCGTATATTTTATCGAGAGTTTTGCTCTCGCTATAGCCACGGATTTCTTGGCTTTTATCTTCACAGCTTCATACTCTCTCTTTTTTTCAGCTTTCAAACTAGCGTTTTCCTGTTTTACACCTTGCCATTCCTTGATTTTTTTCTTCTTTTCCTTTAACACATTTTGTATTTCACTTGACCACCAGGATGTATCCCTATCTGTCGTGCCCCTTCCTTTCGTTTCTCCCAAAATATCCTTCGCTGCACTCCCAATACAACCAGCAATCTCCTTCGAACTTTCATTTACACTTCGATCTTCCATGTCTCCCATCTCTATCATTTTGTCTACTACTCGCTCTCGAAACTTCTTCGCACAATCATTCTTCTCTAGCATATGCCATTTTATTTTAGGAGGAGGACGTTTTTTGCTTTTTATGCTCTGCACTTTTACCTCTTGTACCATAATCAGTAGTCTATGCTGGGAAAACAAGTCTTCTCCATGCAATACCTTACATACATTATAAAATAACACTGTATGCGTTTTGAACGAGTGTATAAAGTCGGTATATTCAATAGTTTCTGAAGCTTTATCCGAAACCTTCAATTGGGTTGATCGTTGCTGATTTTGATTTTTTATGATATCAAACAATTACAAGTTCGAATTGAAGGTTTTTATCATGAGATGCCGATGGACACTGCGAACGTGGAAGCTGCTCAGGTTGTTGCTCTAAGTAATGAAGGCTACCATTTTTGTGCCCACCAGTCGGCGCCACTGGCGAGAAGGTCCTTAAATATAGCTACGCGCACAAATACAAAGTTTTAATTAAAATCATTTCTAATGCCGTAGAAGTGCGATTAAGTACAACATTGAGTATCCCGCAGTTATGCGCAGTCGCTTTTTATCAAATAAAAGGAGGATACATTTTTCTGAATCATAAAACACTATTATAGCAGTTGTTGGTAAAACCCGTACCTGTCATATTCTGCCATATTTGGAAAATATTCACAAGAATAAAAAAGTAGTATATAAACTCACGCTATAAGCCACAAAACGGTATCATTTGACATTTTGAAGACCTCACTTTACCCCAGCGTCCCTAGCTGCAAATTCAAAACCTTCATTATAGAAAACTTTCGGATAAAGCGTCAGGGAATATTCGGAAAAGCCTAGGCGATAGTCGCTTCCTAATTACAGAAGTACACACATCTATATATTTAGCTAGCACAACATGTATATGATGGAACTATGCTAATGAGCAAGCGACAGCTTGTAATACACAGTTCTGTGACTGATGTGAATATAAACAAACATACTGTATTAGCATTGTTAATTTTACTATTTCCTGTGAACTCTGTTACACAAATAGACGAACCACACACACAGTGGTTTTGATTCCACAAAGCTAAAATAATATATCAGCGGTTGTACTTTGATGGCGGTTTGTTGGTTTACCTATATCATGCCCTGATACCTGTCCGTTAAATGAAATGTTACTGATTTTGGTATGGGATGAATAATACCAGTCCGTAACTATTCTACTGCAGGGCTAAGGTCCTTTCTCATACAGATTAAACAAGAATATTTATGAATAACCACGTTTGTTTAAGACGGATTGGTGATTTCAGATTTACAATACTTCTTAGTTTAGGTTTCCAAGCTACAAAACAAGTTTTACAGTAGAAACACCAAAGCCAAAGCTGAAGAGGCTTAAATGTGTTTGTGATTGCCCCGGAACCCATACCTACCTTTCAAACGAAAATACAGTAACGATGCCTGACTGAAATAGCTATGGTATGTCTTCCGAGGATAATTTTCTTCACAAACAGTTCCTTAAGTACTCTACTTGCCAAATGCCGTGATTCTAGGTCAACGGGAACTACCATATAGGTTTTCGATCCAAAATCTATAGGGTACTTCCGGTTGACCTAGTATTGTCAATCAAACGTAACGTTGTAGTGTAAAGTTGTAAGTAAACGTTTGTTATTTAATGTCGGGTGAAATAGGTAAATAAATAATCGAAATCTTCTCGTTAAATTCCCGTGATATATTGTTTTCAATTATGTAACGCGAAAGTTTTAAAGTTAATATCTTACAGCACAAGTCTAAATCTATATTTGACCATATCTTTTTATCGTGTTGACTCAGGACCTTGATTTTTATACACTTAATTATATATTACTTACTTAGGTATATACTTATACTTATATACTACTTAGGTATAATTTCTGGTATAAGACTATACATCTTATGAGGTACGGAACCCTAAAAAATGGTATTAAAACGTTAAATTTATAAATATTTTTGCATGTTTCAAACTTGACAGCAAGCTGAATCGTTTGAAAATAAGTTTAAGTTTCCTAGGTGATCGAGAAGTGCCTCAAAAATTGGGAAGTATCGGTTATTGGTGTATTTTTTTCATTGCTACTCTTTTCTCGGTCGCCCCTCAGCCCACAAACAAATCAGATCTATAAATATATAAACTACTAGAGGACGCCTCGCGGTTTCACCCGCGTAGTTCCCGTTCCCGTGGGAATACAGGGATAAAAAGTAGCCTATGTCACCCGGGGATAGAGTAGCTTCCCAACGGTGAAAGAATTTTTGAAATCGGTCCAGTAGTTTTGGAGCCTATTCGGTACAAACAAACAAAAAAATCTTTCCTCTTTATAATATTGGTATAGATAAAAAGAACTCCATTCCAAAAACTGGTTATAATGGTGTAATTTAGTTCACACCATCTTATCAATACATACATACTACATATATGTAGTATGTAATACATACTCCTTTTGCTGAACTTTTATTTGTACGTAGTATGTATATAAGTTGCTGCATACCGCCATGGGCTGCTAATGGCGCTATGCCGCTAAAAAGTATTTGTGTATTGTATGAGATATCAATCTACGCAAATGACCAGAGTACAGGCTATTATCCGTTCAATCTCTATCAATATCTAGAAATCTAATATCGCAATCCTTAAGTTCTAAAACTAGGTTAAGTGAGCTCGACGGAGCTTAAGACGGGGTTCAATTACTATTTGAGCTCTACGTGTACTTGATCGTCTATTCTGCTCATCCTGCAAACGTACGGTCTAGATTAAGAACAGTAGAATTAATTAGTCGACGGCAAAGTAATTTGGAGAAAAAAAAAGAATTAGATATCAATAAAGTGATATTCTGACAGAACGGCTGTAAAAAGTCTGAAATTAATGAAGTTGGCTAGCGCTACCACTGATATAAATCTAACTAGATGACGCGATTGTATGTACCTCACGTGTCAAAAAACGGAGTGAAAGTGCGATCAATGATCGTAATTTGAGCTTTTCATTTAGCATTATTGCCACCGGAAATCCACCTACATCCAGAAAATTGCTTTTTTATGCCATACTAGCGGACGCCTCACGGTTTCATCCAAGTAGTTCCCGTTACCCTGGGAATACAGGGATAAAAGGTAGCCTATATAACCCGGGGATAGTGTAGCTTCCCAACGTTGAATGTTTTTTTAAATCGGTCCAGTAGTTTTTAAGTTAATTCGTTACTTACAAAAATAAAAAAAATACAAATCTTTCCTCTTTATAATATTAGTATAGAAGTATAGATATAGATTGAGCTGTAAAGACTGTATAGAAAAAGTTGGCCGAGGCATTGGAAATGTTTTCTTTTGTTGGTAAGAAAATTTGTTTTTAAATTGTGTGTGAAAAAGTGGCACGCTTCGTTTTCATACAGATGGAGGGACTTGCTTATCTAGTTAGATGTATGTCTGTGAGCGCTACCGAAATGACACTTGAAGCCCTAGACAAGTGACGTTATCGACGAAAGCGTCGCGGTAGCGATAATAAATATTATATATATATTAATGCCAAGTGCCATCGTAATGTTACGTGATCAATTATTAACATTTTGGCATTTTGACCATCGTCATATTATTATACTGTGTCCATCATCATCTGGTTTAAAATTAAATTAATTTCTGAAAAATGGATTAATAGTACCTTGTCGCTTATAAACGAAGCAAGTTAATAAGACGCTATTAAAAACATTTCTAGTAAAAATAATACTACCGACTTCCAAATAAAAACACTACAAAGTGTAAACTTACTTTCTTTTTGGAAGTTATTTTAAAGTTATTTTTCACTTTGTAGTGTTTTTATATAGAAGTCGGTACCTAGTACTTTTTTGGAAAAAGTTTTTCTATTTTCACTTTTTAGTTATACCTAATAGGCAAGTTCTTAGTAAGATACTTAAAATGCCAGAAAAGATTACCCCAATTTCATGAAACTTGAACATACACGGTGAAATGAGAGTGTGAATGACCAAGGTGAATTGTATAGCCCTCACGGATCCGGTTATACCCGATTTACCGGATGCGCGAGGCACGAACGGTGCTGTTTTTGTATGAGATTTTCTACTGCGCAACCATTGTAGCCATCTTCAGGGCGGCCAATAAGCTTGGCGAGAACTATACACATCTGCGTAACACTTTAGAGCGCACTAACGTGATGTTATGAAATGGTATTAACAATTTACAGACGTGATTGCAGCATTTCCGAGAGATCTGTCATTTATTGAAGAGTTCTGTTGTATATCTCCGTAGTTCTTCATCAGATCTTCATCAAATTTAAATGGGACCAATTTGGGAACGTACTCTCTCAAACAAAAAAATAAGAATCGATGAACATACAAAAAAAAAACAAACAAAGTCGAACATAAAAGCTAATTACGTAAACTGCAGACGGTGGATCGAAAAAAAACCAAAATGATTTTAAACTAATTTAATTAAAAAGAAATTATTACAATATAATTAGTGAAACCTATTCGATGCTAGAATATGGAATGACTATTTCCTTATTAAAAATAACTTAACGCTAATGTCCAATTTTGCTGCGTCGGCGGCTCGTGGCTGGATTGACGTCATCGGTGCAGTTTCTATGCGCTTGGCGTCAACACGGAGGAATTTGCATGTCAGCGCTATTGGTTAGGGATCCGTACTTAACACCTCCACCCGCAGAACAGCAACTATTTGATCATGTTGAGTGCAAATGTTGCTGGGACTTCATCTCGTTTACTGGTTTCTCTGGTTACATCTTCATATGTATGTATCTTAAGAGTTGGTTTCTTCTCATTATCGTCTGCTCCAAGGTTCCAGCATTTGTATCTGCGGCTTATAACCAAGATGATAAGTATGGTTGCGCATAGTGTGATGATGTAGAACGGTATGGTTGTATGATATAGGACAACCGACGGAGTCTTGTCAGTCTGGATAGGGCTCTCCATCAATACTTTGTTCTGGATGCTGTGAAGTTTTTTTAAGTTGACTGACTTGAAGCCGATGATGTGAGTGGAATCAGCTGTCTGGTTCATGTCGTTGTATGGAATTTTTGATAACTTGAGTGGCTGTCCTTTTATCTCATTGTTGTCGTTAATGATAGTGAATTCTGGTGTTTCCAGATAGCAGTTCATGGGTATGGTGACGAGATAGCTTCCTTGTAGGATGTTGAAGTCTTTCCTGCTGCAGGCTAGCTGTACTTTGGTAGGTTGAGGCAGAGAGATAACGTAATGTTGATCATCCAGCTTTTCTACTGCTTGCTTGGAGAGTGAGATCTTGGTGAATTGGCAGGTGTCCCTTAGGCCTTGGTTGATGATGAGCTCTTGGATGCAATCAGGCTTCGTCCGGATCTGATGACTTGTCTTCTTTTCACAGAGATGAATGCTGCTGTACTTCGGGCATTCAGCCTCTATGTACACGAATGATTTCTCGTTTGTTGCTATGTAGGGAGAGGAAGGAATAAGGGCAAGTTGTTTCTTATTGGGTACAATGGATAGTCTATATAAATCATAAAGGTCTTTAGAGACTATGGGAAAACTGTATATTATTACTATTCTCTTCTCAATAAAGTAGGAACCTGGTTTTATTAGATTATAATATTCTCTTAACTCTAAGTTTAGGATTTGATCTTGGTTATATATGGATTTGAGCCTATCTATCATAGATTTTAAAACTTCTATATCAATCATAGAATGATGGGTGCTAGAAGCCCGTATAAAAGCCATTATGTTTTCTAACCTAATTATCTCTAACATTAAATCTTCTACATTGTTGGTTATAATTCCTAAAATTTGGGCAAACTTCGCGAATTTTATTAAGCTGTAATCTGTATAAGCACTCTTCTCAATAAGTAGTTCTAACGTTGAGTTAACTTTTTCTTGATTTTTTGTTATTTGGTCTAGGACGGTACCATGTTGGGACATCCATTCTTTACTAAGGCTGATGTGGTTGTTAAATTCTGATATTATTTTATTTTCATTATTTTGTAGAGTTTTAATAGCCTCATCATACTTCAAGGCATCTAGATAATCTAAGTTGCCCGTGACACTTTTTATTACGGACCCAAGGCTATCTACAAGACCTCTTTTGACTCTAACAGGTTCCAAAGATTTTACTTGTTGTAGTACCTTACTAAGTTTGTTTGCAAGATATTCAATCTGATATTCATAAACCATATAAGTCTCGTTAGTGAGTTTAGTTCTAAAAGTCTTTAGTTGCATCTGTACGGAGTTAATTTTATCTTCGATGTCGGTTAATTGAATGTACTGTATGAATGAATGGTAATGTGTAGTTAGTCTGGTCGGTCCTAATCTGTATGGTAGGAGTCCCGGTCCATCGTCTAATGTCTCAAGTCTTATCTCTTGAGGGTGTGTCGCTTGGACTGTCAGTAGTATCAGGATTCTGTAACAATTGGCTTGATTTAGGGATACGTTTCAGCCGCGATTTGGCTACGGGGCCACGTTTTTTCGAAGTGTATATGTGTATAGGCAGGTCAGCGAGTACTGTATCCTGCGTATAACGTGGTGCAGCTTTTTGGCGACTGGAAAAGGGGTTTTTAATAAAAATTTGTTGCTGAGGGGTATATTCTACTTCGGGCTCCCGAGTTTTGTTTCTACTGTTAATTAAGGCTGTACGATTTGCAAGAGATGACTCGTTAATGATTTCATAAACTTGCTTCATCTGTTGTCTATGATTCTGCGCATATTGCTGTAGTATGTGTTTAGTCAGATCTATGTCGATTGGGTCTCTAGGGTCAAAATGTCCGGTCAATAGGTCAAAAGGTCTGCACTTGGTGAAACTATGGATGGAACTATTGTATGCTATAATGGCGTATGGCATGAGATTAATTATCGGTTCGTCTTTATTTTGTAATTTAAGAATTCTAATATGCTCCAATAACGTCGAGTGAAAACGTTCGATGTTACCATTGTCCTTTGGACTATGAGGTAGAATTTTGTGGTGAGTTATCTTATGCAACCGCACAAATTCAGAGAAAAGTTGGTTCGTGAATTCGGTGCCATTATCAGTAATGATAGTCATAGGTAGACCATGATGGGTACAGAAACGTAACAATGCATGAATAATGCTAATGGCGGTTCCGTCTCGCAAATGATATGCTTGGGCATATTTTGTGAAAACGTCCATGAACGTTATGTATTTTTCGTTCTGAACTGTAAACAGGTCCATGTGGATAATTTCAAGTGGTTTGGTAGCCGGAGGTACTATGTTGAATTGAGGTCTAATTGGGTTCCTGTCGTATTTAGCCTGACCGCAGATGGTACACTCGTTAATAAACTTGGTGATTTGTTCTTTCATCTTTGGCCAGTAATATTTCCGTGAAAGGGCTAGGTGACATTCATTTATACCACGGTGGTTCGTCTTCCCGTCATGGTAATGTCGGATAATGTCTTGTTGTCGGAGGTATTCTTTAACATTCTCGAGTTCTGTCTTGGCTAGTACTAGGTTGATTGAGGAACTTCTAAATTTGTCTTGTATGATGGGTATTATTTTGTACATGGCTAATGGTGGGTTTATCAAGATAGCTGTTTTGACTTTAGGGTTCACATATTCTTTGATAGCATTAATAGTATCACTCTCTAGGTTAGATTCTGAAATTTGGACTGCGATTCGCGTATGATTTTCAAAAGGTTTAGTTACTGTAGGTCGGCGTTTTATGTCGCCTACTATAGTAAAGTAAATCTGGCGATGAAATTTATTGAGAGGTTCATCTGTGATAGGAACTTCCAGTATAGGGTTCTCATTACTGGTATGGACAGTGTCAGTCGAGGAGTTCGTTGGTGGAAGTGGTGCCTCCGATGGGTTATTAATCATAGATCTGAGATCCTCAGTACTTTTGGTCAATGAGTTGGTGTCAGTCAAGGGGTCTGTTGGTTGAGGTGATGCCTCCAATGGGTTGTTGATCATTGATCTGAGATTTTTTATATTTTCGATCACTGAGTTTATCTCATCTGTTTCCTCATTATGTATTTCTACGCGAGAGAGAGCATCAGCGTTTGTATTAAATTTACCTTTCTTGTACACTACAGTAAAGTCGTATTCACTTAGTCTGAGTCGCCATCTGGTCAGTCGTGAGTTGGGCTCTCTCAAGTTCATCATCCATTGAAGGGGTTTGTGGTCAGTCAGTACTTTGAATTTTCTACCGAACAAGTAAGGTCTAAAGTACTTGGTAGCCCAAACTATGGCTAGCAACTCCTTCTCAATGGTGCTATAATTCAGCTCACTGTCATTAAGTGTGCGTGAAGCGTAACAGACAGGTTTGTCCGATCCTACAGGTCCCTGAGACAACACGGCTCCAATAGCGACATTCGAAGCGTCTGTTGTGAGATTGAATTCCTTTTTGAAGTCTGGGTATTGTAAAATAGGGTCATTGGTTAATAAGGTCTTACAAGTTTCAAAGGCATTGACATATTCGGGGCTAAGAGTAATTTTACTACCTTTCTTTAGGCATAGGGTAAGAGGTTTAGTGATTCGAGCAAAATCGGGGATAAATTTCCGGTAATAACCTAAAAGTCCTAAAAATTGTTTGATTTCTTTAGGGGTTTTTGGGATTGGATACTTTTGAACTGCAGAAATTTTGTCGGGGTTCGGTTTTATGCCGTCTCTACTAATAATGTGTCCTAGGTAAGCGGTTTCTAGTTTTAGAAATTCTGACTTGTCCATTTGAATTTTGAAGTTGGACTCCCTAAGTCTTTGGAAGACCTTTTCCAAATTATTCATATGCTCTTGAAGAGAGGTGCTGTAGACTATGATATCGTCGAGATAAACAAGGCAGATGTTGTTTTGAAGGCCTCTTAGAACATTGTCCATTACCCGTTGAAAGGTGGACGGTGAGTTTTTGAGTCCCATGGGCATTCGGAGGAATTCAAAATGCCCGTGTTCGACATTGAAGGCGGTTTTTGGGATGTCCTGAGGGTCCATCTCCACTTGGTAAAAACCACTTGCCAAATCTAAGGTCGTAAAGTATTGGCACTTGCCTAATTTGTCGAGGACATCACTAATATTTGGTATGGGGTATTTGTCGTCTAACGTTTTTTCATTCAACTTTCGAAAATCGACTACGATACGCCATTTCTGTTTCCCTGAAGCGTCAGTTTTTTTGGGCACAACCCAAATGGGTGAGCTCCATGCAGAGTCGGAAGGTATTATTATACCTTGGTCTAGCATTTTGGTGATTTGGTCCCTAACTTCTTCCCAATGAACGAAAGGGTATCTATAGCTCTTAGTATAAGCGGGAGTTTCATCCGTTGTTCTTATGCGATGTTTGATTTTGTTGGTGAATGTCAATGGTTCTCCATCGAGGTAAAATACATCTGCGTAGCGGGAGCAAAGTGTTAGGAGGTTAGCTCTTTCCTCTGCATTAAGGTGATCCGTACGCAAACGCGATAGTACGTCATCTACGCGATTCGACTGATTCAGCTGTGTGCACTCAGCATTGAACAGTTCTCCACGAGTTGGCTGGTCTAATGAGAATATAATATCGTTAGGAGTTGGATTTTCTAACTCTACGTACCCACGGCTATTATTAACGGTGGTAAGGCTCTCATGGATGATACAATTGCAGAGAACTTGTTCGTTTATTAAGACATCGCCATCCGGGGCGTTGATAGGTATTCTAATTAATTTAGAACTTTTCGCAGGGATAATATCCTCATACAGATTGACGTTGCGTGAATTATATACTTTAATTTGGTTCGTAGCAGACCGAGTTACTAATTGAAAGTCTTTTAGATCTATCTTAGCCTCCCATTTTGATAATAAGTCTAATCCTATTAGGCCATCAAAGTACTCGTGAAAACGGTAAATGAATAATTTTATACCTTCGGCCTCATTGTATTCGTTGAAGCACGGTAATGTTATAGAGTACTCGTTTCTGCTAACACCGTGTACGTTGGTGACTTCGAAAGGGTCATAGTTAAGAGGATAGTCGTAGAAGAACTTTTGCACAGCCTCGGGGCTTATGAATGATTGGTTAGCGCCAGTGTCAATGAGAAATTTTAGAGGAGGGCAAGAAATTTCTATATAGGGTAACTGTCTTTGGGTCTGTAAATTAACGTCTATCTTTGCTCTTTGGATTTCTGGTCCAACTGAAAATTTTGGTCCTGGTTCTGATCAGCGTGGTTAGGGCCTGGCTGTGACTCTGCCACACCTGCTATTTGATTACCGGCAGCTGAACTACAGTCAGTGTCAGTCATATTGGTGTTAAAGTCGTAGTCATAGAGAACATAACAGTCATTACCGTCTGTGTAATAGTCATATATTGGCTCATAGTAACAGTCAGCAGAATAATAGGAACTATCAGGCAAAGCAAGTTCACTCAAATTTAACTCACGCGTCTTAAAATAATTATTCGGAGGTGGATTCCCGTTTCGTTGCCAATCATGTCCTGGCATCAAAGGTAATGATCTTGGGACAAAGTGTTGAACACCGCTCATAGGCCTCGGACCCGGATTATGTGGTGGATTATTCCTGGGTTGCATCTTAAAAACGTTATTTTGAGGTAATGGTGCACGGAACATTTGTTGAGTTCGAGTAGGCATACGGTTTTGATGCTGGTCAGGCGTATTGAATTTGAAAGCCTGAGGCTGAGGTTGATACCCGCGCTGTCCTACTGGAGCAGGCCAATTAGGTACTGGGGGTCGCGGAACAATAAACGCGTTAAACGGCATAGCAGGCAGAACAGAAGGTTTATATAGAACCTTTGGTGCGTTCTGAGCAGTTTGAGCCTTGGGGATATCGTTACGCTGCTGCAGGTATATTATATTTAGTTCTTCCTGCACAAACTCTAGAGCTTTCTCTATAGTTTCCGGACGCATGCACCTTATACGTGAGCCTAAAGGTTCTTTTAGCCCGCGTACGAAAGCCTGCATAGTGACTTTTTTATAAAGAGTCCGTTTCGCCTCGATAGTCGTTGATACAGTCTCATGTAACGTCACATAAGTCATAATAGTACTAAACAATGTTTGACATTTATCATAAAATTCCTGTGGGGTCTTGTTACCTTGCGTTGCCAACGAGAGGTCGTTGTATAAAGCTGTCTCGTCCCTCTGGTCTGAAAAGTTGTTTATAAGAGCTGATCTAATACCTGCCCAAGTTTCAGGAATTCCATTCGAGTTGATGGTGGATGCGGCAGTCCCTGTGATCTTGTTTAGGATGCCATTTAAAAGACATAAATTCCCTAGCTCACTGCCTACCTCGGGGCTTGCATATTGAGTAACTATTCGGTCACAGATGTGAATGAATCTAGTTAAAATGTTTGGGTTCCCGTCAAAATCGGGCACAAGGCGTAAGGCCTTGAAAATTACATCAGGGTCATAAGGCATTTTAATTTCAAATAAACTGTTTAAATCTAAATCTAATTCACTATCTAAATCTCTATTAATATCTACTACAAATCGGCGTGCCTGTCGTGATGCAGGTTCCCGAGGATGAGATATTTCGTGATGAAAAATCTTGGACATAAAAATATCTAGGAATAGATAGGAAGCAACACGAGAAAGATTCTGGTGCACTCACATGTGTTTCATCTCTGGTCTTCCTCCGTGAATCGATGGCTGGATTCTCCACGCGGCTCCGCAGCTTCCCGTAGATTCAGGATACTCGTGATGCGACTTGATAGTCACCGGATGACTCGCGATCGTGATGAACTGATTCTAACGCGATTCGCGAACCGGCCCGCGAGTATCCTACCGACTGCGCCAATTACGTAAACTGCAGACGGTGGATCGAAAAAAAACCAAAATGATTTTAAACTAATTTAATTAAAAAGAAATTATTACAATATAATTAGTGTAACCTATTCGATGCTAGAATATGGAATGACTATTTCCTTATTAAAAATAACTTAACGCTAATGTCCAATTTTGCTGCGTCGGCGGCTCGTGGCTGGATTGACGTCATCAGTGCAGTTTCTATGCGCTTGGCGTCAACACGGAGGAATTTGCATGTCAGCGCTATTGGTTAGGGATCCGTACTTAACAAGCTCCTCCTTTTTGGAAAGTCGGCTAAAAAAGCGATGTAGAACCCAATCAAATGACCACTAATCTTATTAGAAACGTGTCAACCAATCAGAGGTCAGATATCTTTTTGAACCCAACTTGAGGCTAGCCACATGGAAACCCTTATCACAAAGTTCGCAAATTAAATTTTGCTCGTGAAAATACGTACTATTAAAATCAATCATTCGGAAAGTATTTAGCCTCGCCAGCCATTGTACCAGGGAGTAAGAGAGACTAGGAGATCAAATAATCGCTAGTTATTATACCGTATTGGAATTAAGTGGTCGTTAAAAAGTGATGGGCTTATCCTTTTCTCACGGCTGATTACTCCAATGGAATGATATGGCTTACATTTAGTAAAGGAGAGATAGGCACCTTAATTAAATTCAAGAAATCAAGATAGGAAGTGGTTTTGACTGATATAAATTGACGTTATCCGAATACCAACTCAACATTTTGATCTTTTTGTCAGTTGTCGAGCGGGTTTTGCCAACTCCAAGTATCATGGGACAAGGCAGGGAGACGATGATGAGTGATTTTTAACCGACTTCCCAAAAAGGACGAGGTTCTATGTTCGACTTCAAGTTTGTTTTTTTTTTTTTTTTTTTGTGTATGTTTACCGATAACTTTTTTTTTTTTATTTTTTATTATTGATAGGCTTGCGTTTGACCACTATCTCACCTGATGGTAAGCGATGATGTGGCCGACGATGAAGCACGCTTGCCTAGAAGAAACCTATTCACTCTTGACTTAAAGACTCCCAGGTTGTAGGTATCAGGAAATACAGACTCCGGCAGGGAATTCCACTCCTTTGCTGTACGCATAATAAAGGAATTCCCGAAACGTTTGGTGCGTATGGGTGGGATGTCCACCATGTACCGATGACGCAACGCCGTACGTCTTGTAGTCCGATGATGGAACGGGCTAGGAGGAATTAGTTCATGCAATTCCAACGCACACTCCCCGAAATGTAACCGATAAAAAACCGACAGACTGGCAACTCGGCGCCGATGTTCGAGGTTCTGGAGCCTAGATTCGGCCAATACTTCATTGTCGATGAGCCTCTTAGCCCGTCTTTCGATCGCATCAAGTGCATCCAGCTGGTACTTGGCAGATCCGTCCCAGAGATGAGAGCAGTATTCCATGCATGATCGAACTTGCGCTTGATATAAGTTGAGCAGCTGTTCTGGCGTGAAGTACCGTCTCACCTTCGCGAGTATCCCCAATTTTTTGGAAGCCAGCTGAGCTTTTGCCTCAATGAATGGACCAAAATTGAGCGTCGATGTCAACGTAATGCCAAGAATCTCAAGATGGTCAGTTATCGGCACGGTCACACCTCTGAAAGAAGGAGCCGGGTGGAATTGGCTCCTTTTAGCGGAAAAAAGGCACGCCTGGGTCTTAGCAGCATTGAACTTGACCAGATTGGCATCGCCCCATTCGGAGACTGCCTCCAAGGACAGATTCAAGCGCCCAACCATGGCCTCCCGGAGAGACCGGATCTGAGGTCCAGTAGCGCGCGCGTTGGACACGTATCTCTCAGCTACAGTGCTGTCGTCTGCATACCCAAAGGTGCCGGGTTTTAGCAGATCATTTATGTGCAGCAAGAACAACGTTGCTGAGAGTACTGACCCCTGTGGGACCCCGGCATTAATATCCAGTAATTCAGACGAGCGGCCATCAATAACCACTCGAATGGACCGGCCCCTCAGGAAGTCTGCAATCCAATCGCACAGACCACTGGGCAAACCGAATGAAGGAAGCTTACCAATAAGGCTTTCATGCCAGACCCTGTCAAAAGCCTTCGAGATGTCGAGGGAGACGGCAAGCGCTTCCCCGTGTCTCTCTATGGCCTCACTCCAGATGTGAATGGCATACGCTAGAAGATCCCCAGTTGACCGATTTTGGCGGAAGCCATATTGGCGGTCACTGAGGATGTCGTTAGCTTCTAGGTATGCCATGAGCTTGGAATTAAGCACTCGTTCCATACTCTTGCAGAGGATGGACGTTATTGAAATGGGTCTGTAGTTGGCCGGGTCAGCCCGACTGCCCTTTTTGGGCACAGGCTGAACGTTAGCTTGCTTCCAGGCATTCGGCACTTTTCCCGTCTCATATGAAAGGCGAAACAGGCGTGTCAGGATCGGAGACAATTCAGGCGCACAGGTTCTGAGAACAATTGCAGGAATTCCGTCGGGGCCACTAGCTTTGTTCACGTCAAGATTGCGCAGCACCCTACGAACGTCCTTTTGATGTATGCGAATGTCCGACATACTCGTCTCGCAACAATCAGGAGAAGGAGTGGGCCGCGCGTCACCAGAATCCAGACGCGAAGATTCCGCAAAAAGAGAGGCAAACAAGTTTGCTTTCTCCTCAGCGGAGTGGGCCAGTGACCCGTCGGGCTTCAGCAGTGGTGGTAGTGAGGGACGGCAGAAGTTTGATTCAACCGACTTAGCCAGGGACCAAAACGCTTTACTACCCGCTGGGTAGGAAGCAAGTTTGGTCCCAATACGGCTTATGTGGTCAAATCGAGATCTTAGCATCACCTTCTTGCAGGACTTGGCAGCCCTATTGTAGGCTCTCTTGCGCTGACCCACGTCGCTTGCTTTGCGCTTCCGAGCGTTGACCCATGCCAGGTACGCCTCATGTTTGAGCGTGTTGGCGCGCTTGCACTCGGCGCCAAACCATGGTCGGTCAGCGCTAGACATTGCAACGTCAGAGAACGGAATGAAGTACTCCATTCCCTGACGCAACACATCCGACACGGCGTCCGCGCACGACGAAGGATCAACCATAGAGAAGCAAGTAGGCTGCCAAGGATACGATGCGAAAAAAGAACGCATCCCATCCCAATCTGCTGACTTGTACCGCCAAACCCGCCGAGCGCCTCTTGGGCTGGGATCGGGTGGGGGGACGGATACGGACTTCACCAGACAATGGTCGGAACTACCCAAAGGTGAAGATACCGACACCGAGTAGCGGTCTGGATCTGTAGTCAGCAGAAGGTCCAAGCAATTGGCTGTGTGCGAATCAACATCCGGCACCCTCGTTGCCCCCTGGACCAGCTGGGCGAGATTTAACGCAAGCGCAAGCTTTCTCGTCTCCCGCCCAGCATGATCAGTGCGCTGGTACGGGAAAAGCCACTCCTGGTGGTGGGCATTAAAGTCCCCCAGTAACACCAATTGGGCAGAAGGGTACCGCTGCTGTGCCGTATCAGCCGCCTCACTAAGGTACTCAGTGAGCCTGGTTGTCTCCTGATCCCCGCTGTGCGAGCGGTAGACACAGGCGTAAACAATTTTATCAAGGCCCATGTCCACTAAAGCCCACAGCACAGAGAACCTAGAGTCCTCAAGGTTTCGGAGACGCCGATAACAGATGTCGTCTCGGGCATACATGCATACACCCGCGCGTTGCTTAAAATTGTGCTCCAGGGTATACCCTGGGTATGTTAGGTAAGATACATCTGACGGACATCTGATCTGCGTCTCCGAAAGAAAAAAGAGAGCCGGCTTATCAGTCTCCAGGTGATGATGGACTGCTATGTGATTTGAGTGCAGACCTCTGATGTTAGTGAGGTGCACTTTGATAACTCCGTCAATTGTGGACCGATTTTGAAAATTCTTTTTTGTTTGAAAAGGTATGTTCCGAAATTGGTCCCATTTTAATTTGGTGAAGATCTGATGAAGAACTTCGGAGATATATAGCAGAACTATTCAATAAATAACGGCAAATCTCTCGAGATTGCTGCAATCGCATGTCTGTTTGTTGTTTATAACATTTCATAACATAACATCACGCCAGTTTGCTCTTAAGGGGTAAGCAGATCTCTCATTTCACCGGTTATGTTCAAGTTTCATGAAATCTATTCTGGCGAAATAGTTCCCTTACTAACTTGCCTATTAGGTACGTACAACTAAAAAGTGAAAAATAAAAAAACTTTTTGCAAAAAAATACTACCGACTTCCAAAAACAAAACTACAAAGTGAAAAATAACTTAATTTTTTGAAGTCGGTGTCCATAACGCAAAAAAATGGTACCTACGAAAGACACCGACTTCAAAAAATTAAGTTATTTTTCACTTTGTAGTTTTGTTTTTGGAAGTCGGTAGTATTTTTTTGCAAAAAGTTTTTTTATTGATAATGTGTTTCTCACGATATTTTTATTCGAGTGAGCGTGAGTAAAAACTCGCACTAAGGCCTCTGGTTAAGGTTGCGGCGAGGCGCTGGATGCGAGACGCACGGGATCGGTCAATGTGGCGACGCCTGTGGGAGACCTGTGTCCGGCAGGTGTCCCTTTCGGCTGAAATGTTGATGATGATGATATAGGACTACTAAGCGCTATCGATATATCACGTAATCATAATTCTTGCATTTTAGAATCTGAACAATCGTCATCGCTGATAGAATAACTCTTAGGACGCGCTAGTTTAGGTGCCGGATTTTTTTCAGAAATACATATTATTTGTTTTCGTCGTGGACTTTCGCCGTGGCTTTTTAATGAATTTTAATTGGAGTTAATCTATATCTTCTATATCTATTTAAATCTACATATATATATGTATATAATATTATAAAGAGGAAATATTTGTATTTTTGTATGTAACGGATATACTTAAAAATTGCTGGACTGATTTCAAAAATTCTTTCACCGTTGGGAAGCTACACTGGATAGTGTAGCTTCCCAACGGTGAAAGAATTTTTGACATATGCAGTTAAAGCATGAAACCGCGAGGCGTCCGCTACTAACAGTTGTGTTGGAGTCACACAATCAGGGCCTGAAACGAACACGTCCACAAACAGTATAAAACAACAAACCACCTAAATGTATGTTAAGGCTTACAAATTCCACTAAACAATATTCTTAACTTACCAGTCCACAAGTCCCACATAGCTACATCCATTCCTGGTTATGATAATTAATATCCCAACTCGACAGCCCTAGCGAGCAATAATTTGCGCAAATAGAGCGAGATACCGCGGCTTCGCTCGTTCAATTTTAATTATCTTGCAACGTTGTCGCGCAATAATCGTTAGGAACAAGCCGAACATTGGTCGTGCCGTTTATCCGTTTATGGGAACAAAGGACGGGAATAGGTACCTATGGGTATGTAAAGTTGGCGTAGTAAAGGTATGTTTTATGGGAATTTGACTAATTAAATGAAGCAGTCAGTGTGGTGGTGATATGGGTTTTATGTGTGAAATTAATGTGAGTGTTACTATATGTATCTACTAGCTTCAACCAGCGGTTTCGCCTGCGTTAAAAATGTTTTTCATCCCAAGGGAACATTATACCGGGATAAAAAAATTGCAGTAGTAGTAGTAGTCTTGACTTAAGATCCTATGTCCCCTAGCTGAGACAGAGGGCGTCCACATGAGTCTTCAATCGCGACCAGTCTTGAGCTTCACGCTTCACCTCGCTTCACGTCATTCCGATGCGCATCGCTTTAGCCAATACGGTGTGTCACTGGGTTTGACAGAGACGGCCACGCTTCCTTTTTCCTTGAGGATTCCAATCCATGGCATATTTAGGAATGTGATCGGAATCCCTCCGTACCGTATGACCAATCCATCATCATCCGAAAATGCGAATAAGTTATCGGTTGTCGAAGATCTGGATTCGGCGTTAGATGTCCTTTGTAGAGCAGCACGGATTTGAAATTGGACCCAAAGAGCTTGAGTCTTCGAGTCAGTTGCCGCGATTGCCAAATGGGTCTCAGCTGTACGAAGGTAGCTCGTGCTTTGGCGATCCGTGAAGTGATGTCCTTTTCAGTTTCTCCAGTCTCTGACATGACGCTTTTGAGATACGTAAATTGGTGGACGCGTTCCACCACCTCTGTGACGATTAGCATCGACATATATTTTTCACCCCAGTCCGCATACCTTAGGTTTTTCAAATATTAATTTTAAGCCCAGTTTTTGGCACCCGCTGCCGCAGATCATTAAATTATGCTTGCATGTCGGCGTGTGTATGGCTCAGTAGGCATATGTTATCGGCATAGTCCAAGTCTTGGGCAAACCTCACTCTATGCCGCGGCGCCTGCTTTCGTATATGAGAAGCATGATTCCATCGAGAACGACTATAAAAGATAACTAATTAAATTAAAAAAAGATATACTATTTTCTAGAGGTTAGACTATTTTTGGCGGCTGGTGTGCCGCCGAAAATAGTCTAACAGGTGGTACCAGATGCAAGACTACTTCCACGTATCAAAGGCCTTTAAGAATTCGATAAAGGTAAGATAAGTTTCTCTTTGCCATTCTGCTGCCGGCTCGAGTATAATACGAAGAGTGTTGATAACAGCAGTACGGGTCGATCTTTAAGGCTAAGCAACGCTTGCCGGGGTCGGTCCGTGGATGGGTGACCATCTTTACATAGCGAGTTCCTTCCTTGCCTCGGAAAGCACGTTAAGCTGTTGGTCCCGGCTGTCATTTGAAGATCTTTGACAGTCGTTACGGGTAGTCAGAAGCGTGAGATCTGACACCAGTCTAGCCAAGGGGTATCATGTTACCCAGTTATAGGGTTGTGGAGGTCAGAGAGGCATTCGCTCCATGTAAAATACTGGTACTCAGCTGAATCCGTTTAGACTGGAAGCCCACTCCAACAAAATTAGGAAAAGGCTAGGCAGATGATAGATAGATATTGTAATTTTTTATAACTCTCTGACAATTTTTATAACTCTGACAATTTGGTATACTTTTATGACATTTTAGCTGACGTGTTTAATATTATTGTGATAGTGTTGCTAACAATCTAGACAATCCAGATCACGCGGCAGCGTGTCAAGTCAAGTTCAAGAAAAAAAGTTATATTTAACTTGGACGGATTTAATTTCTGGTTTCAGTTTAATATAATGCTAATTACACACATATGACATTTAATTTTTATTTCGAATGCATAATATTTTATGTAATGCTTATGAATATAATATTATGGACTACTGTATCTGAAAATAAATTAATTATATCGGTTATCTATTTTGCGTATGTGTTTTGTACTGTGATATCCACATTCAAACCTAAACAATATTTATAAGTATGTCTTACCCCAATATATTTTAATAACTAGTGTTGCCTCCTTGGGGTGTGATTACCGCTTCAAGCTGGTTTGGCACACTGAAGGCAAGGTTCCAGAGGCGATTGGACGATTGGAGAGATGACGAAAGGAGGCTTTCAGGAAACCTACAGAGCCAAACCTAACTCAGAAATTATATTAATGTATCTCAGGTGTTTAATGGTCTCAGAACTCTAAATTCCGGAGCGTATTTCATCTTTTTATTGTTTTTACTTTAGCAAAAAATAGCAATAAAATGCTTTTGTAGTCCTGGATGGAATAAATATTATAATATTATGAAACACAGAAATAATACAATTATCGCAAAAGTTTTATAATAAATGTACGTTATATTAGTATATATCTCTTAGAGTTGAAACGGAGTACAGTCGGGCACAGAAATGAAAGGAAAAATAATTGTTTTGTTTAATTCTGCAACTTTTTAAATGAATTGTTAATTAAGTAAAAAAATGTGTCTTTTTGAGCTACTTCTTTGAAAACAGCATTGAAAATATATTAAAAATAAAACTGCACAGGCTGGTCTACGAGAAAGCTCTTTTAAAAAAGATCCTTAAAACTAAAAAAAAACAGTGTATCATGATCATCAGCCTTTTAAGATTCCTACTTCTGGGACACAGCACAGCACAGGTGAAGAGGCGGTGAGAGTGTGATTTATATCATGATATAAAAGTTCATAATGTCATATTATACCGTTCACAAAAGCACAACGTATCGAATTCATCAATATTTATTAATGAAATATAGGCTACATTGCAAAATAATTGAGTCAATTAGCTTCAATCATCGTTACGGATGCTCGCCACATGATATTCATTAACAATTTAAATCCATCACAGTTTTGATGACGTAGGCTTTTATACTTTTTAAAGGCATCATTATTATAAGTTCATTCGGTTCATGACTAAGTTTAACTGCCACGTTAGTATATAAGAACGGAGCTCAGATATGGTCACTCACCAAAATGCAAAAGTCTCGAATTTAGGTTTACCAAAGAGCTATGAAGCGCAGTATTCTCGCTGTAAAGAGAACATATCAAATACGGAATACCACGCTGCGTTTTAAAATGGGCACAAAAGTCTGGCAGGCTCAAATGGCGTCAGATTTTCATGCTTCTGGCTATACCTAACGAGGCTCAAAGATCTACAAATGGCAGTCGTGAACAACACCTTAACATGATATTTGAGACAATGAGGAACCTCGATAGGCCATAGGATACCACAGACCGACAGTACCCATCAACAGACCTACCTCGGCAAGCGTTGCTTGACCTTGAAGATATATGACGACGGAACTGCACAATTTGATTCCGCCTAGCCCTTTGCATCATCGGACTACAAGACGTACGGCAATGCGCCGACTATACATGGTGGACATCCCACCAATACGCACAAAGCGTTTTGTTAATACATTAATTGTGTGCACAACTAAGAAGTGAAATTCCCTGCCGAGGTCTTTGTTTCCTGATAGCTACTACCTTGGGGTCTTTAAGTCAAGTGTGAATAGGTTACGTCTAGGCAAGCTTGCTTCACATATCGACAAATAAAATTCGATCCGTGCGGCTGTTATTATTTAGACATGGGCTACTCACATTATGATCCAATATTATGATAAAATTAAAATCGTCCGAATCACTTATGTACTCCACAGTACACACTTATTTATTACTTTCTCTGTGCTTATTACTAAAGTTGCGCGTTATATAAAATACATTAAATATTCCTCTTTGATTACGAACATGTGCCACTCTAAGTCTGCCAGATAATTATTTTGTACACACTTTGATTGAATTACATATTAATTTTGTTTTGTGAATTGTATATTAGTTTGGCTTTTGAATGTGAAATGTTGAAGACAAACAAATTAATGTATGCTATGTAGTTAGGAAACATGAATCTCTTGACACAATATGCCTTTGATATTTTACTATTGTAGCTAAGTAAAATTGATAATTTCCTTTATTAACTTTCAATCGTTGAACCCGCCCCGGAGCCAAATGTGTATCAAAGAGTTTTGAGGTAACGTACGGCTGGCTGTTCATCAGATTTTCTCAAGAAAAATTACAATCAGTTATCAAAATATCCAACATTTATTTCATCATCATTATCGCAGCCGAAAGACGTTCACTGCTGCCGCCTCCCCCAAGTGCCACCACATGGATCGACCCCGTGCGTCTTGCATCCACCGAATTCATAGGGAGACCTTCCAACGCTGCATCTTACGGTACACATTTAGATCATCTTCTAGGCAAGCGTGCTTTATCGTCGACCAAAATCATTGCTTACCAACAGGTGAGATAATGGTCAAACGCGAGCCCAAGTGGTGATTTATATTTCTCCTTATCACAGCAGACAGAAAGGCAGCTATGCGGAAACCGTAGATAACATTCGTTTGATTCAACCGTAGATTTTTTTTTACATTACACTCCCCAAATATAATCACCTTTAATATACATTTACTATCAAAATTGTTTGGATTATTGTTTTAAATAATCTGATTTATGTTGCCGTCAAATATGATTATTCTAAAGAGGTATGAGCCTGGAGATCTGTCATACAGGTCCCGAACCTAGTTCAGACTCCAGCTCTCACAAAGCTTATAACGTAAGGCAAAATTTTATAAATAATTATTTCTATGTAACAATTTCAACCATTTAGAAAGAAAATAAACACATTTTGATTTGATTATTATTTTCACGACGGTCAGTCACTAAAGATCTATTCACCAATTTAATCTACCTCTGATTGGTAAACAAAGTACAAACTCTGAGCTTTGTAGCCGTTTCGTTCTTTGTCAGCCGATTCACATTCTTTGTCTAACACATATTTCATAATACTGCTATATTTTCTGATCTTAGAATAGTTTATATATTGAAAATAATACCTCTCAGGTTTGACATGTTCTTCTGTCAGTACTTTCTTCATGTTTCTTAGTCGTAAAAAGTTTTTTAAAGTGTAAGGTAGGTACTCGTAAGTAAGCAGAGCCTTTTCAGAGCTGTCTTCTTTACCTTTGTAGGCAGTTTCATTATTGTTTATTATTTACTAGCTTTTATTTAACTTGCAATGTATGTAAGTGTTTTTGTGTCAAATCTTTCAACTGAATTTTAAATCAGTTGGCACTATTAGTTATGCATTGTTAGCTAAATGACGTCATTCTTAATCCAAATGGCGGACGGACCAAGAGACTAGTTATTTTTGTGCACTGCCATGATATGGGTTTCAAATCAAAGGGTTTGCTGAGAAGAATACAAAAAAAAGCTTCTTTTTAAAATAAATATTTCGAACGAAGAATTTTATTACACCTTTCAGCCGAAGCAAGTGGATTTCTGCTCTGCTGATGGAAATTGTCTCGCTCCCTTTATCAAGGGGCATAAAGTATCATCATAATCATCATTTCAGCTAAAGGATATCCACTGCTGGACATACGCATTAAGCATAACTGGCGTAATATGGCTGAACCATATATTTCATATTAATTATTTTTTTGTACACCAAAAACAACTATTTAACACAAAGAGAAAATACAGTTCATGAAGGACATGAAGTTGAGTTTATCCCAGCAAACCTTTGAGAGACAGTGAGTGTACAACTTCTGCCTAAACCTTCGGGGAGTAAACGCGTGATGAGTGCTCATTAACTAGAAGCGGACAGACGTGTGTCGCATCGCGCTGTGAATATTGACGTTTTTGTGATCTGTAATTTTGTAGTGCTGTGATTGGTTGCTCTTGCCGTTTTCAATTCCTTGTTGCTCTTGCGGTGTTGTTACCTGTGATCTACGCCCACTGGGAGGAGTTAAAGCAGGACAGAGCATTTTTGTCAGCTCCTACATTGAATGAGTGTTCAAATATATTTGAAAAGCTCATTTAAATAAACACAAAAAGTTTTGCGTTTGGCCGGACTCGAACCTGCGACACCGGAGCATCGGAGTCGGCACGTGTGCGCACTGGGCTAAGTGAACATCTGGCCGCTCAGACGAAATAACCAAGCTCTATCGACTGCAAGGAGCTACACTAAATTATATTATTATTATTTTTTCTCAAACATGCTTGGAAATGTGAGCATTATTTTGACAACCTTCTTCGAGATAAATCGAAATTGCTGTACTGGCCAAGTACATGCGAGCAGCGGCCGGCAAAAGTTGTATGAAAATCCATATCTGTCGTGTCTAGCGGCCAAATAAATTACATAGTAAACTCATATCAGTCGTGTTATTTAAAAATGGAACGATCTTTTACTCCGAAATATGGCAACCAAGGAGGTAACTTATCAAAGGTTTTATTTAAATTTCGAACTGGCTTGCAAATATAACGCTGTTTATTGAAAAAAAAACAAAGAACACCAACGCGGGAACAATTATTGTTGTTCGTCATTGATTTTGACAAAATGAGTTCTAGGTACAGATAGTTTTAATTTCCGCGCATTATTTGAGAAAAGTACTATACAAGCCTTGGCCACAACTAGGCATTGATGGACTTATGATGTGTGCCTCGGCTTCGCCTCGGCCCACATTTACACGTTCGTCCATCAATGCCTCTTTTGCTGGCCGCTGCAGTAATGTACTATACTTGTGTTGTGTCGTAAGTGCGCAGAACAGCAATGCCTCGCACTCGATCACCCCCCATAAAAACTGCCATAGCGTTGCTTGAGACACAGTCAGAGCCTGATCTGTCCTCTGACGCGTCTATTCCTGAATTGAATAGCGGTAATAAAATGGATAGCGTCACAATACGGCAGAGCAAGAAGCGCTTTAGAGGTGATGACGACTGCGCGGAGACTGACAAATTCGAAGATTTGAAGAATATGTTGCAGTCATGGAAAAATTATCAAGATGTTGTCCTCAACAAAATAATTGTGGAAGTTTCTGAATTGAAACAACAAAATCTCAATATCCAGAAGTCATATTCTGAAATTGAAAAATCAATTCAGTTTTTCAACTTGAGCTATGAGGAGATGAAGTCTGGAAAGTCTGGAAGGTGCACATAGGGAGAATGTTAAACGCTTGAATGACATGACTGGCAGTGTGAATGCACAAGCTGTGGCTTAACTTGAGGCTAAGATTGAGGCAATGTAGCAGCAGGCACGTTCATGTAACATTGAAATCTGTAATTTACCAGAAAAGCGAAATGAAAATTTGTTCGCCATCGTGGATTCTATAAGCTGCGCTATTAATTTACCAGTGTCTCATAATGACATTATATCGATACACAGAGTACCACACGCTCAGCATCATGATCGCAAACCTAAAAATATTGTCATAAAATTCAGAACACGTATTATACGTGACAACATTCTTAGTGCCTGTCGCCAGAAGAAGGGCCTAAAGTCTGATCAACTGCGGATCGCTGGTGCCTCGGTACACGTTTATTTTATTGAACATTTAACCCTAAACAATAAAGCATTATTTCGAGAATCTAAGAAGACTGCCAATGAAATCGGTTTTAAATACGTTTGGGTCAGGAATGGGACGGTACTGTTGCGGGAGCGGGATGGATTATCATCAATTGCTATACGTTCTGAGGAAGATCTTAAGGGGATTGTTATCAGTAAAAAGAAGTGTCCTGAAAACCCAGATTCATAGCTATACCTATGTTCACACAATTTATTTTTATAGTTATATTAAGCTCTGTCCTGTTTCCTTTTATATATGTTTATTTGACAGGTTTGTAAGTTTAAATAATATGTATGTAAGTTTCAAATGTTACACCTATCTCTTGCCCACTAGCTTACACCATTGGTTGTCAATGCTTATATTTAAAAAAACCTTGCATTTTATTCTAGGCTTTCTATGCTTCATACGATTGAATATTTTTATACCATTTAAACAGTTAAGTATAATATTGAAAAGTACCTTGAAGTACAAACATTGCGGAGGGCTTAAACTAATTTGTAATTTTGGCCTATCTGTAACTTATCATATAATTACTGTAGACAACGGGTTTAAGTATTATCTACGGGGTGGTGAGCGTTACATAATACAAATTTATTATACTACTGTTATTTATGGCTACTAACAACATAACGTTTTACTACCAGAATTGTAGAGGTACTCGTACAAAGTTGCAAACACTCTATATGAACATATTGAGTAATTCTTATGACGTTATCGTTCTGACCGAAACTTGGCTCATTCCTGACATCTGTGATAGTGAATTTATTGATGAACGATATGTCGTCTTTAGATGTGACCGTGACCGTGTCGCGACGAATAAAAAAGATGGAGGTGGTGTTCTAATTGCTGTGCTTCGTGAATTGCGGGCGACAATATTGACAACTCAATTATTTAACTCTGAGATTGAACAAGTATTAGTACAGCTGCCTGCCGCGCAGCAGCACACACGTCATATTATTGGTGTCGTATATATATTTATTTATTTATTTATTTATTTATTTATTTATACTTTATTGTACACCACAAAAAACATACAGGACAATTGTTCAAATATACAAGTGTACAATGGGCGGTCTTATCGCACTAGGCAATCTCTTACAGACAACCTTTGGATGGACTGAAAGATCGGAGAAGAATTTAGGGCTGTCAGTGTACAAAATATCAAAAAAAATATTACTTGGACTTAATAACATACAATACATACATACAATATTACATAATATACTAATACATATCAAATATATAACAGAGAAAGGAGAAGAATAAAACTTATAGTGAAAGGTAATGCTCCTTCACCATTTTCTTGAACGTTGGCAGTGTTTGAGCACGTCTCACTTCAATAGGTAATACATTCCACAACCGAGCCGCTTGAATCGTGAAAGATTTGTCAAAGAAGGAAGTGGAATGCGTACGAATACTCAATTTTAGATTTTCCGATGATCTCAAGGACCTAGAATGGGTGTCACAGAGGAACTGAAAGCGTTCTTTGAGATAAAAAGGAGTAAAAGGATTAAATAGCACATTATAAAGCAAAGAAAGTATATGGGCATTCCGGCGAAGGCGAATAGGAAGCCATTTGAGCTTAGTACGAAATTCGGAAACGTGATCATACTTGCGCAAGCCAAATATGAACCTGATACAGAGATTTTGAAGTCGCTCAAGCTTGTCCAATTGGTCTTGGGTGAGATCAAGATAGCTGGCATCAGCATAGTCTAGAATTGGTAGAAGAAGAGATTGAGCTATCGCAATTTTAGTGGTGATGGGAAGAAAATTACGAAGACGTCTCAGGGAACCCGCAGAGGCAAACAGTTTTCGACTGACTTCCTGCAGTTGTTTGGTCCAGGAAAGGTTGCTGTCGATATAAATCCCCAAGTTCTTCACAATATGATTTATAGGAATAATAGTATTATTGAAAGAAACCTGGGGAAGTATCGACCAGTCAATCCTAGAGACAGTCCGGGAACTGCCAACAACCGTTACTTGAGTCTTCGTTGGATTGATCGTCAACCCGAACTCATTGCTCCAGTCACCTATTCGAGCCAGGTCTGTATTAATTGTCTCAATGGCTTTAGATAACTCACCGAGAGGGGCTTGGGTATAAATTTGAAGATCGTCAGCATATAGGTGGTAGAAAGAAGAAAGTCGTTGAGTGATAGCATTAATAAAGAGTGCGAAGAGAAGAGGAGATAAAACGCCACCCTGAGGCACACCGGCAGACAGTTGACACCAAGAGGAGAAAGATTCATCAGTGCAAATACGCTGCCGACGGCCAAACAGATAACTATGAAACCAGTCAATTACCGGAGGAGATATGTTAAAAGAGCATAGGACGCCAAGCAAAATGTCGAAGTCAACAGTATTGAAAGCATTGCTAAAGTCGAGCAGAGCAAGTACTGTTAACTTCCCCACATCCATGCCTGACCTGATATCGTCCGTGATGTGCACAAGTGCTGAGGTAGTGCTGTGGCCACGTCGAAAACCAGATTGGAAAGGATTTAAAAGATTGTGTTTGGAAAGGAATGTGTTGAGCTGATGATGAACAAGCTTTTCAAGGACTTTAGATAGGAAAGAAAGAATAGAAATGGGACGATAGTCAGAGAATGATGCAGGATGTGATTTTTTGGGTAAAGGAATAATTTGGGCATCTTTCCAGGCTTGTGGGAAGACACCACTGGAAATAGAGAAGTTGAGGATGTAAAGAATGACAGGAAGAATGTAATCAAGGATGGGGATGATCATCTTACGGCTGACACAGTCACTACCAACAGCGTTGGATGTAATCGAAACAATACTCTTTTTAACATCACAAGCAGTGAATTGACTTATAACAAAAGGGGAATAATCAGGTATCGGAAGATTTGAAAGATAATTAAGCGTAGTAGCTTTGGTGGCCCCATCCAATACGGGCGAAGTAGAAAAATGATTGTTAAGTAAGTTGAAGTCCATGTCTTTAGGAATCGTGTCATGAGACTTTTTTCCGATACCTAATGATTTAAGAAATTTCCAGACCTTAGCTGGATCACCGTTTTGAACTGAATTATGAATATGTTGGCGTTGTGCGTTCCTACACACCTTGCTGCAATAATTTCTAATTGAGATGTATTTTTCCTTGGTAACATTGTTGGGCCGAATTTTAAACCTAAATTTCGCAGCTGCTTTTTTGTTTATTAAAACTTTAATTTCATCAGTTAACCATGGCGCTGGAAGATGTTTCACTCTCACGGCTCGAATAGGTGCATGTGTGTCGTAAAGCTGAATGAGGGTAGAAGACAAGATTTCAACTTGTTCGTCGACGGACGATGATGCAATCAGCGACGTCCAGTCAATATTACTAGCATCCTCCTGAAGGCGAGCAATATCCATGCCATCAAAATTACGAAGCAGAAGAGTTTTAAACTTATGCTTAGGAGGTCGAATTTTATAGGAAGTGTAAATTAGGTCATGATAGGAAAAGGCGTCTGCTGAACACTGACCATGTTTAGCGACGTGATCGAAGGAAGAGACAACAATAAGATCAAGAAGCGAGGGAACAGAGTTAGGAAAACGGTGAGTGGCACCAAGATCAAGAATAGAAAGATTGGCAGATTCAATAACATGACGAAGAGAAGAAGAGCGGAAATCTTTTTTAAGGAGACATGTATTAAAGTCGCCCATTATAATGCTATGACTGTAAGAGGGAATTAAATCTTCCAAAATACGTTCGAAAGAAGAGAAGAAATTAATCCGAAGAGAAGGACAGTAATACACCCCAAGGAGAATCTTAGAATGATGCAGTTCAACTTCCAGGAAAAGATGTTCACCGGAGTTCGGCGGGGGCGGCTGCGTGGACATGTTAACAATAGAAAAGGGAATGTAATTACGAAGATAAATGGCCAAACCGCCACCACCACCGACCGCGCGATCATTCCTGATAAGCTTAAAACCTGGAAGAGAGTAGGAGGAAGATGGAAGACAAGGCTTCAACCAAGATTCAGAAACAAGAATCGCATGAATATTCTTACAGTCAAAGCTTGCCAGCATATCGGGGAAGTGGGCCGGAATACTCTGGGCATTTATGTGGACTACATTAAAGTTCCTGGAGACATCGGAAAAAAGTGAAACAAGAGTGTCGGCTAGACAAGGAACACTCTCAAAGCTTAGGTCATCACTATCCAACGAATAACACGTATCAGAATCACTGCTATAACCAGGGCTGAGCATAAAAATAAAAAATATAAATAAATACTTAACAAAACAATAATAAACTATGCGGTTAACAATTTTCTGTCCACCTGCCAGTTGTGTTTAACATAAGAGTACAAGAAAATAAAACATTAAAATTCAATGTGATTTTGTAGTCCAGGTATAAAACAACGTACATACGTACGCACAAGTTTATAAAAATAAAAAATAAGATCGTGTAACGGAGCGAAATTAAAATAATTTTGAGACGAACGCATCCACGCAAATTTAAGCTGTCAGCCTGTCAGATAGTGACAGTGACATTAAGTCATCTGACATTATTGATATTGAAAACCAATTAGAGAAACGGTACACAAAAAAACAATAAATTAAATAGGAATAGATGTGAGGTGATGACAAATAAAGTTAATTATACCTACCCACAGAAAAACATACATAGTAAACAAAAAATACCTGGACTATCAAAAGGGAAAAAACAACAGAGAACTTCACTTTCTGGCCACAGTACGCTTGGCTTTTGCTGTGGCGATCTTTTCGACTGCGACTGGTTGAGCGATGCCCGGCCCGGGCTGTCCAGAGACCTGTTCCGACTGCTGCGCGAATCTATTAAGGTCGGCAGTGGAGGTCACTCGATGTCGAGATCCCTTGGCGTCAAGGACGATCACAGTGCCTTCTGAGGTCCAGCATTGAGTCACGCCAAATCTGTTTCGTGCCGCCATGAAGACATTGTGCCTGGTTTTCGTCAGGAACTCCGAAATTGTGATTCCAGACCCCTTCAGCTTGGTCTTGCTAAACCAGACCTTATCCCGGAGGGCAACATCGTGGAGTTTGAAGAGGATCGGTCGGGGTTTGTTAGATGTGCTGCGCCCCATCCTGTGACACCTTTTGATACCAGATACATCCAAGTCGAGCTTCAGACGCTGCGTGACAACTTGAGCCACCACCTGTGCAGTCTCTTCGTCTTGCCGCTCCGACACTCCGTGCAACAGCAGTATCTTACGCCGCCCACGCATCTCCATGTTGTCGAGGCTCTGCGCTAACATGGCAGCTTGCTGCTGGAGAGAACCAAGCGCCTGAACAATAAAAGTTCGGAATGACAGGAACTCGGCTGCCAAACCTGTGGTGGTGATTGATGTGGTGCACGGAGTCTTTTGCAACTCCTTTTCGAATTCTGCCATTCTTACACTGAACAAATTGCTCATATCTGTGATTGTGCGCGTGATTGCATCCATAGTGAGAATGTGAGAAAAGAAGTTAAGTTTAGAAATAGAAAACACTTGACTGGCAGGTTGTGATGATTAGCTACCAATATGTACCATTAATATCTATATTCTTAAACTATTACTATTTTTAATTAAATTTTAAAATTAAGAGATAAAATTTGGCTGTTTGAATTTTGACTACCCACTTTTTTTCTCACTTTTACCTCCGGCGTCTCGTGCAGAGTTATATGAGCAATACTTAGACATGCTGCAAGACTTAGCTAATAATCCCAATTGCAATTCATATCATTTCTTTGGTGACTATAACTTGCCTGAGATTGACTGGGCGCAGCAAGGCAACCATGCCACTGCGCGTCGCGCGGACTCTACGGGACGTATATTGCTTAATTTTATAAATATAATAAATGGTTTACAATTTCACTACACAAAAAATCGTTTAGGTCGCGTGCTAGACTTGATAATCTCTAACGCGGACCCTCAAACGGTACCTTGCAACATCTTGGTGAATCCCGATATATTAACTTACCTAGATGTACGTTTCAAACCGATGAAATGCCATCTGGTTCGCAGGTATAACTTTTACAAAGCAAACTATGATTTCATTAAACGCGACTTAAACCATGTAAATTGGGAAAAGTCACTCTCTCATCATTCTTCCGAGATGGCTGTTGATACTTTTTATGAAACTATATATAGAGTTATCAGATCACATATTCCATTAACATATACTAAAAACTCAAAATTTCCGATCTGGTTTGCACCTTCTCTAATAAAATATTTAAAAGTAAAGAACATGCATGGATTAAGTGGAAGAAATATGGTAATCACTCTGATTATATGCATTTTTCAAATTATCGTAAATTGTTTCATAGTAAGACCGCTGAATGTTATAAGAGATATATGACATTAGTTGAAGACAGTATTCCCAAATCTATTAAGCATTTTTGGTCGTATGT
Source organism: Orthosia cruda (assembly GCA_964057195.1). Taxonomy (NCBI): domain Eukaryota; kingdom Metazoa; phylum Arthropoda; class Insecta; order Lepidoptera; family Noctuidae; genus Orthosia; species Orthosia cruda. Next base: position 56,417,272 of record OZ059826.1, on the reverse strand, counting down.
CTCTTCCAAGAAAGGGAAAGCTTAGTACCCTGCTAATATGTTTTACAAAAATGTTTCTTCTGATGACCTTAAGGAAATATGCAATTTGTTTTTAAATTTCTTTTGTTCTGTGTACGAACCCTCTACCTTTGACCCAGACCTATGGCAACCGTCCAATTGCTATGAAGACAATTCGCCTGTATGTATCTCTGACATTTACTTGCCAAAAGAATCAATATGTACAGCATTAAAGTCACTGGATTCTTCTAAAGGAGCTGGACCCGATGGCATACCACCCTCCTTCTTCATAAGTACAGCTGACCACTTGTCTGCCGCCTTACATATTATTTTTAATAAATGTTTGAAGGAGGGGGTCTTCCCTACATTTTGGAAGCGTGCCTCTATCACCCCTGTGTACAAGAGTGGCGATAAAAATAATGTGGAGAATTATCGGCCCATTTCTATTCTATCCACCTTGCCAAAGGTTTTTGAACGACTAGTGCACAGTGCGCTATATCCTCATATCCGTCATCTTATCATACCCGAACAACATGGTTTTGTTAAACGTCGCTCTACCACTACTAACCTCATGACCTTTGTGAACTATCTCTTTGAAAATATGGACCGCCGGGTACAGGTTGACGCTGTTTACACAGATTTTCAGAAGGCCTTTGACAAGGTGGATCACACATTGCTTATGGAAAAAATTGCCTTTAATGGTATACGTGGCAATTTACTCAGATGGTTTGCGTCATATATCTTCAATAGGACTCAAAAAATCGTCATTAATGGGCATGAATCTGACTCCATAGTTGTTAAATCCGGGGTTCCTCAGGGATCAGTATTGGGTCCTTTTCTATTTGTATTGTTTATTAATGACATTAAACATTGTTTTATCAATTCAAATTTCTTGATGTATGCAGATGATATGAAAATTTATATCTCCTGTAAAAATATTAACGACTGCCATTATTTACAACAGGACCTTGATAGATTTTATGAATACTGCCTCAAAAATAAACTCTATCTTAGCCTTCCTAAATGTTACACAATCTCTTTTACTAAAAATAAAATCAGATCAAATTTAATTATTCAATAAATAATATAAGGCTTAATGAAGTCCAATCTGTCCGTGACTTGGGTGTTACGCTGGATTCTAATCTTCATTTTGATACTCACATTGACAATATAGTAAAAAAAGCCTTTCAGATGTATGGACTCGCGATGAGAATTTCAAGTGACTTTGTGCGACCCTCTACATTCTTAATATTATATAAAACCCTGATTCGGTCGCAATTAGAATACGCCGTCCAAATTTGGGATCCTCTATATGATAAGTACAAGGATAGGCTAGAAATTGTGCAGAAAAAGTATTTCCGTACTTTGAATTATAAATGTTATCGTCCTAAAGTATCTTATGAGCAATTACTGAGTCAGTATAATGTTCTTAGTTTAGAATCTAGACGACTTCTTCTGGGTGTACTAATGCTGCATGGTATATGCAATAATAGATTCGACTGCATTCCCTTAACTAATAGCCTACATTATATAGTACCTAGACCTGTCATGCTTCGTGGGGTACGTGTGCCTCAGCTATTCTACACAAATTCCTTTAAGACTTAACGCTGGGGTGCGCGTGCCTCTTCGTCGCCTCGTTGATGCGTACAACTCTCACTTCATGGAGCTTGACATATTTACTCTCTCCAAACATCGTTTCAAGGCGGGAGCAATAGAGTTACTGAATTCTTAAGTATATATATATTTATTTTCTTCCTTCTTCTTATTTTTTACGATGCGCACTATTTGTTTGTTTTCTTTAACCTTTTTTTTGACAATGAATTCGTGGACAATGTTGTGGGTTACATGTGTAGTAACATAAATATGAAAAATATATATATAAATGTATTTCTAAGTATTGTACTAACTTAAGAATATCTAGTTAAGCTTGGCATGTAACTGTTTTTTGTCCCTAACAAATAAAATAAAATAAAAATAAAATATACTTATTGCTAGAAAGCACACATAAAGTTAATATGCAAACTTCAACAAAATCCTTGCATGTCCTCTATACTAGGTTTTGCAATTTGCAACTTGTGTTAGAACTTTGTTTAATCATAGTTTCCTCCCCAACTCCCTGATGTTAAGTGCGTCCGTAAGTTTGTTTGTCATCGTTATCCTGCGCGGCTAAACGCTATTTTGTTTGACGATAAAACTGGTAAAATTCTCAAGTTAAACTAATATAGTATGCTGCTAAAATTTCTCATAAATGGATACTTGTTGCAAGTAAGAACGGAGAGGAAAAGTAAGACTTCAAGGGAAAATACGTATGGTTGGCAACTCTAATTTAATACTTTAATTTAACAATGAGTGGCATCAGAAAAAGATTTCAAGAACGAATTCTAACACAAACGTGATGTTTCAATGTGGTTCTAAAACACTTTTCTGTTTTACGTTACAAGCATAATACCCCGTGTGTCTTCACTATTTACTCTTATATCATGACCTATTGAAAACAATTCCAAGATAATAAATAATCCCAGAAAACCCCCTACTTCTATCTCTACGTAAACACACCTACTCTCTATGCAAACCAAACTACATAGGTACGCGAACCATTTGCTGGAGTCCGTCAGACTCCATAAAATCCGGAACGTGGCCCAATAAAATGGGCACTCGCCGCCGGCTATTTTACGGCCCTAAGTAATACTACCCTCCATTTGCCATTATTGAGCTGGACTCAGGTCCTGGACCTCATATAAAAGGTACGTAAATCATGGCGTTTGTTTTAGGTGAAGGCTGTTTGAAGGGCAGACGTGTTTGACACCTAAATAATAAGTATGTATTAAAAAGTAAGTACAGGTGGATTAAAGCGAATTACAACATTTTTATTGTGTATTTCTCTTCGTGTCCGCTATAATCCATTTGAATTTTTTATTACCCTTTTTTACATTCCGTTCAACCGATTTTGAGTTTTATCCCGTAAATATAAGGATAGCATAAAAAGCATAAACCTGTTACCAATACAGCTGCCATTTGTCATATCTCCAACGCAATAGAAGTCAAAATCGGTTTAACGGGCTGTAAAATGGGATTATTTAAATGTCTTATGTTATCGCTAATGGGATATAGATATTTTTGACACGTATTGTTTGTATTATATTCTATTCTTATAGTAATTAGAGCTTTTCTTTAGTATGACTCTATGCTATTAGTTGTATAATTACGGCGAGTCTATAATTTACAACAGGTATGTCGCAATGGAATGGAATGTAACGAACCATTTACGTTAAACATCCAATGTAAACTCATTATGATTGTATCTGACAAACAATATCCAATCAAATTAATACAAGTAGATGGGTAAGTTACCAGATTGAAATTGAAAATAAAAAGAAGTGATTGAAAAATAAATCTAATATCCTTTGTCTTACTCAAATAGTAAGGGCAGAGCGGAGCGCGCGTTTTTCTGACACCACTTTTTGATCATACATAGGTCATACTAGACCAAAGCGAACTTGACACGGTCATCAGAACGTTGCATTAACAATGCTGTGTTTCTTTTATGGTGAAAAATACGGCCGTCCGAAAGTTTGCTTGTACGCGTATAAGCAAAGGTTCAGACGGCCGTACTTTTACTAATTAAATCTATTATATCTTACTAATATTATAAATAATAAAAAAAGCTAAATTCTGGATGGATGTGTGTATGTTTGTTACTCAATCACGGCAGGACGGCTGAATGGATCTGGATGAAATTTGGCACAGATATTGATTATATTCTGGAATAGCACATACTTTTTATGCCGGTATAATGTTCCCTTGTGATGATAAAACACATTTCACGCGGGCGAAGCCGCTGGCAGAAGCTACACACACATATTCGTAATCCTTGGTTAACCATTAACGGCTCTGGATATATTAGCACAAGTGACATCTGTGTCTACAACGCTACAAAATTAATCCACTTATTATTTCATTACCACTGTTCTCAAAACGGTGAAGTAAAACATCGTGAGGAAACCGGCTTGTCCTAGAACCAAAAAATCGAAGACATGTGACATCCGCCAACCCGCACTAGGCCCACGTGGTGGATTACGGCCCATACCCTCTCACAGAGAGGAGGCCTGTGTCCCAGCAGTAGAAACATTAATAGGCTGATGATGTGATGTGATGTGTAATACTAATAAAACTATGAACCATTGGGTCGGCAATAAAATATTTTTATTTTATTTATTTGTTAATAGGCTAGATTAGAAGAATAGAATAGAATGCATTTATTTGTCAGAATATTGTACAAAGCTGTTATGGAATTATATATTACGATCATAATATTCTGCCGTTTCCGGCGTACAAATATGGTTTGTAAAATTGTGGGTTATCATAACATTTATATTAAGTCATTAATCATTAGAATTACCAATTATTTATATAAATTGAACAATAGTAAAAAAGATTAATTATATAAGTCAAAATTCAATGATGTCAAGGAGATAAAATATGATTTATAGGTAATAATGTCTAATATTTAGGTAAATTTTTCATTCATTGATCTTCAGTTGAGTAATAGCATTTGCTTAAACGAAAGTTAAATAATTTAAATTTAAATGTTCTGAGGCTGAGAGTTTTGAAGCCATCAGGTAATGTGTTATAAACAGTAATAGACATGCAGTATACACCATTAGAAAACAACTTAATTCTACGCCTAGGAACATTAAGCATATGTACTTTGCGGCTGGGTCTGGATACAACATCGTTATGCAAGTCAAATTAATTTCTGTTTTGGTGTACAAAGATACAAATTTCGAAAATGTATGGTGCCGGAAGTAGCAGTATTTTAAGTTTTTTAAATAGTGGACATACATGGGCTATCAACACCTTTCAGCCATACAAGTCGGCGGGGCTGGACGGCATCTTCCCAGCCCTGCTACAGTGGGGGGGTAGATTGTCTCACGCCATGGCTGCTGGAAATCTATCGGGCCTGCATAGCACTTAGATACATACCTCTCGGATGGCGCGAGGTAAAAGTCATCTTTATACCTATACCTGAAAAACCTGATTACACACACCCCAAGGCATATAGACCTATAAGCCTCACATCCTTTTTACTGAAAACACTCGAAAGACTCTGTGACAGGCACATCCGTGATGGGCCTCTGCGGGATAAACCGCTGCACAAACAACAACATGCGTACTCCACAGGCAAATCAACAGAATCCGCATTGCACTACGTGGTTTCTAAAATTGAATGCGCAGTGTACCACAAATGCTCAGCACTGGCTGCCTTCATTGACATCGAGGGCGCCCTAGATAAGACTATATTCAACAGTATAAACACGGCCCTCGACAGACATGGCATAAACCCGACCCTTGGAGGCTGGATCACCAATATGCTCAAACTAAGAGCGGTTCAAGTCACGGTAATCGCCACCACAAGGGCCATCGTCGCAAAGGGCTGTCCGCAGGGGCACGTCCTTTCGCTACTTCTGTGGAACCTGGTAGCTGACAGCCTCATCAAAACACTCAACGACAAAGGTTATTTCACCGTTGGCTACGCGGATGAAATAACAATAATAATAAACGGGATACACGAAAACACCCTATGCAATCTCATGCGTCAAGCCCTCAAAATAGTAGAGGAATGGTGCAACGAGCACCAACTGAACCCCACAAAAACTGAACTAATTCTCTTCACAAAAAAAGAGGAAACCGATGACACTGCAACTACCGCGTTTCTTCGGAACAACCCTAAGCCTTTCAACCGAAACTAAGTACCTGGGCATTTATTTGGACAAACAATTGAATTGGGCAAAACACATGAACCATATCACGACAAAAGCCAGCATATCGCTGTGGCAGTGCAAACGACTGCTAGGCAGGAATTGGGGGATCGGCCCCATGGTCACCTACTGGCTATATACCACAGTCATCCGACCAATCATAACATATGGCTTGCTGGTCTGGTGGCCCAGGACAGAACTCAGCACAGCCCAGAAAGATCTCCAGTAGCTATGATAACCACACCCACTGCCACCTCTACACCTAATTGTGCGGGAGGAGGCAGCCCTGGCCACCTTTAGACTCCACCTATCAGGTTCCCTAAATAAAGACTCCAGAATTAAGCACACACGCATAAAAGAAGATGCGATCAAGCGTAAACCGATGCTAGCATCACCATGCGACAAAGCCCCAAAAACACACCACTTTCATAGGCACTACAACATAATACTCACAGAGGAAAGATGTGACTACTCTGGCCCGAAAGAGATGAGAATATACACCGACGGATCGAAAACTGACTCCGGTACCGGAGTCGGAGTCTTCTCACACGATTTCAATATAAAGATATCCAGACCGCTAGGAGGGTTCAATACCGTCTATAAGGCGGAGTGTGTGGGCATCATACAAGCGGTCCATGCCCTAGAAGCCAGGAAGGTTACGGACACCCACATACGGATACTCTCCGACAGCGCATCTGTCCTCCAAACCTTACAAAAAAAATACATAACATCAAAACTAGCACTAGAATGTCACAACGCACTAGAACAGATAACTGTATCTAGCCGTAACACGGTGACACTACAATGGATAAAGGGACACAGCGGATCGCTGGGTAACGACGCGGCTGACGAGCTTGCGAGACACGGATCCAGCTCTGCGGTCTATGGACCCGAGCCTTTTGTACCCATCCCATTCAACCAAATACGCAGGTGGATACAGGAATTCACCCAGACACAGGCGGAGAACTGGTGGGCCTCGGCACCGGGATGTAGGCAATCCAAAAAAGCTCTGCCATCCTTGGACAGTAGGCTCACCAGGCGTCTTTTACGCCTGGACAAGAACGGCCTGCGCTTGGTGACGGGGACCATCACGGGACACTGCTCTCTCAACAAACACTTCCACACAATAGGCATAACGGACAGTCCTCTATGCATGCAGCATGGAGGCCGAGGAAACCGTCGCGCACGTTCTCTTTGAGTGCACAGGTGTCACACAGATAAGAACACGAACCCTCGGGTCACCCAGATCTTAAACGGATGTTTTGAGGAAACCAGGAGCTCTAATTGACTTCTGGAGGGAGGTGGGCTGGTTGGAATGACCACCCAACGGCCGCTATAGCCCACGTACAAAGGTCCATTAAGGGACTAAGTGCGGATACCAAACCCCCCCTAACATAGAACATAAATAGTGGAACACAACTGTCCAGTGGGTGCGCTCCACAAATTGAGCGTACACATTTTTTCTGAGCTCGAAACACTCTATTAAGGTCAACAGAATTACCCCTTAATATAATGCCGTAGCGCAAAACTGATGAGTCATAGCCATGGTATGCACATAGTGCCGCATTAACACTAGCCACACGTGTTAGTCTATATAAAACAAATACAAATCTATCATATCTTCTTACATAGATCATCAATATTAGATTTCCAGTTACAGTTTTTGTCAATTGTTATCCCCAAGAATTTTGCGTAATCAACCTCTTCTATTGTCTCATTTCCATATTGTATTTTAAGCCTTGGATGCGTACTGTTATATGTCTGGAATTGTATCATTTTTGTTTTCTTAATATTAATATGAAGATTATTGTGTTCAAGCCATGTAATAATTTTATTTAATGTCATGTTTATTTCATTTTGCTACTCAACAATGTCGTCATTTTCTTTTATAATACTGAGGGTCGTATCGTCAGCGTATAGTTAGCATTTGTGGGCTTTTACACCAGGCAAGTCTTTTACATATAGCAAGAATAAAGGCGGTCCCAGTATGGTGCCTTGGAGAACACCGCAGTTATTTTCGCGATACTGAGACCTATATGCGAGCTTTTGATTTCCTGTTTGTCCCGAAATCTCAACATATTGCTGTCGATGTGAAAGGTAGCTTACGTTCATCCACAACTTCGAGTGTAGAGTCTCCGACCCTGATAGGAGTGGGTGTGACATGGGCATTCAACATCACCTTGGTATTGTCCATGTTCATCCTAAGACCCACTCTTTCGGAAGCTCTACTGAGGTCATCGAGCATTGTATTGAGGTACTTCATATTCTCAGCCATGACCACTATATCGTCGGCAAACCGAAGGTGAGTGATGTACTCGCCATTGACGTTGATGCCTAGCCCTCTCCAGTCCAGAACCTTGAAGACATCCTCCTGTGCAGCGGTGAACGGTTTCGGAGATATGACATCTCCATGCCTCACACCTCGCTGCAGAAAGACAGGTTCCGAGGTCTGATCCTGAAGTCGAACTGACATGGTGGCGTTTTTGTACAAACACTTCAACACCTCGATGTACCGGTAGTCAATTTGGCACCGTTAGAGAGACTGCAGCACAGCCCAAGTCTCGATCGAATCAAAGGCTTTCTCGTAGTCCACAAACGCTAAGCAGAGAGGCAGGTTGTACTCTTCGGTCTTCTGTATTACCTGCCGCAGCGTATGTATATGGTCTACGGTGTTAAAGCCTTTACGGAAACCAGCTTGTTCAGGAGGCTGGAAATCGTCAAAACTGCGCGCGAGACGATTCGTGATGACTCTTGAAAACAGCTTGTAGACATGACTAAGAAGTGAGATGGGCCTATAGTTCTTTAGTAGGGCATTGTCGCCCTTCTTGAAGAAGAGTACCACCACACCCCTGCACCATGCCTGTGGCGTTTTGCCCTCGAGTATGACGGAATCAAACAGCTTCTGAAGGGCCTTAAGGACCGGTTTTCCACCCGCCTTCAGGAGTTCGGCTGTTATTCCGTCTTCACCCGGCGCCTTGTTGTTTTTAAGCTGTTTAAGAGCCATCCTAATCTCATACAGGCTGACGTCCAGAATGTCTTCGGTATAGTGCCGGGTCAATCTAGCTCTAGGGTCTTTTGCTAGATTCGCGACGGGTTTACTGGTTGACGTGTACAACTGCTCATAGAATCTCTCGATCTCTCTCAATAGCTCCGGTTTGGCGGATACGATTCTGCCATCGTAGGTCTTCAGTTTCGTGAGCTGGCTCTGCCCAATAGTCAGATCTCTTGCAAAGACCTTGAAACCCTTATTCCGCTCAATCGCGTCTTTAATACGCTCGGTATCAAAGCGGCGGAGATCGCTTTCCAAGGACTTTGAGATCCGTCTATTGAGCTGCCGGTATTTCAACGCATCGTCTGAAGACTGCAGGATCATCTCACGCCTCTCCTTCATGAGCTTGAGAGTAGGATCAGAGAGCTTTTTGTTTATATCTGTACGAAAAACTTAGACCCAACCGTATGGACAGCTTCCACGAACTCATCGCTGTATTCGTCCACGGAGCTCCCTAGGCAGTCGAAACGATTATATTTACTATTCGATTCTATTAACGGCTAAATTGATTGATGACAGGTATTTCACAAGCTACAGAAGTACAAACACCTCAGACAATTATAATTTAACATCACGATTGTATCCCCCGAAGTGTTTGCGCCTTCCTGATGGCGCGATACAATTCAATTTATATCACACCGATAAGCAATTTTTACTAAGTAAAATTGCAAGTATGTTCACATGGATGCAATGCGAAGTAATTCGACCGATACGCACTTAAGTTTTTAATAAGTATAAAATTGCAAGTATGTTCACATGGACGCAATGCGATGCAATTCAACCGATACGCACTTCAGTTTTTAATAAGTATAAAATTGCAAGTATGTTCACATGGACGCAATGCGATGCGGTTCGACCGATAAGCATTTCAGTTTTTACTAAGTTTAAAATTGCAAGTATGTTCACATGGACGCAATGCTATGCAATTCGACCGATACGCATTTAAGTTTTTAATAAGTATAAAATTGCAAGAATGTTCACATGGTCGCAATGTGATGCGGTTCGACCGATAATCACTTAATATTTTCTTAGAAAATACGTGCGCGATATCGCCTATCGACACAATTTAAATTGAGTCGCGTGATCAGTTAAGGGCCTTAGGCTTAGCACGCACTTTGGTTTTTACCCGCGTGATTTTTTTTGCGCTTTTTTTGATCTGCGCATTGATTCATTAGGCTTAGAACGTATTGCGATTATTAGCCGTGCGGATTTTATTCGTGCGATTTTATTCGCGTACTGAATCATAATAACCAACACGTACTTCGGGTAAAATACCGCGCGATTTTTGTCTTTTTCTAACTGTTTATCGATCTCAAAATATTTGCGTGGATTTAATCCGCGCCGTGGTGCGGTGGATTCTGAGGCAAAACACGGATTCCTTGCGGTATTATTTAAGCGAGATTTTTTTATCGCAATGCGTGCAGCTTCATACAGTTCCAAAACCGCAGTGTGTGCTAAGCCTAACTAATACGCACGCTGGAATTTATCCAGCGTGCATATTACTTCACGTGTCAAAAAACAGAGTAAAATTACGATCGATGATCGTAATTTGAGCTTTTTATTTAGCATTATCGGCACCGGAAATCCACCGAAATGTAGAAAAATGCCTAATTATGCCATATTGAGCCGTAAATACTGTATATAAACATTTGGCCGAGGAATTGGAAATGTTTTCTTTCATTGGTAAATAAATTTGTTTTTAATTTGTGTGTGAAAAAGTGGCACGCATGGTTTTCATTTAGATGGAGGGACTTGCGATATCTTGTTAGAGTTACATCTGTGGTTTCTACCAGTTCTCAGGAGACAGACAATAGAACAAAAATATTAATTTGTCTTTTATTACGCTTTTAAAGCGTGTCAAAAAATGCCACCAATACTGGATTTACCCTTTTACAGCATTTTTTTCTTCAACATCCAGTTTAGTAGTCATTGGCGCAGCTCACCTATAGTACAGCAGTTATGTTTAAGTCCCATATAAAAGAAGACGAGCCTATTGCCACAAATCTAGACAGCTGTCACAGAGAAATGCTAGATGGAAAACTCAATAATACTTTCCCGAGCCGGGCATAGAACGGGGCATCTAATCAACAGTAAGAATCAAAGTTTGCGAAGAAGCAATGCTCAGCCAATTAGTGGCAATTAAACCGTCGCAGTCTACAAAACACGAATGCGATTGAAATATGACGAGGCGGTGATAAATATGCTTCAAAAAGAATAATTTGCGGCGCCATTTTGTGTTTCAAGAACTGTGCTCGCCTTGATGATAGGTCTTTTTAAAGTTTCACTGCTCGTTTGCTTTGAAATTTTTTCGTATTGCTGTGTGCTGTAGCAGCTATTTGTAAAGGAATTGTGCTTTGTCAGAGTGAATTTTTTGTTGGATTACGTTTTCAGTGCTATTGTGTATTCTTAGTTTTGTCATATGGCAATTAATGTAGGGATTGCTTTGCTTAGTCATATTATATGGGTCAATATCAAGGTGTACCTTACAACTTGGTACAATGTTTATTAACAAACCACTGACAGCTCCTGACAGATTAATCAGCTGTCAGCAGGGGTGAAAAACATTTTCATTTTTATGTTTGATCTAATGTGATCTTCTAGTACCTGGGATATGTTCTGTTCTTAAACTATCTTTCATCTGTACTAACTAGGTTAAATCAATGCACAAAAACGCAACATTCTTCGTCGAATTTGTTTTATTACTTCAAGACATTTGACGTTGAGAGAGCAGTGGTGGTCCAGTGGTAACGGCCGCGACTTACGTGTCGTATGTCGTGAGTTCGAACCCAGGCTTGCCGGGGTTAATTTGTGTAAATTATTTAATTACCACTGCTCTTAAAACGGTGAAGGAAAATATCGTGAGGAAACCGGCATGTCTTAGAACCAAAAATTCGAAGACATGTGACATCCACCAACCCACACTAGGCCCGCGTGGTGAATTTAGGCCCATTACCTCTCACACAGAGAGGATGCCTGTGTCCCAGCAGTGGGAACATTATATGGCTGATGATGATGATGATTTGACATTGAGTAGAAGGAGAGTTTAATATATTCGGCCAGATTACTGAGAAGCAACATACAGCGTGAAACGGTATAAAACTAAATTAAAATGATGCTCAGTTACCTACAATGAATAATATAAATGCTCTTCTAAATTTTGAATCATTGTCAAAAAACTACCAATTGTGTGTCATCCAGGACGTCAAGTCTGAAATTCGTTAGGGTTGGTAGTGATAGGCAGTTTAATATTCTCTGGTGCTTCTAATATTTATTTTTTATTACTTATTGACGAATTATACATTGTACTGTATAGATTTCTCATAGAAATGACGATTACAAATGAAAATTATGACAAACTGATGGGATATAAAGGTAAAATCGTTGTAATTTTGTAAGAACGTAACAATTTCATGTTGATAGCCCTAAAAAATCAGCAGTTTTCGTTTGTTTGTAAACATAGTATCTTTTAAGTGGCTCATGTGAAGTTGTACTTACATCACTCAATATGAGCTCTAAATAATTTGATTGCACTTTTTTACTATCTCTTTTACTCTGTCATTATCGTTGTTGTATTGTCTATATTAAATAAATGTTATCTATTCTATTCTAAATTCCGGTAAATATGGTGATTAAATGTTTAATTACTATCCTCGTTATGGTAATATAACAAAGACTTCATAACAATAATCCATAGCCGTGTTAAAGCAGGCTTTCAGACCATTATACTAAAAAGTAATTTTATATTCCTGGCAACCATTTTCATTAAAAATAACTCCGTTTACCTAGTAAACACAAACTGCAGTGACCCGCTACGTCACAACTTTTGCCATACGTCCACCTAATCATTAAATTTTAGAACGTAATTACGGCTAGAATTTCCGTAATTTGCTCAAAGTTGAGTGGTTGTCTGGCGTCGCTTTTTACTGCGGTATCATAACGTTGAGAGGTGCGCGGCCGCGGGTCGCATTATATCGTGAATTCGTGACACCCTTGACAGCGATGCCGACGTCGCAAAGTCAAGTCGTCGAGTTTGGTGGAGTTAATTTGTCGATGTGTGTGTTTATCTGTCAGTAGGGAGTGGACTTTTCGTTAGCGTTTTTTGCGTTGAATACGTGGAAAATCCTGACTTCTAATTAATTTGCTTCAATGAATACATTTTTAATTTAATAAATTTGAATGTTTGCACTAATTATCACCTGCCTATCCTTTTCGCGACTATTTTGGGGTCACCGTCCACTCAAACTAGCAGCTGAGTAGGTACCAGCAAATTTTGTACAAAACAATAAGTGAAATATGGAATTAAATTCATAAGATTTTAAACTGTCATGGTCACTAACAATAACATTAGAATCGGGATATTTACCATATTTACTGTTTGTAGCGAGTTTCCTATATTTCGGTGCTGTTGCAAGCACCATGATCACGGATAAACTGAAGTTATTGCGGGTGGGTGTTTATGAGGAGACAAATCGGTCTTCCCTCTTTCTTGTTCATTTTTAGCACTCGGTACCGCTACCACTGTCACTCATATCTCGATTATGTCCCCGACACACGAAAATCACTGTGTCCGCTCGCGAACTTTTTTCGGCACTTTTTCGGGGTTTACACAGCTGAGCCACTGGACTCCAAGCTCTCGACAGTTGAAACCCATCCTCCCGGTTGAAATTCTTGTATTTGGAAATCTCGATAACTTCCCTCACCAGTCTAGGGCTATAGTGGCGTTCTGTCGAAATGTCTTGAGGGTTATGTAACTCAATCCAGTGGTTCAATCCAGAATCGAGTTGTGAGTGACAGGGGTAGCGGTACCGAGTGCAAAAAACGAACAAGAAAGAGGGTAGACCGATTTGTCTTCTCATAAACACCCACCCGCAACAACTTCAGTTTATCCGTGATCGTGGTGCTTGCAACAGCACCGAAATATCGGAAACTCGCTACAAACAGTAAAAATGTTAAATATCCCGATTCGAATGTTAATTAAATTCATATTTGGAATTGACATAAAAAGGGATATATCACAAAGAACATGACTTATAGGAGAGGTCATAGGGTATAGATAAAGTGTCATAATTATTATTACAAAAATAAATATTAAACCGGGCAAGTGCGTGTCGGACTTCGCACATTTAGGGTTCCGTACCAAACCGCAAAATTAAGTTGGTTCTTTTAGGAAAATTTACGTAATAATAAACATTATTGTTAGATTTCAAGTGCATAGGTCAACGAGAAGGTAAAAAATTCTTCGCAACAAAACTTTGTAAAAAGCTGGCTTTGGTGGCTTCTCATTTCTTTGTTTTCCGAACATTTTTAAAATAAAAATAGTATATTATGCAACTAGTGAATAAAGGTCGGATTTAAAGCGAGGGCCGTAGATGAATCACAAGTAAGTGAAGGATTCTAACGACTGAATCACGACCGTAGGGAGTGATTCATGATGATTGAATCACGAGCATAGCGAGTGATTCAAGTGCTAGAATCATGAGCGACGCGACTGATTCATGGCCCTCGATATAAATCCGTTTTATTCATGAGTTGCATACTATATTTTATACCATGACTACGAGAAAAAGAAAGATTGAAGCGAGAAGCACAAGGAATAATAATAAATAAATGGTTTATTACCTTCAAAATTTACAAAAAAATGTGAATCCCTGACTCCTGAGCTAGGTAACAGCACTTGTGTTTCAATCTCTAACTCTATCTCTTACTCTTTCTCTAACTCTATCTCTAACTCTATCTGTAACTGTTTCTCTAACTCTATCTCTAACTCTATCTGTAACTGTATCTCTATCTGAAACTCTATCTCTAACTCTATCTGTAACTCTATCTCTAACTCTATCTCTAACTCTATCTCCAACTCTATCTCCAACTCTATCTCCAACTCTATCTCTAACTCTATCTCTAACTCTATCTCTAACTCTATCTCTAACTCTATCTCCAACTCTATCTCCAACTCTATCTCCAACTCTATCTCCAACTCTATCTCCAACTCTATCTCCAACTCTATCTCCAACTCTATCTCCAACTCTATCTCCAACTCTATCTCTAACTCTATCTCTAACTCTATCTCTAACTCTATCTCTAACTCTATCTCTAACTCTATCTCTAACTCTATCTCTAACTCTATCTCTAACTCTATCTCTAACTCTATCTCTAACTCTATCTCTAACTCTATCTCTAACTCTATCTCTAACTCTATCTCTATCTCTATCTCTAACTCTATCTCTATCTCTATCTCTATCTCTAACTCTATCTCTAACTCTATCTCTAACTCTATCTCTAACTCTATCTCTAACTCTATCTCTAACTCTATCTCTAACTCTATCTCTAACTCTATCTCTAACTCTATCTCTAACTCTATCTCTAACTCTATCTCTAACTCTATCTCTAACTCTATCTCTAACTCTATCTCCAACTCTATCTCCAACTCTATCTCCAACTCTATCTCCAACTCTATCTCCAACTCTATCTCCAACTCTATCTCCAACTCTATCTCTAACTCTATCTCTAACTCTATCTCTAACTCTATCTCTAACTCTATCTCTAACTCTATCTCTAACTCTATCTCTAACTCTATCTCTAACTCTATCTCTAACTCTATCTCTAACTCTATCTCTAACTCTATCTCTAACTCTATCTCTATCTCTAACTCTATCTCTATCTCTATCTCTAACTCTATCTCTAACTCTATCTCTAACTCTATCTCTAACTCTATCTCTAACTCTATCTCTAACTCTATCTCTAACTCTATCTCTAACTCTATCTCTAACTCTATCTCTAACTCTATCTCTAACTCTATCTCTAACTCTATCTCTAACTCTATCTCTAACTCTATCTCTAACTCTATCTCTAACTCTATCTCTAACTCTATCTCTTACTCCATCTCTAACTCTATCTCTAACTCTATCTCTAACTCTATCTCTAACTCTAACTCTATCTCTAACTCTATCTCTAACTCTATCTCTAACTCTATCTCTAACTCTATCTCTAACTCTAACTCTATCTCTAACTCTATCTCTATTTCTAACACTATCTCTAACTCTATCTCTAACCCTATCTCTACCTCTAACTATATCTCCAACTCTATCTTTATCTCTAACTCTATCTCTAACACTATCTTCATCTCTAGCTCTAACTCTATCTCTATCTACGTTTGTATCGAACATTTTATGCGCAAGGAGGTTTATAGCATTGAGATGGAGTTTGAATATTATATTGGGGTGTTCTAAATTCAAACACCAAAACAGTGATTAAAAGTGCTTTTTATTCACTGTTTTCAGTGAATAAAATAAGCTTTTTAGAGGGGGAATGGTATAAAATACAGTATTTATCTACTCAAGAAGTTCAAGGTCAACAAATATTTTTGCCTCCCCCCCCCTTAGTTGTAAGGGAACTCCCCTTAAATACATAAAAAAGTATTTTTTGTCAATTTGTATGGCGTTGGGTCAGCAAGATGTTAATACTGTGAATACTGTAGCTCCAACCGTTTGGCTGTAAAACCCGCGTGAGAGACGACGGACAAACGGACCGACGTATAGATGGACACGCGAGTGACAGCATAAGGGCTCCGTTTGGACCTTTAGGGTACGGAACCCAAAAAAGAAAAATGATAAATCGACATAACATCTAAGGTGCCTTTTTATGTCATAGCAACAGAAAATAAGATACGAAAATCATATTAGCCTTCACAAATGTGCAGAACATGTTGTTCTGGGAATATATTTCTGTCTGTGACATTGATCGATATATTCACTTTAATACGAATAAATGTTTTAGACAAGTTGGAACGCAAAAAGTAGGCAGATCTTGTCGGTAAGTTAAGACAGTTCGGGCAAAGTTCTGAAGCTTAATTTCCGCTTAGAATATTAAGAGGTTATTGCCTATAACAGTTTTGGCGCAGTTTTTCGGAGAGATTTCACTGAGATTGCTTGAGTTACAATAATGGAGGTCTCAAACACACTGGTAAGAAAATAATTACACAACTCGAATTCACGCTTGTGTTCCCCGAAGGGTTAAGCACAAGTTTACATATAGGTAGTATATACGTATTTGCGAAGTTATTTTACTAATATTATAAATGTGAAAGTTTGGATGGATGTGTGGTGGAACTTTGGATGTACGTTTGTTATTCAATCACGCCAGAACGGCTATTCAGCCGTTCTGAATGAAATTTGGCAGACAGATAGATTATAGTTTGGAATAGAACATAGGCTACTTTTCATCGCGGTGTAATGCTCCCTTGGAATAAGAGAACACTTTTCACGCAGACTAAGCCACTGGCAAAAGCAAGGGTTTTATATGCGGACGAGTCTATTTAATTTGCATTCAATAGACTCGTCCGCATATCCCCTTCTAATCTAGCTAGGCTCCGAAACTAAACTAGCTGCGAGCTGCGGTTTTTCGTTGTTCTAGATAAGATATGTACCTATATTATAGAGGCAGTCTATAGGCCTCAATTCAAATAAACGGCCGCATCTGGCCAGGAAGACAACTCTGCCCTATAAACATGCCCACACATGCCCTATAAAATCTAGATTTTACCCAGTCTCAAAACTACAAAAACGTTTATCTCTATTTAGCGTAAGTTTTTGTCTAGTATGTCATTCAGGATTATGAAGCTTAGCAAGGGTTGCTCGAGTAGCCTTTGCCCGCGTCACTTCGCCCGCGATGTTTTGCCCGACAAATGACACGCATTTACGGGAATACGCGACAGTTGACCTTGACTTACGCGATAAGGCGGTTAGTTTTGGTTGAGGAATAAAGTTTGGAAACAAAATTGGAATAAATAAAACATGTTGGCACGTAATTTCTCTTACCTGTAATGTTTTATTTTTACTTTCTTGTGTTTTAGACTCGGTTTTCCGCCTCGGGAGTGAATGTTATCGGGATGGTTGATAGGGAAAGGAAAATGAAGAAAGAAGAAAACTTGTTAGAGCCAGCGCGCACTAGTTACTTTTAGTTGACTAATAGTTTGATTGCTATCATACGACGATCATCTACCATACGATTTTTAATCGCCAAATGCGTGCACTTTTATATAGCTCCTTACTGATTCCCTAAACGATCAAACGACAGTTTGAGTTCACTAGTGTGTTTTTGTTGACCGATAGGTCTACAAAAACTCACTAGTGCGCGCTGGCCCTTAAGCTTTATTTGTTTTGGACTGGAATATAATTATGTTCGGCACCGCATACCGCATACTGCAGCGTTGTTCGTTCTGATCAAGAAACTATAGCTTTATTCCGGCAAAAAATAACATCAGATAAGAACGGGTAAATGATAATTATGAAACTGAATTTTAGCCCGTCAATGATAAATTTAGTACGGTAAGCCACGTTTCAGAGTATCTAAAATCATTATAAGTACGAAAGTATAAGCAGTAGCACATATAATATAATGGCAGTAGTAAGGTGCATTCTATTGAATTCCGTACTACGTTAAGCCAGTTCGGTAAATGTGGTATCAACAAGCGGTGCCTAATGACTCTATCAAGTTTATGAAACAAATATCTTAGCTGGGTCCAAAGTGGAGATTATTCTTAGAGTATGGTTATTTGGAGTGTGTTTAAGGGACAGATATATATGACTTGTATACATCTGTCCCTTTTTTACAGTCAAACTATGATAGTTTTTCGAAGTACGGGGGCAGGTTTAGTTACATGAGTGATTATGTGCCTGTCAATGTTCTTACAGTTTAAATTAAACACAACATTTCTTAGAAAGAGCTCTGTTTCTCCTAAGGGTATAAAGCTTAGGGTCGTTGCTTCGCTACACTCTAATCAAGGTTTCATATTTCTTTGAATACCTTCTTAACTGTGACCTTGACTGTACAAGTCCTTGTAAAGTTGCCCTAGAAACAACAGCAAGTTTGAGAGGTCGTTGACCGTGCAAATCATGTATTTATGCGTTCTGCCGCTCGATAGAATGGCTTGGTACGCAAATAAATCTTTAAGATTAGGATGCTTTTTCCTGAATATGACCAGCTATTGTCGGGATACTAGGGTCACCAATAGCCATGTTATCAATTTTTAGGACACTTTTACAGGCCACTTATCCAGTTACAATCCTCGATATAACCAGTACTTATTAATGCTTTGGCGGGGTATCGTGTTACCCAGTTACTGGGTTGTGGAGGTCAGATAAGCACCGCTCCTTGTAAATCACCAGTACTCAGCTGAATCCGGTTAGAATGGAAGCCGACCCCAATATAGTTGGGAAAAGGCTAGGCAGATTGATTGAGAGGCATTTGCCTTCTGTGATACTTTTCCAGATTATAGTTTGTTCCACTATTCAGTGAAAACATTTTAATTTATTTATTACTATTTGTTTTGTGGAAATTTACTACTTTTTCATTACGGCTCGCCTTTCACCACCTGCTGATGGTAAGCGAAGATTGTTAAAGAGGACAATTTAATAATAACGTGTTTTATTTACAAACTCAGCTCGACTCCATTTTCCATTTTACTGTGATAAACACATAGGTTGTAGGGTAAAAAGGCAATAGTGGCCGTCGGTTTCGGCTAATATCGTCTGGTGATAAAACCGTTACTCTGTTTACGTGTCGGTGTAACGCCGTATTACCCATTCATATTTTTACACGAAAACTGTCCGGAACGGCGTGCGTCCGGCCATTCCCTTATTTTTATGTTTATTTTATTATATTACGGAAAAGAGAATGTTTGGATTCCGATTTTTTTTGGTGCTTTCTTTATTATTTGGATCTTATTGACTAATAAGTGTGAACGTTTCTATCACATGTGTGTAAATTCGGTGTTATAACAACTGTTACTGCGAAATATACTTCTTTCTAACTGTCCTAAAGGCATCGTATCTAGTAGCAAGAGGTTGATAGGTACTGTGAGAGCTCCTTACCTATTTAGAGGCAACCTCCTTGCCTATTATCATACTGAAAACAAAAAACAGTTTTGGAAGGTGATTGAAATCAGAACGTAAAGAAAATATTTTAAGATATTTTTTTTTAGTTTTGCTTGTCAGTTCAGAAAAAGTGGCATAGCGTGAAGACTGTGATGAAATATAAATATCAAAGTAATTTGACTCATTAATTTAAACGGCCTCTGGCTACCCCCTTATAGTACATAGTAACTAATTTAGGTAAAATCATTTCACTGTCCATCGTCCACCATCGTCGACGTCTACTGGTGGACATAGGCCTCTACCGAGTGGCATTACATCGACGGTCCTGTGCGTCTCGTATCGAGCTGACTCCTGCGGTCCTTACCTGGTATCTGGGGCCTTACGTCTTCAATTTGACCATAGAGCCTATTGTAGAACATTACATGGCAGAAGCTCTTTATCATTTGCCCAGACGACAAGACGCAATGAGCCAACAATAAACAAAATAAATCAAAACTTCTGCGTTAAAGCTAAAAGTCAGTCTGGCAGTATGAGGCCAGCTAAATAACGTATGAAGTTAATCTGTCAAAGACACGACGTAAATACGTTGTCGTCTAACGTCTGAACCTAAACGCAGTGGATTTGGGGGTAAACGATATTTGCCACAACTAAAGCCTGGTGAAACTAGGTGGGTTTGCTGAGAACTGTAGATCATATGTCTGGATAAATAGGGCGTTTAATTCTATGAATGAGTAATATAACGTAGGTATTATAAACAATTCATAAATGTTATAACCAAATGCAGCATTCCAGGGTAAAGGGTCCTTTTTTAAATACACATAAAAACTTTTTTACCATACCATTAGTTTCAGCACCCAAATAGTTTAATTAAATGGACCATCAAAACGAAAAGAAGAAGTATAGGCTACAAAAAGTGTCATACTTAAAGTGATAGTGACAGTAGAAATTCCAAAATGTTAGGGATTGGTCACGTGCCTTTTCGATAGCGCTTGACAATCCCATTATTTTTTGACATTTTACCACTCGCTATCGCAACGCTTCCGATGATAGAATTTCACTTGTCTATAACAGTTGATGTCGAATCCAAATTTTAAATGGAAAATCTGAATTTAGAATCTGCTACAAACTAATCATAGTTATACAGGGTGTTTGGTGCATCGTGCGCCAAATTGAAATGGTCGACTGAAGGGGTCATCTGCTAGCCTTTCAGATCCCTTAACACCCCTCTTGCCCTGTAAATTTTTTTATCGACTTTTTATTGTTTTACAAAAAAAAGACCCAAATTTTACATTCAAATACAAATTTAAAAAAAAATATAAGGCGTAGACTCTGAATTTTAATTTTTTATTGCGTAACTGTTACTTGAGAAAGAGGTAACATTTGTTTTCTCACTCTTGCGCAGTAAAATCTATCTTCTATCTCTTTCTTGCATACCTTAAATCGGTATGAACAAATCACGCACTGCCGCCGATCCGTCATTTTTTTAGTCGAGACATCACTGCCTCTGCTACCTAACGTGTGTGCTAGTTCACCGTACGCTGCGATTCTTTCATTTTGTTACTTTGTTATCCTCGAGTTTTGTTGGTTCTTGTTACGTTTTTTTAACTTTTGTTGTTATTTTTAAACTTTGTTGAGTTTTTTGTTATTGCAATGGCGATACTTAAAAGTACTCTTAAACAACACACATCGAAATAAAATTAAAATTCAGAGTCTACGACTTATATTGTTTTTTTTAATTTAAATACAAATTAAAAAAAGAATGTAAAATTTGGGTCTTTTTTTAGTAAATCAATAAAAAGTCGATAAAAAAATCCACAGGCATGAGGGGTCTGAAAGGCTAGCAGATGACCCCTTCAGTCGACCATTTCAATTTGGCACACGATGCACCGAACACCCTGTATAGGCTGTTTACTGTTTATAACCGGGCATTTCAGAATTAGGCAGCCAGTTTAAAACCGCCAAAGAGTCAGCACACCACAAAAAGGAGACGGTCCTTTGGATAGAATATGACAGCCAATGATGATTATCGTAATTATATCCCCAACGCATAGAGAACATAAAATTACCCGAACATGCTTTCTCCTTCGGGGATAGCGAGACAAACCTTGTAACTTTAAATATTAGTTTTAAAAGAACAATAAAGCATCCAAATTGATAAATAAGAGGTACCTAGGAACCTACTCACATTCTAAAGCAGTCAGATCCGCGTATTCATTCAATGTTTCACTCGACTGTAAGCCGGGCAACCGGGTAGCCGTCGCGGGTGAACATATTTTGTAACGACAGACTTCAAAGGCCATTGTCTGTAGCTGCTTTACTATCAAAGGTGCGATATTTAGCGAGGTGAGCACTTCATTTTCTTAGCCCGGCTAAGAGCTTCTCTGGTGGAAAAGGGCTAGCAGAACTATTTATTTTTACATAAAATCATCGGACTACCAGACGTACGGCGATGCGCCATCGATACATGGTGGACATTCCACCCATACGCACAAAACGTTTTGAGAACACTTTTATTATGCGTACAGCTAAGGAGTGGAATTCCCTGCCGGAGTCTGTGTTTCCCGACAGCTACAATCTGGGGGTCTTTAAGTCAAGAGTGAATAGGTTATTTCTAGGCAAGCGTGTTTCACCGTCGACCACATCATCGCTTACCATCAGGTGAGATAGTGGTCAAGCGCGAGCCTATTGGATATAAAAAAAAAATACCTTATTTTTTTAAACATGCTTTTTGAACTAGTAAAGGTAAAGTAGTAATTTTAATATCACTTGTCAATGCTCGTGGTGCTTTCTTGTCTGGTTGAGAAGTTAATATGGCCACCTTCGAACTCCATCATGCCAGCTCCATAATACCATTATTTTTTCAATGTTTTCAAAGTTACATACACCAAGTTTCAGCTTAATCAGATGCCAGGAAGTGCTTGAAAAGTAGATTACTAGTTGCCGGACACACGTACGAAATAAAAGTAATTGAAAGATTTCAATAAAAAAGCGAAAGGTCTGTACGAGAGATGTGTGCACCACTTAGCTAAAAATCGTTTCACAGCTTCGCTGCGCATCCTCGAACCACTTAGCTACATAAATTTTCGATACGCATTTTCGCGCCGCTTCGTAACCTCACATTGTAACAACAGTCGCATATTTTCACAGCTTTGCTACGCAGCCTCGCTACATAGCGAATATTTGGTGGAAAAGCACCCTTAGCATGAAATGTTTAAAGTTATAGTTTAATATAATACTTCCTTAGGTTACAGCTGTTTTATGCTGAAACAGAACTTTCACCCTGTAGAAATTTGCTTGTAGATCTTTTCTTGGCGCTTCAATCTTAATGTTGGTAGACCTGAACTCGCGAGCTGTTAAAAATCCCATTATTTGTGGTACAGCACTACATTTGCACTCTATGGTTAATTATTTAATTAACTATGTAAGTAAACCCGAGTCCATTATAAGAGAGGTCAGCTAATTCAACTTATTTTAGGAACTAATGATCAGCGATTAACATTCTCGGTAACCCCAAAATATATAGGACTGACAATTTTACGTGGTTAACCTAGATAATTTGATTTTTCAATAGTAATTTTCGCCAACCGAATATCACTTTGTCTGGTCTCTCAGGAGTGTTCGCTTCAGAAGGCCAGAACGTAGAAATAAAGTAGCAATATCCCGCCACAGGAATGGGGAACATGAGACAGAAAGGTTCTGGAGTGGCGACCGCGAACCGGAAGACGTTGCGTTGGATGCCTCCCACCAGGTGGACAGATGACCTGGTCAAGATTGCGGGGATCCGCTGGATGCGAGACGAACGGGACCGATCAATACGGTGACGCTTGGGAAAGGCCTATGTCCAGCAGTGGACGTCTTTCGGCTGATATGATGATGATGATCCCGCCACAGACTTCCATATATGTCTACGGTATGTTAGTCATTATGATAAAATTACCTAAAACAAAACTCTCTTCAGAACCTAGTCCTTTTAATTATAAAGATTACGGTTCATCAGAATTCAGAAGAAAACTTGAAGCTTTTATATTAATTAAACCGAATACACGTTGAGACTTTTTAAGTACCTTCTGTCAAGAAGTTATTTATTTACTTGACCTTTTCAAAACTTAGAACAACCGGGAAAGTTTTCACAACAACATTTACATTTAGGAGTATGTTATAGGATGGGCGGAACCAAGAAAAAGCCTAGTTTAGTGTAAGGGGGTCATAGAATGGATTAATCGTGCGATTAATGTCCCATGACCGATGTACTGGACCGTACCATTGGGTTCTAGAGCTTGCCATTGCCTTTTAATGTATTAGTATGGTGTAATAAAGGACAATGTTTCCTGTTTTGTTTCAAGTATGGTTAAAGATACTCCTGAACATGCTTCACAAAGCATCACAACGCATCACAAAAATGTTTGATAACTACTACAATCTAGACAATATCATCTCCGATACCCCTGTATTCAAGAATAAATCTTTAACGATCAACAAAATAAATCAGAAACATAGATCACGCCTTTGCTCCGTGGAGGTTTAAGCAAGAGGTATACCTATTAAAGATACACTCTAGTTATCTTTAAGTCTTATGTAATAGGCGGTGAACCTATTGCCATCATCCAGACTCCGGGCTGATGCTGAGAAATACCAGATGGACAGACCCAATAATAGTAATAATTAATAATGAAATAAAAACGGCTTGAACGGTCAAGAGCCTCGACGACCATCTGTCGAGGCTGTCATTGCGCGGTTGGATCAAGGGCCTGATACAGAAGGCAGTACTCCTCGATACGGCTCGCATTGTGAGGAGGTTCCTGTCTCTGGAGTCCTAACCACCGGTAGCTTGGACTCTGTTCCTGATATCAGTGGGCCTATTTTTATATTTTAAATGGTTTTTATAAGTTTCCTTTTATTCAATATTTAAAAATGTAATATATAAGAATATAAATAAAAAAGGTAATAATAAAATAATAATATTTAAAAAATATATTTTAAAATGTAGATAGTAAGAAAAGTAATGAATAAAGGAAAATAATAAATAAATGTATTATCATCAAAAAAAAGCCAAATACAATTTGTCCATCTCAATCAAACATATAAACGCCATTGTATGAAGTACAACGCCATGCATTATTTAAGACAGAGTGAACGTCTGTGTCTGTGCTAGTATAAACTGTGTTACAGACACAGGCGCCTTCCTTTTTCTAGTTCATTGACAATTTGCTGCACTTTGTAGGAGTTTTGATAAGCATTAAACTTAGTTTAACATAAGTACTAAAAATTATGTAAGCAAGGAATGGGTGTGTGTGTTTAGTTGTATGTTTCGAATATGTCATAGTATAAAATAGATAATAAAGGAACAATTTAAATCTGCTTTAAATGCTTTAGTAAGATTTTTTTGCAAAGAGATGTTCAGTCTCATCGTACGTTAACTTTTGGAGATAAATACCAACTACAGCTTTACATTTAAATCTAGATAAAGAATATACGTTGCAGGTTTCGTGTATAGTATTATAAAGGTGGCTCCTAAGTCACGGGTACCGTAATAAATATTTTCCTTACCCGGGCATCAGATCCAGGACCGCATGCTCTGCAGTAGCGCCTGCAAACACTAGACCAACGAGCCAGTTAAAAAAAAAGTTAATTAAAAAAATAAAAAAACCCGACCGTTTAAAAAGTGAACTAAAAAGACGTAATAGAAAATCATGCTGTGCAGTCGCAGGATACATATTCGCGAGGTGGTTGACCAAAACCAGATGTATTTGCCGATTTTTAATAAACCACGAGATATGTTTGGATGGAAAAAAAATTGGGCCCCCACAATATGGCGCCCAAAAGCCGCCATTTTTCTATTTTCCAATTTTTATATAACAAATGACACCCCCAAGGTTAAGACGAATCGATTGACCTAAGAATCATCCCAATTGGCCAACATGTTAGCTCCCTAGAACGCCACATAGGAACAAACATACAGACATAGACTGATAAACACATTACACTCCTTCAGCTGTCGGGTAATTAATAACAATCATCACTTTCCTGCCCGTATCCCTTTTTACTTGGAAGTTAATCTCCTTCTTCAATTACGTTTTGTTAACCGTCAAGCTGTCACCGACTCCCTTTTATTTCATATCACTTCTCACACAGTACATCTATCTTTTCTTTAGTCTTCCTATACCTCTCCATCCGTGTAAACGGTTTTGTGGGGCATAGTCCTTAAGTTAAGATTTTATAAAGTTGTATTGTAATAAATAAATATCCATCCAAATTTATATTAATAACTATGTTAGTCGCCATCATCTTCCTGCCCTTATCCCATGTGACTTGGGGTCGGCGCAACACGTTTTCTTCTTCCATACTGTCCCGTCCACCGTCCCGCTATCACTGACTCCCTTTTCTTTCATATCATTCCTCACACAGTCCACCCATCTTTTCTTTCGCCTTCATAACTCTATAAGCAACATGCGATAATTAATAACAATGAGGTTGTTAAGTTTGGTTTTTGAGAGAGTATTTATTATTTTCCTAATTATATTTCAGGTAAGCGTATAAATAGCCTGCAAAGTGTAATGAGAAACTTATTCCGAAATAAGGGAAACAGGTACTGACTAGGTTGCCACCTTTGTCGCAAAATTCAGAACTCGCCTAATTACGTCAGAAACACTAACTACAATAATTAATTATAAGTGGGATAATTAAGTAAATTAGTTTTCTTCTGCAGTGCCTCGTTACCAATAATATAATGAATATACGTTACTAAGCTGAAAGTATTGACGCTTTGCTTCGAATGGTATTTTTATTTATTTATTTAGTCAAGACACACCATCAAAACAAATACAGACATATTAAATTATATGAGTTCTTATTCTAGAATTTTATTTTCTAGGCAAGCTTGTTTCACCGTCGACCACATCATCGCTTAAAATCAGGTGATATAGGTAGTTCAAGCCGAGCCTGTAAAAAAAACGAAAAAGAATCACAGTAACAGTCGTACAGTACATTAACATTATTATCGTCACATATCGCAATAAAATTCTAATTTAACAAACGAAAAATTTATAAAAGCAAAATTACAATATAATATAAATTGGAGTCAAAATTAATGCTATTGAAATTAAAATGAATAAAATTATAACAATAAACAATAAAATACAAAACAATAGAAAATAAAATAGTATTAACATAACAAACACAATAAATCAATGTATTGTGTATGTCCGCAAAAATCGAGGGACTTTTCAAAATTAGAAGCGACTTCCATAATTTAAATACACGCAGTAAGCACGAAATTGTAATACCCAAATTCAGATTAACTAAAACTAGCAAGTCTTTTCTTATAAACAGTATACGCTTTTATAACATGTTGCCAAAGGTTTACCTTAAGGTTAGGTTAATTTAAGGTGTTTTTATTTTAAAGCCAATAAACACATTAATCTTTCTTTCAAAGTCAGTTATAGAACTGACCGATGGAAAGTATAGGGTCCCGTTTTTACACTTTGGGTACGAAACCCTAAAAAGCATATTATAAAATCAAGGAATACGTTGAAGATAAAAAAAAGTCTTAAAAAAACTTCTGCGAATGCGGCTTCAATGGTAACTCATAAACGGCACAAATATGTGGATGTCTCTAACTATTCTCTTTCTATTTTTTTTTTTCTGGTTTTAATTATACTTTTCACAATCTATAGTTTTCAATCATCTATATAGCCCTTTGCTAAGAATAGTTACAGCACTGATAACGACATTTGTACCACATATTAAATTTAGTCTTGTTATACTTTGTTTTACCCTTGTATAGATTCTTTTACCGATTGTTTTGTGAATGTGTGAACATTGTAGGCCTTCTAGATTTCTAGATGCTTGTTAACATTTGTTAACATTTTATCTCGTTTGAATCCCCATTGCGCGTCAATAAACAGACACAATAGAAACAACAATAGCTTACGCATACACGGTGTGCGCGCGACTTTTGAGGCGTACAATATTATAAATTAGTTCAGATGAAAATATGTAATTTTTATACAATGTTAAGTTATTTATGAATGAAATGTCATAATTTCTGGGCTTCTGCTTTTCACACTTTTACAAATGTGCTTATTTTAGAAACGTAGATATCGCAATACGTACGGTATTGATTCAATTAATTTTACCAATTGCAATGGGTCTTCCTCCTCGCGTCGTATTCCTCATTACTGAGTGTTGCCCCGACCGGGAGATCAACTTTTGTCTTATAATATTTCTCCATCTGTTTCTGTCCTTGGCGTCGTGGAATGTAGTTGAGCGTATTTGGTCAGACCATCTGATCAGGCTGCAACCTCTCGATCTCCTGCTCCTGCAATTGGTAAGTTCCCGGCAAATTGCCGAGGCTTACTAAGACGTACCGTGTAACTTAGTTACAGTCTTGTAAAGATCAGATAGAGGAGTCGCTCCAAACAATATACTGGTATTCATATGCATCCAAACAGACTACAAGCTGACCCCAACATGATTGGGAAAACGGCACAAGATGAACTACTAATAAGGAATTATGTTACAAAAGTAAACAATATAACAACAAAATGTTTATAACATCATCATCATTATGATCATTTTAGCCGAGAGACATTATTTAGACTTCCGCCAAGTGACCCCACAGCGACTGGCCCTGGGCGTCTAACATTCAGCGGATCCCTACAGCCTTACCCAGGTCATCGGACCACGTAGTTGAACGCATCCCGCGAAGTTGTTTTCTAAAATGGTAGTTACAACTACAGACCTATTCATTAGTAAATGTGTAGTTCATTACAGCAATGATAAACCGTTAAGCAAAGGCCACCAACAGAAATTCCAACAAAAGAAACGACCAAAAGTCACTGACGAACACAATATTAAATCCTTCGCTTTTCCGTCAACCAAACCTTAACAGACACCAATCACGGTCCAGTCTTGAAGAATAAACAATAAACAGTTCTGAACTAGCCGAAACAAGTTACTGTTTGACTTAGTTCGTTAGCTAGTAAAATATAAACTCGGCAACATCTCGGGGACCATAAATTTTGCCAAATTATAATTTACGCACAAAACTTATGTAGGTATCCTTAATTTAACTAGATCACGCAAGTCCTGAATCTATATGAAAACCAAGTGTGCCACTTTTTACTAGCTTTTTACAAGCTTTTATTAAACTTGTAATGTATGTATGTACTCGTATGTGTGTTTGGGTCAAATCTTGCAACTGAATTTGAAAGCAGTTATGATCTACCGATTAAGATGAAATTTTGCATACACGTATAGTTTGGATGACAATGTATGGTTAGCTAAGTGACGTCATTCTAAACTCAATATGGCGGACGGCAAAAGATGGCGGACTAGTTATTTTTTTGTGTACTGCCATGATATGGGTATCAAATGAAAGGGTTTAATGAGAAGAATACGAAAAAAGCTTGTTTTTTAAAATAAATTTAATGAATAATTTTATATTAAGTTTAACCTGTCCCGCAGGCTTATTACGTACATTTTGCAAGAGCAAAACGATAGCGATTTTTGCGCAATAAGTGGTCTTCCATACAGAAGTTTTAGAGTTGTTGGCGGTTTTTTTTTTAAATAAGTTCATTTGACAAAGAGCGAAGGATTAGCAAACGATTGTGTAGGACCTAGCATACCTATACTGCATGTAATGCCGACTTTTATGACATAAAGCGTTAGATTGCTATCGTTTTGCTCTTGCAAAATATACGTAATAAGCCTGCCGGTGTCTGTAATCAAATCTTGCAAGTTAAATTTGACCCACTTCTTAATGTCTGATTGGGCTCAAATTTCACATACATGTTTCTCGTGACAATTTAATTTGTGTAAAAACTCGTTTGATGAAAAAAATATTTTTTAATTTATATTTTAGAACAAATTTATTTTACCTATAAAAAGAAATGTTTCCAATGTTTCGGTATTTTTCTCGATTCCAATTGTCTGATGGCACGCTAAATGAAAAAGCTCAAAGTAAGAGCATTGCTCTCACTTTTAAGGCGCGCGCGAACTACATTCGCGTCAACTAGTTAGATTTATATCTGTGGTAGATAGTGTACCAGAGTTCGTACTTGGTTTTTAAAAAAGGAAGGATCTGGGGTGGACTGAAGTGGAATTAAGTTCAAGGTTAAGTAAGTAGTAGACAAGTCAAGGACAATGAGATAGGTAGACAGTTTGATCGGTTCTGTCGGCTGTTAGTGAGGGTGAACTTGATGAACTATCGCTTAATTGAAATTTGGCCTGTAATTATTTACTTCTCTGTAGGTATACGTTTACTAAGGTGAATACGCTATGTAATCTATATGAAAAACTCGGTCTATCTGTTTATTTCACGTGTAAGCCGCTGAACCAATTTAGTCTGGACCTTGGAGAAAGATTTTTTATTTCGAGATAGTTCCGTTTCCGTTATATTGGAATAATTCCAGCATCCACGCGAGTAAAGCCGCTGGCAGAAGCTAGTAATCTAGCTAGGCCTAACTGTGCCCGCGCTTTTCGCACCCGTCAACTGCCTACCCTACCCACGTACCTAACTACCCTACTTACGTAGACCTTGCTACCTACCCTACCTTACTACCAATTTTATTCAAGGGTAATTCTTCCGCGGAGACTCTTTACTAGGCGATTCAGAAAATTACATCAAATGCACAACGCCATCTATCGAATATAGAGTTCAACTGGCCGAGTAACTGAATTGTGTGTTATGATATTTTACTTCTTGAAAACTTTAAATTCATCATTAATGCATCTAAATTTTGTTAGGATGAACCTATTGCGATGAAACTAAAACTAAGTAACAATTCAAGTTCCGCATAATTTTTATGTATAAAAGTTATCTACATTGGTTTCGAACATTTTACGTGTTGCGTGCACAACTAATCAGACAAGCAGACATAAATACTGGCAGGGCAATTTTTTCCAGATATTTTCGATGTACAATTTTTTTTTATTTTTTTTTATTTCGGATTTTTTATCACATTTATCACAGACGCACACCATAACTCACATTCACACTTGCACACACACGCACACCCTAACTCACACACTTGCGCACAATTGCGAGCGCACTCACATACATTTACTAAATTGGCCTATTAACTTAATCAAATAGATTTAAGATAAGTTATTATGATGATACATAAATGTAACCAAGTTGTGGGAGAGCGGCCTCTCCTAGCACAGGTAAAGCGCAATTTTGTTAAACCAACTTTTGTTAACGAACAAAGCTTTTTTCTTATCCCTAACCTTCACCAATCAAAAACCTTCTTAACATCATTCCATCTCAAAAACATCTAAATATTCAACTGAGAAAGATACTTTTTCGGCCTAGTACAAGACAAATAAATAAAACTTTTTTGCCATTCTTGCTGTGTAGAACAAAATAAATTATTTTTTTCCTTTGACCTCCCTTTGAGTAAATCTTGAAGAAGTATGTAAGATTTTTTATCGCATTCCCACAGGGAGCCAGCTAAGAGGATATTTTTGAAATATATGCAGTACTTATGATTTTAGTACCGAGACCCCGCAAAGATGAAAGAGCACTAATTCTGATGTACGATGGACCGGGGAAGCATAAAACAACAAAGTTATTTTAATGTTCCTATTTACTAATTCAAGGCAATTTATGGGGACAGAATTGTTCGTTGCTATGCCGAAGATACTGGCGAAGAATTCCCTAAACCCTAGAGTGTTAGGACAGGCGTTGAAATATTGTGTTAAAAACTTTGGTACAATATTTTTGACCAAAAACTGTTTTGCAATTTACATAAATATTGTCATAAACATAACATCATGCCTGATATTCGTCAATGGATTAGGCAGAATTGCACCTATAGTATATATATATAAAAATGTTTTTATTTTTCACTATATAATTGTGTTACAAAATGAGCAAGTTCTATAATAAGGTACCTATAATGTCCAAAGTTATGCCAGAATAGAATACTCGAATAAAATAAAGCTTGAACATAAGCGGTGAAAAGAGAGAGTTGCAGGGTGAACTGTACACATCTGCGTACGCCTTTAGAGCGTCCTGGCGTGTTGTTATGTTATGAAATGGCGTAAACAATAAACAGACATGCGCTTGCAGCAATCCCACGAGATGCCTTTGTTTATTGAAGAGTTCTGTTGTATATCTCCAAAGTTCTTCGTCAGATATTTACCAAATTTAAATGGGACCAATTTGGGAACTCTTTGAAGCAAAAAAAAATATTTTCAAAATCTGTCCACAATTTACGGAGAAATCGGTGAACATAAACAAAAAAATATATAGCCGAACATAGAACCTGTTCCTCTTTGAAAAACCAATTTAAATGGAATCAAAAATAATCATCAAAATTGGTTCATCTAGTAAAAAGTTCCGAGATGACACACATAACAAAAATACAGTCGATTTGAGAACCACCTCCTTTTTGAAAAAGTGGGTTAAAAAGACAGCCGGGACCAACGGCTTAACGTGATTGCCGAGGCACTGAGGGATCTCGGTATGTCAAAATGGTCACCCGTCTGCGTTGCTCAACCTTTAAGACCAACCTGTGGGGCTTTTTTTACTTAACCACGAGCTACAGCATTCATCGATCTAATAATAAAAACAAAATAAGATATTACATCTGTCTGCAAAGCCAACGCTCTCATTTCATATTTTAATTTTAGCAGTCTACTATTTAGCAGAAAATATCAGGTTTATTAAAGACGAAATTACCCAATATACCTTTTATATCCAGCTACAAATAATCTCATTTAAATAGCCAAAATTAAATAAACTACTATTATGAACGTCCCTGATAAATATGATTGACATAATAACATTTCAGCAGCATTTCTGTTATAGTACGGCTATCAACGGACGTAAATGCGGCTATATTGAAATGAATTTCAGATAATAAATACGATATTAACCACGGGAAACAAACTTGATTAAATTATTTATAATTGGAATAATTTATCGGTTACAATTATAGAAGGACAGTTCCATTGCGAGCTCCAGTATAAAAAATAATTGTACGAGTATATAAAGAACCCTAGGTACATCCACAAAACTTAACTACATCAAAAAATCGTTTAGCAGAAAACTATAGGCATCTACAGCAACTTAAAGCGCTTCTAAAATAGCCTTCAATGCACATTTCACACAAAAAAGGCACCATGTTTTAGTTCATCTGCGAATTGCCTTGAGAACATCGTAAAAACTTCCCCTAGAGTCCCATAAAGAGCGTTATTCGGCTCATTCCACACGAAAATATTTAAGACGCGATTTTATTTAGACGATTTGCGTTGAGCCTTAAGCACGACCCCAGCAAAGCGAAGTCAACTCGTAAAAAGTTTCGTTTGCGACTCACACTCCGATGGTCAATATTTGTGACATCATACCTTATTTATGGAGAGTTTACCTTACTGTTCGACTTACAATACCGCATCAGTTCGGTGTTTGAATGAGTCTGTCTGCTATAACCAGCAATGTAAACCAACTCAGTCGATGTAACCACAACGTTATATAGTGAATGTCCCACTTAGACGCAGCCAAATACGCGTGTTAAATTATTCATAGTCACATGTATCTCGCTTATCGCATCATTTTTCCTCCAGGTCGTTACTATAGGTAAGGGAAAACGAGTTTTACGCGAGGCACGTAATCTTATGCTCGGGTGTACGATAATGTATAAGTGTTGGTACATTGCACATGGTTGGAGTTAGCTGATCTTTTATTTAAATACCTTTACTTAGAGGGAATTACCTTAGCTACGAGGTAGGAATGTCTGGATGGTATTATTATTTTCAATTAGCTATTGGTTGGTAAGGCGCTTTGTTTGATGACGTGTGTGGAATGAGTTACATTAGGAGTGGTATACATTGTCTTATATGAGGCGTGACTAAATGTTAGATTAATTATTTCCACGTTCATAATTCTACTTTATTGTACACCAAACTCCTCATCAGAAGACTTAAAGTCAACCAAAGGGTAATGGAGAGCGTTATGCTATAGTCACCAACATAGCCCGAAGAATTTCCAAACTTAAGAGGCTGTGGACATTGCTCGCAGAACAGACGCTCGATGGATCCTAAAAAGTTATGTAGTTGCAACCACGTATCGGAAAACGCAGCGTTGAAAGGTCTCCGGAAGGTGAACCGATGATCTGGCCGGGAGAGAATTCTGAATAATGATGATGTATCCAAAAAAAAAAACGTAGTACGCAGAGATATATTTTGAATTTAACTTAAAAAGCAGTTGATTACTGGGGGTATTCGCCATAGTTACGCTCACAAATTCAAACTAAAAATATTACATGTTTATTCATTAAAGCGCAACCACGATGTAAAAATGAGAGGGGTATGATGTATTCCTTAATGATATCCATAGACAGTATTAAATCAACAATGTCCTAATTGTTTATTTATTAAAACGGAATACCAGGCAAATAGAAATTTACTGGATCTAATTGTTTAAGCAACTTTTTGTTAAAAGTAAAAATTAAAGTTAAAAATACTTATAGGTTCAATAAATTGAATTATGACAGTTGCTTTGCCCTCTCTATTTTTCATCATGGTTGCGCTTTGAGGAATAATTTAGTTGCGCTTAGTTGGTTGCGGTTTGAGGAATACCCCAATTACATGGTGTAATTTTGTAAAATCAACACACAATAGCTATAAATGAGGATGAGCTCTAGAATATATTACCTCTGCCTAATCAAACGTATTTGTATGTTTAGTTGTAATCTACGGTTTACTACGAACATAGTATGGTATTTCTTTTTTTTAAATATTACTATCATGATGACAGTAATATCTGAATTAAAAATATATCATCTGAATTTCATAGAATTCAGTCAGCCTAAAATTCTAATGACTTATTTACAATCAAGTCGAACAACTGAAGATATAAACAATGGTAGGACTGAATTAGCCTTTCTTAAAAATCATAATTAAACAACCATCAAAGAGATTCATTTGCATTATTCATATCTGCAGATTGTGTGATAGAAAATTAGGATTTCACCTTGGTTCATGCCCGTGAGATCACCAGGTTCTTACCTGAGAAACCAAAGTTTAAAAACCATAATAATAATATCCCGTTTCCTCATTATGCTTTTCTTAACTGTTTTGAGAGCAGTGGTGATGTAATTTACGCGAAGTAAACGCCTGCTTGAATATGTCGATGCAGAGTTAGAAGGGATCAAAGACCAAACTTGGGGAGTG
This sequence comes from Orthosia cruda, assembly GCA_964057195.1. NCBI lineage: Eukaryota > Metazoa > Arthropoda > Insecta > Lepidoptera > Noctuidae > Orthosia > Orthosia cruda. The sequence continues at coordinate 56,382,419 of OZ059826.1, read as the reverse complement.
GGTTTCACCCTAAATTAAAATATATAAAATCTCATAACCATTTTCTACTGTAATCTCTGTCGAATATGTCGATGCAGTTACAGGGCCTAACTGCATCGACATATTCAAGCAGGCGTTTACTTCGCGTAAATTACATCACCACTGCTCTCAAAACAGTTAAGAAAAGCATAATGAGGAAACGGGATATTATTATTATGGTTTTTAAACTTTGGTTTCTCAGGTAAGAACCTGGTGATCTCACGGGCATGAACCAAGGTGAAATCCTAATTTTCTATTAGTACTGGTAAATTATTTTGTACTGCCCTCAAATTGTAATCTAAATCGGACTGTATTTTTTTTTCAGTCAACTAAGGCCCATAGATAAAATACACATATTACACTTACAAAAATAAACTAATACATAATTCTTAACAAAGTTAATAAAAATCTATTTAGTACGTTGGGTCGGCGACGTATTACGCTGAGTCGTGGTGTCATGTAGCCTTCCGCGGAAACGCCGATACTCGACACCGAAATTCTTCCTTCATGAAGATCTCCAAATGATGAGTCGGAACCCGCACCACAAAAGATTTTAAATTAATCTTGTGACGCCACTCCAACTGCTCGACTCTGAGAGTGAATTTGGTCTTGATCTTTATGTACTCTACGACCTCTTCTGCCTTCGTGGAGTGATGCAGACGTAACACGTACAGCTGCGTCGACGGATTATCGGGACGCAGCAACATGTTCGGCCCTGTCAGTGCGGTACCGCACTGATTGCGACAAGCGGGCTTCTTCTTCATCTTCACCACTGGAACGAAGCCTTCTTCATCGATCTGTCCTGGTCTTGTTACCGCTGGCAACGAGCTTCGAGCCTGATCAGAGGGCACCCCCCTTGCTTGTGTTGCCGCTGAACTTTTGCAGGAGCAGCAATAACGGCAGCCGAGTAAGCACGTCCCGGTGTGGACATGCTATTATTACAACACACAAAACAGTCAAAATCTCGAAGACATTTGTGATATCGTATCAATCAGATCCGCACTGGAACTGCGTGATAGATTACAGGTCACATCATCATCATCATCATCATTTCAGCCGAAAGACGTCCACTGCTGGACATAGGCCTCCCCCAGGCGTCGCCACATTGACCGATCCCGTGCGTCTCGCATCCAGCGCCTTCCCGCAACCTTAACCAGGTCATCAGTCCACCTAGTGGGAGGCCTTCCAACGTATCGTCTTCCGGTTCGCGGTCGCCATTCCAGAACCTTTCGGCCCCATCGGCCATCCGTTCTGCGAGCAATGTGCCCTGCCCACTGCCACTTAAGTTTGGCAATTTTTCGGGCTATGTCGGTAACTTTGGTTCTCCTGCGGATATCATCATTCCTGACGTGATCACGCAAGGAAATTCCGAGCATAGCCCTCTCCATTGCCCTTTGGGTGACTTTGAGCTTTCTGATAAGGCCCATTGTGAGCGACCACGTCTCGGTCCCATAGGTGATCACTGGCAACACACACTGGTCATAGACTTTTGTCTTGAGACACTGCGGTAAATTGGACGAGAAGATACCACGCAACTTCCCGAACGCCGCCCAGCCGAGTCGGATTCGACGGTTGACCTCTTTCTCGAAATTGGACCTACCCAACTGGACCGTTTGTCCCAGGTAGACATAATCGTCTACAACTTCGAGAGTAGAGTCTCCGACCTTGATAGGAGTGGGTGTTACATGGGCATTCACCATGATCTTGGTTTTGTCCATGTTCATTTTAAGACCCACTCTTTCGGAAGCTCTACTGAGGTCATCGAGCATTTTACTGAGGCTCTCCATGGTCTCAGCCATGACCACGATGTCGTCGGCAAACCGAAGGTGAGTAATGTACTCGCCATTAACGTTGATGCCCAGCCCCCTCCAGTCCAGAACCTTGAAGACATCCTCCAGCGCAGCAGTGAACAGTTTCGGAGAAATGACGTCTCCCTGTCTCACGCCGCGCTGGAGAAGGATTGGTTTCGAGGTCTGATCCTGAAGACGGACTGACATGGTGGCGTTTTTGTACAAACACTTCAACACCTCAATATACCGGTAGTCGATCTGGCACCGTTGGAGAGACTGCAGTACAGCCCAAGTCTCGATCGAATCGAAGGCTTTCTCGTAGTCCACAAACGCTAAACAGAGAGGCAGATTATATTCTTCGGTCTTCTGTATAACCTGCCGCAGCGTATGTATGTGGTCTACGGTGCTAAAGCCTTTTCGGAATCCGGCTTGTTCGGGGGGCTGGAAATCGTCAAACCTGCGCGCGAGACGATTCGTGATGACTCTTGAAAACAACTTGTAGACATGGCTAAGAAGTGAGATGGGCCTATAGTTCTTCAACCGGGCATTGTCGCCCTTCTTGAAGAAGAGTACCACCACACCCCTGCACCATGCCTGTGGCGTTTTGCCCTCGAGTATGACGGAATCAAACAGCTTCTGAAGGGCCCTAAGGACCGGTTTTCCACCCGCCTTCAGGAGTTCGGCCGTAATTCCGTCATCACCCGGCGCCTTGTTGTTTTTCAGCTGTTTCAGAGCCATCCTAATCTCGTACAGGCTGACGTCCGGGATATCTTCGGTATAGTGTCGGGTCAATCTAGCTCTTGGGTCGTTTGCTAGACTCGCAACGGGCTTGCTGATCGAAGTGTACAACTGCCCATAGAATGTCTCGATCTCCCTGAGAAGCTCCGGTTTGGCGGATACGATCCTGCCATCGTCGGTCTTCAGTTTCGTGAGTTGGCTCTGCCCAATAGCCAGATCCCTGGAGAACACCTTGGAGCCTTTATTTCGCTCGATAGCGTCTTTAATACGCTCGGTATTGAAGCGGCGGAGGTCTCTTTTCAAGGATTTAGAGATCTGTCTATTGAGCTGCCGGTATTTGCACGCCTCATCTGAAGACTGCAGGATCATCTCACGCCTCTCCTTCATAAGCTTGAGGGTGTGATCAGAGAGCTTTTTGTTTCTATCTGTACGACGGGTCTTGAAAAACTTAGACCCGACCGTATGGACAGCTTCCACGAACCCGTTGCTATATTCATCCACGGAGCTCCCTAGGCACTCGAAACGATTCTGGAGTTCGAGCTGAAAGCTCTCGGGGTTTTGGACTTGGATCTGTGCTGGCCGGAGCGTGGACTTCATCAGTCGAGACCTTTCAAGCTTAATATTAATGTTCAATGTGCCTCTTACCATGCGGTGATCGCTCCCGGTTTTTACCGAATTGATCACAGAGACATCATTGAACATTTGCTTCTTGGTTGACATGACAGGTCACATAGGAGGCACAATTATATCACAGAAGTAAGAACATTTTATAAGCTGATTATGCAATGGAATAAAAACAAGTGACTACCAAAATTGGCACCAAAATTATTCCAACAGAATTTACCAAAACATAATATTTCATAATAGAGCAAATGACAGGCTTGTAATACGTCGACCGACAATAATGAATTAGGACATTTTAATAAAATACAAAATTATGCCGATGCGGCTTTGTATTCCCGTACTAAACTGTGTTAGAAGCAGTTTCTAATTTCATTTTGTTTTGTTAACCGCCGCCGTTACGGAGTTACGTCAATTTACATTAATTTTTGTCAGTTTTATTTCGGCCTTTTGGTCGGAATTGTGGTCGGACCTACTATTCGGTAATTTGGTTTGTGGCCAATTAGGTATAGTCGAAGTATGCTTTTACCTAAATACTTGTAGAATTGATGCCGCTCTTGCAACTCGCTATGTCGTGGATTTGATTCGATTCTATTTCTGCCCGAGTTTATTTGTTAACGGCGCACATATTAAACAACCCTCTCTTGATATTATTCAGTTTCATCTATTATCATATCTCTCAAAATCGTCAAGCTGTAAAATAACGCATTGATTAGTTATTGTATTTCTATTTTTATCTTTTTCTTCACATGACTCAATTGTGGTCTAACTTTTACAGTACTGATATTGTCTTAGTTGCTCCTTATCTAAGTAAGAGTCCTTATTACGAGTATGTTCATTGGAAGAGCACTGATTTCCATGATACAGGATTTTACCTAGTTGATAATCAGGAGTTCATTTCGGTTAAAAGCCTCTTATATGTTATGTTTTTATTATTGAAACTGTAGTAAACTAAGTTCTGATTTTGTCCAATAAACGTTATTATTATTCCTTTAATTATCTTCTTTCTTATTTAGTACATTTTTAAATATTAAAAAAAAGAAAACTTACAAACATTTAAAAATATAAAAAATAGAGGCCAACCGGTATCGGGAACAAAGTGCAAGCTACCGGTGGTTAGGGCTCCAGACACAGGAACCTCCTCACAATGCGAGCCATATCGAGGAGTACTGCCGTCTGTACCAGACCCTTGATCCAACCGCTCAATGACAGCCTCGACAGATGGTCGTCGAGGCTCTTGGCGACAATCGGCACAATGATCGCCGAGTCCAAATTCTACATGTCGACAACCTCGTGTGCTAAGTCGAGATACTTGATTTGTTTCTCTTTCTCAGCTTTAACGAGGTTCTCGTCATGCGGGATGGTGACATTGATTATCATTGTGCGGCGCGCTAATCGGTCTATCACCACTATATCCGGCTTATTGGCAACAATAGTCCTATCAGTGATGATAGACCGATCCCAGTACAACGTGACATGGTAATTTTCGAGAACTGGGTCGGGCACATACTTGTAATACGGTACCTCCGATTCCACTAGATTGTACTTCAATGCAAGTTGCTGGTGAATAATCCTGGCCACTTGGTTATGCCTGTGTAAGTACTCGCCGTAAGCGAGACGAGAACAACCAGAGATAATATGTCTGATGGATTCACCCGGACGGTGGCATGCCCGACATATGTCAACCGTCCCGTCCTTCATTATATGTCTCCAGTAGTTATTCGTCAGGGTAACTTTGTTCATAATTGCACTGACAAAGCCTTCAGTTTCCCCGAAAAGGTCGCCGAAACGTAGCCAGGATACGGACGCTGGGAAATTTACATCGGGCCCATGGAGAGCCCGATAGAAGCGCCCGTATAGCTCCTGGCCTTGCCATACCTCTTTGCGTTCATCGGTCGATAGTATTACAGGCTTGCGCCAATTCTCTTCAGCTTTTAAAAAGTATTCTCTGAGGCTGCACACCTCGCGGTTGTGAAGAGTCTTGGCGTTTAAAAAGCCTCGACCCCCACATTTCCGCGGGATGTACAGTCTCATCACCGATGATCGTGGGTGATGCATCCGGTTTGCGGTCAGCAGTGTCCGGAACCTCCTATCGAGGGCGTCGAGCTCGGTCTGAGTCCATTTGAGTATGCCGAAAGAGTACATCAGAACCGGCATGACCCAACTGTTGAAGGCGCGCACCTTATTTCCGCCCGACAAAAGGCTATTTAATACCTTTTTGAGGCGGCCACAGAAACGCTCCTTCAGCAGTTGCTTCATGTCAGTGCTGTTGGTGCCCAACGCTTCCGAGATACCCCAATACTTGTAAGTTTCGGTCGAGGAGAGGTGTCTAAGGTGTATGGAATCAGAGAGTTGAATTCCCTCGGATTCCATAATCTCCCTTTGCTTTACATGCATGACTGCACATTTGTCCACACCAAATTCCATCCTGATGAAGTTACTGAAGGTTTCAGTTACCTTTAGTAGCTCCGTCAGATGCAATTTATTGGGGGTAAAGAGTTTCAGATCATCCATGTAGAGGTGAGATATGACCTGACCACCTCTTCTCAACCGATAGCCTAGTCCTGAATCCTCCAGCAGTGTACTTAGAGGATTCAGGGCTAAGCAGAACCAAAGTGGACTCAAACTGTCGCCCTGAAATATCCCCCGCTTAATCCACACAGGCTCATCATCCCCCTGAATCAGTCGACATCCTGGATATCCAAGGACTATCTTCCAGTGTTCCATACACGACTCAAGGAAGGTGCATAGAGTTGCATCTATTTTGTACAACTCCAGCACCCTCATGAGCCATGTATGTGGCACAGAGTCGTAGGCCTTCTTGTAGTCTATCCAGCACGTCGACAGATCCTTGCGGGAACGACGAACCTGCTGGCTTATGGCCATGTCAATGAGGAGTAGCTCCTTAGTGCCGCGGGACCCATTCCTACAACCATTCTGTGAGGTAGACATTATTGAGTTACCATCAATGTGTTTATCAATTTTTGCTCTCAGGATGGATGTAAGAAGTTTATAAACCGTTGATAAGCAAGTAATTGGTCTATAATTCTTGAGTTCCGCGGAACTACCTGTCTTATGGAGCAGGTGGGTAACGCCTGTTGTTAAAAACTGCGGAAGCGACCCAGACTCTAAACATGACTGGAATTGAGATGCCAGAAACGCGTGTGAGCTGCTATACCATTTTAGCCAGAAGTTATGCAGTCCGTCCAAAGCCGGAAACTTCCAGTTCGGTAGCGGACGAACTGCTTTGACTACATCCGACTGACTAATGATGACTTTTCCATTTCTGGTAAAGCTTCACACACGCGCTCGACATCACGAATCCAGCCATCCTCAGTATGACAGACGGGCACCGACCAGATGCTTCGCCAGAATGTACTCGTGGCGACATCATCCGGGTGGCACACGTCAGTCACGATTTTTCAGGTCACTCCCAAGTTCTGTATACCCACCTTTCATCACTCTGGAACATGCGGTTCAGCGAGTACCGGTCAACCCGTTGCCTATACCGCCGAATACGGCTGGCCCATGCACAAACTTTCTGCTTCAGGAAGTCGATGCGCTCCGTGACACGGGACATGTATTCTCGAGGACTGATTCCAGTCTCCAAAAATGCCCGCATCACGAAGCGCATCACACGTGGTCGTGTATTGCCCTCCCTGAAACAGCATAGTTTGCCGATGAGTACCCTGGCCCCATCGATACGCCGTTCGATCCTGCACTGCCAGGCTGACACGGCAGGCCTTCGCCGAATAGCCTCGTTTGGGAACTTAACATTGGCCAAACGACATGCCGTAACAGCCCCACAATACAGGATTGAGTGCGTATCAACAAGGTTCTCGCTGCTTTCAAAGATTTTCTTAAGCAGCGAGTCCAAGGCACACACGAGCGCCCTATTCTTCTTGTGCATAGGCAACCATGGTAATCGGGGCCTAAGTTCAGTCGGTGTTGACCTATACTCGCGAAGCGCATCCTCCAGTGCGCGCCTCTATCTATCGTTGCACTGGCTACTTACTGTGGCAACCCTATCATCTGCCTCATCGTTAACAAGATTGGACCACGGCGGGATCACAATAGTGGCTGGCGGTGCCGCGGACTGTGTCGGGGTTGAGACGATTTGGTTGCTCAGCACTTCTGAGCGCAGCCTATCAAGTGCGGCGTCATCCAACCTGTGATTACGCTGGATGACCCGCACCTGATCCGACAATCGTTGGGCCGAGACGTTTACGGTTGGCTCTAGGTCCTGAAACAGAGACAGCATCCTAACACGGTACGCAGTGAGGTTATTTCCCCCCTCTGTAGACCCCTAATATGCGCGCATGACGTTCTCATTCATACCTTGAGTCCATCTCATGCGCTGCGCACAACCACCGGCAGCGGGGACCCGGCTCGACCCGGCTCGGGGCCGGTTGGCCCCTAGATCCCAAGCTCCTCGGTGGCCGGCCTCTCCCTTGCTGACGTACAGGTGTTGGCGACGTCGGCGGGGAAAAATACTCGTCGCTCGAGCGAGGCGGATCTGAGCGACGAGTCCGGCGATGGCGTGCGCGACAGGCAGCTGTTCTCGTCAACATTATTTATCTTTTCCCTTACACTTTGTGACGACGTCAACCGGTTTCTTGAAATTTTATTGGATTTATTGTGGATTTATAAAACTATATATTGTAAATGGGTTTTTTATAGCTGGTTTCTTCTGCTGTATAATTTGTCAAAGTTCGATGGTTGTATGAATTTGTAAGAATTAAAAAAACAGTGCAGGAAATTTTTTGACATGTTGACATTTTAGGGAGAAATTAGTGTTTTGGTGTGGAATTGTATGAAAGGATTAGCTAGATGTAACAAAATACTGAAAATATAGAAAGACGGGTGAAATCTTTGGCTTGCACTGGGACGCAACAGGCTCATAATAATAATCTGAGAGCACCTGAACCCCACAATTAGAAAAACTACGCTAATTGTGTTAAAATTTTGGTCTGTCCCTATGGGAGAACATAACTAAGATATCAGAGAATATATACAAATAAATAAAAACGTTTTACTAACAAGTAAAAATCCAAAATTTAAAAAAACCCGCTATACGGTGTCCGTATCTTGCGAAAACATCCCGATTCTAACAGTAAAACGCCCATAACTTTTGAACGGCTGAACCGATTTTATTCAAACATAGCTAAAAACACTCTCGACACAATCACCTTTCAACCAAAAATATCAATACTAAATTAAAATCGGTTCATCCGTTGAGGCGCTCTGATGCCACAGACAGACACACACATACACAGATACACAGACACACAGACTCACAGATACACAGATACACAGCAACACAGGTCAAACTTATAATACCCCTCTTTTTCTGTCGGGGGTTAAAAATACAAACGACTTATGAAAAAATACTACGAAGTTAAAAACAACTTTGTACCTGTTTTGTTTCCTCGTTTTTTGACACCGATTGCCGAAATTTAACATTGCACAAAGTTATGCTGGAATAAATTACCCGAATAACATAAAACTTGATCATAACCTGCGAAATGAGAGTGTTAATCTCCGAAATGTCTGGATCAATTTAGCACGGATCACTGATAGTAGCTTATGTTATAAGAAGTAACATAGGCTACTTTTAATCCCGGAAAAATCACAATGCATATAGGAAAAATAAAAGATCCAATAAAAAAATACTAGTTTGACTCGGACGACGTCGCGAGCAACAGCTAGTCTGTAATAAAAAAAAATGGTATATGTATAGAGAAAAATCCTCCAGAAGGACTAAACAACACTTTTTCTCTGAGATTTTTCAAAGAAATGAGCTTACAAAGTCAATATAAATAAAGGTTATTCATTACTCGTGCAAACCTCACAGCTACAACCTTTACAGCGTTTCCAATGTTTCCATTCTATACCTCTACTATTTGATTTCCATGAAACCACAGGTACCCTATTTTCAATCAAGCTAACTAAGGTTCCCAAAATAAGTCACACCTACTTCGGCACCTCTTCCATTCAGACCGGTCAATAGGAACCATTACGAGGAGTGCTCGCATATTGAGTGGGGTCCGCGAGGATCGATCACCATCACACTTCTTCGCATATCCAATGACCTGACGACACTGATTGATTGCACGTATGGCTGGCGTATTAGTGAGATTTGATATTTGGTATTTACATGCGGTACAACTTTCTAAGTTTATCTTGAACATCACTGAAAACGGTGAAGGAAAACATCGAGAGAAAACCTGGATAGTGAATATAAGTTTAAAATTGCCAACCCGTATTGAGGAAGCGTGGTGATCAATGCTCGTGCCTTCTCTCTATGAGACCTATGAGACCTTTGTCCTGCAGTGGAACAGTAACAGACTGGTATTATTATATCATTATTATTTACTTTTGGTAAGTAGAAGACGTGCGTAATGGTGGAAAAGATTTGTCGCAACGGACTGCTACAAACTGCTACTGCTACTGCTGAGTCTGTATGGTCAGCTTTGGCACCGACTGGTGAGAAAAACCCGACATGTTAGAATTTTCAGCTCTTTCAGCGTGCAAGATGTTAGTTACAGCGCACCGTTAGTTTCATGCCTGGCCAGATGCAGTATTTTAATGACCGCCAGCAGTGACTGAAATCGTGGTAAATAAGGTTTTTATTTATTTATTATATACTTTATTGTACACCAAGATAAAAACATTACATATGGAAACCTTAAAATAACAACAAGCATACAACAGGCGGCCATAACGCGTTCTGCGATCTCTTCCAGGCAGCCCAGAATGGAGAGAGATAGCCTGGACACGACATGGGGTTGCACTTGCTGCAATTTTAAAACTAAGTAATAAGTTACAATCATAGGAAAAGGTAAATCAGCACTCTGATTGCGTAAGATCAAATAACGGTGCAAGCATGCTTTGCTTGCATTCATCGCTTCTTGTGTTAAAAAAGCCACCTTCTCGACAGGGTAAAACACGCAACGAATACTGTTGAGTTTTCAAAATGAAAGGGAACGCGCGTGATTTGCGCTGTTAATACATTTACGCAATTAGAGTGCAGTTTTATTTATGGGGAATTTATTTACGTGTGAAATATATTTCTTTCGTATTAAATAACATTTATCACAGTGCAAAGAGAAGAAGAAGAAGAAGTTCGTCCAGCTTAGTTCACAGTTGTTTTAAACATAAAGATATAAAACACATATATATACACACATATTCCTATATCCTCCTTATATAATATATTTTTCTTTGCTTAAAGTGTGAAAAGGGAGAAACGTTGAAAAATCTGTAAAATTCGAAATTTAGGAAACCTTTTTTTCCATTTATGTAGATAGAAGCCGCAGTAGTTCCCTAGCAGGAAAATAAGAAATTTCCATAGCAGAAGATTTTGTATATTATATTGTTCAAATTTATTAAGAAGGTACTTACTGTATTGTAGATAATGGCGGGGTCAAGAACCTTCTTCAACAGTTTTCAAAATATTTGGTACCTATTGCTTTTGTTCGTCTCACAACAGAAGGTTGTCGACCCTCAATGAATGTATTTTACACGAAAGGTTGAATTAATGATCTACTTATTATTTGCCTGGTCGCCTTTTGGCAATGGGAGGGGGCCCATTGCGAAAAGGCGACTAGACAGGAAGGATTATTAAAATTACTAGCTCCTGACCGCAACTTCGCCCGCTTGCTAAGTGTTTTTTTATCGCCAGGGAAATTCAGCTGGGATAAAAAGTATCGTAAGTCGATCATAATATTCATCACAATTTTCAAATCAAACGCCTTTTATTCAAATAAGGCTATGCCTTTTTACATAAATATATTTCCCCAAAACGCCTCGCGTCTTTCTGTCCTAGAGTTTTAGCTGGGACGAAAAACTGGTGCAACAAACTCCCTAGCAACACATCTGAAGAATGAAGAATGTGACATTTTTAAAATTTGAAAATAAACCGTTGTTACCGACCCAGTGCACGGCAAAAAGCCTCTTCATATACAGAGAAGGTTTCCTCACGATGATTTCCCTTCAACGATGTCAGCGATGTCCAACATAAACTTAGAAAGTACATAATACATGAATTGAAAAGTCACTTTGCATTGATTTGAACCCTTGATTGGAACCTCAAGCATAAGAGGGGAGGTCCTAAGCTACAGGATTTTTTTCATGATACGTACGTAGCACTTGTATCAATAAAAAAACTGTTTGACAAATATCTACAATAACCCAACTACAGTTCCACCAGCATCACTAAAAACCTCATATTCGCTACGGAAACACTTTAATTAAAACTTAAGATTGGAAAAAAATCGAAGTTTGGCAGCAACCCGCAAGTCTGTCCACAAGTTGACAATAACTGGCTAAGATCACGAAGGTTCAAGCCAGGCGACACATAGTTTGCGGCGAGTGTATCGGTTTGATCGTCTCAGGAATTGCTAACTAGAACTGTTAGATGCTCAAAACTGTTTGGTAGTTAACTAAGTTTCAAACTTCGAATTATGACTTTTTACTAAGGAAATTCAGTCAGAGCTCTCTGCCCACCTTTCCTCTTAATGGCTGAACAGATTCGTATTAAACTTGAATACGGGTGGATTATGACCTCGATTAGGACTTACGATACTTTTTATCCCAGCTGAATTTCCCTGGCGATAAAAAAACACTTAGCAAGCGGGCGAAGTTGCGGTCAGGAGCTAGTAATTTTAATAATCCTTCCTGTCTGGTCGCCTTTTCGCAATGGGCCCCCTCCCATTGCCAAAAGGCGACCAGGCAAATAATAAGTTGATCATTAATTCAACCTTCCGTGTAAAATACATTCATTGAGGGTCGACAACCTTCTGTTGTGAGACGAACAAAAGCAATAGGTACCAAATATTTTGAAAACTGTTGAAGAAGGTTCTTGACCCCGCCATTATCTACAATACAGTAAGTACCTACTTAATAAATTTGAACAATATAATATACAAAATCTTCTGTTATGGAAATTTCTTATTTTCCTGCTAGGGAACTACTGCGGCTTCTATCTACATAAATGGAAAAAAAGGTTTCCTAAATTTCGAATTTTACAGATTTTTCAACGTTTCTCCCTTTTCACACTTTAAGCAAAGAAAAATATATTATATAAGGAGGATATAGGAATATGTGTGTATATATATGTGTTTTATATCTTTATGTTTAAAACAACTGTGAACTAAGCTGGACGAACTTCTTCTTCTTCTTCTCTTTGCACTGTGATAAATGTTATTTAATACGAAAGAAATATATTTCACACGTAAATAAATTCCCCATAAATAAAACTGCACTCTAATTGCGTAAATGTATTAACAGCGCAAATCACGCGCGTTCCCTTTCATTTTGAAAACTCAACAGTATTCGTTGCGTGTTTTACCCTGTCGAGAAGGTGGCTTTTTTAACACAAGAAGCGATGAATGCAAGCAAAGCATGCTTGCACCGTTATTTGATCTTACGCAATCAGAGTGCTGATTTACCTTTTCCTATGATTGTAACTTATTACTTAGTTTTAAAATTGCAGAAAGTGCAACCCCATGTCGTGTCCAGGCTATCTCTCTCCATTCTGGGCTGCCTGGAAGAGATCGCAGAACGCGTTATGGCCGCCTGTTGTATGCTTGTTGTTATTTTAAGGTTTCCATATGTAATGTTTTTATCTTGGTGTACAATAAAGTATATAATAAATAAATAAAAACCTTATTTACCACGATTTCAGTCACTGCTGGCGGTCATTAAAATACTGCATCTGGCTAGGCATGAAACTAACGGTGCGCTGTAACTAACATCAGGCACGCTGAAAGAGCTGAAAATTCTAACATGTCGGGTTTTTCTCACCAGTCGGTGCCAAAGCTGACCATACAGACTCAGCAGTAGCAGTAGCAGTTTGTAGCAGTCCGTTGCGACAAATCTTTTCCACCTTTACGCACGTCTTCTACTTACCAAAAGTAAATAATAATGATATAATAATACCAGTCTGTTACTGTTCCACTGCAGGACAAAGGTCTCATAGGTCTCATACAGAGAAGGCACGAGCATTGATCACCACGCTTCCTCAATACGGGTTGGCGATTTTAAACTTATATTCACTATCCAGGTTTTCTCTCGATGTTTTCCTTCACCGTTTTCAGTGATGTTCAAGATAATCTTAGAAAGTTGTACCGCATGTAAATACCAAATATCAAATCTCACTAATACGCCAGCCATACGTGCAATCAATCAGTGTCGTCAGGTCATTGGATATGCGAAGAAGTGTGATGGTGATCGATCCTCGCGGACCCCACTCAATATGCGAGCACTCCTCGTAATGGTTCCTATTGACCGGTCTGAATGGAAGAGGTGCCGAAGTAGGTGTGACAAATTTTGGGAACTAAGGTTAGCTTGATTGAAAATAGGGTACCTGTGGTTTCATGGAAATCAAATAGTAGAGGTATAGAATGGAAACATTGGAAACGCTGTAAAGGTTGTAGCTGTGAGGTTTGCACGAATAATGAATAACCTTTATTTATATTGACTTTGTAAGCTCATTTCTTTGAAAAATCTCAGAGAAAAAGTGTTGTTTAGTCCTTCTGCAGGATTTTTTCTATATACATATACCATTTTTTTTTATTACAGACTAGCTGTTGCTCGCGACATCGTCCGAGTCAAACTCGTATTTTTTTATTGGATCTTTTATTTTTCCTATATGCATTGTGATTTTGCCGGGATTAAAAGTAGCCTATGTTACTCCTTATAACATCAGCTACTATCAGTGATCCGTGCTAAATTGATCCAGACATTTCGGAGATTAACACTCTCATTTCGCAGGTTATGATCAAGTTTTATGTTATTCGGGTAATTTATTCCAGCATAACGTTGTTTTTAACTTCGTAGTATTTTTTCATAATACTTTTGTATTTTTAACCCCCGACAGAAAAAGAGGGGTGTTATAAGTTTGACCTGTGTTGCTGTGTATCTGTGTATCTGTGAGTCTGTGTCTGTGTATCTGTGTATGTGTGTGTCTGTCTGTGGCATCAGAGCGCCTCAACGGATGAACCGATTTTAATTTAGTATTGATATTTTTGGTTGAAAGGTGATTGTGTCGAGAGTGTTTTTAGCTATGTTCCAATGGAACGTAGCACTCTGGCATAGCTCGTATGCGATCATGTGCATACTTATACGTCCGATTAGAGTTCAATGCTTTTAGTCAATACCTGTCACTATCAAGCACCTCAGCCACCTGATAAAGCCCCTTAAATTTGGGTTCTAGCTTTGTTTTATTGCGCTCATGATTTTCTATTAACACATAGTCATTTACTTTAAAATTTCTTACTTTTGCTTTATTTTTGTCAAATCTAGCTTTTTCTACAATGGCGTTTGTCTCTATTTCCTGCGCCGCGCGCTCTCTAACCGAATCTAAGTCTAAATCTGGCTCGTCTGTATCTAACGTCATAAGTTGTAATGGTCTAGCAACTTTACCTATAAATAGCTCAAGGGGACTTGCTTTAATTGTCCGGCTCATTGTGCAATTAATAGCCAGCTGTACTTCTGGTAATGCTGCTTGCCATGATTTATGATTGCTTGTTTCTACTGCCGTGAGCATATTCCTTAATGTGGACATCACGCGTTCCACCTGACCATTAGCGCGACTAGAACCGGTAGCTATGAGGTGTAAGTTAATATTATGTGCAGCACAAAAGTCTTTGAATTCTTTCCCAGCAAAACATCTACCTTGGTCGGCAATCACACGCGTAGGGGGGCCAAACAATGACACACTTGATTGCAACGCCTTTATAGCGCTATTAGTATGATGCAGAAGTACATATTTCGTAAAAGCATCTGTTGACACAAACACGTACTCCTTAGAGTCCCGCTTACCACTAAGCTTTCCCGTTGCATCCATATGAATGGTATGCCAAGGTACCGTTACTTTCGGTATTGGATGTAAGTCTGCTTGAATTTTCCCAGAATGTGATTTGGACACTCTACATGTGATGCAATTTTCGACAAACTTCCTGACATATTTGTTCATGTTAGGAAACCAATAATGACAGTACGTTTTTTCTAATGTTTTCTCCCAACCTAAATGCATTATGCTTTTATGAACATGATTTATAATTGACCACTGAAACGCTTTTGGTACTATGGGTAACCAAATACTTCTGCTGTTGCGCTCTATCTTTCTATGCAGAACCCCTCGTCTAATTTCGTAAGTCCTAGCAAGGTCAAGGTCAAGCTCATTATTCTTCTGAAGTTTAGCTATTATAGAATTTATTTCGCTATCCTTTGCCTGCTCAGCCTGTAACCATGTATCAGAGATTTCAGTGAAATTGACTCGTTTTTGTTCTATTTTTGGGACCGGTCGTTGGACATTAACTAAGGGTAAGGGATTTCGTGATAGAAAATCAACGTGCCCCATATTTTTACCTTGACGGTGTTCAATATCAAACTCAAAAGTTTGTAGAAAGCACCACCATCTATGCACTCGCGCAGTAAGATCTACTTTTGTCTTAGACGCTTTGACTGCAATGCAATCAGTCACTACTGTAAATTTTCGCCCATGCAAATAATGTCGAAAATGTTTTACAGCATTAACTACTGCGAGCGTCTCTAACTCGTAAGAGTGATACCTGGACTCAGCGCTAGAGGTTCGACGGCTGTAGAATTCAATCACATGCAGTTTACATTCAATTTTCTGCATTAATATATTAAATTAAATTATTTAAAATTAAATTATTAAATTATTTATTTCATAATCAACAGGTTTTACATAAAAGTTGTAGAAGACCTCTTTTAGGTATGGATATACCTGTACCAGAGGACCTCACTCTTCCATATCCAAACATAACTTAAAGAACCTGTTAACAACATAATTATAATCAAAATAAAAATCAAAACGAAAGTTAAAATGGAATTACATAAAATGAGAAATGAAATTAAATAATAATGAATAAAATAAAGTTAAAATTGAATAACTTAACTAAAAAAAAAAAAAATATAATTAATGAAATAAAGTTAAAATTGAATATTAATCAGTCAATAATCAAAATATATTAAAATTGAATTAAATTAACATTAAATTCAATTCAATTACAATTGGTTTAAATAAGAATAAAATTGGATTAGATAAGAAAAAAATAATAATCAATCAATAAAATTAAATATAAAACAAAGTAGGTGCAGACTATAAAACTGAACTAAAGACTTGTGGAGTGTCACAGTGTCAGTGTGTGTGTGTGTGTGGTGTGTGGGCTGTGTGTGTGTTGTGTGTGAGCGTTGTGTGTGTTTGTGAGCGTCATTCCCTCCATTAGTTTAAGTGTTTATTATGTAACTGGGTGTAGAAGTAACTCAGTCTCTTCATAATTAAGAAGGGTCTTTAGCCATGCGGTCAGGGATCCCTTACATTCATAGCGCGTTTTTTGGTACAGATCAACCTTTTTACTAACAGCGCTGTATAGAATAGAAGCTTGAGCAATAAATTGCCGTCGTGCGAATGCAGTGCGAACCCTAATCACAGGAATACGAAAGTGAGCTCCTCTCTTACTCAGTATACCAGGATCAAAAACCATTGTTTTATGCATCTTTAAGATTGAATTTAGAATAAACAACTTCCTAACAGTTAAGAGGTCGCATAGGTTGTACAGCTCGAGTGTAGGAAATCGATAAGGTTTGAAGTAGATAGTTTTGAGAAGGGCGCGCTGTGATCTTTCAACATCAAGAAATTTAATCTTGGAGGCACCACCCCAGATAGGAATGCAATAGGTTAACACAGATTGGGCTAGAGCAATGTATATTTGTTTAATTAGACTCGCTGATGCAACATATCTCAGTGACTTGAAAATCTAGATTAATTTTCTCAAACGATCATCACATGAGAATGCCAAGAGAGACGCTGATCAAGTACAATACCCAGGTACTTGGTTTTCTCCATTTTTTCAATAGTTGTACAAGCACAATTGGTATCCTGGATATTGTCACATTGGTGTATTTTTACTTTAAAATTTGTATGCGGCTGGGTTCTATCACTTATAGAGAAGCACATATAGATGGTCTTCTGGCTATTCAGCGTAAGTAAATTACTTTTTAGCCAGGAGGCAACTCTCGATAATCCCACTTCCGCATCCCTCCGCACTGAATCCCAATTATAGCCGGTAAAGACCAGCGCAGTGTCATCAGCATAAGAGAAGACCCGAGAACCACCTGCCTCCAACCCACACAGATCATTGATGTAGATAAGAAACAAGGTGGGCCCAAGTACGCTTCCTTGTGGTACCCCGAATGTTATATTTGAGTCACTGCTTGTATACTGGCCGATTCTAACTTTTTGCGTTCGAAATGTTAGATAGCTTTTAAATAATTCAAGGGGGGTGCCTCTTATTCCTATGTATTCAAGCTTGCGTACAAGAATGGGAACAGAAACTGTGTCAAAAGCCTTTTTTAGGTCGAGGAAAACTGAGAGGCATTTCTTTCCACGATCAAGGCTTTCCGTAATTAGAGATGTTAAAGCTGTAACTGCATCTTCAGTTGATTTCCCCTGTCGAAAACCATACTGTGTATCGGATAATATATGATATTTATTAAGGAAGTCAGTTAATCTTTTATTTAAGAGTTTCTCTAGTATTTTAGATTGAGCCGGTAGTACTGATATAGGCCTGTAATTACTAACATCATCTCTGGCCCCACTCTTGTACACAGGCGTAATAGTGGACTTTTTGAAGAGTTTAGGGAAGATACCTTTGCTAAAACACAAGTTTGCTAGGTGAACGATAACTGGAATAATTTCGTGCTTTGCCAATTTGAGAAAACTGGTTGGGATGTTGTCCCAACCAGGAGCACTACTCGATTTTAAATTCGTAAGTACATAGTTCACCTCGTCAATGTCTGTATCTAAAAGAACAAATGAAGTTAATTGTGCCCTGTTTCTCCCTAAGCTAGTCTCAGCTCCAGATCTGGTACCCGACACAATTGTCTCTGCAAGCTGTTCACCTATTCCCACAAAATAATCATTCACTTGATTGACTGCCTCAATTGGACATAGATTCTAGGAGTCTGGTACTATCTGCGTTAGTTTGTTTCATGTGAGTTATGTTTTTAATATTTGACCAAAGTCTTTTGCTGTTTTGGGTGGAATTTGCCAACTGTGCCCTTTCGTACCCGCGCTTCAGTTTTTTAATTAATTGATTACAAAAGTTGCGATATCTTTTATAACTAATTTTTAATATGTCATTGTGAGGTTCATTTTTTAATTTCTTTTGCATGTTGTTTCTATTTCTAATACATTTTAAGATGCCGGGTGTAATCCAGGGTTTTATAGTTCGTTTATTTCTGGGTATGGTAGTCTTGATAGTGTCCTCCTGCAGTGATTTTGTAATTTTATCAATCAATAGTTCCACAATAAGGTCAGGATCATTAGAAAATAAGAGGTCGCCAACATTTTTATCTACTAAAGATTTAAGTGCCTTACTGAAATCAGTAGTTATTTTTGTTTTCTGTATTTTATTTTTTAACTTGATTTTGGATAAGTTTAGAAATAACAGAGAATGATCAGTCACTGATGTTTTAAGGACAGCAATCTGTGCACATGACTTTTCCTTATTAAGCTTTATCATAAAATGATCCAGGCAGTTATTTAGTCTAGTAGGAAAAGTGTGTCCAGCCATCAACCCATGCATAGTTTACATTGAAGTGTAATTTTGTCTATTATTGCGCTCCTGGGCCTGTTCTGATAGAGGTGGAGTAAGATTTATATTTATATCACCAGCTAAAGTACTTACTTGTACTTGAAAGATTTTATGGAATCCAAATATGTGTCGAGCGAGTTAATAAACATTTCAGCGTTGGTAGTTGAAGGGGATCGATATACTCCCAATATCACATAGTTATCATAATTTTTAACTTCTAAGGCGGAGGCGTGAGTCAACTTAATTTCTCTGACGTTAACTGTAATATTATTACAGACGTATACAACTACGCCATCGTTTAGCGCCATAACTTTCAGCGCTGGCGTCAGTGTGCAACTCTATTTGCTTGGTAGGATCAAAAATTGTCAAAACTGGTGTGTCTGTTAGTAAGTTAATGATTTCCTGTCTAATAACTTCAAGTGCTAGAGTCCAACTAACTTTTCCTTTACCGGATGTGAGTCGGTAAAGAGGGGCAGTTTTTTGTGAGAAACCTTGAATAAACTGTCTAAAGTAAGAAGCCAGACCTATAAATTGCCGTAACTGTGTTACTGTCTCAGGCGGTGGAAGCTCTGTTAGAGCTCTGATTTTAATCTGAACTCAGCAGACACGTGGTATCCTAGGAATTCAATGTCAGTTTTCAGAAAAGCATACTTATGAAGATTCAGTGGAAAACCGGCATTTGTCAATGCTTCCAAAACCAAACGTAAGCGATCAAGGCCTTCTGCCGATTCTTCTCTTCTGACGTGTCGGATAATATCGGGCTGCTTAAAACCAACTCCACTTAATAAGCTCTACCCACTAGCAGGCATAGCACCACCTTCCGTACGAAGGGATGTCGCATGCGCGTTGGAAAAAAAGCACCAGGAATCCGATTCCCGACATCCCCTCTACGACTATTCACCAACTGCGGGTAGACTGAAAAGTCGAAGGAGTTTCCTGCGAACTACACAGGCAATCCAGGACAGGCCGCCTGAGGAGAGGAGAAAGTTGTGGGTGGAGAAGTGTCCACCACCCCATGACTTTGTTGAGCCCAGGGAGCATCTG
Source organism: Orthosia cruda (assembly GCA_964057195.1). Classification (NCBI taxonomy): domain Eukaryota; kingdom Metazoa; phylum Arthropoda; class Insecta; order Lepidoptera; family Noctuidae; genus Orthosia; species Orthosia cruda. The sequence continues at coordinate 56,362,579 of OZ059826.1, read as the reverse complement.
CCGCTTGGCCATGAATTGCAGTGGCCTGTTTGGAAGGCATTGAATCGGCTACGTACCCAAGTAGGCCGCTGCAAATATAATTTGGGAAAATGGGGGATTATAGATTCGTCCAACACCCGGTGCAAGTGTGGTGCCCCTGTACAGACTATGTCCCACTTGCTGGAATGTCCTGGCTGTCCATTCACTTGCACCCTGGAAGACCTGTTCGGTGCTTCTGACGCTGCAATAAGTGTGGCCACCTACTGGGCCCAGACAATCTAATTAAATGTGCCATCGAGACGAAAAGAAGAAGAAGAAGAAGGCCTTCTGCAATAGATTCTGAAGGAATTATGACATCATCAATATAGACTACAGCAAATGTCTCAGTTAGGGGTCCTAGGGCCTTATTTATGGCACGTTGGTACATCGAAGGGGCATTTCGAAGACCAAACGGCATGGTCAAATATTCAAACTGCCCGTCCGGCGTTACAAAAGCTGTACGCTCTATGGACTCTTATTGAACCGGTATTTGGTGATAGCCACTAGCCATATCAAGCGATGTAAAGTAGTTTGCCCCTACCAAACGTCCTATCTGATCAGAAATTAGCGGCAATGGGTAACGATCGGGTACTGTATTGCTATTAAATTCACGGTAGTCGACGCAAAGTCGATCAGTTCCGCCTTTCTCTTTTTAACCAGTATTATTGGTGACGCAAAGGGTGAACAACTCTCCCGAATGATAGAAGCTTGTAGAAGTTCTTTGATTTTAGTACGCACTGCCTCTCTCTCTTCGGGACTTAAACGATAGGGCCGCCGTTGTACTGTGCGGTTTGGATCAGCTAATCGAATTTCTAACTGCCCTGTAGTTGACAGTCAGAAACTTTTTTTAACCAACTTCCCATATATATAACGGCGCGTGACATTATTAAATAATGAAAATCAGTTAATTTGGAGAATTGTAATTTATGTTGTTATTTTTTTAAACATTGGTCATTATTCTGTTATTTTAAAGATTAATTTTAATTAAGAGCGGGTAACACCAAATGGAGTTGCGTCTGTCATGACAGGCGAACGGCATGTCAATTTTATGGAAAAAAATGTTTGTCAGCCGTTGCACGTTTTGAACACTCGCAAACCCATTGGCTCTAAATAGATAATTATATTACAATACATAATTCTTTAAGTAATTGAAGTTTCTGTATGATTAAAATAGTGAGTACTCAACGCTACAGTGTATTCATTTGAAAGTTGTCGTGAAGTTTAACGCCTACTATGAATTCCCGTGCTGACGAGGTCTCGAATCAGCAGCCAGATGCAACAGCCCGGTCTCCTGATTTCCCGTTATCAGAAGTGGGATTACCCAGGAACTCCCAGGAACGTGAAACAGGTCAGAGTATTGTTTCTAACCTAAATAGTGAATGCGACCGTTGGAAAACTTTGTTTGAAATGCAACAACGTAGCTTGATGTAATTAATTCATGCTATGAAGCACACAATAGAAACAGATATGAAAAAAAAGAAAGGACACGAATACGGTTGATACAAAGTTAGCATTCC